>CM069077.1:17815000-20315000 GCA_035578085.1 Solanum pinnatisectum
CATGGTGTGATGGCTAATATGGCAGGTCATACACACACTCCTATAGCTAAAATGGAAGATTTAAAGTGGATAATTGATAGTGGAGCAACTAATCATGTGTCTTCTAGCTTGTCTAATTTAACTGATGTGAAATTAGTTAAATAAGACTATAATAGGAAAGTTCATTTGCCAAATGGAGGAGTTACATTAGTTACACACACAGGATGTAGCAAAATTATTGACATAGGAAAGCTGAAAGATGTTTTTATTTGTCCCTAATTTCCAGTATAATTTGTTGTCAGTATCAAAGTTAACTAGAAAGCTTCATTGTTTTGTGTCCTTCTATCTTGGATTTTGCTTATTCCAGGACCTTTCGACTGGGAAACTGAAGGGGATTGGTAAGGAACATGATGGACTCTACTGGATGGTACCACAGAATCCACACAAGACTAAGAATATTCAAGGTGTAGATACAAGAGGGTTCACAGTTTATGATGATAAAAGGGACATCATGTTATGGCATAGAAGATTAGCTCATGCTTCAATAAAGTCAGTGAAGGATGTTTGTGGTCATACAATTGATGCTTGTAAGACTGTTATAGATAATAGTGAGATATGTCAATTGGCTAAACATACAAGGCTTCCTTTTGCAAACAGTGACACTAGATCAGATAGAGCTTTTGCTTTATTGCATTTGGATGTATGAAGTCCCTATAAAATACTCAAACTTTTGATGAAAACAACTATTTTCTTACAGTTGTTGATGATTTCTCAAGAATCACTTGGATTTTTTTTATTGAAATTCAAAAGTGATATGCTGATAGTTCTCAAACAATTTTTTCAACTGGTACTTACTCAGTTTAATGCCTCAGTTCAGGGTATTAGATCAGATAATGGTGGAGAGTTTTGTAGTGATCAGTTACAGGCTCTTCTTAAAGATCTAGGCATTATGCATTATCGAACCTGTGTTTATACACCTCAGCAGAATGGTGTAGCTGGGAGGAAACACAGACATTTACTAGAAGTAGCAAGGGCACTCAGATTTCAGAGTGGTACTCCTCTCAAATTCTAGGGTCATTGCATTATTACGGCCGTATATATAATCAATAGACTTCCTTCTGAGGTACTTGCAGGTAAGTCACCTTATGAAGTTTTCTTCAACAAAAAACCTTGCCTTAAACATTTGCGGACTTTTGGTTGTTTCTGTTATGGTAGTATTCTACCTAAGGTAGATAAGTTTGCTTCTAGGGCAGTGAAAGCAGTTTCCTTTTAAAGACCCTATTACAACTGATGTCATTATTGTCACTGATAGTTTTGCCTGCCCTGATACTTTCCCTAAAACACAGTTTTCTTCTACTTCTCTTGACATACCTCCTGATTATTTACTACATACTCTTACAATTCCTGCTCCTAACTCATGATCATACTTATCCTAATTTAATTCCCACCTCAGTATCAGTCCCTAACAGAAAATCCACAAGAACTTCTCATACACCTCTATGGTTAGCTGATTATGTAACCAAGCCTACCTCTAGTTCTACACTATATTCATTATCAAACTATGTATCCTATACAAATTTTTCCTCATCTCACCAACACTATCTAGGTGCTTTCTCAGCAATTATAAAGCCTTCTTCCTATCAGGAAGCTATTAAAGACAGCAGATGGATTGAAGCTATGCAGTCTGAAATACAGGCATGATAATCACACTTAAGACTTCATGCCTTTACCTCCAGGGAAGGTTCCCATTGGGTGTAGATGGGTTTATAAGGTTAAGCTAAAGTCCAATGGTGATATTGAGAGGGTTAAGCTAAAGTTCAATGGTGATATTGAGAGGTTTAAAGTTAGATTAGTAGCAAAAGGCTACACTCAAAGAGAAGGTTTTGATTTTCATGAGACATTTTCTCCTATAGTCAAGATGACTACTGTAAGAATTGTCCTGTCCTTGGCTGCTTAATATAACTGGTCTATTCATCAATTAGATGTTTATAATGTTTTTTACAGGGTGACTTACATGATGAGGTATATATGCAATTTCCTAAGGGATTTTCAAGCCAGGGAGAGTCTAATGGACTTGCATGTAGACTTGTAAAATCCCTATATAGGCTTAAACAAGCAAGTAGACAGTGGAACTTAAAATTGTGTGAAGCACAATTAAACTCAAGTTTTGTTCAAAGTAGTTTGGATCACTCATTATTCATCAAGATGCAGGGAACAGACATTGTGGTGATTTTGATCTATGTGGATGATATGCTAGTAACAGGAAGCAGTTTGGCACTCATAGAACACACAAAAGCCTCCTTACACAAGGCTTTTAAGAACAAAGATATTGGTAATCTCAAGTTCTTTCTTGGTATGGAGTTCAGCAGATCTAGAAAGAGGATTTTAATCAATCAAAGAAAGTATGCATTAGAGATTGTCTCATAATTGGGGTTAAGAAATGCAAAACCATCCTGGACACCACTATAGATAAACATGAAGTTAACAACGCATGAGTTGGATGAATTGATAGGAAACTCAGATGATAAATTCCTTGATAACAAAGAGTAGTATCAAAGTCTAGTAGGGAAGATGCTATATTTGACATTAACAAGGCCAGACATTGCCTTCTCTGTTCAGACCCTCAGTCAGTTCCTGCAGCAACCAAAGAGATCCCATTAGGAAGCAGCAATTAGGGTGATGAAATATGTGAAAAGAGAACCAGGTCTTGGCATATTGTTGAGCAACACTAGAACAAACAAGTTGAGTATTTTCTGTGATGCAGATTGGGTATCATGCCCCAATACTAGAAGGTCAGTTTCAGGTTTCTTGGTAAAACATGGTAATTATTTGATATCACGGAAATCAAAGAAACAAGGTGTGGTTTCTAGAATTCAGCAGAAGTTGAATACAGAAGTATGGCCAATGCAGTATCAGAAGTAGTATGGATCACAGCATTGCTGAAAGAATTGGGAAATGAAGTCAGTGAACTGGTGATGATATTCAGTGACAGTAAAGCAGCATTACAAATAGCAGCCAACCTTGTGTTTCATGAAAGAACAAAACACATAGAGATTGATTGTCATTTTATTAGACAAAAGATACAAGAAGGCTTGGTAAAGACAGAATATGTGAACTCTAAGGATCAACTAGCAGATATATTGGGGTCTTCCTAGATTGCAACATGAATATTTGGTAGGCAAGCTAGGTGTGTTGAATGTTTTTGTACCCACCACCTTGAGAGGGAGTAATGAAATAGAAGGAATCACTTGAATATAAAGCTGCTAGGGGTACTTGAGTAATTGCATAATTAGTTAGTTAGACTTTTTGTTAGTCAGTTATGAGTGAATAGTGAGCTGTTTAGAAGGATATAAATAAGCATGTACCGTAAACATTTGTTTTTTGAAGCTTCTGGAATATATCATCATCTTTTCTTTCTCTCTACTTGTGTTCATCATTGATAAAATCGTTCTAGCTTTTGTATATGAATTTTATCAAATCACACATTTTATTCAATTTAGCTACATCTATACTATATAAGCTTGGTAAATAGTTAAAGAGTTTAAAATGTTTATTTTATACACGTTTAGGGGTTTGGATGAAACCTCGTGAAGTATTAGGGTCTAGTTTAACATTTGAGTCAAATATAGAATCTTTTATGTTATTCTGCTTTTGTTTAAAGCACAATGTCGATACGTGTATCAAAATTTGGGGCAAATTAGATTTTAACAAACTTTGTACCAACTTAGAAAACCCTACTCCCTTTGCCCCGCCTATAAATAACGTTTTAGCAGTTCCTCTCATTCATTCTTTCTCAATGCAACTCAAAATATGGCGGCTGAGAAATTGAAGGGCATTCGCCACAATGAAAAGGTCACTTATGACGATGACGATGGTGGAATTCAATTTCAACATGAATCCTCTTCTTAGATTCTTCATAACCAAATCGACGATTTATTGTAAGTTCACTTTATTTTTTTGTTTCCGAAGTAACTCTCATCAACTAGCACTAATTTGAGGTGAACTAGCTTTAGTTTGATGTCAACCTTTAGGAGTAATTTATCAAATTGGTTAAATCTAAAATAATAACACTCTTTATTTAATATGATCGCACTATACATATCGATATACATATAGATTCACCGACTACATTTCAGTCATCCAGAGATCTTGATCTATTTGAAAATTGCTAGAATTGATATATCCATATATCATGTTTCTGTGGGCATAAGAGTTTTTTCCTTTATGTTCGGTGGAAATCACATGTTATACTATATTCCAATAAATAGATATTTGTGTTATGATACAAGTAAAATTTTATTTTCCTTATTTGATGATGTATTGAATTCATTTATTTCGTAGTGATTGAATAAACTATCATGGGCAAAAACATCATCTTCTTTAAAAGAACATTTTAATTTTAATTGGTCTATTTGATCTAATAGAAAAATTGACCAATATTATGTCTTTTCAATAAATTTTTTTCGTAGATTTATTTTTAATTTTTTTTTTTAGACTAAGTGGTTAATTCAACATTTAATAAATGAGATATAACTTAATTTTTTTTAAATTTCCAAATTAAAAATCAATTTGTAGTGAGTGATTTAATTAAAAACGTTGTATCACCTACATTTAATCAATAGACTTAAGATTATTTTTTTTCAATTAAGCTTTATTTATATGAAAATAAGTCTAAAACTTGGTGGGTGTATTATTCAACTTTATGTTTATTATACAAAATTTATTTTTCCTTTTTATGTTACATAGAAATTATATTACTTTTTCATGGTTATCAAAAAATTATTTTGACCGAATTTTATAAAACTTCCACTTAAAAATGAAATGATAGTCTTAATTAGTGTTTGATTTTAATTAAATAAAATTATTCTATTAACTCAGATCATTATTCATTGTATATGCCTTATTCAGCTTCTCAAACGTATATCCTTAATTTGTGTTTTACCCAAAAATGCTTGTGGTTAATTTTGCTTTCTCATTTATATTGTATTTATGTCAAAGGTGACTTTCCGATGAGGAGTTTAATTAGCTCCCTTAGAATTATAACTAATTAAGAAAATTAGCTTTAATTGCTTTTAATTTTGAATTTTTTTGCCTAATTTATAATTTATATTTGTATAATAAAAAAAGAACAAATTTCTTTTGCACCTGGTAGTTTGATGAATATTGATGATGTACAATATTAAAATTTTATAAATTAGTTGTCTCAATATTCATGAAAAAAAAAAAGTGAACATACCACATAACTTTCTCAATTATATAATTTTAATAAATTAATAATCGAACTTTTTAGATATGTGTCCTCTTCTTTATCAGAAATCTACCTTTCATTCGTAAATTTGGACAATTACAGCGAAATTAGACAAATTTTATGAAGTTACTACTGCAATTCATGTTCGTTTCAAAATCATGGGTCTCTAATTTCTATTTATGAATTCGTAAAATTTTGTCTACATTCATCTACTAATGATAAAAGAATTATAATAAGATTTTTTTTCTTTGAAAATCATGATGTGTAATCTTATTAATTGTTCTTTAAATTTTTTATCATACATCTCAATTACTGAGACATCTAAAATGAATTATTTCATGATACGTTTTATGTCTGATGAAATTTTTTTAATCAATAAATTAAGTTATTTACTCAATATGGAAATTTTTTACAAATCAACTAGTATAATGGACAAATCATCTTTAAGGGTTCATTAGTACATGTTATTTACCACATTATCTTATCCATGAAATTTTACCTTCTTATCACTTAATTTTCATGATATGCAATTCAAAAGATGATTGAATATTGATAATCAGAAGTTACTAAATTTAAATGATTTTGTTTTGAGGCAGATATTTTGTTAATATCCTTGTTAATAGCTAGCTAAAGATGAATAGCAATAAAAATTAAGAATCATGTCATTGATGACTTAAAGTCACATTAATCTGAACTTAAATTACATGAAAGGAAATTATGAAGCCTTGCATCTCTGTTTTCATGGTTATTGAATGATCTATGAAGTTCCATTACTATGAAAAATAGAGATGACATGCTTCATTGTTTTGATACATGCCGTATGAGTTCATATTAATCATTCACTTCGATTTTAAGTTATTAATAACATAATTTTTCAGTCTTTATTGTTACCACATTTCTGATAAGGAGATTAACAAGGCTTTCAACAACAACAAAAAAAAAAAATGCTTTAAAATATTATTTAAGTTCGATAACTTCTGTTTGTCAGATTGAATCATTATTTGGATTGTATATCATGAAAGTTGAACGATACAAAATAAAATTTCATTCTTATATAACTGATGAACAGTAAAAACAAATAACATGCACAGGTGTCGATAATAATCATAATTCTTAGGATTAATAGTGAAATTAATGGTCAACATTTTTAGTAATCATGCAATATCATGATTTGTTATTTGTGTTACAATCAATCTTCATATTTTTGTAAATGAAATGAATTTTTATTATTCATTTATTAAAAAATATAATGGTCACCAATGCTAATTAAGAGATTTGACATGTGAGAAACAATTGAAATTTTCGAGGGAGCCCCAAACATTAATTATTAGACAAGTGATACTTATTTGAGAAAAAACTTGGCAAATTTGGTTAGCTCATTATATGAAGAGGATGGATAATATGAATAACATGGACATCCATATTATCCTACATATATGGCAAACAGGTTTAAGCAAATAATGCTCCCCGATAATTGTACTGTTTGAATAGACAATATTTGTTTTTACTCATTTTTATTTATTCAGAATATCAGAATAGACAATAGCAATCGTGATGTAACATAAATGAATGTGTTTGTTTTTACTCGATCTCTCTTGCATATCACTTGTTTAAATTCGTGTTTAGGATTGACACCCGGATAAATACCGAGCTTGATTACTAAACAGGATGAAATATAAATGCTCGCTTCTGTCTATTCTCGCTCAACGATGTAGTTAGACAATCGATTAGAGTAGACAATTAGAGGTCGAGAGATCATGATCAAAAAATTAAACCTATAAATCAGTAATTTGATAACATAGTTAATTCATGCATGAGATGTGATACACCTGGGTTAGAGCTATCAAAACGGGCTTAGCCCACGGGGCCAGCCCAACCCAACCCGTTATTGGGGTAGGATTGGGATAGAATTTTTCAAGCTCATTTAAAACTAGGGCTTATAAGCCCAACCCATATAAGCCCTTGGCCCTTGAGGCTTGATTAGGGCGGGGTCAGCCCACGGGCCAAAACCTTTTATTAAGGGTAACTTACACAATGATCTCACTAGTATATAATCTAATTACTTAAATACACACTATGTTGCAATATTATGAATTATACTAGATTTTGGTACGTCCAAATACATGTATTTCGAAATATATGGACTCAAAATTAAGTTAATTTGTTTTAGACTCTATCCAAGTAGATTCGCATGTATAGGATACATAGACGAATCTCACGCCCTTGCCTTCCTCTCATCTCGCTTGTCACTCTTATCTCACTCGCGTATCTGGTATCCGAGATACATGCTAATTACACTAGATTTTTTTATAGTGTTACCAAAAAAAACACCATTGTTTGCCATATTTGATTTGAAAATCTTCTCTTTTTTTTTCTTGGTTTCCCACTCGGTGTCCGGTACCCACATTGGAGCTCGACTAAATCCGGATTCGCGCCGGGAAGTCCCACATTGGAGGGTAAAGCGCTCCCTAACAAAGGCGACTTTGTACCCAAGGGGGCTCGAACTCGAGATCTCTTGGTTAAGGATGAAGGAATACTTACCACTCCACCACAACCCTTGTTGGTAATCTTTTCATTTTCTTGATGTTATAGAATTATAAGTTTGAAAAGAAAAAAAAAATGAAAAAAAGAAGGGTCAGCCCGCTTCAACCCTCCTAGGGTTGGGTTGGGTTGGGTTGATCATTTTCCGACCCTTCATTTTGAAGGGCTGACCGACCCTAGCCCTTCAAATTCCTTGGCCCGCGAGGCTTGGGCTGGGTGGGGCTGAGCCGGCCCTTTTTTACACCTCTACCTGGGTCTAATAAAATATATTTGGGTCCATATCTAGTCTCTTAAAATAGAAATAAGTTTATTTCTCTATCCAAATAGTAATAATGTCATAAAATATGACCAAGTAGAATTTTTATCCTTACTTTTGTTTACACCAATTTTTAGAGTTGTTTCTCTATACAAATACAATGAAATATATCGTAGCTTAATATGAAACTTTTTTATGGCCATCAGCAATAGCCAAAAAATGTGTGCGAGGTTTCTTAATATTTTTTTTAAAAAAAAAAAGTAGGATAATATGGATATCCATGTTATTCATATTATCCATCCTCTTCTGGGTACATGTAATCGCATTTACCTTGTTGGAACAAAATGAGGCTTTTTGTGCATGGTGAGCGTGTCGTCATTGAAAACCTGCATATAATTAACGAGATGGATCTGCAAAAGCAAAGAATAAAAAGGAGAGAAACAAAGACTCTATTATTTATGTTACATCACGATTGCTAAAATCATAACACAGTTGGAAGCTGCCAAGTCCACAACTTTTTACATTTAAAGGGGGCATGAATGAATATTGAGAGGGGACTAAAAAGTGCAGTTACCGACATCAATCAAACAAATGGGGGTCTTGCCATATAGCCCAAGAAGCACAATTGCTTGCTATTACAACTACTTCACAATCTCTGCAAAATAAGCTCACTACTAACACATGCTAGAGAATATTGGTGCACAGGGAACCCCTCTTCTATGTTTGATTTCTTTTTTCCAGCCTCCAAAATAGTTTAATCAATATATCAACACTGCAATCATTGGCTCCAAATGCAAGCCCTGAAACAAAAATGTTAAATGATGCAAAGATCAATATACTGGTATGTTTTCATCATCCTAAAACCTAAAACATAAAACAACAATGAACACTAAACAAGTAGATAAAGCACAAGTAAGAAGCTTGTATCAATTAACTACATCTCAGTCTCACGCGCAGATGCTATATTATCAGTAAGACCATATTCCTTCCCCTCAATTCGGACCACCTTTTCTTCAACCAAAAAGGATCTTGCGGAAAAAATATTGCATCGGGTATAACACTGGAAAAAGAGGAAAGCAGCACAAAAAACATTGTTGATATACCAAATACAAGTAGTAACACAAAAAGTAGGCAAATAGTAAAAAGTAAAAGAAAAAAGGCACAAATCAAAAGAAATATTTTAACCCAACAGGGATCTAATTGACTACATGCTCATTCATGTAGGATAGGGACAGCCAAGAGCTAAGCAAACAGGTTTAATAATTGGACAACATCGGTGTGCCAAAATATTCATGTCTCGAGAAGATAATACTTCTCTGTTTTCTCAGCAAACACTCCTAAATTTGGGACTACTGGTCAGCGTCTTTTTCTTCTAAAAAAAGTCCAGCTTTTTAGAACTAAAAACGAAGTGTTCGCTTCCAGCACTTCTCTATTTCAACCGAGAAACACTTGTTTTTTCACTTCACGTCGCCATCAACCTTAAAAAGAAACAAACCTACACCTCGTTGGGCTCGCTTTCAATAGCACTGATAGGGAATATCCCATTATCTCTTTAATGAACCCAATTTGGATTTCCCTTGTCATGGAACCAATTATTAGTTCAATCTCTTTTCCCTTGAATTGATTATCCTTTTCTGCTAATTTCTGTTCCTCCCTAATCTAATTTCTTGCGTTTATCCTATTTTGTTCTTAATTGTTAGTTCGAGGAATTAGTCCACAATATTATTAGGAACAAACCCCAACTTCCATCCTACAAGAACAACAACAAATCTCGGATAAAGCAATTTGAAGTTTCACCTTCAAGCTTCACCCGAGTTCCAACGGAGTTCCACGTGTTTTGCCACAATTTCTTCCAAATTTCAGCTAGAGTTTCGATCTTACAAACACAATACAATCAGTTTTCCAACTCAATCAGTACACAACTTCGAACTCAACCGCTTCATTTCAAAGCTCTCTTGGCCAACAATGGCGGATTCAATTTTCATCCAAGCCTAATCCAAATGGACTCATATGTGAATCAGGAGCTCCTTACAAGCATAGGAACTACGCCCAGGCAAGCAATTTGATCGAACCTTGACAAAATCAATCGAACCTAGATAATCTTCTTTGCAAAGTCAGTTGTAAATATTTTCAGTTCAAACATGCTTCAATTGACTCGAAACCTCAAATTCAAACTCGAAAATTAATTTCCAACCACCTTAGATGACACCCACTCTAATTGGACCGATATCTTCAAAGAATTTTCAGATTTGAAAAGCTCTGAACCCGTCAATGGTAAATTGCAGATTTCAAAAACAGAAACAGTAATCAAGTCCAGATTTGGGTCTTCAAATCACCCAAACTTTCTTAGATTAGCAAACCTCAGGTACCAGCGGAGAAGCACAAAGAGAAATAGAGAAGAACAAGTTGAGTTTCGATATTCATATTTGTTTTAAACTCAAACAGTGTAGTGCAATATGAACCAAAAAAAATAAACACAGATTTACTTTTCTGATCTTTTGATAAAAATTAAATACTTAGTGTGTGTAAGAACAAACACTAATCCAAACACTGATATCAAGATGATACAAACTCAAATGTGAAAGCAATAAAATAGAAGAAGACAATTACAAACAAGATAGTATAGAAGGGTTAATACAAGAAATTAGATCACGGAGAAACAGAAATTAGCAGAAAGATAAAAGGGATATTCCCTATACACTCACAAATTGGAGGATCATACTCATTCATCAAAATCTAGACTACAGAGAATTAAGTCATTGAACATAAACTATGCAGCTATTTATAGTAGCTACTCATGCTTATTACAGAAATGGCCAAATGGGCTAAGATTGTTAATTGTAAAACTGACCTTCATTCCTCACCTACTATAGCCCTTTACCTTGATATCATCTTATAAGGGTTCCAAATTGAGAGTACTAGGCAGAGATGTATCAGGAGGTAAGAAGATTTAACATTGGAAGTCTCCTCAGCATCTTTAAGACCTTGAAAAGTCTTCTTCAAGATGTTGACGAAACCAAGAGCTCTCTCAAGTTCCTAATCATTCAAGAATCGAAAGTAATATTCCATCCTTGATATCCCCAAACTGCTTCTGGTTTTGCTTCAAGAAGTGATACAATGCTAAAAAATCTGGAAACAGATCAAGAGAACCATGTCTTAACCAGTTTTCACTCCGAGAAAGTTTTCCCTCCATCCCCACCACCACCACTCCTTTATAGTGGTATCAGCAGCCAAGGAATTCCAGCAGTCTGCTATATTCCAAACCCCAAACCCATAAGGACTGTTGACAATTTTTGAGCACAAATGTCCATCCCAATCATACTTGTCACACATGACCCTTCTCCACAAGGAATTAACTTCCAGGTTATACCTCCATAGCTATTTCATAAGTAAGTTTTGGTTGTGCCTTGAGATTCTTGATGCACAAACCTCTTTTCTTTTTACTTGTGATAAGTGTGTTCAAATTAACCAAATGGCAAGCTTTATTGTCTTTGTTTCCTTGCTATATGAAATTCCTCCTTAATGCATCAATTATTTTCCTCACTTTGCAACGTAAAAGGAACAAAGACATGACATAGGTAGGAAGTGCATCAAGTACAGTGTTCACTAATATCACTCTTCCTCCCATAGATAAATATTGGCTCTTCCAGATTGCTACTCTTTTCGCATCTTTCAAGTACCCTATTCTAGATTTCATGAGCTTTATCTTTGGAGCTCAAGGACAGCCCGGATAAGTAGTTGGAAGTGACTCCACACCTCACAGCCCAAAGTTGCTGCTAGAACCTGAATATTAACAATCTCTTTAACTGGGAATAGCATACTCTTTCTCCAGTTAACATGACGCTCCGAAACTGCTTCAAAGATGATTTGAATAAGCCATGGGTGTTCAAGTTGATTTGCTTTAGCATCACAGAAGACCAGTGTACCGTATGCATTGAGGAAATGAGTGGTCTCCATATTGTCAACCTCCCTATTAGAAGCTTTAATCCTTTCAGCCATCCTTTACCTTTAGATAATGGTGCTAGTTGCTGCATAAATTAGGCACTTTCTGGTGGATAAGGACTTGTATATAAACAACAGCGAAACAATAGATACATAGGGCTAAGAGCTTGGTCTCCCATAAAATTTATGATTTGTCTGTATTTATCTCCTCAAGAGGCAACAGAAAAACATTTAGGAATCTCAACCTGGGATTTTTACCTCATTAACAGATGGTTGCACCCTTCAGAATCCTAGACCCCAATGTTTTTGCCTCATGAACATTGAGTAAATCCCTTCATCACTGATCCACTGTAATTCGTACACAGATGCTCTCTACCTTGTACGATTTGGCCGACTGAAATCTATTTCCCCCCTCCTCCCACACCCCACACGTACAGCTAGAATGTCATGGTCCAGTGATACCTTGCTCCATATACAAGTATTTGTGTAGGAATAACATTAGACTATTAGTTGTCATATCCCACATCAACTAACCTATCAAATCGGCTGCATATTAGCTATACATCAGTTAACTATTCCTCAAATCTAAATTAGGCAAGGTTGATATTTGTATCAGCTTATATCCATTCTGCTCAATTTAGGCGCTTGCCTGGTAGGCAGATCCCAACAAACTCAAAGTTCAGTTGGGCTAGTTTACCTTGGCCGATCAACCTACTAAAACTTCCTCCTTTATCCGGATTTAAAATTGACAAACACACATAGGTAGAGTTTACGCCAACTCCACCAGCGAAAAGATTCAAGAAATTGTCTGTTAGCATATATATTCTGTTAGTATCTTGATGGATTAGGTTAATTGGAGTTATAATTTTTTCATTGGCTAGCAAAGTTATTGCAGACACATGACAAATGTGCGCTACTAGGTTCTATGCCGGATTAAGACAGACTAAATTGGGTTCTCTACTTACCAAACAACTAGAAACTTCGATGGGAGAAGAAGAAATAAGTTTGTTTTTGTTTAGACCCAAATAATATGGAAAAGACAAGTGTTGAACATTTTTATGTCAATATGGTGCAGTTAGTGAATGACAATTCAAGAGTAATGACAATCAGCAACCATATATATACATACAAGTAAACTGTACGCATACGTTTTCTGTGTTCCACACCTCCACCAAACACTTCATAAATCTAAATGTATCATAAATTTAAGTGCTTGTGTGAGTCAAACACTTCGACATTCACCACTATCTGAAACTCTTACCTTATGTTAGTATAATATGATACACTACCTTGATTCAACCACTAAACAAGCCACCTCTACTAAACCTTACTCTTTTATCCGGGTTAAGACCAAGAAACTCACACAGGTAGAATATTCATCGTGAACTCCACCAGCAAAACGATTCAAGAAATTGTCCATCAGCAAACATACTGTTGTATCTTGAAGGCTTCGGCCAACTGAACCTGTTAACTTTTGTTCAAGTAACTATCTTCATAAAAAAAAAAACTTTATGTAACTATAAAGGGGGGAAACTAAAAATAACGAACTTCCTTGGTCAAAGAGATCCTTCAATTTGGCTAGTGAACCTATTATAGATATGTGTGACAAATGTATGATAATAAGTTATGTGTCAGACAAAGTCAATCTAATTATATGAATTGAGCTTTCTGCTTCCTAAGTGACTAGAAACCAACAAAGTAGAAATTTGTTGGGCTGATGAAGTGGCTGTGGAGGTACAATGATGAAGATCAGGCTTTCTGGAGGGAAGTCATTCCGTGAAAGTACGGGCAGGCAAGCCCCTGGTGTACATGTATGGTATCTAACATCTATGGTGTTGGGGTGTGGAAATCAATTAGAACTTTATTGCCAAAGTTGGAATTAATTGTTTGTGTTTAAGTAGGCATGGTAGAAGGACTAGGTTTTGGAGGGAGGTTTGTGATGGTAGGCTATAAACACGGGTTTTTAGCTATTCTTCGGCTATTATTTACTACACTTAATTGAGTTTGAGCTAATTTATGATCAATTTATACTCACTACGTGTGTTTTGTTGTGTAGGACGTGTCCTCGAGATAACCAATGAGTTTGGAGCTAAAACAAGTGGTTTGGAACTTCGAAGTTTGAGTAGATGTCCGAGAAAATTAATCAAGACCGAGTTTGGGGTTCAAGGAACTATTGGACGCGAATAAACCAGCGTAATGATAAAGAGACTCGGAGCAAAAATGAATCAAATCGGAAGAAGTGGGAAAAGGAAATCAAACTGCCAGTGAGCATTTGGAAAGTCTCCAAGAAACTGGGAAATATTGCAATTAATACACCAAAGGTTGCAATTAATGCACCAAAGATTGCAGCCAAATATCATGTGAAGTGAAGGCATGGATAAAGAGAAGCAAAATCAGCCACTGCCTTCCTCCATGTTAGCTGCGCATTTGGAGCATCAGGTGCGCGTCCGCTGAACGTGTTTACGGGACTGATTTTTTGTACTTCATTTAGAGCTTTTTTGCGCTTTTCGCCTTTGATAACACTGTTACATACACTACCTTTTCCTCTCTGTAGCCATCTGATTTTACATTAAAATACATAATTTTTCACAACCAAACAGGCATCAGCCTCATTTCGTCAAGGCATATGCTTATCAGTAAAGGTAAAAAGTTTATTCTTCTTTTTACTTGTTTTCCTTGTAGAATGGTCAGATCCATCTAAAGGACTCATAACCAAGGCATGTGCAATTCTAGACCATTGTAGACCGACTTAACAAATCAGCACATTTCTTACTGTTAAAGTTGACTGACACAGCATAGCAGTATGTCAAGTTGTACTTGAAGGAGATTATCTGTTATTATTTAAGCATGTATTATAATCCCCACATTATCATTCAAGTATAAATTGTTCACAAACCAAACAACCTCCAGTACGGATAAGCTCTTGCTCTATTCTGTTTAAGGTGGGGCATGCTTAAGTTCAATTTTTAATTCTGGTTGGAAAGGAATTAATTTTATTCTTTTGTGTTGTTAAAAGCGAGAGTGCCTTAGTTAATCAAACAAATATCTAATGAACAATTGATAGACTGCCAAAGAATTCAATTTTAAAAACAATAGGAAGGCAACTGAAGTTCAATAACCAGCAAAACGACAAGATTAACGACCATGCTACTTCAACATATAATATAGCAAAAACTATTAGTTCATATAGAGAACGGTCAGATACCCAAGATTTTCGATGCCATTAATTGGCTCGAGAAGCTGCAATTGATGTTGCTGTGTCTCCTGTTCTGTCGGAAATTGCTGCAATGCCTGCACATTACCACCATCAATTGGTGCTGCTGCAGTAGTTGGAGTCCCTTTCCCTTCCACTAACCGCCACATATACCATGCCCCTGCAGATCTATATGGCTTCCATTTGTCACATAATTGCTCCATCTGCGACGGTCTTGGCAGTTCCTCCAGTCCATACAGCAATTGCACACCTTTCCTGACCCCCAAGTCACTAACAGGCAAAACATCTGGTCTATGAAGTGAAAAGATCATGAACATGTGCACTGACCAAGAACCAATACCTTTCACCATAGAAAGCATGGTAAACAATGACCTATCATCCATCTTTACAAGAGTTTCATCAGACAAAATCCCACTTCTATACTTGTTTGCCAAGTCATGGAGATAACTAGCCTTCCGCCCTGAGATTCCTACTTGCTTGAGCTGTTGAGGAGAAAGGGCGAGGACAATGTCGGGGCAAACAGCGTCCTCTCCTCCACAAAGGGACACAAAGCGAGTGTAGATTGAGGTGCCTGCTTTATAAGCTAGTTGCTGATAAAGAATGCTCTTGCTAAGGGCTAAAAACGCAGAATGATGCAACTCAAATTGTGGGGAAGGAAGTGTATCGATTAAGGAAACAAGAAGAGGGTCCACAGAACGTAGATGCTGCAGTGCATTGTCAATCTCTCCATCAGCTGATAAGGGTTTGATGATTTGGGGCAAAACCCTTGATGATTTCGGTGCACTCTTCCGACGATTCTTCGTTACGGTAATCGCTCCGCTGGTTGCAGTGGATGCTGATGGTACGGTGGTTTCCGGGGTTTTCCCATTGGAGGATGTGGTGGAAGAGAGTTTTCGGATTTTCTGTGGTCGAATTGGGATTTTGGAAGGGTTAGAGGGGTTTGGTGGAAGATCAACTTGAGAGTTCGATACAAGGGTGGAATCAGAAATGGGTAGAGGTTGAGGTTGAGGTTGAGGTTGGGGTTGGGGTGGAGTTTGGGTCTGTTCACTCATGAGCGCTAAAAATGGCCACGAAAGATTCGCTAATATTTTCCGGCGGTTTTGTAGGAGGAATAATTGGAAGTTTCCGGTGGCAATCGACGGCGGCGGCCCGAAGAGTAGCTGAAGACCGTAAGCTGTGCGGACTCGTAATATTGAGGTGAAATAATCAAAATGTCCCCTTATGGCAAATGCTTTTTAAATAAAATAAAAGCGTCTATCTTTCCATTTGTTGGACCTTTAATTATTATTATTTTAATTAAAAGTATCTTTTTCAAAAAAACGAAATTATAAAATGTCATATGTAATTTATAAAGTTTTGATTAAATAGTTAATATTAACTTATTAATCTATATGTGGATATTATTAAGACTAATTCATAAATAATCTAATCGAACTAAATTTATTTGTGTTGATAATTATTGGAATTGGATTTTTTTTAAAAATACATATGTTATAGTGTGTTTTTGGATCTGAATTTTTAAATGATGTATCTACTGCTCTAAATAAACTTATATTTTTTTTTATAGATGAATTCGGTGTAGCTGATATATGCATAATTTAGCATGTGTATCTCATGTATTTAATCTTTGTCTCATTGATTCAGATCTCTTACCACATTATCTTGTGACTTCAATAATTTTTACTACCAATTATAATTATCATTAAGAAAAATTATCTAATCATCTTAACCAAACTTCAGATATTTTTTATCTCCTTTACAAATATCCATTCAATTATCAATTAATATTTTCACATCATTTAGTACCTTTATTTTCGAAACGTTATTTTTCTAATGAATATAATGACTCAACTTAATATTTCTTTCATGTTTTATGCAATTATAAAGTACATTATAAATTTCATATGAAACTTTTACGATTTAGTTCAAAACATCATCATGTGAAAGTACAATTAAATTTTAAGACTTTAGTTTTGATAGTAAACATGACATTTTATTATGAATATGACATCTATTCTCAAAATCATATTCATAAATTTTTAATAAAACATAATATGAGGTATTAGCTTCACCTTTCAAAACATCATTCAAATTTCTTGTAAAGTACATCATGACATTGTTAAAATAATATGAGAACTATTACTCGCTTGTCTATATGAGATCTAATTTACATTTTAGATATTTTTATAAACACGAGTATTTTGTGACTTTAGAAAAATAAATTCATGAAATGATATATTTTATTTTTTTTCTTAAACATGTTTATTAATTCACTAAGCGATATCCAACAAGCTCAATAAGATATCCAACAAACTCAACAACATCATAATTAAACTCAAGAATATCCAACAAGCTCAATAATACCAACTATATACCATCGAACTCATATCAACAAATACTCATTCAATTTCATAATAAACGAATTCACTAGTGACTACAAGCTCAAGTCGCATGTATTTTTAACTGCTTAATATTATCATTATGACTATTAGAAATTATACGTTCAAACACTCATTCATTGTTCAATTTTGTTTATTTCTAATCATGGGTTCAAGAACGTTCATTTTAATAATTTTTGTAACTCCTTTACTATGTAATACTTTTTGTTTTATAGCTCCTTCTAAATATTTACGATTCTTCAAAAATAAGGTGAAAAAAGTTACTTCTTTCTAATCCATTGACAAATTACGTTTTTGAAGTGTTTTTTTTAATGATTTTGAATATTTAAATAATTTTATATAGATTTAAACATCTTGATGATGCTACACACTTGTGTTTAAAAAATGTGAATTGAAATCTAGGAGAATTTGGATTGAGAGCTCTAAAATATTTAGACCAACTTTAGGATCAATGAGTTGTCTTGAACTAAAGCCTCATTTGTTTTCATTAAAATTAAGATATCGCATCTTAATACACGTTTAAATGATTAAGATGTTGTCTCTAGATTTGAACACTGTGTTTGTGTATCTGCATTTTATTATTAAAATAAAACATTAAGTGCATATATTAGTGGGTATAAATTGTGGTAAAAGATGATACCAGTTGTAACTTATATGATCATTAGTTCTTGCAACTCTCATGGTCATTAGTTTTTTGTAACTCATATAACCATTAATTTCTTGTAACTTATATAACATTTATCACATTCATCTACCCGCATTACTACCCCTCATTCTACCCGTTGATTATATGGAAGACTTCTTCACCTATAAATAGTAGTGTTTCTTCCTTTGTGAAGGGTATCTAAAAAAAAATGAGAGTGAGGAAAAATATTGTAGTGGGGGTAACTGTAGTGAAAGAGAGAATTGAGACAAAGAAAATATTCTAGGTCTTCAACTATATTCACTATATAAAAGAGAGTAATTATATGTTGAAGGAAGGTGTGCTTATATGGAGTTTTGGACTCTTCAATTGATCCGGAGTTGCTTGAGTTGTACGACGTTGTTAGACTATTGTATCCTAGAGGGGAGGGGACAAGTCAAGAGATATAATGCTGGATCGGTGTAAATTATGTCGCAATTAGCTTGCATATCCTTAAAGAGAGCAAGATGTACGCGCCTCAGCCTGAATATAGTGTTTATTCATTTTTGTCATTTTGTTTTTCAACTGTAATTTATTGTATTTGTGGTATATTACACCAACACACTGAATGATTAAGATTGTTTGTTTATGAATAAGCAAGAGGGTAGCCTTTGAATTTTTGTTCTTAAGGTGTACCATATCCCAACATGCGATCAACCATCATGTGCCAATAATATACAGGGGTTGAAATGAAAAAAAATGATTTATGTAATCTTATTTCATAAAACTAGCACAAACCTTATATTATTGAATAAGCACACACGAGAGTACGAATTTTATAAACAAATTCTAAAATTGCAACCAAAATTTTAAAGTTCTTGAGAAGCAAACAGTAAAATCATGAATATTTTGATTATACAAATTAGTAAACAAAGTACTTATAAAAAGTTTTGAAAGCTCACATGTTCAAGAGGGAAAAAATTCAACACCCGTTTGAAAGAGAAAGGCAGATGCAGATAACGGAGAGAGAGAGGGAGAAAGGGGCAACACATATAGAGAGAGAAAATAACAATGTATGATGATAATGGAGAGAGGGAGAGAGATGGACAACATATATATATATATAGAGAGAGAGAGAGAGAGAAAATAACGATGTTTGAGCTTTACGAAAAAATAAAATAGCGTTATAAAAAAATGCTGAGTAGAAATAAGACTCTCGCATAGATCTAACCGAATCATGTGCTTTCAGACCAATTAAGTGAATTTTTTTTAAAAAAACAAACGTACATAATGGCCCAATGTCTGAACCATTCAGATTCAGACCTTCGATAAGTGCAAGCAGAATGAAGCCTAACATTTAAAGGATAAAATTAATTGGTATATATGTCACAAGACAATATTTATCATGTTGTCAAAAAGCTAATTTCCAAGGGATAGATTATATATAAGAAGAAATATATTTTTTACTTTATTTTTTATGGGACCGCAAATCGAGGAAAATGCATTTTGAGAAATGGTGAATCTACTTAGCAAAATTAAATAGGGTATTAAATTTAGAGATTTAAACTTTTTAACTAAGCGTTATTAATTAATATTAGGGAAAAGAGTTCGAAATATATCCGAACTTTAACCGAAATTGTTGTAACAATCTCAAACTTTGGGCAGGACCTATTACCCCCTGCACTATTTAATAGTATATTTTAAGGTATATATGTACCCACGAGGACGAGTCACTATTTTAATGAGAATATATTTAAACTTACACATAAATCGCATTCGTTGAATGCATTTTATGTCTTTCTCTCTCAGCTCAATTAATGTTGAGTATAAAATGAAAAAATAATTATATTTTCTCTATATGATAAAATAAATAAATAAAAGAAATAAATAATTGACAAATAAAATTAAATGGAAGGGGTAATAACGTAATTTCAACAATAAATGAGATTGAAACTTACACGTAAATCGCATTCGTTGAATACGTTTTATGCCTTTCTCTCTCAGCTCAATTAATGTTTTGTATAAAATAAAAAATAATAATTATCTTTTCTCGATATGATACAAGTAATAAATAAAATTAATAAATATTTTTAAAATTAATCAGAAGGGGTAGTAACGTAATTTCAACAATAAATGAGAAGAGACTGAAACTTACACATATGCATTCGTTGAATGTGTTTTATGCCTTTCTGTCTCAGCTTTATTAATGTTTAGTATAAAATAAAAAAATAATTATCTTTTTCGATATGATAAAAGTAATAAATAAAAGAAATAAATGTATTTTAAAAATATTAGACAAAAAAAAATGGAAGGGGTAATAACGTAATTTCAATAATAAATGAGAAGAGACTGAAACTTACACATAAAACGCATTCGATGAATACGATTTATGTCTTTCTTTCTCAACTCAATAATGTTGAGTATAAAATGAAAAAATAATAATCTTTTCTCGATATAATAAAAGTAATAGATAAAGATAAATGTGTTTTAAAAATATTGGATAAATAAAATTAAAATAATAACGTAATTTCACCAATAAATGAGAAGAGACTGAAACTTACACATAAAACGCATTCGTTGAAAGCGATTTATGACTCTCTTTCTCAGCTCAATTAATGTTGAGTATAAAATGAAAAAATAATAATACTTTCTCGATATGATAAAAGTAATAAATAAAATTAATAAATATATTTTAAAAATATCGGACAAATAAAATTAAATGGGAGGGGTGATAACGTAATTTCAAAAATAAATGAGAAGAGACCAAAACTTACACATAAATCTCATTCGCTGAATGCGTTTTATGCCTTTCTTTCATCTCAATTAATGTTGAATATATAATGAAAAAATAATGATCTTTTCTCGATATGATAAAAGTAATAAATCAAAGAAATAAATGTAGTTTAAAAATATTGGACAAATAAAATTACTCAGAAGGGGTAATAACATAATTTCAACAGTAAATGAGAAGAGACTGAAACTTACACATAAATACCATTCGTTGAATGCGTTTTATGCCATTCTGTCTCGGCTCAATTAATATTTAGTATAAAATGAAAAAATAATTATCTTTTCTCAATATGATAAAAGTAATAAATAAAAGAAATAAATATATTTTAAAAACATTGGACAAATAAAATTAAAGTGGAAGGGCTAATAATGTAATTTCAACAATAAAGGAGAAAACACAAAATTTAACTAATAAATCGCATTCGTTGAATGCATTTTATGCCTTCTAAACTCTTTTTATTTTGATATCTGAGAAGGGTTTTTCAAGTTTTCAACGACATGACTTTTTTAAAAAGATAAAATATTTATCTTTTCTTGATATTATAAAAGTAATAAATGAAATAAATAAATATATTTTAAAAATAATTGACACATAAAATTAAACAAAAGGGCAATGTAGTAATTTCAAAAATAAATAAGAAGATACAAAATTTTACTCATCAATCACATTCGTTGAATGCGTTTTATGCCTTATATTCTCAGTTCTTTCTATTTAGGCATCTGAGAAGAGTTTTTTCAACTTTTCAATGACATGACGTATTTTTAAAAGATAAAATATTTATTTTTTCTTGATATTATAAAAGTAATAAATGAAATAAATAAATATATTTTTAAAAACAGTGGAGAAATAAAATTAAACTAAAGGGGTAATATAGTAATTTCAACAATAAATAAGAAAACACAGAATTTTACTCATAAATCGCATTTGATGAATGCGTTTTTATACCTTATATTCTCAACTCTTTCTATTTAGGTATCTTAGAAGTGTTTTTTCAAGTTTTTAATGACATGACTTTTTTTAAAAGATAATTTTTTTTTTTTTATCTTTTCATGATATTATAAAAGTAAGAAATGAAATAAATAAATATATTTTAAAAATAGTGGACAAATAAAATTAAACTATAAGGATAATATAGTAATTTCAACAATAAATAAGAAGACACAAAATTTTACTCATAAATCGCATTCGCTGAGTGTGTTTTATGTCTTATATTCTAAGGTATTCCTATTTACATATCTGAGAAAGGTTTTTTCAAATTTTCAACGACATGACCTTTTTTTAAAAGATAAAATATTTATCTTTTCATGATTTTATAAAAGTAATAAATAAAATAAATAAATATATTTTAAAAATAGTGGACAAATAAAATTAAACGGAAGGAGCAATGTAGTAATTTCAACAATAAATAAGAAGACACAAAATTTTACTCATCAATCACATTCGCTGAATGCGTTTTATGCTTTATATTCTCAGCTCTTTCTATTTAGGTATCTAAGAAGGGTTTTTCCAAGTTTTCAATGATATGACCATTTTTAAAAAGATAAAATATTTATCTTTTCTTGATATTATAAAAGTAATAAATGAAATAAATAAATATATTTTAAAAATAGTGGACAAATAAAATTAAACGGTTGGAGTAATATAATAATTTCAACAATTAATAAGAAAGACACAAAATTTTACTCATCAAACTAATGTCTTTTATGTCTTATATTCTCAGCTCTTACTATTTAGGTATCTGAGAAGTGTTTTTTCGACTTTTCAACGACATGACGTTTTTTGAAAAGATAAAATATTTATCTTTTCATTATATTACAAAAGTAATGTTACGACCCGAGTCTACACCCTGAATGTGGCAGGCACTCAAGAACCATTGTTGGTCCCCAAGCAAACCCTCATCCTAGC
This sequence comes from Solanum pinnatisectum, assembly GCA_035578085.1. Classification (NCBI taxonomy): domain Eukaryota; kingdom Viridiplantae; phylum Streptophyta; class Magnoliopsida; order Solanales; family Solanaceae; genus Solanum; species Solanum pinnatisectum. The sequence continues at coordinate 17,837,898 of CM069077.1, forward strand.
TGACTACAAGCGGAAGACTAACTTAAGCATGCAAAAGCTTAAAATTGAAATAAAATTCAATAAACTCAACTTTGCAAAACTTTAATTCAAATGAACAACTTAGAATAAAAATAATATATTCAACTCGCCATAAAATAGGCAACTAAAGTCTTTAAAACATTTAATAAAATAAATGAATAATACAAACTTCTCAATTATACTGACTATCTATGAAGCCTCTAACTGATAAAGATGAAAGTCGGGACAAGACTCATGACATCCTGACTAAACTGAAAAGTAAATGAAATCCTCCGAAAATAAGGAGGCTCACCATAGCTAACTCGAACTCCCGGATGTATCAACGAATCTCCTGTTAATGATCCCGAATACCTGTGTCTGCATCATGAAAAGATGCAGGCCAAATGGCTCAGTACGTGGAATGTACGAGCATGTAAGGGGAATTCTAAAACATAAACATAAGCTTGATACTTGATAAAAAAGAAACATACTTTCCTCTTCTTAAACTTACTCAACTCAAGGATACTCAAAACTACTCAAACTTACTCAACTCAGAAGTACTCAAGGATAAGATACTCAACTCAGAGATTAGATACTCAACTCAAAGATATGATATTCGACTCTGGGTACTTAACTCAATATAAATCAACAATACACATGCAATATATGAAAAGCTTTATAAAAACAGTACAAACAACTTAGTTCGTTAAAGAAAATGCAATAACAAACTCAATTTTACTTATATAATAAAGTAATATAATTTCTGTGGGAGTTTCTCTAACTGACAACCACTACTATGAGCCTAAGTGGTGATACAACATCTTGCCCACACTGCCAAAACTGTCCTATACTTTGCCGTCATATAGAACGCTTAACTTAGTGGATCCACTAGCTTAACTTATGCGATCATCTAAAAAGCATGACCCATTAATACCCATGATGGCTACATGATTTATGGAGACTTGAGTTAATATGAACTCACATCCTCATATCAGTGCTCAATACTACTCCTAAAAATATACTTAGCTCATATGTTTTAAAACAACTTCTTTCTTTGGTTTGAGATAATTACTCAAAACTTAGCTTAAAAACTCTCTTGGAATCGATGTTCCCTTTCCTTGCTCAAATGTGAAAACATTTTAACTCTTGGGAATACATAGTTCCCGTATAATATTTGAAGAAATAAACTTTACTCTTACTCTTTACTCAACTCAAAGCTTAAGTCTTAAAACAAATTTAAAACGTTTGTAAAAAACTTCCTAAAATATGGCTCATGCCAAATTATGGACGTGAATGACTCAATGTTAGGTTTTCAATAACCATATATAGAACTCAATACTTGGAACTCAAGAACTTCAATGATACTACTCATTTCAAGAATGCTCAACTCAGAAGGTTCATGCAGAATTATGAGCATGAACTACTAAGATACTTCTCATCTCAAGACTACTCGACTTATAGGGTTCATGCAGAATTATGGGCATGAACAATTCAACTCTAGGACTTCATGGGTAATATATAATAGTCCCATTATTAGAAATATAATCTCAAAGGGTATTAGGAACTCAATACTCAAGATTTAGAACTTGAAGATACTACTCCTCTCAAAGGTACTCAACTAATGGAGTTCATGCGGAAGTTATAAGCATGAACTACTCGACTCAGGGGTCAAAATATCAATAAGAAACTCATGTATACGAATCTTCTCATCCTCATACATACTTACTCAAAACTTAACTCCAATCAATGATGGATCTCAAAGGATTCACAATTGAACTCAAAGGCTTTCTTGAACTTTACTTTTAACTCTCTCTTGAATGTGAATTATGAATTCAAGAGTTATGGTTCATGATATGAAGGATCTAAGTGATAGTGTACACTCATGAATACATTCTCCTCACTCTCATTCTCACTTACTTGAGTCTTGAAACAAGTTAGTAAAAGTCGTAGAAGACTCCACAAAAGGACTCAAAGGGACTTTCTTAGAATGTTCGAAAGAATTCTCAAAACTTAACCCTTAACTCTACCTTGAATTTGAATTATGAATTATGAATTCAAGGTTATGATCATGTTAGGAATTATTTTAGGTTTTTAGAAGTAGCTTAGAGTAGTTAGAATCGAAAAGGAGTGAAGATACCCTTTGAAAGAACTCAAACGAAGCAACTTATTGCAAACTGGACAGGATAGGAGACCCTGGGGCTATGGGTGGCACGGGGCGCCAGGCCCCAACCCAGAAGACTCGACGAAATTCTTTGCTCGTTTTATCACCCTATTTCGCCTAGAATTGAACGGTTTCTTCCCCAATCACTTGGATTCGATTACTTAACATAAGTACACTCTAATCTACTCAATATAGCCCTAAAAACACTCATGTTAATCTCAAGAAATCATCAAAACCCCAACAAAACAAGATTTAGAATGAACTTCAAGAACTCTAATCCTTCAACTTTAAGAACGAAATTGCGCTGAAAATAACATGATTGGCGTGTGGGTGAACAAACCCAATAATATGGAAGCTTACATACCTCTTAGTAATTAAACCCATGGCAAAAATCCATAACAAAATGCAAGACTCTCGACGAACGCTTTGATCATCTCTTTTTTTCTCTTCTTTTCTCTTCTTTAACTCTCAACAAAAACCCTGGGCTAATTTTAGGATTATAAAACTGAAACTAATAGGATTATACCCTTAAAACCTTACTAAAAACAAATAAATCTGATTTGGTAAGGAAAAGACCATAATACCCCTCTAAAATTCGGTTTTGACTTTTCTTATCTAGACAACCCAACTTTCAATGCACATATCTCCCTCATACGAACTTGAAACTGAGAAAACTCAGTGGCGTTGGAAATATAATTCAAATATCTTTCCTATGGTATCTGGTAGCACACCTAACTCATCTTGATCTAGGAGTTATGATTGTTTGAAGTCAACCCAAAACTCATACTTAGCTTAACTTGCAAAATTTCAGATTTTTGCTATTTCCAATTTAGTTCTTTTTGAAACTCAAGGTGCTACATCTAATGACCTGACCTTAATACTTAAGAAATTTTAAATTCCTTAGTAAAATCCTAGTCACAACGAAGGACGGTTCAAGTCTTAGCTCAAATTTTTCTGGGGTGTTACAAGTAAGAATTGAAATAAATAAATAAAATTTAAAAATAGTGGACAAATAAAATTAAATGATAGGGGTAATATAGTAATTTTCAACAATAAATAAGAAGACACAAAATTTTACTCATATATCGCATTTGCTGAATGCGTTTTGTGCCATATATTCTCAGCTCTTTCTATTTAGATATCTGAGAATGATTTTTTCAAATTTTCAACGACATGACTATTTTTTTAAAGATAAAACATATATCTTTTCTTGATATTATAAATGAAATAAATAAATATATTCTAAAAATAGAGGACAAATAAAATTAAATTGAAGGGGTAATATAGTAATTTCAACAATAAATAAGAAGACACAAAATTTTACTCATAAATTGCATTTGTTGAATGCATTTTATGCCTTATATTTTCAGCTCTTTCTATTTAGGTATCTGAGAAGAGTATTTTCGAGTTTTTTACGACATGACATTTTTTAAAAGATAAAATATTTATCTTTTATTGATATTATAAAAGTAATAAATGAAATAAATAAATATATTTTAAAAATAGAGGACAAATAAAATTAAATGGAAGGGGTAATAAAGTAATTTCAACAATAAATAAAAGGACACATAATTTTACTTATAAATTGCATTCGCTGAATGCGTTTTATGTCTTATATTCTCAGCTCTTTCTATTTAGGTATCTGAAAAGGGTTTTTTCATGTTTTCAACGACATGACTTTTTTTAAAAGATAAAATATTTATCTCTTCTTAATAAAAAGTAACAAATGAAATAAATAAATATATTTTAAAAATAGTGGACAAATAAAATTAAACGGAAGGGGTAATATAGTAATTTAAACAATAAATAAGAAGCATTCGCTAAATGTGTCTTATACCTTATATTCTCAGCTCTTTCTATTTAGGTATCTGAGAAGGGTTTTTCCAAGTTTTCAACGACATGACATTTTTTTTTAAAACAAAATATTTACCTTTAAGTGATATTATAAAAGTAATAAATGAAATAAATAAATATATTTTAAAAGTAGTGGACAAATAAATTAAACGGAAGGGCTAATATAGTAATTTCAACAATAAATAAGAAGACACATAATTTTACTCATAAATCGCATTCGCTGAATGCGTTTTATGCCTTTCATTCTCAGCTCTTTTTATTTAGGTATCTGAGAAGGGTTTTTTCAAGTTTTCAACGACATGACTTTTTTTAAAAGATAAAATATTTATCTTTCTTTCATATCATAATAGTAATATATGAAATAAATAAATATATTTTAATAATTGTGGACAAATAAAATTAAACGGAAAAGGTAATATAGTCATTTCAACAATAAATAAGAAGACACAAAATTTTACTCATAAATCGCATTCGCTTAATGCGTTTTATGCCATTCATTCTCAGCTCTTTCTATTTAGGTATCTGAGAAGGATTTTTTCAAGTTTTCAACGACATTACGTTTTTTAAAAGATAAAATATTTATCTTTTTTTGATATTATAAAAATAATAAATGAAATAGATAAATATATTTTAAAAATAGTGGACAAATAAAATTAAACGGGAGGGGTAATATAGTAATTTCAACAATAAATAAGAAGACATAGAATTTTACTCATAAATCGCGTTCGCTGAATGCGTTTTATGCCTTTCATTCTTAGCTCTTTCTATTTAGGTATCTGAGAAGGGTCTTTCCAAGTTTTCAACGACATGACCTTTTTTTAAAAGATAAAATATTTATCTTTCTTGATATTATAAAAGTAATAAATGAAATAAATAAATATATTTTAAAAATAGTGGACAAATAAAATTAAACAAAAGGGGTAACATAATATTTTCAACAATAAATAAGAAAACACAAAATTTTACTCATAAATCGCAATCGCTGAATGCGTTTTATGCCTTATATTCTCAGCTCTTTCTATTTAGGTATCTGAGAAGGGTTTTTTCAAGTTTTCAACGACATGACCTTTTTTTAAAAGATAAAATATTTATCTTTTCTTCATATCATAATAGTAATATATGAAATAAATAACTATATTTTAATAACAGTAGACAAATAAAATTAAACGGAAGGGGTAATATAGTAATTTCAACAATAAATAAGAAGACACGGAATTTTACTCATAAATCGCATTCGCTGAATGCGTTTTATGCCTTAAATTCTCAGCTCTTTCTAAAATAGGTATCTGAGAAGAGTTTTTTCAAGTTTTCAACAATGTACGACCCGAAAAATTTCTAAGATTCAAATCGTTCTTCATTTACTTGTAGGGTAATATCGGGTGAATATTAAATTTCTCATATGTGTAAAAGTAATTCTTTAGTGTGGGAATGATTTTAGATATCAATTAAGGTCACTAGAAACTCCTAGCACAAAGTAGAGTTAAAAGTTTCCTTATCGATTAAGTTTTGATGTAAGATTCTACTTGGGTCAACTTCAAACGACCATATCACTTAGAATATAAAGAGTTACAGGGCCCATAACCTATCAAATTAAATGTATTTGAATATTCTTTGCAATGCCACCAATTTCGCCACAATCCGAGGTTTGAGTAAAAAGTTATGACTATTTTAGTAACCTGATATAGTGTTGTGATGAATTAGCTGACGGAAAAAACATTTTAAAATGGTCGTTTTTGTCTTTTTATCTCTAAGAAAACCCTAAACAAATTGCTTGCCTAATTAAAGACTCAAAACAATCATATTTTCATCTCTTAATCTATCATTCTTTTCTCTCTCAAACCCTAAGGAAAAATCAAAATAGAAGACTCCATTCAAGATTCTTTCCATCTTTTTCAAGATTCTTCTTCAAGGTAAGTTCTTCTCCAAGAATTCCTTCTTTCCAACTCAAATTCCTCCATACAATTATGAATCACTAATGAAAATCATAATTCTTGGCCATAGAGTTTCAAGAAACTAATTCAAGAAATCTCAATAAAGGTTTTCTTGATTTTTCTCCTTCAAGCTAGAGTTTCAAGGCTTCTAATCAAGTTCTTCTTTAAGATTCTTCAAGAACTTTGTTCTTTCAGGTATGTAAGGCAATCATAGTGTTGTACTAGTTCGTTCTCATGCCCTACATCTACTTTCAAATTAGTAAAGGAGAAATCTAGGATTCTACCCTTAGATTTGAGTATTCTTGAGATGAGTTGATTTTGAGTTCTCGAGTTCCTGCTTTTTTTAAAAAAAATTCTATTCCTAATTATTGAATTGCTATATGTTATGCATTAAGATTCTTGAGTTGATTCTTTCATGTCTATATTTCAGCATGAACCCTACGAATTGAGTATTTTTTTTATGAGTAGTATCGTTGAATTCTGAGTTCTTGAGTTCTAAGTACTGAGTTTCCATATTGCTATGAAGATCCCTGAGTTGAGTTGTTCTTGTCCATAACTCCACATGAACCCTATGATTTGAGTTATAAATTTTGAGAAGCTTTTTAAAGTCAATACTTGAGTTTTAAACTGAGTTTTTGAAAAAGTAAAGATGAGTTTTGAGAAAAGTGTTTCTAAAACATGATTTATATGACAATCGAGTAAGCCATCAATGTATGAGCAATATGGTATCTAGACATACTATCAATGTTTATGCAGTATGACTTTCCGAGTCATCAATGATCATATTGAAATATGATTTCGATATGTTTTTGAGAAAGAATTTTACATTGATAAAAGAGAAACTGAGATTTCTAAATGAGTTATGAGTTCAAAAGATATTTCAAGAGTTGTTACCTCTTTTAAGAGGATAGTTTGAGCAATTATCTCAAACCAGAGGAAGCACTATATTTTTAAACATATGACCATGAGTATATATTATTAGGAGTATTATTGAGCACCGATATGGGGACGAGTTCGGACAACTCAAAGTCCTCATAAACCATGTATACCAACTTGGGTAAAGAGTCATACTTTTTAGAGGATTCCTTATTGCTTTTAAGCATAGCTTAGTGGATCCACTTAGTTGAGGATGTTCTATACCTCGATAAGGTATAAGACAATTCTGGCAGCGTGGGCGAGACGTTGTATCATCATGTAGCTCATAATGATGGTTGTCGGTTAGAGAATTCCCAATAGAGTTAAAGTGTATTTTTATATATCACTTATTATGTTGAGTTCAGAGATGCGAAAGTATTTTGTAAAGCTTTAAATGATTTAACTTCTTTATTTCTTTACATTCAGCTTGAGTACATGGTTATCTATTGCAGTCCTTTCTTTCAGTTTTTTTGTTATTCAACTATATTACATACTCGTACATTCAATGTACTGATGTCATTCGACTTGCATCTTTTAATGATAGAGATACAGGTTCTTAGGATCCTCAACAAGAGTCCGTTGAGATCACTTCATTCGCTCGTCTTCTTATGAGTGAGACCTTCTTGCTTCGGAGTACTCCAGTTTTATGAGTTGCTAGTATAGTTCTTTTGAGGAGTCGTGGGTCTTGTCCCAACACTCGTCTATATATAGTAGATGCTTCATAGATAGACAAATTTTTAGAGTCTTTCAGTTTCAGATATTTTATTTAAAACTTATGTTTCATACTCAGTTTATTCAGTAAAGTTTTTGCTGAATGTGTTATATGCCTTATATTCTTAGCTCTTTCTATTTAGGTATCTAAGAAGGGTCTTTTCAAGTTTTTAATGACATGACATTTTTTTTAAAGACAAAATATTTATCTTTTCTTGATATTATTAAAGTAATAAATGAAATAAATAAATATATTTTAAAAATAGTGGACAAATAAAATTAAACGAAAGAGGTAATATAGTAATTTCAACAAAAAATAAGAAGACACAAAATTTTACTCATAAATCGCATTCACTGAATTCATTTTATGTCTTTCATTCTCACCTCTTACTATTTAGGTATGAAAGATTTTTTCAAGTTTTCAACGACATGACCTTTTTTTAAAAGATAAAATATTTATCTTTTCTTAATATTATAAAAGTAATAAATAAAATAAATAAATATATTTTAAAAATAGAGGACAAATAAAATTAAATGGAAGGGGTAATATAGTAATTTCAATGATAAATAAGAAGACACATAATTTTACTCATAAATCGCATTCGTTGAATGCATTTTATGTATTTTATTCTTAGATCTCACACATAAATTGCATTCGTTGAATGCATTTTATGCCTTTCTGTCTCAGCTCAATTAATGTTGAGTATAAAATGAAAAAATAATTATTTTTTCTTAATATGATAAAAGTAATAAATAAAAGAATAAATATATTTTAAAAATATTGGACAAATAAAATTAAATGGAAGGGTTCATAACGTAATTTCAACAATAAATGAGAAGAGACTGAATTTTACACATAAATCGCATTCGTTGAATGCGTTTTATGCCTTTAGTTCTCAGCTCAATTAATGTTGAGTATAAAATAAAAAAATACATATTTTTTCTCTATATACTAAAGTAATAAATATATTGTAAAAATATTGGACAAATAAAATTAAATAGAAGGGGTAATAATTTCAACAATAAATGAGAAGAGACTAAAACTTACACAAAAAACGCATTCGTTGAATGTGATTTATACCTTTCTTTCTCAACTCAATTAATGTTGAGTATAAAATGAAAAAAATAATTATCTTTTCTCGATATGATAAAAGTAATAAATATGTTTTAAAAATATTGGACAAATAAAATTAAATGGAAGGGGTAATAACGTAATTTCAACAATAAATGAGAAGAGACTGAAACATATACATAAATGACATTCGTTAAATGCGTTTTATGCCTTTCTTTCTCAGCTCAATTAATGCTTAGTATAAAATGAAAAAATAATTATCTTTTCTCGATATGATAAAAGTAATAAATAAAAGAAATAAATATATTTTTAAAACATTGGACAAATAAAATTAAAATGGAAGGGGTAATAACGTGATTTCAACAATAAATGAGAATAGACTGAAACTTACACATTAATCACATTCGTTGAATGCGTTTAAAGCCTTTCTTTCTCATCTCAATTAATGTTTAGTATAAAATGAAAAAATAATTATCTTTTCTCGATATGATAAAAGTAATAAATAAAGAAATAGATACATTTTAAAAACATTGGACAACTAAAATTAAAATGGAAGGGATAATAACATAATTTCAACAATAAATGAGAATAGACTGAAACTTATACATAAATTGCATTCGTTGAATGCGTTTTATGCCTTTCGGTCTCAGCTCAATTAATGCTGAGAATAAAATAAAAAAAATAATTATCTTTTCGCGATATGATAAAAGTAATAAATAAAAGAAATAAATGTATTTTAAAAATGTAGGACAGATTAAATTAAATGGAAGGGGTAATAACGTAATTTTAACAATAAATGAGTAGAGACTGAAACTTACACATAAAACTCATTCGTTAATGTGTTTTATGTCTTTCTGTCTTCGCTCAATTAATGTTGAGTATAAAATGAAAAAATAATTATTTTTTCGATATTATAAAAGTAATAAATAAAAGAAATAAATGTATTTTAAAATATTGGGCAAGTAAAATTAAATGAAAGGGGTAATAACGTAATTTCAACAATAAATGAGAAGAGACTGAAACTTGCACATAAATCGCATTCGTTGAATGTGTTTTAGGCCTTTCTTTCTCAGCTAATGTTGATATAAAATGAAAAAATAATTAGCTTTTCTCGATATGATAAAAGTAATAAATTTATTTTACAAATATTGGACAAATAAAATTAAATGGAAGGAGTAATGATGTAATTTCAACAATAAATGAGAAGAGACTAAAACTTACACATAAATCGCATTCGTTGAATGCTTTTTATGCATTTAGTTCTCAGCTCAATTAATGTTGAGTATAAAATGAAAAAATAATTATCTTTTCTCTATATAATAAAAGTAATAAATAAAATAAATAAATATATTTAAAAAACATTGGAAAAATAAAATTTAAATGGAAGGGGTAATAACGTAATTTCAACAATAAATGAAAAGAGACTGAAACTTACATATAAATCTCATTCATTGAATGTGTTTTATGCCTTTAGTTCTCAGCTCAATTAATGTTGAGTATAAAATAAAAAATAATTATCTTTTCTCAATATAATAAAACTAATAAATATATTTAAAATACATTGGACAAAGAAAATTTAAATGGAAGGGGTAATAACGTAATTTCAACAATAAATGAAAAAGGACTGAAACTTACATATCAATCGCTTTCGTTGAATGCTTTTTATGTCTCTATGTCTCAAATCAATTAATGTTGAGTATAAAATGAAAAAAATATTATTCTTTCTCGATTTAATAAAAGTAATAAATAAATAAAAATATTTTAAAAATATTGGACCAATAAAATTAAAATGGAAGGGGTAATAACGTAATTTCAACAATAAATGAGAAGAGACTATTGTTAAAAAATTACTCATTTGGCAATGATACTATAAGAATATATATATTATATATATCTTATAGTATCACTGTTTAATGAGTAATTTCTTAACAAGAAATCTTAATGATACAAATACAATATATATATATATATATATATATTTAGTATCAATTAAGAGAAATTATTAGTCTTAATGATACCAATACAATATATGATAGTGATTTAGCATTAGATAAAACGAAATTATCAACCTTAATGATACCAATACGATATATGACTGTAACGACCTGTTCCCGTCGTTATAGAAAAGCCAACGGGGGAAAATTTGGGGCTGGAAAACTTTTTTGTAATATTTGAATTTTTCCAACCTTGTGCAGATTTGGACAAATTCGGAGTCATTGAGGTGTAGGGAAATCTGGTAACAATCGGATGAATCATTTATGATTTTGATTACATGAGTAGTTAGATAACTTGTTAATAAATCCGTACGACTTTACGGAATTGAATTCGGGTGAGTAGAACTCTCAGAATAGATCTTACTATAAAGGATATTTACTAAGCGTCGTGGGTTAGAGCTGTGTTGTGAAATGAGAATTTTGGAATTCTCGAAATAACTCTTTGTCTCGAGAATGTTGCGTTGGCGCTGGATTTTACCACTTTGGCGGGGTGGTGGCCGCTGTGGCGAGCTCGACGCAAATTAAAGTCGTTAATAAACCCCTTAACGACCTCATTATGCACTTTTCGACTTTTAGAGCTAAGGAACGACCCCCCTCCCCCGGGAACTCCTACTCGTTTTCACTATTCTTGAGGCTAAAGGTAAGTTTTTCACTCCCCAATCCATTTTTCGATCCGTAGAACGTAATAGAATAGGTGAATATTGATAGGGGAAGGTTTTGTTATAGATTCTATGGTGGAAACAGCCCTAATTTGGATAATTGGGATCATGAGTTTGATCTAGGGTTTATAGAATTGTTAGTAATCCGGGTAATTAATGATTGTTAATTGATTCCCGTATTATATTAATTATTTGTAGACCAAGAACAAGCGGAACGAATCAAGAAAGGAAAGGATCAAGTTTATTAGGGTTTCAAGCTTGTTTTGAGGTAGATGATGGTTGTGTGATGTATGCTTGTTCTTGCTTCATTATGATACTTATATATGTATAAATGTTGCAATGTTGATCACACTAGTTGTAAAATGAGACAGATAATTGATGAATGCCATGGAATCATGACTTAAATGTATGATCTTGATGATATACTTGTGATTGTGGTGTGTGAATGGATCGGTTTCCACATTCCAGCATAACTAACTTGGATCGGTTGCCACGTTTCGACATAAATATGGGACCGATTGCCACGTTCTGACATAACTAACTTGGATCGGTTGCTACGTTCCGGCATAAATATGGAATCGGATACCACGTTCTGGTATGCTAATTGTTTGGGTTTGGGTTCCATGAGAGAACTAATGATTTGACATAAAATGTGAAGTTGTTCGTTATTCGTAAATGTTGTTAATATTGTATATGTTGATATATATGCATGTGATTATAATGTTGTTTGACTTGTTTATGTTGCACTAGTGGGATAGCCGTGTGATCCTACCAGTATACTGTGGTTGTGTACTGATACTGCACTTGCTCTTATTTTTGTTGAGTGTAGGGCATCTTCAAGCGGCTACTGACAAACCTCGCTTAGGAGATCAGTGATCGTCACTTCGAATTCAAGGGTGAGACAATTCTTCCAGGCTACCATGAGATTCTCTTTCATTTATGTCCACCATTTCCGGACTTAGGCATTTGTTTTAGCTAGTTGATTAGTTCTTTAGTATGAGATTGTATCCGTTCTTGTTTAGACGTGTTGAACTTTAGATGTTTTGGTACATTGACTTTCAGATTCTAGGTTATTCTTACGCATTGTTAGTTTATTATTGTTAGACTTTTATTAGAGTTTATGAGGACTCTATTTTTCTTTCCTTAGTGTTTGATTTAAATGCCTTAGTTTTTAGATTATTTGCTTGGTTTGGGTGTAGTAGTGGTTCTCCTACTGGAGTGTTAGTGTGTGTGTTAATCACGATGGTCTGGATCGTGACAATGATACTAATTTAGTATCAGTTAATAAAAATTAGTTGGGGATATAAAGTATAATTATTTAGTGGGATATGAATGTAAAAGAGTATATGTTTGTAGCTATCTTTCTTTTAAGGGTTATTTCCTTAGTTTCCCCATAAAAAAAATTTTCTTTCTTGATTTGTCAAAAATGACAAGTAAACATGGACAAGTAAGAAAGGACAGATGGAGTATGTATTGTTGGTTTAAATACCATGTTTGTTTGATTGTTACTTAAATTATATTGTATCGTATCGTTTAAATTTATCGGTAATGATGAAAAGACTCATTTTATGTAACACAAATTATTTGTTTCATCCCTAAACTAAATTATCGCCAAATTTAGGGGTGTTTTCAATACTTGTTTCGACTTTTTATTAAAAGTTACATGATATACAAGAGTTTGAGACCACTTGCTATATCTTGTAGCAAATCGGAGATGTATTTAAATTCAGTTAGTCAAGTAGAGAGATGTTTTAAAGCTGTTAATAGTTTGGGGATGAAACTACTAATTTACACTTAGTTTAAAGGTGTTTTCAATACTTCTCTTATATAAGTTAATGTCTTTGAAAAATATAAGGAGTAAATCAATTAATATGTATAAAATGGTAAATTCATTATAACAATTACTTCCTCCGTCCCATTTTATGTGAAGTAGTTTGACTCGGCACGGAGTTTAAGAAAAAAAGGAAGATTTTTAAAACTTGTGGTTCAAAATGAATGATATGAATTTGTGTGGTTGTAAGTCCTTTCATTAAGGGTAAAATATACATTTTATAGTTAAATTGTTACTTAATATAGAAATATGTTATTTTTTTTGGGACTGACTAAAAAAAAAAGTAAGTCACATAAATTAGGATAGAGGAAGTAATATTTTTTTAATATATATGTTAAGTAAAAATTTGACAAATAAAAAGGCATAAGAGAAACAAGGTGTATAATCTTTAATATAATATATTAAAGGTTGTTGATTGGTTAAAAGGGGAATCCAACGTGTAGGCGAGTGGCAGTGAATTATCCAATGTGGCGCGTACACTTCATAGTTTGTACCGTCAATTGGTTGACGGGGAGGGGCGTGGGGTGTAGGGGTAGGGGTGTTCTCATCTCAGTACATTTCAATCTCTCTCATCACTCCACAAGAATCTCTCTCAACTCCTCTTCTTCCTTCACTCTCAAATCTATGTATGATATTTTCTCTTTTGTTTTTTGAATTTGCTGAAATTTTATCTTTTCCCTGTTATTTTAACCTTTTTGTCTTCTTTTTTTGGGTGATGCAGGATATTAAGAAGATTTATGATATAGCACAGCACAAAGTTGCTTGACACCCTTTGATCGACAAGGATTCTCAGGTAAGTTTCATGGTTTTTAATTTTTTCAGTAATGAATGTGGCGAACCTAATTTTTGTCTGCATGGAACATTTTAGGTGAAGTTGAAGTTTTAATTCAAAATTGATAGGCAAAAAACTTAAACCTAATCCCCCAATTCGCAATAGCTAACTCCAACCAAAAAAAAAAAAAAACTAATTTTGCAAGAATGTGAAGAAATCAATTATACATATCGTAACTGGTCTTATGTAGTAGCAAAGGAACAACCTTGCTCATTGGTTTTAGACCAACAACTGCCTTTGTTGGACTTCTTGCCATGAGTCTTATTTTGGACAAACACAAAGTAATTCTTTTTAACTTTTGTTTTTCTCATCAACATGCACCTGCTCGATGAGACATGTAGTTTCGACCACCTTAGGATTGAGTTCATCGAATGATGAGTCATCAATCAAATTTTCTCATGAGTACCGTCAAGAGAGTCAAAACACAAAGAAGTAGGTGTGTTAGAGTTAGAATAAGAGAGTAATCTCTCTTTTCTTTTCTCTCGATCTCACTTGGCATCCCATTCTCTTCACAGAACACAACCTCTCCTATTTCTTCTTTTGGGATGTCAACATGTACTCCCTTAATCCTCTCAATTTTTTCTGTCTCATCATCATCATCTTTCATTTCTCTACTTTTTTGTAATCTCACAAATTTGTGATGGAGTCAAAGATGCGAGAGCAAATCTCCCCCTATTCATCTTGAGAGAGTATTTATTCTTATCTATGTTGTATGAAGATCCTTTATTAGCATACCATGATTTTCCCAATAATATCTGACAATTATACATGGGAACAACAGCACACCAAACTATCCTGATAACTTCCAAGTGTGAACGACAATAACACCCTTTTTACCTTTATTCCTTTCCACATGTAGGGTGAAATAAGCTCAATACAAGGTAAGTTCAATCTTTGATAGAGCTGTTCATATTTCTGAGCCTAAAAATTTATGTTTTACATTGTCCTTATCAAAAAAAAAAGTTCAATCTTTCAACCATACAAGTGCCAATTAAGTTTATAGCTAAGACTCTTTATCAATTCTCATGGCACATAACTTAGACAACACGTTAACTCTAGTTTAGTAATACTGAATAGTACATGTTTAAATTCAAGAGCAAAGTCATTTGATCAATTCATTTCCTTTTAAATATAGGCCTTGGTTTAGTAATTTTTAAATTCTAATTTGGTGGTGATTAAGTGGTGTTAACTGGTGGCTACACTGAAGTTGGTAGCTATGGCATGGGGTGGTGGCTACATGGAAGGGAACTGGTGCTTGAAAAAGAAAAAAAGAAAGATAAATTAAAATAAAAATTGAAGAGAAAATTATAAATAGGATTAAAACAAGAAGAAAATGAGGTGGCATCATGTGATTGGTGCTTGTGTTTCACATATTGTTGCAAAACTGGTGCTTGCCAGAAAAGGGGTATTTACACCTTTTCAAATAATTATAGGGGGATCTTAGGACCCTGGCAAAGTTTACATGTTCAATGGAAAAATGGGACAAGTCTTGCCTTTATGTCAAGACATGAAGAAGCTTTTGTTTTTGAGCTTTCTGTGAGAGATTTGATGGACTAACTTTTCGAGGAGGGAGCAAAAGCCACAAGAAATGGTGGAGATAATACCCCAATGCAGTTGGTGGACTGTTTGGAGAGAAAGAAATGAGAGATGTTTTGAAGATAGATCCAATTCCATTCTAAAAGTCAAATGGAATTATATAGTATCTTGTTATTTTTGGTGTAAAGAGATAGGCTTAGAAGATATAGATCAACTTGTAGATTTATTAGGATCACTGTAAGTATTTTCTTTTGTTTCTGTTTGCATCTTTCTGAAAGTCTCCAGCATGTCCTTAATGCGACATGCTGAGGAATACAATATTACCAGTTTCAAATTTTTTTGAGGGGCTAACTTTTGCTTTGTTAAAGGCAGTAATTCACGATTACCTTCTCATGTTATGTAGGGTGCTCAATTATTCTTCGTGCTGAACAATTTAGAGTTCTTTTCAGGCTTACATTGTGAAATGGTAAATTTATCTCGTTTCTCGATTCTCTATTACTGTGCAGTTTTTCGACTTCCTTCTGGTCGTACAGATCAGAAAAGAAAGTATATGATCCTTCTTTATTCATATTTTTGATAAATGGAGGAAAAATATTTATACTTTGTATTTCTTGTTCAATCCCGTGTAGGACAAACATCTTTCCGAAGAAGATAGTGACAACATTGACTGGGATACTGAAGATGAGTTAGAAATACAGGATACAACACTTTCCTCATGCAGGGATTTAAGAACTAATGGACAGTATGCTATTAGTGGTGATGGGGAGGTAAACGCTTTTAGCCCATATTGATACCCTACTGTTATTTCTTGTCAAGAACATCTTTTTTGACACAAAAAAAGAAGAAAGAATTTAGAAAATAGTTTATACCATTGCATCTCAGCTTATGGTCTATTTTGGTCGTCTCTTGCATGAAGGCAAGCTCATCGTCAGTACCTGGCCAGTCTACGTTCATTCAGAAGTTTTTAGTGATGGGATTTTCTGAAGAGTCCATTGCAAAAGCAATAGAGCAAAATGGTATTTGAATTTACCAAGTATTTATAAAACTTAAAAATTGATTTTACAGTTACGGTATTTATGTTACTTGACTTGGGACTGCAGGAGAAAATTCAGATTTGGTGCTGGATGCTCTTTTGACATTAAAGGTGCGGAATGTCTTCCTCTTTATTTGCAAGCTACTCATTTTAGATTTTGTAGCATGTTTGCAAGCTGTTCATTTTTTAGAATTTGTAACAAAGGGTAACTATGTGAAGGGAATGAAGATATTCTTGTTCAATCCATCCCTCCTTTGGTAACCAGCTCATCTAATAATTATTTATTAAGATCTAGAAAATTATTAACATGGCAAGAAGCCATTCCTTGTGTATATAGGAAACGTTTAGAATCCTGTAATTTTGTAAATAGGAATAGGAATTCTTAGGACTTACTTACTTTTCCTTTTAAGATTACTGTAAACACTATATGAACCCCAACATGCTTGAGGGAATAATCAAGCAATTCATTCCCCAAACTCTCTTCCTTCTCTGTTCTTCACATGGTATCGGAGACTCTAAGATCTTGGTAGAGACTCAAATAGCTTCCGTAACTGGCCCCTGGCCACTCATTTTTTTCTTCTTACTTTTGGTGTCTAGCACAACTCCTCCTCCAGCAATCGGTGTTCCTCTCTGCATTCAAGCACTGTTCATCTGTTCGGCGAACGGTTAGGTGCCTCTATATGTTTAGCTACCGGCGCTACTACTTTTTGCGTGACCGACACCCTCCTCTGATATTGAATTTCTATATGAGCTGAGGGTTTGAGTCCCTACTTTGAAATTTCTGTTATTAGAGCCAAAAGTTAGGGTTTGAGTTCCTACTCTGAAAATTCTGTCCCTCTTCTATTGCTTCCTCTAATTCTTTTTCTGCTAATGAATAAAGGTTCTCTCTTGCCCAAAAGTTGCTTCCTTTTGTTTCAACTAGAAAAGACCATTTCCTTTCTTGGAAAAAATCTTCTTTTCCTTCAGAATCTCACGCAAAAACAATTTCTTCTTATTCCAAAAAACAAAAATGACTGGTGCTTCAGACCAATTGAATAGGAATCCTACCTTCATTGTATGTAAAGGATCAAACACCTCATTCTGTTACCCATTTGATATATGACAATCAAGCTGCAATCACATTGCTTCAAATCCAGTGTTTCATGATAGAATGAGACATATAGAAGTAGATTGTTTTTTGATGCGTCAAAAGATTGAATCAGGGTGCATTGTGACTGGTTTCATCAACTCAAATGATCATTTAGGACATATTCTTACAAAATTACTTCGTGGCACTAGAGTTCAGTTTGTGACATGTTAGGAGCACACAATTTGTATGCTCCAACTTGGGGGAGTCTTAAGCACTAGGAAATTATTAATATGTCAAGAACTCATTCCTTGTGTATATAGGAAGGATATAGAATTCCCATAATTGTTTAAATAGGAATAAGAGTTATCAGGACTTACTTTCCTTTCTTTTTTGGGATTACTTGTATAACACTATATAAATCCGAACATGCTTGAGGGCATGGTGCAAGTCATTCCCAACTCTCTTCCTTCTCTTTTCTCATGCCTATATATGTCATCACTTGCTGAGGATGGTCTAGTGAGAGAAACTTGTTAACTTGTTCGGAACAAAGTTTAGACATGTCAGGGTTTTTGGTGACACCTATTAGGACCCATGAAGAGATTGTGCCATGTGAACATTGGATTCTAGGTGTTGATTGTGTGATAAACGATGCCAGTTGTTCTTTACCTGGTTTTCACAGCTCTGGTAGCAAGGTTGTATTGTGTTGAGAATGCTTGATTTTTGTTTGTCTTCTTTGTAATGATGGTTTTCTTCTGTCCATCATTTTTTCACAAAGTAATGACCCTTAATACTGGCAAACCCCCTCTATCTCCAAAAAGGGGAGAGTAAATAAAATAATATAATTATGTTATTTTTTTTGGAAAAAGGTAAGAGTTTTATTAAATAAATTGGCCATGCAATAAGCTAGTTTGTGTTACCAAAAAAAAAAAGGAAGACGTCTTCTTACAACAACAGAAGCAGCGTAGTCCCACAAGTGCGGTTTGAGGAGGGTATGATGTACGTAGACCTTACCCCTAGCTTTGTTGGGTAAATTGGTAGAGAGATTGTTTTTGATGAATCCTTTGTTCTACAACCTGAAAATTCACCTTAGAGCCAGCAGGCGTAAACATCTATATTTCACCATCTATACAAGGATATTTTTGCCCTCAAAACATCTAAAATTTCTTTCCCGCCATACTACCCGACATATGCATGGAGGGATGGTGTTCCAAAGCTTATTCATTGGTCTGCTTCTGCCCTTTATACCCCAACTTGCCAATAATTCCTGAACTGACTGCAACATCACCCAAGACCTCCCAAACAGGGAGATGAACAAACTCCAAAGCTGTCTAGCGCATGACAAATGAAAAAGACAAGTGACTGCCATTCTCTTCCTTCTCGTTACATAGGAAACATCTGGTTAACATTGTCATTTTCTTTTTCTTGCGAAAGAGTGCACATCGTCATTCTCTTCTTTTAAAGATTGCATTGAGTCAAACAAGCATCATGTGCTACCTCCCACATAAAGCAAGCAGCTTCGTAAGGTGTTTGTGTGTTCCATATTTTCTTCCCTGGCTAGTTAAAATTGCTTTCGTTTCTCTTATTCAGCCTCATGTAGCATGACTTAACTGAGAACTTCATTCTTTTATGCTCTACCCAGAATAGAGAATCTGTTTCTTCAGGTAATAATTGACACTTGTTCTAGTTATTGCAAAAGTAACCATCATGGGTACTTCCCAATCGAAACAGTCCCTTTTGATGTGAAGGCACCAACACCTATTGTTTCTACAATCAAATACTGTAATCCTTGCATCCGCTCAAAATTTATGCAAGTTAGCATATTTAACTCTAAGAGGGGTGTGCCTATCCATGAGTCCTGCCAAAATTTTGTTCTTCTGCTTCTCCCACTTTGATTTCCATAGTGTTCAAAGTTTGGCCATAGACTCTTGATGTATTTCCAAAGTCCCAAACCATGTGGAGAGTTGATCGGATTAGTGATCCATTCCATTTGACACCATGCTTGTGGAAAATCACCTTTTCCTAACCTGGCTTCCCTTCCACGTCTCCACAACCACTTCATCAATAGGCTTTCATTGTGCATCTTCAAATTTCTAATATCCGATCCACCCTCCTCTTTGTTCAGCAGCATGGCTTCCCATTTTACTAGGTGGAATGATTTTTCTTTCTTTGTTTCCACCCCACAAGAAATTCCTCCCAATTCTGTCCAGAATTTGTCTCAGCTTTGCTGGCATTGGAAAGAGAGAAATTAAATGGGTAGGTAATGAATCAAGCACTCTATTGTGTGCTTTATTAGAGTTACTCTCCCACTAGGTATTGTCTTTTCCAGACTGCAAGTTTCCTTCCAAACTTTTCAATAATCATCTCCCAAATTGAGCTTCTCTTGAATTTAGCCCCCAAAGGATTCCCAGGTAAGTGGTGGGCTTACCTACCTGACATCCTAAGTTATCAGCCAAACTTTATACATCTTGTACCTTGTTTACTGGGTACAAATAGGCAATAGGTCTTGAATAAATTTATTTTTAGCCCGGAAGCAGCCTCAAAGTTCAAAAGCATCACGCCTTGAATGGATCATTTGCCTTTTCTTTAGCCCCACAGAGAATAAGGTATCATCAGCATATAAAATAGGGGATATTTCCACCCTTCCTTGCATTCTGACACCACCTTAAAACCTCTGATCCAGTTTAAAGACATTGCTCTGCATATCATATTGCTTAATCCTTCCATAGCCAAATGAAGAGAAAAAGAAACAGCTGATATGCTTGTTTTGATCCCCCTTGAGATGGGGAAAATCTCCTGGAGCTCCATTTATGATGATTGAGATAGTAACTGTGGATATACAAAATCTGATTCACCCTATCCACCGTCCCCCAAAAACCATCTTCCTCAACAAGTTTAGCAAATATGCCCAATTTAAGTGGTCATATGCCTTCTCTATATCAAGCTTACACAATATACCAGCTTCTCTTTGCCTCTTCCTTTCATCAAAACATTCATTTGCAATAAGTACAACATCTGCAGTTTGTCTCCCTTTAATAAAGGCGATTTGTTTGTCGGCCACCAGCTTCTTCATTATTGTTTTCAGCCCTTCTGCCAACAACTTGGCAAATTATTTTGTAGAAGCTACCCAGTAAGCTAAAGGCCTGAAGTCTTTCAGCAGCTGTGCACCTGCATTTTTTGGTACAAGAGAAATGGGGGAAGCATTGAAATTCTCTACCCTTCCTGTGTTGGAAAAAGTTGATAGCTCTTAGTACACCTACTTTTTTTACTGACCAGCAATGTTTCTAGCAAGCCATGTTGAAACCATCTGGGTGGGTGCCTTTTCTCCTTCACAACTTTTTATAACCTCCTCTTCATCCTCCTTTGAGAAATGTCTTTGCAACCATTCATTTTCCTCAATAGTGATTCTTGGACACTCAACTCTGAATGATGGCCTCCAATTTTCAGTTTCTTTGTACAGATACTTGTATAAAATCACTATCTCCTTTTGGATACCTTCCCGTGCTTCAATTATTTCATCATTGATTTTTAGCTTCTCAAACATGTTGTATCTCCTATTAGCATTAGCAATTTTATGGAAAAATCTGGTGTTCTTTATCACTGACCAGCAATGTTTATGGAAAGCCATATTGAAACCATCTGGGCTAGGGGCTTATTTTCCTTCACGAATTTTTATATCCCTTCTACTACTTCGTCTGAGAAAGATCCTTGCATGATTCTGGGACACTCAGTTCTGAATGATGGCCTCCAATTTTCAGTTTCTATGTACAGATCTTTATAAAAAATTCACAATCTCCTTTTGAATGCCTTCTGTTCTTCAATTATTTCATCCTTGAATTTTTGCTTGTCAAACACATTGCATCTCTTATTAACATTAGCAATTTTATGGAAAAATATGGTGTTCTATCACTAGCCTTCAGCCATAATAACCTGGATCTTTGCCTCCAGAAGATCCCTTCTAGCTTTGCCACCTCTTGCATTTCCAACAAAATTCCAGCTTTCTCAACTAACTGATCTCCAGTCAATTTCCCTTCTTCTCTGTTCAAGCATCTGCAGTTTCCTCAGCACATCATCCATCCTTTTCTCCATATTGCCAAAAGAATCTATATTCCACTCGTTTAATTTCTGCTTCAGTAGCTTCAGCTTGCAGGATAATACATAGTCAGGGAATCCACTTACTAGAAAAGAGTCCCATCATCCCTTTACCAACTAGAGGAAGCCTTCTGACCTCGGCCATATTGTCTCGGACTTGAAATACCACTTGTTTCCCCTTCAATTTCCACATTGCAACTCAACTGGGGAGTGATTTGAGATAGTTCTTGGGAGAGCATTTTGTTTGATATTCATGAATCTATCATCCCAATCTGCTTTTAACAAGAATCTATCTAATCTTGATGCCCGCAGCAGAATTTTCCGTCCTGTCCACCTGACATTGCCACCTCACAGGTGAGGGTCAATGAGCTATAATTCATGTATGAACTCTGAAAATTTATAGAAAAATTATGTTATCTGTTTGTGTAAATTTTAGTTATCAATCAAACTTTTTGTTTGTCTTGGATGTTGCAGGCCATCGAAGACTCTCCTGAAGAACAGCCCAGTGCTAGCCCTCACCTGGAGCCGTGCATTAATTCTGATGATAGCTCTTCTGAATACAACGAGAACTTTCTGGATGATGTTTATGAGGAAGATAGTTGGTCCTCTGACTCAGACTACTGTACAGTACGTTATCCCCAATATACACTATTCTCCATTTCTCTTTTCAGTGTCTTACTGTGGCATAGAGTCAATCTGGTTTCTCTTTGTTCAAAAGATACATTTCGTGTTTTTTTTTTTGTTTGGGCGCTTTATTGATATCTTTAACTCATTATTATGTATTCAATGTTGGTTTTATGGTATTTTTGAACACCCATGGCTTCACCTACTAGATTGAATGAGTAAAATGTGAGGTGGTTTAGTTTTACGAATTTGTGTAGAACTACAAATATATTGAAGTTATCTGTGGTTTTAATAACTGTCCTGAATTCTGTTATGCGTTGTCTTGGCACAAATATGTCAAACTTTTCTAACATTTTCCTTTTACGACATGTGATAGAATTCTGCTAAACAGTGCTATGTGAAAGAAGAGAGCAGTTCTTTGTCTGAAAAAGAGCAGACAATATTATTTCTGGCAAATATGGGATACCCAGTGGAAGAGGTTTCTATAGCAATGGAGAGATGTGGTGCGTATATTAAATTATATTCTGTCCTCTACGTTTATAATGTTATCCGAATCTTATATCTGATTAGACATTTAGTTTGGTTTTGATATGTATTTATATGCTAAGGTTTTATCATTGGCTGAAGGAATCTTATTCATGCTAGTTATATGGTAGATGCTACTAAGTTGAGTTATCTTTGTGTCAATGCTCTTGCATTTGGAAGAAAACCTGCTTATTGATGCTGCAATATTCCTGAATATCTTTTTACAATTGCAGCACCTATCTTGATCTCATTTCCAGGTAATTAATGTCCTCTTTACAACTTTAGGTCCAGAAGCATCACTTGCTGAATTGACAGATTTCATCTGTGCTGCTCAAATGGCAAGAGCAGAAGATCCCTATTTGCCAGAAGATGTAAAGGTCTGCTTTCGCCTCGCCTTATTTTGCAATGGACTCATGTGAATTGACATTCTGTTCAACTTTGTCAAAATAGCAATATTATTTTTCATAGAATTGATGCCTCACTTCCATTGTGACAGCCAAAACTGAACCATGGTAGTGGTGGATACAAGAAGAGGAAGATGTTCAATCAATTGTGCAAAAGCAAAAAGCCAAGGGCAATTTTTGATGAAGAGACAATTCGTTTGCCCAAACCTATGATTGGATTTGGGGTTCCTACAGAATCAGTTCCTGCAATTGTCCGAAGAACTATTCCGGAGCAAGCTTTTGGCCCCCCCTTTTTCTATTACGAAAATGTTGCTCTAGCTCCAAAGGGTGTGTGGGATACCATTTCCAGATTCCTATATGATATTGAGCCTGAGTTTGTCGATTCAAAGTATTTTTGTGCTACTGCAAGAAAAAGGGGTTATATTCATAACCTACCTATTGAAAATAGATTTCCCTTGCTTCCACTTCCCCCACGCACCATTAATGAGGCACTTCCCCTAACAAAGAAATGGTGGCCATCTTGGGATCCACGGACAAAGTTAAATTGTTTGCAAACAGCTATTGGAAGTGCAAGATTGACTGATAGGATCAGGAAAGCTGTGGAGGCCTTTGACGGTGAGCCACCTATGAGGGTGCAAAAGTTTGTTCTTGATCAATGTCGGAAGTGGAATTTGGTGTGGGTTGGGAGAAACAAAGTTGCTCCTTTGGAGCCAGATGAATTTGAGATGCTATTGGGGTTTCCAAAGAACCATACCAGGGGAGGTGGTATAAGTAGGACCGATAGATACAAATCGCTTGGTAACTCATTCCAGGTTAGCCTAACCTTTTTTGTTCTAATTTTCACGTGTATATCCAAGTCTTGCTGTAATCTTTTCTTTCTTTTGTTTTCTCTTAACCACAATTTTTTGCTGAGATCATTATGCATTACTGGCTTAAATCCTATAATTTACATAATATATTAGTTTAAGCTGATTAAAAAGCTCACTACGTATACCAGTTTTCAAACAAAACAAATTATACTACGTAATGTAGCTTTATTTTTTTCAGAAGGGGAATGACATTGGTGGTATTTGAAATTTTGAAAAGAACATTCATCGATGCTACAATTTCAGTGTCATCTTAATTTTCTAAAATTTCTCTATTAAGTAGAGGGAAGTGGATGAATTTTCGGAAAAAGGAGGTAGAGAACCTATATAAAATGAAAGGAAGATGCATAACTGGTGCTGTTGAATCTACAGTTAAGGGATATCAGTAGCTCTAGAATATGAATTCTGGGACTTCATGACTTTGAAGCACACAAGTATTGTAATGTGCTTTTCCATGGGTATCTGGTAACCATGTGTGTAGGGGGTAATGGGCGATTCATCAGCAAAAGGACTAAAAAATCTTATATTGTCCCATACTAAAGATAAGGTGCTAACAAAATCCAAAAAGTTGTCTGGGGAGTTTACAGGGGACAAATTACTCTAGCTATATAACAAAATTAGACACAGCATTGAGACTGTGATTAGGAGTTGCTATTCCATGAACATCTACGATCCTTTCTACAATCCTTTCTATCCAAATACACCAAAAAATACAAGCAGGGACCATTTTCCAGATTTTCGTGATGGCTCTACCAACCTTCCAAGTACTCCAGCATATGTAGCATTGTTAATCCTCTCAGGCATAACCCAACTGAGCCCAAAAACTGAAAAGAACATATTCCAGATATCTGTAGCAACTGAGAAGTCTAGTAGTAGGTGACTGTTGGTTGCTATACATTGTTTGCACATGTAGCATCTGTTGACAATATGCATTTTCCTTCTGTTTCGATTATCTTGAGTCAAACATGCTTTGTAGAGTGCTGTCCAAGTGAAGCAAATCATCTTTGGGGGTAATTTTGTTTTCCAAATTAGTTTCCATGACCAACTTTCCTCCATCTCATTCTGGGCACAAAGGGTTGAGTAGCCTGTTTTGACAGAGTATAAACAATCAGCTTTGTGTTTTTGTGTTGTCCTTTCTGTTTCTTGGAGGAATGAGGTAATTAAAAGGATTGATGTAACAAGGTGACACATTTCCTGTGACTTCAGCTTCTGTTTTCAATTATTATATGCAACAAAATTGTTTAAACATATACAATGGTTGACCACTTCTTTATAATGAAGAGAAGCTTTGTCCTCGAAGGAATGGTTGATTGTTTGAAGCATATGAGAGGCAATCTGGAAATTTCAGTCTTACCCTGGTGCAACACTTAGTGTGAGGTTTGCTCCAACCTCAAACCAACAAAAAACACTCCGTCATAGAGAACAACGGTTGGAAAGAAGCTGTGTTACACCTGTTATCCCTCATTGTGCAATTGTGAACTCTATGGTAGCAAATTTTGATAGTTATAAGAGGAGTTTTAACTTTTACGCGCTAACCAAAAAAAAGGAGCAGTTTTGCACTAGCTATGTCCCACAAATGATGTGTCTAATTGTGGTGGTTTACATATTGTAAAAGTTAATTAGCTGAACTGATGAGCAAAGCAGTTGTCCCTCTTTCGTTTTTGGTGTTTTTGTAATTTATCTATTTAGTTATGGTTTTCTGGGGTGGAGTGGGGTGCAAGAGTGACTATTCATTACTAGTAAACATCATTACAAAGTCTTTTTTTTCCTCCTTTCAGGAAAGACGTCGTTTTTTCCTTAGCATCAACATATAATGAACTCTTGTTTTCAAAAGTCTAGAGAAAGAAAACCGAAAGCATGACTTGATTAAGTTTTTTTTGTGTGTATGCCTTTTCCAAAATTAGTCCTCTTCTGGAGTTCTGACGTTCCTGGGAGGCATTCAACATTTTGAGAGTGTGCAGATGAGTTAGCTACAGGGAGTTGTAGCTTAAACTAATCTTGAATTGCTGAATGATTGTATGATTTGTGTACATGCCTACTTGGGTCCTTGTAGTGGTGAACTGGTCATAGAAGTGTAGAAGGAGGTGGAGGTAGGTAAAGTGAGAAGGGATGATAGAAGCTATGACCCTATCTTAGCTATAAATATCTAAAAGTTTACCAGTCATATGCTCTATGCTTAAAAAGTTGATAGTAGTAAAAGTCGTTACTCTCTGTTAGCAAACAAACACTTGAGGAAGTTCTTTGAATAGGTTGAACATCTGATCCAGTTAACCTGTCTTTACTGATTTTGAAAAGACAGCTCTATATAATGAGGACATTTTTTGATTCATATGGATGGTATTAGCTTCTTTTGCAATAGTATCCTGTTGCTCTCTCATGGCCACACCATATGGTATTCTGGTGCTGCCTCAATAAGGTCTTGTCTCTTTCTTCTTTCCCTTTTCTAGGTCAACATCATAATATCCCCTCGTCTTATCGTCTTTACCAAATAGTATTATTGCTTGGGCCATACTAGATCACTTTCTCTTTTAAATCTTCTTTCGGTGGAAAGATATATTGTTGGTGATTTATGATCCTTATCCTTGGATGTATTGAGCCGAGGGTCTATCAGAAACAACCTCTCTACCCTTCAAAGGTAGGGATAAGGTTTACGTACATCTTACTCTCCCCATTCCCCACTTGTGGAAATACACTGAGTATGTTATTGTTGTATATCCAAGTCTTGCCCCCCCCCCCCCCCCCCCACCTCCCCCTTCCTTTCCTTTTCTCCCCTTTAACTTGGGGTTACAAGATGTAATTAACTCCTACCTTGACTTATACAATTTCTTTTCCTTAGAATAATTTTTAACATGATACTTGGATTGATATTATTATAGGTTGACACAGTGGCATACCATTTATCAGTGTTGAAAGACATGTTTCCAAATGGGATGAACGTCTTATCACTCTTCTCTGGGATTGGCGGTGCTGAAGTTGCTCTTTACCGTCTTGGGATTCAACTAAACAATGTGGTCTCTGTGGAAAAATCTGAAGTCAACAGAAACATTGTGAGAAGTTGGTGGGAGCAAACTAATCAGAGAGGCAATCTTATTGATTTTGATGATGTGCAGCAGTTGAATGGAGACCGCTTGGAACAACTGATAGATTCATTTGGCGGATTTGATTTACTGATTGGTGGAAGCCCGTGCAACAATCTTGCAGGCAGTAACAGGGTGAGCAGGGACGGTCTTGAAGGCAAAGAATCGTCTCTATTTTATGACTATGTTCGGATACTGGACTTAGTCAAGTCTATAATGTCTAGACAGAGATAGTATGACAGAAATTCATTCTAGCTTCAGATTTAGTTATCTTTCAAAATTATGAGACATTATTGATGAAGACATCAAGGGATAAAGCCATCACATAAAATTTCTGGCTTAAGATTCTGCATCGACTGGTCTCCTACAATACTAGTTGATGTTCATTCTATTTCGCTTTGAAGCGAAAACAAACGTGAAGTGTAAAGTATATTGTTACTATTAGTTATTTGGCCTAACATGCCATTTCAGTTGATGAGCATGCACAGTGACAGTCTTGTATCCTGATCCTATCCTCCATAAATAATTTTCTGCAATTTGCACAAGAAAGGAATACCTGCAGATAGCTCAGCACTTGAATCTCAATGTTAATTCTTCACAAAAGTAAAGAGTTTAACTTTAATACCATGACAATATGAATAATGTTTTTAACACGATTTGGTCCCCTAAAAATGATTGTCTTACTGTTAAAACTTGTTGTCTTAATGTTTTTAATATTATGTCCTACTCCTATACATAATATGTAGTCACAAAATATTTTAGAAACTAACAAATGCAAAGCTTTTTTTCTCTGCTAAAGTTCTTGTGTAATAATATTAGATACTATATGCAGGAAAACAAAGCATATGACTTATCCCAACTTTCATGATCATAATAACATATCTAATTTTCATTTTAGATGGCTTATTAAGCGCAAGAAAGTTACATATTTGGCCTGTCGACTAAATTCTTTTAATTATGAATATATTCACGTAGACACCATGATATAAGTGGGGAGAGAAGACTTAACCGTCCAAGGCAAGTATGTGTCCAAAGTTGGATGACATTGGATGATATAAGTGGGGAGATGAGGCTTAACCGTCCAAGGGCAAATATGTGTCCAAAGTTGGATGACAAGGACAAGTATATCAAAGAAAGTATAAGAACAAGTAAATTTAACCTTTTTCGGAGAGTACAAGAGCAAATATGACCTCTCCCAATCCTAATTTATGTGATGAAAACTACCCTTAAAGAGAGTACACCTTTGTGGATTTTTTACCAAATAAGTGGATCTAACATGAACAAAATATTGATAATGTCATTAAATATTTGTATGTGCTATTCTTTTTGTGACTTACTAAAAGTAAAACGAAACTGTGTCAAATAATTTGGGACGGATGAACTAATATTCAACTACTATAGCTGCTCTGTTTTCTTCTTGACACTCATACATCTACATTGGTCAGCTTCTCCATGTTTATAGCAGAGTTTGTTTCTGATCTATTATTCCCCCATTAATATCAACAATGTCATCATTTCAGGCTTCAACTTTATTTTCTAAGAAAAAAATAAATAAAGTAAAGACATTTTAATATTGACAAGATGAGTTTCCGAGAGGATTATGCCAGCAATTCCAATGAGAACTCAAGTCAAAAGCCATTATTACTCCCTACGAAAGGGAAAGGCGTAACGAGGACGAGTTTTAGAGATGATTCTGCTATCTCTGAGGATGGTCTCCGGAAGCCATCGTTACATACTGGAAGCTGGTATCGAATGGGCTCCAGACAGTCCAGCATGATGGAATCATCAGCCCAAATTCTACGCGAATCCGTCTCCATTTATCTATGTGTCCTCATTGTAGCATTGGGCTCTTTTCAATTTGGATTCACTCTATTCATACCTAACTTTTTCGCTGTATGACTTGACATAAAGTTTAAGAAAGTAAAAAAAATTAACGTATAAACTAAAAATGTAATATGACATAGGACTTAACTTATATATACTGACATTACCAATGACCAATGTATTTTAACGTTTAATAGCATGTAATTAACTTGTCTTGTTTTTTAAGTTACTAATTTTATTTTTGCAGTTAGGATATACTAATCCTACGCAGTCCGATATCATGAATGACCTTGTACTTTCAATTTCAGAGGTTTTAATCTTCTTTCTAGTAGTACATTGTTGTTATATTCATCATTTGCATTGTTTTCTTAGTATTTTGATATATGTTATAATGTTTCAGGGAATTTAAATTTCTCAGTATTGATGTTAGAATAATTTCTCTTTTTTTCATGAACAGTTTTCGATCTTTGGATCTTTAGCCAATGTGGGTGCAATGGTTGGTGCAATTGCAAGTGGTCAGATATCCGAATACATTGGAAGAAAAGGGGTATAAGAGCCCGTTTGGATTGACTTATAAAGTCAAACTTAAATGACTTTTAAATCAAAAAATAAAAAGTAGGAGAGACATGCTTCTGGTTTTTAACTTATTTTAAGTCATTTAAAACTTATTTTAAGTTATTTTTAACCTTGTCAAACACTTTCTAACTTATTTTAAGTTATTTTTATATATTGTCAAACACTCCAGAAGTCAAAAACTGACTTAAAAGTAGGTTTGGTCAATTTTTAAGCCCATCCAGACACTCTAAGACTGCATATACAATTGTACAATTTCGATATCATCAGTGTATAGAAGTTAAACCATTTTTGTGTGTATTTTTGCGCGTGTTCCTTTTTTTGCTTTATCATGATTTACTCGCTCCTTCCATATTGAAATGCAGACACTAATGATTGCAGCACTTCCTAATATTAGCCGATGGTTCGCCATTTCAATTGCAAGAGTGAGTGGTCAGTTGCTATATATATGTTACACATTTCAGTTGCATCTTTTTTATAGGAAGTTTACTTGAATATATGCATTTTCCATCATTAACAGGACACATCATTTTTATACATGGGAAGGTACTTGATGGGAAGTTTTGGCGTTGGCATGATTTCGTATGTGGTAAATGTTGTACTTGTGTTGCTTTTGTGATAGCTCTACTTGGAGTTGGAATGAGAACCTCCTGATTACCTAAATTCTTCATGTTTGTTTATGTATAGGTTCCTGTATATATATCGGAGATTTCACCTCAAAACATGAGAGGGGTTCTTGGATCTATTAATAATGTTAGTGTTGTTGTGTGCTTTCACTTATAATGGTTCGATATTTTAACGTTTCATTCTTGGTGTATGGCTTTGTTTAACAGTTGGGATAGTGGTCGCATATCTACTGGGACTCTTTGCGAGCTGGAGAGTGCTTGCAGTTATAGGTGAGCAATGTACGAGTTCTTGTTGAAATTCAATCAACTCCAAAGAAATTTTCTCATGCATCTGATACTTATCGACAAATAGAATGCTTTTCCCTTGTATTAGTACTAGAATTCATTGGAGATTCTTTATCAAGTAACAGCATTTGGTAACATTCATCAAGTTTTTACTGTACCATTAGCAGAAATAGTACCTTATCAAGTATAGTACTTATACATATATATGCTTTTGAAATAGTATGAGAATAATGGATTAGATGTTCTTTGTTGATGAGTGGATCTACCGGTATAACATCCTATACATTGGAAGTTCAATAGGAGACGTGTTCGTATTCGCAAGTTAATTGAAGCAATGAGATTATAATGTAATGCTTCTGTCTATATTTTCTTGAATCGAACATATTGGTTTGAGTCTTTCTAATAGTGAAACTTTTTCAACTTATAATTCCCCTCTGCAGGAATGTTGCCTTGCATGGTTTTGATACCTGGTCTATTTTTTATACCAGAATCTCCTCGTTGGTTGGTATGTGTAACAAACTTGGGTTTTTGTCCTTCTTGTTTTTCGGTGTTTATGTTATGCTAACATTCCATAGTGTAATGTTTAGGCTAAAATGGGGAATTTTGAGGATTTTGAAACTTCATTGCTAGTTCTAAGGGAATTTGACACTGACATATCCTTAGAAATGAATGAGATCAAGGTAAATCAATTGAGCTGGTTATCTGTCATGATCTTCAACTGTTTTGAACATTCAGTTTGCTCATAAAATGTGTTTGTGCTTGTTTGTTGTTCATATCCTTTGTCCAGAAATCTGTGGGATCATCGAGTAAAAAAGCTACTATTCATTTTTCTGAGCTTAAGAGAAGGCGATACTACTATCCTTTGCTGGTATACTTGTGCATTGTACCATTATGTTTCAAGAGATGGTAGTCTATGAAAATATGCTTGAATTCCCCTTACTCCTCTCAAGGGTCACTCTCATGAGTTGGTTCTAATAATATGCAGATAGGTATTGGATTACTCAGTCTCCAGCAACTCAGCGGCATTAATGGTATCTTAATGTATTCCAGTAACATCTTCAAATCTGCTGGTTAGTCAGTTCTTCGATTATCTGTGAAGTAGTCAAACTAGAATCATCAAATGATTTGATAACTATGGAATTATCTATGGATTGAAACAAAATCCTAGACGAACATGTTAGTGGTGTTAGAGGCCTTATCGACTAGTACCTTGAAGAACTTCTCTATCATTAGATTGTATTTGTATCTTTTAGTCATAGCGAGGCTATCTACAGAGTGAATGGTTCAACATATATGGTTTTAATTGCAATGCTTTTCAAATTAACAGGAGTTTCATCCAGTAAAGCTGCAACATTTGGACTCAGGGCTATTCAAGTAAGTCACTCCCACGATACATAGTTGATATTGTTCTTGAGTATTAACAAAAGCACTTCTATAGGTTATTGTTACAGCTATAGCTGCATCACTGGTGGACAAGGCGGGTCGCAGAGTACTTCTAATTGTATGTCTAGGCAGAAACTTTTCATTTGATACTAACTACTACTACATATTCAGGGAAAAAAACTTTTATATTGACACACATTTTTTCAGATGTCCTCGTCGTTAATGACAGTTAGCAGCTTCCTTGTTGCAACAGCATTCTACCTAAAGGTCAGTTACTTAAAATTCACATTCATGAGAATTTATCAAGCAGTTATCCGATTTAACGATATTTCTTGCTTAACATTACAGTACTATTTTTCTACTTGAAATCAGGATTTTGCGCCCAAAAGTTGGCATCCTGCATTAGGAATATTATCACTAGTTGGACTTGTGGTATAGTTCATGCTTTAACTTCTACTTATCTCCCCCTTACTGTCCTACGCTTTGCTTCTCCGCGAATTATGTGTGATTTCTACCATTTTTCAGAGCCTTTAGTCTTTACCAATGAATTTTCCAGGTTTTAGTGATGGCATTTGCTCTGGGATTAGGGTCCATTCCATGGATCATAATGTCTGAGGTATGTCAAAGCTAATTCATAGTTAAATCTTTGTACATGGATCATTAACACCTACCAAAACAAGTAGTTCAAAGCAAAATTAGCAATCAAAATACGAGCAATTCAACTCTTATATGCATGACCTTATAGTTTTCAAAATAATTTGTGCAGATATTGCCAGTAGACATTAGGAGTCTTGGTGGCAGTGTTGCTACATTGGCAAATTGGCTAACATCATGGGTTGTTACAATGACAGCCAACTTACTTTTGAGTTGGAGTGAAGGAGGTGCGCGTTTTATTAGGCTTCTCTCCTACTACATATTGTTTGTATATAAGAATGTTATGAACAACTCGAAAAAATTGGTTATATTGGCAGGAACATTCATCATCTATACAATGGTATCAGCATCAACAGTTGTTTTTGTTAGGCATTGGGTACCTGAAACCAAAGGGAAAACACTTGAAGAAATTCAACGTTTCTTTAGATGATACAAACCAATTCTATGCAATCAAATACAACGAGCGTTCCAAGGGGTTAATTTCACGTCTGCAAATTCACAACATTATTTGTTGTTCAACTTTCAAAATAGTAGAGGAAACAAAGTGACTTTGGAAATGAATGGTCTTGAACTTTTGACTTCGCTTGTTTAATAGCTGACTTTCAAGTTTAACAAGTTTGACTTTTGACCTTGAAGGTTTCCACATGAACTAACGTATTCAAAATGATCAATTTTCAAGGTCATTTGGTGTAATTTCACCGATGAAGGAGTGACGTTGAATTTTTTTTAGCAAATTGGTAAACTGTTGCTATGATAAATGTATTTTTTTATTTTTAGGATACTACCATTGAAAAGTATTATGATTGGTACATGTGTTTAAAGGGATACCTACTAATATATACAGTTCAGTCAACTAGTTTACAAAATATGTATAAAAATAACTGAAGTTTACATAATATATACACTAGTAATGCATATTGTATGTATATATAGTATAGGTGTATTTAGTGTAAGTATATACAAGGTATACATTGTGTCTATATTTTGTAAACTAGATCATCCAAATACATTTATTGTAACTTTCCCTTGTTTAAAAATGATTAATTGCAAGTTTGCCCTTCAAATGCACTTGTATTTAATTTTTGCCCTTAAAATCAAACCTATGCATAACGGGACATAAATTCTTTAATGACATGAAACATAACCTGAAAGATACTATGATACGAAAATACAAATTTATACCTCTCAAGAAAATTATTTACCTTGAGAAACAAAAAATAAAAAATAAAAATCAACACAAAATAGGGAAAATATGCAAATGACCCGTTTAAACCCCCCCCCCCCCCTTTTAATGGGCTACAGGCCTTATTTGGCCCATTAGTAAGGCTACTCTTGAGCCTCAAGAGCACACTTGGGTAAATGAATCCATTAAGAACATGGTATATAGCTAATATATACATTATATTTATCATTCATAACTACACTTTTAGAAAATTACAATTCTTAATTATATTTTCTATTTTTATAGCATATTTTTTCTCATCTCTCTCTTACTTTGCCTCTCGCTGTATTTTCACTTGTACTTTGTATTTTGAAGGATATTTTTCGGCAAATCTCTATATTTTCACCTTGATTTTGCACCTCGAAAACGTCTTGCAGATCCTTGATGTATTTTTGTATTTCGCTTGTATTTCTGTATTATAAAGGAGGAATTTTTTAACAATCACTACATTTTTTATATTTTGCCTTGACTGTACAATGTATATTGTTGCTTGTATCCCTATATACACCCAAGCATTTCACTCTTGTATTTTTGTATTTTGCCTTACTCAAGTGAAATTGAGTGACTACATACAATCTATCGTGACTATATCCATTAAGATTGTATGATGATATATACCACCATTAGAGTGAATGAATACAAGTGATACAAATTGGTAACAATTGATACAGTAGAGCGAATGAATACAAGTGAAATTGAAGCAAATGAACACAATCCTAGTATTTTTCTTTTAAAAAAAATTAATTCTTGTACACATTTGAACTCTATTCGTCGATACAATCTAAATGTGCTTATGAATATTACGAATATACATAATCATGAGACACCTCAATCTTTTTTTTAACCTGACAGCTCAAGCACTTGCTATAAATGATAAATATCTAAATCATAACCATAGATTATTAATAAAGCCCAACCTATATTAATTTTAATTTATGGAAAATCCTTCTTCATTTACCACAAGTTAAGTAGTAGTGCCCTTTGTGTATTAAAAAAATGTTTTTGATCAAAATAAATTTCAAACTTGAGAGAGTGCCACTATATAAGCAAATATAAAGTAAACTTAACATTGAAAATTAACAAAATCATGTGGTATATTACCTGACTTAAGAAAACGTAAAGTGTTAGACTAGCCAAATTAATTAGTTTAATTACAAAAGTATTATTCTATTAAGTAGGGTAGGCGATCGTTTAATTTTTTTAATAACTTCAAGGTAAATTAATTCATAGATCAAAAGGAAACAAATCTTACACATATAACAAGAATAGACCACAAGTATATACTCAGGATGTTGCCTCCTTATTATATTATTACGTCTTCCAGAGGATTTTTATAGTGATTATCACCATTTTTATTTAAATATATTACCACCTAAATTATTAAGAAGTGATTGTTAGATAGGTGTATGGTTAGTTAAAGTTAGTTGTAAAAAGTTTGTTGTAAATGTGATCAGTGAGTTAGTTAGGACCTACTAATCACACATTCTAGAATGATCCATCTATAAAAGTATGAAGGCCTTCTTATTGTAAAGTGAGCATTCTGATAATGAAATAATACTTCTTCTTCTTCTCTACACACGTTTCTCTTCTCCATTCTCTTCCATGGAAGAATAACCTCCATGATTTTCATCATCAAAGCATAAGTTGACATGGTATCAGAGCAGCGCTACAGGGATCAATCACCCAGCTGCAATTCAAATTAAAATTCAGCTAACTGCATCTCTGTAATGGCAAAATTGACAGTTGCTACTCTTCCACACAATCATCGTCTATACTTACAGGTTTCAAATGCACCAGGTGTAGCTCTAATTACGACTAAGCTCACAGGTCCAGAAAATTATGGCCTCTGGAGCAAATCGTTTAGGCTTGCTTTACTGGTGAAGAACAAGCTTTGTTTTGTTGATGGAACTTGCCTAAAAAGCTCGTACACATGAGATCTAGCAGCTCAATGGGAAAAGTGCAATGTTGTTGTACTTTCATGGATCAGCAGTACAATAGCTTCAGAATTACTCACTACTATTGTATACGCGTCAAATGCAAAACGAGTTTGGGACGACTTCAAGGAAAGGTTTGATAAATCTAATCTTACAAGAGTATATCACATATGGACAGAGGTATCCTCTTTGAAGCAAGGTAGTGATAATGTAACTACTTACTATTCTAAATTGAGATATCTGTGGGATGAATTGGATGTTTTAGTACCTGCTTCTTTATGTACTTGTGCTGAAGCCAAAACTTACATAGAACATCTTAATCAGCAAAGGTTTCTAATGGGCTTAAATGAATCCTATAGTCATATTAGAAGTGATTTACTACTCAAAATTACTGTGCCCAGTGTTAATCAGGCATATGCCACAACAGTTCAAGAGGAAAGTCAGAGATTGTTGAGTGTTGTGGAGATTCATAAGGAACCCCTCACTATGCTGGCTAATCGAAAGCCAGGATTCAGAGGCAAAAAATTACTAGATAATCCATGTGTGCACTGCGGTTATAGGAACCACTTGAGTAAGGATTGTTATAGAATAATTGGATATCCAACTGATTTCAAAAGCAAGAGAAACCCAGATGCATCCAGCAGTTCCAGATCCACTGGTGGTTTTCAATAGAATTCTATTGGTTTCAAGTCTTCTGCTAACTATGCTGCTTCTGCAGGACAGGGACATGCTCTTACACTTACAAAAGAAAAATATAATCATGTGCAGAACCTTAGACACAATTCAGGTCATACAAATGCAGGTGGTGATGGTGATCTTAAAGCCAATTTCACAGGTAATGTATCACTCACACTTAATGTTTGTGAACATGAGTGGATCATTGACTCTGGTGCTACTCATCATGTTACTTTTTGTAAGGACATGTTATCACATTCAAGGTGTCTTGGTAATCAAGGATCAAATACTATTTAATTGCCCACAGGCAACAGGGCTCATATTGCAGGCATAGGTTGCTCTACTATCCTGGGTGATCACACACTGAAGGATATTTTGCTTGTTCCTGATTTCAAGTTTAACTTGTTGTCAGTTGCCAAGTTGACCAAAGATCTAGTGTGTAGTGTCAGTTTCTTCCCTAATTTTTGTGTATTGCAGGCTCTTTACAGTGGGAAGGTGATTGGGATTGATAGAGAAGCTGGAGGCTTGTACTTGTTAAAAGACACCATTAATGCAGTGACTACTGCTACAATAATGGATGATAACTTCACCACATTGTGGCATTTGAGGCTTAGTCATCCTTCCCTGACAGCAGTGCGACATATTCCATCCTTGACTGGTAACTTGTCTACTCTTCCTTGCTGTCATATCTTCCCTCAAGCTAAGCAAATTAGACCTAGTTTTCCTTCTAGTTTGCATAAATCTAGTGTCATATTTCAGTTGGTTCATATAGATGTATGGGGTCCCTATAAGACTCCAACTTATGACAAGAAGCAATACTTTATAACCATAGTTGATGATTACAGTAGATTCTCTTGGTTTTGTTTGATTCATTCCAAAATTGAAGTCTACTTTGTATTGAAAAATTTTCTGTTAATGGTAAACACTCAATTTGACACTAAAGTGAAGGTGTTGAGAAGTGATAATGGCACAAAGTTCATGAATTTCAACTGTAAAAATTTGTTAGCCTCTCTTGGGATAGTGTATCAAAGTTCTTGTGCTTATACACACCAACAGAATGGGGTGGTGGAAAGAAAGCATAGACACATACTCAATACTCAATATTGTCAAGGCATTAAGATTTCAAGCCTCCATTCCTATCTTTTATTGGGGTCATTGTGTCAAGGCAGCAGTTTACTTAATCAATAAACTTCCTACAGCTGGTTTGCAAGGAAAGTCCCCCATGAATTATTGTAGGCACTCCTTCACATCTAGATCATCTAAGGGTATTTGGTTGCCTTTATTTCACATCTCTACTGCCTAAATCAGATAA
The DNA here is from genome assembly GCA_035578085.1 of Solanum pinnatisectum. Taxonomy (NCBI): domain Eukaryota; kingdom Viridiplantae; phylum Streptophyta; class Magnoliopsida; order Solanales; family Solanaceae; genus Solanum; species Solanum pinnatisectum. The sequence continues at coordinate 17,875,566 of CM069077.1, forward strand.
ATTTGCTCCTAGAGAAAAGAAGGGTATTTTCATGGGCTATGTATAAACTCAAAAGGGATATAGAGTGTTTGATCTTAAGTTGCATTCCTTTCATGTTAGTAGGAATGTCACCTATGTAGAACATGAGTTTCCTTTCCAGTCTAACTCCTCTCCTAGGGCCCTGCATGATCTCCTGGAACCCCTTTTTACTTTTTTATCACAGACATCCATTCCTACTCCATTTGACACAAATTCTGGAGTACATGTTGAATGTGCAGAGGAGGTTTCAACTCCTCCAAGTACAACTACTGATGTCTCTCCTCCTAGTGCAGTTCCTCTACCATCTGCTGAGCATACCACCTCTACACATGTTATGGACGTTGTTGCACCTTTTATTACAAGACCCAATAGGTCTGTTAGGCCTCCCATTTGGCACCAGGACTATGTTGCATCCAAACCTCAAAAGCAAGCTCATTCCACTTGTCTTTATCCTATTGGAGACTATGTTGCCTACTCTAAGCTAAGTTGTTCCTATAAGTCATTTTTAACTGTTTTTTCTAACTCTTCTGAGCCAACCACCTTTAAAGAAGCCTCCAGTAGTAAAGAGTGGGTTGCTGCTATGAAAGATGAAATTGCAGCCTTAGAGCAAAATAACACCTGGAAAGTGGTAGACCTTCCTCATGGAAAGAAGGCTATTGTCTCTAAATGGGTATAAAAAATCAAACTTCAGGCTAATGGTGAGGTTGAAAGGTACAAAGCAAGGCTTGTTGCAAAAGTTTATAATCAGCAGAAGGGTCTAGATTATAACAGTGTAGCTGCATCACACTCTTGGCCTCTTTACCAAATGGATGTCCATAATGCCTTTTTGCAGGGTGATCTTCTTGAGGATATCTACATGGACATGCTTCAAGGTTTTCAGAGGCAGGGGAGTATAAGGTGTGTAAGCTGCTCAAGTCTCTTTATGGCCTCAAACAGGCCTCCAGGCAGTGGAATCTAAAATTGGCTGAGGTCCTACTATCTACTGGCTATTCACAAAGTCGTTATGATCACTCCCTTTTCACAAAAAAAGATTGGTAAGACATAGCTGTGATCCTCATTTATGTGGATGATTTACTCCTGACAAGTAATAGTAGCAAATTAATACAATAGTTGAAGGAATCTCTTCATAGTAAATTTAAGATGAAAGATCTTGGTGATCTCAAGTACTTTCTAGGAATTGAGATTATGAGGTCTAAGGCTGGAATTTTGCTCAACCAAAGAAAATATGCTCTTGAGTATTATCTCAGACACCGGTCTGAGTGGTGCTAAACCAGTGACCACACCTTTGGAAGCAAACACCAAACTCACCACAATGCAGTATGATAAAATGACAGGACTCAATGATGATCTTTTATTCAAAGACATAACATGCTATCAAAGATTAATTGAAAGACTGATATATTTGACTATCACCAGACCTGACATCAGTTTTGCTGTTCAAATGCTTTCACAGTTCATGCAGCAGCCTAAAATGTCACATTGGGAAGCATCCTTGAGGTTGGTCAGATACATCAAAGAATGTCCTGGTCAAGGACTATTGCTGAGCAGTAAACAAAGTTTGGAGTTGGAAGCTTTTTGTGATTCAGATTGGGCATCATGCCCCAACACCAGAAGGTTAATAACTAGATACATGATCAAATTAGGAGATTCTCTTATATCCTGGAAGCAACATACAGTGAGTAGAAGCTCTGCTGAAGCTGAATATAGAAGTATGGCTGGAGTTGTTGCAGAAATTATTTGGGTACTAGGAGTGTTAAAAGAATTGAATGTAAATATCACAACACCTGTAAAACTGCATTGTGATAGCAAAGCAGCAATTCAAATTGCCAATAATCCTATCTTTCATGAAAGAACAAAACATATAAAGATAGATTGCCACTGTGTGAGGGAAAGAATCAAGAGTGGATTAATACTATCTACCTATGTTAACACCACACAACAGCCTGTTGATCTTCTTACAAAAGGCTTAGGTGCAGCTTCTCATCATATGTTACTATCCAAGCTTGGAGTCTTCAATGTGTATTCAGACTAAAGCTTGAGGGGGAGTATTAAGAAGTGATTGTTAGATAGAAGTACGGTTAGTTAAAGTTAGCTGTAAAAAGTTTGTTGTAACTATTTTACTGTGATCAGTGAGTTAGTTAGGACCTACTAATCACACATTCTAGAATGATCCGTCTATAAAAGTATGAAGGCCTTCTTATTGTAAAGTGAACATTCTGATAATGAAATAATACTTCTTCTTCTTCTCTACACACGTTTCTCTTCTCCATTCTCTTCCATGGAAGATAACTTCCATGATTTTCATCATCAAAGCATAAGTTGACATAAATGCCGATTGTCATACACATTTTACCAAAAAATTTTATTTATTAGAAAAAATAAGACAAAAGAAATTTAGTGTTAACCTGGTTTCTTTTCTTTTCCCTTTTCAATTCTTTTTTGATTTTCATTTAGTGTCTGGTAGTTGTATTGGGACTCCACTAATTAAATATTCGCCTTCAAAAACTTCTACATTTGAAGGTAAAACTTTCCTTAATAATAACAATTGCATACCATGTTTGAACCCGATACCTCTATTTCCAATTCTTTTGCCTACCAAATTATCGCACAAAAAAGACTAATCTATGTTTTCTCTTGTGAGATATTGCATGTTTTTTTTTTTTTACTTTTATTATAGATAAAAGGTTAAGTATGGTTGTCTTGTAAGTGAAGTAATAGTTCATCCGTACAAGTGTTTGGAAAATATTATATTGGGAAAAAAATTAAAGTTAAAGTTAAGAAAATATTAAAAAATCAAAGTTATGTTTTGACTTAAATTTCACTTGAGAAAAATAAAAAATATCATCACCCATCCAAAATTAGATCACATCTGTCATAAATTATATCAGTAAATAACCATGTTTGTGGGATCAGATATAAACTTCATATGCTCACACAAGGAATATAGACAATGTACAAAAGAAATTCATGAAATATAATTATCATCAAGTGATGTGAAACATACACTCAATTAACACAATAATCACTCAATTTATTCAAAACAAGCTTATGAATTTACATATAATTACAGAAGTTATCACATAATTGCGATTAAACACCCAAAACATGACATTAAATACTCATATAGATGCTCGTCACATCACATATATAACACCTCTTTATCCTTAAAGCATTCCTTCCATCAAAGTCAAAAGGTCTTAAATTACCTCTATCCACCCAAAAAAAAAAAAAAAAAAAAAAACTCTCCAATATATACTATGAAATGAGAAATTTCAATTTAAAAAATGTTATAAATATGTCTAACTATACTCTTCGCGAATACTCGCGATCACCCTATCACCTCTCGATGATCGTGACACCCAAAGCCCACGACCAAAGATAAGGGTATAATGACTGGCACTATAAACCAACCAAAAAATTGGTGCCATCACTTGATTCATTTAAGTACCCAAACTTCTCAAAATGCAAATAAAATATGTAAATCACTCCCTTAAACAACCTAAGAACTTGTTGAAGCTCTCAAATCACCGATCAGAGACCGTCTAGGCACATATTTAGGTGGTCAACTCTTAAATTTTCAAATTAACTAGTATGCAACTTAAGTGTCTAAATCATTTACAAGCCCTTCAAGACTCGTCCACAAACCATCCACCTAAATCCCAAATCAACATCCGTACCTCTACAAACTTTCAAACCTCAATTCCAACTCGTTTATTTTAAATGTTGACTTTGGTCAAACTTTATTTTATTTTTGAATTTCTACTCCAATACATATCCAATTGTCTCAGAACCCGTGTCATTCATTTTCGCAAATCAAAATTCACATTTTAAACCTACAAGAAGTGTCACTTTAAAAAGGGGTCTTAATACTCAAAACCATCCAACGGATCGTTACTAGATAATGCACCTAATCACTTGCAATACTGATGACCAAACTTATCTTGTTAAAAAATAATAAAATATGGGGTGGCAAAAAGGTAGAATTAGGGGTAGTGACAAGGCAGACAAAACGTATATAATGAGTGGATGAAAAAAAAAAAAGGTAAATCTAAGTTTTCTTTGGGTACAAGACTAGAACCCTTCATAGGAGACAATAAGAGGCTACAGTATTTATTCTTTAGAGGAAAGTAGTAATAATAATAATAATAAATATAACACATTATATTGTTGACCAGACCAGATCAGAAACTTACTAAATAACTTTCTATATAGGTTATCTTATCAAGTGTTCCTCTCTTTATTATAATTTACATCTTTTTTTGGGGTTGTTATCGATCACTTTTTTTCTCTTTACTCTAACCAATTGACCAATCGAAAACTTAGTCCTATAAGACATAAAAAGCTAAAAATAAACTGGACAAGTGAATTCATTCCAGTTGTATCTTGTTGCTTTTGAGGAATGTACGTTACCTTTTCCTTTTGTGTTTTTATTTTTATTTTTTTAATAATATACTATATTATATAATAATATAGTTCTCTCCTTTTTTTAGAATTTATAGAATACACTGTTCTTTTCGTCGTTTGTAGCATATAAAGTAGTATGTAGTAATCAATCTAGATTTGAATCTTGGTATTCAAAATCTTTTTAATATACAGATTTTGTTTGTGTGCTTTTTCTCTTAGTTTATTTGCATGGATTGGATAGTTGGATGATTAGTTCATGCATGCAAATATTCAAAGTGTAACGGGGGAATTTCAAAATGGCTAGTAGTAATTATTATTTACGTATGGCACGGGTTTAATGTGTAATCATGAGAACTTTATCTTTATACACTTATATTATATTATATTTAAGAGAATTTGACTCAATAAGGTCCTCCGTCCATCTAAAAGATTATTTACCATTTTATATTTTTGTAGTCATAATTGTTTTCAATTCATTTTTCAACATATAATAATTAGGGATAATCTAATAAAATTATATCAGTTTATTTATTGTTTTTAAGGGATATGCCAAACTCAAGCATGAACAAGTAAACATGAACGGATCGAAGGAAGTAACCATCAATAATTGTTCTTAACAAATTAAATAAAAATTATAGTGATCAACAAAACTCCTAAACCATTAAGTCAACGTCGTCTAGTTTTGTGTTGAGGTGATTCAAAATCTTTATATATACGATGAACATTATTCCCCCCCCCCCCCCCCCAAGATCCGCTCCTGATAGTGATTATTATATATATTGTTAAAAATATTTGTATATAAAGATAAAAACCCATTGATTAATATATCCTTTTTTTTTATGAGTTTAAGTAATATATTGTCATATAAAAATGAAAAAGGTATCATCATAAAAAAAATGTTTGATGTAGTAACTAATATATTTTATATTTAAATTCAGATTTTAAGAAATGATATCTTTTAAATGATGTGATAGTAAAAATGATTTAACCTTAAACTGGTCGGTGATATAATGAAGGAGCAAAGTTGGATAATTTAGGACTATAATTAGGGAGATTAGAGATATTTAATATTAGGATTATAGTTAGGACTAGATGGGACCTACAAAATCGAAGTTGCCACGTAAGATGATGGTCATCGTATTATATTTATTTTTATTTTATAATATAGTTTTATTATGGTAGATTTGTAATGTATGATGATTCATGAGGAAGCGTGAGCATATTTGTTAGCCTCAAAGAATGTGAGAATTATGGAGGCGTTCGTGGGGGGTAATTGGCTTCCATGATTAATCAAATCCCAGAGTTACATTAAAAACCGTATTATTAGATTTCATTTCTATTGACTGATGATACTACCTTTATACTCCTTTGCATTGACCCTATCTTTATCTAGTGTTAAATTTTACGTGTCATATTTAGTATTTTTTTTTTAAAAAATTGATGTGCTATTTTTAATATTAATTATTTTTTTAAGATCTAATACTAAATATTAAATAATATAAATATTTATGTGATAAAATATTAATATCAATCATTATTTCTTAAAAAAATGTGTAAAATTCAAACTGAACAAGTAAAAAACAACGACAAAATATATATGCTACTCCCTTTTTCCATGCTACTATATTGTGCATTTTATGTGTGGAATAGAAATGGTAAGTATGGTAAGAGTTTTAGTTATATGCATTTTTTTTTATAAAAATCTTTTATAATATTAGATCATTTTTACATGTGGTAGGATGGAATTTATATTATTTTTAAGATTACAAATTCCGTATTTCAAGGAGACTAATAAAATAGCCTGATGATGATATATTTTAAGAATATGATTAAATAGACAAGGTATATAACTTAAACTCGTAATATGATAAAATATTGGTGTGACATGAGTAGGTGGGGGTGGGGGGGGGGGGTTGTGTTATACCATGTAACGTTTATAGTGTATGGTAGTGATGATAAAAATTATTGGGTAAATGAAAAGATTATAATATATAGTTGATAGAGCATATTTTGGAAAGTGAATGGCAAGTCTGGTCTGGTCTTGTTGTTTGTCGAGCAAAGGGGACGCCAATCTCAAGATCATTTTATTCTCTTACCCCTTTTTGAATCTTGTTTATCGATATTCTTGAGGGAAGTTTTTGTTTCTAATTTCGTTGGACCCCATTTCCATCATCATTACACTTGTGGGGTAGAGTACCAAACTATTATTATTATTATTATTATTATTATTATTATTATTATTATTATTATTATTATTATTATTATAATATATAGTTTTTTTATTTTTAAAGAGAGAGGGTGGGTGGGTACACCTTTTCTTTTTTGTTTTCCTCCCTTTTTTACCATTCTAAGTTTGCATCTTCTGAGTCAAAGATTTTGCTCTCTCTTAGTTCTGATGAAAGAAAGAAACATGTTGCTTTGATGATTGCCAGAGTATCCCTTCTTTTTTTGCCCACCATCCACAATTGCCAATGCATTTTATATTTTAACTTACTTAATTGCATCATTAGTTGAAATTAAGTTTTAATCACTAACATGATTTGTGGTTCAGACGGCTCCACCCTTACTTAAAAGTTTTAGGTTCGAATTCTAGATATGAAGAAAATTTTGCTGAAAGCACCACCTCCTAATGATTAGCCCTGCAGTGTGCGGACTGAATATAGTCAATGTAGACACCAAACACCGGATGAAAAGGAAAAAGAAAGTTAATCATATTACTCTCTCCGTACGCGAACCATATTAGTTGTCAAAGTTAAAAAAAATATATTTATCTTAATTTACTTGTCATTTTATAAAATAAAGATGAAATTAATTATTTTTATTTCATTTTACTCTTAGTATTAAACGTTCTTGAAATATGATTATTAGCTTAGTCTTGTTCTCAAATAAAATACAACTTCTTAGCAAAAGATATGTTATAATAGTGAAAAATACTTTTTAGTTTAAAGATGTGAAAAAATAAAATTAATAATTAATACGAGACGAAAGGAATAGTATTTTCACTTAGGAAAATAAATAAATTTGTAGGTTATAAGTTGGATAGGAAATTAAGAATAAGATTAGGTATATTTGAATATGAGTTGATCACGTGAATTGAGGGTACGGTTACTGAGTAATGGACATACAATGGCAGAAAATGTAAAACTGATTGTTCTTGTGATGTGTACCTAATTTTTATGATAGGAGGAATGGTGCAATTCAGTGTTAGGAAACTTACTCTCATAAGTATCACTTCCATATCTACTTTTATATTTGTTGTGTCAATTTATTTGTTCAATTATCTACCTACCTACCAACCTCGGAATGGAACAAAATCTATGCTACAAGTTTGCATCACATAAACTTTAGATTGATAGCAATGGTCTCGCGTTCGATTTTTGAGTATAATTTTTTTTGTTGGAAGCGTAATTCTCAAATGGATTCTGTAGCAAAGGTGGACACTCGTTAATTCTGAAAATTTTTTGTATATATATATATATATATATATATATATATATATATATATATATATATATATATATATTTTGAAAATCGATGTAAATTAAGATATAATTAACAATACATTCATAAGGGGCACAAGAATGTCATTATATTGTTGGTACAAGCTAGAAGAATCACCCTTCGAGACCGGAGTTGGGTCGGGGCGGAGATATGGACACCGACAGAGATTGGGTGGCCTCGTGATCGGAGAAGGCAGATCCATGGAAGACTGTTCCTCATTGTCACGTGTCTTTCTTTTGACCAATTTATCTCTTCTCTTTATTTGGTTAGATAAAAAATATTAACTTTATGTATTCAAATATGACATGTTATTAATTATATGTAGTTCAATTTTCAAAAAATATTAGTAGTACAGTAAAAATTCTATAAAATTCTATAAATTAATATAGGTAGGATCATGAAATTTTATAGAAATATTATTCAATCGATAAATTAATATTTATTAATTTAAAGAATGGTTTGAGATTTAATAAAGGTTAATTTTGATTATATCAAAATTATTGTATCTTACTAATTTATGTATCATATTTATTGATTTCACATAAAAAGTTATATATAAAGTACAACGAATACATCAAAAACATCGGAAAAAACAATTTTGATGATGAAGTTGAAGATGATACTATACCTTTGGAACCAGTTACACGTAAGGAGGCACTTATCACATCTAGAACTCTTCACAATTTTATGGTAAAGTTCGAAAAGACAACACCGGAGCTCTTGGATGCAATAAGAAAAGTTAGAGATGAGCTTCAACTAGATTTAAATTTTAAGAAAAAACAGGACACAATAGAAATATATTTCACTAAATTGTCTTAGATATGTTTGTACTTTTAAAGAATTATTAATTTATGATATTAATGGGACCATATATTTATATAGGGGTCTTCTGGAAATTTATTATCTTATTATCTTATCAAAATTGGTGAATTTTTCCATTGGCCCAAGTCGGAACCGAAAGAAAATATTACTTTAGAGAGATTATTAATTTACCAAGTATTAATTCATAGAGGTTTTACTGTATTTGAGTTAAAGTTACCTATTCAGTTATATAATAGATTAACCCCTACATATATATACTAGTTGTGTTTAATTTGTATAATACATAGTATAGAATACACATTGTAACCCCTATATATATACACTAGTTGTGTTTAATTTGTATAATACATAGTATAGAATACACATTGTATTTGAGTTAAAGTTACCTATTCAGTTATATAATAGATTAACCCCTACATATATATACTAGTTGTGTTTAATTTGTATAATACATAGTATAGAATACACATTATATCGATGTGTAAAGAATTTTTATATTATTTATCAGTATATTTTAACATATCGTAATTTACTGCATTTCTAATTTACCAAATTCAAATAGTAACGCCAGTTACTTGTACATATATTGCTTATTAATTATTTATTAATCTGATATTATAAGTAAACAGTACACTAACCACTACACAAAAAGTTAAATCCCAACAAATATTTCGAATTCTGCTATGATAGATCTGCCAGTAATACTCAGGTATTGCTAAATATACAGACCACTGCCACTTAACTATGCAATTATATTATCTCCCTTTCAATTGGTCTGTCTTACTTTTTTTTAATTCATTTTAAAAAATATCTGATCAGAAAAAATTAAAAAATATTTAGATATATTTTATGAATGTAAAATTAGACAAATAAATTAAAACGAAAAGAGTACATCCACTAGAACTTAAGTCTCTTCTTCAGTCGAACTATCACTTTGAGTTTTTGCTTTAACTTGTTCATCTATCTCTATCTCTTTTCTCTTTCTCTGACTTGTTCACTAAATAACACATTAATCTGGGGCCCCACCTCTTCATTCATCTGCAAACAAAGAATCCAAAAAAAAAAAAAAGTTGTAGACCACATTTGACGACAACGTGGACTCCTGAATTTGCTGACGTGTATTTCGTTAATTAATTATATATACACTAAAGTTTACTAGTAGCTTATATAAAGCTAATAAACTACCTCACTTACTCCATATCTTTCTTTCCTCTCTTTTGTACACTAGAAAAGGCCACAACTCTCTCCCTTAATTTCAATTTCATAGAGGTGAGAAAACAAAACCAAACACAATGAATAGTTGTGGTAACGCTTATTGTCATGGTGGTCCGTGCAGTTGCAATTTGTATTACGGTCATGAAAATAACAACACTTCTGCATACTCAATGTTCTATACTCATCATGAGTATCAAAAAGATGAAAATTATTCCGAAAACATGTATTCCTTCGCTTCTTCTCCTTCTTCTTCTTCGTCTTCAGTTGATTGTACTCTCTCCTTAGGTACACCTTCCACTCGTCTTAGTACTACCAATGATGAAAAGCGAGTTCATGAGTCGTCAACACAACGTCGCTCTTCTTCTTACATGTCAAAATGTTGGAATATTCTACAGAACAAAAATCATACTTCATCGACTCATCATCACAAATCTGGTCGTGGTAGTAACAACGTTAATTCGGGCAGCAACAACGCTGACCCACTTGTTGCCCGTCGATGTGCTAATTGTGACACTACTTCTACACCTTTATGGAGAAATGGTCCTAGAGGACCTAAGGTAAATATATATTTTTATATGCTTACTGTAACGAATTTTTTATTCGTATATACTAAATTGAACTATATATATATGGTGCAGTCACTTTGTAATGCGTGTGGGATTCGATTTAAAAAAGAAGAGAGGAGAGCTAGTGCAGCAGCTGCGGCTAATGGTAACGCGGGTGGAATTGGAATGGAGAGCAGTACACAACATACGACGATAAACGGATCGTGGGTTCATAATTCACAAGGACAGAAAATGCCCTGTTACACATCAGCTTATGGAAATCATGAATTTAGGTTTATTGAAGATCATGATGATCGTGATTCTGATAATGCAATTTCATTTTGGCCTTTTTTAGCATCTCAGCATTGTTGATTAGACAAGAAAAAAAGGAAAAGAAGATTATGATGATGGAGCCAACATTATTCATTTTTAAAGTTTTAAAAATATTCAAGCAAAGGAAAACAGAATTTTGCTGCTTCTTTTTTTTTTGGTTTTAATTCTTGTTTTGATCGTTATGATATATAGTTAAGCACATTTAATACTTTGAAATGTGCGCTTTTTGATCCTTCTACTTATGAATATTTTAACAAATTAATATTCAATGCTAAACTATTTAATTATTGATGTATTACATTGTTCTTTCAAATTTGAGTTTAATATATGCTACTTACTAAAAAATGTCTATTCATCTACATTATTGTCTGTCAGCATGCTTACTTCATTACCATATTTTTCTGTTCATATTTGACTGTGATACTTTGTTACTTTTTACTTATCATTTTTGATAAATTAAGAAAATATAAAAAAAAAAAAAATTTATTATATCCTCAATTTATTTAGAAAGTTAATGTTTTTAAAAAAGATAAAAGGAAATTAACGAATAAATTGATTTTGAAATTTTATCAATCAATAGGGGTAAAATAATAAATTTACTGTGTCAATTATTATTTTTTTAGTAAGTATGTCACGTAAAAAATGAACAAGTAAATAGAAATAGAAGGAGTATATTTTATGTGAGTCGGGGTTTATTAAAAACAGACTCTACCTTTACCGGCAGGCCTACTACTAGAAATAAATCATTTTTCTTACCACGAACTAATGGGAATTTTTTGTTATGAAACTTGATTTACTCACTGGTTTCCCATAGAACCAGCTCGCTCGAAAATAGATTCTCGCTGAAATAGTGGAAATTTTTCTTATTTTTTCGTGTGAAAACACTTTTCCATTTTCTTTTTTCATCGATTCAATCAAAATATTTGTAGGAATATAGTCATTGAACATTTTCGAATGCAAAATTTCAATAGAAAATAGTAATTTTTCAATAGTGGATGAATTTATAGACAACACGTAAATCCATGATTTCTCTACAAAACGAAGTATTTTATGTATATATTCTCTAAATTTAGCATAATATTATGTGTTGACATTCATGCTACAAGAAGACTAATTTGTTCACTTAATTGAAGGTTGAGTTTTTACACTGGATCAATTCGCACTAAATATATTTTTTAGTGGTACAACCAAGTTTTGGGATTGAGTAATCCTAGATGTACTGTTCACAAGGGAGATATAAAATTGTGTACACATCATCTTTCCCAAATTGGCCACTTATAAATTATGAGATACAATATAGCTATGAAATATGAGATATTAAGGGACCAAAAGTTTGCATTTTAATTAAGTGAAAGTTAAATATACTTAATGAGACAAGATGATGTTATGATAGTGATATCATAGTTATTGTCCTACAACAAATTGTTTCTTTTATCAGTTGGTTTTCTTTTTGGTCCATATATCTTTCAAAGAGTTGGAGTCAAAAATGAGTTCATTCTATGTTTTGCTAAGTAGCTTTTCCTTCTTTTAGTAGCAGAACACTACTACTTGCTTACTTTAACTTTAATTTCTCTTTTGATGATCAGTCAAATAGATTGACTAAAAAGTACTCTTAACATTCCTTTTTTCTGTTAATAAGACTGCTTCACAAATCACAATGTACAAATATTTTCTTTTATTTCACAGTCGATCGATGTTCAATACTTATATAAGAGCTTGATTAAATTTGAATTTGTGATAGAAAGTTTCAATGAAGCATAAAACCCTCTCTAACAAAGATGTACATTTTTACCTAACAAGGCTCACTCAATACTTTTAATTGAATATTTACTATTTCACTGCAATCCTGGTTGGTACAAGTGTACAATATATACTTTCTTGAATATGATGATCCACTAATTCACTTTATCAACTGAAAGTTTGCTGCTATTTAGCTCGTTTCATTTCATTCTGGGCCATAATTAGTGACACTTCATCAAAATTTTGTTGATGCTTTTCATTGGAAAAATGATACTCTCTCTACAGTGTTTTCTCTTTCTTTTACTTGTTTGCAGCTGAACATAACACTGTGCACAGTATGGTATGGTGGATCAATCAAAATCTTTCTGTTCAGTGTTGTGACACAAACTTGATTTTTGTTTGATGTGTGTTTTGGTGAGGAGTAATATGTCTTTCTTCGGATCTAAAATATAGAAAGTGACATTCTTTTTTAGTTAGACTAATAAAAAAGATGTTTTAACAATTTCTTGTTTATGATTAGGAGTTATAATAATACACATTGAATTTTTATTTAGTATTAAATACTCGCATTGATATTCTAACTAAACAATCCATATTCTTGCCGTATAAGGCCCATTTAGAAGAAAGTATTGCATAACAAAATATTTTCTACAGACTCTAGCCCGATACCTTTGATTAAGAACGAAAAATGGTAATGATCTGCGGCATGCATATGATGAATCACCAACAAATGTCATTACTAGACCTTTTCGGTTGGATACATAAATCTCGAATGTTTTATTCAAATCTCAAGAGGCGAATTCAGGATTTTAAATCAAACGAATTAAAACTTTTCAACATTGAACGAATCTATTGTTGAAAAGGTACATCTGCCTTTGTATAAATCAACCTTGTTACCCACTCACCAATAGTGCCAAACATCCGGTCCAACTTTTGGTGGAAATTAAATTTGTGTTGCATTGATAATCATAAATATAATGTTATATTAATACTAGCTACATTTTGACCAAAAAGTAGAAAACAAACTATATATTATGATGTTACCAACAGAAATAGTTATTATTGAAGAAATTCTTTCTTGAATATGATGATCCACCACTTCACTTTATTTGGTTCTAATATTTACTGTACAATTTCTTATGTATGAATGATCAAATTATTGGCTAGTTAAAGCTGGCTCCATTGATAAGTTATTTCATCTTAGAACAGAACAAAAAAATCCCAAATTGCCAATAGATTTTACTAACAACTTGAGTTGGTTAGTATTCTACTAACAAATTACCAACATATTTCTATTTGAATTATATTTTAAAACTTAACAACGAAATTCTAACAGATTACCAACCAAAATCTTACTAACTAAGTATTTTAGTTGGTAAATATGGCGGGAAAAAATGGCGCCAAATTTAGCAACTTTCTATCAATGAATTACCAACTGAATTATTACTAACGCACACCTTTTGTTGGTAATATTACCAACGAAGTATATATCGGTTGGTAATATGACAAAAAATTGTTTATATAATTTATTAACATATTACCAATGAATTACTAACCAAACATTTACCAACCAAATATAAATGTGTTGGTAAATTAGTAACGAAATGTAATTTGTTGGTAAACTTGCCAATTAGTTGAAAATTTTGCCGATAAAGATTGTAGTTAGTAAATTACTAACATCATTAAATAGTTGGTAATATACCAACCGATAAAACTTACCAACATATTAATTATTAGTTGGTAATATTACATATGAATGTTTAGTTGAATAGTAACTATTACCAACTGTGATACAATTTATTGGTAAATTATTACTTACTAACTTATATTTGAATAGTTGTAAATTTATCAATTGAAGTTAAACTTTTTGGTAAATCATCGTCTAGTGTTTGAGGCTTTCATATTCAATTTGTGTCGTTAGACATTTTAACTTTTAAATTTTAGCCAAAACTTGACTTTGGTCGATAACGTGCTCAGATTAGAACTCTATCAATGTCATTAGCTTTGAAAGGTCATTTTTGATCTAACAGGAAGGTTGGTTCAAGTTTTGAGACTTCCGTTTTTTGTTTGTGTTGTAAGGTGTTTTAAATCGTATTTTTGGCCAAAATTTGACTTTGGTCAATATTTTTGTGAACGTGCTCAGATGAAAATTCCGTCTGCGTAATTAACTCCAAAGGTCATTTTTTATCTAATACGATGGTTGGTTCGGGTTTTGAGGCTTTCATTTTTAGTGTGTGCCGTTAGATGTTTTAACTTATAAATTTTGGCCAAAATTTAACTTCGGTCAATATATTTGATAAACGTGCTCAGATGAGAATTTTGTCAGTGCAGTTAGATGCGGAAGGTCATTTTTGAAGTAATAAGATAGAGGGTTCGGGTTTTGACGCTTCCATTTTTAGTTTGTGCCGTTAGGCATTTTAACTTTTAAGTTTTTGCCAAAATTTCACTTTAGTCAATATTTTTGGTAATCGTGCTCGAATTGAAATTTTGTCACCGCGGTTAGCCATATAAGTTCGGTTTTGGTCTCATAGGATGGTTGGTTCGGGTTTTGAGACTTTTATTTTCAGTTTGTGTCGTTAAGCGTTTTAACTTTTTACTTTTGGCTAAAATTTGAATTAGGTCAATTTTTTTGGGAAACATGCTCAAATCTGAATTTCGTCAGCGCAGTTAGCTCTGGAAGGTCACTTTTCGTCTTATAGGATGGTTGATTTAGATTTTCAGGTTTTCATATTCAGTTTGTACCGTTAGGCGTTTTAACTTTTAACTTTTAGCCGAAATTTGACTTTGCTTAACATTTTTTGTAAATGTGCTCTGATGAGAATTCCGTCAGCGCAATTAGCTTCGAAAGGTCATTTTTATATCTAATAGGACGGTTGGTTCAAGTTTTGAGGCTTCCATTTTCAGTTTGTATTATTAGGCGTTTTAACTTTTAAGTTTTGGTCAATATTTTTGGTAAACGTGCTCATATTAAAATTTTTGATATAATGATATGTGTCATATTGAGATTAATTTAACTTGTTATCATAGATTTTGCATTGTTTCCATTCAAATATGATTTATAAAATTGATATTAATATTTTTGGATTTATATTCGTGCTCTTAGATTTTTAAATGCAATAAATCAATAAATATTTTACTATTGGATAATCATTCAATTAATAATATTTTGAACATATTGTAAATCAATTACTAACCTAACATTGAACTTGAATGATATATTGCCAACAAACTAACAATCAATTAGTAAATTTATTATAAGGACGAATTTACCCCCGAACTTTGATAAATGGTACGTCTATGCCCTCCGTTATACTTTGCGTCCACATAAGCCCCTGCCGTCCAATTATTGGTACACACATGCCCCTCTCACTAACGGACGTCTCGTTTTGTACACGTGTCTTAATCCTAATCAACTACCCGTTTGACCATTCTTTTAACCCATAAACCCACAACCCGCCCCATAAACCCAATAACCCACCCGATTCCCTCTAAAATATCTAAGTTAATTAAACATCCAAAGGAAGAGTCAGTGAAGTGAAAGGTCAGTGAAGGTTGAAAATCACTCCAATGGCGGCGGTGCTGGTGGCCTTGCCGATTTTCCATCTTTGGCCACTGCTGCCACCACCAAAATGAAGAAGAAGAAGCCACAAACCCTATCCCTTCAGGAGTTCAAAGACTTATAGCTGTAAGCAATCTCAAATCGCCACTGCGCAACCAAAGGCCCGACACGGGAGGAAGTCTTGATGCTCCCACCGGTCCTCGTGGAGCGCTGCAGAGAACTTGACCGATCCACTCGGAGGTGGTTTCAGATCGCACGATTATGACAGGCAAAGGAGGGGTTCGCGGATAATTCTCGTAGGCGGGAGGGTTCCGGCGGATACCGATAGGAAAATTGCTCCTCTCGTGCCGCGAGGCCCGATGATCGGGTGCAGCTAAGAAAACATCGGTTGGTAATGGTTTTGAAAGAAGGGGGAGAGAGGTGAAATGGGAGGTTTTTCCTCCGATTCCCAGTCTAAAGCTGATGAATCTGATAATTGGGCAACGAAAAAAGCTTTTGTACCCTCTTCTAGTCGAAGATTTGATAGGAGAGGGAGTTCTGGGTCAAACGGTAGTGATTCCGATTCGGATAGGTGGACCAAAAGGAAGGAAGAGGAAGGTGGACGGAGATTTGCCTCCGATGGTGGTGCATTCGACAGTTTAAGAGAAAGAAGAGGTGGGTTATTGGGTTTATGGGGCGGGTTGTGGGTTTATGGGTTAAAAGAATGGTCAAATGGGTAGTTGATTAGGATTAAGACATGTGTACAAAATGAGACGTCCGTTAGTGAGAGGGGTATGTGTGTACCAACAATTGGACGGCAGGGGCTTATGTGGACGCAAAGTATAACGGAGAGCATAGACGTACCATTTATCAAAGTTCGGGGGTAAATTCGTCCTTTTTCCCTTTAAAATTTATTACCAACAAGGGTTGTGGTGGAGTGGTAAGTACTCCTTCATCCTTTAACCAAGAGGTCTCAGGTTCGATTCCCCTTGGGTACTGAGTTTACTATCAGACATTTGTTACTAAAGATATACTAACCAAAAATTAGTTGGTGAATTTAACTTGAAAAATTTCAAGGCCATGTTTCAAAATTTTGTAACAACATCTTTGAGTGTTTACCAACTGATTTTTGGTTACTAAGTTTACCAACAAATTAAAATCGGTTGGTAATATTTACCGACGAGCCTTTTAGCAACGGATTAATATAAGTTGGCATTTGATTGATAACTCAATTTGCCAACCAATTTGATTAATTTACCAACGAATTTTTTTGTTGGTAATTAGAGTTCCTTTTGTAGTGAGATGATTACTCTCTCTACACTTTTTTTCTTTCTTTTTCTTGTATGCAGCTAACACAACACTGCTGGATATATATATATGAAATCGTTCGTTTGTTGTTGTCTTTAATTCAATTTAGGACTCTCACTTATAGATTCTCCATGCACTCAATAGTGTACATTCTTGGATTGGTCAAAGTATGGATTTGACCTATTAGGAGATGACATATGGCAATCCGAGTCTAATCAAATCCAGCTCAGCAGAGACGGTTTTAAGCAAGATAAAGTGCACTTGAAAATTGTGGTGGCGCGGATGACTCACCGTATGTATGAACTTTGTTATCAAGACCATTTCAGTGTCATACTCCGCGCAATCAAATTGATTATTTACAATAGAAAAAGGGGTCTGATATACCCCTCAACTTTGTTATTTAGAGTTGATATAACTCTCGTTATAAAAGTGGTTCATATATATCTTTACTGTTATACAAAAATTCACATATACCCTTTTCCTCTAACGGAAGTGAAAAATTAATTTTAGTTTAATTTTTTTAATTATTTTTTAAAAAATATAATCCCATATGGATATATTTAATCCTCCTCAAACATATATTATTTTTTAAAAACTTTTTTTATTTCAATGATTAATTTAGATTTATTATTTTGATGTGGTTAAATTTGTTTAAGTTTTGCTAAATATTCTTGTAAAATTTATTATAGATGACCCAATTTTTTTTCTTCAAATACAAAAACTAAATTACAATATATCCGAAAAAAAATAGTTTTAAATTTTTTTCTTTACACTAAGGAATGAAAGAAAAAATAAAATAAGAATATGAAACTCAAATAATGATAATCAAAAAGTCAAAAAATAATTTATGTCCGAAAAATATTAAAATATACCTTAAAATTTGCTAGAAAAATCATATATACCCCTAAATAATTTTAAAAAAAAATCAAAAGTTAAAAATATAAATTTAAAACTAATTTTTTCACTTCCGTTAAATGAAGGGTATATGTGAGCTCATTTTATAACGATAGAGGTATCTGTGTACCGTTTGTATAACGATAAGGGTATATATGAGTCACTTTCATAATGAGGGACATTTCAACTTCAAATGGCAAAGTTTGAGACACTGCTAAAAAATTGTCAAAAAAAAGACGGCAAAAAGCGACGGACTGCGTCGCTTTTTGGGTCAAAATAGACGGAAAAGCAACGCAGTCACTTCCGTCGCTTTTTAGCTCGACGCTTTTCAAAAAGCGACAGACTGCGTCGCTTTTCAAAAGTGATGGACTGCGTCTCTTTTTGTCTTATCTTTTTTTGAATTTTTTTCATAAAAGCGACGGACTCCGTCTCTTTATTTTAATTTTCATTTTTTTTTATTTCTAAAATGCAACGTTGTTCGTCGCTTTTCTGGAAATTTTATTTTTGAAAATCCCAGAAAAGCAACGGAAAGAACCACGTTGTTCGTCGCTTTTCTGGGATTTTTAAAAAAATAAAACCCAGAAAAGCGACGGACAAAACCACGCTGTCCGTCGCTTTTCTGGGATTTTTAAAAAAATAAAATCCTGAAAAGTGACGGACAACACCACGCTGTCCGTCGCTTTTCTGGGATTTTAAAAAAAAATAAAATCCAGAAAAGCGACGGAAAAAACCACGCTGTCCGTCGCTTTTTCTGCAATATTTTTGACACCTGCAAATACAATTCAATTCAATTCTACACTATTCAGCCCAATCTAATGCACAATTATAAACAATCTAAACAAAACATAAAATAATATTCAAAAGTATCTAAATCATAAATTAAAGAATTATAAAGTTTTTCAAAATTCGTTTCAAAAAGTTCAGAAATGTCCAGAGATCTAAACTATGGAGTGAGATCTACATAATCATCCTCATCACTCTCGTCGTCGGTGTCATCAGGAGCCGAAGTAGTAGGTCGACGAGCGAGGTTCATCACTTGTTCTTTGATTTGCTGAACGGTCTCATTCATGCTTTCTTGTTCAGCTACTCTTCTCCGCTCCGACTCTGCTAGTGCCGCTGTAAGTTTAGCTATTTGATCCGACATAGCAGCAATTTGAACACCGTCAAGTGCCTCGGCTTGACGTGACGATCCAATACCTTCTAAGCCTGACTGGAGTCATCTAACATCATTTCAATAAAATTTCTAACACGTCAATAAACTCAGGTTTCAAACAAGCACCAGTTTCATAATGCATATTATACATCCACAAACGATGATCCATCTACAAAAATATAGATATTCAATTATATTATAAATAATTATTTATTTTAACTTATTTAAACAATATAACAACTTTAACTAGTTTAGTTTTGACTTAATACAACAACTAAATCCACCAACTAAACCACATTATTTATTTTAACCTATTTAAACAACTTAACAACTTTTTAACTTGAACTAGTTTAGTTTTGACTTAATTCCAACGACTAAATCCATCAACAAAACCACATTATTTATTTTAACTTATTTAAACAACTTAACAACTTTAACTAGTTTAGTTTTGGCTTAATACAACAACTAAATCCACCAACTAAACCACATTATTTATTTTAACTTATTTAAACAACATAAATTTAACTAATTTAGTTTTGACTTAATACAACAACTAAATCCACCAACTAAACCACATTATTTATTTTAACTTATTTAAACAACTTAATAACTTTTTAACTTGAACTAGTTTAGTTTTGACTTAATTCCAACAACTAAATCCATCAACAAAATCACATTATTTATTTTAACTTATTTAAACAACTTAACAACTTTAACTAGTTTAGTTTTGACTTAATACAACAACTAAATCCACCAAATAAACCACATTATTTATTTTAACTTATTTAAACAACATAAATTTAACTAGTTTAGTTTTGACTTAATACAACAACTAAATCCACCAACTAAACCACATTATTTATTTTAACTTATTTAAACACATAAATTTAACTAGTTTAGTTTTGACTTAATACAACAACTAAATTCACCAACTAAACCATATTATTTATTTTAACTTATTTAAACAACTTAATAACTTTTTAACTTGAACTAGTTTAGTTTTGACTTAATTCCAACGACTAAATCCATCAAAAAAATCACATTGTTTATTTTAACTTATTTAAACAACTTAACAACTTTAACTAGTTTAGTTTTGACTTAATATAACGACTAAATCCACCAACTAAATCACATTATTTATTTTAACTTATTTAAACAACTTAATAACTTTTTAACTTGAACTGGTTTAGTTTTGACTTAATTCCAACGACTAAATCCATCAACAAAACCACATTATTTATTTTAACTTATTTAAACAACTTAATAACTTTAACTAGTTTAGTTTTGACTTAATACAACAACTAAATCCACCAACTAAACCACAATATTTATTTTAACTTATTTAAACAACATAACAACTTTAACTAGTTTAGTTTTGACTTAATACAACAACTAAATCCACCAACTAAGCCACATTATTTATTTTAACTTATTTAAACAACATAACAACTTTAACTAATTTAGTTTTGACTTAATACAACAACTAAATCCACCAACTAAACCACATTATTTATTTTAACTTATTTAAACAACTTAATAACTTTTTAACTTGAACTAGTTTAGTTTTGACTTAATTCCAACGACTAAATCCATAAACAAAACCATATTATTTATTTTAACTTATTTAAACAACTTAATAACTTTTTAACTTGAACTAGTTTAGTTTTGACTTAATTCCAACGACTAAATCCATAAACAAAACCACATTATTTATTTTAACTTATTTAAACAACTTAATAACTTTTTAACTTGAACTAATTTAGTTTTGACTTAATTCCAATAACTAAATTCATCAACAAAACCACATTATTTATTTTAACTTATTTAAATAACTTAAAAACTTTTTAACTTGAACTAGTTTAGTGTTGGTACTTTTGCTTAACAAATATATTATTCCTAAAGTTAAAGCTAAGTGTCAACACTAGATTGACACAAATCGATCTTGCAAGAAAATCAATTTTGTCATCAATAGGATCAACTAGTGTTGGTACTTATGCTTAACAAACACATTATTTCTAAATTAAAGCTTAATATCAACACTAGATGGACACAAATCGATCTTACAAGAAAATTAATTTTGTCATCAATAGGTACAACTAGTGTTGGTACTTATGCTTAACAAACACATTATTCCTAAATTAAAGCTTAATATCAACACTAGATGGACACAAATCGATCTTACAAGAAAATCAATTTAGTCATCAATAGGATCAACTAGTGTTGGTACTTATGCTTAACAAATATATTATTCCTAAATTTAAAGCTAAGTGTCAACACTAGATTGACACAAATCGATCTTGCAAGAAAATCAATTTTGTCATCAATAGGATCACTAGTGTTGGTACTTATGCTTAACAAACCACATTATTTATTGATGTTGATTTTATTAATTAAAATTACGCGCACACACACACACACACACACATATATATATATGTAATTTAACTACACATCAACAGAAGTTTAATTTAATCAATTTAATTTATCGAGGTTTATATATATATATATATATATATATATATATATATAATTTAACTACACATCAACAGAATTTTAATTTAATAAATTTAATTAATTTATCCATCAAGTTAATTTTATAAATTAAAATAACATATATATATATATATATAATTTAACTACACAGCAACAGAAGTTTAATTTAATAAATTTAATTTATCGATCAAGTTAATTTTATAACTTTAAATTATATACCTTCTAGTTATATAAATTTAATTTTATTGATCAACAAAAATCTATCAATATCAAATTTAATATATAAATCTCCTTGAATTGATCATACGTATTTCTTTAATTGATAATGTATTTCATATCTGAACTACTAGTTTATAAGACTTGATTTGTTAAACTATTCGAGGAGTATATAATTAATCAACTTATTTCATAGTCTGATGAAGTATCTTTTACATGTCATCATAATTAGGAAGTGATCACTACACTTGACATCTATTCAAGATCAAACATATATAATAATACTATCTCGCATTTCATACTTGAATGGATTATATGTTAGTTCTTCACCTCTACATCATGAGATGAGATATTAAGTTCATGATTAAACGACGGACTGATAAAATTTGTACATTACTCTAGAAATATAAGTATATATAATTTTCTCCTAATTCATATCAACGTAGTTTCATACACTAAATATGGATTATAGATATTTTTTTATTTATTCCACGAATTCTAACTTTTTATTTATAAAAGTATACAAAATTGTTACACTTTTTGAACAATTAATTGTAGGTGTAAATGAAATTTTAGTATTATGCACAATAGCAAAATTATGATTAATAGGAATATTT
The DNA here is from genome assembly GCA_035578085.1 of Solanum pinnatisectum. Classification (NCBI taxonomy): domain Eukaryota; kingdom Viridiplantae; phylum Streptophyta; class Magnoliopsida; order Solanales; family Solanaceae; genus Solanum; species Solanum pinnatisectum. The sequence goes on from CM069077.1 coordinate 17,898,363, forward strand.
TAAACAAACCGACCTCCAGATGTCACTTTTATTAAAAGTAATTAGATTTAATAGAAAATACCGACCTCATGAGGTCGGTATCACATTAAATTTTAAGATAAATAAAAAGCAATCATGTTAATTAAATAATATTGACATCGGGAGGTCGGTATTTTATATTAAATTAATTTTTTAAATTATATAAAACCGTCATTCGGAGGACAATTTATTTAAAGTTAATTGAAAATATTAATTTATTACATACTATTTAATTTGACCGACATCCGAAAGTCGGTATTATAATTTTTTTGTTTTTTATTTTACACAAAACCGTCCTCAGGATGACGATTTAAATAAAATTAAATCAAAATATTTCTCAAAGCGACGGACAGAGTCTCTATGTCCGTCGCTTTTTTTAAAAAAAGTTTGACCAACCTTTTGACCAAAAAGCGACGGACAAAGAGACATTGTTCGTCGCTTTTTTTAAATATTTGACCAGATATTTTGACCAAGAAGCGACGGACATAAAGATGCTATCCGTCGCTAATTTAAAAAATAATTAAACAATTAAAATTAATAAAAATCGACGGATGGCGTGACTTTTTTTAAATTAATAAATAATTATTTTTAATAAAAAGCGACGGATTGCATCTCTATCGATATAAAATAATTAATTATTTATTATATCGATATAAAATAATTAATTATTTATTATATATATTGTTGGTGCAAAATTCCGCGAAAAAAAGCTATAAAATAATTAATTATTTATTATATCGATATAAAATAATTAATTATTTATTATATATATTGTTGGTGCAAAATTCCGCGAAAAAAAGCGACGGACTAGGCGATGCAGTCCGTCGCTTTAAAAAAAATATTAAAAAATTAAAAAATATTTTTAAAAAATAAAAATAAAAATAAATTAATTAAAAAGCGACGGAGCAGTCCGTCGCTTTAAAAATAAATAAATAAATAAATAAAAATTAATGAAAAAGCGACCGTTGCTTTAAAAAAAATAAAAAATAAAAAAATTTAATTAAAAGCGAGGGACTTGGAATTTAATTAATAAGCGAAGCGACGGACGGCACCGCTTAGTCCGTCGCTTTTACTTCCGTCGTTTTAGTCCGTCGCTTTTACTTCCGTCGTTTTTTAGCAGTTGTTTTAGTAGTGAGAGGTATAGCAGACCCTTTTCCCTTTACAATATTACAAAATAAGAGGTTTGTGATCTTCTGACGTAATCAAAATTCACAATATAGTCTTGGAGGACTTTAAGAGTTCTGGTTAGGGGAGAATTATTAAACGTTCTTGTTTAGTTTGAACGTTGGGGAGAAAAAACACATAACGAAATACTATACGTTACTTAATATATTACAACAAAATTGAACATCTCATACTAAACCTTCGTACATATATATATATATATATATATATATATATACTAGCTAGGAAAAAGTAGTACATGTCTAAGATGATGAGTTATGGCAAAAAAAGATTCAAGCTGCTTGAGGCTGATTACGAGCCTTCTCCTTCTCTTTAACTTCACTTCCTTGTTTAGTTTCACACTCTATATGTTTAACAATAAAATTAATCAGAAAATTATATATGAACACTTTAAAAGAGAGTAAACATGTATTTAATAAAATAATACCAGGGGCTTTGCCATGTTTAATATTTTCTTCATCCTCTTTGTTTCCACCATAAATCCCTCCAAAACCTTCTTCATCTGATCTTGTTGCATATGCTTCTCCATAGCTACTTGACATCGTATCCCTTCAATCCAATTATAAAATACATACATATTATTATTATTATTATTATTATTATTATTATTATTATTATTATTATTATTATTATTATTATCACTACTCAACAAAAAATAAATGGACGATATATTATTTGAGAATTAGAACCAAATTAGTTGACTGCCATAGCTTAATTATCGCTAAATATGTATTTTTAGTGACAATTAACCCTCTTGTAAATATCACTCAAGCCTATAACTCAAGCCTATAGTGATATTGAATCTAATCAGAGGTAAACCCAAAATTTGAAGATTTTGAGTGCATCAATATTACTTTAGCTCAAATATGAGCTCTATGATAAACTTTAAATTAAAAAAAAAATGTAAAAATAAACACACCAGCTGAATTCGAACCCAGGTATACCCAAGTCTTGCCGGTAGAGGAATCCTCTAGGTGTAACAGTAGCATGATGATTCTCCTTCATGAGTGTATTGTTAAATTATATCCTAATTTTTGTTAGTTTATCAATATATATATAATTTTTTATTTTTTTTCAACGTGCACGTGGTGGGGTGCCGCTAAATCTAACGACAATTAACTAAGTGCAGCTTAATTAAGTGTAAAAAAAAAAAAGGAAATTAAACTTACGCAGCTTTGTCTTGTTCAGGTTTCTTAGTTTGATCCATGTTGTTGTTGTCTGGTTGTCCAGCAGAGGTTACAAATCTGATGTCTGAATTATTTCGAGCAATATGGTATGCCAAAGGATTTGACAAAACAGAGGGTGGTAGCTGTGCTCTGTTTGCTAATCTAATTGCGTTAATCATTCTTAAAACTTTGTAGCCTTTGATCATTCGATTTTATAGGTAATAGGTAAGGAGTATATGTAAAATAAACAAACAAGAAGATGATGAAATAATGATTGAGGGTTCTGTTTCATCAATACACTTATTGTTGTCTCTTTAAGACATGTGTAATGCCTTACAAATCGCCACACAAGTTTGTTTCTTCTCCTATATGACACGTTAAAGGATCTAAAATCACCTTCATTTTATATTATACTCTATTATTTTATTTATTTTATATAAATAAAATAATAGATTATTTGTTGTGATCCATGATAACTACATAATATGATTGATTCAGTTAGATATTATTAGATTAAGTAAAATATTAGAGAGTTTTATTTAAAGCTATATTTAATTAATTATTTCTCAAAAAAGCTTTAAGGATTAAAAAAAATGATTGTGTAAATTATGTCGAAATTTTGATTATTACTTGTCTCAATTCTAGTATATCATTCCCTCTAATTATCTTGCTCTGTATTCTTTCCTTTCTAAATTGTAATTAGAGTTAAAGTGATTATAAATACATTATGTGTTTGTGTTCAAAATTGATTTGTTTCATTATATATATCTTGTTTGTATATAATAGAATTTGTTTCTTAATTATCTTTAAAATCTCTTCAAAAGCATTTTTTGCAATTCGAATCTTGATACAATTTCAATTTAATTTTCTTGTAATAGTAAGAGAGCAAGCACTATTAATTTATTGGAAATTTTTTAGCTAATAGATGTTTTATTAATTTTTCTAGCATAATAATTTATTTGTCTATAAGTTCAGTAGTTAGACTCTATTTTCAATCACTAATTTATTTGTCTATTAAGGACCATTTGACAATGAGAATTTTTCACTTTTTAAATTATTTATTTTACTTTAAAATTACTGTTTGGCATAAATATTATTTCACTTTCACTATATATATTTTTAAAAAATTGTCCTAATGTTTTTATTTTTATAAATATGATTCCATTTAAATCATATTTCATTTTTAAAAAAAATACATACAATTATTTGGAAATTTATAACTAAAAACGCAACTTTATCTTTAACTCTAATTTCAAAATGTTCAAATAAAATGAAAACATATTTATTTGAATTTAGTAGTTTGTATGGAATCTAATTTATGACAGTATGTGACTATCTATTTGAGATATTACTAATTTAAAACAAACTTGATCGTATGTTTGAAGTAAATTAGTTAATTCAATCGACTTTATTAGTTTTAAAAAGAATATAACTATATTTAAAAAAAATTACATTCAATTTCTAAATATTCTACAACTCTAACTCTAAATTTGAAAATGAGGGTTTTTTTTGGTTTGTTATGTTACACACTTTCTGCACTCTGTATCAGCCATTTGTACTTTCACCTCTATGAAATCAACTTTTACTTATAAATATATTTTGTCATAAAATCAACAACTATCCGTTATCGTCCAGCGGTTAGGATATCTGGCTTTCACCCAGGAGACCCGGGTTCGATTCCCGGTAACGGAAAATCTGTTTTATCTTCAAAATTTTATCACAAGAAAAATATTTTACAAAAACAAAAGATTTCTTATATACTTTTTTATGTTTGGGGCATTAGTAAAAAATATTATTCTAATGAGAGGTGGAGTGTTAAGAATGAGAGCTACAACGATTGGATGAAAATGAAGTGTGTTAAAATGTGAAAAAGACACATAAATATTAAAAGTATCACACATACAACTTGTTTGTTTAATCCATTAGAAATGTTATTCTCCTTAATTTTTAAGAAATTTAACCAACAAATATAAAAAAAAATATTGTTTAAACTCGTCAAACTTTAACATCATATAAACAATGCCTAAACTAGTCTATAGGGGCAGAATGGGAAAAATAAAAAATAGAAAAAAGAATGTTAAAACTTTTAAGCCCCTCCGTTTGACATCCCAATGCTGACCCAAAATAAGAATAACAAAACTTTAACTAGGAAAAGCACATGGAACTTAGCTATGGTCAATTTAAGATGAATAATCTGAAAATATCATAAAGATTTACAAAATGCTGCTAATGTCATCAAAAAGACATTGCAGTGATACGTCAATGGGCAAACAAGGTGCTCCAAGACCATAAATTTGCAAAAAGTAGATAACAAAATAATCTTAGCTCCCAAAAACATCTAATTTCTGCACATGAACCATGCCCATGAGTCCCCCCCCCCCCCCCTTCCCTTATCAGCTGTTGAGAGTAGAAAGCATGCCTCCGCTTGCAGTTGGAACAACAACATCCCAACCGGGTCCTTTAAGTGGAACCACATTTACCTTTGATTCATCTTCACTTGCCGGACCAACAACCAAATCACTTCGGTCTAAAACCCTCTGTAGATCCTCATCACTGATATCTGTCTGCGTCAACCTGTCCTCTTCATTATCATCGTCTCTCAACAGTGCCAACAAGTCCTCTTCCTGATACACCAAAACATTATTAGCAACTACTTCATTCAACAATACCATACATCATTTCATTATCACACCACTAACAACAGCTCTAACAGAAACAGCCGTTACATTGATACCAAATATTTTTCTACAGAAAGGCTATACAGCATAACTAATCAGGACATCAAGCCCTGACCATTTTATCTGCCAAATTGAAGTATGAAAGATCAGTCATCCAATGTAAGCACTGCTATAAAAACTGGCAAGAGGTTTCAACATGATATACTATTTAGATGTCAAATTCAATTACAATCAGTTCAAACACAAAAGCATCTCAAAACTATAGCTGCTACAAAGCCATACAACGTACAATGACAGAAACAACTCACTGCTACAGCATAAAAGGAATAAGTATCTTGCAGGGGTTAGAAACACAAACCTCCATAGTATCTGTAGTACTTCTTTCTTGCTTAAACTGTCCTTTTCCAATCACAACATGCTCAAGCTTCAACTTACTGAAAGCTCTTTTGAGCATTCGACCCTAAAGCACACATTTAACCCTTTCGATAAGAGCAGAACTCAAGAGCAGCTAAAATATATCTTTACAAAAGCTGTTTAGTACCTCCACAGACAGAGCAGTTGCAAGCCTGTAAACATGAACAGGTTTTGTCTGCCCTATTCTATGACACCGATCCATAGCCTGTAGATCCATTTGCGGATTCTGAAAGCAGAAGTGCAAGTTACTGATTTATCTAACTGACCATAGTATGAAGTACCAAATATAGTTAGTAAAAGAACCTAGAAAATAAATAAGTGAAATTATTGCTTCTAAAGTGAGGATTCAAGCATGGGATATCAATAAAGTGATGCTATATGAAGAGACAAGGCAACATGCAGTAAAAGTGTGTGATTACTATGTTTCAAATAGAATCTATTCAATTGGCACATCACCACAGTATATCATATCAATAAAAGGATGGAATGGGTCATAAATCCAGTAGTTCCCTAACCACCCCACCCGCAAACATAAGCTGAGTGCTTATACATGCTTGAAACCTAAATCATTGCTTCTTCATGCTAAAATCATACTCCCTCCATTTCAAAAAGAATGACCTCCGTTCCTTTTTACTCAGTTTAAAAAAGAATAACCTCTTTCTTTTTTTGGTAACATTTCAATTTCAGTTTTCCACGTGGCATGTTTAAGGCCACGAGATTAAAGGGCAATTTTATACATTTGACATAACTTTAATTTAGGACCACAAGATTCAAAAGTCTTCTTTATTTTCTTAAACTCCGTGTCAAGTCAAACTAGACCATTCTTTGTGAAACAGAGGGAGTACCATTTTATGGAAGTTGTCCTTCAGTCCTAAGTAATGCATGTATTTTCAGTTTACTATCACAAAATCATAATAACAATTACACTTCAATCCCAAGCTAGTAGGGTTTGGCTATGTAAATCTACATTATCGGTTCCACTCTATTTGGGATCATACACTCAACAATTACGGATTTTCTAAATATCACCACTTTCCTCTTCACTTAACACTCTACCTAACTAAAGATTCCTGTCAAACACGAGTCCTCATGGAAGGTACCAAAAATGACTAAGAAAGTAAACATTAATCTTGACTTATTGGTACTGCCTATAATGATACTTCCATTGTGTTCTGATTTCACCAAGTTCAAATGAAGTTCAAGGGATTCCCTCCATGAGATTTTACGTCTATCTCGTTCCCTTTGACATCTTCAAAAATATGGTGTCACCCAGTGCACTTGGAGGTCAACATAGAATGTGACCAAACCATCTAAGGTGAACTACTCTCGTTTTCCCCTCAATTTGTACCCCTTGCACCTTCTGTAGAATGCCCATCTAATCTTGTACAATTACGTATCGTCTTAACATATGTATTTCTATTTTCTATGACTATCTTGTTGATGTATTGGGTCTTTAAGGCCCAACATTCACTTCCATTTAGCATTACTAGTTTTGAACCATTCTATCGAAGTTATCTTTCACTCATTAAGTATTCCCTGACCCCCTGTAAGCTATCACATAATATTCATGTAGTCATCCTCTCTTTCAGCTAATCCTATTTAATGTGATATGTTACATCTAAGCCCATCATGTCATTCTCTTGAAAAGTTTAGCCAAAAATCTGGATTGTCTGCATTAGTCATCACAATATCATCTAATCTCAACTCAATTTCTTTCTTATGCTAGCAAAACTTACAATGCGTACAATTCTTACTTATAATTAATCCTAAAACCTGTACTCTCTAGACCATCATTGGTATAACGTTATTTTTTGTCCTAAAATACATTGATTTTGCAATGCTTGTTAAATTGCTTGTTACATCAACCTTTATTGAAGTATTGATCAAGTGTGAGAGCTTCATTTAGCCACATAAAAAAAAAACAGAGGGGTGCAAGAAGGTACCCAGTCACTGTCATATAAAATGCAGGTGTCTGCAGCAGTAAGATTAATGCCAAGGCCACCAGCCCTGGTGCTCAGCAGAAATACCCTGCACTCACTGTTAACATCATTGAACTCCTTGATCTGTTCAGAGCAACAAGTGAGTATAATCAGATCTTTTACTTCATTACAAAAGGAGTATAATTAGATCAACTTAATCAAAAGCTTCCAGATAACCCAATTATTTCATGCTCCCGCTGGGCCAATTTACTCAATCTGTTCAAATATTATTATTTGTTATCAAGAAGAATACCTTTTTTTTAATCTTCTTTTAATAGGTATTATCATGTGAAATCATAAAGATTAAACCTTGCCACTTCAGGACAAAGGATTAAAACGGAGAGCAAGTAAATTGCAAGGAGGGGCAGGGAGAGAGATCTAAATGCAATAAAGAAGAAAGAAGCAACTTTGAGTCTAAGTGGAATACATAAGCAACGTAACTATGAACCCCTCTGATACTGACGCTGTGCATACTTGATTAATACAAAATGGCAATTCAACATCCAATAACAAAGATGTTGGCAGAAATCTAGATGATAGATCTGTCCATTCATAGTGCAGTATCATCAGGTTTCTTCCTTAGCCACAATGAAGTTCTACACGCAAGTAGAGGTCTGGAGTACCAGAAGATAATAGACAGAGGTGTTCAAGAATATGTTTGTAGCATCAAGCATGTTATCATGACTTGCTTACATTTTTCTTGAGCAAGAAAAATTACACAGCCTAAGATTCATTTAACAATTGGCGTCATCAATGAGCAGCAATCATGGTTTAAAATGTTATCAAATGCTTATAAACTACATACTCAATCTGTATCACAATTGAAGTACCAATCACCTGTCTTTTCCTTTCATCCAATTTCACACGGCCATCAATTTTACAAACATCAAAGCCCCTTTCACTAAAATAGTAATCCATTATGTCCAGTACTTTAGTCCACTGAGAGAATATCAGAACCTGTACGGAAAACAAGTAAAATTAATAGAAAAGTTTCAGCAAGGTGGGCACACAAAAAAGCACAATGAAGCACATACTTTGTGCTTGCGAGCAAATAATTCTGACAAAAGCCTTTCCAGTAAGCGGAACTTGCCACATTGCCCAACTATTTGTTCTATAGGTGGATAACGATCTGCCAACAAGATAAAAATAATGTAAGGCCATTGTCAAAACACCTCAATACAATCAGTTCAATAAACCATAGTCACTTACAAGAACCATCAAATGCTGACTCCAAGAGATCAGGATGATTGCAATTTTTGCGGAGTTGAATCATCAAGTTAGTGAGCTTTCCTCTAAAATGATTCCCTGCACATTCAGAAAATGAACTTTAATACTGCAAACCCTGAAGTGTCATGAAGGGTATCGTGCACTTAGAAAATGGCAATAAAAAGGAATTGTTTGCTTCACCAGAGAAACCCATAACGCATTCCAAGCTAACTACAGATGCCATAATAAAGCTAATCTGGATAGATGCTCTGTATGTATAATCATATATAAATTTGAGTATAATCTACATCGGCTTGCCAATTGAGAAAACATTGAAATTTTTATACAAACTATACTTAAATTTTCCATTGAGCTAATTTCCCTTTTAGGAACTTAATTGTTGGAGAATGGAACCTTGGATCCATCAATACTTCGGTAGCAACTTAGAGAAAGAGAATAGTTAAGAAAGTGCAATTGTGGATAGAGGACATGGACTATAATGTTAACTCTCAAATGAGGAAAAACAAAAGACACTCACTTTCTCTCGGCAGTAGATATTTAAGATATTTATACAAGTGAGATTATTACCGATTGACCGAGAATATTTAAGATATTTATTTAAGTGAGATAATTACCGATGGACACATTCTCGGTCAAATAACCCTCCAACGTCTGATTAATTAGATGGTCCTGGAACTTCTTCTGGTGCTCAGTCATGGTAGCATATAAAATTATTTCTTTCTTTCGGGGAAGCATTTGCTCAACATCTACTTTCAATCTCCGAAGAAGAAAAGGACGTAAAATTGCATGGAGTTTCGCAACAACCTGCAATTATGACACTCATAAACAAACATCATCTGCTTTAAAATGGAAAAATGGAATACTGAACAACAATCATACTTGTGTCCTCCTTTTCTCTTCCATTTCTTCCTTTTGGGCTTCATTGCCGCACCTCCCAGATAGATCAAACCTGATAAGCAAATAAAAACAAGGTCACCATTTAACACGTTGACTTCTCATGATATCATTTGACCTACACTAAAATCTTTACACAACCATTTGAGAAGAAGAGTGAGTCACGTGTTTCAAATGATGCACTATACTCTAAACAAGGGAAGTGCAACGCAATATATCTGCTATGAGCTCTAATAAGAACCAGGACAATTAACCAGATACTTGTGACTAGTCTACCCTGTGTGTTACACATCAGTGTTCTAAGATGGAACTGTCTGATATCACAAACTAAAGCACTTGATCGGCCATATTTACAATTTGGTTTCATCAGATATGCACTGCATTACATCTGAAAACTATGTCAATATGCTAACCAAAATTTTACAATTCAGGGCAGTAAATAACCGGTACGAGAGAGAACCATATTATATGCAGGATAAAGATAGAAAAAAATGCTAGCAAGGTAGGCTCATTAAAGAAAATAATAAGACAAGCATCATTTAGAATTAACAAATATTTAGCTATTGAAACAAGCACTAAAAGAAAAATGGTAGAATGTCTAATCAGCTGTTTACCATGACTCAAATTCTTCTAGGGATGAAAATATATCTGGTAAGATGAAATTTAACAATGACCACAACTCAGCTAAGTTGTTCTGCAGAGGTGTTCCAGTTAATAGAAGCTTGTTTTCAATTGGCAACAGCTTGAGTTCCTTGAACAGTCTGCACTTTGAGTTTTTTAACCTGTGCCCCTTGGGAAGAACCAAGAAACACAATATCAGCAAGAAATGCAGAACAAGTTGCCTTTTAAATTAAAGCACAAAACTTGTAGAATAAAACACAGTATAAATGTGACAAGTTTAAGACTATGTAAGCCAGAGGTACCTCATCAACCACAAGATACTTCCAAGTATAATGCCTCAAGAATTTCTTTGCATCAGACATTGCAATCTCATAAGAGGTAATTACAATTGGAAATTTGGGGCCTATGGTCCTTGGCATATGCTTCCTCCTTATCTCATCTCTTTGTTTCTTGTCTCCATGGTAGATGATTGCATTAATGGATGGGACAAACCTATCAAGCAAAATAATTAAAAGTTTATCCCTTTAGTTTCTGTCTTGCAGACTAGCAACAGGAGACAATTTAATAACAATATAAGCACCTGCATCAACTAAACACGGATAGCACTTCTACTAATTTCGCAAAAGGATATTAATGTACCTTTCTATCTCATTCACCCAATTAGAAAGAGTTGACAGGGGAGCAATGACCAAATAAGGTCCATCTAACCCATTTCCCTTCAAATGTGCAAGAAAAGAAATAGTTTGAATGGTCTTTCCAAGTCCCATTTGATCTGCTAGAATCCCGTTCAACCCATTTTGCCATAATGAAATCAACCACTTGACACCTTTCAGTTGATAAGACTTCAACTTTCCACCAGTCAGCAAGGGCACAAGTTCAGCCTGCTCCTTGTCAGCTCTCTCCTCCTCCGTGAGGGTTGAATCCTCAACAGAACCACCTTCTTTAGATCTTGAAAGCATGGCAGCAACAGCTCTCTTGGCCTTTTTCTGCATAGACATTTAAACTATTTCACAGAATGGAAGAAGGGCAACAACTGACAAAATGAATAGAAACTAAATGACTGACCCGTCCAACAAAAAAGAAAAACTAGCTCCAATAAAGTTCTCAAATTACCTTTGAGACTTGAAAAATCAAAAACTAATGACCTCCAGAATCAGGCAAGTGCTACACAAAGCAATACCAAGTGCTATTTTACAAATCATGCGAGACAAAAAGGAAAACTTAACTGGTTGTTGGACAGTATTAATAGAACTCACCTAATCAAATGCCACATACACAACATGTAAATATACACTAATAATTAACCAAGGTGTTATGCATAATGATTCACAAGATGAAGAAAAACTCTCAATGTAGACCTATTTTCTAAGGAGGACAAGAGAAGAAATACATTATTATAACTTGTCTCTGCCTTTCTTTTTCTGCCACGACCCCTCTTCTTGTCTTCACTGCCTTTCTCTTCATCTTCCACTCCAGTCTGCAAATGAAAAATGCAGAAATGAACTGGATTAGCAAAATAGAGACAGCTTTTCGCACCCAGCAGTCAAGATTCTTCACAAAATCAAGGATATACCACTGTGATGTTATCCATCTTCTCCAGCAGGAACTCTGAGTAAAGCTGGGTTTGTGTAAGAAGCTCGTCCAACTTACTAAATTGAAGGTCATTCAAGTTCGGGACCTCTTTGGGATCATTTACTTCTTCCTCCTTTACACGTGCTTTTATCAAGTTCTCCTCTTCCTTCTTCATGGATTCAGATAAAAGAGAGACATCCCGATTTTTTGCATCAAGAAATATTTCATCCTCCAATTTGACAGCAAGCTTCTCTTTGCATGTATCCTTCAAGTTGAGAATACATAAGTGTAATGCATAAGCAAATATTTTGCTAAACATACCTCCGAGCCAGCAACTGGCATTCGGACAAGGAACAAAGAAATTATCAATTTGAAAGTTAGAAGAGGGCATCTAACTTGAAAACCAACAAAATTAAAGAACATTCTAATTTTCGTTCAAACTAATTCCAACCCATACAGATCGTATTTACTTTTACCATCATACTGTAATGTGTACAAGTAATGTGTTCAAGGAAAAGCTGAACAAGCTTTAAAACCCATCAACAAGGTATATTACCAATCAAGTACGTCAACAGGAAATAACTGGTAATTAATCCAAGAAGCTGGCATGTGACTCAAACACATAAACTCAAATCAAGATAACCCAATTGTCATAGTGTAGACACATTTCAAGAAACAATATATTGCCACTCTTATCTCATCCAATTACCTAGATTTTTAAGAAGTACACTAACAAACCACAAGACCAATACTAATGACAATTAAGTGAAATGTCACACCATACACATTCTAGTACATCTCGCAGCCATACAACTCTATTCCCCCCACCCACCCAGAAAAAAAATGCTAGATTCCTTCAAAACTAGCTTAAAGTTTCTCCACCCACCACCCCGAACAGGAAATATCATAGGCTTTTAGCAACAATCAACAGCAACACACAAGGAAAGTTTTTTCCATGTTTCAGTACTTACTTCTTTCCTCAAATGGGACTAATGCACAGAATGAAGACACAACAATAATGGGTAAAAAAATTCAAAAGCCTAAAAGAACACAAGTACTAGACAGAGTACCTAAAGGAGAAAGCAACATTCGCAAAAAGCAACAATTACTACTAAGCCTCAATCCCAAACTAATGAGGCTCTAGTTATATGAACCTTCTATATCCACCATTCCACTCTATTTTGGTTCATTTCAATTCATTCCAATACGAGATAACAAAGCAACTAAAAATACAAAAGCAATACCTCCTCTGCAAGGACGGAAACAGGAGAATCCGCTTTAGTAACCACATCCTTCACTCCGTTCACTCCGGTATCGGCGTTAGCAACCATCTCAGTGTGTCCAAACCCTAACCTCCAAAAAGAAAAGATTTTTCACAAAATGCACAATGCAAAAGCTTCATCAACTCGAAAACAAACCTATTGTTGTTCTATATATCCAAAAAATGTACGGAAACAAAAATCCAACAAGTAGTCAGAAAATAGGGCAAAATCATAAAAAATTTAAGCGAAAATGAGATTGAAACAAAGGAACATACCTACTCCTCTCCGGCAAAGAGTAATCGGAATCAATGGAAGAGATTCAAAGAAATTGGGCGGCAATGAAAATGCAGTAGGGATTTTTGTAGGAGAATAACCGGGATGTGTGCGCGCGTGGGTATGAACGTGTAGGTTTAATATTTTATTACTTGCCGGTGTAAGAGAGACCAAAAAGGGCGGGAAATCCATGTTGTAAAATTGCCCCTGGAATTGGATGTAATAACGAAATTAGGATTGGTGAGTCAATGTTTGAATTGTTTTTCAGCGGCCCAAAGTACCCCACACATAACTTATGTTCATGAATTTTTTCAAAAATTTAAACTCTCTAAAATTAATTTAAATTTCTGATATTTCTATTTGAAGTTAGTGTTGTTTTAATTGATTTATTTTTAGTTGTTTTTGGCTTTTAAGCTATTTTCGTTTAGAAAGTGTTAGAATATTCTTAAACACTTCCGAAAGTTTTTTTAAAAAAAGTTAAAAGTTGAGTGTTTTCAATTTGAACTTTTGGCTTTTAATGTATAAATTAATTTTAAAAAGTCAATTTAAACAACCGTGTAGTTTGACAATCTCTAACTTCAAATGAGATAGGAATTGATCCCCTCGTGATTTTTATTATTATTTTAGTGTGGCATAGTTCGAAATGTTGTTGAATTATGGAAAGTCCAACTGTGTTTGATTTTGAGTTGATAAAATTTGAGTTAGTGATTTGTGTGCTTCAACAGCTAAGTTTATATTAAAACTTATTAGTTTATCGTGATTAGTTCAGTAGTCCATAAAAATTTGTATCAAACAGGCACATGACATGTTTTCATATGCTTGATAAATATTGAATGTGGATAGAAGAATAGGAAATTTTTCAATATACATAGCTTTTGAAAATACTAGAGATTATCTAGAGAGGGACAAAGATAACCCAAACTTTTTCAAGTAGTTGGTATGATTTGTGTATATCATAGTGAATGAGTAATGTTTGTATAAATCCTTCAATTCCTTTTCCATCCGAATCTGAGTGGCCATTGAAAGTCTCCTTTCATGATTGCAATGGATGTAGGGATCAAAAAATAAAATGGAAAGAATGAGTTCAAATGATTGAGTCTATCCATCGCCTTGTATAAAAAGTTGTAGGGATTTATGGAGCTATCAAGAGTTCAATTTATACAGTCCAAACAGATAAAAATTTAATTTTTGGGTTGGTAGTGTTGTGAGACTAACACTTTTGTGTTTTCGTGGGGTTAAGCTACTATTACTCTTGAAGATATGATGATTTCGAGAGGCTTCTCTGTTTTGAGGGACTCTGTTTTGTTCCCACTTCAATCTCCTGAGTTGGTAGAGATTGAAGAAAATCTTGAAAGTGCGCGAATGAAGCTTATCCGATTGAAGACTAATAATCAAAGTAGATGGTTGAATTTTTCATGAACAGTGGTAGGAATTTTGAGTATGAAGCTTTTCTTTGACTTTCTTTTGTTTTAGGTTTCCACAAAGCGATATCAGGGTATGAGAACGCCTTTCTCCTATATAAAATCAAGTCTTTGGTTTAGATCAATCAATCCTCAATCTCTTTGGTTATCAAGATTTGTGCTTCCAGGTAAAATAGGTTCTCCTATTTTCTCAATAGTTGTTAATCTTGCAAGAGGTATGCAACTAGCGTTAGTTGCATATCTCTTGCCAAATTAACAGTTATTGAAAAAGCATGAGCACATATTTTACCCGAAAAAACAAATCTTGATAACCAACCATCTACTCTGATTATTAGTCTTCAATCTGATAAGCTTCATTCGCGCATTTTCAAGATTTTCTTCAATACCAACTCAGGGGATTGAAGGGGGGGGGGGGGCGCAAAACAGAGTCACCCAAAATAGAGAAGCCTCCCAAAATATCATATTTTCAAGAGTAACAGTAGTTTTACCCCCACTGAAACAACACCACCTTTCTACTAACCCAAAAATCAAATGTTGATTCGTCTGGACTCTATAAACTGAACTTTTGATAGCTCCATAAATCCCTGTAGCTTTACATACAGGGTGATGGATACACTCAATCGTTTGAACCCATTATTTCCATTTTATTAGTTGATCCCTCCATCCATTGAAACCATGAGAGAAGACTTTCAATGGCCACTCAGTTTCAAATGGAAAGAGATTGAAAGACCTTCTACATACTAATTATATATTACACTAGTTATTAAATTATAGACTCAAATGAATTGATTTAAAGAATGAAAAGACCCAAGAAGTTCATACAAATATCACTCATTCACTATGATCTGCACAAATCATGCCAAGTATTTGAAAAAATTTGGGTTATCTTTGTCCCCTTCTAGGTAATCTCTAGTAATCAAATCTTCAATTGATAACAAAGCAGTAGGTGTAGATCTCAATTTTTTCTTTCCCATTGTGGATTCTTCAAAAGTTGGGGTATTTAAGGTTAAATGTCAATGGGCTTCAATAGCAAGGGTATTTACGGTGAAAAATTGTATGAGTTTTCATATGGATATTTAAAGTGAAAATTGTATGAGTTTTTTTATGCGGTAAAGCTTTTCCATGGAAATTTAAGAAGTACCATAATATTATTATTATTATTATTATTTTTTTTTTGCAATTGTTAATTAATTTTATACATATTAAAAAAATAGTAGGGACATGTTTGCCACAATTTATAATATAGTGGAGACAGTGTGTACGTTGCCACAACGCTTTTGGAGACAAAAAAGCTTTTAAGTGTGAACGACTGTCATCCTGGGTGTGCACGTTTGCGTGCGTGCTGCCTCGTTCGCGAGTGGCTGGCCTCGTGTTTGCACGTGGTCGTACTACAACAAATGTGATATTTAGATACGAAATTATTAGGTACAACACAAAATTCGTCACTAATTATTCATCTTTTGTGACAAAAAAATTATTTCATGTTTAAATTCATGAGCAATATACTTTTAGTGACGAAACATATAATTTCGTAGCAAATTTTTGTTCACTAAAGTTTTCCACCAAAAAATAATTTTGCACCATTTATTAGGTATCAGAGCGACGAATTTTAAGTTATTAGTGACACATTGTATTGTCGCTAATAATACATTTAATTTGTGACAAACTATTGTTTGCCTCAAAATAGTTAGAATTTTGGATACGAAAAAGGTTTCGTCATAAAAAATAACTTGTTACAGCAACGACAAATTAGAGTTCGTAGTTAAAGGATGTAAGCTTTAGCCACAAAATTTTCTACTTATTTGTGACCTTAGTTTTCGTCACTAATAAATAAGCAATTAGTGACGATTATTTTATTGTCTCTAATAGTGATGATCATTGTTTTATCACAAAATATGCAATATTTAAATAGGAACGATTTGTAGACGAATAATTAACTATTTGCTACGAAAAAAATAATAGATAAAAATAGCGTTATATTTGCTACACTTGTTTATGATTACAACACTACAAGAAAAGGGGTTAATAATGACTAATACTTAGCGATGAGTTGGGAAGCTTGTCCATAAATGTACCCTTTGAGATACAACTTTTTATTGTGGTTGTTATTTCTTTGTTTTTTTAATAACTTAGAATATGTTCCTTAAATTGATTAAGAAAACCTTGTCCCTAATACTCTCTATGGGGGTCACTTATAAAGGATGAAAGGTAAAAACAAATAAAAATAGGGAAAAAAAATTCACAAATAGTCATTATAATAAACTTAATTAGGCTCCTGTATAACTAGTTTTTGGGAACGTGCGTATACTAAAAAGTTGAGTTGTAAAATAGAAAATGCTGAAATTAACAATAGCAGTTTTACCATTTATATTTTATTCACCAAATAATAAAAAATATACTATGAAGAAGAACATTAAATAGATGATATACTCGAGCATTTTTTGTTATCATTCATTTGTAGTTTCTCACTCTTTTTTCTTCTTATGTTGAAATTTGAATTGTGCAATTTACTTCTTATGATAACATCAATCTTTGTAAAATTGGTTCTTAAAAAGCAAATTCAATTTTTAATTCTGAAAGTGTTTTTACATAATAGCGGAGAATCACTCTTCATATTCAACTTTTTATTTTGAATAGTAATGGACAATTACTATTCAAATACAGATCTAATTTTTTTTTAATCGTACATTTATTGAATCTTTAATGTGTATGTTAATGATATATAATATTTTATTAATTATGTATTTGATTTATAGGTGAGTAATAATTAACATTCAATAATCTGGCAAAAGAACGTATCACATTCTCATAAATAATATCCCTAAGGCAAAAGTAGACATTCTAATTTGGACAATTACTACTTAACTACTTATGGGTCCAGACAATAATCTAAAGACTGGAGTTTGACAATTTTCCATCAATAGTTAAAATTTTACATCAACAATAAATAGCTTCTCATCACAGTAAATAGACGTTTGAATAATTAATATAAATTGAACAACTCAAACTTTTCAAAATGACTTGTTCTAGATATATAATATATATGGTCAATTTGAGGAATGAATGTTTCAACACATGAATAATAGACTAATAAGGTCAATAGATTATAAACGAAAAGTTAAATAAAAATACAGCCTCAAAATCACATACTATGATCCATCATTTATCTCCAATTCGGTGGCCCGTTTTATTTTAGGGTATGGATTTTTTTAAAAAAAAAAATCAAATATTTAGTTATTCCTCTCTCTACTCATAAATAATAAACTCGAAAATATATTTATTCTAAAGTAGAACACTCTACCGAGAGCCAAATAAGCATATCAAATTAATTAATTAATCTTTCATCAATTATTAGTAAAACATGAATTGTATATCACTAATTTCTTCAAGTAGGACACAAGATATTTCAATAGAAAAACAAAATCATAAGAAAGTATATCAAAATATTAAAAAAGGACATATAAAATACTTAGGCTGGACAAGGAGGAGCAGATTAAAAACAAAAGGAAATTACTGCACATGCAAAATGACGAGCAAGATTAGTTTTTTGCATGATAATCTCTCATCCTCCTCTTATCATTTACATGAAGACCATGCTAGGCTTTTTATAGCAATAGCTAGGATGCCCTTTGAGTAGATAAAATTAATTTGCATTAAATTAGTTCAATGATTTTAGTCCATATCAAATTTATTTAATGGAAAAACTCTTCAAATACTCTTGATTTTTACAGGAAAAGAGAAATTGACTATTAATGTAAATTTGATTCATGTACCGATTTAAATGAGTTATTTATTAAATTGTTCAATACAAATCTTTTAAAATCTTGCTTTTAAATTGCAATGGAAAAATGTAATCTAAAATATTTATGTGATTATAAATAATTTATCCGGATAAAATGAAACGTTGAAGTTAAATTATTTAAAAACAGAGAAATGTATTCGGCAATAACAGAAACTGTTGATTGTATTTTTTATTTTTTTAACAAACAGAAATTGCGACTGTGTCTCTGATAGCACAATGAAATCTTCCAAAGCAAACTTTTGATAAAGTTAAAAATAAATTATTCAAAAAAAGACAAGATTTTGGTACATAGATTATTTTTGTAATTACAAATGGACATGAAATATAAGAGTAGAAATAGCAAGCAGATGACTATATGGTAAACATAAAGATCTTCAACATTTTTGTAGGAATAAATTGTATGTGAATTGCTGTACATATTGAAACAAAAAAGGTATAATTGTATTCTGATCCTATAATCTTTGTTATTCAAATCAAGATATGAATAGTGAATGTACATCATAAACATTAATTTTTGTAATCCCAAATCTCTGTTATCAGTTCCAGCCAAGAATATGTTTTGAAAAAATATCTCAAGCTTTAGGTACATTCTTTTTTTACTCTTGCCCGCGAGTTGAATAGTTGCTTGAGGAGGAGGAAGAAGGATTGATTCATTACTCACTTGGACTGCTGCTGAATTCTTGGGTTGGCATAATCATTTTCCTGAACTTCATCATGTCAGCATTATACATACCAGTATCATAGCTCTGAGTGGGTGCCCCATTTGACGCGGCAAAGCTAGGAACCTTGCTTGGTTTTGAATTATCGTTCAAGTCCTCCAACGATGAATTGCCTTCCAATGCACGTACAATCTGTTCATAATACATAATATTTATAAGTGAAGCTAGTCACTTTGTCCAAACGGGGATGAACCTGACTTTGATATCATGTAAATATTTGACACCTAGGCCTAACTCTACCCCAAAACTAGCTCATAAGGGGAAGATTTCCCAAGTCTATACAAGCAAATCATCAATCCATTTCCAAACCAACGAGGAATGCTATATGCTACAACATGTTAAAATATAATGTAAATATGTAGTATTAAATTGTTATCTTCTAGAGAGGGTAATCATACCTGACTCATTTTGGGACGTCTTTTAGCAGAGTGGCGAATGCTAGAAGCAGCACAACCTATCATGCGATGTAGCTCATCTGTATCAAAGTTCCCTTCAAGACGTGGGTCTACCAATCCATCATATTTTTCCTCTTCCAGTGCTCTTGTAAGAAGGGGCCTAGCCTGTATACATTCATATATTAGATCAATACCTGAATCAAAAGTTGAAAGTCTAAGCACATCTTGGCGCAATCAAAAGTGAATTTAGGATATAGAACAAACCCAATCTACTAAACTGTCCTCCATCATATTGCTAGGATCAACAGGTTTTTTTGCGGTTATGAGCTCCAACAGCATGACTCCATATGAAAACACATCTGACTTCTCTGTTAGTTTGCCACTTGATGCATATTCCGGAGCTAAGTACCTGCAAGTAACTTTCTTGCTTAGAGACATCTGAAGTATGTTAAAATGCATAATTGGTTCTGATTGTTGAATACAAGTTTTATAAGACTACTTACACAGAAAAAAGTTTTAAAAAGTAGTTATGCTTGACTCACCCGAATGTTCCCATAACACGAGTTGATACATGAGTGTTGTTATCCGAAGTAAGCTTAGCCAATCCAAAATCTGCCACCTAATAAGCCAAAATTTTCCTTTAAATCTCAAGGCATTGTGATGGTTAATAAACCTTTCTTAAGCAAAAGCGCGAGGTTTTAACTTAAAACTTATTCTTCATATTTTCATTGACATATCAAATGTGGCTGATCATTTAATTACCAAGGCTTCATAATTGAGGTCTAGTAGAATATTTGCAGCCTTGATGTCGCGGTGGATAATTCTATATTGGCCTGCATGTATATAACAAGAAATGAGAGAGAGAGAGAGAGAGAGAGAGAGACAGACAGAGAGAGATGAAAGTGTAGATTAGAATGTTCATACAATCTTCATGGAGATAAGCAAGTCCTTTGGCTGATCCCAAAGCAATTTTAAGTCTGGTCTCCCAATCCATGACAGGTTGACCTTTTCCTGCAATAATGAATTTGATTTCACCCTTATCAAAACTAGAATTAAGAAATACATTGAATCGAAATTTGGGAATCAACTAGGAAAAGAATTCTCTTATTTCAGAATATGATTCACATGATCTTAGTAGAAGTAGGGAGTATTGAATAGGAAAGAATGTACCATGAAGGTGAAACTCCAAGGTTTTGTTGTCAACATATTCATAGACCAACATGCGTTGTCCATTAGCAATGCAATATCCAACGAGGGACACAAGATGACGATGATGAACTCTGCTAATGATCTCAACCTCAGCTTGAAATTCTCGTTCTCCTTGTCCACTTCCTGCTTTCAAACTCTTGATGGCAACCACTCTTCCATCATTCAAAACACCTTTATGCACGTATCCGAAACCACCTTGTCCTAACAGATTGGCCTGAGAAAATCCATCTGTGGCCTTAGCTAGCTCCTCATAACTGAATTGGCTCTGGGAGAAACCACCAAGTCCCGTGTTAGGTGATTGAGCAGGCAATGGCACTGCTTGGCCTGAATAACCTGAGCCAAATTCGCCACTTGAACTTGCTCCCGGCTGATGTGGAGTAGCTCCAGCCCAACCACTCTGAGTCCCCATTTCACTTTGTGGTACCTTCATTACATGATCCATCGACTGACGTCTATTCCATTGATTGTTGTTATTGTAGTATGGATCACCACCTAATCAAAAACATATTTAATCGAAGAAAAAAAAAGTAATACTATGCTTTAAACAACACTTTATTAATTAGTAATAGTGTAACATACCTTTAGGTCCAGGAGCCATATAGTATCTCTGTTTCTTCTTCCTTTTACTACACCATACACATAGAATGATTAATGCAATTATGACTATGCCTCCAACAGCAATTCCAGCTACTATACCAACAGAACTGGAGGAATCATCGTTTGCAGGTGATGGTTGATTAGATCCTGAGCGTGGAGGAGGAGACAAATGTGCATGAGGAGGTGCAGGCGATTCACGTGAAGAAACAGGCGGTGGTGGAGAAAATAATAGAAATGATGGAGGATTTTTAGGACTATTTGGGGTTGATGGAGTATTATACGTGGATGACGGTGGTGGTGATTGTGATGGTGTATTGGAAGAAAGATTTGGGGATTGATTATTATTATTGTTATTATTATTATTATTATTATTATCGTTATTATTATTATTATTATTATCTTTTGATGGTGACGAATTAGATTCGGAAGAGGATGGTGATGGTGAAGCAGGTGGAGGAGAATCATTTTTTGGAGGTGGTGATGCATTAGGAGATGGAGGAGGAGATTGTGGTGGTGGTGGTGAAGGTGGAGATTCATTTTTTGGTGGTGAAGACGAAGACGAAGGAGAATCATTTTTTGAATCTGAAGATGAAGGCGGAGTTCCATTTGAAGAAGGGGTTTCTTTAGAATCAGTATCATTGGAGGAAGCAGTTCCAGGAGATGAATCCATATTTTTAACAAATGATAAAAATTCCCTGCTGGAAACTCAATTATCTATCTCCCGTTAACTGCTCTTCTCAACGATTCTTCAATGTCCCTACGATATTTCCATGAACAATGTTACTTGCATTATATAATATGGGAATAATTGGTTGTAAAGAAATAAATAAATGAAAGATTTTTACCTCAATGAAGAACAAGAATGGATAATGATTGTCAAATGGAACAGAGAGAGAAATGTTAACATTGTAAAATTTTCATCTTAGTCTAGCAGTTTTCCCCAGCCCCAAGCCCCCAAAACAATACTTGGAGTGTTCCTCAAAAGAAGGGGGCCTCTCTCTCTTGCCAAATCTTTGCCATTTAACACCTCTAATTTGACCTAACATCATTAGTTAGTTATTCTTATTCCCAGAATTATAGTTCCTCCTTGTCTTTGTGCTTTCTTGTTTGATTACCCCACAATTGTCCTCTTTACTTGTCACTCTCCATATTACCGTTGCTTCTTTAAAATAAATTAACTTTAAATAATAAAACACGATCCTCATTTATTTGTAATTGTTACATTTCTTATTAATATATTGACATATCTGTGATTATAAAGAAATGGCGTACAAATAAGCCTACATGAACCAAAAATTGAAAATTCATAGACTGAAATAGGTAAAATCAGTGATTTTCTACTGTAGGGAAAAACAATGAACATAGTGAATTAAGGCTCCTTCAGGCCGCTATCGCATGGACATGTTATAAACTCAACTTTCTGTTCCCTGATATGATGCAAATATATGAATTGGCCAATGTGAATAGCCACAACATCATTGTTAACACAGGGTAGTACCTCTAAGCGTTGGAGTAAAACTCCTATCGGGTCCAAGATTGATGCTAACACTGCGCTTCAGGCTCATTTTCATGCCTAATTGGTAGATATCTATTGAGAAAACATTTCCACTCTTGTTATTAGCAGTAATGTAGCACAGCTCACCTTCCATCTGTGTTAAGGATCCATGCCTCCCAAAATGAACAGGTAAAGATATAATTGTAGGGATCTCATCTTTTACATCAAAGGCCAATACTAGGTCTGATTTCGTCTTATAGTAAGCAACCCCTTTCATAAACAAACCCCCACCAACAAAACGCTGATACCCTAAAACAGTAATGTGTGCAGAAGAGCAGCTCCTTAAACTTCATAAGCGATTTAGCAGGAAGCAAGGGGAGCACATGTTCTTTCACCACATCTTTTATCTTCAGATCTTTCTTCTTTGCGACATGTGGAGGAAGTTCATAAGAAATGAAGCTGTTTAAGTAATCAAGCTGCAGTTCAAGAGGGGACACTTAAAGAGAGCAATTTGAGGTATAAAGAAAAAGAAAAAGGGGTAAAACATAACATACCTTATGATAATTATGTTGTAAATCTTATAGAAAATACCTTCTTGACGAACACTTGTAACGAATTCATCAAAGCTTGTACTTCACCAATAACTCTTGTAGGAAATTATCATAGCTTGAGGCGTGTCGAGAGACACTGTCCTTAAGGATATTTCACCCGGTATAGGTGTATCCCCAAAATTCAGCAAGCTCTTTAGTATAAACTAGGAGCCAGAAACTAACAAAGATATAATAATATAAGCCCACCAAAATATATAAGAACAAGAAGGATCACTCATTGTCTTTTCTCACTTACACTCTTTACAAGAACTTATCAGAAATATATAGCCAAGAATAAGAAGCTACTAACTCTTAGAAACCACAATTAAACGTATAGAAATGAATGTCATCAAATACATTGAAGACCATTCATTTTGGACAATTGAAGGCAATTTATTTTGGTCAAAGAAACAGCCTTCTCATTATTTACCCATTCAAGAATGATTAATTGGATGGAAACAAACGTTATATTTGGATTAGGAGTAATTGTCAAATAAAGTCTATTTATGGAGGGGAAATATTTAGGACATAAAATAATATTCTCTTCCAAATATAATAGTAGGAGATAAAATAATTCCTTCTGAGATATATATAAGTAATATTTTTCCAACAAATTATGGTGAGAGTCATAATTGATGTAGTCTGCTTCAGGGAATTCCATTTTTCTGCAATTAGAAAAAGTCATATATTGGCATTTGGCAATGTAAGTAGCTAAATTCCAATAATTTTTCTTCTTTCTTGGAAAAGTTGTAATCAGAAAAAACTAATACTATTACTCATCAAATCTCCGCGACTAAGAATTTGAATCTCATACATACAGAACAAAGCATACAGAATTTCAATATAATACAGTACAGAGCATACAGAATTTTAATATGATACAGAACAGAGCATCTTATCAAAAAGCAGACAGAATTAAATTCCAAGACACATATAAATTAATTTCATACAGGCCCAATTTGGCAAGAACCCATGAAAGAGACGTTCGTTCTTAGAAGATCACACCCACAAAAAAAAAAAATGAAAACAGAGGACAGAAAGGAAAAAAGACAGAAGAATGCAATTGTTGATAGGGAAAACACCAAGTTCTTGGAAAAAAAACATGCAATCATAATCGAACTCACAGAGCAATGTGCAGTAGTCTTATTTTCTGGAAGAAAAAAAGCCACCTGAAGAATCGGGCTGAGGATTCTTGATTTTAAACAATCAATGTAGTGGCTTTTGTTGAGTTGAAAAATGATAATATATAGGAATCAGTCTTTTACTTGTTCATTAAGGGGTCCGTCGGAAATGAACTTGCTGATTGGAATTGGTGTACGGTAGTAGTTATCAACTTTGTGCTATATTTGGGATTCGAGCCCGGAACTCCTAGACACTCTTTATCGAAAAATTAAGTTATATATATGCTATATGTGTGTCAAATTCTACATATTTATGCACAATGCTAATCATAATGTTATATTGAATTTTAAAAATAAAAATTAATTATCTAAAATTAAAAAAAATATATATTAGACAAATAAGTGATTTATAATGATATTAAATTAAATATTTAAGATATATATTGTCTTTTAAAAATATAATAATCAATACCATATGTTCTTGACTAATATTATAAAAAAATAATTAATTTTTATTTTTCAAATTAGTATATTTTAATTAAATTAATCACAAAAACTAAAGTACAAAATTTCTATGAAATACATGTTTGATAAAAAGATTAGTATTATAACTATAATGTCATAACATTATAAAAATATTTGACAAAAGATAATCTATTAAGTCTAACTAAAAGAATAGCTTGCAATGTAAACTATCGAGTCAATACTCCTAAAACAAATGAAATTGAAAATATAACATAAATTCTAAATCTAAAACAAAAAAGTTAACATAATACTCTCATGTCAAATTTCAACATAACATACATAAATATGATTTAAAAGAAAAGGAGAATGTAAATCTATAACCTTATTCAACAATGAATTCTACTTTAATTTTAAAATTAAAATACTATCAAAATTATGCTAATGAAAAAAAAATAAAAAAATAAAAAAAAATTGCATGGAATCACATGAAGTAAATGTTGAGAATGAGAAGGAAATGAAATATACATAATAAAAAATATATTTTTAAAAAACATTAGAATAAGAAAAATAAAAAAGAATTTAAAGTAGTAAAAATAAAAAATAAATTAAAACGAAAAAAATAACTTAAAAGCAAGAATTTAAAAAGTAACCAGCTTGTAATTATACCATGTAATTACCTACTTCAATTACATTCAATTACTTGTTGATCAAGTAATTACCTGACCAACCAAACTAAGTAATTACATGACCAACCAAAAATACCGATTTATTCATCTGCACCGGAAAAGAGCTAAGCCTGGAAGTCACGGAGCTCTCTTCTCTTTCAATGGCAGCAGCTAGTTTAAGTTCAATGTCAGACTGTGTAATAATACTCAATTACACCAAATTCAATTACTAGTGTGACTTTCCAAATAAGGCCAAAGTATTTTGTTTTTAAAATGTGTGTAAAGTTCAAAATAGACGAGTAAAAATAAAATTTGTTTTACTTGTTCATTAAGTATTTTGATTTTTAAAAAGCGTGAAAAGTTTAGAATAGACAAGTAAAAATAAACGAGAATATAATATAACTTTATATTTTTGTGGAATGGGGTCACGTGGTTAATTTTCATTGGATTTACCAAGTCATTTCTCCATTGGAGTATCCCTAGTGGTTGCATTGCATCAAAAGTCTGCTTCACAAGTAGGCACTTTTCGGTAAGCATCTATAAAGTATGACAACTTGGTTTAAGCTTAATCATACTAATCTATTCCTTCTTAATAATAATAATAAGTAATATTAATACTGTTTTTCTGATATGAGACCAATAAGCTTGAGTAACTTCATTAATAAGATTATGTCCAAAGTTATTGACAAATTGGAATTAGTATTGCCCAAACTGATATCAGCTAACCATTCCGAATTAATGATGGATAAAAATATCTTTAAAAATATTTTACAGATCAGAGAAATGGTCATAGATATTAGAAAGAGAGACAAGCTAGCAAATGTCATCATCGTGTTAGAAATGACAAAGGCTTATGACAGAGTTTGTTGATTTAACTTGATAAAAGTTTTGAGGAAGACGAAATTTTTCAACGTGTTTGCGATTGTTAATAATTGGTTCTCAATCTTAATAAATGAACAAACTCGTGGCATTTTTCATTCAACCAAAAAAAGTGAAACAATGAGATCCTCTCTCTCTAGCATTGATTTTTTTTTTTTTACCTATAACATGTTTGAATAAAATTGTTTCTTGCATTATACATTGTGCACAACACTCATTATGATTTCTGTGGGTGAATATACCATAATTTACAGTAAACTACAGTTGGAAAATAAACTACAAAAGTGAATAAATAAATATTTACGTTGAGGCGAATGATAATAAGAATGTCACTATCCACATGAAACAGCTCCTTAGACAAAATCCATTGTTCACAAAAAAGAGAATGTCAACTTAGTTTTATACACCATCCAAGTCATAATGTAAGCAGAGATCAAAAGAGCTGTAAAATCAGTGTTTTTTCACCCATGGACTGAGTGAATTAAGGCTTCAGCTCAATGTAGCATTAGCAAGGCTGTTTATGTAGGGCAGGAACTTTTTGGCTGAACCGATAGCGCTTGGACTTGCTATAGACTCAACTTTCTGCTCCCTGATGTGATACAAGTATATGTGTCCGCGAACCTGAATAGCCACAGCATCACTGTTAACACAGGGTAGTACCTTGCACGCATAAGTAAGAGTCCTCTCGGGTCCAAGATTGATGCTAACACTGCGCTTCAGGCTCATTTCCATGCCTTGGTAGATATCTATTAAGAAGACATTTTCACATTCATTAAAAGCAGTAACGTAGCTCAGCTCACCGTCCATCTGTGTTAAGGATCCATCCCTCCCAACTTGAACAGGTAAAGATATAATTGCAGGGATCTCTTCTTTCACATCAAAGGCCAATACTTCGTTTGATTTCGTCTCATAGTAAGCAACCCCCTTCATAAACAAACCCCCACCAACAAGACATGGATTTTCTAGATCAGAACAGTATGCAGAAGAGCAGCTCCAAGAATCTGATTCTGAAGAGTAAATCTCAAATCCGATGATTGGCTGATCAAGCATAGGAAATGCACAGATAACATGATAATATGCCTCAATGTTACGCAGAGAAGGTTCAAATGCAAGAACAATTGCCGGTTCATCCCCATGATAGTACCGAGGAGGGGGGAGAATTTTCCAGTCTTTGGTTGCAGGATTGCAAACATAATACTTCTCTGACCCCTGACAAAGGAGCAACCCGTTGCAAGAGCTTAGAATTTTGACAACTTCAAGCAAGAAATCAAGGGCTGGGCTGGGAACTCCAATTGTAGAAGGGTCCAGAGATAAAAACATAGTATTCATATCCCATGTACTCATATTTTGATAAAAGTAGCCCGAAAAACTCTGGAAAGAGAAACTTTGTTGGTGGGTTAATAAGGGACTAGCTATCCATTTATCCCAATCTTTGGACACAGCCTTAAACTTCATAAGCGATTTTGCAGGAAGGAAAGGGAGTACATGCTCCTTCACCACATCTTTTATCTTCTTACCCCCTTCTCTTATGATGTGTGCAGGAAATTCATCTACATTCTGATAAGCCTCAGTCTTAAAGTCATATCCTGCAAGCTGCAGTACAAGAGAGGTAACTTCTCAAAATCAAGAGATTTTGCTCTCATAGACTCTTTCCCTTGCTTCTTCGTCTAAAAGAAGACGCTATAAAGGAAACAGGGACTAAAGAGTGGCTCATCTTGAAACATAACGGGACATTCAATTCATTGAAGCTTGTATATTGCATGAATTGTTAGTCAAGTGCATTCATCGTCAAAAAGAAAAGAATATGGGGAAGAAGATGGTAATACATGAGAACTAGGCTACACCACTAATCATCAAAAGAACGCTTCGAACTTTTATTCAATATTTTTGCCAAACATGACTCAGAACTAACAAAACATGTCCATTTTAACAGCTGTCTTAA
The DNA here is from genome assembly GCA_035578085.1 of Solanum pinnatisectum. NCBI lineage: Eukaryota > Viridiplantae > Streptophyta > Magnoliopsida > Solanales > Solanaceae > Solanum > Solanum pinnatisectum. The sequence continues at coordinate 17,926,952 of CM069077.1, forward strand.
GTCACAAAGGAAATGCATACAGCACAATTGTTAAAAAGAGAAGGCCTTAACAAGCAATAAATATAGAAAATAGTTGCTACTTTACTCTTTGCAGGTAAGTTGTACTACCTATGTGCTCTTTTTATGGAAAAAAAGATCAATGTTTCATAAAGAACTTGAACATACCCGGTGAATACCGTGCCTCTGAGATGTAGTTGCTGAGGAAAATCCCTTGAAGATACAAGGAGAATTATCGTCAGAGTCATCAATCATGTGGTCTGCTTGAAAGAATTCCATTTTTCTGCGTTTAGAAAATAGTCACTCCAAAAGTCATATATTGTACACTACCAAATCCATGCCAAGAAAACTATTACTATCAAAGACTAATGGTCGACCTCCCTCACGACAAAGAACTTGAAATCGATATCCTATTTTCACATATTGGGATCATGTTATCAAGATTTACAAAAAGCTCCCATACGGTTCACTAGCATAGCAGGAACACTAATTCTTGCTGATATAATGTCCTGTCTAGATATTATATTTATTTACTGAAAAGAGAAACAGAAAGCCATCAAGAAAATCGAAGCACAGATTGTATCATACAAAAAGAGCAGAGTTAAATTCCAAGATTCATATATTTCTTCATATAAAGCCACTAATTATAAACAATTTCGTACGAAGAACCCCCATCAAAGGCAAACAAAAAATGATGGAGAAAACAATGGAATCAAAAACATATTTCACACATTGAAAACACAGAAAGGAAAAGACAAAAGAGTGAAATTATTGATAGGGAAAACGACCCATGGAATCACAATCACAGAGCAATGTCTAGTCCTTTTCTCTGCAAAAAAGTTGAAGATAAAAACACAGAATTATCTTTAACTATTTAATTTCATCTTTCATCTAACACTTCTACATAATTATTCATTTCTAATACTCAAAAAAAATATTTTATCAAAATACTATTCAATTTCATTATTAATTTTTAATATATATTTTTCTCCTAAAAATACTTTTCACTCACCTACCAAATATCAAAACCAGAATTTCATCATTCCAACTACCAAATACTTTCAACCTTTTCTACAACAAAATCTTTTGATTGGTATAAGTTCACTTATATACACCTCTAACAAAAAAAAAAATATACACCTATAACAACATTTGATGTTTAAATAATATTTGGCTACAAAAAACAAAAAATAATATTATTATTTTCATTACCAAATGATCAGTATAATCAGTAAAGAAAAGGGAGTATTGCTGGACATCATGCCCCAGCAGCCTCCTGGCAAAGAAACATAATTGCAACATTTACTATTCTAAGCAAAACAATTCTTAAGCCTACTATATTTTTCATTTCTTAATATTATAAAAAGTTTGAAAAATATGTATTTAGATTTAAAATCTCTAATGGATATTTAAATCTGAGACCTCAACATTTTTAATCCACTTTATTAATCCTTAGGTTACATCCTAGAGTACTATCCAATTATTACTAATATCATCATTCTTATTCAAACCCTTATCTTACTATAAGTTATACAATAAAATGATAACTAAATTATTAGATATACTAATTTAATGTAGAAAATTAGTGAAACAAAATGAAATAGGAAGATTGGCAAATAATTCATGCTATGTGTTGCCCCTATTAACAAAGACAACTAGTTTTGTCAACGCATGCAAATTTGGCCGATACTTTGTAACAAAGAATTGAAATCATCATTATTGTGGAGTCTATTCCCACTTGGCTGTAGTTGATAAGAATGTACCAAAATTACTTGGGGATCAAGTTTTGCATTATAGGGAGGAAAATTTAAAAAGCCAAATTTGAAACCAAGAGTGAGAGATGGTGTATTATAATATTAGTAACATTGATATTAGTTATGCAAATATTAATTTAATTCATTAAAAATAACATATATTGCATAATTTCTAAGAAAAAATATTTATATGCAAAAATATTGGTAAGGATGTTGAAAACATTTTGAGTGGTAACTATATTTTTATTCATGTTAATGAATGCACTAAAACTCTTTGCATGACTAATACAATAAACTTATATGTATTAGTTATTCATATTTTATTTTTTTTGATTTCCCACTCAGTGTCCGGAGCCCACATTGGAGCTCCGACTAAATCCAGATCGCGCACTGCAGGATCTTTGAATTGACTTATTTTTAATGACTTTGACGTTTAAACATTTTTTTTTTAGTTTTGAAAATGTTTGTATAGCTTCAAAAGTGCTTTTAAGTACTTTTGTAAAGCTGAGAAAGTACAAAACAAAAACAAAAAATCAAAAGTTAAAAGTTATTGTTATCAACTTATGACTTCTAATTTATAAGTCATTTAAAAAAAATCAATCCAGACACCCACTAAGAGATAAAAATTGTACCAAACAAAATATTAGTAGCACAAAAAGCTAATGTATGTATTATTTTTCCTAATACAATAAAGAAATCACACCATCAATGTTAATATATAATATAAACACCATGTCAAATTAAAAAGCACAAAATTCAAGAAAAGAAAAAAATCTTAAATTATGTGACAAATTAAAATAAGACAAATAAATTAAAACAAAAGAAACTTTATCACTATGACACATAACAACACGTCATTTCCTAGCCAACTTTGACTCGAGTCTTAATATATTAAAAAACCACCAATTTATTCTCGCTGAGTCACACACGCACAATATAAATAAAACGAAAAAGAAAAATTCCGTAAGAAAATGGTGAACATAGAATCTATTAGATACATGTGTTAAATTCCTAGTGTTCATATAATTTCATGCAACAACAGGAACTGATGACCCATTCGAGGTCTAGTTATTTAGAATTGGCAAAATTAACATTTAATTTGTTTATGAATTATTGAATCGTTCATTTATTTATCCAGTCCATCAAAAAAAAATTGTATTGGTATGCCGTTCAAATTGATCAATGAAATTTTGTGTCAAAAAATAGATTGAAATAATAAAAAACGGAGAAAATGAGGGATTCAAATCGAGGCGAAGCTAGCAAAAAGGCCCAGGGCTTTATCGACGGAAAATTAAACTATTTTACATGATTTAACTAAAGGTTGAACCCTTTGACCTCCACCTAAATGACATGATTCAACTGCTAGTGAGATTAGTATCTTTTTTCAGAAGAGTCAGTTGAATCATGTAAATAGCATGATTCGGATAATGAAAATTTTGGCTCCATCACGAAATTTGGGGAAGTTATCAAATGTATCAAAACAGATGGCATATAATCGGAATACAGGAACACAAAACGAAAAAAATTAAAATCAGTAATTCTGGTTGCGAAAAACAAAATCTCAAAACAGAGAGAAAACAGAATCAAAGATGAAATCACAACTAAAAACATGATCGGCACCTTTAGATGAAAAAAAAAAAACTCACAGAGATAGCGAAGTGTTGCCGTTTTCTGATCAACAAACAAATCAACTCCGGAGGATGAAACTTGAGAAATTGATGATGAAGTTTGAGAGTTTTGCTGAGATTTTTGGTTCAGAGAAACTTTTTTTTAATTTTTTTCTTTTTTTGGGTTTGAGAGTGATGAGTTCAAAATGGTGAAGAAAGAGTTGGTTCTGTGTAGGAGACTGATAAAGAAATGCAATCTTCGGCAATAAAGAGGAAATTATTGTTGTGTGTGTGGGGGGTTGTGAGGGGGTACGTGGCGGATATTTATTGGCTTTACCCCGTCCTCATTTTAAGTCAAGTCTCCGTTTGGCTTTTTCCTAAGAATTTTCTACTACTACATTTTTTTTTTCTTCTGAATATGAAAAGAAATGGAAATCTCTTAGCTTGAAAAATAGGCACTTTTTTCCTAAAAAGATTAGAGGGGTTACCCAAAAAAAAAAAAAAAAATTTATTAGTTTATTACGGTACATTTTGAAGTTAAAATTTGAAATTTTAAAATTAGTAATTTTTTTTTGTAAGACAAAATGATGAGTTTTTTTTTTTTTTTTGATAAAATATAAACATTAAGTTTTACATTTTCAAAAAATTATAATCAATATTTGAGATCCAAAATCATGTTTTGTTTTTTTTTAAAGCAAATGAAATTTGAAATCATGATCCCAAATCATATATCCAAATATTGATTTGAAATCGTATGTTCAAACACAAGTTAAATATAGTTCATTGATATAACTCAAAGGATGATCTAGTGCATTAAAACTCTCACTATATACAAAAGGTTATGAAAGAACCATATCACAAGAATTTATTATATACAATCTTATCCTGCATCTATATAGAAAACTATTTTCACATCTTAAACTTTTAGCCTCCTAATTAGCAACTTTATCGATTACATTAAAATTCTCCCTCAATCCATTGATACAACTCTTGACATAGTTTATTGTATACGACAAGTGATGTATTTTTCTTGAAGAGATCAGTAGAGGGGTGCACTGGGTTTATATATAAATATAGATCGAACCAATCAATACGACAATAAAAGGAAACAAATTTCTTATCTATATTTCCTTATTTGATTAATATAGGCTTATTTAAGAACACGTCTTAATTCCAATTTAACAGTACATACTTTTAGAAAAATCAAAGGGAAAATAACACAATAATACTACCTCAACTTTTTCTTGGTCAACGTACGCATTAAAATAGAAAAATATCACCATTGAATTGCCCCAAATGTTTTCCTAACAAGGTGTAAGAAAAATATGAGAAACTTCCTATTATTTATGATTGATTGATATTTATGAAGTATACATATTTGATACAAAATGGAGTAAATCTTTTCATATATTTGAATAGTGGATATAATTATTTTGATGGACAGACTAAATATGTAACTTGCCTTTTATAACAATAAGATGTTTAACCAATGATTTCATTGTACAAAGAACAAAGATTATATTCAAAATTAAAATGATTATAATGGTATTAAGTTGTTAAGTTATATATAAAAGTTTGGGAAAGAGAGTTGGAGATGACTAGATGAGGCTATTTTCAATAATCAATTTGAATTTATGTTTGGAGCTCAACTAAAAATGAGACTATTTTCTAGATGAGGCTAGAGCTCAACTAAAGGTGGAGATAACGAGATGAAGCTATTTTCACGAATCAATTTAAATTTATGTCTTGAGCTCAACTAAAAAAGTCATTTATCTCGTAAGGAAATTAGTGGACAGCAACACAAGGGAGAAGTACGGTGGCTCAAACAAAGTCCTTCGTTTCTTATTAAAATTTGTTTTGTCTTCATAGGTAAGTGATTTACTTTTTATATTTCAATTTCATAATATAATTATGAAAATTGTAAGTACTCTAAAATTTTATGTTAATCAATTTTTTTAATAATTATTTGTATTTAATCTGTTCATGCAAAATAAGATATTTATAATATCACTTGATTTTAAAAATAAGATATATATATATATATATATATATTACCCTATATTATAAGCCAACAAGGCTAGGACGAACACAGCATCTATCAGTTGTACCCAAATTAGAATAAGTTGTACGGAGATATACAAACCTGTCCTTTTAGAAACGTGTGGTGTATTTATGAAGACACATGTATTACTCTACTCACTGAATCTTCTTGACCTGATATCCCTTAGTCATCTTCTCAATTTCTCCTCCTACATCTTTATCTCAGATCTCTGATCCTACCGTCATTGTTGTAATCTCACTATCAAAATTTAACAAAATCCTACCGTCATTGCTGTCAACGATTGGTATACTATGAAAAATTAACAAAAACCCAGCTAATATTGCTCTCAAAATACAGCCCTTTGTTTTTCCTCTTTTTTAGGTTACACGTAAATAACCTTTGAGCAGGGACGGAGCCACGTTGTCCCAAGGGTGTCCAATTGGACACCCTTCATCGAAAAATTATACTATATATACACGTAAAGTTTTGACTTATATTGGTATATATATATTGTATTTTGAACAGTACCCTAAAATAATAAAGTAACTCATAGTAGAGTTGCCTAAAGTTGTCGCAATCCCACTCGTTGCCCTAGTTTGATTCCCCGAGTGTTTTCATTTTTCTGTAATTATTTTGCCCTTTTGAAGTTAATAAATAAATAAACATGTATAACTTTAACATAAATGTTCAATAGCTTGGTGGTACATAGTGTCAATCTTGTCTTGAGTGACCCAATTTCAAATCTCTCCTCCAATAAGGATTTTTTTCAATTAAAATTGAATCCACTTATATTTCGCTTAGTGAAATTCGTTTTGCTTGATGAGTTTTTAAACGGTTGTATAATGTCTTATGTAAAAAAGAAAGTATTTCGTACTATTTCTAATGAGTCTATTATAAAAACGTTTCAGGATATGAAACCTCGTCGAGTATAATTGTAATAATATATTTAAATTATGCTTTCAATGTAATATAAGATATTCTTATATTTAATTAAATATTACTTAGCTTGATTATTGTTTTGGTAATTTAAATCATCGTTTTTTTTTAAAAAAAAAACTTACTATTCAAAGTTTGGACACCCTTCATAAAATTTCTGGCTACGCTACTACTTTGAGACATCGTCACTTCTATTTTCAGCTCTCCATAAGTTATGGCTTCACTTTAAAGAACGAACAATTTTTTATTTTTTTTGAAGAAAACCAAAGAAACAAGGAAAAAGAGAGAAAGGATAAGCTACAAAATATTACAGTATTAAGGAGGAAATAAGAAGAAAAATGAAAAAAATGCGAAGAAAAGAGGAACCATCAGATTATTTTTTAGAAAATTTAAATCAAATATGCATATAAAGTATAATTTTTTTTATACATGTCTAGAAGATCTAGAGGCCGTTTGGTTACTAGATAAAGGCAAAGTTAATACATGAATAACTTTATTATTTATATATTAATTTTGTACCATGTTTGGTTTGTAAATAGAATCAAAATTATTCATGTATAAATATTATACAATGTTTGATTGATGTGTCTCCAATGTTGTATAAAAGCTATACATATATTGATTTTATATGGTGTTTGATTGTATTTTTGTAATGCTAAATAACTAATACTTACATAACTTATGAAGAAATCTATATATAATTTTATACTGGGTAGAAGGTGGAATAAATTATGAGGGTATTAGTTATACATGAATTAAAATAATAAAATTACATATTTACCCTTAATTTGTTTACTTACTTATTTGTTTGTAAATAATAATGTATATTAATTTACAAAGTTAAGGAGTTGTATCTTTTCTTTTTTTAGAGAAGGACTTGGTCTATTTCTGTAACTTGCAGTAACGTTATTTATATTCCGCCGCCCCCCCCCCCCCTCGCACACACACACACAACCACCCAAAAAAAAAAAAATCCAGAACGATCCCCAGGGGTGATTTTTTAGTTTCGTCGTTTTTACACCCCCCCCCCACCCACCCCCGAGGGACTGTTGCATTTTATTTATTTTGGATGCTGCTTGTTTATAAGCATGGATGTTATAATTTCCGGTTTTTTTTTTTAAAAAAAAGTATATTAATTTACAATAAATTAAATAATTAAATAATCAATAAATAATAATTTATGTAATATAATTTCTACATAACTAAATCCTACATAAATAATATCTACGTAGCTAATATTTGCATAATTAATATATGTATAACTAATACCTACATAACTAATACCTGCATAACTCTAATAAGTAATCAAACGGCCCTAGTTTATCATTTTGTACTTGTAAAAGATCTTTTCTATTATCCTATCAGGATTTAGGAAAAAGAAGAATGTTTTTATGTGAAAGTACATTTTATTTTAAGGAAATAAAAATTGTTGGTTGATATTATGGTTCCAAAAGAAACAAAAGTGATATTATTAAATAATTTGCCAAATATGATTGACTATTCAAAGAATTTACTAATTTTTCTAGGGAAAATTATGTTGTTAAGCAAACTTATACTACTTAATTAGTCATTATAGATATAGTTTGCTATAATTACCGATCGCGACTAACATTAACCATTAATTACATGGGCTGACTTCGAATTTGTATAATTTGCCACATTTATATAATTTATCACATTTGTATCGTTCATAACTAACAATTCTTCGTTTGATTTGTATTTGTATATGATGATGATTTCCTTTGTTTTCAATTTTATTACCATATACATTCAATCTTTTTTTGTCTAATATTTTAAAATTTGTATAAACGTGTAGTTTTCGAATTTTGTATAATATAATTTATATAATGTAATTTGTCTAATATAATTTGTATAACAATTTAAAGTTCATATGTTTATGTTTGTATCAATTCGTTATTTCGAGTTTTATTATATTTGTATAATTTCAGACTTTGTATTACTCAATTATACAAAAACACGTAAATTATACAAACGTACCCGCGAATTATGCAAACGAGATGCGATTTATACAAATTGTTTCCCTCTCTCGCTCACCTCTCTCCTCCCTCTCTCAATCTTGCTTGCCTCTCTCATCTCTCTCCCAATCTCGTTCGCCTCTCTCCTCCCTCTCCCAATATCGCTCGTCAAATATACAAATACATATGTATATCAGTTGTACATATACAATTCACCTCTCTCCCGCTCTCTATCCTGTCTCGCTCGCCTCTCTTCTCTCTCTCCTAATCTCAATCGCCACTCTCCTCGCTATAACATGTAGTTACGAATCGTAATTAGAAAACTATAGCTATGGAGCGTAATTAAGCTATTTTTGAGTGGCTATATGCGAAAGTTTCTTTTTTTATGAGAAAAGGGTTTGATATACCCCTCAATTTTGTCATTTAGAACTTATATATCTCTCGTTACAAAAGTGGATCACATATACCTTATCGTTATAAAACCTGTCACATATACCATACTGTTACAAAAGTGAAAAAAATAATTTTAAGTTATTTGTTTAAGGGGAATTTTCGTAAATAACCACTATACTAAACTTAATTATGCTCCATAGCTATAGTTTGCATATTTACGGGCCGTAGCTACAGTTTATGCTGCATCGTTTGTATAATTCGTGGGTTTGTATAATTTGCGTGTACGTTTGTATAATTAAGTTATTTCTTGTATATACTCGAAATAACGAATTTATACAAACACAAGCATCTGAACTTTAAACAGTTATACAAATTATATAATACACAAAAGTTATACAAATTATATTATACGAATTTTGAATTATACAAACATGCGAATCATACAAATTCAAAACCCAGCCCCACATAATTATCACTGAATGTTGATCGTGAGTGGTAATTAACTAAAACTATAGCTATAATGCATAATTAACTAGTAGTATATGTTTGCTTAACCATGTAATTTTTCCTTTTTTTTTTAATTGTTAATGTTTTAAAAAATCACGTATTTGATCTTTTTCACACATAACTTAATTTTTGACTTCTCTGATTATTATCATTTGAGTTTTATTCTTCTATTATTTTTCTTTAATTGTTTAGTGTAAAAACAAGAGAAATAAAAAGAAAGAAGTGTGAATGAAAGCAAATTAAAAAGTAAGAAAAACTTAAAATTATTTTTTTGCGGCCATATTATAATTTAGTTATTATATTTGTAAAAAAGATATTTGAGGCATCTATAATACATTTTACGTGAAAATAATAAATTTGATCATCAAAATAATAAATTCAAATTGGTTGATGAATACAAATAGTAAAAAAAAATGTGCGAGAAGGATCAAATACAGCCCTACATGAATTATTTTATTTTTTTAATCAAAAATAATTTTAAATTAATATTTTTCATTTTCATTAGAGAAAAATGTATTTATGAGCGATTTGCTTAACAATATAGTATATACGAAGCCATTTCATAACAAAGATATATCACCTCTAAACAACAAATCGAAGGGTATACATTTTTTTTTTAAAATTTAATAATCTCGCAAAGTTCAATGAAGTTTACTACCACTATATTTTATAATATTTATTTTTTAAAAAATTGATAAAATATTAAATTATTGTTATTTTATTGGTAAAATTCAATTTATGAAATACAAACATTTAATTTTTTTTAAGAAGCTTGTCAAAAAAAAGAAGAAGCTAGTACTATTTTTTTTTTACAGACATTTATTATCTACTTTTATTAATTTAACGCCATTTTCTACTGTCGTCTTCTTTGTTCTTCCGTCTGTGCACAAAAAAGGGCGAGAATCAAAGGCCATCCTCAACATCACCCAGGTATTGATTCTGCCATTGCTGAGATTATAGTTAGGGTTTTCCTAAATCTTCCATTTTGCTTGAACTGTCTGTTCTTCATATCAATCTCTTAACCACAGATCTGAAAACTTTGACCATCTGATTCCTTCATATCTGAATTTATTTGAGCAACTTCACAAATAGTGCTTATCGTTATTGTTAGTGTCATTTCGCACGAATTTGATGTTTCTAGGTTGTATTCCCTGGAAGAAACAGAAAATAAGTCAAATGAGAAAGTGAAAACATTTGTGTTAAGGGATATGACGATTAAGTAGTTAAAAGTAAGCATCTTTTTAACCAAAAAAAAATGAACTTGAATCAGAAAACGCTCGGCCATTAACTGGAAAATGGGGAAGCAGAAGGAAAGTACTGCTATGGAAATCGAGGATCAGAGTTCTATTCCTTCTGATCAGATCAGTAACCTTAAGTTCTCTGTCAATGGTACTTTATCTCTCCCTCCTCAAAGGTTTATCGGCTGGTTCCTTTCTCCAATTGCATTGAAAATTGTGGAGATTTCACTGAATTTAGGTACATTTTGTAGTGTTACAGCTTTTAAAATCTGCTCAAATGCAGCATGGATTGCGATTCGGTGATTATGCTCGTTACAGGTGCTATTCCGTCACACCCATGTTCCTCAAAACAATGAATAAATAATTTAGGTATGATTTGTTTTGAGTGATTTTGGTGATAAAGGTGTAAGAAATTTGGAATTTGCAGGAGGTATTGTACGGCTCGATTAAGGAGATTGTATAAATCACTCAAGTTCACTCACGGACGTTTGAAGTACACTAAGCGTTCAATTTCAGTAACTACGGTCACTGAAGTGAGGTGTGTGTATTTGTGTTTTGTTTTTCATGTTTTGTATGGCTAGTATTTGCTTGGTTTATAATTAAGTAATAGATTAGTTGAAAATTTAGGGGTTCTTTTTAGTTTTTTTTGGTTCTTTTAAGTAAGGGGACCCTAGCATGCCAGAATATATGGTAATGTGTTTGAAGATTGTATTTACTTATTACAACAACAAAAATTACCCATCATTCTCAAACTAATTAGGGTCAATTATATGAATTCTCTGCATTTTGTTCAGTCCAAAATTTCACTCTTTTCTTTTTTAGATTATTGTGACCAGTGGCAAAGGCAAGATTTTCATTTAGGGGGTTCAAAATACGAAGAATTAACACACGAAGAAGTCGAAAGGGGTTCAACATCTATTATATATATAATAATAATAATAATAATAATAATAATAATAATAATAATAATAATAATTTTAACCATGTATAAATAGTGTTGTTTTGTGCTGAAGGGTTCAAATGAACCCCTGGACCCTTACTAGCTCCGCCTCTGATGGCGACATCCGGGCCAGCTTGTGCGTCACTTAACTATTTCACCGCATACTTGCTAGCTCCCACTAGTAGAGTTACTTGTTAACTTTATCCACCCGGGTTTAGGCAATTGAAAAGAAATCACCTAGTGTTTCTCTATGGAGATTTCAATCCTAGTCTCTGTTAACTTTATCCACCCGGGTTTAGGCAATTGAAAAGAAATCACCTAGTGTTTCTCTATGGAGATTTCAATCCTAGTCTCACATGTTTTTCATCCCACTTCATTGACCTCTAGACTACACTTATTACTAAAATGATATATATCTAACCGTACTAAAAAAGGGATCAATTGAAACATAGACATTGCCTAGTGAAGGTTTGTCAGACTCAGAGAAGGGAAAAAAGAGAGGGAGTAGAAGAGTTTCTGCTGTATTGGGTTATTTTATTCAACAATTGTATGTTTGCAAGTCTAAAGTTCTAATTTGTGAAATTGTTTGATGTTGATCAAGCTATCATGACGCCCTTTTAGGAGTGGTTGGGTGCATTTCTTGAGCTAATTTCTACAAAGTTGACATGTTAAAGATCTAGTTCCTCGAAGAAGTATAAAGAGAGAAGTGTTATACTTCTTTTTGTAGTGTGATCTATACTTTCTGCGGATATTGTAGTCTATTGAGTTATGAACAATCTACTCTGCCTAATATGAGTCATATTTTCTTTCTTATCTCTTGAATGTACAAAGTTGATTAATGCTTAACAATCTCAATGATTTACGCTTGTTGTAGGTTTCTTCACTTGGTTCTCTATACAGCTGAAAGAGCTTGGAGTCATGCTATGGAAAAGAAAACATTGCCTGATGGACCAAATGCACGCCAAAGAAGTTATCTGATTGGTCGGTTGAGAAAGGCGGTTAAATGGGCTAGTCTTTTCCAGGAATTATGTTCCATCAAGGGAGATTCGAGAACATCTTTAGAAGCGGAGGTATGCTTTTCTTGTGTCATGATTCTCATGTACATGGCAATGTGTTTGCTCATGAGAGCATTTGATTTTAGTCATTAGCCTAAACCTTTGTTCATTTCGACCCCTGAGGTGCTGCCTGAGGTGTTGAGTTGTTGATCTTCTCAAAATGCATTTTCCTTGCTATACTTGAAGTCTTTTTGTTCATTTTTCTTTTGATTAGGATGATCTTTCTGAAATACATGAAGTCAAGGAAAGGAAACTCATGCCACTAATGGATAAAAGTGTAGTGGTGGCAGGAAAGTCATTGGGTCCTTCAGAATAACCATGTTATAGATTTTGGTTGATTTGCTTGATTAACATGTTAATATCTGATGACTTCAAATTATTATGAAAGAAACAGATTCTTCTGTGACTTATTTCTCTATTTACCTTTCAAACTTCGCTTTTGTCAGTGCTAAAACTGAATTTACTTCACTCGCAAGGGTGACCGATTTGGTTGAGCAGGGGATCTCCCAAATGGGGGCATCAGGTTCGAAACCCCCTGCAATCTTTCTTGGTCTAGCTCGTCGCACGGGGTCTGCCTAGCACGGTTTTCCTCTCGTGTTGTTTTTGCCTTTATGGATTTCTTTGCTTCTATTCTGTTTTATTCTTAGTTAAGTCGTCAGTGATTCCGATAAATTGTAGATCGTTTGAGACAATTTTTCTCTTTGTGGTTTTAGTTTTACCTTGTGGTGCACCTATAAGCGGATAAAACCCAAACAAATAATATTACTATGAAGATTCATCACAGTATAACTATTTTTCAAATACTGACCGCACTTACCACAATCATCTTTAATTTCTTAATGGAACTGGCTTTGAAGCTTACATCGTGGAGTTGTCTTGTACTTGCTAATGACTTCATAAATTGAGTAAGTTCCTAAGTGTTAGTATCCTTGTCTAGGTAGTAGCTTGTACTCTTGGAAGGATAAAACTGACCCTAGTGACTTACTTGGATAGAAAGGATAAAAGCGAAGAAAAGAGCTTCATTTGGATGACAATTAGGGGGTCAAACTTGCTGCTGAAATTCTGTGGAAAAGAAAGATACCTATATTAACTGGTGTTATATGTGTAAATGCTCGAGAGAAAACTTGGTCCACTTGTAGCTACATTGGAAGGTTGTTAGTCAATTGTGGTGTACACGGGACAGTAGTGAATCTGTTCGACTATAGTCATTAATGTTGGCTATGGTCAAGGATGTGATATTTAGCTACTCTCACAGAAGATGAAAAAATGTAGATCCTTTTCTATCATTCCGGTTCTAAAAATCGGTTTTAAAGCTGCCTATTTCCATTAATCTATCTGCCCTTTTTTTTTGGTAAAGACCATTAATCTATCTGCCCTTTTGTGTGGCTAATCATTTACCTGACCCGGTATATCAACTTTGTTTCCTTAATGAGAACTTTAGTACAATGTAAAATCTGTTTTAAGTTTATATAATTGGTAGTGCCTCTCACCTTGCCTTTTGGCACCTGGCCTGTATATGTTGGTGGTAGAACAGAGAATCAAATGTAAAGAATCATATCATGTTGTTGATTCTCTACTTTCTAATGTACTATTTTTATGTGGGAGATTTTTGTATGATTAGTAAAATTATTTACCTTGTGAAAAAAACAGAGAATTAAACTTAGCAGATCTGCAAATTGTCGACATAGTTTTTTTCTTGTGGAGATTTTACATAAACAATAGTTAATTAATCTGAATCTCTGAACACCCCAATCACTCCATTCCTTTTCTAATCACATCCTTTTAGCATTGTCATTATTTTTTTTCATTGCTCTTGTGTAGACGTGGTGTTTCATTTTGTGTTTGAATGCTTAAAGCGACTCAATATAGTTTTTAATTATTGACACAAATCTTCTAGAGTTTGCTTTTGTAGTGTGATTCAGCAATCTTGTTTCCTAATCTGCAGGCTTATGCTGCATACATGAAAGGGAGTTTATTGTTTGAAAAAGATCAAAATTGGGACGTTGCTCTAAAGTGTTTCAAAAGTGCCAGGTACTGTAGTCTTTATGGAGATGTATACTTGTCTATTGCTGACAGTATAATGGCCAGAATGTTTAGTTTGTTTCCAAATAATATCCACGGAGGAAGTTGTAGAATAATCTCTTCATTCTGCTCGCCATATCCGCTTCTCTTATTTGAATATACTATTGTTTCAACAAGGTCCTGAATTCTTGCTATCTCTTATTTGGATAGGGCTGTGTATGAGGAACTTGGAAAATATGGAGATCTAGAGAACCAAGTATTGTGCCGTGAGCGAGTTGAGGAACTAGAACCTAGTATCAGATATTGCTTACACAAGATTGGTGAGTCTAACTTACAAACTTCTGAACTCGTTTCCATCGGTGAAATTGAAGGGCCTGCACTGGACCTTTTCAAAGCGAAGTTGGAGGTGAGCTGTCATTTCTAAGTGTATTTACAATTTACCCCGATAAAATAAAAGTGTGTATGGCTTACAGGCACTATTTTTTTTGTACGATAGTGCTTCCATTGTACTCTGGGTGCTGTCTTTCTCAAGTTTTTTTTTTTTTTTTTAAAGTGAGTTTGGAGGATGATTTGCTCCTAATTGATCTATCACTCTCTTTTCTTTGTTAACAGGCTGCTATGGCAGAGGCAAGATCTCAGCAGGCTGCATCTATGACAGAATTTCATTGGCTTGGAAATAAATTTCCAATTTCAAATGCAAAGACACGGGTGTCCATCCTGAAAGGTATGTTTACTTTGATGCAAAAGGTAGCACTTTGAAAAACGCATCAATAGTCAACTTATTGGAGGTTCCAACATTAGGATTTTTTTGTCTCTCGAGTTTGGAATTGTTCGAGTCGACTATTTTGAACCAAATTTTGTTCCTTTAACCTAGTTTTAGATTTTGGTCTACATACTTGTGTTCTTTATTCAACAGAGCATTTCTAGGGAATTCCTTGATATTTTCCTCTTAGCTTTTGGATGTCTGTACTTGAAATTGAAATCCTTGTAGGCTGCAGAGCACTCTCTATGACCCTTGTGAGTTGTCTTCTAATGTTAATGATGTTGACAGTTGCAGATTTGCATGTCTAGTCCCAGCGACAGTGATGAGGAATATAACAGAGTATAAAATATGTAACAAGATGAGGCAAACCAAAAATTGTAAGGAATTGTCCACTAGGAATGCCATGTTATACAATGCAACAAGTCTGTTATCTTACAAAGAATGAAGTACACAGATGCATGTATTGTACCTAAAAAGTTTGCATCAACATCGTTGCTTTTGCAAACTTGAGTGGGAAATGAGAATTTTCACCGGCTTTAACTTAAGAGGCTCGTAATTTAGTTTTAAATTTCTCCTCATTTTCGCATCTCTAGTGAAAGTCTCCATTTCTTCCATTTATGTGACACTTTTTCCTTATTAGTTTGTTCCAAAAAAAATGACATCTTTCTATACTTGGAAACAATTTGACTTTAAACTTCTCATTTTACCCTTAATGACATGCCTTTATAACCACAAAAATATCATTGCATTTATAAAACCACAAGATCTAAAAAAAATTTCTTTCTTATACTTTGTTCATAGTCAAACACTAACACATAAATTGAAATGGAGGGAGTAACTTTTAACCACTTTGTGTTTTGGTCAACTAATTGCATATTTGCACATCTTCCTTTAAAACATCATGTTGGTTTTAGCTTTATTTCAAGCTTATATTATACACTGTACCATTCAATCAGCCCAGGAACTGGAGAAAGATATTCATGGTTCAGCTGCTGATTCTCTTCCAGCAGAGAAGAAACTTGTGTTATATGACAAAATATTTGCAGCATATCATGAAGCCAGGAGCTGCATCCGGAATGACCTGGTGAGTGACTACTCCTTATATTACATTATAGTAGCTGGCTCTTGGAAATTTCAAGTTGATCTTGATATATATTGCATAAGTCAAATTAAAGTCCTGAATTGGTTCATCTTATACACATGGTTTTTCTTCTAGGTTACGGCTGCTAATTCAGAAAATGTGAAGGATGAGTTAAGTGGATTGGATAAAGCCGTTGGTGCAATTTTAGGGCAGCAAACCATTGAGAGGAACCAGTTGCTAGTTAAAATAGCTAAAAGCAAGCTCAACAAGGTTCGTGATGATAAAAATGAAAAGGTCACGAAGCCAGAGGAGCTTGTTCGGCTGTATGATCTACTGTTACAGGTAAAATTATCGAGTTTTATTTTCTTATTACATTCTTAATCACTGTATTTTAGAGCAGAATTGGCAATATGACAAGGCTCACTCATATGGCTATTGGACTGCACTGTTAACTGCTTTCTCTGGTGCAGAATACTGCTGATCTTTCTGATCTAGTTAGTTCTGGAAGAGATAGAAAAGTGGAAGAAGTTGCCTTAGCTGAAGAGTGTGAGCTGAAAAGTATGTCTTTCCGAGCAGAAAGGTTCGGCTATTATTACTTCATTAAGTGAAATGTTTTTTTGAGCCAAGGGTCTATCGGATACAGTCTCTCTACCTCTCAAGGTAGAGGTAAGGTTTGTGTACACACTACCCTTCCCACTTGTGAGACTATACTGAGTATGTTGTTGTTGTTGTTGTATTTTTTCTTTTATCATGTGATAGTTGAAAAAGTTTCTGGTGAGAAGAGGAGAGTGAAAGACCATCTTCATATGGTTTTAGCATTTCTTGTGGCCGTCTAAAACTAATATTATTGGTGAATTTATGAAAAGGAGATCTGGAACTTTTAGTGTCCTAGATAACGAAGTTGTACCATTTCAATGTACAAAATGCTTAAGCGGTAATCAATGAAATTTTGGGCCAGTGATGCTATGTAAGATTATACTTTGCCTGTTTGGAGTAATTTGAAATTGTGGTTCCTGTGCTAGTATCTATTTAAACTATAATAAAATGTTCATTATCTTAGTAACGGACATCATTGGATTAATCTATTTGCCTCCTGCTAGTTACTTCACGACTTAGACTGAGTTTCATTCCGTACTAATATCTTCATGTGCAAAATTTTGTTCAATTTGATGTGGTAGACCTGTAGTTTGGTGCGCTAATTTCAACTTCTGGCTGGACATTAGGAGTCCTACCGATCCTCTTATTTTAAGCCTGTTCTGAAAAATAATTTTGCTTTTGCACTGTGATGAGGTCTTGTTTATAAGTCCTCTTGCCCCTCCTCCTTCTCTTCCCCCATGAAGCACTAGTCATCTTAGATCTTGGTTTCTGGGGTTGCAGCTTCCCGTATAACGTTGTCCTAGGATGAATATTTTCTTGTTTGAAATCTATTCAAAGCTTTGATTTCAATTTTCCTCCAGGTGCTTCTACTTAGCAAAGTCCTACAGTTCGGCGGGAAAGAGGACAGAAGCTTATGCCTTGTACTCTCGAGCTCGTTCTTTAGCTGATGCAGCTCTTATGAAACTGCAGTCCGCGAATACTGCTGATCAGGTAAAAACTTAATCAGTCAAACTACCTGCTTTTTTATTATATTAAAAATTGATTGTGCATGTTCTCTAAATGTTCATTGATAGAGCTTCCTAGCTGCTTCTTAAAGGAGAAACTAGTACGAAGATACCCGTGCTAGATGCAGGCCCAACTCCAAAAGAGTTCTACTCCGAAATGTTCAAATTTGTATCTTTATGTATTCATAATTTTCTCCACTTCCTCAGAACTTTAAATCTTATCTTACGATCTTTCTTTTAACTTAATAGTAATACTACAGCTACTACAATATTAAACTTCAGTTGATTACATTTTTCCGAAGGATAAAATGTGATGGAAATTTCTATGGTTTTAAATCTAGTAATGTATCTTTATACACTTAAATATTTACACTTGTTTTTTTATGTTACTAAAAAAAATCAAATATAATAGTGTTTGCAACAAATTTTAAAGTGACAAAAAATAAATTGCAATCACAAATAAAATATAAAGAAACATAATTTTATTGATAAACAATGTGGGTACAATTCTGTTCCTCCTTTTGATTTTTTTCTTCGAATTTTCTTCGTGATTCAAGGAGCATTACTAGGTATTTCTATAATGTAGGATGATGTAGACCTCCTTGAGATTTATTTGATCTCCATGAAAGGATTTTGTGGATCTTCTTGAAGTATTTGGTTGTCCAGAAGAGTTCGGCCACATCTTATCTTTGTGAATATTCCATAACTTTATAGAATTTTCGAGATGCATCTCCAAGGGAATATATTACCCTTTATATAGGCATGAACTAGGGTTTAGGGCAGAGGGGGCATCTGCGCATCTTATGTGCGCATGCCCAAACCATCTTACCCATGCTTCCCTCATCTAATCTTCTCTCTTCTAGTATGTCCATATGTCCATCTCAACATCCTCATATCGCAACTTGCATCTTCTGAACATGAGAGCTATTAACTAGCCAACACTCTGCCCTATATATCATAGTCGGTCTAACCACCACAATGCCATGAAATTGGATTTTATGGCTTTAAGCATCCATGTTGACCTTCAACTGCTAACTCTCCTTAATATATAAGTACTCCCTCCTTCCCATTTTATTATGTGACACTGTTTGACTTTGCACGGTGTTAAAGAAAAAAAGAAGACTTTTGAAACTTGTGGTCTAAAACAATTCTTGGATATTTGTGTGGTTGTAAATCATTTCATTAAGGGTAAAAGGAGAATTTAAAAGTTAAATTGTTTCCAATTATAGTAAGGTGACATTCTTTTTGGGACAGACTAAAAAGGAAAGGGTGCCACATAAAATGGGACGGAGGGAGTAATTAAGTTCTGATGCATAATTATAGCATTCTTCTATTTTCTACTTATGTCACTTCAATCAGTAATATGAGTGTGAATGATTTTTCTTCTCCGTTTCTCCTTTTGTCATTGTTTTCTCTCCATCTGTAACAGGTCATGATCAAGGAACTGAGAACACTGTATAACGAGAGCAGATCTAACAGCTGTGCTGAGCATGCCAAAGGAATTATGGAGGAGGAAAAGGCTCCAGAAAATCTCTCGAAAAAGATATCTAATATGTCGTTGAATGGAACTGATAAGAAGGTATGATTTGGCCTTCCATATGTCTGATATACTTTTGCAGTCATTCCCATTAGCTAATTTGTTGTTGTATTCACCTTCTCTTTGATGTTCTTGGTGCAAATGGAACCAGTTCCACATATTCCTATATGAATCTAGGAAGAAACCCATGGAGATTTTCTGTATTGTTAAACTACTTCCAACCAACTTCTTCTATGATCTTTTCTGATTGGGTTTGATGGCATTGAAGAAAGGAAGTTTGGATTTCTTCTGAAGAATTAATATCGACTGCGTGAATCGTGAGAGTTGAAAAAAAAAGTTTGAACGAAGAGGTTTGAATTTGTGGTAATTCAAAATGTAGTTAACATTAGATGAACCTCTTGCTTATCTTAGCAGAAACATTAGTAGTTTTCTCCTTCTCGTGTCCTTCAGAGGATACTGCATTTTGTGCGCTTGATTCCTCAAATTGATAGGCATATTGTGAAGTGAAGCTGTAAATTCCGTTGTTTTTCAAGTGTTTGTGCTGGAAAAGATTTCAACTCAATGAAATGATAATGCAGTTAGGGAATTTCTTCTGGTGTTATACTTCTGCTTGTGTCCCCAAAAAAAGTCAAACATGAACAAGTAAGAATGATGTTTCTTCATTGATAATTCTGGCTGAGCACTTCAGCATTGTGTTTGACACAAATTCCCCCTCCTCTCCTCCACCCCCATAGTAGAAGTTTCAGTTACACAGTTACGTAGATGCACTTCAGCTAGCACAACCTTTCCCATTCTCTTCTAGTTTTAGTTTGGTACACATTAGGGTCACCTGAATGTTTGAAGCACCAAGTATGACAAATAATTCTGCCTTGATAAATTTTTGATATTTGATGTGAGGTAGAAACTTAAAGTTTTCATGCTACTTCACTTTCATTTAATTCTATGACAGTCGATTGCCTATCTGTTTTGTATTCCAAGAACTGGGTCCTTTATCATTTCCTTATTTGTCCGGGGTTTCTTTTAGGCATTTTATTTTGTATTCTTCCTTTTCTACTTTGTCTAGTTTCTGCTTCCATTTCCATTTGTGTTCTTCTGATCCCCCGGCGTGTATAATCCATGTTTTATACTTCTTTCTTTCAGATGGAGAAACTTCTCATGGAAAGAGTGGATACATACGAATCAGCTGTTGGTGAAGTCAACATGAAGGTTGTTCCTCGAATTGAAACATTTCCACCTGCCTTCCAACCAGTTCCTCGTAATCCCATCGTATTGGACCTGGCCTATAACCTTATTGAGTTCCCATCACTGGACTCTCGTATGAAGAAAGATAAGAAAGGTTTCATTAGTAGGTTTTGGGGCTGAGCTTCTTTTTTTTCATTGGTCATTGATACTTCTTATGAAGAAAGATAAGAAAGGTTTCATTAGAGTTGAGGCAATTTTATCAAATTTTAAGCTGCGAAATTTTTCAACATGAGTTCAGAAAATTTTTCTACACCTGAGAAGTCAGAGAAAAATTTCATTTTATATGCGCTGTGTTTTTTCTGAAATTCTAATTTTGGAACAGAGGCCCTTCGTTTGGTTGCATCAAATGGTTTGCTTGAATTTATTTTAGAAGTGAATTGTACTACCAAGTTGCATCTCTTTGTATTTCAATTAATAAGAAAACAAAGTTTGTTTTGGAATAAAGGGCTCATGGAATTTATTTTTTTTAATTGAAAAAGAGATTTATTTTTTCGAATGAAGAACAAATCTACATATACACATACTCTCTGGAGGAAACTACATTATTCCTTGTTCAAAATTATTACATGACAAAATGTTATCAGGGGATTCAAAATTTAACATATAAACAAGAAGTTAAAAGGGATTTTTAATATTCTGCCGAAGGAAATTTGAATGAACTCTTCGCCTCTACCCGACTCCGGCCCCAATTACTCCCTCGTCCAAATGTACAACATGACAAGAATCTTTTTTTCTAGTTTCATCGGCAAACATGTTATCATACTCGAAATTTTGATAATCAACTACCCAAGTTTGATATAGAAAGGAAGCACAAAAATTATTCATGTACTTTTTAGTCAAAAACTTCAAGAATTGCCAAAAATCATTTATCAATCGAAAACATGATGTTACTGTAATTCACTGTATAATAAGAAGTTTGTCTATATAGAATAAAAATTATTAAATGAATCTTGCAATTTTAAAAGGGAGAAGGGTCTGAAAAATACTTTAACTTTGGTCGAAATTGCTGTTACGATACCAAACTTTATGGAGGACCTTTTACCCCCCATGTACTATTTAAAAGTGTATTTTAAAGATATATATGTGCCTACATGGACATGTTACTATTTATAATTATGCAATATTTATAATGTCCATGTGGGCACATATATATTTTTAAAATACACTATTAAATAGTACAGGGGTAAAAGGTCCTTTTCAAAGTTCGGTATCGTAACAGCAATTTCAGTCAAAGTTTGGATATATTTCAGACATTTTTCCCATTTTAAAACATAAAATAAGGGCAAAAGTTTACATCTTTTGCATTAATAATAATCATTTTAATATTAATAATACAAAACAAGAAATGTAAGCTAATATCATAAATCATAAGGGAGGTCAACAATAGCTGAGTTAGAATTTTTATTAAATGGTGTCAAAATATAAAGTAAAAATGTATAATTGCTGCTATCAGAGATAAAATACACCACCTCAAGCAATTTTCGCAACTCCTTAATCACTACATTAAACTTTCAACTTGTGTCAAGAGGTGTTGGCACTTGTGTGTGGTGTGTGTATATATATATATATATATATAAAATTAAATTTTGACCTATATATACAATGTAATTTTCCATTGAAGGGGTGTCGCTTGACACCCTTGCCCGGTGCCCCTAGGGTAGCTCCGCCCCAGTCTCCAAAATTATCCCTAAATTTAATAAAGTAAAAACAAAAAATATACATATAGTCATGAACATTAAGGATATAATATCTTCTGATCCCTCAGCTGAGAGGTTTTTTCTCAGAAAGTCACTCAATTCTTTTTTATAACCTCAAAGTCACTCAACGATGAATATTTTATCAACAAAGTCATCGAATCTATTTAATTGATTTTTCATTTAAATTTGCTGACATGAAATTTTTAAAAATCAAGATTGTATGAAATAAAAAGGATATCCATTTAAATCATTTAATAATTTTACCTGCAAAAAATATAATATTGACTATTTTATTTTTACCCATTTCCCTCCTAAAAATATACTTCCTTTGTCCACTTTTAATTGTCATGTTGTACTTTTCGAAAATCAATTTGACTAATTTTTAAAGTTAAATTAGATTACATTAATTCGTTATTTTAAACAAAAAAATTTAAATATTCAAAAACTATACGAAAAATACTATATATTTCAATTTCTTGCATATCAATATGATGAAAAAAATATATCATAAAATGTTAGTCAAAGTTACTACTCACCCCGTCTACTTTTATTTGTTATGTTGTGCTTTTTGAAAGTCAATTTGACTAATTTCAAAGTTAAATTAGATTACATTAATTCGATATTTTAAACAAAAAATTTAGATTTTAAAAAACTATACGAAAAGTACTATAAGTTGCAATTTTTGCATATCAATATGATGAAAAAATATATTTAAAATGTTAGTTAAATTTTTTATAGTTTGACTCTAAAAAAGGAAACTATGACAATGAAAAGTGAACATATGTAAGTAAAAGAAAACTATGACTATTACAAATAGATGGAGATAGTAATATAAAAAGAACAATGACTAGTCTTCTATGTCCCTCCACTGGTTGGCAGCTTAAGTGGAGGGACAAGTCCATATGGCTTGCCACACCATTAAAACTTTTGGGTGTTAACTCTTAAAGGGTATTTGTGATCTCTTGGGATAACGGCGGGATATTTTTGATCCTAAAATGTAACAAAAGATATAAATGGTCTATTTCACATAGTTCAGAGACATTTTTGACCATTTTCAATTCCTATATCTACACATGGCCTTGGTGTACACAAATATAACATTTATATTGTCATATTCGAATTTTGAACGTGAATTCACACTTTAGGTTTTGAAACAAAATTTATATATTTGAAACTACCTAATAATTTCTATAGCCACGATATTTAATATTTTTTAAAATATATAAAAGAATTTGGTAAAGAAACAATTTATTTAACCCGCAAAATTCAAACAACAACACATATATTGAAACAAAGAGAGTATTTTTTTTTTTCTCATTGGGTGTCCTGTTGGCCGTTGCATTGATCAAGTTAAGTTTTGAGTCACTTTAACGATTTTTACTAGAAAATGATTTTCTTTGAAAAAAAGTATATATTTAGCTACTTTTCTTTGAATTTTATAGCTTTAAAAAAGCAAAACTTCTAGAGTATGTTTCTATGGTACAAGATGAATAACAAAATCATGAATTAAGAAAGTGTTAATTCTACATTGAACACCTTTAATTTTGAATCATAAAACCAACATTTTCAAAAGTTAAGCTTATGACATGTATTTTACTTTACCCTTATTTATAAGTGAACAAGAAAAGGACTAACACAGCATCAAATAGTTGTACTGAAAGAAACAAAAATTGTACCATAAACTTGCATTTTCTTGCTTACACGTGCATGTATTTAAGTTCAATGTCCTCCAATTTTTCCTTTTTCTGGCAGACACGTAGTAACATCCTTATTTGTTTTTTTTTTTTTGTCTTTGTGAGAGACATTTATTTTTCACTTAAGTCTCCAAATTTTTCAAGGCTTCTCTACAGTTCTACTTCTCTGTAAAAAAAAATTGATGCAATCCTTTGCTCCAAATTTGCTCAAGTTCTCATGAAGAGGTGTCTAAAATTGATGCATTCCTTGAAGAAGGTTGGTCAAAAAGAGCTCTTTGCATTTTTCCTTTTCTTCGACAGTTTATTTTTCTGAAATTTTGATAGGTCGAGATTGAACCGGATAATGTGCAGGAAGTCCCGTACCTAATTTAGTACTTGTCTTATTAATTTATTCCAGTGTTTGCTCATCAATTTTCATGCATGTCTCTTAATTGTCGTTTAAAGTTTCTTGAATTTTGTATTCTGTTCAAGGTTACTGCATGTGAGTGTTTCACCAATTCTTGCTCATATTTCTAAAAATTGGAAGCATTACAGGGGAAATAGTTCCTTCTAAGCTCATTCCTACTGTTTGGTGTTGTTATGTATTAAGGTTTCAATATCATGTTAAGCAGAATTGCACTGTAGATATTATTATAGTGAACGCTGGAATTATATGAATGTTCGCTTTCTCTTGTAATAATTTTTTTTAAGAGCTCGATGACTACTTATACTGAAACAAAGTTTGTTCATCTCGAGAAGTACTCGAACTACTTTTAATGATTACTTACAGTTCAACAAATGTTCAACAGAACTTAGAGTTCACTTTCACCGCGTATTACAATTGATGAAAATGAATAGGATGTTTATAAATTTATATGTAGGTAGCTTCTATTTGGAAGAGGCAAATCACAATTCACAAAAATGTAAGTGTTACCTCTTGTATTCAGATTAGCAAACCAGAAATAATAAAAGATGAAAAGAAAAACACAAAGAACTATCCGAGTCCACAGAACCCACTGTGTGTCCTTAAGAAATTTAATCCCCTCAAGTACCCGAGGTTGCAGATTAATTCCTCCCAAGATAAAATGGATTAACCATTAAAGAAGTAGCGGTACCTCAAAATTCGTTAATTTCAACGAACTCAAAATGACAGCAACGAATCACACACAGACACGATAATGTATGCAAAAGAAGGGAAGAATTCGATGCAGAAAAATGAGAGAAAACTTCTCTATATATAGCCAACAAAGGGTAAAGGTCACAACCTTTTAGAAAGAAGACAAGCTTTCAAACGGTCACAATCCTTTAGAAAGGACAAAGCCTTTCATAAAGGTTACAACCCTTCGGTATAGTCACAACTCTTCAAGAGAGTCACAACCCTTCATTTCTTGTTCACACCTTTAAAATCCAACAATCCCCCACATGAATAGGGAATGACTATTGTTAAAACATATGCATGAAAAATTGTGTGATTCGTAATTAAGGATTGATTGCCTCTGGATAAGTGGGTTTCCCTTTGAACTTTCCATAGTGAACATATCGGATATACTCGGTCAATCGGTAGATTTGATATCTTTGAACCGTCGAGCTTTGGTGTATACCTAGACAACATAAGTCACACAATCAACTCTTGAACTGTTTTTGGTTCTCATTGTTTTGTTCGTTTCAGCCATGAACACGTCTTGGTTTATAAATGCGTAGAAAATTGGCCTTACCGGATTCTCCTTGAAGCGGCTTACACTTCACACTTACATAGGTGATTTCTAAATGTGTTATCCCGTAGATACACCATTTAATATACCCTGTATCAAACTTAGAAATCATTAAAAAGTCCTACTGTCTTTATCCTTGTTACTAAACATTGTCTTATCATGAGAATGGACCATAAAAAATATTTTGACAATGTTGAACCGTCATCAATGACTTTGTTTGATCTCCTTGAACCTAGATCTTGGGATCTCCAGTCTTCTAGGTAGAGTTACCGTCACAATGACTTGTTCTCGGCCATAGTCCCATTTCCTTTGATAATCTATCAACTCTCTCTCTAGTTAGGCATTTTATAAGTGGATCCGACACATTATCCTTTGACTTTACATAGTCAATTATGATAATTCCACTAGAGAGTAGTTCTCTAACGATATTATGTCTACGTCATATATGACGAGACTTTCCGTTATACATCATGCTCCATGCCCTACCTATTGCAAATTAACTCTCATAGTGTATGCATACTGGAGCTAAAAGGTTTGGGCCAAAAATCTTTCAAGAAATTTTGGAGTCATTCAACTTCTTTACCGGCCTTATCTAGAATGATAAACTCAGATTTCATAGTAGAGCGAGCGATACATCTCTGTTTGGAAGATTTCCAAGAGACTACTCCTCTACCAAGAGTAAATACATATCCACTTGTGGATTTTACTTCATTTGACCTGGTGATTCAATTTGCATCACTATATTCTTCCAATACTGTTGAATATTAGTTATAATGCAAAGCAATAGTTTTTTAAGTATGTTTTAAATACTCCAAAACTCTTTTCATTGTCATCCAATGAGTTTGATTGAGATTACTTGTGAACCGACTTAGTTTATTAATAGCATATGCTATATCTGATCGCGTACACTTCATGATATATATCATACTTCTCAATACTCTAGCACAATCCAATTGTGAGTCACTTTTGCCTTCATTCTTTTGAAGTACAAATCTCACATTTATTGGAGTCTTGGCAATATTGAAATCCAAATGCTTGAACTTGTCAAGTACATTTTCAATCACATCAGTAACTTCAATGTCTTTCATATCGAAGTTACTTTCTAGCATATGCTTAGTAGCATTTATGTCAGAAATATATCTTTGGATGATCAACATGTCATCAACATAAAAACAAACAATGACCTTTATCACATTCTTTAATCTTGAATTCATTTGCCAACATAGTTTGGTCAAACTTCGCATGTCATTATTTGGGCGCTTGTTTTTAGTCCACAGAGTGACTTAACAAGTTTACAGACTTTCTTTTGTTTACCAGAATCACAAAGCCCTTGGGTTGTTCCATGTAAATTTCTTCCTCCAATTTTCCATTCAAAAAAAAATATTTTTACATCCATTTTGACGAATTTGAAGGCCATATTTCGCAACTAGCGCAATTAACATCTGAATTGATGTAATCCTAGTTAGTGCTATTATCTGTCAAACAAGGCTTTCTTATTGTCTAAAGCTTATGACAACAAATCTGTCTTTGTATTTGTCAATAGTTTCATCAACTTTCTTTTTCTTTTGTAGATCCACTTTGAACCCAAAAGTTTATTTCCTGGAGGAAGATCAACCAACTCTCAAGTATGGTTGCTCAAGATTGAATCTATCTTACTATTGACAGCTTTTTCTCAAAGAGAATGAGTCCATAAAGGACATAACTTTTAGAATATATGAGACTCATTTTCAAGAAGAAATGTTACAAAATCAAACTCGTAGGAAGTAATTTGTCCATTGACATTAACTACGCCTCTGAATCTCTTTATTAAGTACATTCTCCTTTGGTTCTTTCCAAGGTCGATTAGACCCTTCACTTGACTGTCCGATAGTTCGAACTTATGAGCCATAAATCAACATGCTTTACTATTTGTAACATATCTAATGAACATACAATCCACAGTCTTAGGTCCTATTTTGACCCTTTTGGGAATAGTTCCCTCATTTCCATTTCTCATATGGAATAAACTGTATTGAAAATTGTTTGATCACTATCTTTCAATAGTTATTGCTTGTATATACTTTAAGGGAGGACAAACAATTCTCTATCAGGATACAACAAAGCCTGAACAAACACAACTTTTTGTTGCTCCCTTTCTTAACAAACAAAAGTTTTTTTTTTAATTCTAAATAGAATACATATTAATAATAATAAAGACATATTCTGAGATCATCACATAATAACTCCATCCTAACATTTATGAAATAAATTTCATAACTTATAAAGGATAGAAAAAGAAAATAATAATCAAGGGAAATAAAGATAGAACATGATTTTTACTCTCATTGAATCATATTCTATCTGTCAACAATAATTCCATGCAAGTCACTTTTCTTGCTAATCTTTTTTTCCTTTTCTCAGTTTCCATCATATTCCTATTTTCCTCAAGAAGACATTTAATTTCAACAAGAAACTAAACTCATGTTCAAATATTGTTAGGAGACAACATTTGTTCATTTACTTCTTCTCATAGTTATATAAAACCAAGAATATAGGGGAAAAAAATTAAAGTGCTCATCTTAGCCTTAATGCACAAAATATTTTTTCTCATTGAAAAGAAAACTGAAGGAATGCAATGCTTGAATGCACTTGGGAAGAAAATAAAAATAATCTTACCCATCCAAGGAAAACTTACTACAAAAAATATATTCGAACATATTAAAGTAGTACTAATTTATCCCAAATCTCTTTTATCATATGATAAAATAATTCTCTCTTTCTTCTTTTTAAAAAGAACACAGAAAATAGAAGTAATTTTCTTACCACAAAAAATACCAACAATAAATTTCTTAAGCTTGTTACCTCCTGTATTCAGATTAGCAAACCAGAAATAATAAAAGATGAAAAGAAAAACACAAAGAACTATCTGAGTCCACAGAACCCACTGTGTGTCCTTAAGAAATTTAATCCCCTCAAGTACCCGAGGTTGCAGATTAATTCCTCCCAAGATAAAACGGATTAGCCATTAAAGAAGTAGCGGTACCTCAAACTTCGATAATTTCAACGAACTCAAAATGACAGCAATGAATCACACAGACAGGCACGATCGATCGATTTTGTTTTGTAAGAAATGTATGCAAAAGAAGGGAGGAATTCGATGCAGAAAAATGAGAGAAAACCTCTCTATTTATAGCCAACAAAGGGTAAAGGTCACAACTCTTTAGAAAGAAGACAACCTTTCAGAAAGATGACAACCTTTCAAACGGTCACAACCCTTTAGAAAGGACACAACCTTTCATAAAGGTTACAATCCTTCGGCATAGTCACAACTCTTCAAGAGAGTTACAACCCTTTATTTCCTGTTCACACCTTTAAAACCCAACAGTAAGTGATATTATTAAGCCCTGTAGAACTAACTCTTCTATTAAGACTTTCAAAATCTGAAAAGACTATAATGTTTTTGGATTTGAACCTAAAGCTTGATCATGCTCCAAAGGTGAGAGTTTTGCAAATCTTTTAAGGCTTCGACTTTGACAGAAGAGATGAAATCTATCTTTTGGAGTAAAATTCGTCAAATTAGATTCATGAAATACTACCATCTTTTAGTTGCGGCCTTATTAGATCCTTCCAGTGATTTAGTGTTTGATGATTGTCTAAGAAAATCTTTTATGTTTGTTATTTATTTACAAACCGTACATTATTTTGGTTGAATTGATCTTTGATTATATGAATCTGTTCTAATTCATGAGATAGTATAGAGAGTGAATCATAAGGATAACTTTCTTGAGTCCTCCATGTGCCAAACAATCGTTGCCAAGGATTCGTATATAAAGAGAACATTGATGAGTGAGTTGCACTTTATTTTTCTAATTCTGAATCAATAAAGGCCATTAAGCACCTACATCGGAGCTAACCTATTGAACAGAAACAATCTGATAGCATAAATTTCTTTGTACTCAAACGTGGCAATATTAAAGAAGACAATAAGCTAGCGTAGGATTCAGTTCTTGAATTTATCACTTTTAACATATGTATGTTCTCTAATATGTTCCAAGATCTTTGAGTTACCAGAAGCTGCATAATGCAAATTACCATTTGCAACCTGCTCTGTTTTTTTGTTTGGCTTTTAGCTTCTTTACAACTTCTGTACATCTTACTTTTTAGTAAATATTTAAGCTTTTCCTTATCCGTCATCTATTTTAATTTGTTTTTCCCTTTTTTTCCAGTGCCTAAGGATGACACAAGCAAACCCTGCAAGGTAACTTCCTTCTTGGGTTATAAGGTTGGAATGAACCACATTGTGAGAAGTTGAAAAATTTGTATCAAGTAAAATCACTCTTTCATTTATAGCATTTCAGTTTAGTATTCATATTTTCAGCATAGATATTATCATTTAGACTCTGGCTTCAACAAATTGTACAAAAAACTATCAAATTTGTACAAAAGAAGGCTAAAGGAGGATAGAGCCGAGGATTTACTGGAAAGCTTAAAGAAAAAAAAAAAGAACAATAAAAAGAGTAAAGAGGGAGACGCGATCTTCGTTCAAAAAAGGTATTGTTGCCTCAAAGTTCCCATCTTTCATAGTTTTGTCTATGAATAAGTGCATGGGCATATAGAAGATACTCCAACTAATTTGGGATTGTGGCACATTTGGTTGATTAAACTCACCTAATTAAATACAAGTAATTAACCTTAATGTATTATATCCAATCTTCAAGCCCATTAACTATCTTTTTAAATGTTTGATTAAAATATTTGCATTTTGAGCTATTTTAGTTTTAAGCTTTTTATTGATGACTCAAAACACTTTGGCCCCTAAATTGATCTGCATCTTGCTCTTCTCTTTGACTAACTACTTGATTACTTTTAGTCTTTAGATATGCTAGAGGAGTGAGTCCATTTTTGTGAGACTGACCTTTTCATTCAGTTTTCACCTATGTTGTTCGGACTCTTCAAAAATGGCAATGGGTGCATATTAGATTCTCCAAAAGTAGTGTATATTTGAAGAATGTGAAATGGGTGTGGCATCGAAGGGTAGATAAACAACTTCAATTTTAATATGCCTTTTGCTTCAGCAGTCCTTGCAAATCTATCATGAGTGTTTTCTTTGCTTTCAGATAATTGAGATAGGCAACACTCATTTGCTTGGAGTATCAAGTTTTGTAGGATTCTTTTTCATAATTTCTCAGAAATATGTAATTCTCAACGGATTATCTACTTGTGTCCTTGGAATCTTTTCTTCTTTCTAATTTCCTTTTGTATTGAAAATAGGTGCAACTTGAACCAATTTTTTTTATCTCTGGGAATAGGAAAATGGGAGTATTACATGGTGTCCGCTTAGTAACTTCATAGACACTCATCATTTTTGGGAATTGGCAAGAGAGAGTTACATGTGAATAAGTGTAAAATTAACTGACGAGGATATAACAAGACATGTTGAGATGGTTTGGAAAGCATTCCAGGTATGTAGCCCTCGATACGAAGTTGTTTAAAACTGTCCATAAATCCTCTCTTGCTTTTGAGCCCCTCTATGTTTCACTTTGCCTGAGATTCTTTTTCCTAGTAGCAACAACTCTTTAGATCTACAAAAAATGTTGGACACGGAGACGTTTGCTTTCCGAGCTGAGATCAATCAGCTCTCTGTGATTTTGAATTTTGACTATTTTAGAGCAATCTTAGTGTTTTTTATTGTTTTTGTAGATAGCGTAATGTGGTCTTCTAGAGTACTGTGGTGCCATCTGTTACGATCCGATTTCGAAAACTAAGGTTTCGAGACCACAACTTTGGCAATTTTTGTTAAGTTTAGGAAAAATTTATAATTTTGAAGTCGCCACTTAATTTTTTCTTAAAAGAATTAAGAAAACCATTTAAAAAAGATTTTTGAAAGAAACAATTTAAATAAAAACAAAGTTGGGTAAGGGTTCAAATAATTCTCTAAGGAAGGGTTTAGGCATCTTAGAGAATCCGCTAACACGCGGTTTGACCGACGGATTTAAAAGTTGGCTAATTTTAATAGAGAACTTAAATTACTTGAAAAAAATATCGTATTTTATTTTATTTATTTATTTCTTTTAAATGAGAAATCTTTTGAGACTTGTACATTCGTATTATCCCTTGTAATGAAATAATTCAAATGTTAAAGTGCCAAAATAAAATTTTAACTTAACAATTTATCCGAGTCAAGTTTTTGAGTCGAATAATCAACACAATCACTTAGGTGTGGATTTGAAAGCTAAATACTAACTATGAAAGAATATAGATAATTCTCAAGTTAGTCTTGAAGCTTAGATTGCATAAAATAAAAAAAAAATAAAAAAAAAAAGCTTGAAAATTTGGATACTTGAAATAAAATAAGTAACAAAATAGAAAACTTCCCAAGGATTCATCTAAATTAGATAAAAGATCTAAATTAGATAAAAGAAGAAAGAGTTAGCATCGATGATAATAATAAGAGCATATAAACAAAACATTTTCAGCCCATATCAAATTCCTTTTGGGACTGAATTGCCGATCCGCTGCTTTGTCAATTTTGGGTTTTAACCCAACTTCCGCTTCTTGTTTAAGCTCCTTTTGAGCTACTACTGCTGCTGATTTTTGGTGGACTTTTGAAAGTCCAAAAAATATCAATTTTCGGCCTTGTCAAGGCTACTGCTGCTGCTTCGTTTTTTGGACTTTTAACCCAATAATAATTTCTCTTTCACGACTTTGATGAGGTCGACTCGAAGAAGAAGAAAATGCAATAGAGAGGAGTTCATCAGACTCATTCGGAGAGAGTTCATGCGCCAAGAAACAAAGGAATAAAAGATTAGAAAGTTCAAAAGAGAAACCTCCTCTCAAAATGCAATAAGTGTAAACCAAAAAGGAGAGCTTAATTATACTAATACATGGTCAAGCTTTACTACTGCATATATTAACCAAGAAAAGGAATTAAGCTCATCTACACATAAATAGTTAAGCAAATGCGATATCAACAGTTCATTACTTAGAAGGACTAAACCCAAACATTTTGGCCATTTTTATCTTTCATCACAGTTGATAAGACCATTTCTACAAACAAAAAGAAACTACTGCCCTTAATGAAGCTAAAATTGTCAAAAACACCATAATCATCAAATCACTGCATACTTAACCGAATCAAGATCGACTAAGGATGTAAACTAACTAACATATCATAAAAGAATCTAGGAACCATGTTACTAATGTAATTGATATTATCTAAATTAAAACTACCCATGGGAAGTGTCACTAACAACTAGGAAGACAGACAAATCTACATTATATATATATTGCTATTAGAATACTATCCAATATTAAAACCACATGCCTAACCTAAAGAATTTAAGTCAAAATCTAACAAAAGGAGAAAACAACCAGCAACTTGAAAGAAGCAAATGCTAGAATCTGGAAAGAAAAAACATGGCTATGGGGTATCGTAAGGGGATGCACAACTAAGAATCAAAGAAACTAAGATAGGAACTAAAGACATTTTTCACATTGATAAAGATAGTAAAGAAGCAAACTAGCAACTAGTTTTTACCTTAATACAACAAATCAGCAGTTGCCCAACTTAGCATTTATAAAGCAGATCGGAGAAAACAGGCTTGGATAAGAACTGATGTAAAAATCTTAATACAGAAAACGGCAAATTAAGGCAGAAGGCAACAACTACATAACATGGATATAGAAGTCGAATAAGAATAACAATAATCAGAATCACATATATATATTTATGAACTCAACTAAATAAAAGAACCACATTCATATCTCTGAAAACAAACATCAACAGAGCTAAATTATTTAATGAACACATTCAAAATGACTCAACTTTAACAGAGTAGGATAAAAAAAACCTTTACACACTTATTTTAACTAATCACATTGAACCTAGAAAAAATAATTAACAATACTAAAACAAGAAGCAATTCTACGTTGCAATCGAAAGAAAAGATTGAAGAAAGAGCAAGAAGATTTACCTAGTTCTGGGCAGCGAACTGGACAACGAGTTTGACGTAAATGATGATTCCACCTTTTCAACTCGAATAGCCACAAAATTTAAACTATTGGACCAAGATTTCCCAAAAAACTTTTAGGGTACTCTCCAGTCTCCAAAAAATCCCTCTGAACAGTGAGCAAAAAGGGTATTTATAAGGCAGCTTCTCGGTCGAATTTGAGGGGGAAAACGATATGGGATTGCTGCAAAATTTGAAATTCTTTAGGGGATAAGGTGCAAGCTGTAGTTCGTACCAAATGCTAACGGATTGAGAACCGTGGTCGTCCGATTCTGAGCGAAGGACGACGAGGCACACAAGATGCAAACATCTGGCTGATTCAGTACAATTCGCGTACAAAGGATAAGGGAGAGAGGAGACACGCGAGCTGGAGTGGGTTTTGATTTTGAGGTACTGGGTTTGCAGCGTTCTGCTGTTCTCGCGTGAACAAAGAGACGAAGCGGTGGGTCATTTGGTACTGCAACTGTATGCATTGTTGCAATGTTGGTGTGTTGAAGGGAATGGGCTGCTTAAAATTTGGAAGGAGGGCCCAAATTGGTTTCTTGCAAAGGGTTGAAATAAATCGATGAGGAGTAATAGCCCAAATAAATTTCAATGGTAACCAAATCGAATTCAATCGATGAATGTGGTCAAAATTTGAACAAGACGAATTGAACTAATACAAATTAATTAATGAGCTTCTTACTCTTAACAAAATAAAATAATTAACTTAATTATAAACTAACCGATTTGATTAACTCAAAATTATAACTATAATTTACACTAATCTAAATTATAAAATATTTGACTAAAATGCAAAATCTTTTTGAGGTGATTTTCGAAATGTTTATAAAATATACTAATTATATACAAAATCGTATAAAACATATATATTATTTAAAAATCATAGAAAGTAACAAATCTCTTTAAAATAACTTGCAAACTATATTATATTTTTTTTATTATTATTATAAAACTAATTATTTTAGATCATTTGAATTTGGAGAAACTCGATGATTAATCTATAATGTGGAGGTTCAAAATTGGGTGTCAACACCATCGATTTATATGATTTTTAAATTTGATTATGTAAGAGCAATCTGAGGACTTTTATTGTATTTATGCATAGATACTTTATAGCTAGCATTCTTAGTGGTTTTGTAATTTGATTATTATTTTTCTCGAGGTTGTTTATATGTGTTGTCTTCGTGGATAGTTTAATGTGATCTTTTAGGATATTGTAGTGTCATTGCTCTCTATGATTTTGCAATTTGATTATTTATAGAACAGTTGAGATTCTATTTGAAGGTTTTTTATCTGTATCGTCTTCGTATCTGCTAGGATACTGAACTGTCAAGGCTCGCAGAGATTTTGAAATGTAATTATTTTAGAGCAGTATGAGTTTTTGTTTTGAGGTTTTTTATCTGTATTATATTTGTGGACAGCTTGATGTGATCATGTGGGTCACTGTGGTTTCATTGCCCTGTGTAATTTTGAAATTTGATTAGTTTAGAGCAGCTATGTGACAGTTCATATATTAGTCAGATATCATCTTGAAACTTAGTTGATTAGAGTGAGCTTGATTTGTGGTTTGTGTCTTCTAGATCTCTACTCTGAACATAGATATTATCTATAGTGTTAGTATATCATTTTGCAGATAATATATTGTAGTTTCATCGCCCTCTGTGACTTTGAAATTAGAGTAATTTAGAGCAGTTGTATCATATCACACAGTCCATATATCAGGCAATCTTTGCATGTTTTGATGTTCATTTGAAAGCACCTGATTCATTGTTCTCAATGCGGGAAACTGGATCATTCAATGTCTGCTTTGTCGTCATAATATTTAGCTGATAAGAGTGAGCTCTATGTAGTTTCCTATTTGTCCTATTTTTGCTCAGACAAGGCAGTGCGAAAACTTGCTTGATTTGTGTCTTTAAAGCTTTAGAGTGGACAACAGTTTACTCTTTGTGATACTGAAAGAAACTCAGTCAATGAGTACTTTGCAGATGAATTAAAGATGGTGAACTTAATTGCAAAAGTATTAGAAGATATGAGCTTTCCTCGGATGGAGTAGATAAACGATTTCAATTTTAAAATGCCTTCATCTTCAGCACTCCTGCCAATCTATAACATGATTATTTTTTTTGCTTTCAGGTACTTTGGAGACAGGCAACACTCCTTTGCTTGAAGAATCTGCAATTCTCAATGGGTTATTTGCGTATGTCCTTGCAATCTTTTCTTTTTTCTCATTCTTTTTTATACTGGAAACAGGTGCAAATTGAACAAATCCACTTTGTCTTTGCGAGTAGAAAAATGGGACCATTTACATGGTGTCCACTTTGTGATTTCACAGCACTCATCAAATTTTACTTTTCGGAATTGGCAAAGAGAGAGGTACATGTTAATGGGTGTAAAATTATCTGGCGAGGCTAACCAAGACATGTTGGAATGGTTCGGAAAGCATTTCAAGTAAGTTGCTCTCAATGTGATTATCTTCTTCACTGCTTTGAATAGGTTCTGAATGTATAATTATGTTATTGCACCGTGCATTTGGTGCTAATAATTTAGCACATTTACAATTAACACATTTTTCACGTCTTTCATAGATCTTTACATGGTTTTGTGAGTGCAAAATCAGCTTGACCACAAATAATAATTATTTGACCGTGATGGTAGTAATATATGTGTTACACTTAACAAGACTTTTGCGCTAGCATTGGAAGGAGCTATAATTTAAAAGGACATAAAAATTGAAATATAGAAATTCACTGATCTTGATCAAATGTTGATGATAAATATTTATCCCAAAGGCTAAACTTATTGTTTTTACCCAATGAAAGGAATAAGGGGGAAAAGTTTACAGAGTCTATGAATCAACTGTAGATAAACTAAAAACTCGATGGAAAGCATATATTTATTTCTGCTTCATGTATGAACATGTTGTAATTATAGATAAATTAAAAACTCAGTGGAAAGCATATATTTATTTCTGCTTCATTATGAATAGGTTGTGTTGTCATACGGGCATCTTGAACTGCAAGTGTTGGAGATTTTCCATCTCAAGATATATGAAGTACTGGCATGTTGCATTGTTGGTGCTTCATATTCTTCTTCAGAGTGAAGAGATATGAAGCACCAACAAAGCTTCCCTTTAATCCTGATAGTGTCAAATGATTTTACCTACCTGACATTTTGTTGGTGGAATCAGATAAGCGTTCATGTGTTCTTTGCGTGATAAGAAGCTTTCCATATTTGAAATATTTCGATATGAAGGTTTGTAGTGCTTTAACTTTTTTTTCCTTATAGGGGTCATTTGTCGTACTTTTTTGGTTTCTCAATAATCTGAGAGTTGACTTCGTGCTATCTCTCTTAGGTTTTCGATGAAGATGGTATATAGTGATACTGAAGAATCACTTGAACTCGAAATTTTGTCGGACATGATATTTGATCACCTCGAGGAAGTTAAGCTAGAAAATTTTATAGGAAGAATGTCTGAGATGCAGTTTATCAAGCTTTTGTTAGCCAACTCCCCGATGTTGGAGAGAATGCTAATAGATCGACAGTTTCTTGATCAAAAACTTCTTGACACAAGATTAGAATTTTTCACTGAGATCTCAAATTTTTTTGTGTGCATCACATAAAGCAATACTTGTCTACATAGATTTAAGCTGATCTCAATCTTTTGCTTAGAAGTTTAACACAAAAGGGAAAAAGAGATGTTGATGTAGTATTATAACTCTCTATTCTGCCGTGACATCTAATTCACATTGCTTGCATGGATGTTTTGATTAGTTTTTTGTCACTGCATGTTTATAAATGATGAGTGTGTGTGTATATATATATATATGTTTGTTGTCTAACAAACGATCGATGTATATTTACTCTTTTTGTTAACAAGTGTATATTTTTTGAATTAAAAAAAGTAATCTTAAATCGTTTTTATTTAATTTCTGAAAATACCACACAATCCTATGAGTAGATAAGAAACATAGTTGGAAATGCCGCTGAAATTTTGTAATCCTCTGTATTTCTTTCTTACCCACTAAGATCCTTCACCAATATTACTATTATTTTTACCAAAATGAAATCGTATAGCAATTATGTGGATCTTTAATTAATTGCTTAATTATCAAATGTTCAGCTTTCCTTTTACGTGATCAATCAAATCTTGCAAAACTCATATCATCATTTAATTTTTAATATGGTACGTGGGGGTTATGTGAACGTTTAATAATTTAAATATGATTTTTCCAAAATAATGATAGTTTAGAGTGATATCAATCTATTTACTCAAGAATTTATTTTCTAAAATTATAGTTATGTGAAATCCGTGATCCAATAAAATTTTGATGTTTATTTTGAGTTTATACTCAAATACTATATAATAAAATTTTCATAAATTCCATAAGCAAATTAAATAAATATAATAATCTTACCTTCCAAATGTGATGACAGTTCAATATTGTCCTTAATAAATGCGTTTCCATTAGATAATATAATTGAACGCACGCCTAATATTACCTTAAATTAAAGTCGTCCTTTTTAACGTTGGGATTCATCCCATTGTAGGGACGGAGTCCATGTGTTGGTTACGTATTCGATCGACCCCAATAACTTTAGTTTTAAATCCTGAATTTGTAATAAGAAGTTTATTTAATATGTATAAAATTATTTATTTAGAAATAAAAGTACGTTTATTATGTTATTTTCTGACATGTATGATTTTATCCTTGAACCCGTGTTTATTAGCACGTGTTCTTTTTAAAAAAAAATTAATTAATTTTCTGATTGCTTTGTTTCTGTTTTACGAAGTTGTCTTCATAAGTCAACTGCCAATGTCTGCTATTGTTTCCTTTTCTGATTGATAAATATATGCATAACAACAAGCAAGTGGTATATTTAATAAACACACACACATATATATATGACAGCATAAAATAACAGCTAGTATGAAAAGATGATCGCCTTTGAAAGCCTTTGTCGGCAACCAAAGCATATCGTTCCTGCAATCACTTTGGTCTTTGTTATAGCTTTTTAAAATAGATATAGCAATATATATATATATATATATACACACACACCCTTGTCATTGTGCTACAGGTCTCCATTAGTTTGCTGGTGTTTAAGATATTATTATATATATACCAATATAAAGTAAGATTTGATCTATATATAATGTAATTTTCCGACAAAGGGTGTTTGACCGATGGTAGTTGCGCCACTGATCATCAAGATACTTCAATTTAATAGAAGTGTGTTTTACAAATAATTTCTAAAATGCACATCTACAAACTCCTTTAAGAGGGTGTATTCAAGATGTGCATTTTCTAGGACGAAGTGTTTAATGAAGTCAACTTAAATCAAATTAAGATGTTTAAATGTATATTTTTGAAGTTGAATGCTTAGTTGTCAATTGAGATCGATCAAGATTTTCCTTGGTATACAAAGTGTGATGAAGTTAGCATTTGGTATTCTATATAATTTAGATATCAACACTTATAATTAAAGTTTTCTATGTAGAAAGTTTTTCATTTTGAAAGAACTTAATTTTCAAGGAGATTTAACACAGCTCCTAGAGAACAAATCTGTATACGTACATTTAGTTAATTAATTTATTGAATATGTATAAATTTTTAATTAGTAGAGCAACATATCCGTGATATTTCAAATTTAAATAATTTAATATCTTTTTGTAACATTAAGAAATGAAAAAAAAATGATTTTTGAATAATTTTTGCTATAATAGTCAAATCATATTATTTAACTGTCAAATATTGTTATAGATGTAAAACAACCAATCGTTATAAAATTCAAAAAAGTGTTGAAACAAACAAGATTGTTACAGTGAAGTTTGATTATTGTAGTTTGGTTATTTAGGGGTATTTTAGTTTGTGATGGCTAGTTTTTTTTTTTCTTTTTTGAAGAGGTTCCAAGATAAGATCAATACTTGTGTTGATTTATTTTCCGTAGTTTATTTTAAGGAATGCAAAGATATTGCCCTCAAAAAGTGCGGATGACAAATCTAATGAACTAATAAGTTAATTAACATTAATTTTATTTCTAATCGTGCTCCATTAGGTTCTGTTTGAAATAAGAGCATAGGGTTTAACTAAGATGAAGTGTTTATGAGGTCAACTTAAATTATCACTAATTATATTTGGGATAAGACACAAGTACCCTTTAGACTATGACCAAAATTTCAGAGACACACCTTAACTAAACTAAGGTCCTATTACGTACCCCCGCCCCCAAACTCATTTTTTTTTTGTAATTTTATACACCTTTTAGCTTACGTGGCATACGCCGTGACTCCACATAGTTGAGGCACGTGTGAGATGTTTGGATGCCACGTAAGCCAAAAAGGTGTATAAAATTATTAAAAAATGGGTTCAGGGTGTATCACAACCCAGACCGTCGTGATTGGCACTCACACTAACCCTCCAGTGGGAGAACCACTTCTACAACCCAAACCAAGCAACTAAACCAAAACTAAAGCATTTAAGTTACGGAAGCAAGTTAAATAGCTAAGACTGAAGTTCCCATGAACTTCCAAGAGATCTAACAACTAAACAATGCGGAAAATATACCTAGAACCTGAAAGTCAATGTACGAAAACATCTAATAATGAACCAAAAGTTTAAACAAGAAGGGTTACAACCCCAACTAATGAACAAATAACTAACTAGAAAAGTCTAATTCCGAAATGTAGACATAGACAGAAAGAGAACTCATGGCAGCCTGGAAGAACTGGCTAACCCTTGAATTCGAACGACGATCACTAATTTTCTAAGCGAGGTCTGTCAATAGCCGCTTGAAGATGCCACGTACTCAACAAAGAGCAAGTGCAATATCAGTATACAACCACAGTATACTGGTAGGATCACGTGGCTATCCCACTAAGTGTAACATACATAAATCAATACAACAATATAATCACATGCATATATTAAACATACACAATATTATCACATGCTCAACAATATACATTTACACCAAGTCATTGGTTCTCTCATGGAACCCAAACTCAAACAGTTAGTATACTGGAACGTGGTACCCGATCCAATGTTTATGCCGGAACGTGGCAACCGATCCCATAATTATGCCAAAACGTGGCAACCGATCCAAGTTAGTGTGTCGGAAAGCAATATCCGATCCATTCAACAAGCCACAATCACAGTCACACGTACATTCTTTATAATCATATAATCAAGTCATGATTCAATGGCATTCGTGAGTCATATATCCTTATTTACAACAATTGTGATCAATAATGCAACATCCACATACATACATGTATCATAATGAAGCAAGACAAACATACATCACAATCATAGAATCACACCTACCTCAAAACAAGCTTGAAACCCTAAGAAATTTGATCCTTCCCTTTCTAGATTCGTTCCACTTGTTCTTGGTTTACAAATAATCAATATAATACGAGAATCAATAAACAATCACTAATTACCTGAATTACTAACAATTCTATGAACCCTAGATCAAACACATGATCCCAAGTATCCAAATTAGGGTTGTTTCCACCATAGATTCTAGATCAAAACCCTCCCCTATCGATATTTACTCATTAGATTACGTTCTACGGATTGAAAAATAGATTCGGGGAGTTAAAATCTTACATTTAGCCTCAAGAATGGTGTAAAACCTTCAAGAGAAGACTTGGGTTCGTTCCTTAGCTCTCAAATTTGAAAATTGCAGAATAAAATGTTTTTGGGATTTATTTACAACTTTAAGTCGCGTCTGGCCCGCCACAGCGGTCCTCACCTCTAAATGGCCCATACAGTGAAATCCCGCCGACACTTGCAACAGTGAGCTATTTAAAGAATTTCAAAACCCCCATTTCATAACACACATTCAACCAACGACACTCAGGAAATACCCGATCACGCCAAAGTTAGTTTTGGGAGTTCTACTCCCTCGAATTCAATTCTGTAAAGTAGTACAGGTTCCTTAACGCGTTAGCTATCTACTGATGTAATAAAAATCATATTTAAATCACCAAATTTCTACCAGATTTCCCTAGACCTTACTGACTCCTATTTCGTCCAAATCTGGACTAGGTTGGGAAATCCAAGTTACTACGAAAAAGTTTTTCAGCTCAAAATCTTTCTTCGTTGGTTTTTCTATAATGACGAAAACTGGTCGTTATAATAGATACCAATTTACCATCACTCGTCCCCGAGCGACAAACTTAGGAAAATAGGCTAAGGAAAGAATGAAGTAGTACCTGATTCGACGAACAATTGGGGATACTTGTCTCGCATGTCCCTCTCGATTTTCCAAATAGCTTCCTCAACTGGATGATGCTTCCATTGAACTTTCACGGACTTGATCTCCTTGGTCTTCAGTTTACGCACATCACGATCAAGAATTGCAATCGGTTCTTCCTCATATTGTAAGTTCTTGTCTAACACAATTGAGTCCCATTTAATGATGTAATATCCGTCAACATGATACCTCTTCATCATGGACACATGAAGTACGGATAAACTCCTCATATGTTAGGAGGTAAAGCCAATCTATAGGCTACCGGTCGTACACATTCAAGAACCTCAAAGGGACCAATGTATCACGGAATTAACTTACCCTTCTTGCCAAATCTCATCACCCCTTTCATGGATGATACCTTAAGAACAACATTCTCACCAGTCTGAAATTCCATGTCTCTTACCTTATGATCTGCATACTTCTTCTGTTTACTCTAGGATGCTAGAATCTTAGCTTGAATACTCCTCACCTTATCTTGAGCATTCTTCACTAAATCAACCTCCAAATGTTTCACATCTCCAGCCTCGAACCATCCTATGGGTAATCTAGATCCCCTCCCATAAAGTGCCTCAAATGGTGCCATATCTATACTGGAGTGATAGCCATTATTATAAGAGAATTCACACAAAGATAGGAACTTATCCCAATGCTCTCCAAAATCAATCACACATGCCCTCAACATGTCTTCTAACACTTGAATAGTCCTCTCTGGCTGCTCGTCTGTCTGCGGATGGAAGGCTGTACTAAAGTGAATCGTATGCCCAATTCATTATGTAACTTTCTCCAAAACTTGGATGTGAATTGGGTACCATGGTCTGAGATGATAGAAAGGGGTACCCAATACAACCTCACTATCTCTTTCATATAAACTTTAGCCAGTTGTTTAGCATTATAATCTATTCTTACCGGAATAAAATGGGCTGACTTAGTCAATCGATCAACCACTACTCAAATAGAATCAAACTTCCCCAAAGTCTTGGGAAGACCAACCACAAAATTTAGGGCTATCTTTTCCCACTTCCATTTCGGAATATGCATTATTTAAAGCAAACTCGTTGGACTTTGATATTCATACTTCACTTGTTGTCAATTTTTACACTTAGCCACAAACTCCGCTATATCCTTCTTCATGCCCGGTCACCAATAAATTCGCTTCAAGTCTCGTTACATCTTGGTCACACTCGGATGAATAGAATATCGTGAACCATGAGATTCTGCTAATAATTTCTGAATCAAACCATCTACTCTAGGTACACAGATTCTTCCTTTAAAATTGAGCACGCCTTCCGCATCTAGAGTGGTCTCTTGTACCTTATCAATCGTAGTATTCTTTCTAAGCTCCTTCAATTTTTCATCCTCAAATTGCTTGGCTTTAATCTCCTCAATGAATGTGACCTTTACTTCAATGCTAGCTAACACCCCGCCTCTTTCTGAGATGCCCAACTGCATGAACTTAGACTCTTAAGGTCTGAATTTCCTTAGCCAAAGGTCGCTTAGTTACACTCAAGCAAGCTAAACTACCCATACTCACGGCTTTTCGACTCAAAGCGTCTGCCACTACATTAGCCTTACCCGAATGGTATTCAATGGTGACATCATATTTTTAAGTAACTCCATCCATCTTCGTTGTCTCAAACTCAGATCCTTTTGAGTGAACACATGCTGCAAACTACGATTATCAGTAAACACCTCGCACTTAACACCATAAAGGTAATGCCGCCAGATCTTAAAAGCAAATACTACTGCTGCCAACTCCAAATCATGCGTTGGATAATTTCTTTCATGCACCTTCAATTGATGTGTGCATAAGCTATACCATTCTTATCCTGCATCAACACAACACCCAAACCAGATTGTGAAGTATCACAATAAACTATAAAATCCTTACCCTCCACCGGTAATACTATAATAAGTGCAGTGGTCAAAAGAGTCTTGAGCTTTTGAAAGCTCTCATCACATTTTTCAGTCCATTCAAATGGTATCTCCTT
Source organism: Solanum pinnatisectum (assembly GCA_035578085.1). Classification (NCBI taxonomy): domain Eukaryota; kingdom Viridiplantae; phylum Streptophyta; class Magnoliopsida; order Solanales; family Solanaceae; genus Solanum; species Solanum pinnatisectum. The sequence continues at coordinate 17,970,965 of CM069077.1, forward strand.
TTTGGTCAAATTTATCAAGTGAGAGGCAATAGAAGCAAAATTCTTCATAAATCGACGGTAGTAGCTAGCGAGCCCCACGAAACTCCTAACTTCCGTCATAGAGCTAGGCCTAACCCAATTCTTAACCGCCTCAATCTTTGGGGATCTACCATTACCCCTTCATTTGAAATTACATGCCCCAAAAATGCAACAGAAGTCAACCAAAATTCACACTTAGAAAATTTAGCATACAACCTTTGTTTCCCAAGAACACCAAGAACAATACGAAGATGGTCGGCATGCTCTTCCTCACTTTTTGAATAGACCAAAATATCATCAATAAAGACTATGACGAAAGAATCAAGAAACGGCTTAAACACCTCATTCATCAAACTCATGAAAGTTGCAGACGCATTAGTCAAGCCAAAAGACATAACTAGAAACTCATAGTGCCCATAGCGGGTTCTAAACGCCGTCTTGGAAACATCCTCAGGCCTAGTTTTTAATTGATATTAACCAGGCTAATTTTAGAGAAAACTGATGCGCCTTGTAATTGGTAAAAAAGATCATCTATTCGAGGCAGTGGATACTTGTTCCGAATGGTGACCCTATTCAATTGACTATAGTCTATACACATTCTCATACTACTAGAAACTCTTCGATTTGAGCCTTAAGCTCTCTTAATTTCGCCAGAGCCATGCGATATGGATGGATAGAAATGAGATGAGTACCATGTTCTAAGTCAATGTCTATATCTCTATTCGGAGGCGTACCATACAAGTCATTAGGGAACACTTCTCTAAATTCTGACACCATAGGAATAGACTCAATAGATGGAGACTCAACCTCAACATCCCGAATATGAGCCAAATAAGCTAAACAACCCTGCTCTACCAATTTTCTATCCCGAATGAAGGATATGATCTTAGCTTGCTTAGGCTTGTACACCCCTTCCCACTCTAATTTTTCCCTTCCCAAAATTTCTAGAGTTACAGACTTAGTATTACAATTTAACACAACATAATAAGGGGACAACCAAGTCATGCCTGAGATAATATCAAATTCAGTCATATCCAAAATCACCAAATCAACCCAAGTTTGAAAACCCATAAATAAAATAAGACAAGTATGATAGACATGGGTGACTATGACTGACTCTCCAACTGGGGTAGAAACATGGATAGGGGCATCAAGTACATCACAAATCATATCAAACTCTGAGGCAAATTGCACGTATACATAAGAATAAGTAGAACCCGGATCAAATAACACATTAGCCATCCGATCACATACAAGAATAGTACATGTGATCACCGCGTCGGACGCCTCTTCCTCATTTTTGCCCGAAAAGGCGTAACACTAAGATCTATCATCATGTCGAGCGACTTCCCTGCCTGGTTGCACGTTACCCTGCTGGCGTTACCATTTTCTTTATCCCCATGGCCTCACTGATTACCTCTTCGCCCACTTTGTGGACTCCCTCAACCATTATTACAATTTTCAGCGGGTACCACTGCTCTAGTCTGCTGCTGCGTGGACTCCATCATACATGGGTGGGGACAATCTCTCCTCATATGTCCAGGTTCTCCACAATTGTAGCAATTACTATCAAAAGACAGCCTGCTGCCCGCTGAAGGTGCGGCTCCCTGGCTATCCTGAATCAAATTATGAGGTGGAGTTCCCAAGTGATTACCATTAGAGGTGGGCATAGTGGATTGAATTGGCTTGGCTGAAAGCGTTGGCCTTCCGTACCCCCTAGAGTAAGAACCCTGAAAGTTGCCCGAGTTCTTGGCCCTTTTAGCCAATGCCTTAGCCTGTCCATCTCGCCTCACCCCCTCTACTTTCTTAACAAAGTCAGTTACCTCATTAAAGCTCCTCCCTGCAGAAGACATATGAACAAATAATACTTGCAACTTAGAGTTTAGTCCCCTAATAAATAACCAGATTCTCTCTTCCTCATTAGTCATCAATTGAGTAGCATATCTAGACAAAGCATGAAACTTAGCCTCATAAGCAGCCACATACATACCACCTTGCTCCAAAGGCATGGACTCATCCTTCTTGCGATCCCTTAAAGTCCTATACACATATTTCTCTAGAAACAGAGCATGAAATTGGGTCCAAGTAAGTGGATGTAAAGTTAAAGATCTGTATTCCTTATAAGCTCTCCACCACTGCTTAGTCTCACCTTGAAGCTGAAAAGTCAAGAACTCAACCCTATGCTGATAGACAATTCCCAACTTATGAAGCCTCTCATAACAGTCTAAGATAAACTCATAAGCATCCTGATTCTCAGAACTAAGAAACACAGGAGGCTTTAGCTTCAAAAACTTAGTCAACATTTCATGCTCATTACCAGTCATCACAGAACCCAACAAAGGACGGAAGAAAACATCATTACCTCCAGTTCAATCAGTTTTGGAGGCAGTGTTAGCAATGGGAGGATGGGCGAGAGCCTGAGCTGCTTGAACACAGGGAAGCACTCCAGGACCAACCAATCCCTTCAAGAACGACATAATCTGCTGAGCCAACACTGGATCTAAGGGAGGAATACCTATAGTCTCAGCCTGCACCTCTTCCTCTTGTCCCACATCCTCAATATTCTCAACATCAACATTCTCCACTATCTCTTCATGATGCACATAAGGGTTCTCATTCCTAGGAGCATTCTCAACAGGAGCTTCATCCCCAGTAGGCGCTACTCTTCCACGGCCTCTACCCCTAGCTCTTTCTCTACCCTGCCTTGACTGCGACCTCTCGCTGCAGATTCCTCAGCTGGAGAATTAAATGGAGCTACGGGACTGACGCCGTTGAATCTAGTATTAACCATTTGCGGACAGAAGAGTGAAGGATGTTAGATACCAATTTGAATCGATAGATACCAATTGGAATCAAGTTATAGCACGAAAGGAGACAAGAGAAAAATAGAGAGATTTCCTGAAGTCCCATAGCCTCTCGAAGAAAAGTAGAGACGTCTCTCTGCTGTTTCGCAAGACTCTGCTAGACTCATTTTGGTACATCACGATCAACGAACCTAGGCTTTGATATTAACTTTGTCACGATCCAGATCGTCGTGATTGGAATCCACACTAAGCCTTCGGTGGGAGAACCACTACTACAACCCAAACCAGGCAACTAAACCAAAACTAAAGCATTTAAATTACGGAAGCAAGTTAAATAGCTAAGACTGAAGTTCCCATAAACTTCCAAAAGATCTAACAACTAAACAATGCGGAAAATACACCTAGAACCTGAAAGTCAATGTACCAAAACATCTAATAATGGACCAAAAGTTTAAACAAGAAGGTTTACAACCCCAACTAATGAACTAATAACTAACCAAAAAAGTATAAGTCCGAAATATAGACATAGACATAAAGAGAACTCATGGAAGCCCGGAAGAACTGGCTAACCCTTGAATTCGAACGACGATCACTAATCTTCTAAGTGTGGTCGGTCAATAGCTGCTTGAAGATGCCCTGTACTCAACAAAGAAAAAGCAAGTGTAGTATCAGTACACAACCACAGTTTACTGGTAGGATCACACGGCTATCCCACTAAGTGTAACATATATAAATCAATATAGCAATATAATCACATGTATATATCGAACATACACAATATTATCACATGCTCAAAAGTATACATTTACAACAAGTCATTGACTCTTTCATGAAACCCAAACTCAAACAGTTAGTATATCAGAACGTGGTACCCTATCCAATGTTTATGCCAGAACGTGGCAACCGATCCCATAATTGTGCCGGAACATGGTAATCGATCTAAGTTAGTGTGTCGGAACGCAACACCTGATCCATTTAACAAGCCACAATCACAATCACAAGTACATTCTCATAATCATACAGTCAAGTCACGATTCAATAACATTCGTCAATCATATATCCTCATTTACAACAAGTGTGATCAATAATGCAATTTCCACATACATACATGTATCATAATGAAGCAAGACAAACATACATCACACAATCATAAAATCACAACCATCACCTATCTCGAAACAAGCTTGAAACCCTAAGAAACTTGATCCTTCCCTTTCCGGATTCGTTCCGCTTGTTCTTGGTCTACAAACAATCAATATAATACGGGAATCAATAAACAATCACTAATTACCCAAATTACTAACAATTCTATGAGCCCTAGATCAAACCCACGATCCCAAGTATCCAAATTAGGGTTGTTTCCACCATAGATTCTAGATCAAAACCTTCCCCCATTGATATTTACTCATTAGATTACGTTCTGTAGATAAAAAAATGGATTCAGGGATTTAAAATCTTGCATTTAGCCTCAAGAATGGTGGAAAACCGTCAAGAAAAGACCTGGGTTTGTTTCTTAGCTCTCAAATTCAAAAATTGTAGAATAAAATGTTTCTGGGGTTTATTTACGACTTTAAGTCGCGTCGCTTCACAATGTCCTCACCTCACATAATGGCTCGCCGCGGCAGAAATCCCGCCACCGCCAGACTAAACAAATGAGCTCTTTAAAGAATTCCAAAACCCCCATTTCACAACACACCTTCAACCAACAACACTCTCGAAATACCCGATCACTCCAAAGTCACTTTCGGGAGTTCTACTCCCCAAATTTAATTTCGTAAAGTAGTATGAGTTCCTTAATGCGTTAGCTATCTACTCATGTAATCAAAATCATATTTAAATCACCCAATTGCTACCAGATTTCCCTAGACCTTACTGACTCCGATTTCGTCCAAATCTGGACGAGGTTGGGAAATCCCAAGTTATTTCGAAAAAGTTTTCATGCCCAAAATCTTTCTTCGTTGTCTTTTCTATAACAACGGAAACCAGTCGTGACGGGGGGGGGGGGTAATAGGACCTTAGTTTAATTAAGGTGTGTCTCTCAAATTTCGGTCAAGGGGTACTTGTGTCTTAATCCCAATTATATATCTAATTATGGTTCATTATATTAGTGCATTAAAGAAATGAAAAAAAAAATGGTTTTTGAATTGCTTTTGCTATAATAATCAAATCATATTTAAATGTTGAATATGGTTATAGGTGTAAAACAACTGATCGTTACAAAATTCAAATAAGCGTCTAAACAAATAAGATTGTTATACAAAAGTCTGATTATTGTAGTTTGGTTATTTAGGGGTATTTTATTTTGTGATGACTTGTTTTCTTGTAGGAGCTCCAAGATAAGATCTTGATTGATATTACATCCAGATTGTAGTAGGTATTATCTTTGTTTATATTATGAAATTCATTTATAAAGTAGCGTCATTGGATATTAAGAGATTGAGTAGAGGCAAAACTATTGGAAACAGTTCTTTAGGTATTACAAAGGGCTTGCTATAAACTATTGCAAAGTTTCGAAACAGTCAAATACAGATAGGTCGTAGGTTTTTACTCTCTTGAGTAAAAAAATTTCACATAAAATACTTATATCAGTTTAGTTTCTTGCAATTTATTTGAAGGAATGCAAAGATATTACACTCAAAAAGTGCGGATGACAAATCTAATAGACTATTAAGTTAGTTAACACTAATTATATTTTTAATCACGCTCCATTAGGTTCTGTTTGAAATAAGATTATTGGGCTTAACTAAATCATCAGTGGAGAAAAAATATAACATGAATTTCACATATTCTGAGGAAAATTTTGACTTTTTTCCTAAAAATTATTACTCTTTTTTTCTTAAATTATTTGTCGTATTTTTAATACATTAATAGTTATCTCAAATTATTTATTATTTTAGAAGTTCATGATAAAATATATTTTTCATTTTATTCTTACTAATAAATTTTCTTGAAGAGTACAACCACCTCAATTCTTATTTGGTGCAAACTCTATAGGGATAAGTTTTTACCCTATAGTTATCAAAGCAAAACACGTACACCTAAATAATTGAATATTTACGAAGCACAATATAGATGAACCAAACTTTGCAATGTGTAAATTAAGTTTTTTTTTTTCTATTAAAGAAATAAAGTTATATGATACTAGTGTTATTGAGAAATAATAAAGTTTAATGAATTTATCGGAATGTACATAAGCTACATCAGAATTTTATAATCATAAAAAAAGAACATGAAAAGTACCCCAATTGATTTTGTTCCATCAATCACGTCAACACGAAAAACAAATCATAAAAAAACTAAATGACACCAAATTTTTTCATTTCATTACTAATATTATTGTCCGCGATACACGATCTTAAATAATAAAATTAGATTAGATTATTATCGAATAATGGTGTAAAAATTTTTTAAAATTCATTTTAATTTATAATTTAATAATTAATCATCTTTTCACAATTTTTTCTAACATTCTATATAAAGAATTTGTTAAAAATATTTTTCACTTCCATTTAAAACTTTTCAACCTTATATGGAAAAACTTATTTCGGGCATAGGTTGGAAGGGTACTTATGCATTTTCCCTAAGTTTATTTATTTAAGTAGAAGAAAATGAAATGAAACAAAGAAAAAATCAAATAAATGTCTAGTTATTGATGAGATCAAATTCCCTAGTATCTTTTTATTTTTTGGCACTTGCCCTTTTCTTTTCATTTATTTTTTAATATATAATCATTCAATTTTCTATTCAACATCAATATTTCAAATATTATATGAAGAAAGAGGAAGAGAGAAGATATAAAACTTGTAATATCATTGATGATACACAATCAAATCATAAAAGTAGTAGTACAAAATTATTTTGTTATATTTCACGAATTCAATACTAATTTTTATTATTTTGACCGTTTCAAAATAAGTGTTATCTATATAGAAATATTAAATGAAAAATACATATATATTAATTCATTATAGACAAAAATAAATAAAATGAAAAGAGGTTTATGGTATTGAATAAAAAATGACCATTAAAAAAATGAAAAGAGCTTTTTGGTATTGAATGGAAAATGACCATTAATTATATTACAACAACAATATATCTAGTCAAAGATCTAAAAAGGGTTAATGTACGCAAATCATTAGTCGTATTACAATAATAATACATCTAGTCAAAGATAAAAAAAAGAATTAAATGTCTATATATCTAATAAAAAATAAGAGTGTAAAATGTACGCAAAATTTGACTATATATATCCCGTCATGGATAGAAGTGTAGAATGTACACAAGCAGAGTACAATGTGTGAAGTTAGAGACTCAATACACATAGTAGTCTTAAAAAGAAGGAACAAAATTTTCCCAATTCTTCCTCGAAATTCATTTTCTAGGCTTTATTCTTAGTATAATAAAAAAACCCTGATAGTGCCAGTTCGTCCTTCCTGCCTTCCTGGACTCCATTCCATTTCCCCCATGATTAAGGTAAATCTGTAACTAATCTATTAAATGTTTTGTTCTTCTCAATCTGATTGTCATGCTATGACTTTTCTATAAACTGTTTTTGTGAATTTTAACATCACTTTTAAGTTCCTCTTTTTGTCTAATCAGGAACAACCTAAGAGACAATGATCTGGCTAGTTTGTGATCCTTGACGAATGTTTTGCAAATTCTTGATTATATACCTGTATAGAACCTGTTTGCTTTTCATAAAAGTATAAAATCATTTTCTCAATTCCTCTAAATAGTTAAAAGGTAAATTGCTTATTCTAGATTAAGGCTGAAGACTTGAAGAGTCCAAAAAGTGCCTTATGATGAAAACACTCACAAAAAATATTCATAGTTTACTTTACTACTTTTTTAAAAAATCATTACTTTTCTTTTCGGTCAACGTTATGCTATAGTTACATAGTTTTCTTAGGATTTTCGAATTTTAATACTAGTAAAATTGTTGATTTGATGTTCTAAATCTAGAAAATGAAACACCTTCTTATGTTTATTTATTTTATTACTTAAAATGAACATATTTTAGTAAAAGCAAACTGAAACTACATGAAAATATTTATTATTTTTCTTTGTAGGTTGAGCTCTATGAAACAAAAACAAATCTAAAACAAAAGGCAGGATTATAATGTCATGTCTGACAAACCTTTGAGTTCAAGTGATTCTTCAGTATCACTATCATCTTCATCGAAAAATTTAAGAAACACAAGAAGAAGTTAACTCTCAGATTTTGAGAAGCCAAAAAGTACGATAAATAACCAGTAATTAAGGAAAAAAAGAGCTAAAACACTACAAACCTGCATGTCGAGATATTCCAAATATAGGAACTTCTTATCAAGCAAAGAGCATATGAGAGCTTATATGATTCCACCAACAAAATATTGGGCAGCTCAAATCGTTTGACATTGTTAGGATTAAAGGGAAGCCTTGTTGGTGCTTCATATTCTTCTTCAATAATGAACTAAGATAAGTGAAGAAGGATATGAAGCACCAACAAAACTTTCCTTTAATTCTGACAGTGTCAACCAATTTTACCTGCCTGACATTGTGTTGGTGGAATCATATAAGCTCTCATACGTTCTTTTCTTGATAAGAAGCTTACCATATTTGAAATATTTCGATATGCTGGTTTGTAGTGCTTTAACTCTTTTTTTCCTTATAGGGGTTATTTGTCGTACTTTTTGGTTCCTCAATAATTTGAGAGTTGACTTCGTGTTATCTTTCTTAGGTTTTCGATGAAGATGATATATAGTGATACTGAAGAATTATTTGAACTTGAAAGTTTGCCGGACATGACATTTGATCACCTCGAGGGAGTTAAGCTAGAAAATTTTATAGGAGGAATGTATGAGATGAAGTTTACAAGCTTTTGTTAGCCAACTCACCGGTGTTGGAGAGAATGTTAATAGGTGGACAGTTTATTGATCAGGAACTTCATGACACAAGATTAGAATTTTTCACTGAGATCTCAAATTTTTCGTGTGCATCACTTAAAGCAAAAAGTGTATACATAAATTTAAGCTTATCTCGATCTTTTGCTTAGAAGTTTAAACTGAAAAGTGAGAAAGAGATGTTGATGTAGTATTAAAATTCTCTATTCTGCCGTAACATCTAATTCGGAACATGATCATTGCTTGAATGGATGTTTTGATTAGTTTGTTGTCACTGCATGTTTATAAATGATGTATATATATGTGTTTGTTGTCTACACTCTTTCCGTTAATAAGTGTATATTTTTTGAATTTTAAAAAAGAAATCTTAAATCGTTTTTATTTAATTTCTAAAAATACCACACAATCCAAAAAAATCATCTTACCCATTTCTTAACCTTTCCTGACCCACTCAACTAAAAAAATCAATTCTTTTTTCATTTGGGTTAGAACATGAACCATAACTGATAATTCAGAAGTGTTTTAATATATAGTTGGTGGCAGTTCAAATAAAAAAAAAAAATAAACACCGATAGTTTTAATAAGCAACTCTATAAAACATGATATTTTAAATGCATTTTTGATTATTATTAATTTAAATAAACAAGAATGCTCCAACTTACAAACCATTTCTTAATGCTAATAAATGAAAAGAATAATGACAATAAAGATTAAATATTATAATATGTTAAAATGGATCAATATTTTTATTATTTTATTTTGAACTCCAATAATTTAATATTTGTTTATTTTTACTTAATATTCCTACATAGATAATATTTATTTTAGGACAGTCAAAATAATAATAATAATTGTTTGAAAATATGAAATATAACAAAATATTTGTGTACTCTTACTTTTATAATTTTATTGTATGCAGAGAAAATCACTTGTAGATTCTAAAGCAGTCCAATGCCCAAATCCCCCCCCCCCCCCCCCACAACAAAGATTAGACGTATAATTATAAATTAGTATCTTGACGTTTGAATAAATTTCTAACAGTCGCTCTTTCTCCCTTACCTTTTCAAGTATACATTTATTTCTCCTATAAATTTCTGGGGTATTAATCTCAAAATAATTATTAGGATTACTCAAAAATTGTTTTTCCATTTGACTATTAAAAAAAAACATTTTAAGGAACGTCAACGTATCAGGTTATCGTGATCAGAATTCTTTTAGCTTTACTAACTAATTTTAGTTCTTCAGTACTCTTTCTCATCTGGTTCTATTTTAAAATTGACTTTGCTTGATTACATAATTTTTTTTTGCTGGTATCAGCTTATCTACACATATTTGAATACACAATTATGAGTCACTTAGATATCTATTGATTTTTAAAACTGTAAGATATCGTAATGCAAATTTTTATTGCAGATTGATCAAGAAAAATATGTTAACATGTACAAGGCTCACGGCCTTAATTAAAATTGACAAAATTATCACAGTTTAATAAAATTTGTCAATGGAAATCCAATTGGAGAGTGTTCTCTTTATGGGGAAAGAGATTTGACATTTACGTAGATTGGACTGCAAATGTAGTGAAATTTGAGGCTTATGTTACATAAAAAATTTCAGACAGCTTATATTTTGTCTTTGAATATATAGAGCACAGTCAAGTTTATCAAATCGTAGGTATTTCTTCTATTTAATTATTGTTTTAGAATTTCTAGGGAGTTCATTATTTATAAGACGAGTTGACTGCAATTTGATTGGAAAAAAAACATTTTATAAGAAAAATTACGTGCGCACACACTATATTATGTATATATGTTACAGACTCGTCGCAATGACGAGTCTTACATATTTTGTAATGCATGTTATCTCTTTAATTTGACTCTCCTAAAGCTAAATATATGTGTCCATAAAGAATAATAGTTAATTTTTCTATCTTCTTGTAACATTTGTAACTAATTTGTAACTCTGATAGTTTAGTAGCTATTTCAATGAGTGGCGTAAATATAATTCTTTCTAAGTGATGTCACCATTTAAGGGTCAAAAATAACTGAAGAAGAAAATCAATAAAGCTTTTGTTTTAGGTCTTCAAAAATTTGAGGTCCATCAATAGTGAACTTAATGAAAAATTATTTTTCTTAAAAATATAAAATTTTAATTAAATAATTTTTTTAAAAAAATTGTCTACTCTTTATCTTAAAAATATCCGCCCATGATTTCAACCAAATTTCTCATGGCTCTGTTTGCCTTCTATATTTCCTATGGATTTTTTTGTTGTATTGAGAATGTCTAAAGTTTTCAAATTTATGGAAGATAGAAACAATTTTTTTTATCTGAGCTATTTTATGAAATCATTGTTTGCCCTTTTTCAAGTTCATGTATTCTTTAGTTTTTATCCAAAATTCTATGTCCTTCTGTTATTTGAAATTGGCTTTACAGACTATATTTGCACTTTCGGCGTCTTAGCTTTGCAAATTATATTTGCACTTTTATCGTCAGAAGATATATTTAATTCTAAACTCTTTCTTAATTAATTACAACTATAGGGAAATATCTTTTATATATATGGGTACGCATAAAGCAGTGATAATGACTCATATTACAGATAAAGATAGATTACATTGAAAGTTAATATGTCGGTACGGACCATTACCATCTAGTAGATAAGGAACATCAGAAACAAGAGGAGTTGGAAATGCCGCTGAAATTTTGTAACCTTTTTCTCCTCACGTGAAGATGTGTACATACCTTTGGTGCCTGTAAGTTATAAGCTCTTGGTTCTAATAAGTGACTCATTCTATCCTTTTTTTTTTTTGGAAAAATACTTAAGTACCCCAATCTATGTTCGAAATCTCAGAGACACACTTATACTATACTAAGGTCCTATTAACCCCCCAAAACTTATTTTATAAATAATTTTCTATCCCTTTTCGGCCTACGTGACACTATCTTCTGAGCCCAGCACATGTTGACAATTTTTTCAAGCTATCTGGTTGATAGTACCACATAGGCCGAAAAGGGGTAGAAAATTATTTATAAAATAAGTTCGGGGGTGTAATGGGACCTTAGTATAGTATAAGTGTGTCTCTGAGATTTCGGGCATTGGTTGGGGGTACTTATGCATTTTTTTTTTTTTAAATTCAATTTTCTTAGAAGCTCAAACTCACTCAACTATGAGTATTTTACCTACAAAGTCATCTTTCATTTAAATTTATTGACATGAGTTTTTTTTGAATTGTAGAAAATAAAAAGAATATTCATTGAGATCATTTAATAATTTGACTTGCTAAAAATATAATATTGACCATTTTTATTTTATCCATTTCCCTCTTAAAAATATAATAAAAAGACGGTGACTAGTCTTCTAATGATTCAATTTCACAAAAACATGGTTACACATTGCTTGGCGAAACATAGTCCTTAACATTTTTTTTTGGAATCATAGGGCCTAAGATTTTTTTCATATTCAAAACTCGAACCGAATACTTTTGATTAAAAAGAACAGCCCTGTCCGTTGTACCACATCATTGATGGTTGTTCCTTAGCATTCAATTTCGATGTTGATAATTATTGTTTGATTCAAGATCATTTCCTTAATCCTCATTATTTCTTTCTTACCCACTAAGATTCTTCACCAATATTACTATTATTTTTACCAAAAATGAAATCGTATAGCAATTTTCTGAATCTTCAATTAGTTGCTTGAACTCATATTATCATTTAATTTTGGCTTAAGTCATTTATGACCCTTAAAGTTGTCCTCATAATTCACTTAGACACCTCAACTAATGCTAGTACCTATTGAACACTTTTATCTATTTAAACTTTGTTTCTGTTAGACATTTTTTGGTAATCACCAAAAAAGGCTTAAGTCATCTCTGGCCCCTCAAAGTTGTCCGCATAATTCACTCAGACACCTCAACTAGGACTTGTACCTATCAAACACCTCTACCGTCTCGAATTTGAACCACTTAGACACTTTATGCTGATGTGGCACAAAAAATGTAATTCACACTTTGATAGGCGCGTGAGATCAAATATTTCAATATTTTCTCTTTACCTTTTCAGTTTTTTTTTTCTCATTTCTTTTTTTTTTTAAAAGAAATTTTAACAACCTTTTGTCTCTTTCAATACCACACCACCTGCTACAAGTCTGCAACTATATCTTTACAACACTTCACCACCAATTTTTTAAAAACAAATTTCCGTCATTTTCTTTTTTCTTTTTTAATCTTTTTATCATTGTATTTTAATTTTGTAGTAGAACTACTTTCGTCATCTTTTTTGCCAAAAACAATTAAGATAATCATTCACATTTCTTTGCCGGAAAAAATGAAGATTATTATCTATGTCTTCTTTGTCGGAAAATAATGGAGAGCACCATCCACATCTTCTTCACCTCCCCCACACACATCGCCCTCGACCCACGCCCCTGCTCCAAATTAAAGCAGAAATAAAAAAATTCAAAATCAAAATCAACAAAGGAAGGACAGATCGTTTAAAAAAATACTATCAAATTTAATGGAAATAAGAAAGAATGGCGGTCAATAGTCACGGTTAGGGATTTTTCCCTAACACTTCAAAAGCTCCAATAAATAACAATGGTGGATAATAGTCAGTGTTAGGAAAAGAGAAGATAGGAAAAGCTTTGGGGTGGGGATGAAGGATGTATAATTTTTTTTCCCTTTAGTTGAAAGTATTTTCTTTTTAGATTTTGTTTTGTTTCTATTCAAAATTAAAATTTATAATTATTTTAAATTAAAATGCCACATGGATTTATTTGATTTGTTAGTTTGCCACGTCATGTGCATGCGTATTACACGCACCTTTTCTTTTGACAAAGTATCAGAAAAATGTTTAATAGGTATTTATTTTTTTTAAATTAGAGTGTCTAATAGGAAACAAGATCTGTTGAAGTGTCTAAATGAAATATGCGGACAACTTTAAGGGGCTTTGGATGACTTAAATGTAAAGTGTGTGTGATACTCTCGATGACATGACAAGATGCTTAATGAAAAGACGACATGTGGCAAATGGGCTCCAAAATTATAGAAAATGATTTTTAAATTTTAAAAATAAAATTTATTTCAAATACATTTTCAATCTATATTTCTTATATATAAAAATATTGAAAATAATAATACATACTACCCAGCCCCACGCTACCCCACCCCCTTTCTTCTTCATCTTCTTTCCTACAACATTTCATTTCCTAACCACAAAACTCAATATCTTATCAAATTATTTACTGATTCACTTTTTTTTTTTTAAATTCATATCTAATACATGAGAGAAATATATATAGAAAGACACGTACAAGAGTGATGAAGAAGCGGAGTTTGTTGACGGATAATCATTTCAAAATCGATTGTAAAAGAGAAATCAAGAGGACCCAAATTAATTTTATGGAATTTTTTGATATTATTTTTTATAAGTTAAATGAGTTTACATTTTAATTTTGAGTGGTGATGTTTGTTTGAAGGTGGCCAGAAATGGAGCTATCGGCTAAATTTTTTACTCGAAAGTCCAAAAATCTTCTTTCTTCTTTCGTTTTTGAAGATCCAATGTAGTTGGCTTTGAAAACCTAGTTGAGGTGAAGAAGACGATCGAAAGCGGGGGTGGGGGGCTTTTTCTTTTTGCAATTAAAAAAATATTGTTTTCAAAAATATTTAAATTTTTTTAAGTCATTTACAATGCTAAAAATCAATGGAAGAAGAAAAAGTGAAGTTTTCTTGAAAAAATAAAAATAAAAATAAAAATACGATTTTAGATATCTTCACGCGCCCAAGGAAAGTGAAAATCACTTTTTCGGTCATATCAACATTTTGTGTTTAATAGGTATACATTTTGAACAATTTAGGTGTTCAATAGGTACCAGCCCTAGTTGAGGTGTCTAAATAAAATATACGGATAACTTTAAGGGGTGGTAGATGAATTAAGCCTTTAATTTTTAATATGGTACGTGGGGGTTATGTGAACATTTAATAATTTAAATATGAATTTCGCAAAAATAATGATAGCTTAGATTGATATCAATCTATTTACTGAATAATTAATCACTAATTGATCGGATCTTTTTTCTTAAATTATAGGTATGTGAAATCCGTGATCCACTTAAAATGTTGAGTTTATTTTGAGTTCATATTCAAATACTATATAATAAATTTTTTATAAATTCCATAAGCAAATTAAATAAATATAGTAATCTTACCTTCCCAAATGTGATGATAGTTCAATATTCTCCTTAATAAATGCGTTTCCATTAGAAAATATTATTGAACGCAAGCCTAATATTACGTTAAATTAAGCCAAAAAGGTGAACAAAATTATTAAAAAATGGGTTCGGGGAGGGGATAATAAGACCTTAGTTTATTTAAGGTGTGTCTCTCGAATTTCGATCATAGTCTCCTTCTTATTGCTATTTGTGACATCGAGTGCTTAAGTAAGATCAGAAGTCTGGTAGATACTTGTGCCTCATCCAAATTATATTTCTAATTATGCTCCATTATATTTGTGCATTATAGCATTAAGAAATGAAAAAAAAAATGTTTTCTGAATAATTTTGCTATAAATCATAGTTAAATGTTGAATATTATTATAGGTGTAAAACAATCGATCGTTACAAAATTCAAAAAAGCATCTAAACAAACAAGATTGTTATACAAAAGTCTGATTATTGTAGTTTGGTTATTTAGGGGTATTTTATTTTGTGACGGCTTGTTTTCTTGTAGGAGTTCCAAGATAAGATCTTGATTGATATTACATCCAGATTGTAGTAGGTGTTATCTCGTTTATATTAAGGAATTCATTTATAAGGTAGCGTCAGTGGATATTAAGAGATTGAGTAGAGGCAAAACTATTGCTTTATGCATTACAAAGGGCTGCTATAAACTTATTTGGAGTTTGGCCTCGAGTTTAGTGAAAAGTTTCGAAATAGTCAAATACAGATAGGTCATAAGTTTTTCCTCTCTTGAGTAAAAAAATTTCACATAAAATACTTACATTGATTTAGTTTTTTGCAACTTATTTAAAGGAATGCAAATATATTACACTCAAAAAGTGCGGATGGCAAATCTAATAGACTATTAAGTTAATTAACACTAATTATATTTTAATCATGCTCCATTAGGTTCTGTTTGAAATAAGATTGGGCTTAAAGAAATCATTAGTGGAGAACAAATATATTATGAATTTCACATTGTAACGACCCGAACCGTCGTTATTTAGGAAAAACGGAAATTAAGGAAATTCTAGGCCACTGTCCCGCCAGGGCGGGCTAGATGCTGCTAGGGCGGCAACGCCACAATGGGGTAAGTAGTCGCCAGGGCGGGATATACGAGACAAAATATAAATAATGCGAAATCTTATTTCCTCCTTCTCCCTAAAATACATAAATTAGTCATAAAACACCCTAGAAACCCCCAAAAAGCTGCTCCAAGCTTGGAAAAGATGGAGAGAGAGAGATTTCTATCATAAGGACGTCGATGGATTGCGAATTTCCGGTCAAGATCACCGTTACGAGTTTCGAAACCGTGCAGCTGCTTGGCGCCTAGATAGGCTAGGTTTTATTAATTGAGTATGTCACGCCCCATGTCTACACCCCGGACGTGGCTGGCACTTGAAGACCATTGCTGGCCTCAAGCGAACCCTTGGCTTGACTTACTGACTCAGCGGAAGACTCTAAACAGTAATACAATGATCAAATTGAACTTACTCAAATAACTTAGTCAAATAGCTTAGAATGTTTACAAGTCAACATTCAACTTGGCCAAAATGACAACTCAAGTCTTAACATATGAAATAACAATGTAAAGACATCCGACTACTAACTGTCTATGAAGCCTCTAAAACAAAGAGGGATGTCGGGACAAGACCTCCGATCATCCTAACATCTGAAAGACTAAAAAGCAAATAAAGGAATCCTCCAGAATGCAAGGAGGCTCATCAACAGACTCTGAAGGATCAAGCTAGATCAACGAGGCACTGGATGCTGATCCTGGTTACTTGCGTCTGCATCATAATAAGATACAGGCCAACTGGCATCAGTACATTGAATGTACGAGTATGCGAATTGGAAAGCTAAACAAGATATAGGCTTGAAAGCATTCTGAAAGAAACACTTACCTGGCTCTTCTCAACTTCTAAAGAACTTAACTCAAATATAAAGCAATAAGGCACATGAAATAAATATAAAGCTTATAAAACAGTCGCAACCAACTTAGTTCATTAAAGATAAAGCAATAACAAACTCAACTTTACTCATATAAGAAAACAATATGGTTTCTGTGGGAGATTCTCTAACCGACAACCACCACTATGAGCCTAAGTGGTGATACATCGTTCTTACCATCACGCTGCCAGACTGTCCTATACTTTGCCGTCATATAGAACTACTTAACTTTGTGGATCCACTAGCTTAACTTATGCGGTCATCTAAAAAGTATGACCCATTAATACCCATGATGGCTACATGGTTTATGGAGACATGAGTTAATATGAACTCGCATACCTATATCGGTGCTCAATACTACTCCTAAAAATATACTTAGCTCATATATTGGTTTGAGATAATTATTCAAAACTTAGCTTAAAAGCTCTCTTGGAATCGATGTTCCCTTTTCTTGCTCAAATGTGAAAACATTTATAAACTCTTTGGGGGAATACTTAGTTCCCTTATAACTTTTTGAGAAATGAACTCAACTATTCACTCTTTGCTTAACTTGAAACTTAAGTCTTAAAAAAAAGTTAAAACAGCTGTTGAAGATTTTGGAAAACTTTAAAAACTTTGCTTGACTTGTTTCTTAACCTCTAGACTTGACTCTTAATTTCTCTTGACTTTGATCCTAACTTTTCTTGAATTGGATTATGAATTCAAGGTTTATTATCTTATGTTTATGGATGATTTCATGATGTTTAGATGTACTTTAGAGTGTTGGAATCAACTAGAAAACATAGGTACATTGCTAAGGAACAAGTATGAAAGGATGGGGAACAAATGGGGAGAACTGGTGTCCCTGGAGCTCTGATAGGCGCGGGGCGCCAGCCCTCAAAGTTCAAAGAGCTTGCTGTGGCACTCTGGCTGGTGTGGTATGCCAGAGCCCAAAGTTCAGAGGAACTTTTGTGACGCTCTGGGAGGCGCGGCGCCCCAACCCCCTCCCCAGAAAACTCCAAACTTTCTTCTTCGTTTTTTATCTCTAAACCCTCTAATTTCACTTGGTTCTTTCCCCAAACACTTAGAATCATTAATACCCTCAATACACAATAGATTCAACTTGAAATTACACCCGTAAACATGAATCAAATCATCAAGAAACTTCAACAACACAATCCACAAGAATTCAACGAAACTTTCAACAATGTTCATCAAGAACTTAATTTCTAACTTTTAAAGACTTAAATTCACTGAATATAATCATGGTTGGCGCGTGGGTGAACTAACCCAACGCTATGTGATCTCATATACCTGGTAGGAATAAATCCTTGGCGAAAACCATAACTAAATGGATCGATCGTGATGAATCTTGCCCTTTCTTCTTCTTTCTCCTCTTTTCTCCTTTCTCTAAGCCCTAGCGTAAATTTCCAATTTCTGAAACTGACTAAAATCTTATTTGACCCATATTAAAATCCTTAAAATGGATTAAAATAATAGGCAAGGAAAAGACTAAAATACCCCTTAAAAATCCGGATTGAACATTTCTTTATTTGAACAACCCAACTTCCAAAAGACATATCTCACTCATACGAACTCGGAATTGTGCAAACTTAGCGGCGTTGGAAAGATCATTCTATGATATTTCCAACATATCTGGAAGTACACCTAAATCATCCTGATCTAGGATTTATGGCCGTTTGAAGTTGACCAAAAACTCACTTTTCCTAACTTAAAACAATTTTCGAGATTTTCATTCTTTCCAAAAATGATTATTTCCAATTATGAGCTTCTTCCTAGCTATTTCAATTCGCGAGATGTTACAATATCTCCCCCTTGGGAACATTCATCCTAGAATGAGATTACTCCTATTGGGTTAAGGGTGGTAACATAAAGTTCAAACACCTAACAAGCAAATGCAAACAAACAACATGCTCACTCATAATTTAAAGCGTACTAATAAGAGAATTAGTACCTTGATCTGCATTTTCTCCGGATTCAAAGAGATATGGGTATCTCTTCTTCATATCCTCTTCAGCTTCCCAAGTAGCTTCCTCAACAAATTGGTTCCTCCAAAGGACTTTGAATGATGCAACCTCTTTTGTTCTCAACTTGCGAATTTGGCGATCTAGAATCTGAACCGGAATCTCCTCATAAGATAAGCTATCTTTGATCTCAATATTTTCAGTTGGTATGATCAATGAAGGATCACCCATGCACTTCTTCAACATGGAGATGTGAAACACCGGATGAACCGCTGTTAGCTCTTGTGGTAGCTCCAACTCATAAGCTACATTGCCCATCCTTTTGGATATTCAATAAGTCCCAATATACCGGGGACTAAGTTTCCCCTTCTTACCATGCCTCATAACACCCTTTATGGGTGAAACCTTTAGATATACCCAATCATCTACTTCGAACTCTAACGCCCTTCTCCTAACATCAGTGTAGGATTTCTGACGACTCTGTGCCGTTTTCAACCTCTCTTGAATCACTTTCACCTTCTCCATAGCTTGATGAACTAAATCTAGTCCTATCAACACTGCTTCACCAACTTCAAACCATCCAATAGGAGATCTGCATCTTCTCCCATAAAGAGCTTCATATGGAGCCATTTGGATGCTAGAGTGGTAACTATTATTGTAAGCGAATTCAATAAGGGGTAGGTGATCATCTCAATTACCTTTGAAATCGATCAAACATGCCCTCAAATATCTTCTAATGTCTGAATAGTGCGCTCTGCTTTCCCATCTGTCTGAGGATGAAAGGCAGTACTTAAGTTCACCTTTGAACCCAAACCTTTCTAAAAAGATTTCCAAAACTGTGCAGTAAATTATGCACCTCTATCTAAAATAGTGGAGACTGGGACTCCATGAAGTCTTACCACCTCCTGAATATATAACCTGGCATAATTTTCTGCTGAATGGGTAGTCTTTACCAGCAGAAAATGGGCTGATTTTGTCATTCTGTCGACAATCACCCAAATAGAATCATGCTGTCTCGAGACCTTGGCAAGCCTGTGATGAAATATATATTAATCATCTCCTACTTCCATTCCGGAAGTTCTATATTCTGAGCCAAACCACCGGGCTTTTGGTGCTCTACTTTAACTTGTTGGCAGTTTGGACACTTAGCAACAAATTCTACAATGCCCTTCTTCATACTATTCCATCAATACACTTTTTTCAAATCACGATACATCTTGGTGGAACCCGGATAAATGGAATATCTGAAGCTATGAGCTTCCTCCATGATCCTTTCTTGGAGTCCATCCACCATTGGTACAAACAACCTACCTTGATATCTCAATACACCATCTCCCCTTGTTCAAAAGCTAATACTTTTTGGTTATGATCATTTGCCTTCAATTCAAACAAAATAGGGTCTTAGTCTTGCTAGCCTTTTACTTCTGACACTAATGATGACTCAACCCCATTCGTCACCACTATTCCTCCTTTTGTGGAATCCATAAGTCTGACTCCCAGGCGTGCCAGTCTGTGCACATCTTTTGCTAACTCTCTCTTTCCCTCTTCAACATGGGCGGTGCTACCCATAGACAACCTGCTTAAGGAATCAACAACTACATTAGCCTTACCTGGGTGGTAAAGAATACTTATGTCGTAGTCTTTGAGTAACTCTAACCACCTTCTCTATCTGAGATTGAGCTCTTTCTGAGTGAACACATATTGAAAGCTTTTGTGATCGGTGAACACATCCATATGAACACCATACAAATGATGGCATCATATTTTCAAAGCGAAAACTAGAGCAGCCAACTCTAGATCATGGGTTGGATAATTCTTCTCATGAACTTTCAACTGTCTGGAGGCATAAGCTATAACTTTGTCATTCTGCATTAAGACACAATCCAAACCAACTCTAGATGAATCACAATACATCATAAAACCTTGAGTACCTTCTGGTAAGGTCAAAATTGGGGCAGTAGTCAACCTCTTTTTCAATTCCTGAAAGCTTTTCTCACAAGTTTCACACTATTGAAATTTCATTGTCTTTTGAGTCAACTTGGTCAAATAAGACGAAATAGACTAGAACCCCTCTATAAACCTTCTATAATAGCCAGCTAAACCCAAGAAACTCCTAATATCAGTTAGAGATGTGGGTCTAGGCTAATTCTGCACTGCCTTAATTTTCTGAGTATCAACTTTAATTCCCTCTCCAGACACAATATGGCCTAAGAATGCCACAGACTCAAGCCAAAACTCACACTTAGAGAACTTGGCATACAACTCCTTATCTTTCAAAGTCTGAAGAACTATTCTGAGATGGCTAGCATGATCCTCTTCATTTCTTGAATAGATTAGTATGTCATCAATGAAGACGATAACAAACATATCTAAATAAGGTTTGAAGACTCTATTCATAAGGTCCATGAACGTTGCTGGTACATTAATTAAACTGAACGACATGACCAAAAACTCATAATGACCATAACGGGTCCTGAATGCTGTCTTTGGGATGTCACATTCCCTTACTTTCAACTGATGGTAACCTGATCTGAGGTCAACTTTTGAGAAACAGGAAATACCCTGAAGCTGATCGAAAAGATCATCAATCTTTGGAAGAGGATACTTATTTTTTATGGTAACCTTGTTCAACTGGCGGTTGTCTATACACATCCTAATGGAACCATCTTTCTCACTCACAAACAAGACCGGAGCGCCCCTAGGTAAGACACTTAGTCGAATGAAACCCTTATATAGGAGATCTTTCAACTTCTCTTTCAACTCTGCTGGTGCCATTCTATATGGTAGAATATAGATAGGATGAGTATCTGGAATGATGTCTATGCCGAAGTCTATTTCTCTCTCAGGAGGGACTCCAGGTAGATCATCAGGGAAGACTTATGAAAACTTTTTTACTATAAGAACTGACTGAATGAGAGGTATCTCAACACTAGAGTCATTAACTCGGACTAAGTGATAGATACAACCCTTCGAAACTAACTTTCTTACCTTAAGGCACGAAATGAAACGACCCTCAAGCACTGCTGAACTACTACTCCACTCTATGATTGGCTCATTAGGAATCTGAAACTTGACAACTCGAGTTCTACAATCTATTGATGCATAACAAGCATGAAGCCAATCCATACCTAGAATGACATCAAAATCTACCATGTCTAACTCAACTAAATCATCCATGGTGCTCTTGTGATTGATGGAAACGGGACAATCATGATAGACTCTTTCTACTAGAATAGACTCCCCAACAAGTTTAGAAACACAGAAGGGTTCACAAAGTTTCTCAGAAAGAACATCAAACTTATTTGCAACATAAGGGGTTACAAAAGATAAACTTGCTCCTGGGTCTAGCAAAGCATAAACATCAAAAGTAAATACTTTGATCATACCAGTGACAACATCTGGAGAGTTCTCTTTCTCTTGGTGACTAGTGATCGCATAGAGGCGGTTTGCTCCTCCGCTAGTACCGGAAGTAGCTCTTCTAGGTGCTGCCCTATCTAGTGGAGCAATTGATGAAGATTGGGCTTTATTGCCCTGCTTTCCACTACATTGCCTGTTCTTAGGACACTCCTTCATGAAGTAACCCTCTTGCCCACACTTGAAACAACATGTCTGGCCATCACGACACTTACCTGGGTAGATCTACCACACTTAGTACATGCAGGAGCCCAGTTACCTCCTTGTGCCACACTACCTTGAGACTGTGCAGGTCTAGCTCTAAAGTTCTGTGAATTCTAGCCATTATACTCACCTTTGTTTTGGGGTGCAGGTGCACTAGCAGATGATGGAGCAGGTCCCTTTTGCTTTTGCTGAAAGGACGAACGATTCACATTACCTTTTTGCTGCCTAGACTTATTCCCTATTTTCACTTTCTTACTTCTGAACTCTTCTTTGTCCCTCAGCTTATCTTCCTCAACCTACTGCATATAAACCATTAACCTTGATATATCCATGTCACTTATCAGCATTGCTGCCCTACCCTCTTTTCCTGATAGACGGGCCAACCCAGCAACAAACAAAGTCATTCTACTCCTCATGTCCTTAACCATTTCTGGAGCATAACGAGATAGTTGGGTGAACTTTAACCCATACTTATGCACACTTAGAGAATCCTGCTTAAGTGTAAGAAATTCCCGTACCTAGCCTTTTTCAATTCTCGGGGAACGAAACGTCCCAAGAAAGATTCATCAAAACAAGCCCAGCTTGCAGGTGGTGCATCCTCATGTCTACCCTCTGTCCACTGATCAAACCAAGTACTAGCAACATTCTTCAGTTGATATGCAGCTAGCTCAACTCTTGCAGTATCAGTAACATACATCACATCGAATACCTTTTTTAGTTCCTCAATGAAGTTCTCTGGATCCTCAGTAGTGCTTGAACAAGTGAAGCTTAGAGGATTCATCCTCAGGAACTCACGAATCCTTGAAGTGTCAGCCTCTTTTTGTCGAGCTCCTCTTTGCTGCCCGACCTGGTGAGTTACAGCTTGGCTCAACATCCGGATAGCCTCACGGAACTCAGCATTGGTGACTTCTCCTTGAGGTTGCACTTCAGGTGCATTGGGTAACTCTTGTTCCTCAACATTGCGTCTGAAAATACGTGCAAGAAAGAATTAAAAGAAACTTTTTAGAGATCAAAGTCTAACGCACAAAATGAGTGTGAAAGAAGTGAGAAATTTCCTAAATATTTTAGCCTCCTAATTATAGATGTGACCCGCTTCATACCGATAACCAAGACTCTATAGAGACGACTTCATAGACTCCTTAGGACTCTTGAACTTTGGGCTCTGATATTAAGTTTGTCATACCCCAAGCCTACACCCCGGACGTGGCTGGCACTTGAAGACCATTGCTGGCCTCAAGTGAACCCTTGGCCTGGCTTATTGACTCAACGGAAGACTCTAAACAGTAATACAATGATCAAATTGAACTTACTTAAATAACTTCTCAAATTGCTTAGAATGTTTAAAAGTCAACATTCAACTTGGCCAAAATGGCAACTCAAGTCTTAATATATGAAATAACAATGTAAAGACATCCGACTACTAATTGTCTAAGAAGCCTCTAAAACAAAAAGGGATGTCAGGATAGGACCCCCGATCATCCTAACCTCTGAAAGACTAAAAAGCAAATAAAGGAATCCTCTAAAATGCAAGAAGGCTCACCAACAGACTCTGAAGGATCAATTTGGATCAACGAGGCGTTGGATGCTAATCCTAATTACCTGCATCTGCATCATAATAAGATGCAGGCCAACTAGCATTAGTACATTGAATGGACGAGTATGCAAGTTGGAAAGCTAAAATAAGATATAGGCTTCAAAGGATTCTGAAAGAAACACCTATCTGGCTCTTCTCAACTTCTGAATAACTTAATTCAAATATAAAGCAATAAATCACATGCAATATATATAAATCTTATAAAAACAGTTGCAACCAATTTAGTTTGTTAAAGATAAAGCAATAACAAACTCAACTTTACTCATATAGGAAAATAATATGGTTTCTGTGGGAGGTTTTCTAACCGACAACCACCACTATGAGCCTAAGTGGTGATACATCGTTCTTACCATCACGCTGCCAGACTGTCCTATTCTTTGTTGTCATATAGAACTACTTAACTTAGTGGATCCACTAGCTTAACTTATGTGATCATCTAAAAAGTATGACCCATTAATACCCATAATGGCTGCATGGTTTATGGAGACTTGAGTTAATATGAACTCACATCCCCATATCAGTGCTCAATACTACTCCCAAAAATATACTTAGCTCATATGTTTTAAAAACAACTTCTTTCTTTGGTTTGAGATAATTACTCAAAACTTAGCTTAAAAGCTTTCTTGGAATTGATGTTCCCTTTTCTTGCTCAAATGTGAAAACATTTATAAACTCTTTAGGGAATACTTAGTTCCCTTATAGCTTTTTGAGAAATGAACTCAACTCTTCACTCTTTGCTTAACTTGAAACTTAAGTCTTAAAACAAAGTTAAAACGGTTGTTGAAGACTTTTGAAAACTTTAAAAACTTTGCTTGACTTGTTTCTTAACTTCTAGACTTGACTCTTAACTTCTCTTGACTTTGATCCTAACTTTCCTTGAATTGGATTATGGATCAAGGTTCATGATCTCATGTTTATGGATGATTTCATGATGTTTATATGTACCTTAGAGTGTTGGAATCAACTAGAAAACATAGGTACATTGCTAAGGAACACGTACGAAAGAATGGAGAACGAATGGGGAGAACTGGTGTCCCTGGAGCTCTGATAGGCGCGGGGCGCCAGCCCTCAAAGTTCAAAGAGCTTGCTGTGGCACTCTGGCTGGTGTGGTATGCCAGAGCCCAAAGTTCAGAGGAACTTTTGTGGCGCTCTGGGAGGCGCGGCGCCCCAACCCCCTCTCCAAAAAACTCCAAACTTTCTTCTTCGTTTTTCATCTCTAAACCCTCTAATTTCACTTGGTTCTTTCCCCAAATACTTAGAATCATTAATACCCTCAATACACAATAGATTCAACTCAAAATCACACCCGGAAACATGAATCAAATCATCAAGAAACTTCAACAACACAATCCACAAGAATTCAACGAAACGTTCAACAAGGTTCATCAAGAACTCAATTTCTAACTTTCAAAGACTTAAATTCGCTTAATATAATCATGGTTGATGTGTGGGTGAACTAACCCAACGCTATGTGATCTCATATACCTGGTAAGAATAAATCCTTGGCAAAAACCACAACTAAATGGATCGATCTTGATGAATCTTGCCCTTTCTTCTTCTTTCTCCTCTTTTCTCCGTTCTCTAAGCCCTAGCATAAATTTCCAATTTATAAAACTGACTAAAATCTGATTTGACCCATATTAAACTCCTTAAAATGGATTAAAATAATAGGGCAATGAAAAGACTAAAATACCCTTTAAAAAATCCGGATTGGACATTTTCTTATTTGAACAGCCCAACTTCCAAAGGGCATATCTCACTCATACGAACTCGGAATTGCACAAACTTGGTGAAGTTAGAAAGATCATTCCAAGAGCTTTCCAACCATATATAGAAGTACACCTAAATCATCCTGAGCCAGGAGTTATGACCATTTGAAGTAGACCAAAAACTCATTTTTCCTAACTTAAACAATTTTCCAGATTTTCATTCTTTCCAAAAATGACTATTTCCAATTATTAGCTTCTTCCTAGCTATTTCAATTCGCGAGATGTTACAGAGTAGTTATAATCTATGCTCGCTGCGTAGTATAATGATAAACAATGGTAGAATTCATGCATAGGCCTTCGTGTACCGAACAAGAGATGATTAAATTATAGGAAGATGCCTTAGATGACGAACTAGGGCTGAGTATGGTTGAGTTATTGTTAGGTGATATACGTCATGGTATACTTGTAGGTGATGGTTGTGATTCTATGATTGTGTGATATAAGTTTGTTCTTGCTTCATTATGATACGTGTATGTATGCGAATGTTGCATTATTGATCACATAAATAGTAAAAAAATATATATGACTGTTGAATGCCATGAATCACTTCTTGATTGTATGATTTTGAGAATGTATTCTTTGATTATGATTGTGGCTTGTTGAATGAATCGGGTGTTTCGTTCCGACACACTAACTTGAATTGGTTGCCACATTTGGCATAAATATGGGATCGGTTGCCACGTTTTGGCATAATCATTGGATCAGATACCACGTTTTGGTATGCTAACAATTTGAGTTTGGGTTCAATGAGAGGACCAATTACGTGATATAACTGTGATATTTGAGAATCATAAAATTGAACGTGATTTGTAATGATAAATGATATTGTAATTCCCTGGAGTGGTTATATGGTTATGAGAAATTATATCTAATTGTTCTTTTGTGCTAAGTGAACTTGTTTAGTAACGTGTTGTCGAATGAATTGGGAAGGCAAAGGGTTCGAGGGTCGAAATAGTTCATAGTAAGGGATGTCCGTATGTTGTAAGAGTGAGAAGTGGGGGTAGTGTACGTGAGGTAATCGCTTAGGTGGATTTCACCTTGGAGGAAAGAATTCTTAGCTGGTAGTTTGAAAGCTTGTGGTAATGTTTTATGTGGCAAGGATGAGGCAACTTAGAAGAGAAAGTAAAGGGTATGTCGGGGGTTGTTAGTCAGAATGGTTGTAGTGCGTATTGTGGACTTTTCGACGTGTTAGAATTGCTAGGCTATGATCAAGAACCTAGTAAGTAGGTTGGTTGGGAAGTAGTTGGTGGTAAGAGTGCTAGTGTAATTCTGAGGTAGTTGGTGAGAGGGTAAAGATGGAGAAGCGATGGATGCTATGACATGTTTTACTAGTTGGTTTCTTGTATTATGCGGTGGCGCCGGGTTGACCAATGATGTCTACCAGTACGTGTGTTTTGTACTGATACTACTCTTGCTATATCTTTTTGGCATAGTCTGAAATCTGGATGCAGGGTCAGTGATGTTTCATTAGGTGAAGACGAAGAAAATCTCCAGCAACTTCTATTTTCCTTCCGCATGGTGGGAGTTGTGTCATTTATTATATTGTCCAGATTTTTCTCTTAGTAGCTCTTGTACCTGTTTAGACTAGATCCTTGGGGGATGTTAATTACTTTACAAGTCTTAACCCGAATTTTTTAAAGAAGGTTTTCATTATAAAAACTTTATGATTTCATTTATATTTATTTTTCGTTAATTTTCCGCATGTTTGGACTATTGGGATATGAGGGTTCTTCTACATAGGTGTTAGAGTGGGTGCCCGCACGACCTGGTGGGTTGGGTCGTGACACACATATTCTGAGGAAAGTTTTGACCTTTTTCCTAAAAATTATTACTTTTTTTTCTTAAATCATTTGTCGTATTTTTAATACTCTAATAGTTATCTCAAATTATTTATCATTTTAGAAGTTCAAGACAAAAAATATTTTTCATTTTATTCTTACTAATAAATTTTCTTGAATAATACAACCACCTCAATTCTGATTTGGTGCAAACTCTATACAGATAAGTTTTTACCCTATAGTTATTAAGGTAAAATATGTACACCTAAATAATTGAATGTTTACGAAATACGATATAGATGAGTTAAACTTTGCAATGTGTAAATTAAGTTTTTAAAAAAAATATATTTTCTATTAAATAAATAAAGTTATGTGACACTAGTGTTATTGAGACATAATAAAATTTAGTGGATTTATCGAAATGTACACAAGCTACATCAGAGTTTTACAATCATAAAAAAAGAATATGAAAAGTACAATATGTTTTTGTTCCATCAATCACGTCAACACAAAAAATAAATAATAAAATAACTAAATGACACCAATTTTTATTCATTTCATTACTAATATAACTGCCCGCGCTTCACACGATCTTAAATAATAAAATTAGATTAGATTATTATTGAATAACAGTGTCAATTTTTTTTAAAAAAAATTCATTATTAATTTATAATTAATCATCTTTTCACAATTTTTCTAAAATTCTATATAAAATTCTTTAGTAGAAAGAATTTGTTAAAAATATTTTTCACTTCCATTTAAAACTTTTCGACCTTATATAAAAAAACTAATTTAAATTAAAATTTTAAAAATAAATATGAAAAGGACAAAATATTGGTAATATGTGAATTAATGAGCATGTAAACTTAAGATGTCATAAGTTTTTTCTTCCTTCCTCTAAAATTTACTTGTTTCTTAATGTAAGTTGTTTATAATTTTATTTATATAAGTAAAAAAATGAAATGAACAAAGAAAAAATCAAATAAATGTACATTATTGATGAGATCAAATTCCCTAGTATCTTTTTGATTTTTGGCACTTGCCTTTTTCTTTTCATTTATTTTTTAGTATATAATCATTCAATTTTCTATCTAACATCAATATTTCAGATATTATATGAAGAAAGAAGAGGAGAGAAGATATAAAACTTGTAATATCATTGATGGTACACAATCAAATCATAAAAGTAATAGTACAAAATTATTTTGTTATATTTCATGAATTCAATACTAATTATTATTAATTTGACCGTACCAAAATAAGTGTTATCTATATAGGAATATTAAATGAAAAATACATCAATATTTATTCATTAGAGACAAAAATAAATATAAAATGAAAAGAGCTTTTTGGTATTGAATGAAAAATGACCATAAATAAAATGAAAAGAGCTTATTGGTATTGAATGGAAAATGATCATTAATTATATTACAACAACAATATATTTAGTTAAAGGTCAAAGAAGGGTTAAATGTATATTTATTTAGTCAAAGATAAGAGTGTAGAATGTACGCAAATCATTAGTCGTATTACAACAATAATACATCTAGTCAAAGGTCAAAAGAGAATTAAATGTCTATATATCTAAATAAAAAATAGGAGCCTAAAATATAAGCAAGATTTGACTATATATATCTCTTCATAGATAGTAGTGTAGAATGTACACAGACAATGTACTATGTATGAAGTTAGAGACTCAATACACATAGTAGTCTTAAAAAAGGAACAAAATTTTCTCCATTCTTCCTCAAAATTCATTTTCTAGGCTTCATTGTTAGTACAATAAAAATGCCCTAACAACGCCAATTCATCCTTCTTGCCTTCCTGGACTCCACTCCATTTCCCCCATGATTATAGGTAAATCTGTAACTAATCTATTGATATTCATTATTATTTTGATTTATGAGGGCAATATATATATATATATATATATATGATTTGCTCAATTTTGTCCTAATGTTTGCCCCTTTTGTTCTTCTCGATCTGATTTTCATGCTTTTGCTTTTCTATAAACTGTTTTTGTGAATTCTAACAACAGTTTTAAGTTCCTCTTTTAGTCTTTTCAGGAACACTCTAAGAGACAATGATCTGGCTAGTTTCTAATCCTAGATGAATGTTTTGCAAATTCTTGACGATATACTTGTGTAGAACCTGTTTGATTTTCATAAGAGTATAAAATCATTTTCTCAATTCCTCTAAATAGTTAAAGGCTAAATTGCTTATTCTAGATTAAGATTGAAGATTTGAAGAGTCCAAAAAGTGCCCTATAATTAAAACACTCATAAAAGGTATTCAAAATTTACTTTACTATCTTTTTAAGAAATCATTACTTTTTCTTTTCGATCAGCGTTATGCTATAGTTACATAGGTCTCTTGGGATTTTTGAATTTTAATACTAGTAAAATTGTTGATTTGATGTTCTAAATCTAGAAAATGAAATAACTTCTTATGTTTATTTATTTATTACTAAAAATGAACAGATTTTAGTAGGAGCAAACTGGAACTACATAAAATATCCATTATTTTTCTTTGTAGGTTGAGCTCTATGAAACAGAGAAATCTGAAACAAAAGGCAGGAATATAATGTCATGCTGACAAACTTTCGAGTTCAAGTGATTCTTTAGTATCACTATCATCTTCATCGAAAATCTAAAAAACATAACAATAAGTCAACTCTTAGATTTTGAGGATCCAAAAAGTACGATAAATAACAGTAATTAAGGAAAAAAATAATTAAAACACTACAAATTTGCATTTCAATATATTTCAAATATAGGAAACTTCGTATCAAGCAAAGAGCATATGAGAGCTTATATGATTCCACCAACAAAATATCGGGTAGGTAAAATCGTTTGAAACTGTTAGGATTAAAGGGAAGCCTTGTTGGTGCTTCATATTCCTCTTTAGCAAAGAACTAAGATAAGTGAAGAAGGATATGAAGCACCAACAAGGCTTTCCTTTAATCCTAATAGTGTCAAATGATTTTACCTGCCTAACATTTTGTTGGTGGAATCATATTAGCTTTCATTTGTTCTTTGCTTGATAAGAAGCTTCTCATATTTGAAATATTTTGGTATGCAAGTTTGTAGTGCTTTAAATCTTTTTTTCCTTATAGTGGTCATTTGTTGTACTTTTTTGGTTCCTCAATAATCTGAGAGTTGACTTCATGTTATCTTTCTTAGGTTTTCTATCTCAATTTATATGTCATATATAAATTTTGGACAGGAATTCACACTTCAGATTTTAAAGAAAAATTTATATATTTGAAAAACACATAAAAGATATTAATAATTTAAAATATATAAGTGATTATGATAAAGAAAATTTTTGTTTAACCCACAAAATTCAAACAACAACGCATGTAATTGGAACGAAGAGAGTATTTTTTTTTTCTCATTGGAGGTCTCGTTGGCCGCATTCATGTTGAGTCAATTTGACGACTTTTACCAGAAAATGTTTTTCTTTGAAAGAAGTATATATAAGAATTTAACTAGAAAATATTAGAGAAATACACCGTACTAATTAAGTTGCTAAAACGTTCTGTTAGAAAATTATAAAAGTATTGACTCTTATAAGCCATATATAGGTCAAGAATCTTGTATAGTGCTTTTTATATATATATATTGTATTACTTTTCTAGTATCGGAAACAATATGTTTACCTTCATTCTCATTTATGAAATTGCAGTGAACATGTCAATATTATAATGAAAAGAGAAATTTACTTCCAATATTTTGACACAATTAGTTACACAAGCAAAGAAAAACATAACTACTTGTATACTAGTCAGCCCTCCTCCAAAGATAGCTAACAAAAGTTTGAAAGCATAATAATAATTGATCAAGCATCAATATTTTCCAATCTCCACAAATTTGCTCTTAGAACCTTTATTTCTAGTGAAAAGAGCTTCCATTTCTTCCAAAGACTTTCCCTTAGTCTCAGGCAAGAAATAGTAAAAAAAGATCAAAGCGATGACTGATATCCCAGCAAACATGAAGAAAACACCTGCAATTGTCATTGCTGACATCATTGACAAAAAAGTCATAGAAACTGTTGCATTCATCAACCTGTTAACTGCAACACCAATTCCGACTCCTAAACCCCTATACCTAAGAGGAAAAATCTCAGCAGTATATACCCAAGTAACTGGCGCAAGCCCAACATTGAAAAATGCAACATATGAATAAGTTGTAATTATGCTAAGGACCAAAGTCCATACAAGTTTGCCACCAGATTGCTCTGCCAAAGTCAAGAAAGTCCCAAGTCCAGTTAATGCCAAAACCATCCCACTTACACTCGTTAACACTAGCTTTCTCCTACCAACTCTGTCAATCAAGATAGTCGACAATACTATGAATGAGAACTTAGTTAATCCAACACCACACGTCGCAAGAATTTGGTGCTTATGGTCATGTACCCCTGCTTTCGCAAATATTTTGTGACTATATAATATCACTGCTTCAATTCCAGTTGCATGTTCAAAGAAATGAATTCCCACACCAGCAATTAAAATCCATCTAAGTGACTTTGTTGGTTTTAGAAGCAATTCTTTCCAAATACCTTCACCTTGTGACTTTACTGAATCCGGAATCCTGACACTGTCATCATCACAATTTTCATCGATGCCTATAGCTCTTTTAATCTCCCTCAATCGGAGTTCAGCTTCTTTAGGGTCATTTGAAACTTTGTACATTATTTCCTTGGCTTCTCCAAGACGGCCTTTCATGATCAGCCATCTAGGAGACTCTGGCATTCTGAGAATGCCAATCGCCAAGAAAAGTGAAGGAATTGCTGCAATCCCTAACATAATTCTCCAGCCAAGTCGCAGAGGCAATCCAGAGAAAATATAATTGGACAAATAACCAAGTAAGATCCCAACGCTAATTCCAACTTCTGGAAGAGATGTTAGAAATCCACGAGTCGATGGAGATGAAACTTCTGCTGAATAAACTGGTGCAATCATAAGTGCAAAACCAACACCAACTCCAGCAATGCATCGACCTACTAATAAAACCACATAACTTGGACCGTATCCCATTACAACGGATCCTAATAAGAAAATGACGGAAGCTATAACTATAGTGTAACGTCGACCAATATAATCAGAGGTTCTTCCAGCACTGAGTGAGCCAACTAAAGCACATAAATTAAGTATCCCTGCTAGAACCTCTGTTTTTGCATCACTGATTTTGAATTCCTTTTTCACAAAAATCATTGCTCCACTCATCACTCCAGTATCTGAATTCAAACATAAAATTCTCGTTAGGTTATGTTTTGAATCCGGCTAATGAAAATCCTGACTCTATCTGAACCAATGCGATTAATGAGTTTGAAATACAGAGATGCCTACATGATGGAAAATTAAGGAAAAAGAAGAATTTTAGAAGTAGAAAACTGACCATATCCAAAGATGATAGATATCATGGAAGCAACAATGGAACAAGCACAAGCATATTTGTTAATCTTTGTGGAACTTTGTCCTTCACCCTTCTCCATAATTTTTCAATGCAACAATAGCTTTGATAGGAAAATATATTGCATGTATAATATGAACAATATATGTGTAAATATATATATAGTAAGTAGTAAAGTAATATGGTATGACACTTAATTCACTCGTGGAACACAGTCACAATTTGTGATAACTTTTAATTTAGTGCATTCATTTCAGTTACGGATCAAGAAATCAGATCTCTGCCACTTTTATGAAACTTCACTAATTTTGGCAACACAATCCTATTCTAATTATAATATGTGGTGGTATCATCTGTATTATACTCTCTCTATTAAAATAAAAAATTGTGACATCATTGCCATGTGGAAAGTAATTTCATCGTGGCAAAAAAGTGACAATAGATAACTAACACATGTACCAATCCCAGTTGAAAATATAAATTGAAACACATACCTTCACTCTTTAAAGATCGATTGAAACAAGGTCTAGTCAGTATTCATGAGCTGTGTTTCTTACCCATATTATTTGATGTGTTTTTCTCAAACTTATGAGTGACACTTAATGTGTAAATTTCTTACACTCCAAATAGTTTATTTGTGAAACCAATTAAAATCGAATAGTTTAGCGTGTTTATGACATTTGACTATTTTTTATGCTCTTTTTAAAAATGAGATTGATGAATAATTAAAGTATTAAAGTTCTCCATTCCTTAATTTCTTCTTGCAGTTGTGGCAGGTTGATCGGACTAGCTGTTTGTACTATAGTTGGGTGATTAAGAGGGTGTTTGGATTGACTTAAAAATTGGTCAGACCTACTTATAAGTTAGTTTTAGACTTCTGAAAGTGTTTGCCAAATATAAAAATAACTTAAAATAAGTCAAACAATGACTTAAAATAAGTTAGAAATTATTTGGCAAGGTTAAAAATAACTTAAAATAAGTTTAAAATGACTTAAAATAAGTTAAAAACCAAAGATATGCCTCCCCTACTTTTTATTTTTCGGCTTAAAAGTCATTTCAGTTTGACTTATTATTTTAAAATTAAAAGCTACTCTTTTTAAGTCAATCCAAACAGGCTATAATTTGTTACTTTCCTACTATTGTTTATTTTTGGCAGATTATTATTGGGATTATATATGATGCCTCCTAAGGGCAAAGAACATAGCTGTCAAATTATACTAATTAGCCGATTTCCTGAAAATGTAAACAATGTCTTTCCAATGTGTTTGCCTTTGCGTGATGCTGTTATCGAAGAAATGGAGATATAATTGATGCAGACATGATCTAGTGTTGAAGCTTGATCGTGTGAGTGAAGAAAACCAATGTCGATTATAAAGCATTTTCATCGAGTATGGGATCATGGCAAGATTTGATGAAGGAGATCCCTCTTTAAAGGTGTAAAGTTTGCGTGAGAGAAAATGATCAAAATGGTCACTTAATTTGGTTTCATTTGATCTTAATGTATAAACATGATGGACATGGTCCATCTAATATACTTCAACTTCTACTATCAATTTGTATTTCCTTTTCATATTTGATTTTATTATGCTTTGCTTAAGTCAATCGAAGATCTATCGATTACAACCTCTCTACCTTCACAAGATCACCCAACTTATGAAATTATAGTGAACATGTTGTTATTGTAGTGAAAAAAGATTAGTTTATTTCCACTATTTTGACATACAAATAAAGAGAAGCAAAATTGGAAAACTCTTCCCTTGAAATAAGTTGCACTAACAAAGAAAAACATACATAACTATTTTTAAACTAGCCAACCCTCCTCTTTTATTCGCGTTGTGCATAGGCGCTAGCTAATACCAAAATTTATTGCATAATAATTGATGAAGGAGTCAATGATTTCCAATCTGCACCTCTTTTCTAACATTCTTAGAATCTTTGCTTTTAGTGAAAAGAGCTTCCATTTCTTCCAAAGACTTTCCTTTAGTCTCAGGCAAGAAAAAGTAGAAAAGAGCAAAGCGATGACTGATATCCCAGCAAACATGAAGAAAACACCTGCAATTGTCATTGCTGACATCATTGACAAAAAAGTCATAGAAACTGTTGCATTCATCAACCTGTTAACTGCAACACCAATTCCAACTCCTAAACCCCTATACCTAAGAGGAAAAATCTCAGCAGTATATACCCAAGTAACTGGCGCAAGCCCAACATTGAAAAATGCCACATATGAATAAGTTGTAATTATGCTAAGGACCAAAGTCCATACAAGTTTGCCACCAGATTGCTCTGCCAAAGTCAAGAAAGTCCCAAGTCCAGTTAATGCCAAAACCATCCCACTTACACTCGTTAACACTAGCTTTCTCCTACCAACTCTGTCAATCAAGATAGTCGACAACACTATGAATGAGAACTTAGTTAATCCAACACCACAAGTCGCAAGAATTTGGTGTTGATGGTCATGTACTCTGCTTTCGCAAATATTCTGTGACTATATAATATCACAGCTTCAATTCCAGTTGCATGTTCAAAGAAATGAATTCCTATACCAGCAAGTAAAATCCTTTGAAGTGATTTTGTTGGTTTTAGCAGCAATTCTTTCCAAACACCTTCGTCTTGTTTCTTTACTGAATCTGAAATCTTCACAACTTCATCATCACAATTTTCGTCCATGCCTAAATTTCTTTTAACCTCCCTCAATCGGAATTCAGCTTCTTCAGGAGAATTTGAAACTTTGTGCATTATTTCCTTGCCTTCTCTTAGACGGCCTTTCATGATCAACCATCTAGGAGACTCTGGCATTCTGAGAATGCCAATCCCCAAAAAAACTGAAGGGATTGCAGCAAGTCCTAACATAATTCTCCAACCGATTCTCAGAGGCAATCCGGAAAAAACATAATTAGACAAATAACCAAGCAAAATACCCGTGCTAATTCCAATTTCTGGAAGGGATGACAGAAATCCACGCGTCGATGGAGATGAAACTTCTGCTGAATAAACTGGTGCAATCATAAGTGCAAAACCAACACCAACTCCAGCAATACATCGACCTAATAATAAAATTGTGTAATTTGGACCGTATCCCATTACAACGGATCCTAAAAAGAAAAGTATTGAAGCTATAACTATAGTGTAACGTCGGCCAACATAATCAGAGGTTCTTCCAGCACTGAGTGACCCAATTAAAGCACATAAATTTAGTATCCCTGCTAGAACTTCTGTTTTCACATCACTGATATGAAATTCTTTTTTCACAAAAATCATTGCTCCACTCATCACTCCAGTATCTGAATTCAAACATAAAATTCTCGTTAGACTATTTATTAAAACAAAATTTCTCATAATATAAACAAATATTTTGAATCCCTTTAATGAAAATCCTAACTCTATCTGACGTAATTATAAATTAATCAACATGCCAGAAGCAAAAATATATACATAGAAAACTAACCATAGCCAAAGATGATAGATATCATGGAAGCAACAATGGAACAAGCACAAGCATATTTATTAATCTTTTTTAAACCTTGTTCTTCACCCTTCTCCATAATTTTTCGATGCAATAATAAG
Source organism: Solanum pinnatisectum (assembly GCA_035578085.1). Lineage (NCBI taxonomy): Eukaryota > Viridiplantae > Streptophyta > Magnoliopsida > Solanales > Solanaceae > Solanum > Solanum pinnatisectum. The sequence goes on from CM069077.1 coordinate 18,007,534, forward strand.
TTTGATAATAAAATATTTGATATATAGTAAGTAAAGTAAAATACTATTGACACTTGATTCACTTGTGGAACACACTCATTACGGCAATGGATATAACAAAATCAGATGTATACCCTTTTATGAACTTTACTAATTTTGGGTCTATATATAGAAAAAAAAATATTTATTCTAATTATAGTTCCTATTTATTTGGATTATCAGTTTTCTAAAACGACCATCTCCTTAATTAATTAGTTATTAATAGAATATGTGTGGATAATAATTGAAACTCTTACAAATCCTGATGTGAAATTTGAACAGTGATCCATTTGCATCGGAAAGAAAGTTTACTCAGATTGTTTAGTGTCAATTTTCACTATGTTAAAAATAAATATTCGTTTTACTTATATAAAAATTAAAAATGGAGGAAGTAGTATAAAATATCAAAGTCTCACGTGTCCCGTTATATTGAAATGACAAATGGAGCATTGGCTTTACGTCATTCATTAAAAGTATTTTTATAAAAGAAATATTAATTCAAGAAAAACACTTTGTTTTAGACTAATTAATTTGAAAAAACACTTGTTGTCGAAATTAGAATTTAGAAGGGATAAGTGTTGAGAGAAAAAGTTAATTCTATTTTAATTTAAAAAAATTACAAGTATTATAGTTAAATCAATTATTTTTAGTAATCATATGTCCATAACAAGTAAAATGAATAGCATGTAATATTCATATATATATATATATATGTAAGCTTGTATTAGTTGTATAGAAAATAAGTTAAAACAAAGAGTAAATAAAACTGAAGAACAAATCCATACAAAAAACCAGGCTACTAATCTAAGATTAATAACTCTAGATTCCATTCTAATCCTGCATATTCTTCTGGATTTATTTTTATTGGTTAATTAATTTTATACCTTTATTACCCATTATTTCTACCACATCTTTTATTTGAAGTTTGAATTTTGTATTACTACTTAAGGTCATTTTTCCTATGAAACCTACGCACATTAATAAGTTATTTCCATTATTCATTTCTTCGTATCCTTTAGTCTGGATTCCTATTTAAATATGTTTTCCAAATTCTTTTAGATTAATTAAAAAGTATGGGCTTATATAAAATATTCCACCATTATTTGCCATGTCTACTTCGGTTAATCCGATTATAGATTTCTTTAAATCTGACCATCTATCATCGTATAATACAATTAAAACTTTAGATCCTAGATTCTTTCTAGTTAATGCTTTTATTCCTATTACTATTAATCCCATATGCATTAGCATTAATTTTGGGTTTTTTATTGTCTTTATAAAAGCTGGGTTTACTAGGTTTAAAATTGCAAAGTCTTCTCCTATTGCTGATATCTGTTCTTCTCTATAGTGTCTGTATAATTGATTATCTCTAGAGAAATATTTTACATTATATAATGTTTTTGGATTTAATATATATATATATATATATATATATATATATATATATATATATATATATATATATATATATATTTATTTATTTATTTTAATCTTTTTTGAATTTTGTCCATCCCTTCTCCATAATTTTTCAATGCAATAATACGTTTGATAGGAAAAATCTTTGTTTTCGTGAACAATATATATATAGTAGTAAAGTAAAACACTATTGACATTTGATTCACTTGTGGAACACACTCATAATGTATGATAGTGCATGCATTATGGCTAATAGATAAAACAAAATTAAATCTCTACCCTTTTATGAACTTTATTAATTTTGAGCCTATATATATATATATAGAAAAAATAATAATCATATTGTTATTATACTTCCTATTTATTTGGGTTTTCAGTTTTCTAAAATGACTATCTTCTTAATTAATTAGTTACTAGTAGAATGTATGTGGATAAGAAATGAAAGTCTTACGAGACTCTGATGTGGCATTTGACCAGTATCCATTTGCATCGGAAAGAAAGTTTACCCGCATTCGATGTTATCAGTATTAATTGGACAATATTAGAAAAATATTGTAATGACCCGTTAGGTCTTTTTAGTACTAAAACTATTTTGACTCTTTCTATAAAATTTTAAATGAGACTTTGAACTATTTGCTTAATTATGATTATTTAAAGGAAAAAAAGTCTGAAATATATCCGAATTTTGACCAAAATTATTGTTACGATACCGAACTTTGGAAAGAACCTTTTACCCCTCTGCACTATTTAATAATGTATTTTAAAGGTATATATGTGGCCACGTGGACATCATAAATATTGCATCATTATAAATAATAATGTGTCCACATGGGCACATATATACCTTTAAAATACATTATTAAATAGTGCAGGGGATAAAAGGTCCTCCATAAAGTTTGGTATCGTAACAATAATTAGAAGTATTTTTCAGACCCTTTTCCCTTATTTAAATTAGGTAAATTTTTATATAATTAATTTAATTAGTGATTAGTGAGTCAATTCCATAAATCATTTAATACCCTTTGAAACCCAATTTATGTATAACAATAAATTAGAGCTTAGAAGGGTTTGGGCGAGAATTTACCTGCGGGATGCGGCGCCCACGAAAGTGACTATATTCAGATTGGAAGCGTTCAAGGCATTGAGGAAGGGAAAAGCATTGGAGAATTAAATTGTTTGACTTCGGTTCTTCGGTGAAGGTAAGTTATGGTTTATTCTATGTGATAGAGTGTCTCTTACTAGTGGTTGATAGTCATTGATTAATATTGTGAAGCTGTCTATGTACTTAATTGTTGTGGCTTCGATGAGTTATCTGTTGTTGTGATTGGTCGATAATCCCAAGACAGTGAACCCATACTCTTGAACTTGGTCTATCAAAGTGATACCTTAAATAAAGAAAGCTTGATGAAAGATTGTTAATGAAGTGAAAAGTGGTGATAACGAATGATGAATTAAATATGTTGTTGGATCGGATGCCACGAGTTGGCATGATATATTTGGATCGGGTGTCACGACCCGACACAGTATATTTAGATCGGGTGCCACGAGTCGACATGATATATTTGGATCGGGTGCCACGATCTGTCACGATGTTATTGGATTGGGTGTCACGTTCCTACACGATGTTATTAGTCGAGTGTCACGGTCCGACACGATATTATTGGATCGGGTGTCACGTTCTTGCACGCTAACATTAAAGGAAAATATTAAGTTTAACTTAATGTACTCCATCTCAAAGAACAAATTTTTCAAAAGAGCGTGGTGTGGAGGCATGAGTCCTCGTGTGTGTTCTTGATATTGTAACTGATTATTACGTATTTGCTTCAGTGTTGTTATCACTTGTTCATGTTGGTTGTTGCTTGCCACTTGCTAAGTGCTATAGTTTATTTCATGTTATTACTTTATGCATATTAATTTCTATTTTGAGTCAGCCAATGATATCTACTCAGTACATGTTGCCCTTTACTAATCCCTACTTGTAATTTTCCTTGGTGTTCCTTTTGTGGAGTGCAGCGAGTGTATCAGCAGCTTCGACTTGCCCTTTATTCTAGCTCGTCTCCAGCACATCAGATTTCAGGGTGAGCTATTCCTTCTAGCTCTTGTTGGATTCTCTTGGTCATGGCATGATGTCCTTAGATTTCGGATATAGACTATTCTATTCTATTTATTTATTTAGGTATCTTTAATACTCTTAGACTTGATATTTTGAGATTAGATGTCCTTGATGTGATAATTTTCTGATTTTGGGAGTAATAAGTAATAGACTCTAGAGGTTTTTTTTATTGGTTATTTTAATAAATTTTGAGCTTCCGCATTATGGTGGTATTTCGTAAGTTATATAACTAATATAAATTGGGGTTTGAATTCCTCGATTCGCCTACCTAGGAGGTTAAGTGTGGGTGCCACTCATGACTTCTTTTGGGTCGTGAAACATACACAATATTAAGTTTCTAAAACATATACTTATAATTGACTCTTATAAGTATCAGAGTATTGACTCTTAAACCATATAGGTTGAGTCTTGCATAGCTTTTCTTATACTATTACTTTTCTATTATTGGTAGTGGTGGCTCCAGTTATTAGTGGCATAAAGCCAAAAATAAATCGGAGGTCTAATTTTTATTTTTTTTGTTTTTAAAATATACTTATAATAGTTCTATTATTATTAAAAATGGGCCCTCAAATTTAGGGTCCAAGACAGATGCCTCATTTTTTAAAGGCATTGAGTCACTTGTGATTATCAAAAACAACATTTTACCTTCACAAGGTCATCTTACTTATGAAATTACATTGAACCGAACAGAGAAATTTATTTTCAATATTTTGATTTTATATATATATTCTTTCCTTAAATAAGTTATACTAGTAAAGAAAAACATTACTTCTATGCTAGTCAGCCCTCCTCCTTTATCTGTGTTAACTCAGACAAACTTTTTCGAGGATAGCTAACAAATCAAAGCATAATAATAATTGATCAATCAATCAACTGTTTTCAATCTCCACCTCTTTCCTAACATTCTCAGAATCTTTACTTCCAGTGAAGAGTGTTAGAATACGCACAACGAAAGCAATATCCAAGATCACGAATTCACAATATAATTAATTAGCATAATACAACGAATTAAAGAAGAACATTAACCTGTTGAAGCTTCTGCACAAATCGCTTGATACATCGGAATTCAGGGTTGCAACCTTCTACTACTTCTTGATTAAATTTCTAATCAACACTTGTGTGGTCAAGTGAATATTTTGTTCTTCGTAAAGGTCTGTCTTTTCTGAAGGTAACCCAACCCTTTTTATACACAATTTTCAATTGAAAAAGGTTCAAAAAAATTGAGCAGTTGTTCCTCCATTAAAACATAAATGTTTTTGTCTTTAAGGTGGCTAAAAACATTTTTGTCTTTTAAGACAAACGTTTCAACATCAAACATTTCCTTCAATAGGCAAAATCCTTTTATATTCTTTTTAGAAGACCATTAAATAAAATATACTTCTTCTTAATTTATCACACATTTTCCCTTTACCAAAATTTGATTAATTAAATCAACCATAGTAGTGACCAAAGATTTATTATTTAAGGCTTCCAATTATGATATTAATCCAAAATGACTGAATTACCATATCACAATAAACTAGAAGATATTCCACTAAAATCTTGTAATTGCACTCCTTGATCCAACTTTAAAATCAACCATTACACCTTATTTAACTCCCCATATTAGAATTACCGACATCAATAAATTAAATCATACTTTTCTTGAAAAAAATAATTCATTGATTAATTTAATTCTTTATCTTTATGCTTAAATTAATTCAAGTGACGGATATATATATATATATATATATAATCCACCTACAGGGTTTTCATTTGACAACTTATAAGCAACCATAAAGGGGTGTCTTCTTTCTCGTGACTGAGATATGGTTCTATCAACTAATTATTATTTCACGAATGTGATTTGTCATTATCCAATCCATTAGGAATATTTTGCCTCATCATAGAATCTCTATTAAAATAATAAAACAAATTACACGGATCATAGTAATTATATCAAGATTAAGAGTATAAGTACATGTAATGAACTAGAGATTAAATTCAGAACCTAAACTCATATCTCAATTTGGTCTGTTCAATACATACTAAATATACTAGCATAAGAAATTGAAATTTTACCATCCTCATAATCAAGATCGAATTATAATTAATTGTGTGCTGCAATCATCAAGATGTTTGTCCAACTTCATCTTTAATGGTGAACATTTAATTTATAACTTATAAAAACTTAAAAAATTTAATCTTCCGCGTATGAGTTAAATAACTTCACACACAAAATCATATACTATATAAGTAACAGACACACATATAAACACAAAGATCTATTCAAACAAAGACTTTATTTTAAAAATTAAATAACATAAAATACAAAATCTTTACAAAGAATTAAAACCAATACTATATCTCAACCATATGGTTAATAGTATCTTCCAACAAAAAGAGCTTCCATTTCTTCCAAAGACCTTCCTTTAGTCCTCGGCAAGAAATTGTATTAGTCTCAGGCAAGAAATAGTAAAAAAAATCAAAGCCAACATTGATATCCCAGCACACATGAAGAAAGTAATTAACTGCAATTATAATTGAGGTAGAAATTGACAAAAAGAAAGTCATAGAAATCGTTGCATTCATCAACCTATTAACCGCAACACCAATTCCAATTTCTAAACTCATAAACTTAAGAGGGAAAATCTTAGGAGTATATACCCAAGTAACAGGACCAAGCCCAAAATTGAAAAACATCACAAAATCATAAGTTTGTAATTATGCTTAGGACCAAAGCCCATATAAGTTTCCTACTAGAGTGCTCTACCAAAGTCAAGAAAATCCCAAGTCTAGTTACACAATTATACCACTTAAACTTGTCAACAAAAGCTTTCTCCTACCAGCCCTGTCACGATCCAAAAATAGATGTGATGACACTCGTCTTTATATAACCAAGATAAGTTAACCTAAAACCCAAATATCAGGATAAACTGCAAAACTAAAATAAGAATGAAAGTTTAACAACAATTAATAATGTGGATAACAAAGTCAACTCAATTAAAAACCCCAAAACTTGATTGTCACATACACAAGTTTCTAATATATTAAAATAGATTTGAAAGAAAACATAAGTCTCAAATGATGTTGTCTCTAAAGTAGAACAAAATCTTAAACATGAGCAAGAAGGTCCACCGAAATGACAAATAACTACCTCACAAATCTCCATAGAAAGTCTCGGACAAGAAGAGAATAGAAAGTATCACGAAGATCCGGTCTCGTAACCTACACAAATGTGGAAGCAAGGGGTGAGTATCAAACAACACGGCACTCAGCAAGTGAACTCCAAAACACAAAGCCAAGAATATAAAATACGGTTACTCTTTACACTCCAATCGAACCTCCATAACTACAACCTGCATAAAATCAGCCCAACCTAACAATTTACAGTTTACATAGCACATAGTTTAATAACAACACTCCAACAATTACAAATCAGCAACACACAAGATCAAGTTGATCAGCTACAAGTTCTACAGAAAGTCACTCACAAGTTCACAAATGATAAAGTTATGCAATGCAATTAAATGCAATGCCAAATATAGTTATGCATGTCTGACCTAGTGATTCAACACACTCAATATCTCTCAGTTCATGATCCATGTGGGACATATCTATCCATGTATCCATCACGGCGTGCGACACAATCCACGACAATAGAATCCATCGCAACATGCGACACGTCGATCAAATAATAATATATGTCGTAGCGTGAGACACGTCTCTTGAATCATAACTACCATCGCAGTGTGCGACACATTCCTTAAAATGGTACATTCTCTTTAATTCCTTATTCTCCCTCAGTTCACACAAAACTTGTCACAACCGTATCTCGGAACCAATGCAAATAGGCATGTTCACACAAATAATGAGGAGGTGATCATATTCATATCAACACATAATTCACAACATCAACAATGAATCAATAAACCTTTCAAATCATTCTCAACACGTCACATATCAATATTTAATCAAGTTGCCTTTTATTACCCTTTTCAGCATTAAAATCATTCAATATGAACAAGTCAATCCATCACCAAGTCTCATTACTCCCCCAACACATTCAACAAGGAAATATACGATTCTATACACTTTCACTTGCGTCAAATAATCGAATAATCACTCTGGGACTTAAGCCTTCCCATTTCGCTGGGATTCCAAATTAATGCAATCTGGTTTATTAGCTTTTTAATATTAATATCTTAATATATTAATTTTCTTTATTTGGAGTTACAAGAATGCTGAATGATTCAGCAGTTAGTGCCTCTATTTATTGTTGTCGTTGGCGGACATTTCTTTACTACTTCTTTATTGGCAGATAGAGAATGCACATATTGACTTTTTTCCGTTGAGTTGCACTTGCACATTGAGGGGCATTTGTTGCCCACATTATTTTTTACTCTGTATTTCTCCATTACACCTTATAACCTATGTAACTCCTAAGACTATTATCTTCACTATTTACTACACAATTTATCTTCCTATTCATTGCTAGGAAGACTTCTTCTAGTATAAATAGTGGTGGTTTTCATTCGTTTTGTTACACACAACATACAAGAGAAAAATATAGAGTGCAAAAAGTTTGTCAAAAAGAGAGTTCTTATTAGTTGAAGGGAGGTGTTTGTGGAGCTTTGGACTCAACTCTTGTCCAGAGTTGTTGAGTTATACTTTGTGAAGGTTGTTGTATCCTGGAGGGGACAAGTCAAGAGGACTACTGCTGGACCGGTGAAAAACATTTGCTGCAGTGGGCTTGAATCTCCATAAAGAGAGCGAGATATCCGCACTCAGCCTTGAAGAAATTTTATTTCTTCATTTTATTTTCAATTGTAATCTTGTAATTTTGTTATCTTGTAAGTTTTTCACTAACAATTCAAATAAATAATCATAATAAGATTTCGTAAATAACAACACTAATATTACTATATATCTAGCCTAGAGCCAAAACTCATTCAAATCTATAATTAAGTTTTGAAATCTTCATGCCAACTAATATGTCAAGTCTTATATTTTCTAAATTTCAAACTCATGATTAAGTCTTATTTCTTCGAAATAACATAATTGTAATGATTTTATTTAATACAATACATCTAATATTTAATTTAATTTGGTATAACAACGCATCAAAACTCGGATCAAAATACGATACCATGGGGAAATTTTAAAACATCAAAGCCACATTACGAACAATTCATGGGAAACAACAATCTCAGAACCTCAAATTCCTACGGCCTATATATCAATCCCAAGCATAATTACCCAATCATGGCCCCTTAATCATTTGACAATCATTATTTAGATAGTGGAAAATAAGACCTTGTCTGCCTCAAAATTCCAAAAACAAAACACTGCCTTAACTGCCAACTTTGCTACCTTTCAATTTCTTAACCAATTCAACTAATTAAAACTCCCTCGGTTCAACAATACATGTCCACTATATTATTTTAGGATGTCCAATAATACTTGTCCACTTTCTAAAATCAATGGATAATTTTACACTTTAATTCCTAATTTACCCTTATCATTAATAATAGTCATTTCTTTATTACATTTTTCAAGGCATTATATTTATTATTCTCAAAAGGTGATATAATAAAATTATCATTCTATTTATAGTTTCTTAAGAAGTATGAAAAATCAATAATGGACAAGTATTTGTTGGACAGAAAGAAATATATACTAGTATTTTACATTCTATAACTTAGTAATTAATGTGACAATTTTTTTATTCTAAAACGAGAGAGAGTAATACACATGATACCACCACTTATTACTTAAGATCGTATTTCTCAAACTTATGAGTGATAGTTAAGGTGTGTTTCTTACCATTTGAAAAGTTTATTTGTGAAACTAACTAAATTCGAATAGTTTAGATATATTTATAACACTTCATTCTATATTTTTCAATGCTAATTTTAAAAATGAGATTGATGACTAGTTGTTTATTTTTGGCAGATTATTATTGGGATTATATATGATGCCTCCTGAGAGCAAAGAACATAGCTGTCAAATTAGCCGATTTCCTGAAAATGTAAACAATGTATTTCCAATGTGTTTGCCTTTGCGTGATGCTTTTATCGAAGAAATGGAGATATAATTGATGCAGACATGATCTAGTGTTGAAGCTTGATCGTGTGAGTGAAGAAAAACAATGTCGATTATAAAGCATTTTCATCGAGTATGCGATCATGGCAAGATTTGATGAAGGTGATCCCTCTTTAAAGGTGTAAAGTTTGCGTGAGAGAAAATGATCAAAATGGTCACTTAATTTGGTTTCATTTGATCTTAATGTATAAACATGATGGACATGGTCCATCTAATATACTTCAACTTCTACTATCAATTTGTATTTCCTTTTCATATTTGATTTTATTATGCTTTGCTTAAGTCAATCGAAGATCTATCGATTACAACCTCTCTACCTTCACAAGATCACCCAACTTATGAAATTATAGTGAACATGTTGTTATTGTAGTGAAAAAAGATTAGTTTATTTCCACTATTTTGACATACAAATAAAGAGAAGCAAAATTGGAAAACTCTTCCCTTGAAATAAGTTGCACTAACAAAGAAAAACATACATAACTATTTTTAAACTAGCCAACCCTCCTCTTTTATTCGCGTTGTGCATAGGCGCTAGCTAATACCAAAATTTATTGCATAATAATTGATGAAGGAGTCAATGATTTCCAATCTGCACCTCTTTTCTAACATTCTTAGAATCTTTGCTTTTAGTGAAAAGAGCTTCCATTTCTTCCAAAGACTTTCCTTTAGTCTCAGGCAAGAAAAAGTAGAAAAAGAGCAAAGCGATGACTGATATCCCAGCAAACATGAAGAAAACACCTGCAATTGTCATTGCTGACATCATTGACAAAAAAGTCATAGAAACTGTTGCATTCATCAACCTGTTAACTGCAACACCAATTCCAACTCCTAAACCCCTATACCTAAGAGGAAAAATCTCAGCAGTATATACCCAAGTAACTGGCGCAAGCCCAACATTGAAAAATGCCACATATGAATAAGTTGTAATTATGCTAAGGACCAAAGTCCATACAAGTTTGCCACCAGATTGCTCTGCCAAAGTCAAGAAAGTCCCAAGTCCAGTTAATGCCAAAACCATCCCACTTACACTCGTTAACACTAGCTTTCTCCTACCAACTCTGTCAATCAAGATAGTCGACAACACTATGAATGAGAACTTAGTTAATCCAACACCACAAGTCGCAAGAATTTGGTGTTGATGGTCATGTACTCCCGCTTTCGCAAATATTCTGTGACTATATAATATCACAGCTTCAATTCCAGTTGCATGTTCAAAGAAATGAATTCCTATACCAGCAAGTAAAATCCTTTGAAGTGATTTTGTTGGTTTTAGCAGCAATTCTTTCCAAACACCTTCGTCTTGTTTCTTTACTGAATCTGAAATCTTCACAACTTCATCATCACAATTTTCGTCCATGCCTAAATTTCTTTTAACCTCCCTCAATCGGAATTCAGCTTCTTCAGGAGAATTTGAAACTTTGTGCATTATTTCCTTGCCTTCTCTTAGACGGCCTTTCATGATCAACCATCTAGGAGACTCTGGCATTCTGAGAATGCCAATCCCCAAAAAAACTGAAGGGATTGCAGCAAGTCCTAACATAATTCTCCAACCGATTCTCAGAGGCAATCCGGAAAAAACATAATTAGACAAATAACCAAGCAAAATACCCGTGCTAATTCCAATTTCTGGAAGGGATGACAGAAATCCACGCGTCGATGGAGATGAAACTTCTGCTGAATAAACTGGTGCAATCATAAGTGCAAAACCAACACCAACTCCAGCAATACATCGACCTAATAATAAAATTGTGTAATTTGGACCGTATCCCATTACAACGGATCCTAAAAAGAAAAGTATTGAAGCTATAACTATAGTGTAACGTCGGCCAACATAATCAGAGGTTCTTCCAGCACTGAGTGACCCAATTAAAGCACATAAATTTAGTATCCCTGCTAGAACTTCTGTTTTCACATCACTGATATGAAATTCTTTTTTCACAAAAATCATTGCTCCACTCATCACTCCAGTATCTGAATTCAAACATAAAATTCTCGTTAGACTATTTATTAAAACAAAATTTCTCATAATATAAACAAATCCTATCTTTATATCAACATGACTGAAGAAAAAATATATACATAGAAAACTAACCATATCCAAAGATGATAGAGATCATGGAAGCAACAATGGAACAAGCACAAGCATATTTGTTAATCTTTTTTAAACTTGGTCCTTCACCCTTCTCCATAATTTTTCAATGCAATAATACGTTTGATAATAAAATATTTGATATATAGTAAGTAAAGTAAAATACTATTGACACTTGATTCACTGGTGGAACACACTCATTACGGCAATGGATAAAACAAAATCAGATCTCTACCTTTTAACAACTTCACTAATGTTGTGCCTATATATATAGAAAAAAAAAATCTTATTCTAATTATATTTCCTATTTATATGGGTTTTCAGTTTTCTAAAACGGCTATCTCCTTAATTAATTAGTTTTTAGTAGAGTATATGTGGATAAGAATGTAAAGTCCTACGATTTCTGATGTGGCATTTGAACAGCGACCCATTTGTATCGGGAGAGAAAGTGGGAGGTTTCTGAAATTATCTCTAAATTATATTATGGTCTTTATTATGCTGATCTCAAGACGTATCCACTTATCCATACACAATTCACATTAGGAGAATTAAATTTGGGTTAATCCTAAAAGGTGTTGGATTTGGATAAGGTTTTGATTGGGTATTTATTAGGAAAATTAGTAATATGGTGTCTTTACATCTTGCAAAAGAGATACATTAGAAAACATTTGTCTGTTTATAAATATTTACCTTTTTTCCAAAATAAAATAAAATTGGTCTGACTTTCATAAATCAAATTTTATTTTAAAAACTAATTAAACGTGAACTAGTTTTTATTTAAAGTGAGTCTAATATGTACTCATTTCAATCCATTTTTACTAGTCATGTTTGTTAGGTTATTTTAAAAATTCCCTTATTTTGAAAAGGGTTTATTTGGGAGTGTTTTTATAAAAAAAAGATTAAAAAAATCAAGAAAAACCCTATATGTTTAACTAATTAATTTTGAAAAACACTTGTTGTCGATATTAGAATTTAGAACAATAGTTTTTGCAAGGTTCCAAAAGTGTCTTTGGGAAAAAATTGTTTTTCTTAGATTCTAAAATATAGTTTTTACTACTACTCAAAAACAACTATTTCTCCCAGAAAGATTGGTCAAACAACTCAAAATTTTAAAACAAGCAGTGTTAGAAAGAAAGAAAAATATTTTTTTATTTTCCAAAAAATTGGTCAAACAAGCTATGTACCTCCCTTAAGGAAACATTAATTAAAAGAACAATTAAAGTATATTGCCCCTTATTTATTATTTAATCTTAATTTATTACTATTATTTTCTTTCATTATATTAATCTCTTTTCATATTTATTTCATGCTATTTATTTTCCTTGTTATTGTTACCAAAAATAATTGATTTATAATTGATTTATAGTTAAATCAATTATTTTTGGTAACCATAACAAGTAAAATAAATAGCATGAAATATTCAAACTTTTGACCTTAATTTTTCCTAACTTGTAAATCTTCGGTTACCTATAAATAAGAGTTATCACTCATTTCTATCTAAACTAGTAAACAACCTACCTCCTTTTTGTGCCATAATTTTATTAGGGAAAAAAACATTGATTTTGTCAACTGATAGTATCCACTATATTTTGAGATCTCAACTTGAATTAATCATAAATGTTGTAGATTTTGTTTAATAAGAAAAAGATAATAATATATTTCTATTATATTTGAAAATCTTGAGTGGAGGACTAGTAATTTTGTCAAGTTTAATTCACGTTGATTTTTTCATACTTGTTCTAGAAGAACCAATTTATTTATCTCTTCAGTTTATCTTTTCTCTATTAAGGAATGCTCTTTGACATTATCTATCTTTTTTTAATATTATAATTTCAATTCAACGTCTCATCTCAACTTTTGCCCTAAATCTGTTAGGACCGAAAAAAATCAGGTGTAATGCGGAAGCTAGCAAAGCAAACCTCGAAAGACCACGAGTAAGAAGACAAACGAGAAACACACCAAAAGAGACAGATTTAATGTGGTTCGGTCAATCGACCTACGTCCACAAAGGAGATGAGCAATCCACTATAAATATGAGAGTACAAAATATAGAGAGAAATAACTTCAACCAATTCACTCGGAATACAAGGAGGTACACAAAATTCTCCTCCATAACCGCAGCTCTCAAAACCCTAGGACTACTTTGTGAATGCTGATTAAGTTAGAAGGAACAATCATATATTTATAGAGTCCTAAAACCTTTTCTACAAGAAAAGGACTACTCAAAATATTAAAATATTTTTCTAAAAGAAAAACCTATTTATGGTAAGAAATCAGGGCAAATAAACCCCAACAAAATCTTCAGATTTTCATTAGATTTCCTAACATGGTCTTCACTGCAATGTTCGTAACAGTCATATCCTTTCTTTTATTTCTCTTTTTTCGTTTTCTTTTTGTTTGTACTGATAAATCTTTATTTTTATTTTTTAGGCTTTTAAATACTACTTACTCTTTTGGGTGTTTTTCATGTGAGAAATTATTTTAAGTTAACAACAAATATATGATGATTATGTTATTATTTATATTAGTCTAAGTTAATAATAAGATGTTGACGTGTATAATATATTATTTTGTATTTGTTCGTAACAAATTTTATTTACTTTTATTAAAATTTGAATAATTTAATTCAAAGTCTAGAATATTAGATGCCTAAAACAAAAAATTTAGGGATAATTTTAGAAATCTCCTCTCAAGTTTGGCATCATTTTACTGACATTCCTTATGGTTTTCGATATTACAATTACCTCATTTATTTTGATGTGAGAAATTTTCTAGTGTGTATTAGAGAACTGGTAACAGGTAAACAAATTTCTAGCCCTTTGTTGGGCCGTGCTTAGCAAGGGCCTCGGACTAAATTTTAACAAAAAATAGAATATAATAGAATCATATTTCACTAAATTTTCTTAGATATTTTTGTACTTTTAAAGAATTATTAATTTATAATATTAATGGGACCATATATTTATATAGGGGTCTTCTGAAAATATATTATCCTATAATCTTATCGAAATGAGTGATTTTTTCCCATTGGCCCAAGTCGGGACCTAAGGAATATTATATTAGAGAGATTATTAATTAATCGAGTATTAATTTAGTGAGGTTAGACTGTATAAGATTTGATTGCTAAACAATCATTCACTACAATTAAATAAGCACAGAAGGATAAAAAAAATTGCATTAAAATAACCATAAAAACTGGATCAAAGCTCACCAAAAACCCCATCAAAGCAACATTAAAAATTGACCAAAAAAAAAAATCACTAAAATAGCGTAAACTTAACAAAACAGTAAAACTGCATTTAAATAGCAAAATGAGTTTTGAAAAATGTTTTCCTTAATTTTTGAAGGGAAGTCATTTTCCTTAAATTTGAGGAAAATGAGTTGATTTGGAAAACATTTAAGTCAACCAAACATGAAAAAAGTGAAAAACATTTCTTCATACCAAACACACCCTAAGTTTAAAAAGTTGGGAACGAAAATCAAAGGAAAAAGGAAGAAAATAAAAATACAATAAAGATCTTTTTGTAACAGATCAACATACATCTTGATTGACACGAGTGTATTATTAGTCATCTTTTTTTCTCTTTTTTGTAAATAAACAAAATTTATTTCCAAAGTAAGCATTTGAGTACATGTTCAATAGGCCTGAGAGCTGGACAAACTGCCCCAGTACTTTCAGGTCACTACATAACTGCTATCTATCCCAACATTTACAAGTCACATTCTGTACCATTTGCATCTGATCATCCACTTCAAGAGCTTCAAGATTTGTTGGCTAGGTGGGGTAGTAATTGTGATTGTGCAGCCACCTTGCCACCCGTCCGTATGAGCTTCCCTGGTATACACTGTAAGGTTAAATACTTTAATACATGATATCAGGATCTTAAACACAATAATTTTACATAGAGATCGTTAGAGGTACATACCTGATGCGGAAGATATCATCACAGAGAAAAGCGGAAGCATTAGTCGTAAATTGGCTTCTACTTCCTTGCCTTAACTTTATGTTACCACAACCGTCAGCGATAGAATTATTGTAGAGAATAAGTGGTAACCCTAATGGGTGGAGGGAGGACCAATTTATAGTGGTTATGACTTAATCTGGTACGTCCATCAAGTAACCAATGTACGGGCGAGATCTATTCCTTATTAAATATTATTTATGGTATTACTTGGGTTACAAGTAAACTTGGACCATAAGTAAGAATTAATTAATAATAATTAATAATAATTCTTACGTTCTCCCACTTGGCCCAATGACCATATAACATTAATATTTCATAAACATTAGTGGCGCATATAATAAATCTCTTCTATAATGTCCATCATACATACCACAATATAACAAACTACTAATGCGAGTTATGGCGGTTGTACATAAATTTTAAGCTACATACTTCCTTTCATATACTACTACATTAGCAACTCATCATACTAGGTTCATAAGCTATAAAACATATAACATTATGGTCCACAATAATGTCTCATAGAGACTTATCTTGTAATATCTCAAAACAATAATGTACACACTATTATGAGAAACAAGAATTCATTAATGTATATCATAAACACATAATCTGAGCTCAAAGTGTAAAAACATCATAAATGTATCAATCATAAGTACAACCAAGACCCATTCTTTGAACATATTCTTTAAATGTCTTTGATTGTGAGCCTTTTGTTAACGGATCTGCAATCATGAGATCACTTCTAATATTCTCAAGTAACACTCTTTGTTTTCTGAACTTCTTCCTTGACAGTAAAGTACTTTAATTCCATATGTCTGGCACATTTGAAGTACTTATCGTTCTCGAAGAAGAATACTATTGCAGCATTATCATAATAAATTTTCAACAGCTTGATAATGGTGTCGACAACCCCAAGTCCTGAAATGAAGTTATGCAGCCATAATGCATGAATTGTGGTTTCATAACATGCCACAAACTTTCTTTGCAGTTTTTTTTCATTAATCAATTTCAGAATTACTTTGATATCTTCCTAGCATTCCGACCGCAAAACTAATATCCAGTCTTGTGCAAGTTCGAACATACATCAAATTTCCAACAATAGACGATGAAGGAATTGATTTAATTTCTTTTCATTCAACATCATTCTTTGGGCATTGCATGAGATTAAATTTGGCCCATTTTTTTTAATAGGAACTATTCTTGATGAACAATTGTTCATGTTAAATCTCTTTAGAACTCTTTCGATATAGCCTTTTGAGACAGTACCAATAATCCTTGTGATCTATCACGGAATATTTCTATCCCTATCACATAGGATGTCTCACCCATATCTTTCATTTCCAAGTTCATAGAGAGAAAGTCTTTCGTCTCACACAATATGCCTAAATCATTAGCAGCAAGTAAAATGTCATCAACATACAAGATTAAAAATATAAACTTACTCCCATTGATCTTTTGGTATATACACCAATCAACGGTAATCTCCTTAAATTCAAAAGATGTTATGGTATCATTAAACTTTATATACCATTGTCGTGAGGCTTGTTTGAGTCCATATATTGACTTCTTTGTCTTACACACCATTTTGATCTTTTCCTTTAATTTTGAAACCCTTTGGTTGGTCCATATAAACATCCTCATCGAGGTCTCCATTAAGAAAGACAATTTTCACATCCATTTTATGTAACTTTAAATCATAATGAGTTACCAAAGCCAAAACAATTCTTAATGAGTCTTTCTTTGAGACCGGTGAAAAGGTCTCTTTATAATCAATGCCTCTTTTTTTTAGTGTATCCCTTGACAACAAGTCTGGCTTTATATCGTTCAATATTACCATTAGAATCGCGTTTGGTCGTGAAGACCCATCTAAACCCGATTCTTTTAGAACTTTCTGGTAATTGAACGAGATCTCAATCTTAGTTGTTTTCCATGGATTTTAACTCTTCATTCATGGCATCAATCCATTTATCAGACTCAGTGCTTTCTATGGACTGTGAAAATGAAATCGAATCTTTATTAATTCCAATGTCAAAATCTGACTCTTGCAAATAAATCACATAATCATCTGAAATGACCGATTTTCTTAATGGCGTTGTTTGTGGTTTATTTGCATCAGATACTTGTGAGTTAGTTCCTTCGTGAAGTGTCTCACCCAAATGTTGCTCAACATTGTTAAAGTGTTCTTCAACAAAAGGAACAACATATGTGATTGGTGTGGAAGTAGGTACATTAATGGGCAATGAAATATTTACCCTTACCTCATTAATTTCCATACTTTGTCGTTCAACACTCCCACTAACTTCACCATTCTCAAGGAATTTTGCAAATAGACCTAGACATTGTTCTGATTCATTATACTTTCCATAACATTCACCACCTCTATCTGACCTAATGATTTTCACTTTCCTATCTAATTGCTTTCAACCTCGTTAACGTACGCTTTGAGAGCGTCCGTTGCTTGAGATTTTTCTTTCAGCAAATAGATAAATTAATAAAGTGAAAAGACACCGATAAAGGTGATAAAATATTTTTCTCCACCTAAAGATGGAACATCAAAGGGTCTGCAAATATCAGTGTGTATAATTTCAAGAAGTTGAGTGCTCCTTGTGGCACCTTTCTTGGTATGTTTGGTTTGCTTTCCTTTAATGCAATCCAAATATATATAAAGATCAATAAAATTCAGATTCGAAAGAATCTCATTCGTTACTAACCTTTTTAATCTTTCTTTGGATACATGACCCAAACGTTTATGCCACAAATAAGCAGAACTTTCATTTAGTGAACTACGTCTAATTATTATCGAGTTTCAATCTATATAAACCATCAATAAAAACACCAGAATCATAAAAAATAGTATTCTTATATGAATTGAAACAACCATGTCCAAACTTAAAATCAAATCCAGAAACATCAAGTATTCAAAGAGAAATCAAATTTCTAGAAACTGAAGGAACATAAAGAGTCTATAATAGATCAAGGTGATGTCTAGTCTCCAAGATCAAACGATAAGTTCCTATGCCTTCAATTTTAGCCTTCATACGATTTCCTATGAACAATAAATTCTTATTTGGATTTGTAGTTTGGATCGTAGTGAATCCCTGCAACATAGTGGATACATGAGTAGTTGCACCAGAATAAAGCCACCAAGTATTATTAGGAACTTCTACTAAATTTGATTCGAAACATACAAAGACACTAAATGTACCTTTCTTTTCAAACCAAGCTTTACGTTTCGGGCAATCTTTCTGATAGTGTCCTTCCTTTTTACAGAAACGACACACATCAGCCTTGAGTTCCTTATGAGCATCTTATGGAACTTTAGCAGGTGCTTTCTTTTTCTTAAACTTGTTGGCTTTCACTTTAAGTCCTTTACCAGCTCCTTGGCCCATGAGGTTAATGGAATGACCTCTTTGTTTCATAAGTCTTAACTCCTCTTGAGTAAGCATATTGGATAATTCACTAACATTCCACTTATCCTTAATAGTTTTATAGTTAATTTGGAATAGTCCATACTCAAGAGGCAATGAGTTCAGAATAAAATGAACCAAGAAGGTGTCATCCACTTTCATCCCCAAGGTCGAAAGTCTTGCTGCAATGTTAGTCATCTCGATGATATGATTTTGTATACTGCGCGACCCATCAAACTTCATGGTCATGAGTTTAGCCATTAGTGTACCAGTGAGAGACTTATCAGCAGAACGAACGTTCTTCCACAAACTTCAGGTATTCCCTGACACTTTCTATTTATGGAATAGTGCTCTTAATGTTGTTAGCAACAGTCATTCGCATAAACATAAGGCTCAATCTGTTAGAGCGCTCCCATGATTTATGAAAAGACTTCTCATCATTATTGCTCTTATCAGTAATAGCAGTAGGTTTGTCATTCAGCATAGCCAAGTCAAGATCAATCACACCTAAGTAGAACTGGACTTGTTCATGTCATTTAGAGAAGTTCAATCCATTGAACAAAGTAACAGACGAAGCATGCGAATCAAGAGGAATAACTGCAAAATAGATATACATGCTCACAAATAAAAAATAATGTGAATTTAGTAAAACGACAAAAATATATCGCAATTCTCCTTTGGGTAGATAGTACAACACATTATCATAATTTAAATGTCATTTTTATCTTTAATAGGCAATTGAATAATTTTTATCAAACATATACGACATCTTTGGATATACAATATATGTTTGACTAAAATATTAATTTACCTCATAATTTTCACTATTCGGAGAATGATAGATTCATCTTTGGGTAAATTCTTAAGTTCTAACAATAGTGAGAGTCAATTTATCTATTTAATTTTCCATATATAGACATTTAATTAACCTTCATAGATAAATGACAATTTTATGAGTGCATATTTCTCTTAACCATACTAGTTTGTCCACTTTGGTGACTAACAAGCTATTTGAATACAAATGCATACATAATCTCATAAAATTTTGTACATGTGAATAATTTTAAACATTTTAGTTTGGCCACTTTGGTGACTAACAAACTATAGAAACATAGTACATTCATCAAGTGATCATAAATATTATATGTGTAGACGTTAATTTCTCTAGTTTGGCCACTTTGGTGACTAACAAACTATATAGATACAAATGCATACATAATATCATAAAATTTTGTGCATGTGAATAATTTTATACATTTTAATTTGACCACTTTGGTGACTAACAAACTGTGAGAAATATAGGAAAAGAATATTATTGAATTGTTTTTAAATTGTTACATTGTGACCCTATTTATAGACACTATATTAGAATCCTTTTCCAACTAGGACTCATATTCTTATTCCTATTCTTATTCCTATTCTAAGTAGGAAATACTTATTTCTATTCTAACACTCCCCCTCAAGCTGGTGCATATAAATCATATGTACCTAGCTTGTTCTGAATGTAATTAATACGAGGACATGTGAGGACTTGGTGAACATATCGCAAGTGATCATTTGACTTCACAAATTTCGTAACAATATCTCGAGAGTATCTTTTCTCGACAAAGTGATGATCAATCTCAATGTGCTTAGTCCTTTCATGAAACACTTTGGATTTGATACGATATGAAGAGCGCTTGGTTATCACACACAAGTTCCATCGATCAATTTTGCCAAATTTTAGTTCTCCCAAGAATCGTTTGATCCAAACTAGTTCACAAGTTCTTTATCGCCATTGCTCGATATTTTGATTACGCACTAGATCGAGCAACCATATTCTGTTTCTTACTCTTCCACGACACCAAATTACCTCCTCTGCTAAAACACAATATCCGGATGTCGAGCGTGCGTGGAGGGTGATCACCGCGATCGGCGTCAGTATATCCAATGATATTCTCATGGCCTTGATCCTCAAAAAGTAGTCGCTTCGGGGTGACTTTATATATCGCGAGAATCTGAACAATCGCTTCCCAATGACTATCACAAGGGAAGTCATAAAGCGACTTACAACACTCACGGAAAAGATATGTCTAGTCAGCGTGAGATAATTCAACTTTCCAACAAGCCGTCTATACCTTTCGGGATTACTAAGCGGCTCCCATCTGGAAGGAGTTTAACATTCGGATCCATAGGGTGTCAATAGGTCTACATCCCATCATTCTGTCTCGCCGAGAATGTCTAAGGCATACTGCGTTGAGAAATAACAATACCGATCTAGACCGAGCAACCTCAATACCTAGAAAATACTTCAATGCCAAGGTCTTTAGTGCGGAAGTGCTTAAAGAGATGTTGCTTCAAATCGGTGATACCATCTTGATCATTACGGTGATAACAATATCATCAACGTAAACAACCAAATAGATACATAGACTTGATGCACGAATGCCGATAAAACCGCAGTGATCGGCTCCACTACGAGTCATGCCAAACTCCTGAATAACTGTGCTGAACTTCCCAAACCAAGCTCGAGGAGATTGTTTCAGACCATAGAGTGACCTACGCAATCGACATACAAGGCTACTAGACTCCCCCTGAGCAACAAAACCAGGTGGTTGCTCCATATAGACTTCTTCCGCAAGATCACCATGCAGAAAAGCATTCTTAATGTCCAACTGATGAAGAGGCCAATGACGAACGGCAGCCATAGATAGAAAAAGACGAACAGAAGCTATTTTAGCCACAGGAGCGAAAGTGTCACTATAATCTAGCCCAAATATCTGAGTATACCCTTTGGCAACAAGGCGAGCCTTAAGTCGATCAACCTGACCGTCTGGACCAATTTTGACTGCATAAACCCAACGACAACCAACAGTAGATTTACCTGCAGGAAGGGAGACAAGCTCCCAAGTACCACTCTTATGTAAAGCAGACATCTCATCAACCATAGCCTGCCTCCATCCAGAATGAGAAAGTGCTTCACCTGTAGTCTTAGGAATGGAAATAGAGGACAAAGGCGACCTGAAGGCATAATGGGGTGATGATAGACGATGATAACTTAAGAAGGTATAATGTGGGTTAGTATTTGAGTGGATCGTATACCTTTTGAAGTCTGGCGGTTGGCTAGGAGGAGGCAAGTCCGCGATGGGAGCGGTCGTGCGCATGACATGAATCATCCAGGCGGGGTTGGACGTGGACGACGATGATAAGTTAGTAGTGGTGGCACTACAACTGGAGATGTAGAAGTAACCGTAGGTTCCTCAAAGGTTGGCACAGGTAAAACCTGAGGTATGGATAAGACCATAGATATATCAGGATGATCAGAAGATGTATAGTAAGGCTGAGACTCAAAAATGTAACATCGTGGACATAAGATATCGATGAAGATCATGTGAATAACAACGATACCCTTTTTGGACTCGAGAGTAACCAAGAAAGACACATTTGAGGGCACGAGGAGCTAATTTATCTTTTTCTGGGGCTAAGTTATGAACAAAGCATGTGCTCCCAAAGACACGAGGTGGGATAGGTTAAAGATGTGTATGAGAAGCGATATGGAATGTGGAACCTGATTATGAATAGAATAAGAGGGCATTGTATTTATCAATTAACAAGACGTCGAATCTGCATCTCCCAAAAACGCCTTGGAACATTGGATTCAAGGAGAAGAGTACGAGCGGTCTCAATAAGATGTCGATTTTTTCTTTCAGCTACACCATTTTGTTGAGGGATGTATGGACAAGTAGTTTGGTGAATAATGCCTTTGTGAGTCATAAACTCCTGAAATTGGGAGGATAAGTATTCTAATGCATTATCACTACGAAAATACGAATAGAAACACCAAATTGATTTTGTATTTCAAAGAAAGAAACTTTTGAAAATAGAAAATAACTCGAACGATCTTTCATTAAGAAAACCCAATTACATCTTGAATAATCATCAATGAAACTAACAAAATAACGAAATCCTAAGGTGGGCCGACTTACTAGGACCCCAAATATCATAATGAACTAATGAAAAATAGACTGAAGCGACCCTCGATACTACGAAAACGTAGACGCAGTGTGTTTCCCAGTTGACACGACTCACAATCTAATGTGGATAAACTTGGCGACTAGGCACCATCTTTTGCGGTTTGGATAGACTCGGATGTCCCAAACGCGTTTGTGAATTAAATCGGAGAATCATGCGGAGCATCTTGTTAAGGAATTTGAAGAGGTAAGATAGTAAAGGCCTTGTGATTCATGTCTGTTCCAATCATCCGTCGCATCGCGGTCTGCATGAGAAAAAATCATCAAAAAAGTTATGCTACAATGTAGGGCTTTCGTTAAGCATGTGATGCTAGATTAAAGGGAGAACCGGGGACATAAAGAACGAGTCTAGGGTGAGAAGATAGGGGTTTGGCTTTTCCAACCCCTTTTGGTTTTGTTTGGATCCCATTGGCTAAAGTAATACATGGAAGAGATTGTGAATAAACAATATCGGATAAAAGTGATTTATTACGGAGATATGATCGAAGCCCGAGTCCATGACCCATGTTCCAAGAGTACTAGATTGCGACACACAAGCAAAAGAATTACCCGCAACAGACACATCAGGTTATGCAACTGAAACTACTTGTGGAGACGTTTGCTTATGTGCACGATACTGAAGGAACTCATCATATTCTCATGCGAGCAATATGAGCATTATTAGATGGTTGATTAGGTTGAGCACCATATGCTCTCTTGGTGGAGATGTACATTTACTTGCGCGATTTGAAGGAACTCATTATATTCCTTTAGAACAATAGGATCATAACTCGGTGGTGGACCATGCAAAATATAACATATGTCACGAGTGTGTCCAGGCTTATGACAATGACTACACTTGGATCGAGGTTTCCCAAAATGGCCTCCCCCTCGCCGATTCTCCATAGACTGATATGTACGCTTTTCAAAGGTTTGAGATGCGAGAATAGAGAGTCAGCGGTGGGTGATGAAACTACTTTATGATGGGAGGTGCGCGAGCGAAGAGGCGAGAGAATAATTCATCGATTGTAGGAACTGTAGGGCTAGCTAAAATCTGATCACGCACAGAATCATGATCAGGAGGAAGTCCAACAAGAGTAAGAACTAGAAACAATGTTTGTCTGTGTTCTTGTTGTTGTTCCACATTCGTAGTAACTGGCATCAACGTGTCGAATTCCTCCATGACTGCCTGTACCTGTCCCAAGTAAGTAGACATATCGGATTCTTGTTTCTTTAAGTTGGTCAATCGAGATATGTCATTAGTGTATAAAGCACGAGCCTTTTCCCAAACTGTATAACACGTTTGGAATGGGCGAAACAAGGGCATCAATTTGGAATCAATAGAGCGCCATAGGAGACTACATAATTGAGCATCTACTTTCTCCTATTGTGCTTTGGCTTTTGCATCTTCCTCACTAGTCTTTGCCTTTACATCTACCACATAAATCTTGTTCGTTAAGTGATCTTGGACACCTTGACCCTTGCACCATAGCTCAACCGAGGAAGCCCAAGATAAATAGTTTGAACTTCCCAATAAAAGTTCTGAAGTAATTATAGGGCTAGAACTTCCAATCCCTATATTTTTAGAACCAAAAACATCACACCCAAAAGACATTATGCTAAATTTGTCTTGGAAACAGCAAAAAAAAAAAAAAAACTTGATTATTCAGATCTGATTGTCGGAAAGCTTGACTGAAACGACTGAAAATAGCGGAAATAGTCGGAAATAGCACGGAAATAGCCGGAACCCTAATTTGCGATCGAATCTGGTCAAAAATAGTATGGGCCTGGTCGGAATGGTGGGACGACCCTAATCAAAAATATCTCAAAAATATGATCGGAAAAGGTGTCACGCGCGCGCGTGAGGTCGCCGGAAACTTCCACCTCCGATCGGCGCGTGAGAGCGCGTGGGGTGGTGTTTTCCTGTGGTTCTGGCTGGGGTTTGGTCGCGGGGGCTTTCCGAGCCTCGTGGTGGTGTTAATTTTCGCACAGCACCCACAGAAAGAAAAAAAGATTAATAAAATCATATCCAACCGTCACCGGAAATTGACATAGACATAAGGTGACTTGTTTGTTCTCACCAATGCTCTGATACCATGTGAGAAATATAGGAAAAGAATATTATTGAATTGTTTTTAAATTGTTACATTGTGACCCTATTTATAGACACTATATTAGAATCCTTTTCCAACTAGGACTCATATTCTTATTCCTATTCTTATTCCTATTCTAAGTAGGAAATACTTATTTCTATTCTCACACAAACTATAGGACCATAATGCATGCATCAAGTGATCATAAATATTATATGTGTGACGTTAATTTCTCTAGTTTGGCCACTTTGATGACTAACAAACTATTTTGCACAAAGTATACACATATTATTTATTGCTCAGTATAATGACCACTTTAATTTATTGCACAATCTAAAACAAACATAATTATTACATTATGGGAGATTAAGTTTTTTCAAAATTTGTGCAAATTAAACTTTGCTAACAACATTTTATAAATTTGAATATAATTTGATTGTACAAAATTAAACTTTCAAGAATTTTTCTTATTAAAAAAGTGTTGCTAATTACAAACTATTAAAATAACAAATAGTAAGTTGCACGTAATATTGGAAATCTAATAAACTAATTAGATTATTTTTATACCCGTGACCAGGATTATACTTACTTTATAAGAATACAATTTAAAATTGTATGAATGAATCCTAAACTTACAATATTAAAACACCATATATGTTAAGTTAAAGGTGTAAACACGTTATTGGCTCTGTTATAAGAAGACTTTGAAGTCTAATATTATTATGTAAATATTTTATACTTTTATGAATTGAGTACAGACAACGAAAGGTATATATGCATGTAAGTTTATTTACGAAGATTATCCGTTCAAACAATCCAGGCTCTGATGCCACATGTAAGATTAAATACTTTAATACATAATATCAGGATCCTGAACATGATTATCTTACATAGAGATCGTTAGAGGTACATACCTGATGCGGAAGACATCATTACAGAGAGAAACGGAAGCATTAGTCGTAAATTGGTTTCTACCTCCTTTCCCTAACTTTATGTTACCACAACCGTCAGCGATAGAATTATTGTAGAGAATAAGTGGTAACCCTAATGGGTGGAGGGAGGACCAACTTATAAAGGTTATGACTTAATCTGGTACGTCCATCAAGTAACCAATGTACGGACGAGATCTATTCCTTATTAAATATTATTTATGGTATTACTTGGGTTACAAGTAAAGTTGGGTCATAAGTAAGAAATAATTATAATTCTTACATGCACCTCTTGTATGATCAACTTGATAATCTTTTCTACTGATTGTTGTTTAAATTGGAAAATTCTCAGGTTTCTTTCCCTCCATATGTGATAGAGTGTTGCACTTAAGGATAGTCTGTACATCTCATCTCTAGCACTCCTATCCTTTGCATGTGTACTAGCCCATGCTAATTCAAACTCCCAGTTTCTAGGTGTTCTGATTACCCCTTGCCATTGTAGTACCTTGAACCATATTTGAAAAGACATAAAGCAGGAGAAGAGCAAATAAGAATGACTCTCTGCAGCAGCACCACACAAAGGGCATGTATGATCCACATTCATTCCCCACTTGGCCAGTCTGTCTCGAGTATATAACTTTTCATGCGCAGCCAATCGAAGAATGAATATCCATCGAGGAGCCCGTAGATTATTACACACCAATTTCCTCCACTCAACCTTCTGAAAATTACCTCTGATCATGAGATAGACTTGCTTGGTTGAGAATTGTTTTAAGTTGTACAAATCATTCATATTACGTCCTGCGTTCACCAGATACTTTGAAGCTTTTAGGATCCTTTGCACAATCCAAGATGCTTGTTTAGGAATATCAACAAAGAGGTCTCTCTTTTTGCCATAGTAACAATGAATCCATTTCACCCAAAGCTTATCTTTCTTGTGGCTGAGTCTCCAAAGAAGCTTAATCATAGCTGCCTTATTCCAGGCACTGATATCCAAAATATTGAGTCCACCTGCTGCCTCAGGTTGACAAATTTTATTCCATGCCATAAGTGCTTTCCTTGAAAGTTCTGCCTTCTGCAAGTAGCCTCAATTATCTTCACCACTTTCTTTGGTAGTACAAAAATTTGTGCCCAAAACACCTGGATAGAGAAAATGATAGACTTGATCAACTGCGCCCTGCCTGCATATGAAAGGAATTTAGATGTCCAAGACTTGATTCTCCCCAGGATCTTCTCAGTGAGAGGCTGACATTGGACAATTGACACTCTTTTGGTGCTCAAGGGTACTCCCAGGTATCTTATCGGCAATTCACCTTTTGTAAAGCCTAGGACATTCATTATCTCTTGTTGTATTTCAGTTGAGACCCCTCCACAATACACTGAACTTTTTGAAAGATAGAGGCTTTAGAGAAACATCGAATTTATCAAACAAGTATTGGACAGACATAACATCTCCTCTGCAAAATAGAAGTAAATCATCAGCAAATCCAAGTTGTATGAGATGCAGCTTAGCACATTTTGGGTGATAGTTGAAATTTGGATTTTCTTCCAACTTCTTCATGAGTCTACTCAAATACTCCATGGATAACACAAACAAAAAGGGAGAAAGGGGATCACCTTGTCTAAGACCTTTCTTAGCTGCAAAAGGGGTTGATGGCTTACCATTAATGATAATAGAATAAGAGACTGTTTGCACACTTGTCATAACCCATCTTATAAATATAATAGGAAAGTTTAGACTGAGTAAGATTTGTTCTAGAAAAGGCCATTCAACAGAATCATATGCTTTTTGCATGTCAATCTTCAGCATGCACCTAGAGGAAATGCCCTTCCTACTATAACCCTTCACTAACTCATGACTTAGTAAGATGTTATCAGTAATAACTCTACCGGGCATGATGGCAGCCTGTCCAGTATCAACCAAGCTGTCAATCACACCTTGTAATCGCTTAGTTAGCACGTTGGAAATCAATTTATACAACAATGTACAGCATGAGATTGGTCGGAACATGGGCGGATCTATGCATGGGTGTGGGGGTGCCACGCCACCCCCGAACTTCAACGGAAACTCTATATATACATAGGTATATATATATAATATTTATATAAATATAAAGCGTGGCACCCAGTAAACAAAATTGGCTTGTGGTGCCACAGTAGGAGGGCAACTTTAGATGGCTAATGTTGCGGGTTTGAATTCCATTTATACCTATTTTTTTTTAGAAATTTGCTGCAGACATTTTTTAAGGAAAAAAAAAGGCTCCAACCACGTTTTTTTAAGGAAAAAAGCTGGCACATTAATCAATAAGTCTATTTGGCACTCACGGACTCTAAATCCTGGATCCGCCATTGGGTCGGAATTCATCTATGGAAGAAGGAGATTGTACCTTAGGCACCAATGTGACAGTGGTACAGTTGATCACATTGTACATCCATGAGCTTTGAAAGAACTGAAGCACAGCTTCTGAAATCTCCTCTCCAACAACAGGCCATGTTTTCTTGAAGAAATATGCATTAAAACCATCACATCCAGGAGCTTTTAGATCAGCAATATCCTTTAGAGACATCAGGATCTCTTCTCGTGTGACCGGGGAAATCAAGTGAAGTTGTTGTTGTCTATTCAGAATAGGCCCTGTAGCCATAATTGACGGGTCAATTGCTGGTGGTTGATCTGCACAAGTACCTAACAACTTCTTATAGAAACTAGTGGCCTCTTCCTCAATGCCTTCTATGGTTTGAATTGTTTCCCCTTGTTTTGAGACTAGCCGTGTAATATGGTTTTGAGCAATTCTGTTTTTAACACAAGCATGGAAATAAGAAGAATTAGTATCACCTAATTTTAACCACTGCACCCTAGACTTTTGTCGAAGGATACTCCCCTCCACCAAGGTCCATTTTTCCAGAGCTTGCTTTGCATCCTTCTCTTGTATGTACAACTCTTGATCATGATAGCAGTCTCTCAATTGTTCTTGAATCTCTTGCAATCTAGATTCAAGTATTCTTTGCTCCACTTTAGAAAAGTCCTTGTTATTTAATAGCAACTTTTATTTGCTTTAACTTGTTCCATACCTTCACCATGTAAGTGCCCTGTACAGGTTGAGCACATGCACTTTGCACAATGTCCATAAAGTTTTTGTGGTGACTCAGGTGATTAAGAAACCTGAAGGGTCTGGCGTGCTTCCCTTTTCTCTCTTCAATTGTGACACAAAGAAGGGCATGATCAGAGAAGTGTGGGTCTTTTGCATCAACTTGCAGATGTGGCCATAGAGTCATCCAAGAAGGGTTCGCAACAGCCCTGTCAATTCTGCTATGAACATGCGAATTTGTCCAGGTATAGAACCTTCCAACAGTCTTAAGCACGGGCAATCCAGTATTAGTCAGTAAGTTCCCAAAATCCTTCACCTCAGCATCCTGGATTTGGCTCCCCAACCTATCGTCTAGATTTAGAACAGCGTTGAAATCACCCATTATCAACCATGGTTGTTGAATGGTGGGTTCCATTCCTTCAAGCGATTGCCACATATCAATTCTATCCTTGATGGTATGAAGTCCATAGACTGCAGTGAATATAAAATCTATATCCCCGTTTCTTTGATGAATAGAACAGTGCACCAGTTAAGGGCTGAAATTAAGCACAACCAAGTCAACCTTGGTGTGGTCCCACACTATCCAGATTCTGCCCTTTTCATTTGATCCATAGTTCCCATACCAGCTCCATTGGGGAAAGACTTTCTTCGCTATGCCGGGAACCTTTTGCTTTGTGACTCGATGTTCAGTTATAGCTAAAACTACTATGTTCTCCTTCTTTATTACTCGAGGCAGCTCTGTGTTTGAACTGCTTATTGATGCCCCTTACATTCCAGGAGGCTCCTATCATTGAGTTTTCGGTAATGGTGAATCAGGAGGCTTGCCCCCTTCCTGTCTGCTATTCTGCCCCCTTTCTACCACGTCCATTGCAGCTTGAAATACCTGCTGGAAATTATTAGTCATGTTATATTGTTGAATAACATGCCTTTTATTTTAAACTCATATGTTTGGGGGTCCTTGATGATTAAATAAACTAAGATTTTAACATGATTGGAATTTTTAGAGAGACACGAAAGTGAAAGCCTATAGAGTCGCCTCTATAATTAAATAAACTAGCAATGAAAACCATCTTTACATTGAAATGCAGATTAAGTATTGGTAAATGTTTAGCACAAATTAAAGAAACATGATCAAATAATTTATCAATAGTCCTTTTTTATTCAATAAAACTACTATTGTTTAAGCCATGAATTAAATTGCAAACGCAGCGCAGGTCCATTTGAAGGATCCGAGAATTCTTATGAAATTTGAGATATGAGAAGATGCACGTGAAATGATGTATGATATCCTCAAAAATGCAGCAAAAGTGGAAAAAGGGCTGCAGCTACAACTAAATGGCAATTGATCACCAAACTGCACTTTAATAACAAGATGCTGTATTTTAATGTTTATAGCTAATACATAACTGGATTCTTGATTTCAAAAATTTATAGGAAGGTAAAAACGGCCTATTTTTCTATGAAGATGTATTAGACAGAGAATTTTAAGGATAGCTACACAAAAGTTGATCAAGCATCAAAATTTTCCAATCTCCACTTCTTTGCTAACATCCTTAGAACATGTGCCTCTAGTGAAAACAGCTTCCATTTCTTCCAAAGACTTTCCTTTAGTCTCAGGCAAGAAAACGTAAAAGAAGATCAAAGCGATCACTGATATCCCAGCAAACATGAAGAAAGCACCACCAGTCGTAATTGCTGCAGAAATTGACAAAAAAACTCATTGAAACTGTTGCATTCGTCAACCTATTAACTGCAACACCAATTCCAACTCCTAAACCCCTAAACTTAAGAGGAAAAATCTCAGCAGTATATACCCAAGTAACAGGACCAAGCCCAATGTTGAAAAACATCACAACCCCATAAGTTGTAATTATGCTAAGGACCAAAGCCCATATGAGTTCCCCACCAGAGTGCTCTGCCAAAGTCAAGAAAATCCCAAGTCTGGTTAATGTCACAACCATGCCACTTAGATTCGTCAACAAAAGCTTTCTCCTACCAACTCTGTCAATCAGTAAAGTGGATAACAATATGAATGTGAGCTTAGTTAATCCAACACCAACTGTGGCAAGAATTTGGTGCTTTTAGTCATGTACTCCTGCTTTGTCAAATATTTTGTGACTATATAATATCACTGCTTCAATTCCAGTTGCATGTTCAAAGAAATGAATTCCTATACCAGCAATTAAAATCCATCTAAGTGATTTTGTTGGTTTTAGCAACAATTCTTTCCAAACACCCTCCCCTTGTGACTTCACTGAATCCGCAATTTTAACTATGTCATCATCACAATTTTCGTCAATGCCTATAGCTTTTTTAATCTCCCTCAATCGAAATTCAGCTTCTTCAGGGTCGTTTGAAACTTTGTGCATTATTTCCTTGGCTTCTCCTAGACTGCCTTTCATGATCAGCCATCTAGGAGACTCTGGCATTCTGAGAATGCCAATCGCCAAGAAAAGCGAAGGAATTGCTGCAATTCCTAACATAATTCTCCAACCAAGTCTCAGAGGCAATCCAGAGAAAATATAATTGGACAAATAACCAAGTAAAATCCCAATGCTAATTAATTCCAACTTCTGGAAGAGATGACAGAAATCCACGCGTCGATGGAGATGAAACTTCTGCTGAATAAACTGGTGCAATCATAAGTGCAAAACCAACACCAACTCCAGCAATACATCGACCTACTAATAAAACCACATAACTTGGACCGTATCCCATTAGAACAGATCCACATAAGAAAATGACGGAAGCTATAACTATAGTGTAACGTCGACCAATATAATCAGAGGTTCTTCCAGCGCTGAGTGATCCAACTAAAGCACATAAATTAAGCATCCCTGCTGGAACCTCTGTTTTTGCATCACTTATTTTGAATTCCTTTTTCACGAAAATCATTGCTCCACTCATCACACCGGTATCTGAATTCAAACATAAAATTCTCGTTAGTCTATTTATCAAAAAAGAAATTATTCTTGTAATAGTAACTCAATTATTCGTGAAATTAAGGAGGTTGATTGTAATAGAAGTTGAATCCCATCGACTTCTTCGTGCATATCTTATTCAATGATATTATAGATTAGTCGGGCTAATGAGTTTCGAATACAGACATGCTTAAAAGTATATATATACATTATACTCGAAAAGGAAAAAGAAGAATTTTAGAAGTAGAAAACTGACCATAACCAAAGATGATAGATATCATGGAAGCAACAATAGCACAAGCACAAGCATATTTGTTAATCCTTGTTGGATTTTCTCCAGCAGTACCCTTCTCCATAATTCAATTGTATGTATATTTATAGTAGTTACTAAAATCTTATGACACTCACAATTTGTGATAACTTGTAATTTAGATCTCTGCAGTTTGGGTCTTTATATAGGGGAAAATACAAAACATAATCGTAATCCTATTCTAATTAGATTTCCTTAATGAATTAGACAAGTCTTTTACGAGTCATCATGGGACTGACCATTGAATTACCATTTATGTTTCTGAAAAATAAATTGTTTTTTTATGGTAAGAATGCAAACATGTGAGTGCTATTAATTATGATCTTGATTCTCCCAATATACATTGGGAGAATTTAATTTGGTTTAATCCTAAAAAGAGTTGGATTTGAATTTTGAAAATTAGTAAAAGCTGCTTCAGGTTAATGAATAGTTTTACCTCTTCTTTTTAAAAAAAATGGTTTGATTTTAGAACCCAAATCATATCATATATATATATATATATATATATATATATATATATAAGAGAATCCTAGACCCACCTACATGGAGCCACCACAAACCACAATTCCCTTTTAATTTATTTATTTCCAAAACTAGTCTTCCTCTTTTGTGAAAAGTTGTGACTTTTATAAACAGTTGTGACTTTTTTGAAGAGTTGCGACTTTTATGAAAGGTTATGACCTTTTTCGAAGGGTTGTAACTTTTCCAAAGAGTTGTGAATTTTCCAAAGAGTTGTGATCTTTTCGATAAGGCACAATAATTTGTTCACACTACTCTTTGTTGTCTATAAATAGAGGGATTTTCTGCCACTATATATTATTTGTACGGTTTTATCGGCTATAGGGTAGCCGAATTCAAATACATTAATTAAGTTTCTTATGAAGTTTGTTTCATTCCTCAAAGTTTTCTTCCTCCTATTTCATTAAGCTTAATCTTTACTATAAGTCATAGTGATTCATGTAATTATAGCAATTTCTTTTTGCTATTTTGGCGACTTTTTTTTTTTTAACTTTGTTGAAAATTTCAGCAAGCATGATTGAAAATTGATTTTCTCTTTTGTCCCTTTCTCTAGGTTTCTTCATATAAACAAAGAAAACTGATTTTAATTGCAATGCCTCATTACTACTCTTGCACCTCTCAGTCCACAACTCATAAAGCTATTGAAATAGTTGAATTCATTACATTTGGTTCATTAGTAAACAAAACTTTTATTTCTGCCACTATTATTTGTAGGGCTTTTTCGCTATAGGGGAGTTGAATTCAAATACATTAATTAAGTTTCTTATGAAGTGTGTTTCATTCCTCAAAGTTTTCTTCGTGCTATTTTGGTGACTTTTTTGAACTCTTTCAATTAAATTTGTGAACTGTAAACTTGAATAGAGCCCGACCGACTATCTTTTTGAAAAATATGTTAAGCAACATGCCTTTTTCTTCTTGATTGTTAGGAAAGTAAGGTCATCTTTATTATTCTTTGTGGATATTTGTGAGTTCAAGTGCTTACAAAATTATGCTATGAGATTTTAATATGTTATGTGTCAAAGTTTTGGTTTAGAATGTCCAGTTTGAACAGTTCAATTCAGATGGCACCTACTGCTTGGTTGATAATTGCATTAATCCTTTGTAACTGCATACTATAACCATAACAATAACTATGGTTCAATTCCAAATAAGTTAAGGCCGGTGATATGAAATCTAAGCAATGGTAATGCCTATTCTGAGACAATGAGGAAAAACATTTATGATACTTACAATTTTAGGGTTACTTTTAACATATACATGATACGACATACTATAATAATAAAAAAGATTGATGGAGGTTCATAAGAAAGGAGCTGAAGGTCCTCCATTTGAATTTAGTCAATTATGCTTTTGTATGGACGTGATGTTCCACTTTACTTGGGAGTGTTGTTGATCGAGGCTTTTTGGTCTCTTCTTTAACGTTTGATGTTGTTCTTTATAACTTTTTGGAATTTAGAAAAAATCATTACTTCTGACCAACTATTTCCATGGAGATTTTCTTAGACTTCTTTCTTATACTTAAAATCTCTCTATGACTCATAATTTTTGTATAACAAAAACGAAAATTAAAAAAATATAGCACTTTAAGATTTCAGAGGAACACTTTGTCTTAAGATAAAATGTTCTTGACAATGTAGTGTACGATTCGAAAATACGAATATTAATGAATGATCATATGTAAGCTAAATAAAATAGTTCAATCCCGTGCGAAGCACAGATAATTTACCTAGTTGTATTTTTAAATCTAATTAAACGTCTGATCTCAACTAGTTTTTAATTAAAGCAAGCCTAATATATACTCCTTTCGATCCATTTTACTTGTCATATTTTGTAGTATGCTTGATCAAATTAAACGTTCACTTCTTGATCTGTTGTATGCATATTTAATATAAATTGTTGTTATTTCATTGTCATCTTCTAAAATCTTTTTTTTCATACATAAACTTGCAATCTTTCTTTGTCCCTGGGTTTTTCAGTATTTTTAGGCGAAATTTTAGTTTTAATGTTTGCGATTTTTGTTAAATTTCACTGTTAGAAAATTTCTCATAAGATTCTTGTTAAAAATCGGGATGAGGATGAGGATTTGTTAATTTTTCCACCTACTACTTCGAATTCTTTATATGCAAATACACTTCGATATCATACTTGAAGTAAAGGGCTTAGGTGCTAAAAAAATTCAAGAGAAGGAAAAACAAATTGTGTTTGTTAATGTTGTTCAAAAGCGAAAAGTTGATGAAAGTGAGGACTGAGGACGATGACAATGAGGAAAGATACTGAGGACGATGACAATGAGGAAGGATCTTCATATTGTTGTCGAATGCAATTACTTTAAATTAATTTTTAACTGAGTTTGCATACATATAATGTATACATCTGCTAATAAATTCATCCAGTAATTTTGTATACGTATGTAAACATTGATATTTATTGATTTGTATTTACCTAATAAACTAATATACATTTATATTGTTATACATTGATCTGTATTTACCTAATAAATTGGTATACACTTGATTTTTTTTAATTGATTTTAAGTTGGGTTGCATACATATAATGTATACATCTGTCGATAAATTCACCTAACAAATTTATATACATTTATTTGCATTGATATTCATTTTTCCGTATTCACCTAATAAATTGCTATACATTGGTTTTTAATCACCTAAATAAATTAGTTTACATTTGTATTGATATACGTTGATACTTAATCACCTAATAAATTAGTTTACATTTGTATTGGTATATATTTATTTGCATTTACCTAATATAAATTGTATATGTGTGGAAAAAATTCAATAGCAGAATTTAAAAGAAAAAAGTATTTTAACTAATACTTAAATAAAATGATGACGAGAGGGAGCTGCTCAGATGGTAAGCACCCCTCACTTCCAACCCGAAGGTTGCGAGTTCAAGTCACCAAAGGAGCAAAAGGGGTGGGAGCTCTTAGGGAGGGTAAAAAAAAATGATGAATACCTAGATTTTAAGGAAACGAGATAATTGAATCCATAATTTAAGAATATCTAGTAACTAAATAAAAAAAAAATTAAGAATATCTAGGAAAGATGGGAAAAAATGGATCCCTAATTATATAGGAATATAATAACGTGAAATAAGGAGGAAAAATATATTCTTTCAGCTATTTTTTTTTTTCCAAGTAAAGAAAACTGATAGAAAAGTAAATTGGCTAGATAGTGCCAAATTTTTTTGACTTAAAATTTGTTAAATATTTTTGAGCTAAAACGAGTACTTGTGTATACATAAGTTTGTGTTTGACTAATTAATTTGAAAAGGCATCTTTTGGCTAGGACAATAGTTTTTGCTTTGTCAAGGTTCCAAAAATATTTTTGGAAAAAATATACTTTTTTTTATCTTCTGAAAAACAGTTTTTGCTACTACTTAAAACACTTATTTCTTGCCTAAAAGTTTGACCAAACAACTCAAATTTGGAGATAATATATCAGATAGTCACTCAACTAAAAAAAAATTCCAGATATTCACTCAACTATGAGTTCTTTTATCATAAAGATACTCAACTTTCTTTTATAACCTCAAAGTCACTCAATTATGAGTTCTTTCTAAAAGTTACTCAACTATTGTTTTTTTCTTTTAGAAAGTCACTCAACTTTTATTTCTCTCTCAAAGTCACTCAACTCTGAGTATTTTACTTAGAAAGTCACTCAACCTATTTAATTGAATTTCTCATTAAAATTAGTTTACATGAAATTTCTCCACTTAAAAATAAAAATAGTAAAAAATAGATTAATAATTACATTGTTATTATTTTATTATTATTAGTCATTAACCTAAGACTATTTTAAACATGATTATTTAGTTGTATTTTTATTCCAACGGAACAGTACACAAAATGAACCTTAATTTTTTTTTAAAAGCAATTTTATATAAAATGAGCCCTCTTTAATTTCCATGCTAAAACAGAAAATTTTAAATTAACTTTAAAAAAACAAATACCCAAAATCAAGTTAGAAACAATTTGGAAAGACACCAAATTTTGATAGTAGAAGGTCTTGTTAGTCGACTTAAACCTACTTTTATTAAAATTATTTAAATTCTAGTTTTTGTTAGGATATTTTCCTATTTTTTACAATTTTTTATTTTAAATAAAAATTACATGTCAACAAATTTTAATGAAAAAATTAATTAAATAGATTGGGTGACTTTGTAAGTAACGTATTCATAGTTGAGTGACTTTTTAAGAGGAAAACTCAAGTCAATAACTGACTAGTAAAAATGTAATGAAAGAGTATCATGATAGGTAGGTGTGGCAGCTTGTGTGGAAAGCCAGTAACATTTACTCCAGAGTCGTAGTGGTCTCAGACTTGAACTATGATTGCTTATGGGAAATAAAATATCACTATCCACACATAATAATTAAGGTGTTGACATGACCTTTAAAAGCCAGCACATTACGGTCTTGTGCTATCCCAGTTTCCTGAGTGCTTTTGAGAATAAGTCCAATTCTCATAGAAAGCAACCTACTTCCACACTCACATAGGTGAAATCTGTCTAGAGTGCTCCTGTAAGCTTAACACTCCACCCATACGGGCTACAGATATTCATTAAGAGTTTTTAAACTCAACCTCCACAATTTACTGCAGGAAAACAATGCACTCACATCATAGGGATGAAATAAAAAAATAGTGAATTTTTTCACAAGTCATCATATGATTAGTTTTTCCCTTTGAACCTGGTTATAGGATCTCTAGTCCCCAGGTTGGGTTTCCTCATATATGACTCAAGGATTTATAGGCTTCAATCCCATCCCCCTTGATGTGCTCCAGACGTTTTCTCTCGTTAAGGCCTTAGTAAGAGGATTTGCAAGATTATCACAAGATTTGACATAATCAACATTAATGGTACCATTTGTCAAATACGATCTTACATTACAGTGTTTCTTCCTTATAGGTCTGGATTTGCCGTTGTAATAACGGTTTTGAACTCTACCAATTGCAGCGGTGCTATCACAATGAATTAAAATAGGAGGAATTGATTTTTCAAAACAATGTATTTGAAATAATAAATCTCTTAACCAATTCGCTTCCTCACTAGCTGAAGCTAAAGCAATTAGTTCAGCCTCCATGGTAGAGTTAGCAATTATAGTTTGCTTCTATGATCTCCAACAAATAGCACCACCACCCAAAGTAAATACATAATCAGTGGTAGAACATGAATCACCTGATAAGGTGTTCCAATCTTCATCACAAAAGCCTTCAAGTACAACAAAATATTTTTTATAGAACAAACCACAATATTTTGTTCCAATTAAATATCTCATAACTCTTGTTATAGCATGTCAATGTTCATTACTTGACTTGCTTCTAAACCTGCCAAGTACTCCTACTGCATATGCAATATCAGGCCCAGTGCAATCAGTCACATATCTCAAACTTCCAATTGTGCTAGCATATTCCTTTTGATTTATCACATCATTTTCACTTTCAACAGAAAATAAGTGAACACTTGAATCAAAAGGAGTTACAACATGCTTGCAATCATGAAAATTATATTTTTTTCAAAATTTTCTCAACATAATGTGACTGGTCAAGGAAAATTCCATCACATGTTCTTGTTATTTTTATTCCAAAAATAAAATTTGTCTCACCAAGATCTTTCATATCAAAATGGCTCCTAAGAATATTTTTAGCTTCATCAATAACATTCATCTTAGAGCCAAAGATCAACAAATCGTCAACATATAGGCAAATAATCACATGTGAATTATTCCAAGACTTATGATATATGCACTTATCACACTCATTTGTTTTAAAACCATTTTCAATCATGCAGGAATCGAACTTTTCATGTCATTGCTTTGGTGCCTGTTTCAAGCCATATAGGAATTTAGTAAGTTTACATACTTTGCTTTCTTGGCTTGCTTCAACAAAATACTCGGGTTGAACCATATAAATTTCCTCATTTAGGTCTCCATTTAAAAAAGCATCTTTTACATCCATTTGATGAATTTTCAAATCAAAAATTGTAGTCATAGCAATTAAAAGTCTTATGGATGTAATTCTTGTTACCGGTGAAAAAGTATCAAAAAACTCTAGGCCTTCTAATTGTTTAAAACCTTTTGCAACTAGCCTTATATTTATCAATAGATCCATTCGGTTTCAACTTTTTTCTTAAGACCCATTTGCAACCAATTGTTTTACAACCCGATGGTAAATCAACTAACTTCCAAGTTTTATTAGAAATCAGTGATTCCATTTCATCATTTACAGCCTCTTTCCAAAAAATGGAGTCATGTGAAGATAAAGCTTCTTTTAAAGTGAGAAGGTCATCTCCAACATTAAACACATAAAAATCAATACCAAAATTTTTTTCTACTCTAGCTCTTTTACTTCTTCTTAACTCAATTCTTCTTAACTCAAAATCATCAATTTCTTTATTTTTCAAAGTAGAAGTAGAAGAACTAGGTAGTGACAAAATATTTTGTTCAATCATTCACTATTTTTAGAATCAAAAGGAATTTATTTTCATGAAAAATAGCATCACTTGACTCAATTATAACATTATCTTCAAGATTAAAAAATCTATAGGCAGTACTATTTGAAGCATAACCAAAAAAAGCACAAGTAGTAACTTTCTTACTCAACTTTGTAATATTGGGATCCATTAGCCTCACAAAGGCTAGACAACCTCAAACTCTTAGATATTCCAAACTTGTCTTGTGACCTTTCTACAATTCAAAAGGTGTCAGTTTAGACTTTTTATGAGGCACACGATTCAACACATAGCAAGCAATTAAAATAGCTTCACCCCAAAAATTTAAAGGTGCATGTAACTCAATAAGCATGACATTAGTCAATTCAACCAACGTTCTATTTTTCCTTTCCGCTACACCATTAGATGAAAGAGAATAAGGAGGAGTAATTTCATGAATTATTCCCAATGATCTAACAAAAAAATTGAACTCATTTGACTCATATTCATGGCCTTATCACTTCTAGTTCTTTTTATTTTTCTTCCAAACTGATTTTCAACCTCATGGAGATAAGTTTTAAAATTTTCAAAGAATCACTTTTATTTTTCATCAAGTAAACATATGTAAACTTAGAAAAATCATCAATGAAAGTGATAAAATATCTATTAGCTCCACGAGTTAAAACTCCACCAAGTTCACAAATATCAGTATGAACTAATTCTAACAAATCAGTTTTTCTTTCAACTTGGAAATGAGGCCTTTTAGTGATTTTGGCATTACTACAAACCTCACACTTTTCAAAATTCTTTTTAACCATTGGGATTAATCCTAAACTACTCATGCTTCCAACATAATGATCATTAATATGACACAAACGAGCATACCAAAAATTGGTAGAAGAAAGCATATAAACAGAAGTAGAA
Organism: Solanum pinnatisectum; assembly: GCA_035578085.1. Lineage (NCBI taxonomy): Eukaryota > Viridiplantae > Streptophyta > Magnoliopsida > Solanales > Solanaceae > Solanum > Solanum pinnatisectum. The sequence goes on from CM069077.1 coordinate 18,047,847, forward strand.
ACTTTATTCATTTCAACATTCAGTTTAAACATCCCATCACAAGCATACCCCTTCCCCACAAAAATACCCTTCTTCACAATTACATATTGATCAGATTCAATAATTTGTTTAAACCTGTTTTATTAAGAAGAAAACTAGACATCAATTTTTTTCTCATGGAAGGAGTATAAAGTACATCTTTCAAAGTTAATACCCTTCCAGAAGTAAAACACAATTCGACATCTCCCGTTCCAAGCACTTGAGTTGTGTGAGAATCACCAAGCATGATGGTTTTGGGCTCCTCAAAATGAGTATATATTTTAAACCAGTCTTTGTCATAACAGACATGACGGTTTGCACCAGAATCAGCCCACCATCCATCAACATTCTCAACCATGTTTATGTCGGTAATCACCGCCACAAAAGGTTCTTCAGTAACGTTTGCCTAAGGGTTAGAACCACGTTTCCAGAATCTGCAAAATCGAGCAATATGCCCACTCTTGCCACAAACAAAGCGCGATTCCTTATCTTGAATTTGTTGATTTTGTGCTTGGTTATTTTTATCATTATTTTTCTTGGGAGGTCTACCATTATTTTTCTTGAATTTTTTCTTCTTAGGCTTCAAAGAAGTATTTTTGTGAGCAGGAGTAACATTTTTTGAAGTAATAAATTTACCTTCGTTGTGATGTTGCTCTCTTCTGTTTGTAAAAGTGCATCTTGGCCCCTTGCCTCCTCTTCCATACGGATTTTCACTATCAACATTTGAAGAGAGGTTTTCTTTTGTTTGTGGCGCATAGTTTTTTGAAATTCCTTCCAAGAAGGTGGAAGTTTATTCACTATGCCAAAAACAATAAGGTTATCTCCAATTTTAACCTCCTCGGACCTGAGCTCTCCAACAATCATTATAAAGTCTTGAGCTTGGTCTACCACCGATTTCTTGTCCACCATTTGGAAACGAAAAATCTACTAGCCGCATATTTTTTTCACTCCAGCCTCTTTGGTATCATACTTACTCTGCAATGCTTTCCAAATTTTCTTTGCACTAGAGTAAGTTCTATTATAATAATCATAAAAATTATCAGATAGACAATTAAGAAGATAATACCGACACTTATAGAAATCACCATCGTACTTTTCCACTTTCTCTAGATGAGAAATAGTTTCATCATCATTCATAGAGGTGATGTCTTCTTTATTAGGATTCTTCTCAGTTAACACATAGGAAACATTGAGAAGACTTAGGTAGAAAAGTACTTTACCTTCCATCTCTTGAAATGGTTACCATTGAACCAAAATGGCTTGTTAAGGTCTCTCATCTTGACATCCGTGGATCTTTCAATTGTAGCCAGATTGAATCTCCTTAAAATTGTTAGTGAAAAATTACAAGATTACAATTGAAATTAAAATGAAGAAATAAAAATCTCTTCAGGGTGAGGCACGAATATCTCACTCTCTTTAAAGAGATTCAAGTCCACTGCAGCAAATGTTTTTCACCGGTCCAGCAGTAGTCCTTCTTGACTTGTCCCCTTTATGATACAACAGCCTTAACTCAAAATATAACTCAACAACTTTGGACAAGAATTGAGTCCAAAGCTCCACAAAAAGAACACCTCCCTTCAACTTATAAGAACTCTCTTTTTTTACTAACTTTTTCCTCTCTATAATTTCTTGTGTATAAAACAAATGAAGACTACCACTATTTATAGTAGAAGAAGTCTTCCTAGGAATAAATAGGAAGACCAATAGTGTAGTAAATAGTAAAAATAATGGCCTTAGGAGTTACACAGGTTATAAGGTATAATGGAGGAATAAAGAATGAGATAATGGAGAATGAAGGGAGGAAGAGTAATGGTCACCAACGGAGTAAGAAACTGCTGACAACCAACAAAAGAGGAGTAACTCACAATTAATAGCCCACTAACGGTAAAATGATTAACAACCAAAAAATGGGAAGGTAGAAGGCAGCTTGTACTCCATAATAAGCAAATTTATATATAACAATATTAATATTAAAATGCAAATAGACCAACAGATGTAATCCCAAAATTAGACGATGGGCTTAAAGTTGCTACAAAAATTTACTGGGGGAGTAAAATTGACCTATTTTTCCATGAAGATGTAATAGAAACTTATTATTACACTATTGATATATATATATATATATATATATATAACTTAAACTCAATAAAAATAACAATAAAACTTTACTTCGGAGCTGTTTTGACCAACTGGTCAGCTTGCTTAGAAATTGTGATATGAAACCTTCATTTGAAATGATACATCAGTAACCAATAGGTGTTGCAGCCTATTTTAAGAAAATTACATAGTTTGGTCTTTGCTGAGATCAAATGCCCAAAGCCCATTTTAAGAAATGAACGTCTGATTTACCAGAACAGTCAGCTTTTTATTGTTCACTTTTTACAACTAAAATGCAAAATCAAAATAAATAATCAAGACTTTTAAGGATAAATGCAAATTGAGGCAAAGATAAAATTGTTCTAAATTGAGGAAATTGTTAAAAAGACATACAAGTTTTTCTTTTCATGTGTACCCAACGAAATGTCCTACAAGTAACTACACATTTGATTATGTATTTTATAAAACTAGGGGTCGAATTTGGAACCAAGGAGGTCAAATACTCTTCCCTCCATATCTGAATCCAGCCTTCCTGTTGTATAAAGCTGTTTGAATGTCAACCTTCCTCCTTTATCCGCGATGACACAGACGGAGTTTTTCAAGGATAGCTACACAAAAGTTGATCAAGCATAACAATAAGCATTCAATATTTTCCAATCTCTACCTCTTTGCTAACATTCTTAGAACATGTGAAAACAGCTTCCATTTCTTCCAAAGACTTTCCTTTAGTCTCAGGCAAGAAAAAGTAAAAAAATATCAAAGCCATCACTGATATCCCAGCAAACATGAAGAAAGCACCACCAGTCGTAATTGCTGCAGAAATTGACAAAAAAGTCATAGAAACTGTTGCATTCATCAACCGATTAACTGCAACACCAATTCCGACTCCTAAACCCCTAAACTTGAGAGGAAAAATCTCAGCAGTATATACCCAAGTAACAGGACCAAGCCCAATGTTGAAAAACATCACAACCCCATAAGTTGTAATTATGCTGAGGACCAAAGCCCATATGAGTTTCCCACCAGAGTGCTCTGCCAAAGTCAAGAAAATCCCAAGTCCTGTTAATGTCACAACCATACCACTTAAACTCGTCAACAAAAGCTTTCTCCTACCAACTCTGTCAATCAATAAAGTGGATAATAGTATGAATGTGAGCTTAGTTAATCCAACACCAACTGTAGCAAGAATTTGGTGCTTATGGTCATGTACTCCTGCTTTGTCAAAGATTTTGTGACTATATAATATCACTGCTTCAATTCCAGTTGCATGTTCAAAGAAATGAATTCCTATACCAGCAATTAAAATCCATCTAAGTGATTTTGTTGGTTTTAGCAACAATTCTTTCCAAACACCCTCCCCTTGTGACTTCACTGAATCCGGAATTTTGACTATGTCATCATCACAATTTTCATCGATGCCTATAGATTTTTTAATCTCCCTCAATCGAAATTTAGCTTCTTCAGGGTCATTTGAAACTTTGTACATTATTTCCTTGGCCTATCATAGACGGCCTTTCATGATCAGCCATCTAGGAGACTCTGGCATTTTCAGAATGCCAATCGCCAAGAAAAGTGAAGGAATTGCTGCAATTCCTAACATAATTCTCCAACCAAGTCTCAGAGGCAATCCGGAGAAAATATAATTAGACAAATAACCAAGTAAGATCCCAATGCTAATTCCAACTTCTGGAAGAGATGTTAGAAATCCACGAGTCGATGGAGATGAAACTTCTGCTGAATAAACTGGTGCAATCATAAGTGCAAAACCAACACCAACTCCAGCAATACATCGACCTACTAATAAAACCACATAACTTGGACCGTATCCCATTAGAACAGATCCACATAAGAAAATTACGGAAGCTATAACTATAGTGTAACGTCGACCAATATAATCAGAGGTTCTTCCAGCGCTGAGTGATCCAACTAAAGCACATAAATTAAGTATCCCTGCTAGAACCTCTGTTTTTGCATCACTTATTTTGAATTCCTTTTTCACGAAAATCATTGCTCCACTCATCACACCGGTATCTGAATTCAAACATACAATTCTCGTTAGTCTATTTATCAAAAAAGAAATTATTCTTGTAATAGTAACTCAATTATTCGTGAAATTAAGGAGGTTGATTGTAATAGAAGTTGAATCCCATCGACTTCTTCGTGCATATCTTATTCAATGATATTATAGATTAGTCGGGCTAATGAGTTTCGAATACAGACATGCTTAAAAGTATATATATACATTATACTCGAAAAGTAAAAAAGAAGAATTTTAGAAGTAGAAAACTAAATATAACCAAAGATGATAGATATCATGGAAGCAACAATAGCACAAGCACAAGCATATTTGTTAATCCTTGTTGGATTTTCTCCAGCAGTACCCTTCTCCATAATTCAATTGTATGTATATTTATAGTAGTTACTAAAATCTTATGACACTCACAATTTGTGATAACTTGTAATTTAGATCTCTGCAGTTTGGGTCTTTATATAGGGGAAAATACAAAACATAATCGTAATCCTATTCTAATTAGATTTCCTTAATGAATTAGACAAGTCTTTTACGAGTCATCATGGGACTGACCATTGAATTACCATTTATGTTTCTGAAAAATAAATTGTTTTTTTATGGTAAGAATGCAAACATGTGAGTGCTATTAATTATGATCTTGATTCTCCCAATATACATTGGGAGAATTTAATTTGGTTTAATCCTAAAAAGAGTTGGATTTGAATTTGGAAAATTAGTAAAAGCTGCTTCAGGTTAATGAATAGTTTTACCTCTTCTTTTTAAAAAAAATGGTTTGATTTTAGAACCCAAATCATATCATATATATATATATACAAGAGAATCCTAGACCCACCTACATGGAGCCACCACAAACCACAATTCCCTTTTAATTTATTTATTTCCAAAACTAGTCTTCCTCTTTTGTGAAAAGTTGTGACTTTTATAAACAGTTGTGACTTTTTTGAAGAGTTGCGACTTTTATGAAAGGTTATGACCTTTTTCGAAGGGTTGTAACTTTTCCAAAGAGTTGTGAATTTTCCAAAGAGTTGTGATCTTTTCGATAAGGCACAATAATTTGTTCACACTACTCTTTGTTGTCTATAAATAGAGGGATTTTCTGCCACTATATATTATTTGTACGGTTTTATCGGCTATAGGGTAGCCGAATTCAATTACATTAATTAAGTTTCTTATGAAGTTTGTTTCATTCCACAAAGTTTTCTTCCTCCTATTTCATTAAGCTTAATCTTTACTATAAGTCATAGTGATTCATGTAATTATAGCAATTTCTTTTTGCTATTTTGGCGACTTTTTTTTTTTTAACTTTGTTGAAAATTTCAGCAAGCATGATTGAAAATTGATTTTCTCTTTTGTCCCTTTCTCTAGGTTTCTTCATATAAACAAAGAAAACTGATTTTAATTGCAATGCCTCATTACTACTCTCGCACCTCTCAGTCCACAACTCATAAAGCTATTGAAATAGTTGAATTCATTACATTTGGTTCTTTAGTAAACAAAACTTTTATTTCTGCCACTATTATTTGTAGGGCTTTTTCGCTATAGGGGAGTTGAATTCAAATGCATTAATTAAGTTTCTTATGAAGTGTGTTTCATTCCTCAAAGTTTTCTTCGTCCTATTTCATGAAGCTTAATCTTTTACTGTAAGTCATATTTATTCATGTATCTACTGCAATTTCTTTTTGCTATTTTGGTGACTTTTTTGAACTCTTTCAATTAAATTTGTGAACTGTAAACTTGAATACAGCCCGACCGACTATCTTTTTGAAAAATATGTTAAGCAACATGCCTTTTTCTTCTTGATTGTTAGGAAAGTAAGGTCATCTTTATTATTCTTTGTGGATATTTGTGAGTTCAAGTGCTTACAAAATTATGTTATGAGATTTTAATATGTTATGTGTCAAAGTTTTGGTTTAGAATGTCCAGTTGTGAACAGTTCAATTCAGATGGCACCTACTGCTTGGTTGATAATTGCATTAATCCTTTGTAACTGCATACTATAACCATAACAATAACTATGGTTCAATTCCAAATAAGTTAAGGCCGGTGATATGAAATCTAAGCAATGGTAATGCCTATTCTGAGACAATGAGGAAAAACATTTATGATACTTACAATTTTAGGGTTATTTTTAACATATACATGATACGACATACTATAATAATAAAAAAGATTGATGGAGGTTCATAAGAAAGGAGCTGAAGGTCCTCCATTTGAATTTAGTCAATTATGCTTTTGTATGGACGTGATGTTCCACTTTACTTGGGAGTGTTGTTGATCGAGGCTTTTTGGTCTCTTCTTTAACGTTTGATGTTGTTCTTTATAACTTTTTGGAATTTAGAAAAAATCATTACTTCTGACCAACTATTTCCATGGAGATTTTCTTAGACTTCTTTCTTATACTTAAAATCTCTCTCTATGACTCATAATTTTTGTATAACAAAAACGAAAATTAAAAAAATATAGCACTTTAAGATTTCAGAGGAACACTTTGTCTTAAGATAAAATGTTCTTGACAATGTAGTGTACGATTCGAAAATACGAATATTACTGAATGATCATATGTAAGCTAAATAAAATAGTTCAATCCCGTGCGAAGCACAGATAATTTACCTAGTTGTATTTTTAAATCTAATTAAACGTCTGATCTCAACTAGTTTTTAATTAAAGCAAGCCTAATATATACTCCTTTCGATCCATTTTACTTGTCATATTTTGTAGTATGCTTGATCAAATTAAACGTTCACTTCTTGATCTGTTGTATGCATATTTAATATAAATTGTTGTTATTTCATTGTCATCTTCTAAAATCTTTTTATTTCATACATAAACTTGCAATCTTTCTTTGTCCCTGGGTTTTTCAGTATTTTTAGGCGAAATTTTAGTTTTAATGTTTGCGATTTTTGTTAAATTTCACTGTTAGAAAATTTCTCATAAGATTCTTGTTAAAAATCGGGATGAGGATGAGGATTTGTTAATTTTTCCACCTACTACTTCGAATTCTTTATATGCAAATACACTTCGATATCATACTTGAAGTAAAGGGCTTAGGTGCTAAAAAAATTCAAGAGAAGGAAAAACAAATTGTGTTTCTTAATGTTGTTCAAAAGCGAAAAGTTGATGAAAGTGAGGACTGAGGACGATGACAATGAGGAAGGATACTGAGGACGATGACAATGAGGAAGGATCTTCATATTGTTGTCGATTGCAATTACTTTAAATTAATTTTTAACTGAGTTTGCATACATATAATGTATACATCTGCTAATAAATTCATCCAGTAATTTTGTATACGTATGTAAACATTGATATTTATTGATTTGTATTTACCTAATAAACTAATATACATTTATATTGTTATACATTGATCTGTATTTACCTAATAAATTGGTATACACTTGATTTTTTTTAGTTGATTTTAAGTTGGGTTGCATACATATAATGTATACATCTGTCGATAAATTCACCTAACAAATTTATATACATTTATTTGCATTGATATTCATTTTTCCGTATTCACCTAATAAATTGCTATACATTGGTTTTTAATCACCTAAATAAATTATTTTACATTTGTATTGATATACGTTGATACTTAATCACCTAATAAATTAGTTTACATTTGTATTGGTATATATTTATTTGCATTTACCTAATATAAATTGTATATGTGTGGAAAAAATTCAATAGCAGAATTTAAAAGAAAAAAGTATTTTAACTAATACTTAAATAAAATGATGACGAGAGGGAGCTGCTCAGATGGTAAGCACCCCTCACTTCCAACCCGAAGGTTGCGAGTTCAAGTCAACAAAGGAGCAAAAGGGGTGGGAGCTCTTAGGGAGGGTAAAAAAAAATGATGAATACCTAAATTTTAAGGAAACGAGATAATTGAATCCCTAATTTAAGAATATCTAGTAACTAAATAAAAAAAAAAAATAAGAATATCTAGGAAAGATGGGAAAAAATGGATCCCTAATTATATAGGAATATAATAACGTGAAATAAGGAGGAAAAATATATTCTTTCAGCTATTTTTTTTTTTCCAAGCAAAGAAAACTGATAGAAAAGTAAATTGGCTAGATAGTGCCAATTTTTTTTGACTTAAAATTTGTTAAATATTTTTGAGCTAAAACGAGTACTTGTGTATACATAAGTTTGTGTTTGACTAATTAATTTGAAAAAGCATCTTTTGGCTAGGACAATTGTCAAGGTTCCAAAAATATTTTTGGAAAAAATATACTTTTTTTTATCTTCTGAAAAACTGTTTTTGCTACTACTTAAAACACTTATTTCTTTCCTAAAAGTTTGACCAAACAACTCAAATTTGGAGATAATATATCAGATAGTCACTCAACTAAAAAAAAATTCCAGATATTCACTCAACTATGAGTTCTTTTATCATAAAGATACTCAACTTTCTTTTATAACCTCAAAGTCACTCAATTATGAGTTATTTCTAAAAGTTAATCAACTATTGTTTTTTTCTTTTAGAAAGTCACTCAACTTTTATTTCTCTCTCAAAGTCACTCAACTCTGAGTATTTTACTTAGAAAGTCACTCAACCTATTTAATTGAATTTCTCATTAAAATTAGTTTACATGAAATTTCTCCACTTAAAAATAAAAATAGTAAAAAATAGATTAATAATTACATTGTTATTATTTTATTATTATTAGTCATTAACCTAAGACTATTTTAAACATGATTATTTAGTTGTATTTTTATTCCAACGGAACAGTACACAAAATGAACCTTAATTTTTTTTTAAAAGCAATTTTATATAAAATGAGCCCTCTTTAATTTCCATGCTAAAACAGAAAATTTTAAATTAACTTTAAAAAAACAAATACCCAAAATCAAGTTAGAAACAATTTGGAAAGACACCAAATTTTGATAGTAGAAGGTCTTGTTAGTCGACTTAAACCTACTTTTATTAAAATTATTTAAATTCTAGTTTTTGTTAGGATATTTTCCTATTTTTTACAATTTTTTATTTTAAATAAAAATTACATGTCAACAAATTTTAATGAAAAAATTAATTAAATAGATTGGGTGACTTTGTAAGTAACGTATTCATAGTTGAGTGACTTTTTAAGAGGAAAACTCAAGTCAATAACTGACTAGTAAAAATGTAATGAAAGAGTATCATGATAGGTAGGTGTGGCAGCTTGTGTGGAAAGCCAGTAACATTTACTCCAGAGTCGTAGTGGTCTCAGACTTGAACTATGATTGCTTATGGGAAATAAAATATCACTATCCACACATAATAATTAAGGTGTTGACATGACCTTTAAAAGCCAGCACATTACGGTCTTGTGCTATCCCAGTTTCCTGAGTGCTTTTGAGAATAAGTCCAATTCTCATAGAAAGCAACCTACTTCCACACTCACATAGGTGAAATCTGTCTAGAGTGCTCCTGTAAGCTTAACACTCCACCCATACGGCAGACTCTGAGATATTCATTAAGAGTTTTTAAACTCAACCTCCACAATTTACTGCAGGAAAACAATGCACTCACATCATAGGGATGAAATAAAAAAATAGTGAATTTTTTCACAAGTCATCATATGATTAGTTTTTCCCTTTGAACCTGGTTATAGGATCTCTAGTCCCCAGGTTGGGTTTCCTCATATATGACTCAAGGATTTATAGGCTTCAATCCCATCCCCCTTGATGTGCTCCAGACGTTTTCTCTCGTTAAGGCCTTAGTAAGAGGATTTGCAAGATTATCACAAGATTTGACATAATCAACATTAATGGTACCATTTGTCAAATACGATCTTACATTACAGTGTTTCTTCCTTATAGGTCTGGATTTGCCGTTGTAATAACGGTTTTGAACTCTACCAATTGCAGCGGTGCTATCACAATGAATTAAAATAGGAGGAATTGATTTTTCAAAACAATGTATTTGAAATAATAAATCTCTTAACCAATTCGCTTCCTCACTAGCTGAAGCTAAAGCAATTAGTTCAGCCTCCATGGTAGAGTTAGCAATTATAGTTTGCTTCTATGATCTCCAACAAATAGCACCACCACCCAAAGTAAATACATAATCAGTGGTAGAACATGAATCACCTGATAAGGTGTTCCAATCTTCATCACAAAAGCCTTCAAGTACAACAAAATATTTTTTATAGAACAAACCACAATATTTTGTTCCAATTAAATATCTCATAACTCTTGTTATAGCATGTCAATGTTCATTACTTGACTTGCTTCTAAACCTGCCAAGTACTCCTACTGCATATGCAATATCAGGCCCAGTGCAATCAGTCACATATCTCAAACTTCCAATTGTGCTAGCATATTCCTTTTGATTTATCACATCATTTTCACTTTCAACAGAAAATAAGTGAACACTTGAATCAAAAGGAGTTACAACATGCTTGCAATCATGAAAATTATATTTTTTTCAAAATTTTCTCAACATAATGTATTTGGTCAAGGAAAATTCCATCACATGTTCTTGTTATTTTTATTCCAAAAATAAAATTTGTCTCACCAAGATCTTTCATATCAAAATGGCTCCTAAGAATATTTTTAGCTTCATCAATAACATTCATCTTAGAGCCAAAGATCAACAAATCGTCAACATATAGGCAAATAATCACATGTGAATTATTCCAAGACTTATGATATATGCACTTATCACACTCATTTGTTTTAAAACCATTTTCAATCATGCAGGAATCGAACTTTTCATGTCATTGCTTTGGTGCCTGTTTCAAGCCATATAGGAATTTAGTAAGTTTACATACTTTGCTTTCTTGGCTTGCTTCAACAAAATACTCGGGTTGAACCATATAAATTTCCTCATTTAGGTCTCCATTTAAAAAAGCATCTTTTACATCCATTTGATGAATTTTCAAATCAAAAATTGTAGTCATAGCAATTAAAAGTCTTATGGATGTAATTCTTGTTACCGGTGAAAAAGTATCAAAAAACTCTAGGCCTTCTAATTGTTTAAAACCTTTTGCAACTAGCCTTATATTTATCAATAGATCCATTCGGTTTCAACTTTTTTCTTAAGACCCATTTGCAACCAATTGTTTTACAACCCGATGGTAAATCAACTAACTTCCAAGTTTTATTAGAAATCAGTGATTCCATTTCATCATTTACTGACCTCTTTCCAAAAAATGGAGTCATGTGAAGATAAAGCTTCTTTTAAAGTGAGAAGGTCATCTCCAACATTAAACACATAAAAATCAATACCAAAATTTTTTTCTACTCTAGCTCTTTTACTTCTTCTTAACTCAATTCTTCTTAACTCAAAATCATCAATTTCTTTATTTTTCAAAGTAGAAGTAGAAGAACTAGGTAGTGACAAAATATTTTGTTCAATCATTCACTATTTTTAGAATCAAAAGGAATTTATTTTCATGAAAAATAGCATCACTTGACTCAATTATAACATTATCTTCAAGATTAAAAAATCTATAGGCAGTACTATTTGAAGCATAACCAAAAAAAGCACAAGTAGTAACTTTCTTACTCAACTTTGTAATATTGGGATCCATTAGCCTCACAAAGGCTAGACAACCTCAAACTCTTAGATATTCCAAACTTGTCTTGTGACCTTTCTACAATTCAAAAGGTGTCAGTTTAGACTTTTTATGAGGCACACGATTCAACACATAGCAAGCAATTAAAATAGCTTCACCCCAAAAATTTAAAGGTGCATGTAACTCAATAAGCATGACATTAGTCAATTCAACCAACGTTCTATTTTTCCTTTCCGCTACACCATTAGATGAAAGAGAATAAGGAGGAGTAATTTCATGAATTATTCCCAATGATCTAACAAAAAAATTGAACTCATTTGACTCATATTCATGGCCTTATCACTTCTAGTTCTTTTTATTTTTCTTCCAAACTGATTTTCAACCTCATGGAGATAAGTTTTAAAATTTTCAAAGAATCACTTTTATTTTTCATCAAGTAAACATATGTAAACTTAGAAAAATCATCAATGAAAGTGATAAAATATCTATTAGCTCCACGAGTTAAAACTCCACCAAGTTCACAAATATCAGTATGAACTAATTCTAACAAATCAGTTTTTCTTTCAACTTGGAAATGAGGCCTTTTAGTGATTTTGGCATTACTACAAACCTCACACTTTTCAAAATTCTTTTTAACCATTGGGATTAATCCTAAACTACTCATGCTTCCAACATAATGATCATTAATATGACACAAACGAGCATACCAAAAATTGGTAGAAGAAAGCATATAAACAGAAGTAGAAACTTTATTCATTTCAACATTCAGTTTAAACATCCCATCACAAGCATACCCCTTCCCCACAAAAATACCCTTCTTCACAATTACATATTGATCAGATTCAATAATTTGTTTAAACCTGTTTTATTAAGAAGAAAACTAGACATCAATTTTTTTCTCATGGAAGGAGTATAAAGTACATCTTTCAAAGTTAATACCCTTCCAGAAGTAAAACACAATTCGACATCTCCCGTTCCAAGCACTTGAGTTGTGTGAGAATCACCAAGCATGATGGTTTTGGGCTCCTCAAAATGAGTATATATTTTAAACCAGTCTTTGTCATAACAGACATGACGGTTTGCACCAGAATCAGCCCACCATCCATCAACATTCTCAACCATGTTTATGTCGGTAATCACCGCCACAAAAGGTTCTTCAGTAACGTTTGCCTAAGGGTTAGAACCACGTTTCCAGAATCTGCAAAATCGAGCAATATGCCCACTCTTGCCACAAACAAAGCGCGATTCCTTATCTTGAATTTGTTGATTTTGTGCTTGGTTATTTTTATCATTATTTTTCTTGGGAGGTCTACCATTATTTTTCTTGAATTTTTTCTTCTTAGGCTTCAAAGAAGTATTTTTGTGAGCAGGAGTAACATTTTTTGAAGTAATAAATTTACCTTCGTTGTGATGTTGCTCTCTTCTGTTTGTAAAAGTGCATCTTGGCCCCTTGCCTCCTCTTCCATACGGATTTTCACTATCAACATTTGAAGAGAGGTTTTCTTTTGTTTGTGGCGCATAGTTTTTTGAAATTCCTTCCAAGAAGGTGGAAGTTTATTCACTATGCCAAAAACAATAAGGTTATCTCCAATTTTAACCTCCTCGGACCTGAGCTCTCCAACAATCATTATAAAGTCTTGAGCTTGGTCTACCACCGATTTCTTGTCCACCATTTGGAAACGAAAAATCTACTAGCCGCATATTTTTTTCACTCCAGCCTCTTTGGTATCATACTTACTCTGCAATGCTTTCCAAATTTTCTTTGCACTAGAGTAAGTTCTATTATAATAATCATAAAAATTATCAGATAGACAATTAAGAAGATAATACCGACACTTATAGAAATCACCATCGTACTTTTCCACTTTCTCTAGATGAGAAATAGTTTCATCATCATTCATAGAGGTGATGTCTTCTTTATTAGGATTCTTCTCAGTTAACACATAGGAAACATTGAGAAGACTTAGGTAGAAAAGTACTTTACCTTCCATCTCTTGAAATGGTTACCATTGAACCAAAATGGCTTGTTAAGGTCTCTCATCTTGACATCCGTGGATCTTTCAATTGTAGCCAGATTGAATCTCCTTAAAATTGTTAGTGAAAAATTACAAGATTACAATTGAAATTAAAATGAAGAAATAAAAATCTCTTCAGGGTGAGGCACGAATATCTCACTCTCTTTAAAGAGATTCAAGTCCACTGCAGCAAATGTTTTTCACCGGTCCAGCAGTAGTCCTTCTTGACTTGTCCCCTTTATGATACAACAGCCTTAACTCAAAATATAACTCAACAACTTTGGACAAGAATTGAGTCCAAAGCTCCACAAAAAGAACACCTCCCTTCAACTTATAAGAACTCTCTTTTTTTACTAACTTTTTCCTCTCTATAATTTCTTGTGTATAAAACAAATGAAGACTACCACTATTTATAGTAGAAGAAGTCTTCCTAGGAATAAATAGGAAGACCAATAGTGTAGTAAATAGTAAAAATAATGGCCTTAGGAGTTACACAGGTTATAAGGTATAATGGAGGAATAAAGAATGAGATAATGGAGAATGAAGGGAGGAAGAGTAATGGTCACCAACGGGAGTAAGAAACTGCTGACAACCAACAAAAGAGGGAGTAACTCACAATTAATAGCCCACTAACGGTAAAATGATTAACAACCAAAAAATGGGAAGGTAGAAGGCAGCTTGTACTCCATAATAAGCAAATTTATATATAACAATATTAATATTAAAATGCAAATAGACCAACAGATGTAATCCCAAAATTAGACGATGGGCTTAAAGTTGCTACAAAAATTTACTGGGGGAGTAAAATTGACCTATTTTTCCATGAAGATGTAATAGAAACTTATTATTACACTATTGATATATATATATATATATATATATATAACTTAAACTCAATAAAAATAACAATAAAACTTTACTTCGGAGCTGTTTTGACCAACTGGTCAGCTTGCTTAGAAATTGTGATATGAAACCTTCATTTGAAATGATACATCAGTAACCAATAGGTGTTGCAGCCTATTTTAAGAAAATTACATAGTTTGGTCTTTGCTGAGATCAAATGCCCAAAGCCCATTTTAAGAAATGAACGTCTGATTTACCAGAACAGTCAGCTTTTTATTGTTCACTTTTTACAACTAAAATGCAAAATCAAAATAAATAATCAAGACTTTTAAGGATAAATGCAAATTGAGGCAAAGATAAAATTGTTCTAAATTGAGGAAATTGTTAAAAAGACATACAAGTTTTTCTTTTCATGTGTACCCAACGAAATGTCCTACAAGTAACTACACATTTGATTATGTATTTTATAAAACTAGGGGTCGAATTTGGAACCAAGGAGGTCAAATACTCTTCCCTCCATATCTGAATCCAGCCTTCCTGTTGTATAAAGCCGTTTGAATGTCAACCTTCCTCCTTTATCCGCGATGACACAGACGGAGTTTTTCAAGGCTAGCTACACAAAAGTTGATCAAGCATAACAATAAGCATTCAATATTTTCCAATCTCTACCTCTTTGCTAACATTCTTAGAACATGTGAAAACAGCTTCCATTTCTTCCAAAGACTTTCCTTTAGTCTCAGGCAAGAAAAAGTAAAAAAATATCAAAGCCATCACTGATATCCCAGCAAACATGAAGAAAGCACCACCAGTCGTAATTGCTGCAGAAATTGACAAAAAACTCATAGAAACGGTTGCATTCATCAACCTATTAACTGCAACACCAATTCCGACTCCTAAACCCCTAAACTTGAGAGGAAAAATCTCAGCAGTATATACCCAAGTAACAGGACCAAGCCCAATGTTGAAAAACATCACAACCCCATAAGTTGTAATTATGCTGAGGACCAAAGCCCATATGAGTTTCCCACCAGAGTGCTCTGCCAAAGTCAAGAAAATCCCAAGTCCTGTTAATGTCACAACCATACCACTTAAACTCGTCAACAAAAGCTTTCTCCTACCAACTCTGTCAATCAATAAAGTGGATAATAGTATGAATGTGAGCTTAGTTAATCCAACACCAACTGTAGCAAGAATTTGGTGCTTATGGTCATGTACTCCTGCTTTGTCAAAGATTTTGTGACTATATAATATCACTGCTTCAATTCCAGTTGCATGTTCAAAGAAATGAATTCCTATACCAGCAATTAAAATCCATCTAAGTGATTTTGTTGGTTTTAGCAACAATTCTTTCCAAACACCCTCCCCTTGTGACTTCACTGAATCCGGAATTTTGACTATGTCATCATCACAATTTTCATCGATGCCTATAGATTTTTTAATCTCCCTCAATCGAAATTCAGCTTCTTCAGGGTCATTTGAAACTTTGTACATTATTTCCTTGGCCTCTCCTAGACGGCCTTTCATGATCAGCCATCTAGGAGACTCTGGCATTTTCAGAATGCCAATCGCCAAGAAAAGTGAAGGAATTGCTGCAATTCCTAACATAATTCTCCAACCAAGTCTCAGAGGCAATCCGGAGAAAATATAATTAGACAAATAACCAAGTAAGATCCCAATGCTAATTCCAACTTCTGGAAGAGATGTTAGAAATCCACGAGTCGATGGAGATGAAACTTCTGCTGAATAAACTGGTGCAATCATAAGTGCAAAACCAACACCAACTCCAGCAATACATCGACCTACTAATAAAACCACATAACTTGGACCGTATCCCATTAGAACAGATCCACATAAGAAAATGACGGAAGCTATAACTATAGTGTAACGTCGACCAATATAATCAGAGGTTCTTCCAGCGCTGAGTGATCCAACTAAAGCACATAAATTAAGTATACCTGCTAGAACCTCTGTTTTTGCATCACTTATTTTGAATTCCTTTTTCACGAAAATCATTGCTCCACTCATCACACCGGTATCTGAATTCAAACATAAAATTCTCGTTAGTCTATTTAAGAAAATCAAACTTCTTGTTATAGTAACTTAATAAATCGTGTAATTAAGGATGCTCATTGTAATAGAAGTTGAATCCCCTAATGAAAATCCTGACTCTGATCAAATGCGATTATAGCTTAGTCGGGTAATGAGTTTCAAATACAGATATACATACATGATGCAAAAGTAAAAAAGAAGAATTTTAGAAGTAGAAAACTAACCATAACCAAAGATGATAGATATCATGGAAGCAACAATAGCACAAGCACAAGCATATTTGTTAATCCTTGTTGGATTTTCTCCAGCAGTACCCTTCTCCATAATTCAATTGTATAAACAATGTATGTATGTATATTTATAGTAGTAAACTAAAATCCTATAACATTCACAATTTGTGGTAACTTCTAATTTAGATCTCTGCAGAACTGATGAACTTTACTTATTTTGGGTCTATATATAGGGGAAATAGAAAATATAATCCTAAATCCTATATTAATTACATTTCCTTAATTGATTAGTTGAAATATTTGTGGATAAGAATTACAAGTCTTTTACGAGTCCTCATGGGACTGACCACTAAACTCCCATCCAATTCCGGTTTCGGATACAAGCATCGACTTTACATCATTTTTTAGAGGTCAAATTTGACTTTAATTATATCGTCATTTGCACAGGAATTAAATTTGTTCGCACTCGATGTTTATTTAGTAGGCGTTTGGTCAAAAAAATTGGAGCTTAAACATAAGAAAAAAAATTAAAATCAATTGTATTTATAATTCTTAAAGATAAATTGTTTTTGGTATGAATGCTAATAATTATGTGCCTAATTATGGTCTTGATTCTGCCGACCTCACCTTTCATACACAATTCACATTGGGTGAATTAAATTTGGGTTAATCCTAAAAAAGAGTTGAATTTGGATTTGGTTTGGTTTTGATTTTGTATTTACTAGGAAAATTAGTAAACGTTGTGTCTTCACACCTTGCAAAAGAAGTTTTATAAGGAAACATTTGTCTTTATGTTTATGAATAGTTTACCTTTTCTTAATTAAAAAAAAAATTGTCTTTATTTTAGAAACCAAATTGTACTTTTAAATCTAATTAAACGTCTCTAAACTAGTTTTAAATTAAAATGAGTTAGAGGGTGTTTGGATTGATTTGAAAGTTGGCCAAACCTACTATAAAGTCAGTTTTTTACTTCTTGAAGTGTTTGACAAATATAAAAAATAATTTAAAATAAGTCAAAAATGACTTAAAATAAGTTAGGAAGTCTTTGGCAGGGTCAAAAATGACTTAAAATAAGCCAAAACCCAAAAGTAGGACTCCCCCTACTTTTTATTTTTTTGACTTAAAAGTCATTTCGGTTTGATTTTTTTATTTTTAACTTAAAAGATATTTTTTTTTAAGTCAATGAAACGGACTCTTAGTCCACTTGACCAAATCTTTAAAATATACACTGAAAAATAATTTTTATCAAAAGAGTTTTCATGAAAATATATTTTTGACAATAGTCATTTGTATTTGACTAATCAATTTGAAAAATATTTTTTGCCCATGTTAGAACAATAGATTTTGCTTTGTCAAAGTACCAAAAGTATTTTTGGAAAAAATATAAAAAAAAAAAAATGGGAAAAGGGCATGATATACCCCTCAACTTTGTCATTTGGAGTTGATATGCCCCTCGTTATGAAAGTGGCTCATATATACTCTTACCGTTATACAAACGGCTCACATATACCCCTATCATTACAAAATGAGCTCACATATACCCTTCATTTAACTGAAGTGAAAAAATTAGTTTTAAATTTATATTTTTGACTTTTAATTTTCTTAAAAATTATGTAGGGGTATATATAATTCTTCTAGCAAAGTTCAAGGTATATTTTAATCTTTTTCATACATAAATTATTTTTTGACTTCTTTTATTATAATTATTTGAGTTTCTTATTCTTATTTTATTTTTTTCTTTCATTCCTTAGTGTAAAGAAAAAAAATTAAAACTATTTTTTTGTGGCTATATTATAATTTAAAACTATTTTTTTGTTTTGTCTATATTGTAATTTAATTTTTGTATTTGAAGAAAAAAATTTGGTCATCTATAATAAGTTTTACAAGAATATTAGTGAAACATAAATAAATTTGACCATCAAAATAATAAATCTAAATTAGTCATTGAAAAAAAAAAAGTCAAAAAAAAAAATATATGTTTGAGGAGGATTAAATATACTCATATGGGATTATATTTTTTTTAAAATAATAAAAATTAAACTAAAATTAATTTTTTTCATTTCCGTTAGAGGAAAAGGGTATATGTGAGCCATTTGTATATAAGTAGGGGTATATATGAGTCACTTTCATAACGAGGGGTATATCAGCTCTAAATGACAAAGTTTAGGGTATATCAGACCCTATTCCCAAAAAAAAATTAGCTTCTAAAAAACAGTTTTTGTTACTCCTCAAAAACACTTACTTATTTCTTTCCCAAAAGTTTGACCAAACAAATCAAAATTTAAAATAGTCACTTTTAGAAGAAAAAAAAAAACATTTTTGATTTTTTAGAAACTTGGCCAAATAGACCATTGCACGCCCTTTTAGAAAATACTTCATTTATCCAACAATAGTTATCTACTATTGACTATTGACTTGATAATATTACTATATTACCTTTTGAATATATCGATATGGAGTTCAAACTTTGGACCATAATTTATCCTAAATTGTTAATCTTACCTATAAATAAGGATCATCACTCAACTCTATCTAATCTAAACAAAGTAAACAACCTACCTCTTTTTCTGCTATAATTAGGAAGGAAAAAAAATGCATTGATTTTGCCAACCTTATTTTGAGATGTCAACTTTGAATTAGTCATAAATGCAATAGTTAATGTTAGTTTGTCTCTTATGCATTTTTTAACAAGAAAACGATACGATATATATACAATTTGCAACGACCTACACTATATAATGAATTCTCCTATATAATACAGATGTTCTCACTCTATAGTAGTGTAATAGGATAATAACTCATGACGTATTGGTAATGGCATTGAAATTTAGAATAAGTTAGGGACATCCTTTTCAGCATTATGAGAGGCTAATCTTGAAAAAAAAAAATTAAAGGTTAAGTCAACTATATGACTATGAATAGGTACTTGATAGAGTGATAGGAAATAATCAAATAAATGAAATCATTTAATATTTTATCTTTGTGGAGATTTAAACTTTAACTTTTGATATTTTTACTTAATTACTTCATTAATTGTTAGGTTACACTAAGGTTGTTTGAAATCGAATTCAAACTAATAATCTGAACTGAAAAAAATTATTGGTTTATCGATAATGCGTATTGGTTTAGTGGTTTCAGTAAGGATTTTAAATTCTTTTATTTTCAGGTCATCGGTTTTTAACGATTTGAGTTTTTTTAACCGATGACCTGATAGTAGATTAATAATAATTATATTTATACCATTTGGTATATAAAGTGCTTGACTTAGGATTGTCTCAAACTCTCATTTATTTAATATTTACTTTTGAGCAAAATACAGTCTATCAACTTATGTGCATGTTTCATTTGGTTTGTCACTTTCTTTCTTAGTGATTTTCAATGATTTTTTCCGTTAATGATTCTATAACAGTTGAGCATGTCTATTGACCAGTAAACGATAAATCGGATAAACTTAATAAGCGAACTGAATCGATCAATATCCAACCCTACGCCACACTCTTATATATGAGTAATTATATATTATATTGTCATAATTATGCTCCTCAATAGTCAAAGTCGATAGGCTGAGCATTGACATGGACTTGTTTATTAATTCAGGTTGAAATTAGCAGAAAATTATACTTTTGACCAACCAAAAGATAGAATTTTGTTGGAGATATTATGCACAAGCAAGAAAAATTGACATGCGCACAATATATATATCCAAGAAGTCAATGCTACGATATTTGTTAATATACTTAATTCATTTATTTTTATATTTCATGTAAATTGTCATGTATGTATTTTTTTACATTTAGATAACCGATAAACTTTAGCAATTAGAATAAGATATTTCAAAATTGTTGCTTGAAAACTAAATTGATTAATCTGATGTAAACATCGAATGCTGATAAATATTTATTCATTCATGTGTTCTCCACTAATTAATGTAATTATTTAATATCCCCAAGTTGGGAACCAGCAAAAATTTCGAGGAAATTACATGACACATATGAGAGGTCTACTTGTGAATATAATAATGTTAATGTCTTTGTGGATATCAAGAAATATAGGATATGAGTATTGAGGGAGCATTAGCTAATTACTTTTTAGTAGTTTAAGAGCTATTTACTTGTAATTAAGTAAAGGTTGAATTTAGTACTACAATTGTTAGAAAAATAATATGGAGTATAAATGAAAGAAGAAGGGGGCTTTCAGGATATAACGAAGCTCTTGTATATGGTTGCAGATTTTTCTTAGGCTACTTCTACAGAGTCTTTATATTTATAGAACTTAAGAGATGATTTTTTATAACAGTCATATTATTTCATGAATAAATGACTTTTCATAATAGTCATGTTCTTTTATGAAACACGTGATTTTTCATAATAGTCATGTTCTTTCATGAATAAATGACTTTTGATAAAAGTCATATTCTTTCATGAACAAATGTGTCTGTTCAATTTAAGACCTCTATATATATTACAAAATATCCAACAACAATAACAAGATATTCTTCGAAATTCAACAAGTGATGCCTAGGAAGGTAGAGTGTTTGTAGACTTTATTACTACCTCGGTCCTCATGGAGGTAGAAATGTTATTTTCGAAAGATCCCCAACTCAAGTGCAGCAAATCCAAATACAAAAAAAGAAAAAAAAAACAACGTAGGAAATATAACAACTAACAAGGAAACTAGTGCAAAGCCTACACGAATAATAAAATTGTAAGATAATCATATCACAGTAACAAAAGATGATGATAGTTATCAAAAGCAAAAACTACAATAATACGGCCAGTACAACGATAAACAACAACAAGCGTAAACCGTCAAAAAGGAAAACAATCCTCTATGACCTACTAACCTTTTACCCTAGTACGTGTACTTCATATTCTCTTATCTAAGGTTATGTCCTCGGTAATTAACTTGAAGTTGTGTCATGTCTTGTCTAATCACCTATTCCCAATACTTCTCCAGTCTACCTCTACCTCTCCTCGTACCTACTACGTACAACTAACATCTCGCACCACTTCATTGGTTCATCTACATATCCAGTGTCATACGCAGAATTTTTCCTAAGCAGTGTCACATTTTAAAATGAGAGATTAAATAAACAATGTAGCATCATATTAAAAAGAGAATAAAATATAAATAAAACATAATTCGCTTATAGTACTTTCCCTTTAAAAAAAAATAACAACTTTTTTTCGATGAATTTTTATTTTATTTTTTAAAATTTATTCAAAGTAATACCTTTTTTTTTTTTTACAAAGCACCAAAAATGATTGGTGAGAAAGAATGTAAATGGAAGAAAAAAAAAGGGAAAGAAGGTAAATGGGAAAAAAGTGTAAAAAATACATCAAATTGAGGCTAATTAGAAGGCTCCTAACCTAACCTATGAAATTTCAACCTCATACCAACTAAAATGCACATAATATTGGTTGAAGGAGTATCACATTTACCTTATATATCCTTTGTATCTGTTTTTCCTTTTCACTATACGTACATATTTAGTAAAAAAATTGAAGAATCATTGTCCCGTGACACCCCATATATACTCTTGCTAAATCTGCCCCTGTGCATATCTACTCTTCAAATTCAAATGTCCAAACCATCTCAATCTCTCTTCTCTCATCTTGTCCACACAGAGGTCACTCCCCCCGTATTCCAAGTATCTTCATTCCTAATCTTATCGCTCCTTGTATGCCTACACATCCACGTCAACATCCTCATTTCCGCGACATGCATCTTTTGAACATGAGGGTTCTTGACTAGCCAGTTCTATGCCCCTATGCAACAAAAATCGGTCTTGACACCACTCTATATATAAAACTTACCTTTAAGTTTTGATTACACTTTTTTATCACACAAGACTCTGGGTGCAAGCCTCCACTTCACCTGCATGCCACATCAATACGATGTGGATATCATTATTGATGTTCTCAGTTCTCTGAATCATAGACTCACGGTACTTAAAACTCCCTATCCTGAGGATAGTTTATTAATATAATTAATTATTAGAGGTCGTTATTTAGTAATCACATTAATTAATTATTAGAGAAGGAACCTTAAATCTATATATATAGGAGAAAAATAGAGAAGGCGATGTGGCACTTCTCTATGGCCTCTATTCATATTTGCCTTTTCTCTCTCTTTTTTTAACTATTTTTTCCTTTATTATTTAATTATTTTATTTTTAATATCTCAAAAAGTCTTGACATTCAAATACTCAAATTTTCACCTACCACTATAATATATATTTAATATTTTTAATAAAATAAGAAATAACTACCACTAACTCACACCTCTTCGACTTATAATCTTAATAATATTCATAACTCTTTTTTTTTTAATCTTCATAACCCCAAAATTAAATTTATTAGTTTATGACACCTTATGGTATTCCTCCTCTTTTTCTATATAAATTCATATTTTGTAGCAAGAAAAATTTCATTCAAAGTTATTCTTTTACTTCTCCATCACCATGTCATACATTAGGGAAGAAATGCTAATCATCACATCATATGGTTGCTTTCAACAAAGTCGTAAAGAATCTATGGTAAAAATGCTTCTTTTAATTTTTTAATTTATATTTTTTACTTTAATAATTTATGTGATGTTATTTATTTTGTTTAGTCAATTTAACTAATCTTTGAAACTAAATTGAATAAACTCAATCCAAATAAAATCGTGGAGTAACTAACAATTTTATAATATACTATTTGTGCTTGTAGGGTGAAGAAGAAAGTTGAGGAAGATACAAAAGTAGAGAAAATTGTGAATTTTGGAAGAAGATAATGTAGAGTCTTACGATAAAATTATTATTATAGTAACTTGATCTTTTAGTTTTTCTTTCATATTCTCTATATTTCATTTATCTACTTTATTGAAGAACTTAAAATATAGAGATTTTTTTTATTTTTTTTTTATATGACTATAGTTGTACGTACATAATTCATTGGGTTAACTTATGGTTAGTTCTTTTGAATTTTTATTATGATAATTTTTTGCAACATTCTAAAACGAATATTATGTACTCGATATTATTGTTTATTTGTATGCCGAAGTGCATTCCTAAATACGACACTAAGATTAGAAGCATTTTAAAGAGCGGAAATTTGATAACTTACAACAAAAAAAAAAAAACGTTATCCAAGCAATGAATTTTTAAAAAAATTGACAAAACTTGAGTATTTGTATAATTCTAATGAAAAACTAAAGAAACTATAAACATTATATGCAATACTTTCGTTTTCAAAAAAAAAAAAAGACAAAGATCCTATTTTTTTTATTTTTTTATTTTTTGATAAATTTCACTATATTTTAATTTATTATTATTATTAAAAAAGTGTCAATTATTACTCTCTCCATTTATTTCTATTATATATTGTAAAAACTTAAATGTCTCAAAATTTATTATTCTACTTATTCCTATACTTTATTGTAAATTTAAAGGCCTAAATATTTAATTTCAACCTTTCATTCTCCAAGAAGAATGAAAAATTTATATGTATCTATATATATAAAGCTAAAATATTAAAAAAATGATTTGACACCTCTCTTTGGCCAATGATCCTTATTTATTTATTTTTATTTTTTTATTGTTGTAATTTTCACTATATTTCTATTTATAATTACTATTAGAAAATGTGTCAATTATTATTCCCTTCATTAATTTCTATTATTTATGTATAAGAATTTAAATACCTCAAATTTTACTCCTCCACTTATTCCTATTATTTATTGTAAATTTAAAGGCAAAAATATTTATCACTCAAATCTTTCATTTTCTCCTTAACGAATGAAAATTTATTAAAATAGAGTAGTCTAATGAAATATCATTTCAAATAGCTTGAAAAAAGTTAAACAATCCCTTTAACTCTCCTAATTATGAGATTTTTCTTTTTATCTAATTTTCAATAATCTAAAAAATATTTATATAATTAGTCAATTAAAGAATAAGATAATTGCTCACTAAATAAATTTTAAAAATGGAAATGCGTAATTCTCCAAAAAAATATTCTAACATCCATTTATATTTATTACATTTCATGATGAACTCATGATTAAAATTGACTGTAAAAAGATATTGCACTAGCCAAAAAAAATAATTTTTGTAGTTCCATAAAAAAGAGACGTGTCATTTATTTCCATAAAATTCTCATAATTTTGTAGTTCCTCACTTCATTTCTTTTGAGTTGTAGGAGCTTGAGTTTTTGTGATAAAAATGAAGGAAGTGGTGTGCTACATTTTTCAAGGAAGTCAATGTTTACATTAAAGGGATATTCGTAACCTTTTTTTTTTATTATACTATTTATGATCTTTTATTTTATTTTCTATTTTTTGCTTTATTGTGATTTTAACCCTGTGAAGATATGTATTTCAGTAGAATATTTTAATATGAATCAAGAATTTGGAATACTTGAAAAAAATTATAAGGTATTCAATTTCATTTTTCAAAATAAGGCATATATGGTGACAAAAATAGCATGTTGTAGTTCCTTTTGAGTTGGAGGAGTTTGAGTTTTCTTGTAACAAAAATGAGGGAAAGTGGTGTGCTAAATTTTTCAAGGAAGCCAAGATTTAAAGATGTATCGTAACCTCTTTTTCTTTTGTTAGTATATTGTTTATGCCTTCTTATTTTTTTTCTTGATTTATTGTGATTTTAACCTTTTGAAGACTCATCTATTCTATTATAATATTTTAATATGAATCAAGAATTTGAAATGCGTGAAAAAAACCATGAGTTATCTAATTTCATTTTTCAAAATAAGGAGAATATGGTGATGAACTTTCACTATTCGAAAAATAAGAATAACATATTGTAGTTCTAATTTAGCTTCCTATAATTGCTATGCTTTCGAATGTCATGTTCTAATTGACATAATATAAGTCATACAATAGCAACTATCATTTAAGTAACGAGAAAAAAAAAAAGTAAATCGATAAAATTTATAAGTATTTCATCCTCATCTTAGGCAAGCAAAATCCATCAACAATCTCAATTTATAGTTGTTGATTACATAAATTTCTGAGATTTAAGCCTCTTTCAACAAAGACATTTCGAAATCAAATAAAAATTATATTTACGAGAGAGAAAGAGATTCGTGTATGCCATGAATGTATTTTTTTTTCCCGACTTGTATATCCTTGGCATGTGCATTCCTCTAATGATAATTTCTGCCATTTGAGATTATACTATGAATTTTAATTATTAACTATAATAGTTTTTGTATATAATAATTAAGGGGCGTCGACTAATATTCCCAATATCTTTTGTATAGAAATGGAATTTATTAAAATTTATGATTAAATTCAATGAAGGACTTGACAACATTTTTTTTGGCCAAAATACATGTTTATTTTTCTTCTTCTTAATTTCTTACCTACTCTTAATTATAATACATCAAAAATGTCTAAAGGTTTGGGGAAATGTCGAAAAATCCGTACTAGTTCAAAGGTTAGAAATTAGAATGATTCCATCCTTCAAATTTCGTAAGTCGTAACTAAACAATTGTTTTGTAATTATATGAATCTTTAAGAAA
Source organism: Solanum pinnatisectum (assembly GCA_035578085.1). Classification (NCBI taxonomy): domain Eukaryota; kingdom Viridiplantae; phylum Streptophyta; class Magnoliopsida; order Solanales; family Solanaceae; genus Solanum; species Solanum pinnatisectum. The sequence continues at coordinate 18,074,160 of CM069077.1, forward strand.
TCTCATAAATTATTACATTATTTTATACCTAGAAACAACACAAAATAGTCAAAATCTTGTTAAACTTATTAATAATATTTAAATGAAAAAAGAGATCGTAATCGAGTATATAATGATTTGGATCGATCAGGATCATCAAGAATCAAATCAGAAATGAAAATGAAGTATTAGACGTTTAGCATTAATTAAAGAAACATAATCAAATAATTTAACGAGTAAATCTTAATCAATAACTATCGTTTTGCCATGAACTAAATGGCACACGCATGCAGGTATCCATTTTTAATATTTATTTATACTGAGACTATGCATTAGCAACAAAAAGGAAACGAAAAAAAAAAATGCTCCAAAGAAATATTGGCACACCCCTAGATTTTATCCATGCTTTAATAAAATACTTTTTAAAAATGATTCTAACTTGAAAAAATTCACTGGAATTTATTTTTATTGTCCATCAAGCATAAGTTTTAACTTTATCCGATCAGATAAAATTTGTGTTCAATTAAGCAGGTTCACTATTACACCTGATGGCAATAAAAGCTTTGCCTAGCTAATTTTCTCAAGTGAAAATTATTTTTAAATAAAATTGCTAAGCAGCACCAAAAAATAAAAACTGCCCCTTTTTTAGGGCCATTTGTGAACTTAAACCACTGATTGCTTTATGGACCAAAAACAGCAGCAAAAATAGACCCCAAAAAATGCAGCAAAACTGGACCAAAACAGCAGACAAATTGATCACACTGCACTAGAGTTGGCTAAATTTGGGGGTTCCCATTAGCTCTCATAGCTTTCAACTTTGCTACCTTTTGTCGTCTCCACACTTTCTAAAAATAGATGTTCATTTTTATCAGTTCAGTTTAAAAATACAACGGAAAAGGGCCAAAAATACCCTTCAACTATCTGCAAAGGATCAAATATACCCCTCGTTTATGTATTGGGTTAAAAATACCCTTCAGTCTACCTTTAGGGTTCATTTTTACACTTAAAATTAACAGCCTTCTTTTAAATTATTATATTTTTTATTATTATTATGTGGCGTCTTCCTATTGGATAAAATCAAGTCCAACCCATCAATTTTTTAAACCCACCCAACCCATGACCCAAACCCAACAAAAAGATATATTTCTTTCTTCTTAAAACCTAATAACCTCTTTTTTCTTCCTGGTAACTCATTAATGTCTTCCCCATAATTGCAGCAAAAAAACTGCACTTAAAACTATCAAAAACAGCACAAAACTTGGAACAAAACAGCTTCAAAGCTGCACCTAACAGGCAACTAAATTCAACAAAAAAAACAACGCCAAAACTGTAAAAATAAAATAAAATACATAACAGCAAAAAACAAGTTAAATGAGATTAAAAAAAACTGAATCAAAATTTGATAATAAACAACACCAAAACCGGTCAAAAAACGGAAATAAAATTGGTCCAAATTTACTTCATTAACGTACATTATAATGAAACTTGCTGCTGATTATACTAAGTTCGAAATGTAAGAACATTAACGAATAACGAGGGAGGGAGATAGTATTTTTTATTTCTTTTGATTGTCTTTTAGTTGGATTTGGGTCATGGCCTTGTGGATATGTGTCAGGGCAAGTTGAAAAAAATTGAAGGGTTAGGTATTTGATTTTGTCCAATAGGAATATACCATGTAATAAATAATAATAATTTTTAAGGGTTAAAATGAACCAAAAGATAGATGGAAGGGTATTTTTAACCTAATACATGAACGAAGGGTATATTTGAACCTTTTCAGATAGTCAAAGGGTAATTTTGGCCCTTTTCCCAAAATACAAAAGACAATTTATCCTTATTATTAACTATACTTATTTTTCAATGCATTTTTCAAAACATTAAAGTTATTATATTCGAAGAATGATATAGTAAAATTATCATTTTATTTGTTGTTTCTTAAAAGGTGTGTCAATTCATACCGAACAAAGTAAAGTGTACCGTAGGAGTATCAAAATAACTTTATGATAGATGTGGAAGGAGATTCCGACTTGCCTTTTCAATTCACATTTATGAGCGAAGATTTTTCTTTCTCTTGCTCGCTTCGATCGGACTCTAACAAGAATGAGGGGTCGCTAAGGGTAAAACTGCTACCAAAATTTTACCAAAGGGTAAAAATGGCCTATTTTTTTAAATCATTTTCCATAAATTTTTTTTTATCTTTCCTCGACACCTGGTTGACTTTGACTGAAATCGCAGATTCAATAGCCAGAACGACCGCACTGAGCTAAATTCCCCTCAAGGCTTTTCCATGAAGATGTACGTAATAGAAAAGAATCGTTACACAGTGTTCAAATATTCTGCTTACATGTATATAACGTAAACTCATGATGTATATAACGTAAACTCCTTTGCAACAATAACTTGATGGTGTATATAACTTACACTAATGATGTATATAACGTAAACTCAATAGATGTTACAGTAGAACTAGTGCCCATCCAAGTTCATGTAGCAGTGAGAGAGAATTACAAAATTGGTATTTGCATGCCAGGAGCAAATAACCAAGTCCATTCTAAGAAATGGATTTCTGAATATTACCCAGAAAAGATGCATGATTTTGTTTCCAATCAAAATATCTAACCCAATCTATCAAATAGGCAAAGACCAAAGTTCAAATCACCAATGCCCATCGGAGTACCCACAAGAAAAATACTTGTATCAACCATTTTGTCCACTTGACTATGCCTATCGAGGCTTAGATAGACGAGAATAGTCTGTACTCACATTGTTGTGTATACACAAAACAGAGGTTGTCCTCTCCTAACCACTGGCGGATCCAGGATTTTCACAAACGGGGTTCGAAAAAAATATATAAATGTGTGAACTAGAGTGCGAAGTACAAACGCCAAAAAGTGATCACTGCCAATACTTCTCAAGCACATTTACAATACCACTTGAGTCCTGCAAAGTTACACAGTATAGAACCACCGGGCTATCTCTCCCATTTGATTTAGGTGGTTCAGAAATAGTATGCGTACAAAAATATAGAAAATCTACCTTGTATATACAGTGTACTTTTTTGCCGAAGAGGTTCAAGTGAACCCCTGGTGCCCACGTAGGTCCGCCCCTGCTCCCCACCCAATAGTCCTGCAACTACTCATAGACATATCCTAAAATACTTCATTGGAAACATCTGCCGTCCCATGTTAGGATGCAACATTTGCACCTGTAATCCATGCAAATGGTCTAGCAGAAATCATTAATCCTCTGTTTCATCAGAATAAAAAAAAAAAAAAAAAAAAATTTAGCTCCAACTTAAAAAGAAATCACTTTCACATCTAAATGGATAATCAATTATATAAGCCATCTAAAAGTGTGGACAAACAAGCATATCAATTGCTAATGAAAAATACTCTGAAAATTAATGATAATCCAACCCAACATAGATTAATTTGGACTTCTAAGCAGTAACTTTACTCTATGAATGTTCAATGCAAAGTCATCATGAACCATAGATGGACTTCAGAAGAAGAGAGTAGTAAAAAAAGAGGAGCAGTCTCCAGAAAAAAGAAATAGCTAATCCATACATATAAAACAATCCGCAGTTCCGCACATCTGAATTTTGTGTTCTAATATTGTGTCTGTCTCAATTAAGATTGGTATTTTAAAAAGAGGAGTTACCATATTAAAGGATGGTTTTGCTGCATCAGGTGCCTCAAACCATCATAACTGGTGAAATCAGAAACCAGAGGAATTTGGTGTTTTGGGTCTTTCTTGTGAGGTGGAGAAATAAATCCATCAGAATCTAACCACACAATGACCAGTTGACCACCACATAAACATCAAGATCAACGAGAAGTAAAGAAATGGTACTATTGAAATAGGAAGTGCTACATTTATCAAGACTAGGCAAATTTATCATGACACCAGAGAGGGGACCACAACAAATTCGAAGTGTCAAGCCTGTTTCAAGGATGCAAGAACATCATGTGTGGGCATAAGAGAAATGAGTCAGGAAATTTGTGGACTTGTAACAACTTCATATTACTAAAAGTGTCTAATAGAAACAGAGGTTCAGAAATGGATAAATAGAGATATTTTAATAACAGAGACACGAGTATCTCATACCTCTTAGAACAATCTGTCTGCATACAATAGAGGATTGCAACTACTCTGTAGAGTTGCTAAAATGCATTATTTATATAGCAGGATGACCTACAAGCTACAACTAGTTAACATTTATGATAAGAACATATATCTTCTGGTAACTGTTAGAAACTGCCTAGCAGATAACTCTAGTAACTTATAAGAAATTGCTCAATCGTCCAGTTCGTCTATATTTCTTTGCCTCTCCTCTTTGAATAAGCCTCATATACATTGTGTACTTCAGTCACATACATTTTTTTACAGTTGCAAACACAAAACACGCTTTTTATGTGAAAATTGTGATTACTCTTTGAATTGTGTCTACTACAGGCAACAAAGGGAAATACATTCAACAATCAAGGAAACTGTAGTATCTTTGGTTTCTACTTTCTAACAAATAAATATGATTTACCAGATCAATTTTCCTCTGAAAGCTAACTCAGAGTATCTTGTCCAAAAGTATAACATGAATGAGTTAAACAAAATATCTGCAAAAACCTTTGAACTCATTAGACCAGTAGCATTAGAGAGAAATGACCTTAGCATTAAACAATCAACCAAGACTGTTAGCAATATGGACAAGAGAGAAGGAAAAAAAGCAATGAAGCAACAAAAGATTTAGCCCATAGAATTGAACATTTGCATATCTTCAAAAGCACTACAAAACTTCCAAGTAAAAGATCTATATTAGCTTTCAAAAATAAATGGCACAACAAATGTTAGCGCCAAGTGCTAACTCACATCTTTATGACAAACAAAAAAATTCAATAATGTAAAGTTCCTCAACAGTTATAAAGCTGGCTACAGCTTACAGCTATATCTCGAACAAAAATTATTGCTAAGCAACATTAGTCTCATTAGACTTGATATCACTGACGTCGACTTTAGCCAAACCAAGCTCATCCTCTAACTTGGTCCAGACTTTCACCACATTAGCAGGGAACTTCTTCTTCATTGTCCTGATCATTTCTTTTGCTTCTTTCGCCTTTGAACTCTTCGCCAAACCATGCACTAAGTACTTGAGTGTATTGACATCCGGAATCTTATTTGCTCTCACACTCTCCCCGAATATTTTATACCCTGTCTCAAACAGTTCATTCTTACACAAATAGAATATCAATGTTCTAAAAGTAGAAGCATTTGGATTGCACCCTTTTGTCTCCAAATCCTCATAAACTTTCTCAGCTTCGTCCATCATCCCATTCCTACAGTAACAAGACATCAAGTAATTGTAACTGATCGTGTCGGGTTTTAAACCCACATTGCTCATTTCCTCAATTAAGCCCTTCACTCCCTCAGGATCACCACCCTGAATGTTCATAATCTTTACATTGTAAGCACCAACATCCGGACCGCAACCTCTCTTCACCATCTCATTCCAAACCTTCTCAGCCTCATCACTCCTTCCTCCCTTATACAAGGAGTGCAATATGGTTGTGAAAGTAACAGCTGTAATTTCAACACCTTTCTCTTCCATCTCCTTAACTTTCTCCATTGCCAATTCAGGCTTCCCCATTTCACAGTAAGACTTAATCAATACACCATACGAAACTTTGTCAGGTAAGAATCCATGCTTCTTTGGCATTTCATCAAACAGCTGGGGAACACGATCATATAATTTGGAGTTCACACAAGCTGAAAGAAGCACGTTAAACGAAACTGCTGATCTAGGGCTACCTAAATCCTCCATTTGAAGATAAGTTTTAAGCGCCTGATCAAACATTCCAGCTAATCCATACGAACGAATTATAGAGGAAAGGAAGGGTTCCTGGGTAATTTTTTTGTCATCCTTGTGAGACTCGAGGAAGGCTTCGATGTCGGAGAAACGGTGGGACTTAGCGAGGCGTTTGACTGTGTATTCTTGTGCATAACGGGAGGATAAAGGGGAAGTGTAATGGTTAGAAACAGAGGAGTAAATCTTTAGGGCTTTGTCTGGATCATGCTCAGACTTGAGCTTGGATTTTGCTTTGGAGATGGAGATGGTTGCGCCGGATGTTGAAGAAGCAGCGGCGTTGGCATTGGTCGCGGCGGCGGCTGCCGAGGTTGAGAGGTGGCGCGCCAGGCGCAGGGAAATGGAAGAAGACATTAGGGTTTTAGCCGGTTTTGGGTGTACAGTGAAAGCAAGGTTTTAGGAGGCGGAGGTTACTGGGGTTTTCAAGGAAATGAGAATCTTGAAGCACATTTTAGAGTGAGTTCAAAAATTAGGAATATGTTTTTCCAATTTTCTTCTTTAATACTGTCTTCGAACCATTTTACTTGTCATGATTTCTTCGAAAAATTTATAAAAATGACTATAGTTTAAAATTAATTAGCAATTTACAGATAAAAACACTTTAACTTTGGAAGTGTCTTATCACCCCCACAAAACTTTTTAATATCTTTGTAAATGAGTCATTTTGACCCATTCACTCATCTCGTCTGGGTTATCGCGCATGATGCTCACTTCTGTAATATTCGTTCAACCCGACCCCGACCCTATTCTTTTCAAGAAAAGTCGTCTCTTTTCTTTTGTTATTTCTCAACTTTCCCTAAAATTACAAAATATAGAAAAGTCTTTTCGTTTTCTCTTGGTGTTGATAATCTCGTTGTTGATGTTAGTTGGTGAAGATTCATGGAGGGACAAGTAATTGAAGGTCTAATAGGTTAGGGCTCTACATTATATGATAAATATCTTCTTTTTTTCGATTAAACCATAAAAACTTCAAATTAACACTTTCTACTGGAATTAAAAGATAAAACAAATTCCTACCTTACTGAGCTTGAGGAAGATGATGAACTCGTCAAAGAGAGAGTACCAACGTTGATCTTGCTTTGAAAAAAAAAGATGAAATCGTAAATTCAGTGCTACCAACGGCTCTTTTGAGTTTAAATTTGGGGAAGATGATGTAAATTAATTAAATAATTAATAATAAAGAAATAAAGCGACACATGACACTTTTAAACTGGTTAATGGCAGTGAAAACACTGCATCACGCGCCTCATGTGCGTGGTAACAACCCATACGAGGAAATGGGTCAAACGACCCATTTACAAAGATATTAAAAAAATTTGTGGGATGATAGGACACTTCCAAAATTAAGTTGTCTTTATGCAAATACGGGACAACTTTAGTGGTAACTTTATGTCTTTTCTCCAATTTATATTTATAATAAGAGTATTTATCATTTATAACACAGTTTAAAAAAGAAGGACAAGAGGCGAACGAGATTTGAGAGAGAAATGAGAGATTTCAGATACATGTTGTATTTGATGAATACAAATTATATTGATGAATATAGTTTGATATGTATAGAATGATATAAATTGTATTTGATACCTAGATTTGAGAGAGAAAGGAGAGATTTTAGATACATATTGTATTTGATGAGTACAAATTATATTGATGAATATAGTTTGATATGTATAGAATGATATAAATTGTATGGAAAAGGCTTTGAAAAATACTTCAACTTTGGCCGAAATTGTTGTTACAATAATAAACTTTATGGAGGACATTTTACCCCCTGCACTATTTAATAGTGTATTTTAAAGGTATATATGTGCCCACGTGGACATCACAAATATTGCATCATAAATAGTAACGTGTTCACGTGGGCACATATATATCTTTAAAATATACTAGTATTAAATAGTGCAAGGGGGTAAAAGGTCCTTTCTAAAGTTCGATATTGTTACAACAATTTCGGTTAAAGTTCGGATATATTTCAGACCTTTTTTCCTAAATTGTATTTGATACCTAGATTAATATATGTATCACTTGTATCATTTGCTCCCGTACCACTTATTTTCATTTTGTGATACATAAATACATATTGTATTGACATATATAGACTGATATAGATTCATACAAGATTATACATTGATACAATGGGAAAATGCACAAGTACCCCCAACCTATGCCCGAAATTTCACAGACACACTTATACACTATACTAAGGTCCTATTACCCCCCGAACTTATTCTATAAATAATTTTCTACCCCTTTTCAGCCTATGTGGCACTATCAACCAGATAGCTTGAAAAAATTGTCAACACGTACTGGGCCCAGAAGATAGTGCCACGTAGGCTAAAAAGGGGTAGAAAATTATTTATAAAATAAGTTTGGAAGGGTAATAGGACATTAGTATAGTATAAGTGTGTCTCTGAGATTTCGGGCATAGATTGAGGGTATTTATGCATTTTCCCTTGATACAATCATTAGAGTGATATAGTTCATTATGTATTTATTTCATGTATTCGATCAAATACGGTTGACACAATTGAATGAATTTTCTGTCTGTACTATAGAGTGACAAGAGAGAGAAGAGAGATGAACGATATTTGGATATAGATTTTTACTTTTTGGAAAATCTGAGATTTAAAATACTGATTTGAAATTGAATATAAATTTTATAAACAAACATTGATTTCACATCAAAATGTAACATTGAAATTTCAGATTCTATCTTCAAACATGTACTAAATTGATTATTAGGTAAAAACAAATTGAAAATTTGAGTTGCGAAATAAATAAGTCTGTACTATATTTTTGTTGTTGGTTAAACAAGAATTCGAAAGATTAATGTAGCATGTTCATTACAACGATTGAGGGGCATTCCCCATTGGTAAAAAAATTGGATGTGGTATGGCCATTAATATTATCGTTACAACAAAATATTTTTCTAACCAAACAAGTTCCCACCGTGTGCCTCCAATATTTGTAAGGCATACACAGGGAAACTTCAAAAATAATGGAGTGGCCCAGAGCTCCATTTCTAGCCCCTTTCTTCGCCGGCGTGTTCGTTACTTTATTATATTTCATAAATACGTATTTCAATGTTATTCAAAAAATATATTATCATAATGTAGGTGAGCTTTCATATTATCTTTCATCATTAATTAAACATTTTAAATTTTATTCATTCTTGATACGATCTTTAATGTGTAACTTTTCAATTGTAAATATGAATTTAATCGAACTTATGGATCAGAATAATTAAAAAAAAAAACAAGTCGTAGTGACGTTTGTATTAAACGATCCCCAAATACGTCTGGACTAAAATTAAAAAGGTCAGTGACACCAATTTGGAGCCCTAGTTTTCTGTTCTGAACTCCATCAACAACGCAGAGGATCGAACAAGGCGAAGCAAAGCACAATTCAGTAGAAAGCTATCTTCACTGAGAGTTACATACAGCTACAGAAGCCTAGCCATGCCGGACTATGAAGCCAATGGAGAAGACATAGACAATTACGGCGCTTCTCCCCTTCCCAAATCCAGAAGTAGCCATGGCGGCTCTAACCCCGATGATTTCACCGACTCCAAGCCTCAGGTTCTAAAATTCTCTCTCTTGCTCTTTGACTATCCTTTTTTCCTTCATACCTAGCATGTGGGCATTCACCTTCTTTTTTTACTCGAGCTATGTAAGAGACAAAGTGTCTGAGGACTAGGAAAAACAACCTGGAGATTTCAGGATTCACTGGAACAGTCGAAATGAGTCCATCTGCAGCAAGTTTTTCCCGATGACGAAGTGCTTGAGATGTAGGCAAAAATCTGTAGATATCAGGTTTTAATCTCCACTTCAAACACTCAGTAGTGCCCTAGTGTTCGTACATAACCTAACTCTTTTGAGAACAATCGAAAGCTCTCGTCTATTTCTAGAACAACAGAATCAAGGGCGAGATTTCCCAATTCATGTGTTTATGGGCAGTAGCAGGTTTCGTGGTAGGTAAGTGGAGGCAAGCTTGTTTAGGGCAAGTTTCTTATAGTTGTGCTTGTGGATGATAGCAGGTTGCTAGTAGATTATTTGAGGCAAGCTGTTTATCCAAAAAAGGGGGAACAAGAGATTGTATCTGAAAGGTCTGATTTGCGAAGGAAGGTGTTATGATGGAATGGAGCAATGATTTTGCTTAGGTGTTTCATAATGATTATAGTAGAGGTCAGTCATGAGTATTGCTCCTTGAACTGTGTGAATCATTCTAATGGTGAGCATTCAAATACTCTAGGCTGTTACTGTGTAGGTGCTATCTGCTTGCACATCTCTTGAACTCTCAGAAAACTTCTCCATCCCTGCAGGGGTAAAATTCTCAGGATGACCCTGCATATGTAGTTCTGATATGTGAAAACTGAGCACCTCTTGGGTTTTGAACATTTCCCCATAGTCTTAATCAGGTTGCTTTTCTTAGTATTAATTTTAGTGCTATACTCTTTTTCCATCTTTCATCTGTTCAGTTTCAATCTTAACTGTTATGATTTGACCCTCAATATAATTCCTTCCCATCTGTCTCCAAAAAAAAATATAATTCCTTTTCCATCCTTAGTTTTGTATACATATGTCTTCTAGTTTCCTTCATTTTCTTATTAATATACTTCCTTTTCCATCTATCTCCAAAAAAAATATAAATTCCTTTTCCACCCTTAGTTCTGTATTCATGTCTTCTAGTTTCCTTCACTTGCTTATCTTTTTTTCTTACTTGTGTGTCCCTTCCAGCATAATTCTCGGGAGTATGAAAAAGATAAGAGCTCGTCAAGAAGCAGGGAAAAGGATAGGGAGAAAGGGCGTGATAGGGACCGAGACAGGGGTAGGGAAAGAGACAAAGACAGGGACAGAGAGAGGGACAAGGACCGTGATCGTCATCACAGAGATCGTCATAGGGATCGGAGTGACAGAAGGGAGAGGGAGAGGACCAGAGATAGAGATGATGATGAACGTCATCGAACTCGAGATTATGACAAGTAAGAGTAATAGCACTTTTTTGATGTTAGTATTTATATTGCTTTTTTTGATTTTACTTTGGCTTTATGTTACTGTTGTGAGTCGGATTCAGACTTGAGGATCATGTTTTATGATCTTTAAATTTCAAGTTGTGTTGAGTGGTGGTGGAAGCATGCTTCATTTTGAGTTTGTGATATATTTCTATTTTGCTAAAGGCAAAGAGATCATGACAAAGATAGAGAGAGTCGGCATAGACACAGGTCTCGTTCAAGGGGTAGATCTGAGCATAAATCAAGGTCTCGATCTCGTTCTCGATCCAAGAGGTTAGTTGTCTGATCATATATATTCTCACTGGAACATTTCCATGCTATATTCTCTTTTTAATAACTAATGTTCACTTGAGACAGGATTTTTCTATTTGAACTTCAGTTTATAGTTGGCTCTACCGCTCTGCCTTGTAAATACTAATTTACTGTAAATTTGTCGAACTTATATAAGACTCTTTGATCTTGTCAGGCTGGAATGAAATGACCAATATCCAATCTTTACATAGAAGTGCACTAAAATGTTACCTGGAGATTTTCTTATGTGACTTAATGTTTGATTAAGGATAACATTTGTTTATTACAAAAAATTAAATTGATCTGAGATTCTTCCACCATTTCTGGAGATGAATTGGCCCAGAGGTTTCTTTTCTCCTTTGATTTTTAGTTACCTTCTATCACTCTGTAGTTTACATGGTTGAAAGATTCTTATGTTTAGTGCTTTTGTGATCACACTGGACAATTTATGTGGCCTTGGCTTGCTTTATTCATTGTATAAATAGTCTGCTTTTGCTGATTTTTGTTTATTGGAGTATTGGATAGTACTGTCAATTGTCATACATCTCACTGAGGACTTGTAATCTTTGAAAGAGTTGCATATTCAGGTTACAATATTTGGTTAAGCTGGTGATGGTTATAGCATATATCAGTGGGACTTGCATCAGACAAATTGCCCGATCAGTTCTATTGTAAAATACTTAGATTCTTATTCTCACAGCCTGCATTGATTGATCTCTTGAATTTTTATTTAGGTCAAATGACATGCTTTACATGTATTTTACAATTTACTTCTATCTACTTTTGGAACATATTTGCAACTTCTATGTGTCTTGTAAAACAGGCTGCTATTTCTGAAACTTCAATAGAACACAACTGGTCAAATTTATTGTAAATGGTCATCTCAAAAACAGTGATTCTTGTTCCTTTCCGTGCTTGGAGCGAAGTACTTTCCCTTGTTCTTGTCCTGTCATGCCTACACTCCACATTAAAATGGTGGGATTTTTTAGTATTTATCTACTGAAACACAAGATACTTAGTCGTACATTTTCCTTGTTGCCTTATTGGCCCTGTTAAAAACTGGCAAATTTTACCTTGTGTTGTACTTTTTTTTTTAAAAAAATAAATTCTTTTATGTATGCCCCAAGAATATATTGAGTGGCTAATGTTATATGGATCATTAAATGTTATATTAGCAGTCGGGTTTTAGTCACTTTATTACTGTTATTAATTTGTATTTTTTCAGCAAAAGGATTAGTGGTTTTGATATGGCACCTCCTACCACTGCAATGTTACCTGGTGCTACAGCTGCTGCAGGTACTTGTTTCATCGTTAAGATTACAGCTGAAATTATATTGATAACTGCCACATTTTTCTTTGACATGGTGTAGAAGTTCATATCAAAATGCATGGTTACGTTTTGGTAAGCTATTGTTTCTTTAACTTCAACCTATATTGGTATTGAGTCATGGAATAGATTGGCTGTTTTGTTTTCTTTATCGTTTACTTGGTGAAGTAATTCCGAAACTGAGGGTTTTTGGTTTCTTGTTTTGTTTGGTGTTTGTTTGTTTGTTTTGTATGTCTTGTCTTGTGTTCTAAGAAGGCAATGTTGGGCTACTTGCCCCACTGTGCTGACAATGGGTGTGAACCGACTTCTGTAGCTTTTATGTACAAGGAAGAACCAATACAGGTCTTGTTCATCTTCATCCAGGAATTGCCTGTTTGGTAGTTACAAATATTTTCTGAGTACACTGTAAAATTTCCTCTCCTCGTATTGTTTTAACTAGATTTCTGAGTACAAAATTCATTTATTCTTTCAAAATCATTTTGAAAAGGGAACTGTTCATGTAAATTCTCACTCTCATACTGCTTAAAGTATGTCATGATGTCATTTTCAACGGTATCTTGGTTATCTCTGCAGGTCAAGTTCCCGGGACCAGCCCAGCAATTCCTGGAATGTTGCCCAACATGTTTCCTTTAACATCGGGCCAGGTATTATCATCACTCCCTTTTTAGTTGTATGGATTCAATGCTATTTCCAAGATTCTTATATATTTGTTCTCTTCTGATGGGGTTTTGGCAGTTTGGAGCTCTTCCTGTTATGCCGATCCAGGCAATGACACAACAGGTTTGTAATTTGTTAGTAAGCTCATGGTGCGTATGAGTTCCTCTTCTTACCTAAAGTATTTCCTAACTTGTGTTATCAGGCTACTAGGCATGCTCGGCGAGTTTATGTCGGTGGACTTCCTGCTACTTCAAATGAACAGGTATCAGGCTACGCCCACCAGTCTCATGAAGTAGTTAGTCTCTTTGACATTTCCATATAATGTTTATTTTTTGAACAAGGAACACTCTCCTGTATTTTTTGCATAGTAGTTTTAGCTGTTTCTGATATTTTCATCTTTCTTCCCCTTCAAATATGAGCGATACTATGGGGTAAGAAACTAAGAATTACTTTGGTGTACTTGTTCAAAAAAAGAAAAGAATTACTTTGGTGCAAATTTGGAATTTCTTGTGACTTGACTTTGGTTGTTTAAAATTTGGCCACTCAAATTTGGGAAGTTAGTTTGTTTATTTTCATGTTTTGATATCTTTCAGTATCACTTCGATATTTTTACTATGGTTTAATACTTCTTACATTTGATGGATGTAAATTTTGTAAAATTTGTTTCACCATCTTTTCCATCATGTCTACATAGTATGACAGTAATACCTTTCTTCCTTTTACTAATGTGAAGATCTTCCTAGGCATTTCACTTTTTTCTACCACTAGTTTCGACAAACGTGCTTTGCACGTTATTCCTTATCAACCTTAATCATCGCAGAAAATATTAGTAATATTATTTATATTTACATATATTTATTTCATAACAAAAATATTACTATTGTATAAGATTATGTTCACTTAATATTTCTTTGAAAATGATGTTCTTGAGATAAATGTTTTTATTTTTATTTTTGATCCTACATGAAAAACACGTTAAAACTAAGACAATTCAATATTAGAGTTAAATGATCATTTATTTATTTAGTTCATTACCAAAATAAACTAAATTATAAGAGTATTTTATAGTTTTAAGAATATTTGGTTACGTATTTTATACAAATAGAAGTTGATCATATAAGTAGAATATAATATTACTATTTTTTTTTTAAAAAAGATCAAGTCGTCCTGTCGCCGTAAATATTTCTAACTTCATGAATATTTATACAAAAAAAAATGCTATCAACTATTTTTTTCTTAAAACATCGGAACGTATATCTTTCGACTTGCAAAAGATAATCAATCTTAAAACATGATCTAGCGGCAACCATAATATGATAAATGTGCCAATGAAATTCTATATAAGAGATGGTTCTTAGAGTTCATTTCAAATTCGTTTAATGACTAGTAAAGAATTCAAGGATCGGTGAGACACAATCAGGGGTGGACCTATGTGGTTGCCAAGGGCAAAAACTACATTGTATATATAGGGTAGATTTTCTATATTTCTGTACATATACTAATTTTGAACCACCTAAATCAAAGAAGAAAGATAGCCCAGTGGTACTGGACTGCGCAACTTGGCCCACAAATACTATCCCCAGTTTGCAGGTTCGATTCCTACTTGGTGCGCAAGTTGCCTAATTGTTTAAAATTTATTTCTTTGAGTTTGTACTTTGCACTCTAGTTCACACATTTATATTTTTATTTTCTGAACCCTAGTGAAAATCCTGGATCCACCAGTGGACACAATAGTCAAATAGCTAAAAAGTTCAGCTTAGAAGTAATAGTCGTTCTTTTAGGTTTAAAAAGGAAATAGGATTAGCATCTATTAAGGGTATATAATTCGTTTAATATTTGATGGATATTTTAGTCAACCGACATTTAAATTCTAAAAATTAGGTAAAATATAGAATAAGAGTTCTTAAGGGTATAAAATTCATTCAATATTTGAAGGATATTTTGGTCAACCAACTTTTATATTCATGCCTTCATTATAATATAGATTATTCTCTATGTAAAAATAGTATGTGGTGATTTTATGGATGGTGCTTAAAGACTATTCGAGTTTTACATTTAAAGAATTAATATTTTGAAATTTAATAATTTTCTAGTAAAATATGATAGACCCAACCTCATTTCATATCCCATTGGTATTATTTCTAATTTAATTATGTTTCTTGTGTGATATTTTTAGCATTTTTTTGTCAACAACTTTCAACTTTCTATCCTTTTTTTGACTCTAGCTTCAGTTTTGTGTTATAGAGGCCAAAGTCTCGTTTAATAGAAACACATATAAGCTTATCAAATGAAGCTTGCCTTCCTGTGTTTTTTTTTTTGAGAAAGGTAACATTTACTTCTATATATCCACAGGTATACATCAAAGTGTAGTCCCCCTCCAAAAAGTTTTACTTACATTATTCCTAAGATCTTCTAGTTACAGCCAGTCAATAATATTAAACACATTTTCAGCATCTCCTATCACTACTTGCTTACACCAAAAATAGTAAAGCCCTAGGCAATTTGTCTTTATCTTTTGGATATTGTTCTGTTTTCCTTCAAAACATCTTTGATTCCTTTCCTTTCAAATTGTCCACCAATTGCAAGCTGCAACAATCCTCCATCTCTTCTCTTTTTTTCCCATCCCTGTTCCAACATTGTAGGACTTCTACAATTCTCCCAGGCTTTGTCCACTTAATCTTCCTCTTTTGGATGAACATCTGCCACAATTGATCTGTCCATTTGCAGTGTAAAAAGAGATGGTTGACGTTCTCCACTTGTTTTTCACATAGATAGCAACTAGAATGTAGATTGGATTCCTCTTGTTTAAGTTCTCATGTGTCAAGACTGCCTGCTTTGCCAAGAGCCATGTGAAGTAATTCACCTTGTAGGGAATTTCTGTTCTCCAGATCATCCTCCAAGGCCATCCTACATGTTGCTCCTCAATAGACCTGAGTTCTCTGTATGCTCATTTTACAGTGAACTCTCCCCCTTCCATACTAGTCTATCTTCCTCTCCTGTCAGATTGGTAGTCATTTGCATTGTATCATTAAATCTTGCTATGGTTGTCATTTCCCAATCATTTAGGCTCCTTCTTAGAAACAGGTTCCACCCTTGTCCAGTCCATAATTCTGCCACTGTTGCTTCTTGTGCTTGGTTCAGACTATGTAGTACACGGAAAACATGTTTGAGTGCCTCCTGTCCACACCAAATGTCATTCCAAAAAGCTACTTTTTCTCCATTGCCCACCTTGCAACTTGTTCTCTCTCTGACCAATTGCCATACGTTCCTGATAGACCTCCATACGCTACAATTGTAAGGGTTGGTGACCACCTCTGTCATTCATTTATTCTCCATGCCATATTTTTCTATTATTACTTCCTTCCATAGAGATACTTCTGGTGAGACAAATTTCCACAATCATTTCATCATCAAACTCTTGTTTTGGGTTTTCAGCTCTCTGATATTGAGTCCACCCCCTCTCTTACCAGCAGTTCCTCCCATTTGACCAAATGGTACTTTCTCTTATCTTCGCTTCCCTGCCATAAAAAGTCCCTCCTAATTGCATCCAACCTCTTGGTTACCTTGGCTGGTATAGGGAATAATGACATCATGTACGAGGGAAGGGCATCCAGGACACTATTAACTAGAGTTAATCTGCCACCTGACGATAAATATTGACACTTCCACTTTGCAAGCTTCCTTTCACATTTCTCAATTACTCCACTCCATATTTCTTTTGACTTGCTCTTAGACCCCAAAGGCATTCTCAAGTAGGTTGTTGGTAATTCACCCACTTTCCCTCCTAATTTGTTGGCTAAGTCTTCAATATTTATCACTGTGTTGACTGGATAGATGAAACTCTTGCTCCAGTTTATTTGCAGACCTGAAGCAGCCTCAAAAATATTGAAGATGACCCTCAAAATTAGCATCTGCTCCTCTACTGCATCACAAAATACTAGAGTGTCATCTGCATATTGTAGATGAGTAATCTCTAGGTTATTTCTTGTATTATTTTCCACTTGGAAACCTCTGATCCAGCCCTTCACTTTTGTTGTCTGAAATAGGTTGTTCAGTCCTTCCATGGCCAAGATAAAGAGAAAAGGGGATAAGGGATCCCCTTGTCTCAGACCTCTGTATGATGAAAAGAAGCCAAGCCACATGGGCTTCTGTTGATCAGAATAGAGAATTTCACTGAGCTTATGCACTGTCTAATCCACTTTAGCCATTTTGGTCCAAATCCCATCCTTTGCAACATATTCATCAAAAAGTTCCAATTCAAATGATCATATGCCTTCTGGATGTCCAGTTTACATAGGATCCCTGGTTGCTTGTCTCGTCTCTCTCCCTGGAGTCTACACATTCATTGGCTATCAATAATGCATCTATGCTCTGTCTATTCTTGATGAAAGCCATTTGTTGTCTATCCACTAGCTTATGTATCACTTTCTTCAGTCTTTCAACCAATAGTTTTGCAATTATCTTGTACAGTCCTCCTATTAGAATTATTGACCTGAAGTCATTTAGTTCCACGGCCCGTCTTTTTGGGTATCAAGGCCACAAAAGTAGCATTTATACTCTTCTCAAATACCCCTTCCTCATGGAAGTTTTGAACTGCTGCTACCACTTCTTTTTTGATGACTTCCCAACACTGGCTAACGAAAGTCATGGAGAAACCATCTGGGCCAGGGGCCTGTCACGACCCAGGGTACCCCTACACGTAACACGGCGTACTTGACCCCGAAGGGGTCTCAAACAAGCCCTTAGCATAATCATAAACATAAAGTCATAGAAATGATGCGGAAAATTTATAACTTTTGCAATCGAAGTCAACTTCTTTTTCATAAACGAAAATAAGAGTGCCCCCAAGGCCTAGCTCAAGTGGCAAAAAGTGGAGGATTTGTGGCTTAGGTCGCAGGTTCAAGCCCCACACCATGCAAAGCGAAGCCCGGTATTTAAGTGGAGAAGGGTAGAGGGGCGGGCCCATTATCTACCGAGTTTAGAAGGCTGTGATTGGTCCCAAGGGCGGGTCATAGACGGATTTCTCGGTTATCAAAAAAAAAAAAAAAACGAAAATAAGAGTCTAGACCTTGTCTCAATCACCATCTAGTACAATAGAGAGTACAAAAGGGGTGTTACAGGGCCTTGTCCTATCATTTTCCGGGGTGTTACAGGGCCTTGTCCCCGACACATGCTTTGATGCTTTCTAGGATTTCCTGTGCTTCAAAAGGGGCCATCAGTTGGTTATTGTCATCCTTATCAATCGCAGGGCACTCTCTCATTTCTAAGTCTGGTCTCCAGTCCTCAGTTTCAGCATATAACTTCTCATAGTACTCTATGATCTCCTTTTGTATCTCAGCATGCTCAGTCTATAGCTCCTCTGTGACTTTAATCTTATCAATAGTGTTGACTCTTCTGTGTGCATTTGCTGTTTTGTGGAAGAAGCTTGTATTCCTATCCCCCTGTTTAAGCCATACTGCCCTAGATCTTTGTCTCCATGTTGTTTCCTCTTTTTTAACTATCTCCTCAAACTCAGCAGTAAGAGCCAATTTGGAAGCTATCTCACCTTCCTCCAAAATTCTCTGGTCCTGTATCATTTCAAATTCTGCTAACTGGCTTAGTACCAATTGCTTCTGTTGACTCAGATTGCCTTGACTTGACTGGTCTTGCTCCACTCTTTCAACTTAGCTTTCAAGGCCCTTAGCTTTGCTACCAGTACAAAGTCTGGTTTTCCATGGAACTGAGAAGACTCCCACCAGGTCTTAACTCTATCATTGAATCCATCAGTGGTCAACCACCAATTTTCGAACTTGAAATATGATTTGGTTGTCCCCCATTCTCCACATTGTAGCATCAATGGGGAGTGATCTGAGACAATTCTCTGTAATTGTTTAATGTTCCTGAAATTTGAGTCCCATTCTTCAGAGATCAGAAACCTGTCTAGCCTTGCTGCTGTGGAGTGTCTGTCACCTCTTCTCCAAGTGAACTCTCCCCCTGCTAAGTCGAAGTCCATTAATTCCATGTCTTCAATGAACTCTGATAACTGTCATTGCCCTGCTGATTCTGTTACAGGGCAGATTCTGTTACAGTTGTACTTATCAGAAGGATACCTCACAGTGTTGAAATCCTCACATAGGACCCAAGGGCCCGTGAATAGACCTCTTACTGCCCCTAGCTCCCACCAAGTTTCTTCCCTTTCTGCTCTATCATTCGGGGCGTAGACACCTGTTAGATGCCATTTAAGATCCAGATTCTTCCCAGAGAAACAACAAGAAACTGAATATGCACCTACACCACTCACTTCCCCATCCCATCTTCTTTTATCCCACATAATTACTATGCCTCCCCTCGTCCCACTTGCTTTGAGTTGCACGTAATCTGCCCACCTACTACCCCAGATTTCCTTAACTTTATTAGCAATCTCCCCCTCCTTTTTTGTCTCTTGAAAACATACCACATCTGCTTTCCAAGTTCTTACCATGTTCCTGATAATGCTCCTTTTCCTCCCACAATTCAGCCCCCTCACATTACATGACACAATGTTTAAATTCATTGATCCATAATGGCCAACCCCCCCACCCCCCCACCCCTCCCTTTTACTTCTAGTACCATTGCTATAGAACTTAGAATCCAATTGCAGCCTTTTTAGTTCTAATAACCCTTTCCTCTTGCCTGTTGTTTGTTCACTCTGTTCCCTCCTGTTTTCTTGTTTATTGCTATCGATCTTCATCAACAATTCCTTCGCCTTTTCCTCACACCCTTTGAAATTAACCCCAAATTCCGAGCTTAGTTTGATTATATTTTGTTGTATCCAGTCCGAAGTGCTCATGTCTTCTTCTGGAAATTGGATACCCAATGGAAGAGCTTCCTCTGTACCTCCGTCTAAATTCTCCTCCTCCAGTGGTGAAGATGATAATATGTTGGTCACTACTATTGATAATTCTTATAATTATAACTTTTGTGTGATCGCACGTTATCAAAAAGATTACTATACTAACATTTTATCTTCCTTGTCAAAGTTGATTTTCTATGACCTATCTCTGCTATTGCTCTCATACATATCTGTCTTGACAAATTGATTCTCTACAGTCTGTTGCGACCTTCTTTAGTCATGTTATGTCTGCAATTGGAGGAAATACAGCTGGTCCAGGTTAGTTTAAAATTTGATCTCCTTTGTCATACAAGTACAATTTAATTTACCTTTCAGATGCTCAGAGTATTGTTGGAATTTTCAGGTGATGCTGTTGTCAATGTCTATATAAACTATGAGAAGAAGTTTGCTTTTGTTGAAATGAGATCTGTAGAGGAAGCTAGTAATGCCATGGCATTGGATGGCATCATATTTGAGGTACCTGAATGTGTTATAGCTGATCAAGTAGTTTTGAAGTCGTAAAGAAGCTATACTTTTTACTATATATAGTTGTAGGTGGTTTATCCACTTGGGAGAAAGCAAGGATGTAGAAAATTTTAGTTTAGGGGTATGCAACTATTCTCTGTCCCTTGGATCTTGTTTAGTCCAAGAACATTTTGGGTGCAACACCTTTCATCCACTTCCCATTATAAGAGCTGAATATCCTCAGACCTGTTTCTTCGCTTTTGTTTTTTTTGTTTTTCATTATTATCATTACTGGAACTTATCGGATGTTATTGTTTAATTTGTTATCGAAGTATCATTGTTTCCTATTGCATCAATATCAAGTACATGTCCCTACTTTCAACTGACTGCTCTGTGCTTCTCTGTCCGTGGTGTTTTTTGTGCAGGGTGCACCTTGTAAGGTCAGAAGACCCAGTGATTACAACCCTTCTCTAGCTGCTACTCTTGGTCCTAGCCAACCAAACCCAAACCTCAACCTCGCAGCTGTTGGATTGTCCCCAGGTTCTGCAGGAGGGCTTGAAGGCCCTGATCGTATTTTTGTTGGTGGTTTGCCCTACTATTTCACAGAAGCACAGATTAGGGAGCTGTTAGAGTCTTTTGGTGCACTTAGGGGATTTGATCTGGTCAAAGATAGAGAAACTGGGAACTCAAAAGGCTATGCCTTTTGTGTCTATCAGGATGTTTCCGTTACTGATATTGCTTGTGCAGCTCTCAATGGGATTAAGATGGGTGATAAAACCCTTACTGTTAGGCGTGCTAACCAGGGTACGACACAACCTAAACCTGAGCAAGAGAGTGTATTGTTGCATGCACAACAGCAGATAGCTTTGCAGGTGAGACATTTCTGTTCTCTGTTATTCAATTTTAAATTCCTTAGCAACAATTTGGCTGCTCACCCCTTAATGCATGTCTTTTTTTTTGTTTGCAGAGATTTATGTTACAACCTGGTGCATTAGCCACAAAGGTCTTGTGCTTAACACAAGTTGTTGAGGTAGATGAGCTCAGTAATGATGAGGACTATCAAGATATTTTAGAAGACATGAGAACTGAATGTGGAAAATTTGGTGGGTAGTTAGATAAGATCCTTTTCCCCTTGTGCTAAGCATATGGCTTAAATATTGTAGCAATACTTAGTTAAAAAATCATCCACTTTGATATATATTCTGCAGGTCCACTGGTGAATGTTGTTATTCCACGGCCAAGTCCTGATGGTGAGCATGCACCAGGGGTTGGAAAGGTAAAAATATGTCTTCAGATTTCTTAGTCTGGGTCATTTAAAGTTCATAAGTTGTTACTAGTGATGTTGTATATTTTACTAGGAAAGTGACACAACTTGGATCTAAAGTTCTTTGCAATGACCTAAAAATTGCTTGCAACTTTTATGAAGAGGCTTTTCAGTACGATTAGTTATAACTTCCTCAAATGACGGCTGTTTTCAGCCAATTGAAAGAAAGGGTCCAATCTGTTGGATTGGTTCTTTGTCAGTGGCTTGGTTTTCACTTCTAAAATGTGGAACTGCTAAATCATTTGTGTACCTTTCAGGTATTTCTGGAGTATGGAGATGTCGAAAGTGCCAGCAAAGCTCGGCAAAGTTTGAATGGAAGAAAATTTGGTGGCAACCAAGTTGTAGCTGTCTTCTATCCAGAAAACAAGTTCGACGAAGGGGACTATGATGGTTAGTCGTATCCTCTAAGTTGTCAGAAGTGCTCAGCAAGTCTTATGAGATGGGGATTCTTGGATGGCTTATAGGAATTACCGCCTTGGACTAGTGCTAGATGTAAAACTCGTTTCTGTTTTCCTTTTCGGAGCATTGTTTGTTTTACTCTGAATTATATCCATCCATTTAGGTTGGATTTATGTGTTGCTGGTGGTTAGATAGGTTTGATAGTCTTAAACATGAAGACTTTGGTGCTTGTCAACAATGTGACAATTGATGCAAATACAGACTCGGGTCTTCATACTATTTTATTTCTGCTGGTGAAAATCCTGAATATTCTTGCTTATCAATCTTGGAAACGACGTTGCAATGGATTGTATCGTGTTCCTATTACCCTCAGGTCACCCAACAATTACAGTAGAAATCTTGGTGTCCCTGCCCAGGCATATTATCTCCATAAATGTTAAATATAGAGACTTCTCTATAGCAATATCGAGTTCTAATGTCATGTATATTTACTAAAGAGAGCTCAATAATTTCGTACAGTTTATGTTTAAACAAGAAGCTTGAAGGAGATAATTGATCTGCAGATAGTAACGTCAAAGTAATAGATAGCTCTTGATGATGAACGACCCCTAATGTTTGAAAGTATAGTTCAAAAAATATAATCTCTCAAGTATGCATTTACCAATTTTGTTCTTTGGCATTTGTCAAAAACATTAAACTCTTCTACTTTTCGTAAAATATTTGTCGAAGTCTATTAGGTTAGACGAAAGAAAGTAGTGAAAATAAAAGATACAGTTATAAACATCAAGAAAGTTTTATTTAATCGTAGAATATGCAACACGAAGAATTTATACCAAACACACACAAAAAAAAAAAAAAAAAAAAAAAAAAAGAAAAACAGAAATTGTATCTCAAAAGAAATTGCACCCAATTCTAGAGAAAAAAACTACAAAAGATCAAAATTATTAAATACTATATATTTTAAAAAATTAGACATTGATTGTGCTTCACGTCCCTGGAGAACACATTGTTGCTTCTTTGTGCCACCACCTTTTGAGTAAGAAGCCAGTTTACTTCATATTTACGTTCTTCAACATCTACAAATTTAATCAATTAACATATGAGTTTTTATATTAAAGTATTGAAACTATCAATAAGCACTTGATGTATGCGAATCGTATGAGTTTTTATATTGAAGTATTATATTATAACTATTAATAAGAATTTGATATATTTGATAAAAAAAGTCTGATAAATTGTTCTTTAAAATGATTAATATATTTTTTATTTTTTTGTAAAAATGTATTCATATATTAAAAATAAAAGAGGAACGACAGATACAGAATAAAGAGAGAGGTGAGAGTTTCATTTTTTTTTTAAAAAAAAAGTACTATATTTTAAAGTTAGGATAAACGTTAAACAAAAATCAATAAAATATTTAATCAAATAAAAAATATTTAGAAGTTAAAAGATTATAACTGAAAAATGATCGATATAGAGCTTTTAGCTGATATTGACTTATAAGTACTTTAGTGTTTACCAAACATATAAATAAACTAAAAATATTTATAAATCAATTTAGCCCACTTATAAACTTATTCAAATATCTTTAATTTAATCTTTATAGATAAACTGTCAAGTCACTTCTACATTTGTTTCTTACATAAAAGACTAACATCGACACGTTTTAATTCAATCTTTTTCTTTTTTTTGGACACCAACGTCTTGTTGCATCTCACATGGGAAAAATATATATTTGCTAGCTGAAATCAAGTTAAAAGATATATTATATATTATGTTTTATAAAAATAATTTCTTAATTTTAACTTTTTACATAATATATTTAAAATTAAAATTAAAAGATATTTTGATATATTTAATAGATTCTTAATTTAAGAACGTAAGATTAAAGAGTCGTTTGATAAAATATATTAGAAAAAATAATGCATATACTATCTTTGTGTATTACTAGTATCTTGTTTATTACACCTTTTCAAACTATGTATTATAAAGATTATATAGAACTAATATGTGAAAATACATGGTTTTTGTATTAGTAATACAAATGTTTTTAATACATGCTTTATAGCATGACAAAGACACAATTGCCCCCTTGAAATCGTTGTCATATTCTTTCTCTGTAGAGGATTTTTTTTTTAAAAATAAATATTTATTTTAAATGCATGTTATTTTTAATATATTAATCAAACCCTGCATAAGAAATAATCTCACTAATATAAAAATTACTAATGCAAGCATTCTAATATACCTTATTCAATATTAATTATGCATGAATTAGTTATGAGATAATCTATGTATTATTTTATGCGTGTAGTAGTTTTGCAAAATAATACATATATTCCCTCATAACTTATACATGAATTAGTTATACGAATTTTTAAATATCAACCAAACATTACCTAAATAACTTATTTTCTATCTAACTACCAAATGTCGTATAATGTGAACAAGGGCCTGTTTGGATTGACTTTTGGTTTATGACTTATAAGCCAAAAATCATAAGTTAGGATTTCTAACTTATGACTTTAGGCTTATTTTTGTTATTTTGGCTTTAAAATAAGTGCTTATAAACACTTTTTAACTTTACCCAAACACTTCAAAACTGTTTAAAAGCTATTTTGACTTAAAAACACCTAAAATAAGTCAATCCAAACGGGCACTAAGTAGAGTTACCAAACAACTCCTAAAGGGGTGATGTGTAATATTCTTGTTCTAAGGGGGTAATTTGTAATTTAATCACCGGAAAACGACAAAGAAATATTGACGACGAGACTGGAAGAGGAAATTTCTAATAGGGAGGCTAAAAGGCGTAAGCGTGTTTAAAAGGCGGCACGATCAAGCAAATTCATCATTACAGGCTATCACATTTCTTCTTCATATTTCAAATTTTTTTCTGCTTAAACGGAGAAAAATGAATTGGGTTCAACGGAAAATTTATCTCTACAATGTTACTTTTGGTTTGTACATGCTCGACTGGTGGGAACGTTGTCTCTTCAGTATCCTTTTTTTTGCTTCTCATGTTCATCAATTTTGTTAGATCTGATAAAGTTCTTTTTAGGTTATTGATTTTCAATTCATTTTGCTGATCTGTGATTTAGTTATCAGATTTTGATTGGATCTGGAGTTCTTAACGCTTTTTAGATATTTTGGTGCTTGTGTTGCTATGGTTTATGTGTTACAACGGGTTTCGATTTGCTTCTGAGCTCTTCAATAGGTATGTGTTTCGTTTTCTCTTGAAGAAAAGTTTAGTTTTGTCCGTATTACTTGCAATTAGTTTAATTTTTCAGCAACTATCACAAATTCATGCATGTTTTGTTCACAAGTGTGATGGTGGAGATTGGATGTAGAAAAGGAGTGGCAACTGGGATTAGTAAATCATTAAAGCAAACTGATTGTCGCTTTGAAGTTTAATTCTTCATTTTGAAAAATAGATTATAGTGAACTTGCATAGTGATATACATGTATGCCAGTTTGTAGTCTGTATGGTTGAATCTCAATGAATGTAGTGGAAAGATTGTAAAAAGATGCATTCTTATTTGATACCTTAGAGAATTCATTGGATTGTAAAAAGATGCATTTTTTCTGTTCTGATCACCTAACTATGAATCTTACGAGGTAACACCAGGTTCTAGTAGTGATTTTGTTTCAAAGCAAATGGGATAATTGTTCTCACGAAAGTTCTGACTCCCAGCAGCTTACCATCCCCGACAGCAGAAATGAAAAAGTAAAAACCTTTAAAGAAGCATTGAATGCACCCAAGGGTGTGGCGTAGTGGTCAATAAAGTGAGAGGAGAATTATACAGTCTTAGGTTCAAATCCTAAGTGAAATGCAACTTAATATACATGGATTAGTCAAAATGAATTTAGCTGGAAAAAATAATCATGCCAGAGTAGCAAAATGATGACATCTGAATGAACAAATTTCATGAACACTCCATTTGGCAACCTGTTGTTCTTCAAATTTATGCCAATTCTCCATTGACCACCATTGTCTATAAAGCTACACCAAGTTCTGATATTTCTCTTATTCCCTGATTTAGTTGATCTGATTTAAGATAGATTCAAGTTATTTTGTAGTAATTTTTATTAGTAGTACCTTGTTAATAGATACAGATTATTTTGGTAGTAACCTGTCATAAGGGGCCTAACTTTCTTCTTTGATGAAGTAAGTTGTTGCATTGCTGGCATCAAGAAGATGCAATGGTTGCAAAAGAAGTACGCTTAGCTCCAATACATTTGTCTATGCTAGGGCATAGAACTAACAAAACAAACAAGAAGGGACAGTGTCTGGACAAAAAAAGTGAGACTATGCTAAAATGCAATGAAACTGTTAGCTCCAAATACCAAAAAAAAAAAAACTAATCTATGTGCAGGGAGCTAACAAAGTCCATAAACTATTCAGGGAAATTTACAGGGGAAAGTTTACTTTAACTAAAGAGAAGTAGGACACACGTAGCCTTGAGAGAGTGATTTGGAGTTGATACACCATTAAAACATCTTTGATTCCTTTCTACCTATGCTATCCAAAAAAATGCTGGCTGGTATCATAGTCCAGACTTTCCTGATGGCTTTATCAACTTTCCATGAGCTCCAACATTCACCTGCTTACTTCAGATTTTGTGGCATGACCCATTTAAGTCCACAAATAGAAAACATATTTCAAATGTCACTTGCAACTGTACAATGGAGCAGCAAGTGATTGACTCTACTGATTTTTGGGCATGCAGCATCTAGTTGTAATTTGAAATTTTCTTATGATGAGGTTGTCCTGGGTCTATCATGCTCCATGTTTGTCCTAGCCAGTTGTAGCACATTATCTTCATTGGTAACTTTGTCCTCCAAATCAGTTTCCAAATACCACTGTGGGAACAATAATGATTGTGACCGTTTTTAGCTGTGACTATTCCCTCTTTTGTATGACCCCATTTCAGACTATCTGGATTCTGATGCATCACTAATCACTGAGTTGTCCAATTTTGCTAGGAGATCTTTTCCATCATTGACATTCCTTCTATATATAATGTTCCAGCTTTCCCATTGCTAATGAGAAATGGATGAGTTAGTATCACTGCAAAGATGGAATAGTCGGATGAATTCTTTCATTAGAACAGAGTTGCTTAGCCACTTACTTTAAAGAAACTAATATTGGAATTTCCAACTGAGAAAGATTATTGTGTGAAAATTCCTCCCATAGTTCGCTAATAGTTTTACCCTTCGGGGTGGCCCAGTGGTTTGGGCTTGGGACTTCCATGTTGGAGGTCTCAAGTTTGAAACCCCTTGCCAGCAAAAGCAAGAGGTTTGCCTTCTGGGTCGAGCTCGTCGTACCGGGCTTGCCTAGTGCGGGTTACCTCTCCTATGTGGTTTGCGAGCTATTGCATAGGAGCGGGGGTTTTACCCTGTGCGCACCCAAAGGGTAGCGGCTGTGGTTTCCGTTGTCATCAAAAAAAAAGTTCACTAGTAGTTTTCCGTAGACATACCCCTGGAGCTGTTCTTGAAACTTTGGTGCACCAATGATTGTAGGTTCCACGCTTTGGTTTAACCACTTTCTTCCAGAGACATCCTGGCTATACCTCCATAGCCATGTCATTGTCATGCATTGTCATGAATGGCAAGGTCTCTTATTCCCAGACCTCTTGAGATATTGGTTGAGTGACTTTGGTCCATTTCACCAAAGTGGACTTTATGAGAACTTTTATTACCTACCCCGAGAAAATTCCTCCTAATCTTGTCCAGTTGCTTGAGAACCTTGCGTGGCATAGGAATAGAGACATGTAGTTAGTGGGGATGCTTTCCACAGAACACTGTTGACTAGTGTAAGGGGATGCTTTCCACAGATCACTGTTGACTAGTGTAAGTCTACCTTCCACAGAGATACTGCATTTGCCACGGTGCAAGCCTTTTCTCCAAGTTTCATACTCTATACAAATTCCAATAGCTCTGAATTTAGCAACGGAAGCCCCAACTAGGTAGTTGGGAAAATACAGGTACTGAAGTACAAAAGATCTACCAGTTCAGTCAAGTTTGGCACTGAACTAAGCGGATACATCACACTCTTCAACAATGTCAGGTGAAGATCTGATGAAGCTTCAAATATTAAGAGCGTGAGATCAAGTTTTAGAACTTGGGTTAAGTCTGCTTGACAAAATATCAAAGTACGTCAGCCTAGAGTAAGTGAGAGGCAGTGATTGAGTTCCCAGAGCCCCAGCCTCAAACCTTTTAACTAACTCATTTGAACAAATTTATCCTACATTTTTTTATGTCCCTCCATAGCCAAGATGAAGAGGAAGGGTGAGAAGGGTCCCCCTGTCTAAGACCCTTAAAAATCCTACTGGAGAACTGGTAACCTACACTCAGAACTTGACTATGGAGATGCTGAACTTGATCCATCTGACACACCTACACTGAGAACTTGACTATGGAGATGCTGAACTTGATCCATCTGACACACCTATCAGGCTATCACCAAACCTGATTTTCCTTAACATAGAGATAAGATATGACCAATTTAGTTGATCGAAAGCTTTCTTTATAATCCAGCTTTTTACATGCTTCCCACTTTTAGTTTCCAATCAAGAGCTTCATTAGCAATCAAAGCTGCATCAGCAATTTACCTGCCTTAAATGAAAGCATCAGTAAGGAGCCTAACTTTCTTTAACAATATCCCTGGGGATGAGAACGCTTTGATTGTTTTTGGAATTCCAGTGGCAAAGTGAGAACCTTTTGATTGTT
The DNA here is from genome assembly GCA_035578085.1 of Solanum pinnatisectum. Taxonomy (NCBI): domain Eukaryota; kingdom Viridiplantae; phylum Streptophyta; class Magnoliopsida; order Solanales; family Solanaceae; genus Solanum; species Solanum pinnatisectum. Next base: position 18,103,049 of record CM069077.1, read on the forward strand.
TTAAGTAAGTGGTTGAAGAAAGAAATGGAAATAAAAAGCTAAGAAGGTGTACCATAGGTGAGCCTGGAAATATGGTTGAAGAAATATAACTGAAGTCTGAAGCAACCTCATTGTTAGTCTGGTGAGCGAAGTAAAGTTTGGCGGTCAGTGATCACTAGCTTGAAAAATAACATTGGTTTTTAGTCTTGTTTGCCTGGACCTGTAACCCATGTTATTGAGATGAATCTTAACTTGCTTCAAATTGTTAGCCCATAAAAAGGAATTTGGAAATAGTACTGAAACTACTACATATGGTTTGGTTGTGATAGTCATAGTACTCTGTTATAGGTTAACCTGAATTACTGCACTTTGTGTTCATTACTATTAGTCTGTTGTAGGCTATTTCTCTTGCTGTCTGATCAAATGAGTTGAGAAACGTCTTTTTTAATATTGAAGTACATTTTTCTTACGATCAAATGATCTTATGCGCAAAACGCAGACCCTCTTTCACTTTCCTGTCTATGCCTTGTAATTCTGTAATTTATTGGGAATAGTAATGTGTGACTTTGTTGAAACTCCATTTTATGGTTTTGAGTACCTTATTAGATCTGGAAAAATATAGCCAATATTTTGCATCAGTTATTATAAGCGAGTTCCTACTTATATCATTGATAATTTTCTTCTCTCAGGCAAATGTGGTGAAAGTTCATCAGCTGTGTCGAGCGTTATTCTTCACCATAACTAAGACAGATATGTATGCCTCTTTTGGCATTTAACTTTAAGGTTGTGAAATTGTTTGCTGTGCCATGGATATAGTTGGCTTTGTATGAATTCATCTTACTAGAAAAATACGTTGTTCGTTTCTTATTATTTACCGATAGATGACACTTAATGTAATAGTTTGAACAATCAATCAGAAATTCAAGTTGAAATTCTTGATTGTTGTGAGGAATGCTTTGCAATTAGCTCATCAATTTGTGAAGTTTTTTTTTTTTTTTTTTTTTTTTTGATGTGTGTTGAGTTGATAGCTCTGTCAATGACGAACATAATATTGAAGAAAACATTGTTGTTTCATTCCTTTTAATCTGCAAGATTAATATAAATTTGGCGCACTCTAGTTGTTTTTACATTTTAAAATGAGCTGTGGATTAAATTTCAGTGGCACCCCTTATTGTGCTTGTTTTTGTTCTTTTGTCACCATTTGTAATATGCCTTGCAGTTTTCGACCTTGTGAGGAGTAGAGGGGAAAATGATTATTAGTTTATATATATATATATATATATATATATATATATATATACACACACTAGCCTTTCTGCAGTGTAGTTCCATATCTCTCAAGCTTGTACACTTGTGTAACTCTATTTATGTTGTAGCCATCACGCTAGCAATTAAACTTTAGTGTATCTTCTTTTTGAATTATGTATTTAGTAGACTACACACATTCTTTGATAAACTTTAGCTTCTTTTTGGGTGTGTTTGGTACGAAGGAAAACATTTTCTGGAAAATATTTTTCAATTTTCTCATGTTTGGTTGGGTTAAATATTTTGGAAAATGTTTTTCAAATCAACTCATTTTCCTCAAATTTAAGGAAGATGGCTTCAAAACTTAAGAAAAATATTTTCCAAAACTCTCTTCCAACTTCAAATTACAAATATTTTTTTTGAAAAAGTTAATTTATTTTGTCCCTATCCTCAAACCAACCCCAAAAAAAATAATTTAAAGCTTGTTTTAAAAAAATATTTTTAAATTCAATTATTTTACCCCACCCTCACCACTACCCTCAGCCCCCTATCACCCCCCAAATAAATATTAAAAGTTGTTTTTCAAATTTTATTTTAACCCAAAAAAAAAAAAGAGTTTATTTTTAAAAAATATTTTCAACTTCAAAATTTTATTTTTTCACCTCGATCCTCGACCCCCCCTCCCCCCCAGAAAAAAAATTGAGTTTGTTCTTAAAAAGTATTTTCAACTTTAAAATTTCATTTTTTCACCCCTACCCTCGACCCTCCACCCACCCACCTCCCTACCAGCCCCCACCCCCAAAAAAAATTAAGTTTGTTTTTTAAAAAATATTTTCAACTTCAAATTTTTATATTTATCACCCCTACCCTCAACCCCCCCTCCCCCTCCTACCCCCCCAAAAAAACTTGAAGTTATTTTTTAAAAAATATCTTCAATTTCAAAAATTATTTTCTACTCTAGTAAAAATAAAAGATATTTCTCAAAAACATTTTTCATTCACAAATCAAACACAAAATTTTTTCCGAAAAATATTTTCTACTCACCAATCAAACATGAGAAAATAAGTCAAAATCTACTTGTTTTCCAGGAAAACATTTTCCTTCATACCAAACACACCCTATATTTACAAAAAAAAAAAAAAAACCTAAAATACCCTTAAACTATTAAATTTGGTATAAAAGTGTCTTCGTTTACCTTTTGGCTTTAAAATGCCCTTGATGTCAACCTAATGGCCTTGAAATATCCTTATTTTTTTACAGCTACATTTAACAATAGAATTAAATTTCTCATTTCTTATGTGGCACAATTTCATTGGGTTATTTGTAATTAACCTAAACAAATTAAATTACAATCCAAACCCGGATCCATTTAATAACCCGATACCCGCCCCACATTCAATTCCATTAAACTAAGAAAAAAATTTGACAAAATTATCCTAAACTTTCAATCAATGTCATGCAAGTCCTATCTTTTGTAATATGGTCTGAACTTTCAAATTGCAAAAGATAGGACTTGCTTGACATTGATTGAAAGTTTCAAATAATTTTGTCAATTTGAGGCCCTAACAAAGTAAAGTAGCTATACCGTCCATGGCTCTAAGCAAGATAATGCTCAAAAAATTATCATAGGCAAGACAAGACAATAAAATTACTAAAATTTTTGCTTTATATTTAAACAATTATCAGCAATATTAAGGTTTGAGAAATTTCAAGACCTTTCATCCGACCATTACCGTACTTCATTAGCCCCACTTCCCACCATTAATATCATCAACCTTATCACAGCCTTCTTACTTGACATTCTTATTAATAAACTTAAATAAGTAATTCTTATTCTGTCATTCTATATTTTAGTTAGATCTTTAAATTATTGTCTTGTTAATTTAGGTCTCCGAACAAGTTTTCATGATGAGACTAATTCAATTTTGTAATATAATATTTTATTAAATTTACCTATTAAATAATAAACCCACAAAATAAACATGTTTCAATTATATTATTTTAAATATCTACTTAACATATAACTTTTCAATTTTTTTTTTTTTATGGTGACTGGGCTTACAGGGTTGAAATCCCCTACTCTAAAGTTAGTTAGATAGACTTTCAATAAAATTTTAACGGATCAAAACATATATTTTTCTTGGTATCAAACACATCCCTACTCTATAGTCTATACCACTCATTTCAATGTGTTCCTTTTCTTCTACTCTCTACTTATAGGATAAATCATCTTATTATCTGACTAATAAAGTACAAATTAGTTGATTATATGAGGGTCATTTGGACATGAATATGAAATCAGATTGATATGAAGCTGAAGTTTCACAATTTATGAAAATTATTGAAATTTTCTGAATTTTTATACAATCTTTCCAAATAAGTAAACCATAGTTTATAAATTCATAAGACGGTGCATAGATATATCACTTATCTTTATGTTTCTTTTATAAATAAATATTTGTAATTACAAAATTTCAAATACACATAATTTTATGAAGATAAACTAATCAACAACAACAATAACTAGTTATTTTTTAATGTAATCCTTTCAAATGAACTGAATAATCTCTTCACACTGAGCAAAAGTTTTTTTTTTTTTTTTTTTTTTTTTTTTTTTTTTTTTAAAAATTTTAAGATTAGGGGTGTTCGTGGGATTAAAACCAAAATCAAACCAATCTAGTCAATTTTTTAAATTTCTAAAATCAAACGAAACGAAACGAAAAAAATTACTGTCGGTTTGGTTAAGTTTTTCTGGTTTATTCGGTTTGAAAGTAAGAATTTTTTTGTGGACGTACGCATCTCGATAGACACAAACACCTAGTACATGAATAATCCATTGAAAAGCTATTGTCGGTTCAATTAAGCAATACTAGAGTTATCATTACACGAACGTGATTCAATTAAGAGAAAGTGTGACTATTTTATGTGAAATAGGGTAGGTAAAGACTAAAAATTGATTTTGATGGACTTGGACTTAGGATTGTTATAGTTGGACTAAAGTATTGGGCTTGGGAAAATGGTAAAGTTAAAGACTTAAGTTAATTAAAATTGTTAACAAAATATTTCTATTTTATTTATGAATAATATATAAATAATTGTAAAATTTATATATCTAATTTATCGGTTCGGTTTAGTTATTTTTGCGATTTTTTTTAGTAAAATCAAAACCAAACCAAATAGTATCGATTTTCAAATTTTAAAACCAAACCTAACTAAACCAAACCATATATCAATTTTTTTAATCAGTTTGGTTTGAATTGCGGTACAGTTTGTTTTTTTAACCATAACCATGAACAACCATATTTAAGATGATGAGTTTTTTCTTTACAAAATATAAACGCAAGGGTCAATTTTTTTTTTAAAAAAATAAATTGTGATTTGAAATTCGAAATCAGGCTTTTTTGAAAAATTAAGACAATACTAATTTAAAATCATACTTTATATCGCATGTCCAAATATAAGTTAAGATAAATCACAATTTAGATGTTGTGCTTTTACTACTTCTATAACGTTTCAAAACATTAAACACAATTTTATTAATTAATTAAATCATCTTTTAAAAGTTGATTTAATATAATTAAATTATCAGTCACATAATAGTTATAAAATCAACATGCACTTGGTCCTTAGCCAAAGATCCTGGTATGAAATGGGACACGAAAACACTTTGCAAAAAATATTATTATTTCTTAAAATGTTCTGAAAAGTTAGCGAGGATAAGAAATTTCATGAATTGAAGCAATAAATTTAGAGTATTAAGACGGGATTAAAATCTATAGATGAATATATAAAAGAATTTAAGAAAATTAGTGAGAGTCTCATTGCTATACACAAATCGTTAGACGAAGATAACAATGTTATACATTTTGTGAAAGATTTTTATAACAAATACAAGATCTTAAGGATTGTTATGCTGGCCAATGTTTTTCACATCCATCCTTTAACGCACAAAGAGAGTATGATATGAGAAAAGAAAATAGCTGAGAAAGATCATATATGCCATGACTTTTCAAGTTTATAAAATACAAAGTTCGATTGGTAGCGATAGAAACAATTACTCTTTTAAAGGAAGAGGCCATGCAAACCCAAGTAGCTCAATATTGTTTTATAATCTTCTTCAACCACCTATATAAATCATCTACCATATCCCATTTAATTAAAAATAGAATTTGTTATCTTTAAAATACTCTTTGTTTGTTTAATCCTTTTTCTCTTGTGTTTCTTTTAGCAATAGAGTTCTTTCCATTTCAATAATAAGTATTACTTACTGAATTTGGGGGGAAAAAGAAAGATATATAGGATGTGCTGCAAAGAAAAAAAAAATAATAAATCATACACGCAAAAATTAGGATTTAGGAAAATTTTCTTGTTATCTGTGACTTTGGCGTCAAAAGATTTTTAAAAGGCAATAAATGTTTGGAAAATACAAAACAAATATGCATTAGGTTAGTGTATATACTATTAATCATGTGTTTAGACATAATATTCTAACAATTTTCAAGATTAAACATTTAAGTAGGAGATTGTTAGGGTATATACTACTAACCATGCATTTAGATATAGTACATTATAACAATCGTAATGGTTAAAAGTCTATGTGGGAGATTGTTGGGATATATACTATTAACCATATGTTTTGATATAATATTTATTATAAAATAATTATGTATTTAGCTTTTATAGATCATATATTCGTTTATGGTGTCTGTTTACTTATATAGTAGATGATTTATTGTATAGAGTTTTAGCTTATACACAGAGGATTAAATCACTAGTTCTTATAAGTATAAAATTTTTCGTTCACAATTTAGGATGGAAATTGGACATGTCATCAGTACGATTGTAGCACAAGATTATATATAATTTATCTTGACTATGGAAACGGTATAGTTCCTACTTCTTGTGCTAGTGCATTTTGTATATATTGAACGGGACCGAGTAGAATAGTTGTTTTAGACTGACTCACAAAAACATAGTCTCTAAACTGTTAAATGTACTTATATTCTCAATCCTGATATAATTATTATGATCTGCATATATTAATTATAGTTTTGATTTATTAAAAGGTGAGATTCTGAGATGGGTCAATATGCCTGGTAGATTGGATGATAATAATATATATTGGTGAAATAATAAGTTAGTTGATGGAATCCATGTCTCGATATAGAGATTAATGATATGCCTTTTTGAGAAGCTTATAAGTTTTTTCATCGTGTCAAACCTTGCAGGTGGATTTTTGAATCCAACACATGAAATAAGTTAAGCAATGCTCTAAAGGAAATTAATAATTGAATTAAATTCGTCAGTAATTTAATTTCTTGATTAGTATATGTAATCTTAACATGAGGAATTACATAAGTGTTTAATGGAGAATTTCAAAATATAAATAGAGGAGTGAAATTATGAATTTCTAGTGAAATGATTTGTAATTTATTATGGTAAGAATAATTCAAATTAATTATTTGGAATTATTTCCATTAAAGGAAACCTCAATAATTAATTATGTGGTTCCTACAATGCCCATATTTACCTAGAACTCAGAATCCTATTTTCTAGAAAAATAGTAGAAACGGGCATTAGTTTTTTGTTGAAAAAAAACTGGCGTGTGTTTCTTTCTCCTTTTTGGAGGGGGAAGAAATCTCTATAAGTAGGGTTTCTTCTAACCTAGAAAAGATAATATGTTTTCTATTCGATACTTGTCCACCCAAGTATTGAGAGAGTTCGGATGTGAACTTGAGATCATTGTAGAAGACTGCAAAGTTGTTTTCTATCGTGTGGATTCGCTCGAAGGTTGTCTAACTTGTGGATTCACTTGAAGGTATCTGCTCACGCTTCAAAAGATAATTCTTAAATTAAATTTCAGCAAATTTATGTGTTCTAGCATATAATTATATGTGTTCTAGCACAAACATTATTAATTATCTATTATTCATGTAAGCAGTGTGATTCTAGTATGTTTCCGTTGTGTATATAATTTTCCAACACATTAGTAGTGTTTCAGTTAATTTTGATCTCATGTTAATTGAAAATTGAAATTGACTCTCAATTCCAAATATTTATATTGTTACAAATATAATATGTCAAGAAACACTTCACTTTTGGATTAATTACTGAGTATGATAGAGAGTTTGTGTTGATGATGATCCATATAACGAAAATGTTAGTGATTTTGGATAGAAATAAAAAAATGGAATAATATGATGAGTTGATTTTTTAAAAAAGAAAAATTAAATGGATGAAATTAATGAAGAAAGGGAAAATTTGAAACACTTTTATAATATTAAGGATAAAATGATGAGGCAGAAATATCATTGTTTTGATATGATCTTAATTTGATGTCTTATTTTTATTTTTCTTAATATCTATATTCATTACATCAATGATGAATTTTCACCTCAAATATTTAAGACAGGTAGCTTTTGCCTGATAAATTCAAATTTAACAATATTTGTTATTATTTGATAAAAGAAAATTCTTACCTTCTGTTCTTTTAAAATATTTGCTAGAGTGTGACATCATTTCATGTTGATAATGTGTCATAAAAAAATATTACAAAGTAAAGTAGAAAAAATATATATAGAAAGATCAAATATATTATTTCACTTTAAATTGATGTAAAAATAAATTAATTTGCCGTCCTATTTCACAAAAGAACCCAAGTTGCTATAGAGACATTTGCGAAACTATTTGCAAATTACTCTATAAGCTATTTTAGAAAGTTGCTCCCAAATTACTTATAAACTTTTTTAGAAAACTGACTCCAAAGCTATTAGTAAATTATTCATAACTTTATTAAAAATATTTATGGAATTAATAAATTGACATTTATTATAATCTCTAATCGAATGAATATCTCAAAATTAAGCCTGAAAATTTTATATTACAAAAAATTAACAATATAAATTTGTTTTAGAATTCAAATAAAATTTATATGGAAAAATTCTTTTGGCCAGAAATTTTGGCCAGAATGGTAAATTAACATATTTCACACTATGTTATTTTACTTTTTGAACATTTTTACTCTTTTAACTTTAATATTTTTTAATTAAAAAATGAAAAAAAGATCAATTTATTTTAAAATAAAAAAGATATTAGAGACTTATTAAATTTCTGGCCAAATTTTCTGGCCATTTAGCATTACCCAATTTATATTATATTTAATCATTAACAATATAAAGTTTTCCTTAAATTCCGACTTGCTTACTCCATAGTTAGCTAATAATTAATATAAGTTTAGTATAAGAAAATTCAAATAATGCACAACACGTGGCAATTATACAACTACCCCAAAAGCCTTCAAATAGTCAAAAGTAACTTGACTTTTCTTTAACATATACTTTTCCCTTTTATTAATTACCCTCCACCCTTTATTGTATTTTTCACTCTCAGTAACTTTCTCCTAATTTAGAAAATTGACCACTCCTATTTTTTGCCCCACTTTCATCACTTTACTAAAAGTGGTTAAGTGGCTAATCTTTAGTTAAAAGTGTTTCTAATCTTTAATACTCCCTCCATTTCATTTTATGTGAGATAGTTTGATTTGATACGAAATTTAAAAAAGAAATAAATATTTTAAATTTGTGATTTAAAATAAATGATAGATATTTGTGTAGCTGTAAATCATTTTATTAAGGGTAAAATAAACATTTTAAGTTAAATTGTTGCTTAACAAATGTGTCATTCTTTTTGGGACTGGCTAGAAAGAAAAATAAGTCATATAATGTGTGTTTTTAAGATAAGGAAGTAACACTCTTTCTGTTCATTTTACTTGTCTATTATTTTAAACATCAATTAATAAATACATCATGATAAAATAATTATATCAATTATTATTTTCGTAATGTGTGTATCAAAGATAACTTTCCTTTCATATACACATATATTGTGTTGGATTTTCTTATTGGTTTAATCTTTGTTAGTTTTTATTCTCCAAGTTTTTATACTAGAAAAAACTAATTGAATCATGAGAATTCACTATCAGGTGAAATATTTTTAACGATAATGTCACTAACACACCTAATATTATGAAAATTTTCTATTTTCTAAAAATGTTTGTAATAAAGAACTTTCCATAATTTTTTTCAACATATTCTACCCTTTTATAAGGGGTAAATCATCTTATTATCTTAACTAATAAAGTATAAGATATGATTGATGATTGATATTGTAAAAGTAAACCACAATCTATATATAACGCTTTCATTATTTCTATAACGTTTCAAAATAAATAATTAACACAATTTAATAGATAATTATTTATTAAACTTACATATATATTTATTTTTAATATATTTAAATTTTATGAATAAGATAATACTAAAGGGTGTCCTTAGCCAAATATCATGGCATGAAATAGGACACGAAAACACTTTGCAAAAAAATATTATTATTTCTTAAAATGTCCACATGTTCTGAAAAGTTAAAAGAGTGAAAACACTAGTAATATACAAGACTTTGCACACTCAAATTCCCCTTTCTCTCTCTAGTTTCCTTGCCGCCGACCACCCAAAATCCCCCATTTTCACCTTTTTCCGATCCGGAGTTTCGACTTACTTCTTTTATTGTCGTAATACAAGTGAAGATTTGAGTATTGTAGGCGAATCTTACTCGGGGACTCACTAATTTGAGTGGAATCTTTCCATTTTAGCAAATCCCATTTGCATTAATTTGAGTTTTTTTTTTCATTTTCTCGCCGGTGAGTGATTTCTTGCCAATTTTGGTATCTGGGTTTTGCTTATCTACTTAGCTTTGAGCTGGTTTTGTGATGTGGGTTTTTCTAATTAGCTAGTCTGAGCTTGTGTTCAGAAGAATCAGAACTTTGTTCAGAGTACAGAAAGAAGAAGAAGCAATATTGAATGGTAGATTCGCAAAAAGAAGCGAGTACAAAGTTTCTTAAGCAGAAATGCTCTAGATTTTTTACACTTTAGGCACTAGATAAACCCTAGAAGAATTCTAATTCATCCGCCATGAATGATTGCGCGGGCTCTGGTGAAGTGAATGTATTGTCTTCTGGTGATCAGGCAGCTCCTTGTAAGGAAGCAGCAAAGAAAAAACGGAATCTCCCTGGAATGCCAGGTAAATTAATTTTAATTTGCAATTTCTAATGAATACGGCTACTATGGTTAGCTTTCAAATTAGTTAGGGTTTAGTTATTTAAATCCATTTTGTTTAAGAACCCAGATTTCTATTTCAGCAGAAAATTGAATTTTGGGGCTTTTCTATTGTACTTTGATTAGATCCTAATGCGGAAGTGGTAGCTTTGTCACCGAAAACTCTATTGGCAACAAACCGATTTGTGTGTGAAATTTGCAACAAAGGGTTTCAGAGAGACCAGAATTTGCAGCTTCATAGAAGAGGTCACAATCTGCCTTGGAAGCTAAGGCAGAGAGCAAGCAATGAGGTGAGGAAGAGAGTGTATGTTTGCCCCGAACCTACGTGTGTTCACCATGATCCTTCACGGGCATTAGGCGATTTGACTGGGATCAAGAAGCATTTTTGTAGGAAACACGGTGAGAAGAAGTGGAAATGTGATAAGTGCTCAAAAAAGTATGCAGTTCAGTCTGATTTGAAGGCTCATTTGAAGATTTGTGGAACTAAAGAGTACAAATGTGATTGTGGGACTATGTTTTCAAGGTCCATTCTTGATGCCCTTTTGATTGCTAATCTCTCTTTATTGTAAAGCTGATATCTTTGTTAATAATATATAGGAGGGATAGCTTTATCACACACAGGGCATTTTGTGATGTTTTAGCAAAAGATACTGAGAAAGCACAGAATGCAGTTACAACTCCTATTGCTGATGAGGACCATAAGGTTCAAGTTGTTGTTTCATCAACACCACAAACACCTCCTACGCCCCCACCATCCTCGGAGCCGCCAGCCGTTCCTTCACCAGCTGCCCCGGAGCCTCTACCACCTCCTGTTTCTCCGTCAACTGCTGTAGTGTCTTCTGATTCTCCCATCCAGAATCCAGGTACATTTTGAAGTTTAATTTTTAACTAGTTTGAAAATCTGGATTTGTAGTTTATCTGATATGTGTGTTTGTTGAGAACAGACAGGAGACTTTGTTCTTTCTTTGTTTTGGAGTCTTGCTTATTTTGTCAGTCAATGATATTTTATCAAGAACTTTTGTCATCTATTGATTCTTGTTGTTATCTGTATTCCTCATTAGACTATTTTAAATAAGTGTTTGCTTATCAATCTGGGCCATTATTTCAACTTCTAACTTGAAAAACAGTTTTTGGAGTCTTTTTCAAGTTTTCACTCACTAAAATTCAACTTGTTTTCTTGTCCAAACACTTGATTCAATTTCCAAATACTCTTTTCAACTTCAACTTCAAATACTACTTTTTTTCATATCTCGACCTACTCATGTCCAAACGCCCAAGTGATCCTTTATCTGAACAAAGTTCAAATTGTAGAAACAGAAGTATGTAAATATAGGCATAAAGAGATCAAACAATAAAATAGAAAAGTAACATTTCCAATCTGAAAAAACTTTGGGTAAGGTAAAGGAAACATAGCACAACTTAAAGAATTCTAACATGTGTTATCACTTCTACTAATCTTTTATATCAAAAGCTTAACTTTCACTGCTTGTTTATATGAGTTGTTCTTTCTGTCTTACTATAATTGTTACAATTTGGCAGAGAGTCCACACACAAATTCCAATGGAACTATTACTAAACAGGATATAGAAGAAACAACAGCAAAATCAAGGTTGTCTGGAATCTGCAGTAGTAGCTCATGCACCGGATGTACCAACAGCAACTGTTTTACAAGCTTGACTGGAATCTGCAGCAGCAGTTGGAGCTCAAGCAGTAATGGAAGTACCAGCAGCAGCAGCATTTTTCCAAGCTTGACTGGAATCTGTAGCAGCACTAGGAGCTCGAGCAGTAATGGAAGTACTGGCAGCATCAGCGTTTTCCCAAGCTTGTCTGGAATATGTAGCGATAGTAGGAGCTCAAGCAGTAATGGAAGTACCCACAGCAGCAGCATATTTTCAAGTTCAACTGGAATCTGTAGCAGCAGCATATTTCCAAGTTCAACTGGAATCTGTAGCGGCAGCAGCATATTTTCAAGTTCAACTGGAATCTGTAGCAGCAGCATATTTCCAAGTTCAACTGGAATCTGTAGCGGCAGCAGCATATTTTCAAGTTCAACTGGAATCTGTAGCAGCAGCATATTTCCAAGTTCAAGTGGAATCTGTAGCGGCAGCAGCATTTTTACAAGCTTGACTGGAATCTGTAGCAGCAGCAGTAACTCGAGCAGCAACAGAAGTGCCAGCAACAGCACTTTTGCAAGCTTATTTGCTTCATCAACAGCTTCAGGAAGTTTGCCGTCTCAAGCACCTCAATTTACTGATTGGTTTCAGTCCGTGGCTCCTGCACCACCACCTGATATAGAATCACCATCATCTATGGAACCAATATCTCTCTGCCTTGCAATGAATCATGGTTCATCAGTCTTTGGACCAGCTGGGCAAGAGAGAATGCAGTATGCTGCAGCACCACAACCATCCATGTCTGCAACAGCATTACTGCAGAAGGCTGCTCAGATGGGTGCAACAGCGACAAACTCATCATTGTTGAGGGGTCTTGGGATATTATCTTCTTCTTCATCGTCTAGTGGGCAACACGAATGGAATGGGAGACAAATTGACGCTGATGGTGCAACGTTGGCAGCAGGCCTTGGCCTTGGATTGCCATGTGACGATGGCTCTGGTCTAAAGGAACTGATGTTGGGTACTCCCTCTGTTTTTGGTCCCAAACATCCTACTCTTGACCTTCTTGGATTGGGGATGGCAGCTGGTGGAGGCTCAGCACCTGGATTATCCGCTCTAATAACATCAATGGGCGGTAATCTAGATGTGGCTGCGGCAGCAGGACCGTTTGATAGTGGAGAATTTTGTGGGAAGGAGTTTGGAAGAAGTTCATGATACCAAATGTGAAGGACAATGAAGCTTTAGTTGACAATTTGGCGGAGCCCATTAGCGTAGGGAGAAAACGTCTTTGTTGTTGTAATATAGAAGAAACTCCTACTCTCTGTACAAACTTTTCTACTCTTTATTCTAAAGGAAGCAATTATATTTATTTAATTGAAGTGTAAAAAGTGATAGTTTGCGCACGGTTAAAATATGTTTTACTCCCTCTATCTGAAATATATTTGTTTATTTTTTAAAATTTGTTGTTTAAAAATGTCTTTTACCTTTTTTAAATAGTATGTTTTTTTTAGTTCTAACACATAAATGTCTTTTAACTTTGTCTTAGTTGACATTTATGTTTTTCAACTTTGGGTGTACACAAGTAGACATTTAAATTTGTATAAAGTTAAATAAATAGACATGTAGGACGTTATTAGAATGCGAATCGATGTTGAGTAGGACGTGTGTGTCAATTTGTTGAACTCTATACAAGTTTAAGTGTCTATTATGCACACCCACAGTTGGAGGGTATATATGTCATATAAGGTCAAGTTAAAAGACGTGTTTATGCCTTCTAATTTTTCACGTAGCATGTTTAAGATTAAAATATATCTTTGATACATTCTATACGTCTTTAATTTAAAATCAGAAGATTCAAAAATCTTTAGTACTTTCTTAAATTTCGTGTGGGGAACAAATTGAAATAGTAGGAATATCAAATTAGGTACCTAGAACTAGAAGAGTGCTTCATGGCATTAAAGTGAGGAAGAAATGAGAGTGAATGGCACCTATCTAGCCCTAGGTTAAAAACACTCTATAAAGTTATTGTTGGTGTGCTGAATCATTAAACACCAATAAATTTAGGCAACAGGCTTGACAAGCCTTGAAGTGACATAAGTATAGATAAAAGAAGGGTATTTGGGTGTGGGGTAGGGAAAAAATCTTTCACAAGTGGCAATGGACCTGAAAATGCCTTGAGAACCTTTTGATTGGGAGTGCTTTTATTTTTTTAGTGAACCTACATGACGTGGAGGTGAAAATGCGAGGAATTGTTGATAGGATGCGATTTTTTTTTTTTAACACGAGACTAAAAAGAATCTAATAGTCGGTTGAGTGAATTCGGAATATGAATGACTAAAGAAAGTAGCTGGACCGAGGAGTTTGTTAGTGATAGGACATAAGATAGAAAGGATGAAGAGAAAGTGGTTTCCTGGGCCAATTTTTTTTGCTTTGACATTAAAAAAGGAAAGGATCTGATGCAATGTTTCTATACTATTTTCTCAAATTTCATTTGAATTAATATGTTATTTTTCTTCTAAGTTTATGCTGTATTCTTGTCGTTTATATTCTTGTTTTGGTAGCAATCACATGGCTTAATAAAGTTGGGATTCTTTTTTGCATTCAAGTGTTAAAATCATCCCCCTTCACCTCATGTTCTTTTCCATTTGGACATTTTGTTACAACTATTTATTCGGTTTTGTTTGGAGCAACAGTAAAGTTGTTTTCGTTTGATCTACAGGTCGTGTACATTTCTTGGGATGTGGTCCATTCCCTATCCCATTTTATTTATATTTGCTTACTAGCTGACTAAGACCAAAAAAACAGAATTCATTATTTTGATGAGGATCAAGCTTATCCTTAGTCAATATACGTTACATTTTAGGAGAAAAATTCCAACATTAACTTCAGTTAATTGGGTTCACAAATAAATAATTGTATTGTAATGAGATTTAAATTGTATTTTACGATTATTTCATTGGAAAACTTCAAGTTGTTAGAGACATAACACACTTTTAATTACTTAATTATGTCTTCAACACGTTCATCACGTGTGAGCCAACTTGCTTCTTTTTCATTCTTTAACAATATATAACATCCATAGTCAACCAAGCTATGTTGGAGAGTGTTGTAAGGATTGGTGATTCCAAATTGGCAACTTAATTTTTTTAAAAAGAGGTGATCTTCTCCTCAAAATGTGGTAGTTATTTCTATCAAACTCCACCACAGTGGTGTTTAATTGAGAAAAAGTAAAAGACAGGAATCTCTAAATCCCGCAAAAGAAGACTCACTCCGAGGGAGCTTCAATGGTGGTGCTGTAAGGGATGATAGTCAATCTTCATCTTGAAGGGTTCGGAAAAATAGAACATACTCAAAGATCTTGCTTATAAAATACTTTCCTGGTGAATGAGAGAGAATTTGTCAAGCTATGAAAGTCTCGTTGAAAGCAGGAACTTAGACTATGACGACAATATCGACATAGTTTCCACTCATTCCTTGTCTTCCTGAAAAAGAAATCCATAAAGTCCTCAGTAGGATTGGCAGCACTGGCCAATAAGGAGATATTTTGGACTTATCGGATGCAAAAAAATTTCCCAACTTTTGAAGACATAACAAACAAACAAACAAACAAACAAAGCAAGATAGAATACAATCCAAGTAACCAGAAAACTTATGGTCTGAGATCAAGTTATTCAGTTACTTTTACAATGTTGTCATAGATTCAGATTCAACCCTGGGTTAAAAATCCAAGAATTAATGTTACAAATTTCACTCAAAAGGGTTAAAAAGGGCATAAATTAGTAGAAAAACAGAGATTTCTACTTCTAACACACGGTAAAAGCTATAGATTTCTCACGGGCAGTGAGAGATTTGTGAGCATTTAAACCAAAATAAGCTACTCTGTCATGGCTTGTCCTCAACTCTTAGCTTCCCCAACATTGGACTGAAGACGCATGGCGTTGGCATTACTCTCTAGCTTGGACACATCCTCTGGCCCATACAACCTCGTCAACTCATCCTGTTTCAGAATCAGGTCCCAGTAAGAATCAGTATTTCCATCTTTCTCGTATTGCTTAGACGGATTAAAAGGACAAACATAAAGAGAAA
Organism: Solanum pinnatisectum; assembly: GCA_035578085.1. NCBI lineage: Eukaryota > Viridiplantae > Streptophyta > Magnoliopsida > Solanales > Solanaceae > Solanum > Solanum pinnatisectum. Next base: position 18,119,082 of record CM069077.1, read on the forward strand.
AAGAAACAACAGCAAATTTTCTCGGAACTGTGAGTACCAGTTTTTATTGATCAACAATTCCGTGCGAACACAAGATAAAAAACTAAAAGCCCAGGGTAAAAAGGGGAAAGGATGGAAACTTTAGAATTTACTTAGAAGTGAGGGAAAATGAGATAAGCATACACGAATACAGACGGGAGAAGGGAAAGGATGCTCAAGTAGTTTTTACCTTTATTGAATTATTCTCTGAGGTAAGCTTCTCACATTCCTCAGAGACCTTTCGCAACTCCTCTTTGAGTCCATGATTCTCATTGCTCAATGTCTCTACCTTAAGTTGTAGCTCTTCACACTCAGCCTGCAGAAGATAATCATAAAACAACACGACTATCAAAAAACTTCACATTCCAGGTAATCTCGAGATGGACCTATCAATGTTGTCTGTTCACAGTATTTTATAAGACCAATTTTTAATCAGATTTACAGTTCAGATCCCACTCTCTCTCTCCTGGTCAGGCATTCGATTGCGCATCAGAGAGAAAGAACAAACTTCCAATGGCTTAAAATTTAGTCAACCAATAAGGTGAGTCATCCCCCATCGGTTGATTCTATGAAAAACCTTGCTTCTCAGTTTAGTACACAATCTGTTGGACAAACTACAGTCCACAATGACAATGATCGGCTGTTCTTTCCAAAAAATGTTCACAAAAACAAAACAACTCCTTTATTTTGAGTACACCTTCCATCCCTATATGATTGAATCCGGATGAGATTGGCATGAAGAAAATAGTATCCAACTATCACACTTGGGAGAACCGTTTTTCTCCTTTTAGCTGGAAGGCTAGTTACTCCCAGTGTTTCAATACCAATCACATATTTGCTGCAATTAAGCCCACCAAAACTAATGATTCGGGGTGTTAATGGTATTTGACACAATATTTATTTATTTTTTATTCGGAAGTTGGGTAAGAATACTTAAAATTCTACTTCTAAATACTCTTTTTCAACTTCAGCTTCAAATACTCTTTTGTTTCAACTTCAACCACCAATTTGTCCAAATTCCTACTTAGTTAGGCTGGGTGATTTATATGGAACTTGAGGCCAAGAGCACTTACAAGAGCTATGAAGCAGAAACTCGAGATCTGATACCAAAAATCAATGCAGCACAGTGAAACTCATATATATTATATATATATATATGCTATTACTATCATTCATTGGTGTTACCAACTTCTTCTCCTTTGTTTTGTTTTCCTTTTGGGAAATTCTAATTTCTGTACTCTTGTAGTTGAACTCAATTATCATAAGAGAAACAAAATATGCTATTTTTCTCAAGGTCGATAATTTGGAAAACAATAGAAAGAGACACATATACATACATAAATGACCCCTTTAATTCGTAAAAAATGTTTTCAGTTAAGACGTCTTAACTGAGACAATGAATTGACCTATTGACCACCGGAAGTCTATGTAAAATGGGTCTATCAGACACGACTAGCTGAGATGGTAGGTTGCGTTTCTCCCACCCGAATTTGAGCATGTTTTTCCGGAAAATATGGAGTTTACTTCCAGACACTTTTGATAACTACTTTTTTTTTTCAGCCATTCCTTCAAGTTTTCATTTTTTACCCCATATCAAACTCAATTCCATGTGTTTTCTTTTGCTTCTCCTCGCAAACGTATACTAAATTCAAACCTAAATCTACACTCACCAAAGCACTTTCCTTCCCCACTTCTTTTTCATTTACATCACCAGAAAACTTCACTGGCCTGCACCACTCAATGTCCATCTTTCCATTCCAGTTAAAGCCTTCATCGTGGAGGACAAGATGGTTCCTTCATATGGAAGGGGGAAGAAATCTACTGATCCTAAGGTCTAAGTACATTCCTAGAATAGAGATTCCTCTTGTTAAATGGTATAGAGACCCAAAACAGCTCTACTCCAAATAGAAATGCTTTCCCACATAATGGTTTTGCATTTACGGGTGGGTTTCAGGTGTTTTCACCCATGACTACTGCAAGGTTTGGGAATTTCACGTTATCCATGGTATTTGGCGTCTTATCCCATCATTGTTCAACATTCAAGTTAATGGATTTCTGATGCCAGTAATATTGGAACTACTGCTGGTTTTTCTCACGAGTCGCTCACACACTCCATGATGGTCATGCTCAACCACAGTGTCAATAGGTGAGTTTCTCCCTCAAATTGCTACGTTTAGTTATATGCATTTGTGTTATCTTTGCTTCAATTCGGAACTAAGTTTGGCAAGTTTAAGGGGTTTTCTATGTTCTCAACCTATGTGTGTGTGTGTGTGTGCGCTTGATAAGTACAAATGAGTTTTAACACATGGTACAAAATCATTTTACATTATCAAGTCACTTTTACCTGTTAAAAACTGCCTTATTTTCAAAATTACAAATCTCACTTTGTATGAAGACCTGTAAATATCTTTCAAGTCACCCAACAATGAAAAAAGTTATCTACAGTGTAGGTATATATAAGTTAAATCTCTAAATATTTTGAACACCCAAAATTGAATACTGTTTCCAAATAACAAACTTTAGTTTAAATAATTAAAACATCAACACTAAATTTCACACCGAAAATTAAATGAATTGAACGTCACTTTCCGACCCACCACCTTTTTTTTTTGGAGGGAGTACTAGAAGTAACAAAAGGAACCCTGGGCTACATCTGAAAAGAAAGATCAACTCTGGATTAAGTGAGTCCACACCTACTACTTAAAACATGATCTAGTTGCTACATGTAGCATCCCAAGTTCTGCTACTTAAATCACCCATGGAAACCTTTATCATAGTACTTTAGATGCTCTATAACTAAGAACTTATGGCAAAGGTTACTGCCTTGGTTTGGTATACAAAGGGATATTGGGGAGTGGCAAGATGAGTTTCTATGGACTACTGGATGGGCAAGTAAAGAGTCTGGGAGAGAAGCAATTATTAACTGTGTATTTGCTACTAGTTTCTGGGAACGCACGTTTATCCAAAATATTTAATATAAATTTTGTATTGTAAATGATAAATTTTAAATGGTGTGTGTGTGTATATATATAAATATAAATATATATATATATATATATATATATATATATAAATATATATATATATATATATATATATATATATATATATATATATATTATTTGACTTCCTCTGCACTATAAAGTAAAAAATCAAAACATACAAAAAAGTAACAACATGTAAGTTGAGGCTAATAAATCATGCAAACTTGATATTATTGTAGAGACATATACAATACTTTAATTTAAAGATAAATACATATTCGAACATATATAAATACATGCATACAATAAAATATTAACCCCGGAAAATTAACCATATGCAAAAAAATAAAAACTAATTTTGATGCATATAATGAATAACAGCATGACCAACCAATTGCACAACAATCATATGAAACTTGTTTCAACTCAAATACATGAACATTAAAAAAGTCAAAATAAAAAAGGGCGATGATTGTATAGTAATTATTGCAGAGCATAAAAAGGAAAATGCAACATCACATATGATCAAAGGCTTTCTCATATGCAGGTATTTCGATTCATATATCAAGGAAAAATCTGATGGAAACTTGAAATAGCAATGCTACCATTTAAAATATTTGATCTGACCAATTTCTAATGCCGTGTCTAATGCCAAACTGAGTAAAATCTGGATAACCACTGAACTTCTTCCTCACACAGAATAATACATATTTTGGCAGAATCAGATGTTGATAAGCAGCTATATCAAGTCGTTGTTTTTTCAAGAGAAAATAATATAGGTAAGGGATAATGAAATGATCTAAATTTGTGCAGGTTATAAAGTGATAGAATATCAAAAGGCTAGAGGGGTAGAAGATAAATGAGCAAAAGTTAGAGATAATAGAAGAAAAGGTGTACATTGAACTTGTTATAAAAAAATCTTTACAATTAATCACATTCATGGGAGTTATTATTTACATTTATTAGGATGCCAATTTTTAATGGTTAATGAAAGGGTACTGTTACGTCTGCCTTCTTCGAACTGATTTTTTTTTATTAGAATGTGCATTTACATTTTTGTACAAAATATATTTGAAGTAATATCAAGTTGAAGGATATTATAGTAACTCAGCTTTATAAGGTTATTTTCGTAATCCAACTTTTAATTGAGAGCTTCCCGTATATATATATATATATATATATATATATATATATATGAATATGAATATGATACATGATATGATATGATGATTCAAAGCAACTATAAATATTGAATCAAGTCTCGACTCTTTAGATTAGTCCATCCGTGGTGGAGGAATTCTGGTTAAGTTTTCCTAAATATGACCTTCCCCTCCCATAAAGAGAGTTTCTTGCTCTAACAAGGATGATGAGCGACAATGACATGAATTAAATATTAATAAAAAAAAAAAAAGGGAAGCCCGCGGCTGAAATGGGATTCAATTCCAGAAGAGCATGTTCCAATCAGAGAGGGTATTCAGAGAAATTGCAGTCCACATTCATATTCAGGGAGAGAGTTCAAGAGGTGGCACATTCCATTGTTCACACTTAATGCCATGCCTTGAGGCCAGTTTATGCAAAACTGCTGGAATTACGGCTAGATTTTGTCAACCTCCTGAAGTTACACTTTAGACAGTTTCCATTACTGGGTTTTTTGTGTATTGATTAAGTTCTGATAGCAGCTATAGAAAGTGTAAACAGTCTCTTGGCTAGTTATAAAGCCATGACACTGTCTGTTTTTATTTTCTGAAATTAGGTAGTCATCACCTATTTGGCTTTGTAATGTCAAATTTTTGGTATTACTAAGACTCTTAATGTAATTATCAAATTAGTTGAAAATTATTCTATATGTGTAATTTCATTGGTAACATTATTTTGGATAATCTTTCAGAAGTTGTACAGTTGCTCATTTGGTGAGCCGTAAGTCCTGAGTTCAAAGAAGAAATTGCAGACATGCAAAAAGAAGGCTACATATATATGTTATACATCAACTCCCTCCAGCTACATTGGCATTAGCCGGGGAGAACTTCATGCGCGAGGTTACGGTAAGTAAAAAAAATAACGATGCTACAATTTTATAGAGCACGATATAGTGCTCTATGATTGTGTATAACAGGGTGATCATCTAAGGTTTAACTTAGATGCACAACCATCAATTATTTTCTCTGTAAGTTAGACCCATCAGTTTCTATAATGTACTCTGACTGTTGAAGAGATGAAAGTGAAACAGTATCTGTAAGAAGTAACTCATACCTGCTTGCGCAATCTTGACCTCCTAGCTGATTCTCTATTAGACTGCTTTCTCTTTTGCCTTTTAAGTTCACGTTCATCCTATTAAGAAGGGTTGTAAAGTACTTATCAACAAAAAGAAATACAGTGATGATTTTTGTAAGGGTACTATCTCATTATTGACTTTATACAATATACATATTGAGAAGCAAAGAACAATAAGAACAACAATAATGATCACTTTTTGAAATGTGTAGAAATGCCTTTAGATTCCCAAAAAGTTTACTTTAGATACATCAAATTGCTTTGAATCTCAATCTAGCATAACGTAAAGACACGTAGATATTTTTATGACAAGGGAAACCCGCAGCCGCTATGCTTTAGATGCGCATAGGGTAAAACCCCCACTCCTATGCAATAGCTTACAAACCACACAGGAGATGTAATCCGCACTAAGCAAGCCCGGTGCGACGAGTTCAACCCAAAAGGCAAACCCCTTGCTTTCGCTGGCAAGGGATTTCCAACTTGAGACCTCCAACATGGGTCCCAAGTCCAAACCACTGGGTCACATCGAAGGGTAAAGACACGAAGATATATAGCTTCCAAAATATGGAACCATACTAAAGAATATTGATGTAAGGAATTTGAAACCAAGTTCAGTTTCTTGCGACCAAATTTCAAGCCTTATTCAGGTTTTAATTTTTTTAAATTTAACTTAAGAGCATGAAGGGGAGCCTTGGAGTAAATGGTAAAGTTGTTGTCGACCACGATGTTACGGGTTTAAGCCGTGGAAACAACCTCTGTTGAAATGTGGGGTAAGGCAGCGTACAATAAACCCTTGTGGTTTGGCCCTTTTCCGGACCCGCGCATAGCATGAGCTTTAGTGCACCGGGCTGCCCTTTTTAATTTAAGAGCATATATTTGGGCAAATTTGGTCCTACAAACAGGAAATTTTCCACATAAAGAATGAACTGATTGTTTCATTGAAAGTTCTCCAGAAGAATACTAGTGGATGTTTCACTAGTATAACTGCTGAAAGCACTTTTGATCAGTTAACTAGCCATCAACTATTTCAGGACCAACCAAAACACCAGAAGAATAAAAACCCAGACCTAAGCTCCTCTTCATATCTCGTTCACGGTTTGGTTCTTTCTCTATCTCAATTGTGATATCTTAGTTTCCTGAACCATCATTTTTGTTAAATAGTCTCAGTGGTTACATGTAAGATGTCTATAAATAGGTTTGTCATGTATTTCCTTATTATCAACACATGTCACATTTTCTCACAATTTAACATTTTGTTCAGTGAGAATGAATTCTGAATGTCAAGATACACCAGAAACAGTGAGTCTTATTGAACACAATCTTCAAATATCCCTAATGACCATCTGGCACGAAGAAGAGTAAGTACATTTTGTGATTTTTACTCCACAGGTGGTTAGAGGAATAATTTTGATAAGAAATTGGCAGTATCACCAGAGCACAGAAAGTAGTATGATCAATTCTGCATTCATTTGTTTCATAAAATTGAATAAACAACGGAAAACAAAACTACCTGAATCCATTCACGTCCCATCCCAGGAGCTGGCGAGACACCAGATTGATTTGATCGCATTTTGATCATTCCGGGACCGCCAGGCGGTGAGTTCCACAAATCCATCCCAATATTCAGATTAGTTGCAGGCATAGCGACTGGATTCCCTGTTGCAGGATTGGTCTGAGCATTGGCTCCTAATTGAAAATTACAGACCAATTAAAAAAAACGAATAAGGCATAATCAAGAAGCAGACAAGTGAAACAAGTTACCATTAGCAAGCATTAGATCAAAGCTTCTATTCTTGTCTGCAGAAAATTCCTATAATAATAAAACAAGAAAAGTCAGTCTTAGCTAGCAATTGATACGGAACCGACACAACAGCAATGCATTTGAGTAAGCTATGACATTCTTGAGTTAATCAGAAAGCATACATGGTTATCATTTTCAGCATTTTCGTCTGATGAACCTTCACTTCCGCTTTCAGCACTATTCAAGAGAATATAGTAAGTCAGATGCACAAATGACCACATCCAAAAAAGATCAATTTGATTGAAAGTGAGATTAAAATAAGAGTCTGCAGACAAATTTTAACACCAAATCCACATCAAAATACCTTCTTGTGGCACCACCATCATTTCCAGAACCTGAAGCCGCTTTCCCAATTTCTCCTGCCTTGCCACCTGAACATCCCTTCAATTTTTTGCTTGTATTCTGGTCCTTACCATCTGGTGCCTTACTATCTGATTCTGGATTTGCCTGCAGTGTGTTTGGAGTCTGCCAAAAGAGCATAAATAAATTAGTAAATAGAGGCTTTTAAAGAAATTTATTTACAAAAACGCTATAAGTGGGTGACTCTCTTTCATCAGCTTTCAAATGATAGTAACCAAAAGGATTAATTACCATTGGCATATTAGGATGAGCATAAACTCCAGCAGGAGGATATAAAGCAGGATATGGGACTGGGGCTCCATAAGGAGGCATAAGCGGATGCTGAAATATCACGCAATAAAGAGTAAGTACATTAAAATGTTCTGAGCTTTATACTTCATATAGTAAAAAAGTTGCAATGTGCCGCAAAAAAGGACTATGTAAATTAGTGAATGCAAAACTAATCACCTGGCCTCCCCACATGTATGGGTGGGGAGTGGGAGAAGCAACAGTTGAGGGAAAGAAGGGAGGTGTAGCTCCAGCACCATAATAAGCCTAAACAGGAAAGTTAGTGCTTAAGAATTAAAATATTCATCATCTTATATTATGAAGAATATTGATACGTAGAACCTGACAATGATTAATCACAATAAAATTCATTACCAACCTGCATAGAAGACCAATCAGGATATGAAGGTGTAGCTTGTGTTTCCTGAAAATCAAACAAATGGAGAACTTGTGAATAGTGAGCACAAAACAGAGAGTTTAAAAGAGAGTAACACTAAAACTTATATAAGCATTTATTGTGTGTAGATGTATGGAAAAAAAATAAAATGGAAAATGACCTGAGTTGCAGTAACTTTCGAAGGCTTTGCAGGGGTGCTCTCTTCCCCAGCTCCCATTAGGTGTCGAATCAATAGTCAAGTGTCAGCGTTTGTTTGATTACTTCAGAAGATCAAGTATTTATTTAAAAGCTAGATGTACCTGAAATAGGAGGAATTATGGGAATAGAAGTAGAAATATTTTGTTTCATTTGTATATATTACTCCAGTCATTGTCAAATGGAATAACTATACAGGATAAGACTGCACAACTATCGTTATGACATGAATGGAAATTAATCTTTTACAAATTATATTCAATATGAAGTTGCGGCGAGGACTTTTTCTTGCCACCTAGGAAAGAAGCTGATCATATATTCCTCTTAGTTGTCTATACCAAAGAAGATAAACCACAAAAAGGTAAAATAGCACCTTCAAGGAGACAGCAAAAGGAAAGAACAGATGTATATATAGCGAGGAGACAATTGTAGTCTAGCAACACACACTTACTAACCTCAGCAAAAACAAAAAGCTGATTGATCCTGCACATAACATAGACCGGCAAATACATTTTCTAAATTTATTTTCTTGATGTGAATACTTTGTTTATCAATTGAATAGTCTTCCTTGTTTATCTCAAAAAAAAGAAGACATATATGCAGCATTTCCAAGTATCCTCTACATCAAGAAACAAAAGTAGAAAGAACATTTCTGCTAACTGCTCCACTTAGAAATGATGAATGGTTTGTTTGTGCAAGGAACTCCGTGAACAAAGGTGAAAAAAGTAGTACTGGGAAGATGCCACGGCCATTGGGCATAGTACTTTAGGGCTCGAGTGGAGCTTTTGTATTGGTTGATGTATTACCTTTTGTTACCTATAAATAGCAGTTTTAAACATAATAGTAAGGGGTTGGACACTGAACAAGACAAAAGCAATACATTGATTTTCTTGTGCTCCAAGCTTTTTAATTCTCCCAAGTCCAAGTTCTCAAGCATTACTCTACATAAACGTCTCCGAATCCAATATCAGGAACACTCTAACCTCACCAGTATCCAGTGCATACTCATCTCATCGGGGCTCTATTGCTTCATACGACTCTATTTACTTTCCTTACAACTTCCACTTAATTCTTAGCAAACATATTTAACTGGTAATAGCCAAACTTAACGAGTTAATTCAAGATGCGTGTCCTTGACTCATTACAAATTCAACTGTGTCATTTTCCCAGTAAACAATATTGCTTCTCTCAATGGGAAGCATGACTTGGTTATGATCCATCATATGATGTGTTAAATGCTTAAAGATCCTTCTTAATTGCTATTTCCAACTAAAGACACTCTTCACCTATAAAACTAATTCCAGTCTAGTCTTTTCTTGACTACTCCCTAACTAAGAGAGGAAATACCTCACACGGCAAACTCGATTTACAATAGTTTGAGATTGAATAATTTCACTCATAGAAAATATTAATTCTCATCAATTGAGTTTCTTTCGCTGACAGATGAATAACACCTCAAAGTCAAAGCACAAACAAAGGAGTTCAACTTGTATAAATACTGACACTGTCAAATAACTATACTAGGTTACCTAAATGCTTACAATTGGTAAACATCATAAGTAACTTGAAATTCAAGACATGTTATGATAATTTGAGTGTTTACTCTAAACTAATTATGTGTTCTTCCTTAAAAGCACTATTATAATTGAATATTCACACTAAAATAATTACTCCCTCTTTGTCCCAATTTATGTGGCACTTTTCGCGTTCCATAGCCAAACAATCTATTTTTTACCATAAATTTGGACATAAAATCTTTTTTATATATACTTGAAAACTAGTATAAGTCACTATGATTATCAATTTAAAAGATTTAAATGATACATGAAAAATTACGGTCAAATATAAACTTGTTTGACTGATTATGAAAAGTTCCCTTAAGCCCTCCACCCCAAACCCCAATCCCGAATAGTTCAATTACACATGAATTTCGATCTTGAAGCTTAAATTAGAACAGAAAAACAGAGACAGAAGACGTGGACTAAAATTAAAGAGAAGCAAATTGTGTAAATCTGAAAATAGTATAAACTATAATTCAGTGTGTGTTTTTGTGGGAAAACTGAGAGATAGAAATAAGGAAGCAAAAGAAAAGAGGAAAACCTGTGTGTGAGGTGGAACAACGAGAGTCCAACTCGGATAGACACACAAACAATTCTTTTATTTTTCTTTTGGTTTCTTCTTCTTTCTTTGCCTCTCCTTAAATCTAAGTAGCTAAAAAACAGCAAAAAAAGGCAACTTTCCCTATCTTTTATCAGCAAAGATCCAACGGTTAGGACATTTTCACCATTTACTTCTCCCGAATGGTTATCGGACTGTGTATCGACTCAATCATCTCATGTTTCCATTAATATATTGATTTCTAATCATATAAAATAATTTTTTTAGTTCTACTTAAGCAGGTAATTACATAAGGAGTCGTTTGGCGTGAGGTATATAATAATCCATGCATAAAATAAAAGCTTATTTTATTCTATGTATTAAGCAAAATCTGGAATTATTTATATCTTAGTGATGGAATTAGTTTTTTCATATATATGGTGGAATACCTTATCTCACTATAACTTATCTCAAGATAACTTATTTCTAACCAAACGATCCTAATTGTAAATCATAGTGAAAAATATATGAAAATCTAAATTTTGAGGGTGTATGCATACGAGCATTTTTCTAACAAGCATACTTATGATATAAATGTAACTATGATAATTCTTGATGGATTATCAAATTACCAAATAAGAATATTAATGATTTATCCAATAAAAAAATTGACTAAACCATTAATATGATTACTCAATATCAATAAGTCAAATTTTAGCATTGACTTTAGTTCGATACTCAATAGTCTTATCTTCAATCATATTAATAAATTGTCCCAAAAAAAATATCCATGTGCCAATTTCATCAATTTTAAAAATATATTTTTGGTCGGGCCGGGCCGGGTGCACCCATAGTTGGGTTCATAGAAGTTGACACGTGAGGTTGAAAGAGGAATCCAGCTGGCAAAAAGGAAGTGGATAGAAATGACAAGGCAACAATTTAAACAACAAGGTTGGATAACTTAATTTAATTACCCCACCGCCCAAGCAACTTTATACTCCCACAATTACCCTTTTGGTCCTTCATGTTTTGAGTTGGGTAAGACTTTAGTCGTTAAGCTTTTATTTTAATCAATTACATCCTTAAGTTTTTAATTTCCATATCTATGTGCTTTATTTATGTTTCGAGCTACTAGGGAGATGGGACTCGTCATAAGACTAAATAATGAGACTGTTGTAGCGGATGACGCAAGGTAAAATGTAAGTTTTCTCAAATCATTCCTAATAACTAAGGAATATTTGAACTAGAAACCCTCATAGGCAAATAGGGCTATTTTCTTCCTTGAGGTAAGTTTTCTCCATTGATCCTTCGATCTAGTAATTTGATTTCATTCTTGAAAGTTTGGAACTTATGAATATTTGTGGAAAGCATGTTGATTGGTGTAATTAGCATGTATTTTTGTTCTAAATTGATTATTTATGCTTCTTAGGATGAAATTGATGTTTAAATGTTTATTTATGATAGTTACAACCTAGCAATCTCATAAAATAGTTTCTTCGGCATAGAAAGTTAATGGAGTAGAAAATTCATGAATTAAACCATTGTGATCATGAAAATCTATTGCATGATGAAATAACTTTGTATAATCAATAGATCTTGATAAATGGTAGAATTAAGTGGGATTGAATGTCTAGACTATTATTTGAAGAGTAGGTGATTAAATACTCATATATTTGTTGTTTTAAACTTTGAACATTTTGAGTTGTGAGTAAAAAGAAAAGTTTTAGCTTGTGTGATTCAAGTTCTTCAATTGAAGTAAATTATAATTTACTTGGAGTTAGACTTTAATTGGTCTCTTGTATATGATGTGAGCCTAAAAACATGTGACTAGTCTTTAGACATATCTTGTAATTGCTATTTGTGAAAATGATTATACTTGAATGAATAAGGTGTGAATTGTTGAAATTGTCCTTAGTGACTTATGGTTTATGTTGTGCATTTATGATTTATATTGTGTTTGCTGTGAGTGATTATTTGTATTGAATCGAGTACCACGTCAATATCAATATGGTACATAGACACCCACGATCCCTATGGGTTATGACTAGATAGATAAGATTAAAGACCATTTAACATGTATATACAAATAAGTGACTATGTGAATAATCGAGTGAGGTGTGTGTGTATACTGAAGGGACATATGTCTTTTCCTTTTGGACATTAAACTATTCCATTGGTTTTTATTCTTAGACATTTGATAGCTAGAGAACTAGTACGTTGACTTTTGAATGCTTCCAATCCAGATTTTTTATTCATCTTACCATTTAATAACTCATAATCAAATCTTAGTAACTAAATGATGTAATAGTTTAGATTTTTACATATTTTTATTTATTATGTATTTTGTCTTAATGCTTGATGATTCGAGCATAGTCTTAGCATGCTTTAATTTCTCAGATTTGATTTTTTTTCATTGAACAACTAGTGTGGATATCAAACAGGATGATTTGAATCGTGACATCAACAAATTTAATGAAAAAGTGAAAATAAAAATTGAACGAGTTGATTAGTTATTATGTTTAAAATTCTCCAGTTATCAAAGTCTAGACAAAATAAAGATTCATTCTAAAAGTAAACAGTACAACATTTCAGAAAAAAGTTATAGAAGAAAAAGTAATTACTCTATTAATAATTTCTATAATAAGTGAAATATGAAAGAAAAAAAAAAAGATGACTAACTGAGTGATTTAATTTTTTTCATTAATAATTTGGTGCTATAAATTTTCGACTTACTAAATACTTTTTCATCTTTAAGAAATTTCATAATTTGACAACCATCGGGAACAGACATATTAATGGATGTATTATTATTATTCATGTTTTTTTCTACATTAAAAATTTGCATAACTTAAACCTATTTCAATAGATTGTAAAACAGATTATAGCCATTTACTTATCATAATTTCAACATAATTAATTAAGTTCTTTCTTACTGAATGTTTATTTTATTCCTGCAAATTTAAACTTAGTGTATATCTAGAACTTTGAAGACGATAATCTTACAGAAAAAATGTTATAGAGAACATGCCTGAAGCGAAAGAAATTATCACAGAGAGGAGTGAACTGATTTTTACTTTTTTGTCGTAATCTTGCCTTACCACGCCGTTAGTGAAGAAAAAGTGCCGAGAATTATGATGTAACCCTAATAGGTAGAGGAAGGACCAATTTATAGAGATCGTGATCTAATTTGTTGCGCCCATCAAGAAACTAGTCCAATAGATGAAATTTGTTTTTCATTGAATATTAGTTATGAATTTTATACTGATTGGGCCACACATAAAAATAATAAAAAGTTTAACATTCTTCTATTTGGCCCAGTGACCATATTACACTAATATTTAATGACATATTCATTAGTTATGCATTAAAAACTCTCTTCTGTGGCATCCATCAAATATAACACAATATAACAGATCACTAATGCGAGTTATGTCGGTTATAATAAATTTTGAGCAACATAATCTCTTTGATATATTACAATATTTTAACCACAACTTTACTATGACATTCCAAGGTAGCTTTTTCTAGGGTAACTTAGAGAAATCTCACTAGTTTAGGAGTTAATTATTTGGATACACGCTAGTTTACAATATTACAAACTTTATCAAATTTTCATACGTCCAGATACACGAATCTCAGGATACATAGGGTCAAAATTAGGTATAATTTATTCTAGATACACTGTGTCCAAATGGATTAAAACGTATCTGGAATACATAAATGAATTTCGCTCGCCTCCCTCCCTTCTCGCTTGTCACTCTCCTATCTCACTCGTGTATTCGGTATCCCAGATATATATGTGAATCGCACCAAATACATGTATTTGGTGTGATTCGCATGTATGCGAGATACATAGACAAATCTCACCCGCCTCTCTCATGTTCCTGCTTGTCTCCCTCCCTGTTTCAGTGTATCTGATAGAAAAAAATATGTATCTAATTGTATCTAATTTAAAATTTGGTATAAGATTATTAGTAAATATGATAAGAATGTTTGCATAATTAAGTAGTTTCTCCTTTTTTTTTTCTAAATTTAATCTGTTGTGTATGAAAAACAGTGAGCTTAAGAAACAAAATTATTTACGATAAAGAGATTCTCTTTGATAAGCATGGTTATTAATTATTATTTTTTCTTACCAAAAACTATACAATTCAACATAAAATATAATATTCATGGTAGTTACATTTTTAGCTTATACCCGCGTAGGTAATTGCTTTATGCAACTATGTTTATACACGTGGTAATACAATATTATATATTTATTATAGATAATGTATCAATCTTATATAAACATATATAACATTGTATACAAGATAATGTGTTTATACACACTTTTACACAAGTATACAAAATTATATAAAAATTGAGTTTAGTTTCCTACGAAACTCCATCCGAGATGGGTTAAATCTTCATTGAATAACTTTGAATTTTAACCATAATTTTAAAATAACATCCCAACGTACCTAAAACAACGATTTGTCAAAATTTCAAAAAATCATAAAATTTAATAAATTATCAAGCTTTTCAAAAAGCTCAAAATTTAATAAAAATATATATGCAACTCAACACAAAATATTACTCCACTTGGTCATTATTTTTCTTCTTTTTTCCGCAGCAGTGAATATGTATTAATACACACAATATACAATATTATGTGTTTATTTGTAGATAATGTAACAATCTTATATAAAAGGGTATAATACATAAATATAAATATGCCCTTTAAATTGGTCTTATTTCACATTTATGTGCTCCAACTTTGAGTGTACACAAGTAGACGCTTAAATTTGTATAAAGTTAAACAAATAAACACACGTCTTATTTGACATCCTACATGGCAATTTGCGTTCTATGTGTATTATGGCACATAGGACTCATATGTCTACTTGTTCAACTTTATACCAAGTTACACACCCAAAGTTGAAGGGCATAAGTGTGAAATAAAGTCAAGTTAAATGACACATTTATGTATTAGGCATATATGTAAATATAGAATAGTGTATAACATGTGATTATATACACTTTTACACTATCATACAAAATTATGCATACACAAAAATCGAGTTTCATCTTCTACGAACTTTCAACTTCGAAAATTCATCCGAAATGAGTTAAACTTTTCATTAAATAGCTTCAAAATTCTTAATAACTTCGAAATGATATCCTTGACGAATCTCAATCATTAATTTGTCAAAAATTTAATCAAATCACAAAATTCAATGAATTTTTAATCTTTTAAAAAGCCCCAATAGAATTTTTATTTGTTCATTGGAACATAAGAATTATTTGTGAGTACAGGTCACAGTTTGATAAGAATTCACATACTTGACCTTTCACAAAAAAGTGGTGATTTGCATGAACTCTTGATGAGGGTAATAGTTGTTAAACTGAATATCAATTTTAAATATGGATTAAAGTAAATAAATATTTTTTTCTCAAATATCATACCGTGTAAAAATTCCCTTTTATAAGTCGCAAGGGAGTCGTATCCAATCATCGACGTCCTTAATTATATACTGTACATATATATATATATATATATATATATATATATTGTATGATATACATAAAATATACATGGTCATAATGAGAATTCGTGTAATCAACTCTAATTAGTAAGACGACGAAGTTAAATATCATTGCAACGTACATAGACACTAAATATTACTCAAAAGCAAAGTTATATATATTTCATATCTTGCTAGTCATTTTACTAACAATATAATAGTACACACTAATAATACAAAGGAGAAAAGACCATTTAATGTATACACACATAAAATATTACTACTAGCTAGTGATTAGGTCACATATGATATGGCATATTGTACAGGTTACTCACCCATTCCAATCCTTCATGACTAGGCCCATAAAAACTATTATCAAACCCAAACTCCCCTAGAAAAGGAGGATCCATGGCTGCTTCCATTGAGAGTGATGAAGTTGTTGGGCTATTGATCGAAACGCCGTCGGATCGCTCCGTCAATAGCCGTTGTATCTCCTTCTCCGCTTCACACATCTGTTCCTTTAGCTTCAATACCTATACCGAAAGATCGCCTCGTTTAGGATTTAACAAATATGCAGTGACGATCTACTGTAAGAGATTGAAAGTGTAAAGATTCTAATGCAGTTTGATCTAACTGGACATATAATTTAAAAAAATAACGAATTTTGAATAGTATAATGTTAAAGTAAGGATGAATTTTTAGTTAAAATATTTGCATCCGCTAACTAAAACTTTTTTAAAATTACTTCTCATGACAATAAGTACGTTATTCGATTAGATTGGATTTCATCAAAATGTGGCACGTCTCAGAAAGAGCATATTGGCATGTGCAAGAGGGCCTGTACTTGGCTAATCTTAAAGAATAGTGTACGGATGAAAAGATATCGAAAACTGAATGAAAAAATATGTTTTTATTTTTGAACCTTAGACCATCTCTAACCATCTCTATTTTACTCTTTATTCTTTATATTTGGAGAGTAAAATAAAAAATGGGTTCTCCAAACACGAGAGGTGAATAATAGTTTTCCAAATTTGGAGAATTACTATTCACCTCTCTATTTTACCTTTTAATTATTTTAATATTATGAATATTATATTACTAATTAAGTCTTTATCATTTGTTATATATATCATTAACAAGTTACTACTTCCACCCAAATTGATATTTTTTTATTTTATTTTTAAAAAAAAATTGTCACTTTAAATATGCAATTTAAAGTTATTTTAATATTATTTTATATTATATAAGATTATTAATTAAGTCCCTAATATTTGTAATTATTTTCTAAGTAATATAACATCTAAAACATATTATTGATAAGTATACTACTTCCATCCCGAATTAACAATTTTTCTAATTTAATGTTTAATTTATTTTTATCATTTTAAATATGTAATTTAAATTATAATTATTTTTCATTATGAAGTATGCACAAAATTTACATGATAATTCAAACAATCTACTTTTATGTTATAGTGATAAATTATTAAACTACACTTTTTAATGAGCATGAAAATATTTGATGTTATAGTTCAAAATGGAACAGGGGAAGTAAATTAGTACGAAATAATTGGATACACAATGAAATTGTTAATTTAAGCAATTTTTAGCTACACCTAAAAAAAATAAGGACAAAAATTGCTCATTTTGAACTCCATATACATTAATAGAACATTTATGAGAGTAACGTAATAGTCTTGAAAGTTGAGTATTTATGTAAAATTTATGATACAATATTTATGACGTTTTCACTTTTATTTGAATTGTTCGTTAATAGGTATTATATATAATATTTATTGCAATTTATGTTATTTAGAAATTTAGATTAAAATATAATTTTATATTAAATGAAGAATTTGAAAAAAATAAAATTTGTATTACATAAAGATTATGGAGTGATTATTTGCAAAAAGAAGAAATAATTTATATTATGAAATAAGAAAGTAAAAATGAAATAGAAATAATAATATAATATTGAGGATAGAGAAAAAATATTCTTTTTTAGAGAGTAAAATAGAAAATTCGGTTGAATTTGTTTGTCTGAAAAAATAGATAACTCTGTATCTGGAGAGCAAAATAGAGGAGGGTGTTGGAGATGCCCTTACCATTTATTTGACGTTGTTATATTTTTAACAATATTCAAGTAATATATTAAACTGTTTAAATTTTAATGTGATGTTCTTTTCTAATCAAATTAATCTTTGATATTCTACTTTCACCGTTACTAATATTACATTAAGTCAAAATTAAATTAGCATTTTATATTTTGCATTAAATCAAATAATACCATATTTAAAATAGAATAGATGGAATATACTTTTAGGACCACATAAACGTTTCTTATTAATCTCTAAGTCTTATTTATCCAACCAATCTCTTGTAGTTAGATGAATAATTATATGATATATTATTTGTGTCTATAATCATTAAACTGGAAATAGAAAGTGAGTGAAATATTCACGGACCTCATTTTCAAGACGACATTTGTCAACAATATTAGTCTCATGTTCATTCTTCAACTTAGAGTATTCTTCCTCTAGCCTCTTGCTCTTCCATCGAGCCCTTCTGTTTTGGAACCACACAGTTACTTGCCTCGGGTCTATTCCTAGCTCCGAAGCAAGTTTGTCTTTCCTCTCCGACTCCAATTTGTGTTCATGTCCAAAACTTTGTTCGAGCAAATTCACTTGTTCGTCACTTAGTTTCCTCTTCCTCCTCATCATCATCATCATCGCCCCCCCGTTTACATCATCTCCTTTGTTCTTCTTTCTTCTCCTCTTCGGTTTACCCTCTCCTGTAATTTATATACACTGATAGTATAAAAAATCTCTTCAACTTAACTTGTTCTATATAACTAATAATCTCACTTTTTAGCCATCGTTTCATCTATAGTTACCTTTTAGCTGATATTCTCAAGAGTACAAAAATTAAAATCAAGTCATGACAATATTTTTATGACTTCTAAGTAATTTGTATTGACGATACTATCAGATCATCTAAATGATATATTCGTTACAAAATTGAATTAATAACATGAAAAATAAGACGGATTATCTAGAAGGATGAGTTAAAGTAACATGAGTGTTACCTATATTGTGTATAAAGTTAAATTCTAAAGAGAAAGTAGCTATGGTACTAACCTTGTTGAGTTAAGTGTTGAGTATACATACCAGAATAGTACTGAGAAATGTGTAACATTTGATCATCATTATTCATGTTACTTTTTTGCTTTCTGGTGCAGAAATGAACGTGGATAAATGTGAGAAAGAGTACAGCAGTGACGACTTTTAGTTTTAGTTATTATTAAAGCTAGTTGTGGAGTGATATAGAGAATAAGGTGTTTGTTGTCTAATTAAGACTTTGGGAGAGTATAGACCTCATGTGACATTATTTATAAAGGTATCCCCTCTCAAATGAACCTCACTTCTTCTAACAAATATCCATATTGCCATCTCTCTAATGGTTCCAAGTGTATCCGAGGTGTTAGATGGACAGGTTTAGATTCAATTTGAGCAAGTTAAAAAGACAAATTATTAATCCGTTCAAAAGTTACATAAAATTACATGTTTTGCTCTTTTAATGAGTTAGACCAGTATTTTTCTCTCTTTTAAATGGACTAATCTTTAATTTTTGCCCTTTAGCAACTTATGACCACAATAAAAATAACGTTTAGCGGCAAAAGATATATATGCACATTAACAAAGAATGCTAAAGTTTTTTTCCTGGCATTAGTTAATTGTCATTTGACTCAATGTCCCTATAGGCTCTAGCGACATTTACAAAGAGTGTTAATTGCCTCTAAAAATATATATATATTTAACAGCAATTAAATTATTATTGTTATATAAGGCATGCGGCCTAGTGGGACATAAGTGATATACAAACTGAAGTAATATTTGGGCATAACGTGTGGGATGTTATCATATCAACATATAAATTTACGTCTCACGAAAAAAATTATTTTTTGAATAAAAATTAAAGCCCAACACAAAATAGGGGGAAATGTGCAAATGACCTCAAAAAGTTACTTTGATTGAAATAGGCTAAAAACAAGTCTTGACACATAACCCGTCCAATTTTTATTGAGTTTTTATTGTTTATTTTTTCTTCTATAATTTTAGTACCTAATAAATTATTGTTTTTCTTTATTATATAGTTCGTGGATCAATTTAAACTAGGTGTCAATTCAGATTATTTTTGTAATTAAGAATCAATAATCAACCCAAACTTAAATGAATTGGACGAATTATATATTTAATTTCTTTTTTTATTAATAATTAATAACCAACCCAAATTTAAATAAACTAAACAAATAATATTTTTATAGACTAATTTTATCACATCTATATAATCCTACTTATCCAAACAACAACGATGAGATAAAATTTGTTAAATTGGGGAATTTGATATGAGAACTTTTATGGAATGACTTTTTCCGCTGATTAGATGGATGTAGCATACCGATGATTCATGTAAATTCAATACTTTTAATGTGAAATATAATTTATATATAAATATTATTTTAAAAATTGTATAAAGCAATAGATATAATCTTTAATATAATATCAAAGTATCATGAATTTAAATGTTAGACTCATAAAGTTTAATTATGTGTCTTGGTAAATTATAGTTGCAAGATTTTGCTAGCTTAGGCTTTAATTTATGTTAGTTATGTATAGTTGGTTTCTTATCTTGTTTTTTTTTTTCTCACTCGGTGTTCTGAGTCCACATTAGAATCTTGAATAAATTCGAATCACGCACGGCAAGGCCCATTTGAGGGTGGTGCTCCCAACAGAATTTTCTCCATACCTAGGAGCACCTCCATCTGTGCACCATAATCCATGTTGATTTTTTATCTTGTTTTGCTTGAATTAACATACCGATAGTGTAATTAAAAATTAAAGGATATTTATTTAGAGTCTTGCTTTAAAAAGGACACTTTTTGAGAATCATATACTAAAATATTATTAAAACGATTGCGTGAGATGCATTCAAGACAGTGCAGACTGTTGGACCCTGTGTGTGTATCACTATATATATATATATATATATATATAGTGATAACGTGATATATGATTTGATAAGAATAGTTCTCCATTAAAATAATAAGTTAAGTTTTAGTACAAATCAATCATGTAAATAATCCTTACATGGACAATTATTAGCTAGGGAACCGTTAAGATGTCAATGAGAGGATAAGAATCAAGTGACTATGAAAACTACGATAAATAAAAGATTAGCCACAATAATATAATTATCGTTTTATTATATTTAGGGACAATAATAAATATGTATATTTCTAATCAATATTTTTTATAAATGTCGTTAAATATTTTCTTGACGATAAATAATATTGCTAAAAGAAAAATTTATTGCCACTAAATGTCTTTTTTATCGCGGTGGAATGTTATATGAATTTCTTGCTCCTTAATTAATCTTGAAAGTATAGCTAAGCATGTGAATTTCTGACTATCATCTAATCTCTTTATCCACTGCTGCTTAAATTTACATGGCTTTTTTGCTTTTGTTGATAGGGACTTGCATAAACCATATTATACCTAGGAAGCTGGATAAAGTTGGTCAAAAAAAGAGCACTACTCCATCAAATTAAAGAGGGTAACAAAAATTGTTTTATTCGGCCCGTCAGTTTACATTTGTATCAGAAAATCTTATTAACATTTTGTATATGAGATTTAAAATAGAAAAATATTTACCATTTCACGATAATTCTAATTTTTTTATAGAGAAGGTAATAAATACTACAAGTAACTAACTTACGTAATGACATCCTTAGACAAAGCTAAAATTCAACACAATCATAGTAGGACGATTAAAGTCAGGTCAATTTCAAGCACCGAGAGGGTAGATGTCACTTCGAAAAAATAAGTTTTTTCTATCGCAAATTAATGAAAAATTTGTGTTATAAAATATGATATTTTCACTTATTTTCTACCGGACCAACTCACTTGAAAACTGTGTGTTTCACTTAAATAGTGAGAAACTTTCTGATTTTTCCATATGAAAACATATTATAATTTTTTCTTTTCTCACTGATTCAATCAAAATATCTGTAAGAATAACCATTGAACATTTTCAGTAGAAAATTTCAGTAAAACTTTTATTTTATTGTATCTAACTAACATATACGCAATTATTTTGTTCATGTACCAAAAAATAGCTCAATTATGCTATACTATACTATAGTACTATACTATATCATAAAAAATTGCAGCACGTAAATACTAAATATGGTCCTAGATAACACAAGCAGGCCCGTTGCCATATATGAATGAAATTATCATGTAAATATAATATAGTCACCTCGTGAGTAACTGACTTTATAATAAATAGTTATAATGTACGAAATTATAATTGGGAACAAACAGGGGCGGACCTTAGAGGTTGCCGAGGGGATCACCCGAACTCTCTCGGTAAAAAATTATATTGTATATTTAAGATATTTTTAAGAATTTTTATATCTATATATTGATTTGAACCTCCTAAATGTAAGATTAAAGGTTGACTTAGTGGTTGAGGGGTTCAAAACTAACCCAGAGGTTCCAAGTTTAAATTTTAGACACTACTTTTTTTTTTTCCAACCCCTCTTCATAGAAATTCTGGATCCGCCACTCAAAACAAAAGCAAAAAGTTACAAAGTAACGAGCTAGAGTGTATAGAGGGGGTAATGTGGCATTAATATAGCCACGGGACACATATTTTTTTAAATAAGTTGTCATACATTAGTAGCTATGGATAGAGGGCAGAGGCTAAATATAAAACAAAGCAGGGCAATTTTGGTGAACAGAAAAAAAAAACAAAATAAATAAAAGCACTTGTAAATAAAAGAAATAGAAGCAAATTAATAATTCTGTATTCAAAGATGTAATGGAATAGTATGGGTTCTTCAAGTCTAAAATTCAAACAATTTTATCAATTCTCAGATTGATTTAATGTGATCATGTCGTCGCCATTTTTCTTTCTTTCTTAGTTGTGTTTATTTATTATTTAATAATTTTATTTTATCGTTTACCTACCTTTTTTTAAGTAGCTCTAATAAACACATACTCTACTTTTCTTGTAGATTTATCCTTCAAATTATTGATATGTAGCATTTTGTAATGATGAAAAATGATACAATCTATCCAAAAACATTATATTCATTAATAAAATAGTATAATACAATATTATACATCATAAAGCAATTTGTAACAATCATTCAAACAAGGTACTCCCTTTGTCCCTATTCATTTGTCAAATTTTGACTTGACACAAAATAATAATTGATACAGTAGTCTTACCATTTTACCTCTATTAATTGATAGGGTCCCAAATTTATTGATGGACCGTTGAAAGTAATATATAAAAGCTTTGGAATTGGAGGTGGAAGTTATAGTTGTTGTCCGATTAGGTGAATTTTCCCCACTATTTATGGCTAATTAGTGGTCAAGCCGCCACCCATTAGATTAGATTAGTTTAGCTACAGTAATATGGGAGGTTTCTATTGGTGACATGTGCGGATTGATATAATTCACTTAAATTTGATATGATTATTGATCCTCTTATCTATATATATAGTTTTGATAAAATAAAAAATAAAAAATACTCCCTCTAACTCAATGTATAATTTTGATTGAAATTTAAATATGAAAACTTTAATTTTTTTAAATACAAGTTATATATTTGAAAATTACGTATAAAGTATTATAAATCACAATAATTAACAATTAAAAATATTTAAAATGCATATTAAGTAATTTCGGTAAAAAAAGTTTAATCTAACTCTACCACATAAACAAAGAGAGTATGAACTAAGAATTTATATAGGAACAATCAAAGCAATCAAAACTTAATTAGTAAGAATTGAGCGGCTTGAGTTTTGACTCGTATTTTAGTTTATTCAGTGCAAATAACTTTTGAGCAGATCAATAATCAATTTATTTATTACTTTTTTTTATCTCAATTTAAGTGTCTTAGTTTGACTGAAAATGAAATTTAAGAAAATAAAAGAAAACAATTAAATCGGGTAATTTTAAATTAAAAATTTACGTAACCTTTTAAATGATGTGATCTTAAATTTGTCATGCAAGACATTGAATTAAAAAAAATACTACTACTAAATAAAAAAGAAACACTAATTTTTAGACAAAACAAAAAGTAAAATATAAAATATTTAAATAGTGATGAAAAAATAAATCAATTTATTTTGATCCGTTTAAAATTAACTCAATCCGTCCATTTATAACCTCTAAATATGAATAAATAAACTAATATATCAGTGGAAATTTCTCAAGCAACAATTGGTTAATTGAACCCAGGGGTCTAAGCTATTACATCATATGATAGTGATAATAATGATATAATAGTTATACAAAATCTTTTGTATATAAATATAAATATTTACACCAAAAATAAATATACACACAAATAGGGGCTCGACACCATACGTACGTATATTGGAAGTATCTAATTTGCTTCTCTATTATAATAGTCGTACAAAGATAAAAAAAGCTCTGAGTCTTTGCTTTTAACACACACAGTAATCCATCAATTTATTTTTATTTATTCGGCATACGAAAAATAGTTATTCAATTTTATATATTTCTTTTAAAAAAAAAAGATGATTTATTATTTCGTATTTTTGTTATTAAATATCATTTATTTTTTAATATTTAGATGACTTATAATAATATATAATAGTGATATAATAAAATTGTCCTTATATTTTAATAAAAATTATATTAAGTCAAACATATACGAGTAAAGATGAATGAAGTGAGTAACTCCTTGAGTCCAATCTCAACTCCCTTGCGAGGAAGGTCTCTCATTTTCATCAATGACCCCTAATATAGTATTTTTGAACCCTTTTTTTGAAAATATTTTGATACGTTAAATTCGTTCATTTCATGTCATTAATGACAAAGACAAACATAAAATATTTTCGTTAGCGCAAAGGGTATGAATTAATCTTGCCAAATTATAATGGATGATCAAGCTAAACAATTTCGGATAGTAATATATAAATTTGAACATAATTGAACAAGCATGATCAATTTAAACTCACTCTTGTTAAGTATTGTACGAAAATAAAGTTTAAGTCCACTTTAGCTTGTTGAGCCTTCCACATCAATCAAGCACATGAAATTTAATCTGCGGAGTTTGCAAGTAAGACTTTACAAGTCTTGGATGTTCTCATTTTGTCTGCATAGAGAAGACACCAAGTTTTTGGACCCCCACCGCACCCCCCTTAATTAGTTAAGTTGTGATGGCAAAAAGTTTTGAAGAGGAATATTAATTGTATCTCTCTAAAGAGACAAAATAGATTAGGTTTCCTTATCCAAGGTGGTATTATGTGGACAATTTGCCTATTCACCAACTCTTTGTCTGTCCTTCTAATTTCACTTCTTCACCTTTTTATCTGTCTTTCATTCTATCTTTTCTATCATTGGATAAAGCTTTTATGTTCACAAGAAATAATATCAGCATGACTTTGACTAATTCAATTACTTCATTGAGAATATGATGCTTTCCAAATATATGACATGTGATTTGATGTAAATATTCAATAACTATTCTCTCTGTCTCAATTTAAGCTTTTGTTTATTAGAGATTATCAAGTGGAAATTTTAAATTTTGAGTTTTTAAAAGTTGTGATTATTAATATTTAAAATTGTATTTGAATATGTATTTTACTTCTTTTTTAAAAAGTTTTGTGAATGAAAGTTTCAAAAACAAATCATTTTTAGGAACTTGAAAAATATTTGATGATCATATTTTGAAAATCAGACCAAAATGATTAAATAAATATTTGGTGATAATTTTTCAAAAACTATTTTCAAAATCTATACTCAAATACTAGCTAAGTGATTTACTTTTCTTTTTGATCTATCTCAAAAACAGTGTATTTTTCTACTTCCTATGGTGTGATCTATATTTCTTATGCTTTATTTCATTTTATTTACAATGTCCATTAATCAATTGATATCCAAACCTCTAGTAAACCGACTTATATAGAGTTAAATTAAGATACATATTTTTAATTTCATATAAATTTAATTATAATATTTTTCTAGTAATAGTTTGTCACCACTATGGAGCTAGAGAAATTATATGTATATTTAACTTTTTTTTTACTAGCTTAAATATCTTTGTCTCGCAGGACGCTAATAACGAAGACCAAACTAACATTTATAAGATCAATAGAGCCCCGACCCATAAATTGAAAAAAAGAGAGTATAAGTACTTCCTTCATTCATTTTTATTTGTAGCTATTTAATTTGACATATTAAAAAAATAATTATTGATATAAATATTTTATCGTATTATCCCTACTAATAATTAATGTTAGTATTGAATCTTGAAAAATGATATGGAGAATAATATTTAATGCTAGGTAGAAAAAATAATTGTCTTTTTTTAATTATTTTTTCTATGTTAGACGTTACAAGTAAAAATAAAAATATATTTTGAGAATAAAAACAAGTGAAAATGAAAGGAGATACTCCCTCCATTTCAAAAAAATGACATAGTTTCTTTTTTAGTCTGTTTCAAAAAGAATGATTCCTTTTCTTTCTTGGCAACATTTTAACTTCAATTTTCCACGTGGCATGTTTAAGATCACAATTAAAGGAAATTTTGATACATTTGACATAACTTTAATTTAGAACCATAAGATTAAAAAGTCTTATTTCTTTTCTTAAATTTCGTTTTAAGACAAACTAGATCATTTTTTTTAAACGGAGGGAGTAGTATTTAGCGGAGTGTGCTTGTGCGAAAAGACAGATTTGAAAGTTTTACACGCGTCTTCTCCCCAATAGTAGTATAGGAACAGAACCACGCCTCAATTCCAAGTCACAAGGTCTGCCACTTCGATAATTTTCTTCTCTCACACTAAAATAAATCAAAGGTGCCCTACTATACTCACATATTTCAATGTCAATTCAACAATATTACTACTACAGTAAAGTTTGTGTATATTAATACTCGGTAAATTAATAATCTCTTTAAATTAATACTTTCCTCTGATTTTAACTTGGACAAATAGAAAAAATCACCAATTTCGATAAGATAATAAGATAATATATTTTCAGAAGACCCCTATGTAAATATATGGTCCCATTAATATCATAAATTAATAATTCTTTAGTACAAATATATTTAAGACAATTTAGTAAAATATAATTCTATTGTGTTCTAGTTTTTCTTAAAATTTAAATTTAGTTGAAGCTCATCTCTAACTTTTCTTATTGCATCCAAGAGCTCCGGTGTTGTCTTTTCGAATTGCACCATAAAATTGTGAAAAGTTCTAGATGTGATAAGTGTTTCGATACGCGTAACTGGTTCCAAAGGTATAGTATCATCTTCAACTCCATCATCAACATTGTTTTTTTCGATGATATCCACAATTTCTTTTAACCTTTGGACCTCTGAACATGTATCACTTTCACCCGGATAATCCAACAAGTTATTGACATCCATTTTATTGTGGTAACCGAGATCATTAATCATGACCTCAAGTTCATGAATGATATTTTCACAAGTAGGTTCATTCAAATTCTCTGAGATTGCATTCTCCGAACGAATTTTACAGTGTTGAAAACAATTTGCTATTGTCTCTTGCTGAACATTTGTTGTCCAAACAGGGATTGCAAAATTGATAGCATCCAAAACATTAATCTTTGTTGAATCAGTTTGTCCCACTTCATAGCCTTCTAATATCCTACGATAAAATATGTTTGATAATACATCTTGAAAACTCTTATTATCACAACATCACTAGGTTGAAATTAATAATATACAACGATTTTGATGTATTCGTTGTACTTTATGTATAATATTTTTTTATGTGAAATCAATAAATATGATAGATAAATTAGTAAGATACAATGGTTTTGATATAATCAAAATTAACCTTTATCAAATCTCAAATCATTCTTTAAATTAATAAATATTAGTTTATCGATTAAATAATAAAATTTCATGGTCCCACCTATATTAATTTATAGAGGTTTTACTGTAGTTTTTTTTAATTTTAATATAATAGAAGATATCTCCCACTCACTCTCAAATTATTTGATGTAGTATGATTCGAAATGAAATTTAGTAATTATGTGCTTAAGTGTGAAAATTAAATATTATTTATTTTATTTGAAAATTTTAAGGTTTGAGTCGCAGTTAAAGTAGTATTTAGTCATATATTCAAATTTTGAATTTCTTCAACTATGAATGTACACAAATAAACACATATACTTATATAAAGTTGAACAAATAAACATATACCTTACATAATAATTCGTATGCAATACATTTAAACTGATTTGTATAATATTACGTAGAACACACATTATGCTTATATAAGAATCATTTTAACGGTAGCCGCCAACAAGAAGTAAACCATTTCCATTTTTCCCCTTAAGAGGAATCTTCATCTTTTGGTTTTTGTTTTGATTTTGGTTTTTTACCATAAAAAAAATGTTACGATTGAAATCTCTCGTAGAAGTAATGAATATTGATTTGGAAAGTCCAAATTCAGTTAATTTTGGGACACCTATTTTAGCCAAAATATGATCTTATTATGAATGTCACCTTTATTTGTTTGTGGAAATTCCAGTTAGACATGGAATATAATTTACATAATAATATTGTGCGTTTGTTTCTGCATGTTTGCATCGTACTGATGATCACCATTCAATTCATCTGTACACATTTTAAGTTATACATAAAGGTCCTACCCTATGAAATTTTCACAAATTTATTTACGTATTTCCTTTCGAGTGAAACATTAAATTCGGTCACAAACAACACGTAACTTTCACACCCAATTCGGAACTTCCTGTGTTTGATGAGTGGCATGCACACCATGAAAGCAGTTTCTTCGTTTTAATTTATGTGACACCTAGCTAGCTAGTCAATTTGACTAAAAAAAAATTAAAATCAAGTTTGATTAGATCAACTTAAGGTTGTTGAATCAAAATTTAGATATTCAAAAAATATAAATTGCATTTTTTCTTGTATCAATATAATTATAATATATATATATATATATATATATATATATATATATATATATATATATATATATATATATATATATATTATATATAAAATGTTGGTCATGACTTTACATTATTTGCGTCTCAAAAAAAAAAAGAAAAATGTAGCGTAAATTGAAATAATAAGGGGTTATTTAGTAGCTGGTAAGAATTATGCAAGTATTATTAATGTAGGGATTAGTTACGAGAGAAGTTATGTATTATTTGATAAGGGGTCGTTGGGTAACTGGTAGAGTTATGCATTATGAGGGAATCCATGTATATTCGATAAGGGGTTATTTAGTAGCTAGTAAGAGTTATGCAAATATTATTAATGTAAGGATTAGTTACAAGAGAATATATGTATTATTTTGTCTATGTAATTATATGCAGAGATTAGTTACAAGAGAATCTATGTATTATTTCATAAGGGGTCGTTTAATTTGGTACTCCCTCCGTTCCTTTTTACTTGTCAAATTTTGACATGATGCACCTATTAAGAAAATATTGATTGGTATAGTGAGTTTACTATTTTACTCCTATTAATTGATAAGATCCCAAATATATTTACTCACAACATTTTTCAAATACATTAACTCGATGCAAATAAATTGAGGGTATAATATGAAAATAAATTGTATTTTCTTGATTTATCAAAAATGACATCAAATTAGAAAATATTTGACAAGTAAATAGAGACGGAAGGAGTAGCTAATAAGAGCTATGCAAATAATAGTTACGTAAGAATTAGTTACAAGAGAATATATGTATTATTTTGTGCATGTAATTATATGCAAAGATTAGTTATTCATGTATTTAAATAATATATAGATTTCCTCATAACTTATACATGTATTGGTTATGCATATTTCAAAATAACAAACCATATATAGTGCTGATTTTATACATGAACAATTTACCTCATAATTAACTACCAAACATGATATTAATTATACAGAATTCAATACCAACGTATAACTCACCTCCAAAGCTGCTACCAAACGTTTCTTAACAGTATTGTAGTAAGAGGGAGAAGGAAACTAGCTAGGAGCTATTAAAATTATGCGTGGTGTCAAATTATACTTTTAAGAGGCCACGGCATACACTAATTGACTTTAAATTGAGTTATTCTTGAAATCATATCAAAGTGTAATTAATAGTACATTATTTTTAAAAAAAGTCATAAGCATGCTTGGAATATTAGTGTTCTAATCACCTATATAAAGTCAAGCTATAAAAAGAGCTAGGCCTGCCTATATTTACATGGAAGTTGATTTAATTTGATCTTAAGAAAGAAGGATAAGATGAGTAACAAAAGGGTTAAAGATAATTTACTAGTAGTAATGTACTACTCCTAGCTAATCTAGGTTAACAAATTGGATGAAAGTAAATTTAATTATATATGGTGGATAAGGATGAAATTAAATGTGTGAAAGAGACTTAAAAAAAGAGATTCCTAACTCCTACTTCTAGGCTGGCAGCTGCTAAATGTTGATTAATTATGCCCCTTGTTTTAAGGAAACTTTATTAATTAAGCCTTTAATTAATTAATTAAGAGAAGATGCGCATGATGTGGAGAGGATTCCTTGTCATAAACACTTTTTAATTATCTCTTAAAATAATGCATTTTGTTTCATTTTGCTTAAGCTAATTGGTGTCATGCTTATCCCGACAAGTCAAGCTCATGTTTCCAATCTTCCAACTTGAAATATTATATTATACATACATTAATTTTAATTCATTACTAACTTTTTTTATTTTATAAATTTTTCATATCATCAAATTAAATTGACCTACCTACAATAATAGATACTAATATTTATTTACAAGTTTACTATGGTAACTTGAAAAATTATATTATAATCACGTGACTATCAATATAAATATTTTTACACTATCAGTGTATATAACAAAGATTCGTATTAATTTATAATAGGTAAACTATTGGATCAAAAGCCAAAATTTTGGCTAATCAGAATCATCCTCTTGATAGATGTACATTTTAATTAATTAGTTTAATACAGTATGTAATACCATTAAGCTATCTTTATCATGTTCTTAACTGTGCGTCCACCTTTTTATCCTCCCTTCAAAAGATAAAGCTTTTGCTCTAGTGGTCCTAATTAATTAGTATATAATATTAATTAATCACACCTTAATCAGCTTTTACTTCCATCTAATTTGTCTGTACATTCAATTAAATATTGATAGCTACTATGCAGGCAGCCAACACACACACACACGATGATAGTAAATACCCTGGCTCATGAGTCGTGTATGGTGTGTATCCAAATAACATAAATATTACTAGGAAGTTAAATGACCAAGAAAAGTTACTTAATTTTGTTTTTTATACATTAATTATCTTTAAAAGAAGTTAAGCATGAATAGAAATTTTAGGTTTGAACCTTGTTTGACACGAAATTGCTTTTATTAAGGAGCTTTACTTTTTAATGTGGATTTTTCAACATGAATATGTGTGATTGGGTCCTTAGATTCGTGATGGGTGATCAACATAGTCACACAAATGAGACATTTGGTGTCAAATATTTAGCGGCAATTGAGTTAATATTATTGCATTCAAAGTTACAAAAATCTTTAGCAACATTTACATAACGTGCTAATTATAAATATTCATATTTATTATTGTCACTAAATATAATATATTTATTTTGTCTTCTGAGTTTGAGCCAACTATGCTTCGTTCTACGAACTCCTATCCATCTTTTATTAACCATCTATACCTAGGAATTCAACTATCCATAATTTACGCCGTAATTTGTGCCAAAATATTGGTATGTTTTTTATGACTATAAAAATGATGCCCCTAGGAATCCATTAACCAAATGCTAATGTCATATAATTCCATATTCCACATACTTCCGGTTAATTTTGATTATGGATATTAAGACGGAGTAAGGATTTAAACTTTATGGGTTAAAAATTCTAGAATGACGATATCAGGTGTTAACAACTGAATCTTAAGTTTAACTTTTCTACATATGGTTAGTGAATTTCTTAAGACAAATATAACGTTTAGACTAAAGCTATTGGGTTCGGCTAAACTAGTAAGTAACATTTTGTCTCCTCCCTACACCTACTCAATCAAACCGAACTTGAACGAATTAATATAGAACCGATGTATTTATTTATTACATTTGTTATTTGACATCTACTTTCGCATCATATTAGAAAGTCTAGAGCTATTAAAGACGACTTTATTCTACAAACTCAAACCCAAAACTTCTTATCATAGATGAAGTATGAAGATATACTTATCTGTCATCACACCCTCAACCTTTGGTGGTCTTTTTTAATCAACCACCTTTTGAAATTATTTAATTTTAAAATGAATGTAACACTAAATACATCAATCTTCGTTTGAGACATTGGGCCGGTTTGGACTTCAACTTGAAACGTCTAGTTAAAAAAGAGTAGAAATTTTCAACCTATTAATGATGATTTTACTGTATATATTTTATGGGAAACAAACCCTTCGCACTTTAATTAATTGTTGAAAGGTGAAAGAAGAAGCAAGTCTCAACATAAAGTAAGATAATTAACTTCCACCAACTTTAAGCATGCACATGGCCATCCACTTATTATCTTTTTGGTTTTTCCACAGGATCCTTATTCCTTGGAGCCTTCCTAAAACTTTTTCCCACAACTAAGGTACAAATTAATTAAAGGCAAAGTTGTGATTTAAAATTAGTGGGTTCAGTATGATTTTAGAGTTGTATACATATCAAATTAAGAATTATACAATATGAATCACATGATCGATTTGCCTTTCCTTAGAGGAAGTTTCGATAAGCTAAGTCCTTATGTGTTGCCATTGCCATGTATGTAATAATATAAAACAAAATAATTGTTCTTTATTTTAACAATAATAACTTAGATCAGAAAAAATTATGTGTATATATCCATATCTATCTTCAGAAACTGACAGAAACTAGGATATATTCTCTCTGTCCCTAATTACTTTTCCACTTTTGAATTGACACACCTATTAAGAAAGCAATAATTGACATAGTGAGTTTATCATTTTACCCCTATTAATTATGAAGTGGATGAATTGAAAATTTAAGATTTTTAAGAAATTGTACATTTTTCAAAGTAATTAATTGAGGGTATAATAGGTAAAATTATTTTGTCCTTTCTTGATTTGTCAAAATGGACAAGTAATTAGGGACAACTATAAAAGAAAAAGTGGACAAGTAATTAGGGACAAAGGGAGTAATTAACAGCGCACCCACTAAGAGCATATGAGTTCTCTTGTGTCGCCGGTATAAGGCAGAGAAACTACCTGTGAGACCCGTGTTTGAATCCAACTAGAGTGTTATTTCATTATTTTTATTTTTAAGTTTAGCTTAGAGATCATATTTGGTACACCCGAAGTACTCTTCAAATCCTAGGTTCGCATCTAACTTAGATAGGAGGGTGTGGAGGTATGTCACGTAATAAGGTAGAAGGTTAGTAGGTAGTAGAATATTGTCTTGTTTTCAAGGGTTCAGATTTGTTGGTGTTTGTTGTTGTACTAGTCATATTCTTGTAGTTCTAGCTTTTGATATCTA
Source organism: Solanum pinnatisectum (assembly GCA_035578085.1). Classification (NCBI taxonomy): domain Eukaryota; kingdom Viridiplantae; phylum Streptophyta; class Magnoliopsida; order Solanales; family Solanaceae; genus Solanum; species Solanum pinnatisectum. The sequence continues at coordinate 18,152,578 of CM069077.1, forward strand.
TCTTCATTTGTTTATTGTGTTTCGATTACTCATTATTTTGTTGTTGTTCATATTTTTTTCTTGTAGGCTTTACATTGTTTCTCTTTTTAGTCATTATGTTTTCTTCTTCTTTATACCTGGAATATTTGTTGCACTTGAATTGAAGATCTTTCGAAAATATTCTCTCTATCTCTACGATCGATATAGTGATAACATTTACGTACACTCTATTCTCATCAAATCTCACAATTAAGCTGGATATATTATTGTTGTCGTCGTAACTTCAATTAATTGTTGTCTGAATTAAGTATATACTGTATTACCGTAAGTAGGGTGTACATAGGTCGATTTGGTTAGGTTTTTCCTTAAAAAAATCTAAACCAATTATGTTGGTTTATTAAATTTAAAAACCAAATCAAACCACGCAAAGTCAATTTTTTTTGTTTCGGTTTTAGTCGGTTTTTTACAACTATACGGTGTTTGAAAAAGAGATCAAGTATATTTTCACTTACCTGTGTGATAAGCTAACTTAAGAAATGTTAAATGAACAGAAATTTTCGTAAAGACGGTAATTCACATGAGTACAAATTTTTTTTTAAAAAATATCAACGTTCATTATGTTAAATTAATAAGATTAAAGGATACAGCCAAACTGAATACATACAAAGTAAATTGTTAACTTCAAATTTAAAAAACTATAACAAGATAGTTGTAACTTCGGATCTTAATAGAAAATAAAATATGGAAACTTACATAAATATACTATATTAAGAAAATATTTACTATTTATAGCAATAATATTATTTTTTTCACTTGATCAACTTTACTACATTTATAAGACAGTTTACATAGAACAATTTACAAAACATATGTAATACAAGTTTTATTGATGAATATAATGCATTTATCACACATTTTAATACACTTATAATAAATGTGTCAATTTCTTACCAAACAAACATAATATATTTTAAAACAGTTATAATATATATATATTACATACATAATTCACTTTTAATACATATTACAGATTTATCATAGTATTGTTATATATTGCTATAAACGGTAATAAATAAAAAAATATTGCTAAAATCAGTAATTGTATATTAAAAGGTGCCTATTCAAGTAATTTTTCCAGTATGGACAAATTTTACAAGCCCAACTTTGAAATAAACTATATAAACATTGAAAACTATAAACTAACTAAAAATATATTAACAAAGTAGATTATAAATAATATTTTTTTATCTATAAATAAAATAAAATTATATGTATAATATTTACAAAATTTTACAAGCCCAAATTTGAAATAAAATATATAAACATTGAAAATTATAAACTAACTAAAAATATATTAACAAAGTAGATTATAAATAATATTTTTTTATCTATAAATAAAATAAAATTATATATATAATATTTACAAACTTTTACAAGCCCAAATTTGAAATAAAATATATAAACATTAAAAACTATAAACTAACTAAAAATATATTAACAAAGTAGATTATAAATAATATTTTTTATCTATAAATAAAATAAAATTATATATATATATATATATATATATATATATATATCGGTTTGATTTAGGTTCGGTTTGACTTTTTTTCTTTTAATACCAAATCAAACCAAGAGTGGTCGGTTTTTTTTTTCAACTGCCAAACCAACCAAACCAAACTATAAATCGTTTTCTTTTTAATTTAATTTGATTCGTCTATTCGATTTAGCTTTACGATTTACCTTGTATACCCCTAACTTTACATGTCGATCTTATACTAACAAAATTCTGGACACACCCCAAAAGAATCAAAGAAAATAAATAATTAAATGTGTAGTAGACCATAGGAGTTTTATGCAAATCCACGTACTCATGTGTTTGTTAGAATGAACGATCAATATTATATTTCTATCTATTACTCCCTCTGTCCCTAATTACTTGTCCACTTTTGAAATGATACACCTATTAAAAAAATAATAATTGACATAGTAAGTTTACCATTTTACCCCTATTAATTATGAAGTTGATGAATTAAAAACTTAAGTTTTTCAAAAAGTTCTACCTTTTTCAAAGTAATTAATTGAGAGTATAATAGGTAAAAAAAATTGTCCTTTCTTGATTTGTCAAAATGAACAAGTAATTAGGGATAACTAAAAAAGAAAATGTGGACAAGTAATTAGGGACAGAGGGAGTATATATATATATATATATATATATATATATATCTGTGTGTGTGTGTGTGAAGCCCTGGACGACCAAGGGCAGTTTTGTCAATTTATTAAATTCCAAACTTAATTTAAGTGTACATTATGCATTGAGAGTATCGAACATCCCAAAAAAACCTGCCAAAAGTTATGTTAATTTCCAATGTATCTACCATTAAGTTGTGGATTCCAATTGTCACACGCGTACCAACACATTGGGAGGAGTAAAAGAAATCAATGCAAAGTTAAAACATGGACCCCATTTTTTGATTCACTTCAAAAGTCTATACATTCAAGACCACACATTTTAAAAAAAATAATAATTAATTTCTCATTTGATTTTGTATATACGTATTAGAGTGTTATTAATTTGAATTCATATTTATTTTTGAATGTACTTATCACTTTTAATGATATTTTTTTCATATTCGAAATTTAAATTCGAGGCCTTTTAATCATTTCCTTACTTAATGTGGTTCGGTCATGAAAATATAGTTTTTGTTTTATTAAAAAAATAGATAGTTAAAGTCGTGTTTGATCAAATTTTATATAAAAAATATAAATATATTTTTTTAAAAGGCATAATACATAAATATGTCATTTAACTTGGTTTCATTTGACATCAATGCCCTCCAATTTTGGATGTGCATAGTAGACGCATAAATTTTTATAGAATTGATCAAGTAGACACATGTGTCCTACTTGACGTCCTACGCGGCGATATAATTCATGTTCTATGCGGCATTCTATGTGGTGTCTTACGTGAATTATGTCTTGTAGGACACGTGTGTCTACTTGTTTAACTTTATATAAGTTTAAATGCTAACATGTGCACCCTCGAAGTTAAATGTCATAGATGTTAAGAAAGGTCAAGTTAAAAGATATATTTATATATCATATCTTTTGAAATATGGTCTACATTCCTCATTTTCTAAAAATTACTTGACTAATTCATCAGAGACATACAACCAAATTGCACTAAAAGAGTAATATATCAAAATAAATAATCGTATAATGTCATAGATTATATCTCATACAAGAACTACTACACACTATTACAAAAAACAAATCCAATTTATTTTTAAAAAAAATTAAGTTGAATTTGTGTTAAGTTATTGATTTTGCAAATAATAATTGATTATTTGAATATGTTTTTTCTAAAAATAAAATAAAATATGAAATATAATTAAAATGGAGCCATTTTTATAAAAATTAATAATTTAGGATAAAATTTGAAAAAAAATATAGTTAAAGTATTAAAAAAGTTTTGAATGTTTTTCAAATTTCATATACAATTTTAAGTTATGTTTGTAATTTTTATAATCTGACGTTGATTTTCAAATAAATAAAGTGAAATAAAAAGATTATATATTTCTTTGTGTTCATTAATTTTTCATATTTATAAAAAATAAATAATCAAATATAATATTTATTATCTTGAGAAATAAGATATAATTTACTTTTCTTTTTCATGGTTATACTACTTTAAATGTGAAAAGTGTTAATGTGGTTAAGAAAAAGTAGAACACAAATGAGTAAATAAGATTAATTCACTCAAATTGTTTGTTGAATTATTATCATTAGATGAGTAAAAGAACCATAAAATTTAAATTAGCTTTTTAAATCGAATGTGTATGTTTGGCATTCTGTTAAAATAACCATTGGATCATATGATATTGTAGTGTTAATTAAAACAAATTTATATAAATTATATTATTTGATAAAAATAATAATATTTTATTATAAAGTGTGATTTTTATTATCATTTTACTATCGTTTTTATTAGAAAAAATATTGATGACAATTTTTCTTTTCAAAAAACTAATTAAATACTTATAATACATTGGAACCGCTAATATATTTAAGATTATAAATTGTAATATTGGGCCCGTTAACGGGCCTCTTCATATCTAGTAATTTTTATAAATCTTGACAAGAGTTTCATAGAATATAAAGTATGTATGCAAATTAATTAGAATTTATAGCATTTCTCAGGTCTATAGATATATAAGTAGCGTAATTGTTTCATTGGTCATACAGAATACTTGTATAACACTTGTACGAAGACTTTATCGGAAAAAACTCTAATATTTAAAAAAAAAAAAAATTGAAGTTGAAAAACTCGACTTTTATTAATTTGATTTAGTTTATAGATTTAGAAATCTTATATAAATGACTTGAATTGGTATCTAAAAAATCTTAACCAATTCCATCGATGTACACCCTTACCTAGAGGTGTCGCTCGGCCTCTAGTTAATCAAATTTGACCTAACTATTACTTTATTTATATATACACTACAACAAAAATAACTTTTAGCGTCAATAAACACACACATTAATAAAGAGTGTTAAAGACTTTACCGACATTAGTTAAGTGTCATTAGATCCAATGTCGCTAAAGGTTTTAAGGACATATACAAAAGGTGCTAATTGGTGCCAAAATACATATTTAACAACAATGGAGCTATTGCCATTAATTAATTGCCAATAAAGATTATTTTTGATGTAGTGATAGTCTTATTTTAAAATATTAAGTCATTTTTTTAAAAGCCTTGTGCCAATTTTTTCTTTGTGATTTTGTTAAGGGAAAATGTCATGGTGCTGTTATTAGAAATTTAACTTGTCCAACTTTATTTTATATATATCCCTAAATCTATACACTTTAGATTCAAAATAGTGATTACTTTAGCCAAACTCCTTCTCTTTCGTGCATCCCTCTGCTTATCACTGAAAATCATTACTCTTTAATTTTTTTAATTAGCATTGTTGATTTCTACCATAGCTGTGGTGTATTTCACAAGAATCTAAAAGTCAGAAATTAGATTTTCAATGAAAATGAAACTTGAAGGTTTCGAATTTAACTTCATCATACCCTTTGGTCCTTGAAGAACATGAAGTGCATGTATGAAATGTGAATGGAGGGAAATATATATGATGTGTATATATTGTATAAAAAAAGAATATGAAAATTATTGATAAAAGTATATGTATAATGTGTGTGTGTATCGTATGAAAAGTGATATGATGTGTATATGAAAATATATTGATAAAAATGTATATAATATCTATATATAGTATATAAAAAGTGAATATAAAATGTATATGAAAAGTCTATTAATAAAAAAAATGTATATAAGGTGTGTACATAATGTATAAAAAACCCCAAATTGAGTTGATACAATAATGGAAAAAGGAGGTAGTTGTGTTCCCAGCAAGAAGAAGATTTCCAAATAAATTAACCTACGCGCTGCGAATGCCGAAATTGGTTTTGTGTTCCGTTCATGGGGATATAGCATCGAGATAGATTCCATCAAGGGAAGGGCGAACTGCATATATGACATCTATTAATTCGTTGAGATCGGCATTTTCATTTTTATTTTTTTTCTAAAGTTTCCAGTGAATTATATTGCTGCCAATTTCATTATTTTTGTTTAGTTTATGGCCATTATTGGCCACTTTGTTTTATTTGCAATGATTGTAAACATCTAGATACCTTTTAATTTTATTTTATACTTGATTAATATTCATGAGTGGTATATTTTTATTTTTATTTTAAAAATGGTTGCTGTTATTGTTTTTGTATTTTAATTGGTGAACCCATTTATGTTTTATTATTATTTGTTAAGGTTATTTATTGCACACTGTTCACATATGACTTTGTAGAAAATTGTGTTGTTATGTTATCATTATTTAATTATTTTTGTTTTTGTTATGTTGTTATAATTTGATGGTCGTATATTGTCCTTTAGTTATTGTGTTGCTATGGTCGTATAATTTGTGTTGCTATGTTTAGTTAGTTTCATATGATTTCATGTTAGAAAAATATTTAGTTGGCCAATGAAAAAATTTCTCTGTCGGTTTTCGAGGCCTCCTCATTTTAAAAGAAGGAAATTTAGTTTTAGTTTATATATTTTGTAGTTGAAAATTGGTCAATGAAGAAATTACTGTCGATTTCCAAGGTCTTCCATGTTAATAAGACGGGTTTTATTTTTAAGTTATTATTTGAGTTATTTATTTTTATTCATATTTAGTACTAACACTTTTACTAAGTGTCTTTACAGGTACACGAAGTTGCTTTCCATTGAAGCTATTCGAACGGAGTTCGAATTATAATTTTTATTTATTATTGTTTCTTATTATTATTTTATTTTATTACTTGTGTATATTGCATGTTGATTGTACTGATATATTTGTTTTTATTCTCCTCCTCAATTTGAAAAAAATGAATTCAGTTGGGACTCACATTTGTGGATTTCGAAGGATGCCTAACACTTTCCCTTCGGAATAACGTGAACCCCTTAGAATTTAATGGTTTCGTAGATCACTTAAATGGCTTCCTATTTTTTCCTAAAATTAGGTGGCGACTTCTTCAAAACTCTTTTATTCTTAAAAATTTTTTAAATTAATTTAATTGATTATTTTTTGAGTCACTACGACGTTTTGCCCTATTTGAATAGAGTAGGGATGTAAACAATATTTCATCGATATAGGAACTTATAGACTTAGTATTACCATTCTCAAGGATATTTTTTGTTACCTTTTGCTTATCAGGCTGCTATTCCTATATGTTAAACACCATTGTTTTGCCGATGGAAGCATTGTAATAATTTGGCTTCCCTTGGTGCATGTTCCAATTTGGTTCCTGGATTGGTCTTTCTTCTAGCGTTTCCGACCTTCGATTGATCATTTTATCTTTATTATTATTAATGTTGGTGCACCGGGGAGTGACGTAATGGTCCAGACCCTTTACCTCATTGATTCCATCGACATAATCATCAGAATCGATCGCAATTTTATTGACGGAATAAAAAAGTGTATGCATCTTTTTAGGTTCATGGTATTGACGTTAGTCGTAAGAGGTGAAGGCTTTACAAAAAAGTATGCAATGACACGACCTTCAATTATGCAAAATTGAGTAAAAATACTCCCAATTAATAGTTTGACTTTGATCTAAAAATGCTTCTATCGCTAATAAATTTGTCCAAAAATGTCCCTATTATTTAATGGATCAAAATGCCGTTTCTCCTAAAAATATATATACTATTGTTTTTTAAACACATTTTATTCTACATAAATTATTGGATTAAAGCCTAAATTTTGTTTGTTAGGAGAGGCAACGCGGTTAGTGCAAGTGCAATCTTGGTTTGATATTCCTGGACTTGAACAAATTATTTACCTATTTTGCTTTAATTATTTATAGGGATTACATAACAAGTCGAGTCTCCCCTCTCTGCTCCAGTTCCAGAACGAGAGAAAGAGACGATGGCGGACACTCTCGCAGCTCTGAGGTCTTTGATGGCTTCTCACTCTCCTCCTCTCAATGCTTTAATCGTTCCTTCCGAAGATTATCATCAGGTTTCTGCTTTTATCACACTATCATCTATTCAACTGTTGTCTTCTAGGTCTAATTTCTATTGCTTGTTCCGTGATTTTACAGAGCGAATATGTTTCTGCACGAGATAAGAGGCGCGATTTTGTCTCTGGATTCACCGGAAGTGCTGGTTTGTCCTCTTTTATCCCGCTCTTTTCCTTTTTTTTTTTTTTTTTGATTTAGTTAAATTTTTATATGTTTCTGCTAGTTTTCGTTATTCATTTTGTGTATTCTGTTCATGAATCGCGATTACTGTGATGTATCTTTTTCCCGTGCATATCGGCATCGTATAGTTTGGATTTAACTTAATTTAAGTACTGTGTTTACTGTGATAGGTATAGCGCTCATATCAATGAACGAAGCACTTCTGTGGACCGATGGACGCTACTTTTTGCAGGCAGCTCAGCAGCTTAGTGAGCAGTGGACGCTCATGCGTATGGGAGAAGACCCTGCACTTGATATTTGGATGGAAGATGTGAGTAATCCCTCTTGGTTTCTTGCATTTTCTCAAGACTCGTTGATCTAGCAAATAATTAGCCTATTGTAGAGTTGATAAGAATAATGCTATTGCCCGTCCCAATTTATGTTGATTTAGCAAATAATTAGCCTATTTTAGAGTTGATGAGAAAAATGCTATTCCCGGTCCCAATTTATGTTGATTAGGCACGGAGTTTAGGTAAGAAATACAGACTTTTTAAACTTGTGGTCTAAAACAATTTGTGGGGCTTTTAAATCATCTCAATAAGGGTAACATAGAAAGTTTTAAATTATGTTCAAACAAGAAAGTATGACATTCTTTTTGAGACAGATTAAAAAGGCAAGTCGGCCACATCAATTGAGACAATTGAGACAGAGGGAGTGACTCCTAAGGTCTAGACTTGAACCAATGTATAGTTGTGTTTTTTTTTTCTGGATGACAGGGAAATCCGCCTAGAGCCAACCCCTTGGACCAACTGCAACATCGGAACTCGGGGATGAGGGCCCCTCTACCCCTCTCCACTCAAAATACTGAACTTAGTTTGCTATGAGAAGGGCTTGAACTTATGACCTGAGACAAGTCTCTCACCTTTGCCAATTGAGCTAATCCTGATGACTATAGTTGCCTAGTTAGTTTGTCCTGGTTAAATGAGTTTACAAACGGATAGAACAAATTTTGTAGAAAACAAGAAGAAACAAAACATCTGGTATGTCTTTGATCGTATCAGAGGAATGAATAAAATCTTTAAGTCCTGACGACTGGAAGGTGGAAGCTCTCTCTCACACCATTAGCAATCAGGAATAGTTCTTACATTTCAAGAACTTTTGTTCCCCTATCCAGATTTTCCCTCTAGTTATGCCGTCACTGCTGACATAATGAACATGTTTGCTATGAATCTTCTTCTGAATTTCAGGTTAGTGAGTAGGAACTTCTTGAGATTGAATTTCAGTTAACATATGTGATTTATGCGCTATATACTAGAATCTGCCAAAGGATGCAGCTATTGGTGTTGATCCATGGTGTATATCAGTAGATACTGCAAAGAAATGGGAGCGCGCTTTTGCTAAGAAACAACAAAAGTTGGTTCCAACAGCTAGAAACTTGGTAGATGAAGTCTGGAAAAATCAGCCACCTGCCGAAACAAATCCCTTGATCATGCATCCTTTAGAATTTGCTGGTCGCTCTGTTGCAGATAAGTTGAAAGATTTGAGAGCAAAACTTGTACAGGAAAAAGCTCGTGCTATGATAATAACAGCACTTGATGAAGTAAATCTGTAAACCCTGAATCCAAATGTATTCATTCACTGTTTCGGTGAATTTGGTCTTATATACTCTGTCTTACTCCGATATGATTGCATTTTGCAGGTTGCCTGGTTGTATAACGTCCGTGGCACAGATGTATCATATAGCCCGGTTGTTCATGCATTTGCTATTGTGACATTGAACTCGGCGTTCTTGTATGTGGATAAAAGAAAGTTGTCATCTGAGGTGCATGTGCATAGCATAATCATTTCACTTAAGTTCAATTCATTTGCGTCTTTCTATTTTCTGCTCTTAAGTAAGCATGTTAATGTCCCAGGCAAACTCTTACATGAAGGAAAATGGAATTTTTGTACGGGAATATGGTGACGTTAGCTCAGATACAGTCTTACTTGCATCTGATCAACTCACTCCTTCCTCAGCCGACAAAACTCCAGCTGGATTGAATACGGAGATTAAATGTGGCAAGGGTATAGGAAATGGTGAAATTCAGACAGCAGAGTTTGTGAATGACCTCATTTGGGTTGACACTGGTGCATGCTGCTTTGCTTTGTACTTGAAACTAAATGCTGATAAAGTCCTCGTTAAGCAGTCACCATTGGCCCTTGCAAAAGCGCTAAAGGTGATTCATACTACCCAGGAATATTCTTATCCCCAAGAAAGTTGTCTCGAGTTTTTTTGGTGATTGTAAGTCTGGTAGGTGTTTCCACGGACTTTGTTGGTTGCTAATTGGGTAATGGGTCAGTGCCTTGCTTATAAGGTAATGGGTCAGACTCCACTGAGAAAAAAAATATGAAACAAGAAGAGGGAGAGCGAGTCTTTTGTTTGATGTATCAGCAAACAAATACAAGTTAGTACATCAGCTAAAAGTCAGTAGGCTAAGATTAAGTTGAAGGCTGCCAGATACTGGTCTATTTTATGTTTCCAGCTAAAACGAAATCTTTATTCCTTGCTCTTGTACAACCTCAATATGCCACAACATTTCATACTCAAGTTGAGTTAGGATGCTCTAATGGAAGCATTGAGCACATCATGGACCTCTATGATTTTCCTGGTTTGGCATACCCAAGGGCATGATCAGTGGTAATGAGGTGGAGGAGAACCCTGAGATCTCAGGTTCAAATCCTAGCATAGGCAAAAAAACCCTAGGGTAATTTCCTTCCATCTTCCTAAGTGGGCAGTGTAACTAGTACCTGTGCGGGTAGCCGGGGAATAGCCAAGGTGCGCGCAAGTTGGTGCGGACACTTCCGTCATGAGAAAATGATTTTCATTTTTATTTCCAGTTATAATTTGGTTGGAAACATCTAAATTCAATTTAGAGGTTTTTTTTTGGAAGTACAATACGATCATGGTGATTGTTTCTCCCTATTTGCCTCTTATAAGAGATGTGGACAAATGCATCTACTTGTAATATTCCTTTTCGAATGTATTTAAGCACCTCCCTTGGATTTTATGACTAACCAAAGCTTTGTTCAATAGGGTCCTATTTTCCTTCTTGTAGTCAGATTTGTTGGCATCAAAGATTTTAATATGAGCTACTTTGTCCTTAACAGCTCAATAAGGATTTTTACACCAGCTTGGATTATGATTACAAAATCAAATCCTTTTGGGTTTGGGGAGTAACAGTGATCTCCCTGCGCTGCTCTTTGTTGGGAATAATGATGTTATTTTTCTTCATTTCTGTATGTTTTAATGCTCCATTCCTCACCCCCTAATTTCTCAGTCTTCTTTCTCCTCTGTCAATTCATGATCCAGTGCAGAGGAACAGACCACCAAGATCATTGGGTAGTTGCCAAATATATTAGGATTTTGGAAAATTAGTGTGTGTTTTGTGATTTAGTTCTTTCTCTAAATCTTATTGTTCATTCTAAATGACTGGCTTGTATTTCTAGAACCCTGTTGAGATGAAAGGATTGAAGAACGCCCACATTCGGGATGGGGCAGCTGTCGTGCAATATCTCGCCTGGCTGGATAGGCAGGTAAATGATAGCTTCTTAGAGCCTTTGAAGTTTTCTTTGTCGTCTGCTGTCATTGACAGTTTACTGAAAAACTTCTCAGAGGTAAAATAACCTTATGGTTAATTACTGCCAATTGCACTTGATATCGTCCCCCATATTATATGAGATTGTGTTATTGTGTTGTTTCTACATGTGGGTTGTTTGTCTTTCTTACCATCATCAATCTCTAGAATATGACACCATCAATCTCCAGGTGGATAAGATAGGAGATCTACCTACAGCAGTGGACCCAGGATTTTAGTTAAGTGGGTTTGGTGGCCTTGGACAAACAACTAGAGTCTTTCTTTAGTGGGAGTTGAGAGGAATGTCAAGAATTATAATATGATAAACAATAACAAAATAATGCAAGATTAAAAAAATAACAAATAATCAACAAAAGAAAACTAACATTTAACAAATTAACCGTTAAAAACACCCCCCCCCCCCCCCCCCCCCCCCCCCCCAAAAAAAAAAAAAAAAAAAGTAAAAATGAATTGACCGAAAGAGAAGCAGAGCAAGCAATGAACGTAAAATAAGAAGAGGCAAACTGGTTGTTGGCCATGGACAATGTAATTCACAACCATAGTTGCATGCTTTCCATCTTGAATTGTTTTTTTCATTACTGAAATAGTACATGAAATAGCATGTGTATTGCCATGATGATTGATAGTATTTAAAAGGGATAAGATAGACCTAACCTTATTTTAAAAAAGGGACAAGATAGACCTAATTAAACTCATATGAAATGAGGTTGTCTAAAATGATCTATAACCTCTGGAATGAATGCAGATTTAGCAGAATATACAGCAAAATGGAAGTAAAAGATCCATCTAGGTGATACCAACTAGTATCTACCATGTTGGTATACATACATTATTTCAAGTGTTTGCTAGGAGTCTTTAACTTTTGTTTAGACTTCTATGTCAAGAGAAAAAATATAGACAATCTCTAGTGCTATTATGCTAGATAACCCCAAACAATCGAGTATTACACTTAAACAAGTCCAAATGGAGTATAATGGATATTGAGAGAATTCATATAACTGATCTCAACTTTGGGATTTAGGCGTAATAGTAGTTCTTGTGATGAACAAATTAATGTATAATTAGCACACATAACATATTGATTCCTATGCAGCACCAACCCTCTTAGATGTGAAGGTTTCTTCTTTGGATGAACACGCTGACACAAAGATGAGGCACTGGGAATGACCCAGAATCTCATTTAAGAAAAAAGAAAGGGTATGGGTTCAACTATTTGAACCTCTAAATTTGCTTAAAGGATGATGCTCTTTGCTGATGCATTGGGTTTGGCTCAGCAAATCCTGTTAGTTTCTTATTTTTATATTGTACTTCTATATTCTAATGTAATGTATAGATATAGTAAATCTTTAAGCCACTATTATGTGGTTCGACTTGTCTGCTTAACATGCCCTTTGCAAATAAATTGGGACTTGGCAAATTGATTCAGGACGTCATATGTTTTAGGAGCATAAAGACTTGTCAAGTGTCTTGGACTTGTTTGTCAATACTTCTTCTCACTTGTCATAGAAGCTTTAGCATTGTAGATGAGGTTCCATTAGAAGACTGATGTAGTGAATGTTTTGTTTATCACAGATGCAGGAAATCTATGGGGCAGCCGGTTACTTTGCAGAGGCTGAGAGTATGAGCAAGAACAAACTACAGTAAGTTCGACTTCCTGTATAAATTCAAGGGTTTGGCTGGTTTGTGTATGTTCAAGTTTCCAATTGATTTTATTATAGTTGGCGTTGTAGTGCTTGCTGACCTAGATGTTCTGTTAATTGATTTTGAGGTTAGTTTCTGTAGGAAATTAAGCCTCCCTTTCATGTATAATTTTTAACTTAGTTAACTGTGAAATATTCTGGTCGAATTGGCTTCTCGTGGCGCTTCTAAATATAGATGATAATTTGGGGATAAAGCATTTCTTTAATGTTTTTATAAAATATAATTTCAAGATGTTTTCTGAGAATGAATTTATTTGGGCTAGCCACCTTAGTTCTTGGATATATAGATCAAGAAAGTGATTTTTTGGTTTTGTGGTTCAAGGAAGTGTTAGCCTTCTCTTTGTTTTTGAACTTTGAAAGCTCTGAAATGTATTCAGTTCCTCAGCTGATGAAAGAAGCCAGTAGGAACTTTGGCCATGATTAATTGAAGGGCATTGTTGCTTCTGCTTTTTGCAGCTCATTTCCAATATGTCAAGTGTTTCGATAAGGATTTTTTTTTGAATCATATTGTGGAGTCTTACTCTTTCCCTATGTAGCACCTACTTTACCATTGGTTTCTTATGTCAGGGATTTGAAACGACTTACAGAAGTTTCTGCAAGTGATAAGCTAGAGGAGTTCCGGGCATCTAAAGAGGTAGTGACTCTATGCTTATGAGAAATCTAATATAAAGCTAGGCAGCTAGCCAGCTTGCCAGTTGCTAATGTATCTTGCATATGATGTTTTCACCTCTTAGGTCCTTAAGCTGATACCCTTGGTTTATTTTGATGTACTTGATATGCTAATTTTTACTCAAACTCTATTTACATTGCAGTAGTCGATTTTCTCTATGCTAGAGGGTTAAAAGGTATTTTCTATAGGCTCTGTGTTGTAGGGAGGGTAAAGAACAAGGGATGAACTTGAGAGGGTGGCTGAAAATAAGAAACAAAACGTGTGAAGGAATAAAAGTCTATGGACAAAGTCACTTAGGAAGAATGCATAGGTATTGTTAAGGCGCTAATAGCATGTAATAACTAGGCCTTAAGATAATGATGGGGTGGCAAATGTCCAATTGCTTCACCCTGACGAGACTGTTTTCTGCTGTCTTTTTCTAACATGTACGATTTTGTCATTTGTTTTGTGGTGGGTCTGATCTAGTTTGAAAATAAAGTTGGTAGCTTTTCAGCATTATTTCTTCTTTACTTAACATTTTGATTAACTTACTGTCCTTGTATATCTGCAGCATTTTAGAGGACTGAGTTTTCCAACTATTTCATCTGTTGGTTCAAATGGAGCCATTATACATTATTCACCCGAGGCAGAAACATGTGCCGAACTTGATCCAGATCAAATGTACTTATGTGATTCAGGAGCACAGGTTTGTGAATATCATTTGGTTTGGTCATGATACAGATATTTTTGGGGATTGTATTTGCTATTCTAACTTGTGATCCCTTAAAATTAATGGTTTGGTGTTGTTGTTGCTGAAGTATCTGGATGGAACAACTGATATTACACGGACTGTTCATTTTGGAAAACCTACTCCACATGAGAAAACATGTTACACTGCGGTATGTAAATCCTGTTATCTTATAGATGTGATTCCTGACCATTGATTGAGTCATTGTGATATGCATAGGGAAGTCAAATGTCCAATTCAAGTTTTATCTGTTTACTTTGTTAGTAGACACCACCTTAAGGATTACTGAAAAGCATCAACAGACCCTTGCAGTAAGATAAACTATTGGAAGCATTATCATCCTTGGAATTGTTAGTTGCTTTCCTTGCACCAAGTTATAAAATTTTAAATTTATTCCATTTTTTAAATATATTTTCCTTTTTTCAGTAGTCCTTTTGAGTGAAATAACATTATAACATCTGCTTTCTGTTTGGATTGTTCAAAATTGTGGTCTTATTAAGGAAGAATAAACAATATTCTTAGAAGACAAAGGAATAGATAGCTTAGTGGTAAGAGCCCTTACTTCAAAACGATGAGGTTGGGTTACCATTACTCCTCTACCCCCCACCCCCCTCCCCCAAATCCATCCACCCACATCATTTTCTGAAAGACTAGGTTATGCTGTAGGAGAGGCTTTATTCCTGCACTTTTTTTTGGGTGTGACCTGGTGTATAGATGCTTGTAATGCGGACTATGTTTTGTATCTAGGATACGTTTTTCTCTCTTTATAAGGAAATATTTTTCATACTAATTTTATGTATCTAGTGGATTGAGTTCTTCAGAACCTTTTTTGGGGGGATGAGAAATCTTTCATCCTTGCTTTGTTGTATATTGCTCTAATGCTCAAACTTGCTTGAATTATGTAGGTTCTCAAAGGACATATTTCATTGGGTAATGCACGGTTTCCCAATGGAACAAATGGTACGAATCTATGGGATGATTTCTTGGTCTACAAATGTTTGTGGGAGATTGGATGTACAATTATGCACGTCCACAAACCGTGCTGGAATAACTTAGTGCTTTCTAGTTTAATGTTGTTTAACTGATGTGATACTCAAGTTAATTGCAGAACATAGAGGGACACTTTTCTTACTTATGCCTTACTGTACTTTATAGGTTATGCTCTTGACGTTCTTGCTCGAACTCCTTTATGGAAGTATGGGCTTGACTATAGGCATGGTACTGGTCATGGGATCGGGTCTTACTTAAATGTCCATGAAGGTAACTTGTGCTTTAGTTTCTGGTAAGGTACTAGTATAAACCAACAAGTTTCACTCACTTCCTTCTACTTTTTATCAGGACCTCATCAAATTAGTTTCAGACCATCAGCGCAGAATGTGCCACTACAAGTTTCAATGACAGTCACAGATGGTCAGTCTGATTTTATTTAGTCTTTGACCGAACTGAAATTAAAGTTTTGCTTTATAACTTTTTCTGATTGCGTTATATTTTTTCTGATTGCTTTATATTTTTTCTGATTGCTTTATATTTTTCTGGTTGCTTTATATTTTTCTGGTTGCTTTATATTTTTTCTGGTTGCTTTGTATTTTTTCTGATCCATCACATAAATAAATGGATCTTTGCTCCAATATTTAGTAAGCTGCTCTTGAAGTTTTACAGAATGAAATTATGTAGCTGATAGATGTCCCTATTGTCGTCCTAATCAATCTCCAAGTTGCTTTTCTTATTAGAAAAATTACTACAATGGAGAAGGTGGATGTCATCGGTAATCATATCTTACTGTTTGAGCAAGGCTGTATAGGCTTTTGTATGTGCAGAATTGCATGTATTAGTTATCTAACAAATTGCTTCTTATAGTTGAAATTAGCGCCAACCATTTGTGAATTTTGCCTTAAAACATTTTTTTTATATCCATACACATATTTTATTTTGCCAACTTCATATATAACTTAATTCTCTTCTCCTGATTTTAGTCTAAGTCATGATTTTCTGGCTTCAACATTTGAAGATCTTAACTGTGGGATAGTGTTTTCCAGAACCCGGTTACTACGAGGATGGAAAGTTTGGTATAAGATTGGAGAATGTACTTATTGTCAAAGAGGGCAATACTAAGTTCAACTTTGGCGACAAGGGTTACTTGACATTTGAGCATATAACTTGGGTAAGTTTTTCAGCATTATATTGTTGTATATGCCTATTTTCTCACACACTTAGTGGAACACACGCGTAAACATTTTTGCATGTGTATATATATACCTTGCTATTCTGCACTTTGATGGGTCTCCGAATAAGGAAGGAAGTTGGCGTTTTGTTCTCCGCATGTTGTCTGTCTTTCATGCTGAAGATGCTACATGATGTAATAATTTACTCTTTTATGTTTTATTGTTATTGGGTGTAGGCACCATATCAGAGGAAATTGATTGATGTTAGCCTTCTGGTGCCCGAAGAGATCCAATGGTTGAACGACTACCACTCTAAATGCTCGGAAATTCTCGCTCCTTATTTGAATCAATCTGAGATGGAATGGTTGAAGAATGCTACTGCACCCATTGCAGCTTGAGATGTTCAGTGCTGTTGCGCTTAATTGAATAAAGTTTGTAAAATTCAGCATCCACACTGTTCATACAATAAAAATCTATACTTATTATACGTATTACTGCATTTGGAGATGGTGGTCCTGGGAAAAAAGAAAGGGTTTTATTTTAGTTTTGCGCAGCGTTTTCCTGGCTCTACTTGTACTACTTTCAATGCGATTTTGATTGCGGTTTACTTTTCAAGGGTGTGTTTGGTTGGATTTTTTCCTCTGCGAAAACGAGTCCCTTGAAAATGACTTACTTAGTGGAAGTAGGAAGAACTAGTTCCACAAGTGAAATTTTACTTCGATTGTGTCGTAGCCCTCATTGCCACCACCCACCAGCCCCTACTTCCACCCCAACTTCTCGTACTATTTTTATCAATAGATACAAATGTTTTTAGGATAATATATTTTGCTTACGTACCCCAACACAAGAAAATAAGTAAGAAGTCCATTTATATGCAAAACTTTTCCTGGGTCCAAAGTATTGTCATTTTAGGACATTGAAGCGATTGTGCAACAATAATATATACAATATCATTTCACAAGTGGGATTTGAGATTTGGTGTTAAATTATTGCTTGTAAAGTAAGAATATTTTCAATATCAAATTAACACAATGGTAATGCAAAAAACTACGAGTTACTAGAGAATATACTTACTTACGCTACCTACTACATATAATATGATCACTATAAAGTTGGAGAAGGAACAAAGACAAGAAATTATCTTTAAAGTAGATAAAGTATTCAAGTTGGTTAAAAGAGATGATACCATATATCACATTTTCCGTAACTTGGAGGATAGAGTCATTATATTTTAATTTGGGGTGTCCGTGTTGGGTTTTGAGTCTTTTTCTCTTTTTATGTGGATATAAAAATATGGAAGTCCAATTTAGACCAGTCTACTTTTGCCTATAAACCCAATAATTATGGTGCAACCATCTTTAGGTCTTATTTTAATTAAGAAACTTAGTTTTTCCTTTAATTATTTACCAGAGAGATCATCAGTCATAGATAGAATAGTGAGAAAGAGTGCAAATTTTCACATTCTATTTTCATCCCAATCATCCATTTTTAAATCCTGATTCCCGCTTCGTTCCTTGTTTGATTGAGCTGATTTTTGGACAACTTATTCCTTTTAACTTAATCTTTGATTGGAAACTAACAGAGGTGGATTCTGAGACCTGTAGCTCCATATTTCATCTTGCGAACGATAGCTGCATTTTGGTGATTTTACTCCTTTTACTTCTATAGTTTTTGATGTTATCTTATAGTTGTTGTTGCTCATTGTTTGACACTTCTTTAGTGACCATTTTAATTTGGAGAACACATTTGTAATTCTTGTTGATTATAGTGGAGCTTTGGTCCTGTGGTTCTTACTCTTCACTTCGAAGATGTTTTCCATTTAAATTTGATGTCTCGTGTTGATTGATTTATTTTGCTTTGTCTTGTTAGTTTGGTCGATATACATGCTTCCTTCCCCAAACAGTGTTTGAACTTGAATTTGTTTGTCTCCTCTTGGTTCTGAAAAGTTTCAAACTTGAATATCATTCTGCTATCGCCCTATTGTGCATCTTTATTTATGCTTATCTTTCCCAACTGTCGTCTGTCCATTCATTTTGAGTTCCTATGCCTCTATATATAGTATTGATAGAGGCATACAAAAGGTTGTTATAACATTGCATTAACATGGGAGATTGATTATGGGAAAAGTTAGAGGGTGTGAGTTATATTCATTATGATATATGTAGTGAAGGATTAACTATACATCATAGAGAATATTCGGGGACATCCATATTAATATTTCATAACCAAAAATCAATTGTTATTGCTTTATTTATTTCCTATTATTCAGATTTTTTGATGTCCAAACTATAGGGACATCAAGTCCATATTGCTATTCTTGGATCTAGAAAATGGTGAAATAATTTCTTAATGTCTTACTGCATATGGATGTCAGCTAGAATGTTCCCAATCTTCCATGTTTTGTAATGTGTTGGAAATTTTGGTTTTGATATTTGTTGCTTCACTCAGACTGCCTCCTTTTGTCAATGAAATGGCATTAGCTTGGAGAGTCGACTAATGGTAATTCCTATGTTTGAAAGAGCAGGTGGATGTTCTGTTTTCTTCTCCAAATCAAACAAAAAAAGTGTGCTTTCTTGAATTAAATACACTCTCTCTTATTTATACACATACAATGAAATTAGATGTTAAGACTTAAATTTTTTCCTTTTTCTATTATCATTTTTCTTGACAGTCTTAAATTTTTTATTGGCATAATACATAAAGAGGACCTTTAACTTGACATCAATTCACAACTATGACCCTAAACTTTGCCAGTGCACAAGTAGGCACTTTAACTATTACAAATTTAAACAATTAAACACTCTAATCCTACATGGCAAAGTGCGTGAAACACACTTTAATTAGGCGCGTCAGTGGTAAAAATAAAGGCCCCCAACGGTAAAAAAAAGGCTTAAATGACACTTCTACCCTTAATGAATCTCTTTCATATATATCTATCTATTTCCCTTTTTTAAATCAAAATCTCACTTTACTCTCCTTTCTAATTTCTTCAACAACTTTTGCCATTTTCCTCTCTTTCTTCACAATTTTCTGCTCACTGAAATGATATCAAATTTTTTTTGTCATTGTGGAAAAAGAGCTTTAATGAAGATTTCTTGGTCCGTAAATAACCCAGGTCGCTGATTTCTTGGATGTGAAGATGGTCGGGTAAGGTTTCATTTTAGATGACCTTTTTTTTGTTTAAATTCTAGCATTCAAGATACAATTTTATGATTATTTTGTTGCTTCTTAAACAGGTTGGATGCAAGTTTTTCAAGTGGTGCGAAATTGATTATAACGAACAAGCTAGAACTATTATTTCAGGATTACAAAAAAGGATAAGACAACATAATGAAGAAAATAAAAAAATTAGGAGAAAATATCGAGTTTTGTTGATCGTTGTGATCCTATCTTGGATTTATAGAGAGTTCTTTATGTAGTGATTGTTACGTATGTTGATTTTGGGTACTTTGGTTAGTTGCAGGAGTCATTTTGGGACTATAATGTAGTTTTCTTTGGGTTGATAATGACCCTCTTTGTAAAGAAGTTTTAGTTGTTGAATAATTGTATGCTAGTTTTGCAAGCGTATCTTGATACTCCAAAATATTTGTAGGCGTAACCTTGCTAATTGACAATTTTGGATGTAATTGGAGAAGAACAAACACTAAAGAAAACAAAAGAACTATATTGACACAGGGATGTGTAATAAAGGTGCTATGATATTCTTCAAAAGCTAGTATAATTGGCAAAACAATTGGCTCTTGAAGATGTTTATGTGGAGCACAAAAGCAACACCAATGTACAATTAGCAAAACTCATGTTTCTTGCTTCAATGCTCTCAGAACCTCATGATAACAGAGCAACTTGTATGCTTTTGTTTTAACAACAAAAATTAAAAGGAAAATCTTATAATATAACAAAGACTCACACATATTACATCGATCAGTAAAATAGCTCGCATCTACATACTACATCAATAAAATAGCTCATACCCATATGAAGCTATATCTAATAAAACAACTCAAACTCACATAGTATGTACTAAACATCAATAAGGTTTTCAATAACAAACACCTAAAAGCTTTACAAAATATCAACTTAACCTCCATAAAACATGCTTCATAGCCATAATAACCTTAAAAGAGTTGTCTAAAGGCAAATATACATCAAAATATCCAAAAGTACATCAAAATGATCAAAAGTGGAATAATTTAAAGGCAAATCTAAATGCCACTAGATCGCTTTACGTGAATTATGCCTTGTAAAATATATATCAAAATAAGCAAAAACAGAGTTGTCCAAAGTGTAACCTTATCACTAGCATAATTGAACTCTCATGGTACCCATTTAGATTTGATTTGAATTTTTTTCCGTTGTTGCATTTGTTGAAGTTGATTTCCCGTCATAGCTTCTTTTCCTTTCCATTTCAAACCAGGTGGTTTGAATCCAAGATCTACATTTGTTTGTGATGCATCCTTTAATGTTGTCCCACTTGAGATAACTCTATCACTTGATCTCCCGGGCTATATAATTCATATACATTAGGTTACCTATACATTACTCTTTATATATAAATAAAGATGAAAAAAAAAAGCAAGTTAAGAGAACACATAAATTAATTACTTTTCTTCCAGATTGTATATCCGTAAACACCAAATCCAACATCTCTTCTACTCTTCCTTCCAAATGAAGAAGATGCCCTTGTAGAAGAACTATTTGTCTGCTTTTTTCTTCCTTCTACTCTTGAAGTTTCTGGACATAAAGAAGTGGAATGTTGAGTGCTAGACTGACTCACCGATGGTTGTGAGAGCTGTTGACGAGGTTGTTGAAAAGGCTGCTGATAGGGCTGTTGAAAAGGCTGTTGAGAGGGCTATACAATAAGAAAAAGATTGAGAAGTCTAAAAATGATTACGTAGAAAAGAAATATCAAATACAATACTTACCACTGATTTACAGGTCCTTTTATTATGCCCAAATTGATGGCATTTGGAACATGTCATTTTTACTCCATTTTTTGATGCTTTCCCCCACTTTTTTTTTCTTGGTTCATCTTTATCTTTTCTTCTACATCTGCCTGGTCTTCCGGGCATTGGCTTAACTTCAGGGGGCTCTATTTGTGGGTTATTGGTTTCCGGCCACATTTTCATATTAGAGATAGGCTGTAAGAAGTACTTATAAGCATGTAGGAATGTATCTTTTCTGTACCAATGCTCTACATAATTTTCTGGTTCTTGTCTAATGTGATACAAGGCACAAACTAGATGTTGGCAAGGGATACCTTTCAACTGCCATAACCTGCAACTACATGTTTTATTAGCCATATTGACTATGTGCCTATATTCTCCATCCAGAATCTCAAATCCAGTGTCATGGTTCCAATTCACCTTTAGCTTCCTACCAATCTCTTTGTTTATTTCTAAAGTTAGTCTTGCCATGGGTGAAATGTCACTGATCCAAGTATCGACAAACTTGATCATATCTCCATGTCTATCCATCATTTTATGTCTAATATCTTCAAGCATACTAATCACGATTTATGCCTAGGACCAACAATCCAAGAATTGAATGTTTCACATATTATTTTCCACCACATCACACTTGGTTCTTTCACTAAAAAAAGCCCTACACCAATATTCTTTGTTATACTTAAGCAATGACTCACAAATGTTGTCATCAAGTTGTCCCAAATATGCAAATTGATCACTCAACTTTACTTCAAAACTAGCTTTGGAACACCTCCAAAATGCTTTTCTCCTTGCTTCACCTCTCCAAATCTTTTGCCAATTTGCCCAAATGTGCCTTGCACACATTCTCCTTTCAACATTAGGAAGCAACCCATCAACAGCTGAATCAAGACCCTAGAAAATAAAATAAATAGATGAAGTTCAACATTAAACACCAAAGTAATAAGGATAGAAAAGCAGCACCTTCAAGTTCAAACTTAAAGAAAATACACATATGCCTCAACTTTCAAAGTAAATAGACATGACAAAGGATGTTACGTCATAAAGCTTAAGTCCAATTTTAACAAGAAATAAGGCAAAAAATTTAAAAAGCTGGTAGAAATCAGCTTCTTTTTTCAAATGATAAAAAAAAATTTAAAAGAAGAAGAATACAACAACACAATGTTTCTTGAATTTTAGATAGTGTTCTTGAGGTGTTTATAATTTGTTTGTTAACAACACTAGTGTTTGTTTGTTCCCATTTATTTACCTTAGGAGACTCTAGATATCAAAGGATAGATTAATAAGAGCTTCATACATTACTGATAGGGGACAAAAATATGAACAAATACACATAATTTTAACAGAGTGGATATATTGATGCCAGGAAGTTGCAGGCTTTCTATGTTCAGAAACACTTTTTCCTAGTAGTTTAAAATGTGGCATGGTCATTCCCTGTTTCTATACTACAATATCACACATGCCTCATTTTTCTATACTACAATATCACATATGCCTCAACTGATTCAAAATTATAAATTGTAAATAAAAGATAAAACAAGTATAAAGAAGAAGAAAGCGAAAACAACTTATATAAACAAGTATAAACAGTTTAAAACAATACCTTTTGCATGTCAGACATGATTGTTATGCCATTTCCGTCACCAAGTTGCAAATCTTGAATGAGATAGCTCAAGAACCAACTCCAAGAGTGTTTAGTTTCTTGGTCAACCACTGCCCAAGCTATTGGATACATTTGTTGGTTTCCATTTTTTCCAAATGCCACTAATAATTCTCCTTTACAAGCACCCTTAAAAAAACATCCATCCAATCCTATAATCTTCCTACAACCTTCAAGCCATCCATTCTTCAATGCCCCAAAGCAAACATAGAAATATTTGAACAAGTATTTTCCGGGGACTGTTTCATTATCAGTTCTCACCCAACAAGTCCTGGATTCGTACTCTTAATCATATCGGATAGTCTAACAACTTTGAAAACTCTAGCTTCCAATCACCCAAGAACTTGTTGATAACATTCATCTTTGCCCTATAGCATATTGATCTTCCCACTTTTAAACCCCACTTCTTTCAGATTGTCTCTTGAAGCTTATGAACTCTAATATCGGTTGGGATATTATTCTTTCCTCATCTTTCTTTCCACATATTTGGTGAGCATAACTGCTCATGTTCTTTGTAGGACATCCGTGAGCAGGATAATAATTTTTCACGTAAAAGTTTCTGTATCTTTATCCAAGCTAGCAAAGATTTCCAGATTACATTTTCCTACACATCTTACCCTTACTCTATGAGGTTCATTGGGTTTAATTTTTAATTGAACCTTCATCGAACACCATAATCAGCAATTGCTTTTCTAAACTCAACTGCACTCTCAAATATCATACCCAATTCAAAGAAAGAAATGGAACAAGAATTATCATACCTCAATTTTTTGCTTTTTCTTCTTGAAGGTAAATCAACACCTGGTTGTGCTAAAACATCTAGCTCTTCATCGCTATCTTCACTTAGTTCATCTGATGAACCAATGAACTCTTCATTACCTCCCAATCTACCAATATACTTGGCTGCCTTGTTCTTGAAAATATCCTCAAATCCTTTATCTATGCCAGCTTCTCCAAGCTCAACCTCTTGATTCTTGGAAGATTTTTTAATTCTCTTTTTTGACTTTGCAGCTTCATTCCTCTTTTCTTGTCTCAGATTTTCTCTAAAGGCTCTCAATTCTTCATCAACTTCACTGTCATCCTCATCCGGAACCCCATCTAAATCTTCCTCTTCAAAGTCAAGAGAGTCACTATTTTCTTCCTCATTATCATCACCATCTCCTTCGTTTAAGAGCCCATTTATACCATCCTCAGGATGTGAAGCTTTAGAGGAATCCCTAATTCTTGAATATTTTTTCACGTAAAATGTTCCCAAGACAGTGCTAGTAGTGGACCCCCCTTCTTTAACAATCATTACATGCTTCAGATACAAATTAAAATAGGACCCACTCCACAATTCTTTAACACAGTTGTATAGTTGACTATCACTTTCAAACTTCATAAATCTATGGGTAGTAGGGTCTTCAACATAAAAAGCTTCAATTTCATCATACCTAGAATCCTTTGAATAAGATTTCATTTTGGTCAAAGAGAAGTGGTCCTTGTCTATGTTAAATATAATATTGTCCAATTTCGAAACATATTGACCTTTATAAAAACTACCTCCATGGTGAAAAACAACGATAATGTGACCCATATGTTCAATGCTGTGAAAAAATATATTTTATGGTTGTGGTAAAAAACCATGATTTTTATATAAAATTATCAAAAATGAAATTTCAAAAGGGAAAATTAAACATACCTCAACTAAATTGAGGAAGAAGAATAGATAGACATCCAAGTATGTGAATTTTCAGCACAATTTTGCCTTTGATTCAAAGGATGAAATTAGGAACTTAGGGTTAGGGTTTTGTAGAGAAGAAAGAGGAAAATGTTGTTGTATGTTCTAAGCATAGGATCATACACGTTCACTGATATTTATTTTATTTTTATTTTCAATTTTTTAATTGAAAAATCCACGTGTATTTATTTTAATTAGTTGGCAGCCACGTAGAAGCATTTGTATATCACGCACTTTGTCTGGGATATACAAGTGTTTAATTGTTTAAATTTGTGATAGTTAAAGTGCCTACTTGTGCACTGGCAAAGTTTAGGGTCATAGTTGTAAATTGATGACAAGTTAAAGGTCCTCTTTATGTATTATGCCTTTTTTATTTCTTGTGTAACTAGAGAATCTAGCATTTCGATAATAGTAATGAATCCTTTGTTTACAAATTCAAGATATCAGGACATAATATATACTCCTTTAACAAGTATGCATACGGTCTGAAAAAAATTATGTACATGTGGATGAATATATAATTTTAAATTTACAAGTGAGGATTTTATAGTGGCTACAAATTTTATATTGTAATAGGGGACAAACGTGCAACGCACGTTCCCAAGACTAGTATCTAGAGAAGCATAAGACGTTCTTTCGAAATTGATGTCATATCCGACATAACTTGTGAGATATTACGTGAAAATATACACTTAAATCCCCTCAAAATATTATTTATTATGAGAAACAAAAATTAAAAATCAGCAAAGTAAAAATATCGAAGTACATATCCCAACAACTTTTATTTCCAGCTATTTCACATATTATAAAAGCAGAGTTTTTGGCCAAAAACATCCTTAAACTATACCTCAAACTTAAACTATATCCTTAAAATATCTTTTTTTTTTGGCAAAAAACATCCTCTAAGTATTTGAAAGTTAACAATTTCCATCCTTATGTTAGATATCGTAAAAAAAAACTAAGGGATCCTATAAAAACATGAGCAGTTCACGTGACTATCAACAAAAGTTTTCCTACATAATTTCATTACCTGCTATAAGAAGTTCCTGAAATAAATATTAAAAATCTTAAACACCATTGCTTACTGAAACAAAAAATGTTTGGAAGGTGTGAGGATACATGATATGCTCTTTTTCTCATTAAGTAACGGAAAGAAGCTGGAGCTTAATTATCTTTACATTTTTCAAAGCCAAACTGTATTTAGATCAATAAATTTTTGGGCCAATCTGATATTGATAGCGATCAAAATATTGATCATGTATCACATTTGAATTTCATTCTACATTATTAGAAGCGGAAGTCTCCAACAAACGTCGCTTCTAACATATTCAATTGAGAAGAAACATATTTCAACTAATAATATTTTTAATATCAAATTACATGAAAAATAAATGAAAAAAACTGTCAAATTAAAAGATTTTGTATAATGCTAAACTAAATTATAGAAAAAGTTCACGACTGTATTTTTGGCATATCTAAGAATAATAATTACAAAAGGATGACTTGATTTTTGTGGGATCCGTTAGTTTTCTGATAAATTCAAGTAGAAGGATGAAAATTGTTTACTTTTAAATATTTGAAGGATATTTTCTGCTAATAATGATATTTTAAGGATTTAGTTTAAGTTTGGGGTATAGTTAAAGGATGATTTTGACCAAAAACTCTACCATAATATCTTTTAGCTGTTTCAACTATACCATCATTGTGAGACATTTGATTGAATTAATATTTGTATAGTTAAGTTTTTTTCCCAATGTACGATATACCCTAATGTGACGTGCTTGAAAAGCCAACAAGCAATTTATTCTTAATTGTAAATAAAATAAAATTAAGCCTCAATTATTTTGTACAAATATTTTTACAAGCTCACAAATGTTATATTATAAGCTACATGAATGAAAAACCAACAAACAATTCATTCTTAATTGAAAATAAAATAAAATTGAGCCTCAATTATCTTGTACAAATATTCTTTACAAGCTCACACATTGTATTGTAAGCTACATGCATGCTAAGCCAACTAGAAATTGATTCTTAATTGAAAATAAAATAAATGCCCTCAATTATCTCGTACGAATATTCCTTACAAGCTAACACATTGTATTGTAAGCTACATGTATGAAAAACCAACAAACAGTTTATTCTTAATTGAAAATAAAATAAAATTGACCCTCAATTATCTCGTATGAATATTCCTTACAAGCTAACACATTGTATTGTAAGCTACATGTATGAAAAGCCAACAAGCAATTTATTCTTAATTGAACATAAAATAAAATTGACCTCAATTATTTCGTACGAATATTCCTTACAAGCTCACACATTGTATTATAAGCTACATGTATGAAAAGTCAACAAGCAATTTATTTTTAATTAAAAATAAAATAAAATTGACCCTCAATTATCTCGTACAAATATTTCTTACAAGCTCACACATTGTATTGTAAGCTACATGTATGAAAAGCCAACAAGCAATTTATTCTTAATTGAAAATAAAATAAAATTGACCCTCAATTATCTCATACGAATATTCTTTACAAACTCACACATTATATTGTAAGCTACATGCGTGAAAAGGCAACAAGCAATTTACTCTTAATTGACAATAAAATAAAATTGACCCACAATTAACTTGTATGAATATTCTTCACAAACTCACACATGGTGTGGTAAAATTAGCCTCCTTTACTTGGTGCATTTTCTGCACTTATCTTTAATTTCTCAACATTTTCCCTTATACTCTTCTCTTCTTTTGTATGCATTAAAATCCTGAGCATTTCTCGAATCTCCTCTCTCTTCACCAATTTCTTTGTTGGCTAAACCGCCGGTCGAATTGCCACCCCTAACTCCTCTGTGAGCATGGTTGAGTTCATTTTTTGTTCGGCATGTAAGGGTCATGCAATCATAGGAACCCCACTCGTAAGGCTTTCAATCGTCGAATTTCATCCACAATGTGAAAGAAATCCACCAACAGACAAATGACTCATAATTTCAACTTGTTGGGCCCACATAGAAACTACTAGGCCCATATCTTTAGTCCTAGTTAAAAAACCCTCTGGTAAGTATTCCAATGACCCACCTGTATCGTTTCCATTGGAGTTTAAATATGCATTATCTGTACCATTATCACATGGTGGACGTACTACCCAAACAAATTTATGCTGACTTAACTCCAAACCCCATGCAAGTTCAATTATTTGTTCAGATGAAAGGGTTCCACCACTTCCAATGATACATATAAAATTGACTTTTGATTTTGCTTGTCTAACCATTGAATCACCTGTTTGAAAATATAAACAAAAGGACAATAATTTGGACTTGAACTATGCATGTATGAAATTATTATAATATAGTCTTGATTTCTCGTAAGATCACTTAACTAGTTATTATCTCAGAAAATTACTTTCTATATTTAATATAATTGAAATAAAAAAGAAATGTTGCTGTCTCAATTAATAATTATTAGTTAAATGATTATTTGAGAAACCATTTTATCAGATATAACAAGTCCTTAGATTTTAGCAACTAATGATTTCAAGTACAAATTTTTGAAAGCTAAGTGTTTTCGGAGTAGATGAACAAAAATATTTGATACTCTACTAATTAATACAGATTTTTCTGCAAATTAAAGTAACTAAACAACAACGAATGTAACAATTCATTTCATTTGAAGACACGACTTAAAAAACTATATGTATATTATTTAAACAAAGTCTAATATTACCCCATCATGTTCAGTTATGTCAACTGTTCTCCTCAAGGGACCAATTGGGTAAATTGGACAACGTGGAACTGATTGCAACTTTTCATTACTTCGAAGCGCTTTAATAGTCTCCCCCTCTAAATCTTCCCAAGTATTAATCAATATTCCATCAAAACACGTATATTCCATTGCTAGCTTAAGATACTCATGATATTGTTGATTGCTCCGATCCATCATGGGATCCATCGCATCATCCGGTCGTAACGCTTTGCAACCCGAAATTTTCAAAGGTTGTTTAAGATCAATATATTCACCCTCAATTTCTTGGTCAAGAACTCGTTGGTACATAAATAACGCTAATGACCATGCATTAGTAGGATGGAACACATACTTAGGAATGTTAAATTCTTCGACAATAGGTGTTGGGAAAGGCAAGCACAAAATAAATGTGCACGACAGGGCGATAGCGGAAGAAAAATCCAAGTCAAAACTTTCCCTTCTATTTGAACCAAGAGAAGACAAAATAATGCAAGAATAAAATAGTTTGGGCAGCAAACTAATCAACCAAGCAAGCAAACAAATCAACACAAGAGACACCAAAGTTTAACGTGGAAAACCTCTTCGGTGTGAAGAGTAAAAACCACAAGGCCAAAGCTCCACTATAATCAACAAGAGTTACAAAAGTGTTCTCCAAAATGGTCACCAACAAAGTGCCAAACAATGAGCAACACAACTATAATAGCACCAAAAACTAGAGAAATAAGAGAAGCAAAAACACCAAATCCGCAGCTACTGTTCACGAGCTAAAATCCGGAGCTACAGGACTCCAAATCACCCTCTCTCAATTCCCAATCAAAGATCAAGTTGAAATGAACAAGCTATCCAAAAATCAGCTCAATCGGACAAGAAACGAAGCGGGAATCGCGATTTGAAATTGGCTGCTAGGGAGGAAAAACCAAAATAGATATGAATGGAAGATGCCTCTGGAACTCCTTTTTCTCGGTAAGGAAACCCTCGAGTTTGCTAAGAGATTTTGGACCAAGGACAAGCAAATTTACCTTTCTCCAATCTCTCTTAGAGCATTAACTTCATGTAGGACCCTCTCCTTCCTGATATCCAAAGGAGAGCGGAGCTTCAACACCGGCTGTCCTTCTATTTTATAGGGAGGAACGAGCCCAGGCACTCGGTCGAGGTCAAAGTTGACATAATAAGGCAGATGGAGCCTCCTGATCCGGAGGGCGATTAGGAGCAACGTGGGGCTTGTGCGAAAATCTGCACTTTCTCGCTTTTCTCTCTATATGGCTACACTTAATCTCTTGTGATATATCTCAAATAAGACCTAAAAGAAAGTCTTACATATACATCATAATATTGGGCTTATGGGCAAAAGTGGGATAGACAAATTTGGGCTAAATTTATCCACAAAGGAAAGGAAGGAAGACCCAAAACCTTGAACTTTTATTTATCCACATAGGAAGGGAAAAAGGTCCAAAACCCAACAATTCTCCCCCTACCGACTATGTGGAGGAAACCGCCATCCCGACGATCATGCAACATTCTTCAAACTTTCCTCTTGGCAAAGCTTTAGTCATCATGTTAGAACCATTATCATTGGTATGGATTTTCTCAAGTTCAAACAACTTAGAATCCAACACATCTCGAATCCAATGATACCTCACATCAATGTGTTTAGACCGACCATGAAATGTAGAATTCTTGCCAAGATGAATAGCACTTTGACTGTCACAATAAAGCACATACTTCTCTTGAGCACAATCAAGTTCCTTAAAAAATCTCTTCATCCAGATCAATTCTTTGCAAGCTTCAACAACTGCAATAAGTTCAGCCTCTGTAGTAGATAAAGCAACACATTTTTGCAACCTAGATTGCCAAGACGCATCTCCCCCTGCAAAAGTAATCAAGTAGCCTGAAGTAGACTTACGAGTATCAACATCACCGGCCATATCTGAATCAGTATAACCACAAAGAATAGGTTTTCCTATCCCAAAATTTAAACTTAGACTAGAAGTGCCACAAAGATATCTCATAATCCACTTTACAATATTCCAATGCTCTCTTCCCGGATTAGAAAGAAAACGGCTAACAATACCAATATCATGAGCAATATCTGGTCTTGTACACACCATTGCATACATCAAACTACCAACAGCTGAAGCATAAAGAGCTTTCTTCATTTCATCTTTCTCACCATCACTGGAAGGACAATGCTTAGTACTCAATTTGAAGTGCATAGCTAAATGTGTATTGACAACCTTAGCCTTGTCCATGTTAAATCTATAAAGTACTTTCTGACTGTACTTCTCTTGTGACAACCACAATTTCTTGGCATCTCTATCACAGACAATCTGCATGCTAAAAATCTGCCTTGCTGGTCCCAAGTCTTTCAAAGCAAAAGACTTATTCAATTCTTGCTTAAACGTTTTAATCCTGGAAGCATTATGACCAACAACAAGCATGTCATCAACATAAAGCAAAACGATAATGAAGTCATCATTAGAGAATTTTTGCACAAAAACACAATGGTCTGAAGAAGTCTTCTTAAAGCCCTGCTGACTCATAAAAGAACCAAACTTCCTGTACCATTACCTGGGAGCTTGTTTTAGACCATACAAGGTCTTCTTCAATTTGCAAACATAATTCTCGTTTCCCTTGACCTCAAAACCTTTCGGCTACTCCATATAAATTTCTTCATCTAAGTCACTATGGAAAAAAACAGTTTTAACATCCATCTGTTCAACCTCCAAGTCCAGACTTGCAGCCAAGCCTAGAACCACATGGATGGATGACATCTTCACAACTGGAGAGAATATCTCATCAAAATCAATTCCCTTTTTCTGGTTAAAGCCTTCACAACTAATCTAGCTTTGTACCGTGGAATCGGATTACCATTTTCATGTTTCACCCTAAAAACCCACATGTTCTTCAAAGTTCGATCTTTAGGTAACTTAACCAAATCAAAGGTATGATTATCATGTAAAGACTTCATTTCATCCTCCATAGCATCAAACCACAATTATTTTTCTTCACTTTCCATGGCCTCATCAAGACTTTCTGGTTCTCCCCCATCAGTCAAGAGTACATACTCATTGGGAGAATAATGCGATGAGGGTATTTTCTCTCTAGTAGATCTTCTGAGAGAACTCTCGAGAACATCAATAATAGTTGGTTCCTCACCAACTACATCCTCTTGTACTGGAGCATTAACGACATACTGGTCATTCTGAATATGATCACTATCTTCAATATCAACTTGAAGATTTTTACCTGGTGGAATAGTTAGAGGCACCAGATCAACATCAACTAGGCTCTCACTGTTCTGAGAATCAACTTTCTCAGCTTTGTCAAGATCTTCAATTGTTTGGTCTTCAAAGAACATAACATCACGGCTTCTAACAAGTTTCTTCTCAACTGGATCAAAGAAACGATAGCCGAATTCATCTTGACCATAACCAACAAAGATACATTGCTTAGTTTTAACATCCAACTTTGACCTCTTATCCTTAGGAATATGCACAAAGGCTTTACACCCAAAAACTTTAACTTTAAGATGATCATAAGAAACATTCTTACCAAACCAATCTCTGTCAGGAACATCACCATTCAAAGCAACAGTAGGAGATAAATTGATAACATAGGCAGCAGTATTAAGTGCTTCTGCCCAAAATGAATCCGGCAGCTTAGCATCTGAA
Source organism: Solanum pinnatisectum (assembly GCA_035578085.1). Taxonomy (NCBI): domain Eukaryota; kingdom Viridiplantae; phylum Streptophyta; class Magnoliopsida; order Solanales; family Solanaceae; genus Solanum; species Solanum pinnatisectum. The sequence goes on from CM069077.1 coordinate 18,184,907, forward strand.
AGCATACATCTAACCCTCTTAACAAGAGTTCTGCTCATCCTCTCCGCTAAACCATTTAGCTGAGGAGTCTTTAGATGAGTTTTCTGATGCTGAATACCCTGCTCTTTACAATATCTATCAAAAGGACCAATATACTCACCACCATTATCAGAACGGATGCATTTCAATTTCTCCCTGTCTGTCTCTCAACCAAGGCCTGAAAATTCTTAAACACATCAAGTACCTGATCCTTGGACTTCAAAGAAAATACCCAGAGTTTGCGCGAATGATCATCAATAAAAGTCACAAAGTAAAGTGCACCACCATGAGACTTTACCTTAAAAGGACCACACAAATCAGAATGTACCAACTCCAGCAAATCAAGTTTTCTTGAAGGCGGATGAGTCTGAAAAGAAACTTTTTTCTATTTATCGGCTAAACAATGAACACACTTGTTCAACTTTGCTTGTTTCACTCCAGAAAGCAAATTCTTCTTAGCCAAATTGTCCATCCCCTTCTTGCTCATATGACTCAGTCTTCTATGCCATAACAATGATGAAGTATCATTCTCCACCACATTTACTGAGCCTCTGAGAATGGAGCCCTGAAAAATATACAAGTTAGACAACTTGTCACCACGATCTACCACCATCGAACCTCTTGTAAGCTTACACTGGCCAGCACCAAGGGTATTAACATAACCCTCATCATCAAGGTATCCAACAGAAATCAAATTCAAGTGAATATTTGGAGCATGCTTGACATTATTGAGAACTAGTTTGGAACCATTATTACTTTCCAAACAAACAGTCCCAATACCAAGAACCGCAACCTCATGATTATTGCCCATTTTCAATATCCCAAAACTACCTGGAGTATAAGAAGAAAATAATTCCTTTCTGGGCGTGACATGAGAAGTAGTACCAGAATCCACAAACCAGCTAGACTCATCGCAAACAAGATTGACGATATTTTCATCACAAAAAATAAGAAGGTCATCATTAACAACAACAACAAATTCATTATCGCCTTCTTTCTTTTGTTGTTTCATATCTCTCTTGTACTTGAAACAATATTTCTTGATATGCCCATTCCTGTGGCAATAGTCACATATGACATTCTTGAATCTAGACTTTGACTTTCCTCTACTTTTATCTCTATCATTCTAACCTCTAAACTTGTTTCTCCCCCTGTCTTCAGTAACCAAAACATCAGAGTGTGAAGTAGTAGATGATGAGCCTTGAGATCTTCTTCTCATCTCTTCATTCAAGACACCACAATTAGCATATTCCATGTTCACAACACCACTGGGAGTAGAATTAGTCAAAGAAACTCGAAGAGTTTCAAATGAGTTTGGCAGAGTATTAAGAGCCATAGTCCTTGAATTTCTTCATTAAATTTTACACCCATTCCGGACAACTGGTCAAGAACACCCTGAAAATCATTAATATGATCAGAAATAGGAGTGCCTCTCGTTATACCTAATGTTCATCAATTGTTTCAAAAGAAACAATTTATTGTTGCCAGTCTTCGAAGCATATAGTGTCTCGAGCTTGTCCCACAAACTTCTGGCATGTGTCTCATTCACAATGTGATTTCTAATATTATCTTCAATCCATTGTCTAATATAGCCACAAACCTGTAAATGTTCAAATTTCCAATCCTCACATTCATAGATTCAGGTTTATTAGAAGCAAACACAAGTAGATGTATTTTCTTGACAAATAGAAGATCTTTCATCTTTCCTTTCCAAGTATGATAATTAATACCATTCAAACAAACCATCTTGCTCATATTTGACTCCATCAGTCAAATAGATAATCAACAACAACCCAATGCTCTGATACCACTTGTTGGGAAAGGCAAGCACAAAATAAATATGCACGACAGGGCGATAGCTGAAGAAAAACCCATGCCAAAACTTTTCCTTCTATATGAACCAAGAGAAGACAAAACAATGCAAGAATAAAATAGTTTGGGCAACAAACTAATCAACCAAGCAAGCAAACAAATCAACACAAGAGACACCAAAGTTTAACGTGGAAAACCTCTCAGTGTGAAGAGTAAAAACCACAAGGCCAAAGCTCCACTATAATCAACAAGATTTACAAAAGTGTTCTCCAAATGGTCACCAACGAAGTGTCAAACAATGAGCAACACAACTACAAGATAACACCAAAAACTAGAGAAATAAGAGAAGCAAAAACACCAAACCCGCAGCTACTGTTCACGAGCTAAACTCTGGAGCTACAGGACTCCAAATCACCCTCTCTCAGTTCCTAATCAAAGATGAAGTTGAAATGAACAAGATATCCAAAAATCAGCTCAATCGGACAAGAAACGAAGCGGGAATCACGATTTGAAATTGGCTGCTAGGGCTTGTGCGAAAATCTGCACTTTCTCACTTTTCTCTTTATATGGCTGCACTCAATCTCTTGTGATATATCTCAAATAAGACCTAAAAGAAAGTCTTACATATACATCATAATATTGGACTTATGGGCAAAAGTGGGCTAGTCAAATTTGGGCTAAATTTATCCACAAAGGAAAGGAAGGAAGATCCAAAACCTTGGACTTTTATTTATCCACATAGGAAGGGAAAAAGGTCCAAAACCCAACAATAGGCAATATTTGTGTGCCAAAAATGTCGACAATGAGAGCATCTAGACGATGGTTCATCGAAGCTATGTTTGAACGAATTTCAGGGAAAGCTTCTCGAACCAATATACGTAATTGAGTGAAAAGTTTAGTGTTGGAGTCAATTAGGTGGGAAATATCAACTGATGGAACATGAATAATTTTGATAGTTTTTTTCTCGTTGAATTTCTTGAGTAATTCGATTTCGGGCGATGAAGAGTTGGTTGTGATGGTAAGAATTGTAATTTTGATATTATGATGAGTTGCTAAACGATTGCCTAAAACTAGTACTGGGATTAAATGTCTCATGCCAGGGCTTGACACTATACCAACATAAAGTTGTGTTCTATCCATGGAAATAAGAGAATTTTGTAACACTATAGTTGGAAAAGAGAATTAAAAATGTTGATGAATTTTACAAAGTGAAAGTGTTTAGGTATGGGCTTTATAGGAATCACAAAGTTTAGAAAATCATAAATAAATGAGAAACTTACTAAAATCCTACTAGATTAGAAGTTAAGTAGATACACTTTACTTCGCAATCATACAAATCTTTCTAAGTTTTGGTGTGTCCACAGATATATGTATCTTAGGATACATGGGTCAAAATTATATGTAATATGTTCTAGATACATTCTAGTATGTATCCAAGTAGATTCACATGTATTTGAGATACATAGATAAATGTCGCTCGTCTCCATCCTATCTCACTCTCTCCCTATTTTAGTGTATCTGATAGCAAATATACTTGTATCTAGGTGAATATTCCTCGATATATAGTAGAAAATTCTTAATTAGTGATAAGATACATAATTATTTAAAAATATAAATAAAATTAATATATATGATATGGATATATATCTAATCAAATAATTTTCCCTAATAATTTAATTTCCAGCAAGGACAGCTGGGTCAGTAGATTTGAGAACCACAGATATTCAGGAACCCTTAAAAGCTTCCTAATACTAAAAATAGTGTTTGTTTGGTGGTCAGGGACTCCTCTCCATTTCTCTTTTCTTCACTTTCTCCGAATTTTTGCTTGGATGGAAGACACATGACATTAATCTATGACATATATCCTTAATCTAAGCGAGAACTTGGAAAAATGGAGAACGGAGAAATGAAGAGGAGTCAGATCTAATCATAAATGCCTAGAAGGAAAATAAGGCATATGAAAAATGTTCCCTCTGTTTTAATTTATTTGTCTTACTTTTCCTTTTAATTTGTTTTAAAAAATGTTTCTTTACTAATTGACAATTCTTTAATCTTAAAATCTCACAAGGCCGGTTTAAGATTAAAGAAATTGAAAATATTAGTCCGGAGCCAAATGACCATTTTTTTCTCCAAAATGCATAAAGAGTCACTCAAGTGATTTTAACAACCAGCATAAAAAATAAGATAATCGCGTTGCATAATCAGTGAGATATGTAATCCATTCTTTCTTTCTCGTTGCCAAGCCAACGGCGTTTCTTCGTTTTATTTTTTATTTTTCGGAAAAATCGCTGTTCGGTAAGTGAACATTATTTTCAAAAATTTATGTTTTGTTAAAAGATTTTTTTTTTTAAAATTCTGTTTGTACAACGAATTTGATAAATTTGTTTCAATCGTCGCTTGTGCAGCGAGTTTGTTAATTTTTTTTTAAAAAAAATCCCTGTTTTGCCGACGATTTTGTTATTTTTGTTTAATTCACTGGACAGGCAGCATTCACGTGAAGCAAACTTACAATTGACCAAAAATAAAGTGAAAAGTTCACATGCAATAATAAAAACAAAAGTTAAAATTTACATGCATCAGTTAAAAAAATAGTTCACAAGTTGAAAACATTAAGTTCACAAAAAAAATTAAGAATTTTTTTATTGTTTACAATAATGTAATAATCCCAAAAAATGGATAAGAAAAATTCACAGTCACATAGTTCCCATAATTCTTTAGCAAGTTTTATTTTCTGAAATTATTCACATAAAGTTGCTTATAGTAATAAATAAATAAAAAGTTTATGTGAATTATTATTTTATTTATTAATGAAAGAATCTAATAATTCTAAAAAGTGGAGAAATTAAAATATTCAGATATAAAAGAATTTGAATTCTTACAAGTGTACAAAAAATTTACGTGTTCAAGAAATAATTTATAGAAATAATTCACTGTCAGTCATGCGATTTTTCAGTCGCTGTCTCACCCACAATTTTGATAGTTATATCCAACATTTGTTTTCAAGTAAGTTACTTCAAAATTTTCCAAATACCAGCTCTCTCTATCTATTAAATTTTAATTTTTTTTAGTGATGTCTTCAATTTGAGGTAAATTTTAATTTAATTTATTTTAAAATTTTAAGAATTAATTGTAACGACATGTTCCCGTCGTTATAGAAAAGCCAACGGGGGAAAATTTGGGGTCGGAAAACTTTTTCGTAGTATTTGGATTTTCCCAACCTTGTCTAGATTTAGACGAAATCGGAGTCTTTGAGGTGTAGGGAAATCTGGTAACAATCGGGTGAATCATTTATGATTTTTGATTACATGAGTAGTTAGATAACTCGTTAAGAAATCCGTACAACTTTACGAAATTGAATTCGGGCGAGTAGAACTCCCATAATCGATCGTCGTGGGTTAGAGGTGTGTTGTGAAATGGGAATTTTGGAATTCTTGAAATAGCTCTCTGTTTCGTTTTGGCCGCTTTGGCATCACCGCTGTGGCGGGGTGGTGGTCGCTTTGGTGGGCCCGACGCGAATAAAAGTCGTTAATAAATCCCTAAACGACCTCATTCTGTACTTTTTGACCTTTTGAGCTAAGGAACGACCCCCAAACGACTCTTACTCGTTTCCACCATTCTTGAGGCTAAAGGTAAGTTTTTCACTCCCCGAATCCATTTATCTGTAGAACGTAATAGAATGAGTGAATATTAATGGGGGAGAGTTTGGTTATAGATTCTATGGTGAAAATAACCCTAATTTGGATAATTGAGATCATGAGTTTGATCTAAGGTTCGTAGAATTGTTAGTAATTCGGGTAATTAGTGATTGTTTATTGATTCCCGTATTGTTTGTAGACCAAGAATAAGCGGAACGAATTCGGAAAGGGAAGGATCAAGTTTCTTAGGATTTCAAGCTTGTTTCGAGGTAGGTGATGGTTGTGATTCTATGATTGTGTGATGTATGATTATTCTTGCTTCATTATGATACTTGTATATGTATGGTCTTGCAGGAATGGGAAAATATTTTTTGAAAATCAAGTCCAGTACCTCTTCCTATGGTTAAACAAGAGGGTCCGTCAAATGGTATGCGAATCATAGATGGGTCTCGTGGGTTGGTCCCGGACTTATTGCATTCTTGAGGTCCAAGTTGAATTCTACAGTTAGGGTCTACAGACTATAGAAGGGTCCCATCAAAAGTTGGGTGATTTTAAGGTCTCAGTACTTGGTCTACAGTTGACTAGTACAGACCATAGAAAGATCCACGGTCCATAGGTCTAACCCGTAGACCAGTTCGATAATTATTTCTTAAGGGCTTTAAACCTATACTATGTCGTTTTGGCATTTATCCTAAGCCATATATAAGAATTTTTAGTCCTCAACTACCCACTTTAAAACCCATTCTCCTATTTCCCCAAAAATTAATCAAATTCACTCTCCTAAATAGAAGCTAGGGTTAATTCCAAGGTCATCAATTCATAATTTATATTGGGATTTGAGTAGCAAGGTATGTGAGTATTCACCCATGGAGTCCATTCCTCCATGGGGTCCCCAAGGTTTTTCATTTTCTCAATCCCAAATTCAATTGATCAAATTCGGGTTCTTCTTAATTTTTTATGGATTTCATCAGATTATGATTTAAATTGTTGTTTCAACCTTTTATTGCATGATTTAATGTAATTACGTGATATTTAATTGAAATTATATGGACCCATGCATGATTTATGATTTTAAACTATGAACCTATGAAGAACCCATGAACCTATGAACTATGAATTTTGGAAGGTTATGCATATCTGATGAAAATGATGTTTATGATGATAGGGTGCTTTTAGATAAAAATTAAAAAGCGACGGACTCGGCGATGTAGTCCGTCGCTTTAAAAAAAATTTTAAAAAAATTTAATCAAAAAGCGACGGACTTGGCGATGCAATCCGTTGCTTTTTAAAAAAAAATATAAAAAAATTAATTAAAAAGCGACGGACAGCATCGCTTAGTCCGTTGCTTCCGTCCGTCGCTTTTACTTCCGTCGTTTTTTAGCAGTTTTTCAGTAGTGATACATACTTAGGAATGTTAAATTCTTCGGCTATGGACAATATTTGTGTGCCAAAAATGTCATCAATGAGAGCATCTGGACGATGGTTCATCGAAGCTATGCCTGAACGAATTCCAGGCAATGCTTCGCGAACCAATAGACGTAATTGAGTGATAACTTTAGTAGTGGAGTCTATTAGGTGGGAAATATCGACCGATGGAATATAAATAATTTCAATAGTTTTTTTCTCGTTGAATTTCTTGAGAAATTCGATTTCGGACGATGAAGAGGTTGTTGTGATAGCAAGAATTGTAATTTTGATATTATGATGAGTGGCTAATCGATTGCCTAAGACTAGTACTGGGATTAAATGTCCCATACCAGGGCTTGACACTATAGCAACATGAAGTTGTGTGTTATCCATGAAAAAAGAGAAATTAAAATGTTAGATGAATTTTACAAAAATGAAAGTCTTTTGTGTATGGACTTTATAGGAATCACAAAGTTTGGAAAATCATAGATAATTTAAGGGAAAAAATGATAAATATACCCTCGAACTATCATAAATGGTATGCAGATACCCTTCGTCATACTTTTGGGACATTGGTGCCCCTATCGTTCAAAAATTAGAGTGTATATGTCTTTCATTCTAACGAAAGACTAAATAAAGACACATGGCGCAATCTTATCCGTTGATCCGATATTTGATAAATGTGGGGTTGGTGTGGAGAAGATTATGACACGTGTATGTCTGTTAGTATAAAGGATATATATGCTCTAGTTTTTGGACGGCAGGGATATCAATGTCCCAAAAATATGACGGAGGGTATCTGCATACCATTTACGATAGTTCGGAGGTATATTTATTCTTTTTTCCATAATTACATGACTAGTCTTTTTCTTAAGGGAAAGAAACAAATTAAGAAGACTCCTCTAGCATGGGCAGTAGGGTCAGCAGAGGTAAGAACCACAAATATTCAAGAACTTCACACTAGTACTACAAATAATGTTTGTTTTCTTAGTGGTCACAAGTGCCACGAAGGAAAAGAGAGCATATGAAAAATATCTTCCCACTGTTTTAATTTACTTATCTTACTTTTCTTTCTAATTTGTTTCAAAAGAATATCTTTTTATTATTAATTGACAGTTCTTTAATCTCAAAATTTGTCACGACATATTAAGATGATAAGATTATAAGACACTAAAAAATAAAGTATAGCACCAATTATTGATCCTATGAAATAGGTTCCTTAATTTTGTCTAAAAGATAAAGTAGAAAACACATAAAGTTACCACTTAAAATACTCAGTACCTTATAACCGAGTCAAGTACTATGTGATAAATTAATTTGAGTTAGGTAAATTAGGTTCAAATATTGAAACGTACAACTAAGTTATAAACTTTCATTAAAAATAACTGCGAACATGACAAACACATGCACCAAACTTACGTATATAAGGCTTGTGGAGGGCTAGAAATGTGCATTAATAAACTTGGTCCCAAAGCTAAGTTCCGCCAAAAAAGTTTCAACTTATATATAACTACAATATGTGGCTATAGATAGTTGCAGTCACTTACTTCGTGTCCTTGGCATCCCTATTCAATTTGTGGTGAAAGTACCATTACTGCTCAAGCACTAGCAATTCAACTATCATTGAATAAATGGGGTCAAAAGTGTGACAAACAAAATGACCTAACATATAATCTGAGGTCAAAAACTAACCACTAATATTAACTTTCTACGTTGTCGTGACTGATGATTAACAATATAAATCAACTTGTTGTACCATTGGTTTCACTTTTGACGCATCACTTGCTTCACTGGCTTTTATTTATCTATTATATGAAGAAAATTATTTTATCTATATTTTTTAATATATTATGATAAAAAATAATTTTTATATTATACTTAATTTTAATTATATATTTTTCTAATTATTTTACAATATCTAAAATCAAACATTAATCAACATGAGTATTGTGAAAATATACTCATGTCAATTGATATTTTTTAAAGGCGTACATACTTCAAATTGAACAAGTAAAGGAAGTTTTACTTTTATATTTTTATTTATATATTTTACTTTTTCGTTTTATATTTTTTTTAAAAATATTTTTGTTTTTTATTTGAACATTTCCATTTTACAACTGGTGAGTATAAAAATAGAGAAATTAGATGAATAATAGAGAAAGAGAAAATAAATGATAATTCATTACATTTGAATAAAAGAAAGAGTGCATCGCAACTTATATATAAGAAATTAAAATAAATGAATAAAATAGGGAGAATGTGACATTTTTTGTGAATACTTTTAAGAACACTTTAGTCCTTTAAATAGAAAAAATGCTTAATAATAAAGTGCAAAATTGAAATGCAACTGAGAAAATCAGTAGTTCTAATAAAACAATCGAAATCAAACAGTACAAATCTAATAATCCGCACATATCTCTATATATATAGATAGTTAAGAAGCACTATTTAAGTTGTAATTCGAAAAAAGACGGAATGATCTTGAATATTTTTGTATTTATTAAAGATTATTATTTGAATAATTAAACTCTTCGAAATTTAATATTTTTTTTTTTTTTTTTTTGCTAGATCAATCAATGGTGCGTATAATACACACGGACTACTTGATTGCTGCAACTTTACTGAAAATTATAGCTGGAAAGCATGTGTTATATAACTACGCCTTATATTGTACTAGATATTAGGTGCCCGTGCTAACACGGGCCCAATATATATATATATATATATTTTTTTAATCTCAATTTATGTGATATGTATGTAATTTAAAAGGCTATATATTTTTTAAATATAATTAAGTACTTTAAATTATATTTATTATAATTTATATTACTTTTTACGTTATTATAAAATGATATAGGTTAGTCCTATGTCGCAATTTATGTCAACGGGGGAAAATTTTAGGCCGGAAAACTTTTTCGTAGTAACTTTGGATTTCCCAACCTCGTTCAGATTTGGACGAAATCGGAGTTAGTGAGGTCTAGAGAAATCTAGTAGCAATTGGGTGATTTATATATGATTTTGATTATATGAGTAGATAAGTAACGCATTAAGGAATCCGTATGACTTTACGGAATTGAATTCGGGTGAGTAGAACTCCCGAAACTGATCTTAGCGTGAACGGATATTTTTTCTGAGTGTCGTTGGTTGAAGACGTGTTGTGAAATGAGGGGTTTTGTAATTATTATTTTGCTCACTGTTTCGTGCAAGCCGCTAAGGCTGGATTTTTGCCGCTAAGGCGGGATTTTTCCCGCTAGGGCGGGATTTTTCCCTCCAGGGCGGGGCCACTGTAGTGGGGTGAGGACCATTGTGGCGGGTCCGATGAGAGTTAAGTCAAAAATAAACCCCAAAATGTCTTTATTGTGCACTTTTCGACTTTGAGAGTAAGGAGACGAACCCCAGGTGATTCTTGACAGTTTTCCACCATCTTTAAGGCTAAAGGTACGGTTTTAACTCTCCAAATCCTTTTTTCAATCCGTAGAACGTAATCTAATGGGTAATTATCGATGGGGGAGGGTTTTTGATCTGGATTTATGGTGGAAACAACCCTAATTTGGATAGTGGGATCATGGGTATGTTCTAGGGTTGTTAGAATTGTTAGTAATCCAGGTAATTAGTGATTGGTTATTGATTCCCGTATTATATTGATTGTTTGTAGATCAAGAACAAGCGGAACGAATCCGGAAAAGGAAGGATCAAGTTTCTTAGGGTTTCAAGCTTGTTTCGAGGTAGGTGATGGTTGTGATTCTATGATTGTGTGATATATGTTTGTTCTTGCTTCATTATGATACGTGTATGTATGTGAATGTTGCATTATTGATCACATCAATTGTAAATGCGGATATATGAATGTTGAATGACATGAATCATGACTTGATTGTATGATTATGAGAATGTACTTTGTGATTGTGATTGTGGCTTGTTGAATGGATCGGGTGTTGCATTCCGACACACTAACTTGGATCGGTTGCCACGCTCCGGTATAATTATGGGATCGGTTGCCACGTTCCGATATAAACATGGGATCGGGTACCACATTCCGGTATGCTAACAATTTGGGTTTGGGTTTCATGAAAGGACAAATGACTTGATATAATTGTGTAATTGAGAATTATGAACCTGATCGTTATTCGTAAATGATGATGATATTGTATATGTGCATGTTATCGCATTGTTGTATTGACTTATGTATGTTGCACTTAGTGGGATAGCCGCGTGATCCTATCAGTATATTGTGGTTGTGTACTGATACTGCACTTGCTCTTATTTTTGTTGAGTACAGGGCATCTTTCTGCAGCTATTGACAGACCTCGCTTAGAAGATTAGTAATCGCCGATCGAATTCAAGGGTGAGCCAGTTCTTCCGGGCTTCCTTGAATTCTCTTTTTGTTTACGTCCACATTTCGGACTTTGACTAGTTCTTTAAAATTCTTATGTTTAGTTTGGTTTGTACCCATTTTCCTTTAGACCTTTGGTTCATTGTTAGATGTTTTGGTACATTGACTTTCAGGTTCTAGGTATATTTTCCGCATTGTTTAGTTGTTAGATCCTTTGGAAGCTTATGGAAACTTCAGTCTTTAGCTATTTAACTTGCTTCCGCAACTTAAATGCTTTAGTTTTTGGTTTGGATTGTAGTAGTGGTTCTCCCACCGGAGGGTTAGTGTGGGTGCCAATCACGACGGTCTGGGTCGTGACTGTAACAATGGTAGAATTTTTGAGAATTGACCAATTTTTTATATATTTTTTTTTAACTGTTATAAATTGTCAGTTATTGTGATAAATAGTACTTTTTACATAATATATTTAAATACACAGGCGGATATATTAAGTTATTAATTATTGTATTTTATGATAATTTAAATATAATTTTAAGTATATGATAAATTTTTTTTTAAAAAAATAAGACAAATAAATTACATTAAAATGATATAATGCGATTTTTATTTGAATTTACTAAAACAATCAAGTGAAAATTTTCAACTAATACTAAGGTTAAATCTATATTCAATCAACTTTAATTTGATTTAGAGAAGAAAGTCCATGCTAGCAACACTTGGCAATCACGTATGCGGACACCAAAGTGATTCATCACAAAAATAGACTTGACCTACAAAGGATAAAATTGTCTTTACAATTAAAAATAACAAATAATTTTGGTAGATGTACAGATCAAGTCAATGAAAAATGCTAAAAACATTAAAATTACAAAAAAAAACACCCTCAAGCAGCAAGCAGGCATGTTGACCTGCTGCTTGCTCGAGCAGGTTACCTGCCTTTTATAATATAGTAGAATGTATAAAATTATTACTCCTTTTGTTCCATTTATCTTACACTCCTTCATTTTTAGTTATTCTTTAAAAAATGACATTTTTTAATATTTAGTAAAAATTTAATTCTATCTTTTTTATTTTATTTTTAATAAAATGATATATAATCACAGAAACTACTATAATGAAATTACTAAAACCATATAATATCAAAATCTTTTCTTTCTTTTCTCTCTTAGATTTTATAATTAGTCAAATACTTTCACGTAATTTGGGAGAAGACTACCTAAGTCTAAATGTTCTTTTTGTCTAAGCGCTTGCACGGAGAAACTTTCAAAATTTTGCCAAGTATTCATCAGAATTCCATCATAATATTAGACTCTACGCCTTGGATCATCTAATCGCCGGATTATAGATCATTTTGTGCCAACATTGGATCTTCATACAGAGTACTTTATTCTTAGTGAATATGCTCAACATGAATTTAGAATAATTGAGTTTATAAATACCCTATTCTGATATGCATGAAAAGACAACAAGGCAGCTTATTTTTAATTGAATATAAGATAAAATTGGACCACAATTATTTTGTACGAATATCCTTCACAAGTTCACACATTGAGTTGTAAGATGAACCTCCTTCACTCAGTGCATTTTCCGCACTTACCTGTAGTTTCTTAGCTTTTTCCCTTATACTCTTCCCATCTTTTGTATCCATTAAAATCCTCACCATTCCTTGAATCTCCTCTCTCTTCACCAATTTTTTTGTCGGTAAAACCGCCGGTCGAATTGCCACCCCTAGCTCCTCCGTGAGCATGGCAGCGTTCATTTTTTGTTCGGCATGTAATGGCCATGCAATCATAGGAATTCCATTTGTAAGGCTTTCAATCGTTGAACTCCATCCACAATGTGACATAAATCCACCAACTGATGAATGACTCAAGATTTCAACTTGTTTGGCCCACATAGGAACTACTAGGCCCATATCTTTAGTCCTAGTTAAAAAACCCTCCGGTAAGTATTCGAACGTGCCATGTGAATGGTTTCCATTGGAGTTTAAATATGCACTATCTGCATCACCATCGGACGGTGGACGTACCACCCATACAAATTTTTGTTGGCTTAATTCCAAACCCCATGCAAGCTCAATCATTTGCTGAGATGAAAGGGCTCCACCACTTCCAAATGATACAAATAGAATTGACTCGTAATTTTGCTTGTCTAACCATTGAATCACCTGTTTAAAAATATAAACAAGAGAACAATAATTTAGACTTAAAACTATAAGCATATATGAAATTGAATATAATAGGCTTTATTTCTCGTATGGTAATCACTTAACTAGTTATTACCTCATCACGTTCAGTTATTTCAGTTGTTCTCCTCAAGGGACCAATTGGGTAAATTGGAAGTGACGCCTTCAGAACTGATTGCAACTTTTCATTACTTCGAAGCGCTTTGATAGTCTCACCCTCTAAATCTTCCCAGGTATTAATCAAGATTCCATCAAAACACGTATATTCCATTGTTAATTTAAGATACTCATGATAGTGTTGATCGCTCCGATCCATCATGGGGTCCGTCACGTCATCCGGTTGTAATGCTTTGCAACCCGGAATTTCCAAAGGTTGTTTAAGATCAACGTATTCACCCTCAATTTCTTGGTCAAGAACTTGTAGGTATATAAATACCGCTAATAACCATGCAGTAGAAGTATGGAACACATACTTAGGAATGTTAAATTCTTCGCCTATAGGCAACATTTGTGTGCCAAAAATGTCAACAATGAGAGCATTTGGACGATGTTTCATCGAAGCTATGCCTGAACGAATTCTAGGCAATGCTTCGCGGACCAATAGACGTATTTGAGTGATAACTTTAGTAGTGGAGTCTATTAGGTGGGAAATATCGACCGATGGAATAGGAATAATTTTAATAGTTTTTTTCTCATTGAATTTCTTGAAAAAATCAATTTCGGACGATGAAGAGGTTGTTGTGATAGCAAGAATTGTAATTTTGATATTATGATGAGTGGCTAATCGATTGCCTAAGACTAGTATTGGGATTAAATGTCCCATGCCAGGGCTTGACACTATAGCAACATGAAGTTGTGTGTTATCCATGGAAAAGAGAGAATTTTTGCAACACTATTGGTAGGAGTGGAAAAGAGAAAAATTAAAAATGTTGATGAATTTACAAAGTGAAAGTTATTTATGTATGGACTTTATAGGAATCACATAGTTTGAAAATCATAAATAATTTAATTTCTAGATGGCATAATTACATGAGCAGTCTTTTTCTTAAGGGCAGTAGGGTCAGTAAATATAACAACCTCATATACTCAGGAACGTTCAAGAATTTTATTATAATACTACAAATAATGTTTGTTTGCTTGGTCGAAATTAATTAATTTCTCTTATTATATAAGATGGAGTTTGTGCTAAAGCACACACGTCTTTGTGGATGTGCCTGCTTCATGTTTCGAAAAAAACAACTTAAAATTTATTTTTTTTGCTCTACTTTAATTTAATTAATGTATAATTTTTTTTTGAAATTATGAAATTTTTTTTAGCTATGACTTTTAAAATCGACGTGCCTGCTTCAGCGTGTTTCGAAAATTTTTTTTTTTTATTTTGTTCTACTTTAATTTAATTAGTATATAATTTTCTCAAAATTATGAAATCCTTTTTAGCTATGAATTTTAATTTTAAATTCAAGATTTCACGCTAAAGCAGGCATGTCTTCATCGACGTTGCTGCTTCAGCGTGTTTTAGAAAAAAAATTAAGAAAATTACTTTTTTTGTTCTACTTTAATTTAATTACTGTATAAGTTTTTTTGAAATTAGAAAATCCGTTTTAACTATGACTTTTAGTTTTAAATTCATATTCTTTAGTTATTACTTTATTATTTTAAATGTCGGTAATAATTGTTTATATCTTGTAATTACTTTGAGTAAAAAATCAACAATCGATGACGAAAAATATTTAGACATCATAATTGACCTCTTCACAATAAATTTGCACAAACAACAAGTAATTAACCACTTAAATATATTAAATTTAATGAGCTTTCTTAATTTTACTTATATCACATAAATTAAAATTAAAATATTGAACTTGTGCTAGCACGGACACTTGTATCTACTTCATAACTAAAATGACACAGCATGACAACTTATAAACTAAATTGAACTAAATACGAGATAAAATAAATATGATTTCTGCCAAAAAAAAAAAAAAGTTTCAACTAATAATAACCACTAATAAGTGGCTATGGATAGCTTTAGTCACTTGCTTCGTGTCCATAAACCAATGGCCAATATCAACCATCAACTTTCTTGAGATATGGTTGTTGAACTAAATACGAGATAAAATAAATATGATTTCTCTGCCCAAAAAAAAAAAAGCTTCAACTAATAATAACCACTAATAAGTGGCTATGGATAGCTTTAGTCACTTGCTTCGTGTCCATAAACCAATGGCCAATATCAACCATCAACTTTCTTGAGATATGGTGAGAATAGAATGCAAGAAAAATTTACTACTATCTTGTTAGAGATAGAGAAGTTGTTTTTGAAAATCTCTTGACACAAGTGCAATAAATCTAGATACAACAAAAAAGAAGAAAGTGAAGAAATACAGCAAGCAATCAAAAAGTTAATACCTCCAAACAATTTTGGAGAAGCTGGAAGATGAAGAAGTGTTGGGTCATTTAGAAATGAGTTTGGGTTAATGAGTATGATTGTGAATGGAATCGGGTCTAATTAAATTTGGACCAATAAAAATAATGTCACATATTTAATTAAATTCATATATGTAACATCAGCTTCTATTAAAAGGAGTGATTCCAAGCTAAAATTTGAATTTAAGGACATTTTTTATTTAAATAAGTGAATGGAAGAGCTTTTTTTATTCAATGGGTGAAATAAGGACATTTTTGAGCTATTTCCAATACCTTAAAAGAGTACATTCGGCCCTTTTTCATAACTAAAATGATCCCATATTTTCAGATCTTATCATATTTAGCCCATTTTATACATAATTCAAATATTTAGGGAAAAGACAATAATTTCTTATTTTGTGACCTATGATTTCATGTTTGATACTTAAAAATTTATTGAAAGTGATTCTCATATTTATTATCACAAATTTAAATATTAGTGGGTGAATTAAAGTAAAAAACTTCAATTTCCCTTTTTTGTGTTTTTAAAAACTTGAAAACTCACATGTGGATTCTATGAGTTGTTGAAAGTTTTGACAAATAGATAATTGAGGTTCATTAGAGTTAATATCTTAAGAGGATATTCATGATTTAATTATGATAAATTATGTAACAAAATTATTAAATTCAATTTTGTATCAATAAGATTTCTCAACACAGGACTTTTCTCTTATAAAATTATTCAATCAAAGTTATTATAAAAAGAAATTCGCTTCACCCCTTAACATTTTCGAATAATACCCTCTTAGTAGAGTAAATCGATATGGGTTAGGTTGGTGATGCAGTCTAACCAATGATTTGATAGTCAGACTACGATTTTTGAAGCATATTTAAGAAAAGAGCTTTTTAGCTCAGCCTGAATAAGTCTGTCGATTTGTGGCGCTTGAAAAATATGGATAGGACCGGCCCATGGGCCATATAAAAATTAATTAAAAAATAAAATAAAATAGAGTATTAAAAATAACAGGAGTCTACACTCAAAATCTGTTTAAAGTTTGAAATATTACAATTTAAATACAAATTATATTTATAAAATATATACTACGTAAATAAAAAAATTCCTAAAATTTCTAGGGAATCACTACATAGGTCATAGCCTATGGAATATTATCATAGTTTCTGTGTTTTATTATGATCATTGAAAAATAATTAGGTTAATATTTCTATTTAGCTATTTATGTTTTTACTTGAAATCAAACTTAATAAATATTTTATAGATAATTTTATTTGTGTATTTGATTAACAAGTAGTAACACTAACCCCATGTAATATTGTCTTGTTGATATTTATGATAATATTTTTAAATTATAATTTAATTTAAAAAATTATAAAAAATATACTTTTAAGAAAAAAAATTGACCCGGCAAAGCCCGTAACCCGCACACTTGTGAGCTGGACCGACCATTTTCTGGCCCACACAAAAAATGGATTAGCCCGGCCTAGCCCATCAAATTACAAAGCCTGTATAAGTTAGCCCAGATGGGATTGGTCAGCCGATTTTGAATGTTCTACCTCTTAGGCCCTTTGTAATTTGAATAGGTAATATATGCCCTTGATCATAAATCAGTGGCTAGAAATGAGTTGGATTATTACATATATTTTGAAAATATCAAAAAATGACCTTCAATTAATTTGTAAGAATTAGATGAGTTGGTTATGATCCGTATTTAGCATATTTCAGCTCAAATATTTTTTGAACGGATCAATAACTCATTAACTTATCAATTCGACTTATTTTAATCCACTCAAATTCATCTATTAAAACATCTTAGGTTTTGTTGTTCTTTATTTCATACTTCCTTTTTATGTCATTCTTCAATATAAAAGCTTAGATTAATTAAATCATTATTTAATTTAGGGATTTTGGTTAATTGGATCTTCCCCAAACTTTAATCTGACAATAAATTAACTACACATATAATTAATGGGATATTTAACTAAAAATATATGATAAATTATAAAGAGGGCGATAATAGTTTGACCTGGAATCTGATTAATTATCAGTCAAACATAAGCTTGAAAACTCGTCAGATGATGGTTCATTAACAAATATATAATCTTGCTTTATCCTGTTTCTCAATCAATTAAACAGCACGTGAAGATCCTACTTCTTATAACATAATCACTAAAACTTTAGCTGATACCACAGGAAAATTGGCGAAAACCATATTGTGAAATATGTTATTTTATCATTCTAGTTAAAGTTTGATCAAATTTTCTGGCCTAAAGGATTTTTCGTTATGTAACATTCCCTCATATGAGAGTTACATAGAGTACTAATTAGGAAGCATGAAAGAGAAGACAAACGAATAACTAATACTTCCTCCGTCCAACAATATATGTTCACTATACTAAAAATAGATGTAACAATATTTGTCCACTTTATGAAATTTATGGATAATTTTACACTTAGTTCCTAATTTACCCTTATCATTAATTGTAGTCATTTCCCTATTACATTTTTCAAGACATTGTATTTATTATATTCAAAAGGTGATATAATAAAACTATCCTTCTATTTATAGTTTCTTAAAGGGTATGCCAAGTCAATAGTGGACAACTATTGTTGGACAGAGGGAGTATAAGAAAATATATAGAGAAGTATTGACAATACTCATGAATTTGACGTAAATTATTAATTGTCCCCAAACTATTGACAACCTTAAAAACAGTTCTCTACTTGACTAACTAAACTTAGATACACCCTCGATATACCATTGATTTACCACATGACATAGCAAATAGTCTCAAACTTTTGTAGGAGCATGAGACTCTTAATAAAAAGCCAAGAGAAGTGTTGAAAATATCTTAAACTTGGCGAAAATTAGAGGTGTATTTCCCTCATGTTGTAAAATTGAGAATGTATTTAAATTCAGTTAGTTAAAAATTCACGTAAATTTATGAGAGTTTTCAATACTTCTCTAGGGTCGCACATTCATTCGATATTCAAAACTATTGTCCATTGTAGACGAACAAGATACATAATAGCAGGTAATTTATTTGTACCATATGTATAATGAGATATGATGCAAAGCGTGACAATGGTAGCATGCCCTACAAAGTAAGAATGCACGTGGGGAGGGACCCTTTCCCCCATCCCATGTCTCCTTTGACCCACAAGTACTAAAAAAACTAATATAGACAGCACATGAAGTAGGTACTACAACTTTCAACATCATTAAGAAGCAAATACAAATCCATACACTCCCCTTCCATTGTTGAGTTACTAAAGAGAAGAAAATGGATACGGTGTGGTTTCACAAAGTTCACTCTAAGACATTGTCAATGAGAAGAAAATCCACATTAAAAGCTAAGCTCTAATTCAATGTGATCTTCAAGTTTAACAACTAGTAGTAATGGGTGTTCTCCCCATGATTCGCCGTACTTTTCTACATTACAATGTGTCATATGAGGGTCTTGCAAACCCAGACAAATACAAACACACAGGATCTGGCCCAATGAGTTGCTCAATTCAATGAACATCTTAGCTTCATATGGCGATCACTTGTTCAGAGAACTATACAATAGAGACAACAAGAAATCACATGCTCAAATTCAACTTCTCAGGTGTATAGTAAGAGAATTTACAAATGAGATCCACGTAGTTGGGGCTCAATACGACTTATCGTGCACAATTGATGTGGTGAACCACGTGCAAATTGCAACGTTGCAGATATGGAATAAGCTCATCCATAATCCTTTTTTTTCAATAATTAAGCTCATCCTATTCTAATCCTTTATCGGAATCATCTCATTAAGGAGCTTAAGCACGTGCTTTTGCACTACCAAGAGTGAGCTCTAGATCATCCACAGCAACTTCATGTATTCTCTCACCTTCCCATGCCTTCACTTTACAGCTCTCAAAATCAAATTCAGCGCCATGTCCCTTTTGAGTTGCTGCTTCGGCCCAACCAAACATTCCATGACCACTTAAGGCATCTAAGAGAATGTTCTGCTGAGGAAGAGGTTTTACAAGGTTAAACGTAGGCGAAGTTGGAGCTGCCACCGTCTGGAAGCTGACCCTGCGTGCAGATTCAACTGAGGTGGCATCAGACTCATCACATTCTGGAATTGTAGCAGGCTTAGAGTATCGGCGTCGAGTGGGACTTGATGGTGCAGAAGCAGCAAAAAGTGGGTGCTGGAAAGAATGCAATGGAACCCTGGAGAGGGATTCCCAGATAGGTTTGGGGGGCTTTGAACCTCGGGTAGGAGAAGAAAGAGGTGGGGTAACAGGGGCACTATTAGATATACGAAGAGGTGGCAGAGTAGAGGGAATGGAAGCTAAGTTATGGAGAAATGGAAGGATGTATGATGAGGGGTTCCCGTCACAACGGGAGGGGCTAGGGAATGAGGATGATGTTGGGCTGGCATGGTAAGAAGGTACAGGACTGGGGAAAGAGGATGACATTGGGCTAGGCTGAATCGATGAACATGCACTGATATTCATAGAGGCACATCCATTTTCAGTTGGTGGAGGCCTGTGTCCCTGCGATTAAGAAGAAAAATTAGTATCCCAATCAGAGTAAATAGTTAAACAATATTTCCAAACATATCCACACTCATTCATCATATGTAATAGTCCAGCAGTGAATCCATACACAACTTGACGGACAGAACCGCAAACTCTACCAATATAAGTAGCATATTTTGGTGAGCAAATTGGCAGAAGTTCGTTTTCTTAACCCAAATGGCTGGGGAAGGGAAAGGTTCATTTTTTCTTTTTTTATGACTACGGTGTCTCAGACCAGCTTTCGCTTACCTCAACTAATTCCACGGGATACCTACCACCTCCCACCAGCAACATACCAGCCAACTCTATCCCCAAATTGCAGCAATTTGAAAGAAAAAAAAAAAAGAGAAATATACAGGTTACTATCTGTTCAATTCCTACCAACTTCATAGACACTCCTAAACAGCACAAATATTTCAGATCTCAAACTATTTGGAATCTGCAGTATGAATACTTTGCCAAGCAAAAACTGGAACCATCAACATATGCTTTTCACCAAACAAGACATCAAAAATTGAAAAGCTTATTTTCAGAACTTGAAATCAAACGGTAGAAAGCAATAAACAAGATCCTATTGCTAAAAACTTTGACCACCAACACCAAAGTTAATCTCCAGATCTACTGTTTTCTACTGGTATATAGATCTACGATTATAAATTGGCATTAAAACAGTAAAAATTCAGTAACAATATCATCGAATCGAATTCTAACCTTGCGATAAGTGGTGCCATCATCTTCAACAATCCAACCAGCTTCAATACACAGAGCTTTCAAGACCTCGTTATTATCGCAGTGTTTTGGAAGTTTGAAGTTACCTTGAGTTCGTAACCCAGTAAATATTTTGGCGGCAATAGCTCTTCTTCTCCTCTCTCTTCTCTTATTGTTTTCCCTCTCCTTCCACGTTGGTAATCTTCCCGATGATCCTCCACCGCCGGTGCCGGCCGTCATATTCTGTTACAGGCGACGATGACAGTACAGAGTGGAAATGGGAGAGAGAAAAAGAGGGAAAAGGGCTTATTGGTTTCACAAATGGTGAAAAGCTTTTCTTAATTGGAATTGCACAACAAACACTCTGGCATTGGCGTAGATTCTTTCTTCTCTTTTTTCATGGATTTGACCATACAAATATTATGTGGCATTTTATACAACAAAAATGGGAGTACATAATATTATATTTAATTATAAAATAAAGAATTTTTAATAGATATGCTAAATACTTTTTTTTAGTTCATAGTATCATTTATCTTTTTAAAATATATAGCGATTAAAAAAAATAATTTAACCTATGATATCTGTCAAAATATTGTTATATTTTTAAATATCTCATTTGTTTAATTAGTATTAGTACTCCCCTAGTAATAATTTTTTAATCGATGTCACTTGATTTGGACTACGGAAAGTGAATTAAGGAGGAGAAAGACCAAGTGTTGGTAGAAAAGGTATATATTAAACGAAAATAGCAGATACATTTTTATAAGCTCTTGAACGAAGAAGGGGGCATAGATATTGTGTTGGGGAAGTTAGAGCATTTTGAGTGTCGTAGAACTTTTGAATATAATAGCAAGGTGCATAAAGGTTGCAGAGTTAAAGGGAGCTATTCGTAAGATGAGATGAAGAAGAGTGATCAAATCAGACGAGAATCCCGAGTGGATTTTAGAAGAGCGTAGGTAAAGAAAGTATCTAGTGATTGACTGGGTTTAATGTCATTTTAGGATGGCTAAAACATCAACAAAAAAAAAAAAAAAGGTGGAGTACATTTTTATTGGTGTACAAGAAAAGTGTGATATTTAATGTAATAAGTATAGAGGTATCAAATTATTAAGTCATACTATGATGTTTGGAAGCAGTGATCGGGATGAGTATGAGGAGGAGTATGTTTATCTCTGAAAATCAATTAGAATTTAAGACAACGTGATCAACAACAAAAGTCATTCATCTCCTTAAAGCAATATAGGGATGCGTATGATGGATTTATGACTAGAGATGCTTTAAGTCAATATGTGCATTTATGGCTTACTTTAGGACGATTAAGGATGCATACGATAGATCCAAGACCTAGTTAGAACAGTGGAGGAGACTCTAAAAAATTGTTTGGTCATATGGATTGCACCGGATCAGCGTTGAGTCAGTTTATATTTGTATTAATGATGGATAAATTGACACGACATATACAAAGAGAGATGATCTGGTGTGTATTATCCGCAAATGATATAGTATCGAATGACAAGATGTGTGGTGGAGAAAATGATAGGCTGAAAGATTGGAGATAGATCATATAGTCTAAAGGTTTCAAGTTAAATAGAAGTAAAATAAAGTATACAAAGTGCTAGTTCAGTGACATAATGCAGGGAGAATAGGTGAAAGTGAATATCAATGCATAAATCATACCCGAGAAAGAAAGTTTCATGTATCTTGGGTTCATAATTCAAGATGATATAGAGATTAATAATGATGTCACATATCGTATTGGAGCAGAGTGTGTGAAATGGAGGCTCACATTCGGAATACTATGTTATACGAATGTGTTGTCAAAAGGTAAATTCCAATGTGATAGTTATACCAACACTTATTTATCATGTATGGGGCAAAGTGTTATCCATTCATGAATGCCTATGTTCATAAGATAAATATAGCAAAGATAAGGATATTCAGATGGATGTGTTGGTATATTATGATAGATATGATTAGGAACAAAGTTATATGGGGAAAAGGTTAGAGTGGCCTCCGTGGTGGAAAAGATAAGGGGAGATAGATTAGATGGTTCGAACATGTAAAGAAACGGTGTGTAGATGCATAAATAAAAAGGTGCTGAAAAGTTAGTTGTTGCAAGAGTTATGAGTGGTAGAATTACGCCCAAAAAATTGAGTGGATCAGAGGTAATTAGACATGGCATAACCCGATTTACGTATGTACTATTGGTATATCATACTTTCTTTTTTCATCTTGAAAATATTATTTATTTTTTAAATTGATAATGTAACATAAAATAAGCATATAACTAAATAAATTAAAAATTTAGAAAACTACAAATTATCTATTATTCAAAATTGAACGCGAAATATAATAAAGATGCTTTATTATAAGAGGAAGGGACAATACACGAGGTGAGATAAGCGTGCAATGGGTCCCACCTTAAAGAGAAGAAACCAATGGGAAATGAGGCGCACTTTTTTATCTGTCGGCTACTACGCACGTGCGATGCAGACACCTTTGTAGCAAAAAAAAGAGTGGGAATTTAGTTGTGGGGACCTTTTGCCACATTTTGACATGTGAACCCACTCCCATGCTCACATTCCCATTCTTCAACTTTACTCTCGGAATTAGACGGAGTTGTTCAGATAGTAAGCATCTATCATTTTTATTTGAAAGGTGTGAATTTGATTCAATAAGAAAGCAAAAGGATGGAATAATCTTAATTTATATGATATACATAGTTTTATTAGAAACATGAGTACGTTTGATATGAAAGAAAATATTTTGAAAAAATAAATAAATTGATGAACAAGTCCCGTTCTTTCGAGTGAGTATTAGATGATAGAGGTTTGAGTTCAAGTATTACAACAAAGATAGAACTACATAATCAAAGACGGATATTGGGCAAAAGAAAGTGTTTATCTGAATTTTCTTGATTAAAAACAATATTATATATATATATATATATATATAATTATTTTATAATAATATGTTTTTTTATAGATATAGATAAATTTTGGATGTGTTAATCAGAAAATTAGAGAGAGGGCGACAAAGCAAGCTGGCGGTTGTTGCTTGATGAAATCAATATCTACTCTTATTATAACTCCAAATCCCAAATTAAGAATTATTGATACACGTGTGCTTAAGCATTCCGCGTGGACCACACAAAATTATTGCCATTGGTTTTTTTTTTTTTAAGCTATAAGTTCCTTTGACGGAGATGGCCAGTTGGTCTTATCTACTCACTTCGTCTACTTTTAATTATAATAATTTTTTTTAAAGTCAAATGATAAGAATTTTAATTAAAATTTTATGATGTATATTTTCATTATAATGATATGCAAAAAATACAATTTATAATACTTTTTATATAGTTTTAAAATATCTATTTTTTTATAAACAAAAATATCGAATTAATGTAATCTAATTTAACTTTAAAAATTAGTTAAATTAACTTTTGAAAAAACACAACATGACAACTAAAAATGAACGGAGAACTATATTTTAAATTTCTTGAAATACAAAGCAAACCTTTGGGCATTGATTTTCCTGTTTGGCGGTTGGATATAGAAAAATCCTTACTAATTTACTAGTATTTCTTTTTAATCTTGTTTTCCATTTATTATTCAATTTTAAAAAAACAATCAAATTAGTGAATATATTAGCACATTAAGGGTGGGTTTTGTCGATATATTCATAGTCAATGATTGTAATAAATAATAATACAAAGACTTTTACTTTATAATATACTTACGAGTAAAACGAACTTTACTCATAAGTCATATATCTAAAAGAAGAAATTTTAGTCGTTGGTAAACACGCGATTTTTGACTTTTCTTCGCTTTTATTTGTATAGAAAAAAAAGACGCATATTAAAGTAAGGGTCATTTGCACTTTTGTCTTTATTTTATGCTGATTTTCTTCTTATTTTTTTATAAAAAAATCCTTCACAAATATGGAACATTAGTTTATATTTTTGCACTTTTGTCTTTATTTTATGCTGATTTTGTTCTTATTTTTTTATAAAAAAATCCTTCACAAATATGGAACATTAGTTTATATTTTTGCATCATAATATTCTATAAGTTATTTCCATGTCGTTAAAAGAATTTAAGCCTAGTCAATTGCTAATTGCAAAAATTGAAAAATGGCTCATTTGAATAATAAACGTGCAACTAAATATACTTAACTGCCTCATTTATTTTCATTAAGATTTAGATGTATAAATCTAGATGCAATGCATATCTAAATGATTAAGATATTATCTTTAATATGGACATTGAATGATTAAGACTAATTGTTTTTCAATATCTGAATGTAAATAATTTATTTATATGTACATAGTAAATATGTCATTCAAATAAAAATTAATTAAACATAAATAAATAAATAAAATAAAATCATTATTTGATTAAAAAATAATACTTATGCTTGCTAGTGATGGTGGAGATTGTTTGTAGTGATGGTGTTGATGGTAATAGTTGTTAATAGTGGCTAGTATTAATGATGGTGTGGTAATAGTTGTGATGGTGGAGGTGGTTGGCCTTGTTGTGATTGTCATAGTGGTGGCAATTGGTAGTGGTGTTGGTGGTTGTAATTCTAAAGTTGGTTGATATATTAATAGTTGGTTGTGTTGATGGTGGTGATAGAAAAATGTGTAGTGGTTGATGATGTGTTTGTGATAGTTGGCGACAGTGCTAGTTGTGATGATGAAGGTGGTTGATAGTAGGGATTGACCACAATGGTAGTAGGGTTGATAGTAGTAGTGGAGGTAGCGACGGTGATTGCGGTACCGAAGAATGTATTGTAGTAGTTTGCGAAGTTGCAAGTTGTGATGGTGGAGTTTGTTGGTAGTAGGAATTGGCTGTATTAGTGATAGCTATAGAGACGAGTCAGGTGATGGCCTAATGAATATAATTATAATGATGGAGGAGGTAAGTGTGGTAGCAACTGATAGTAATGGTTAGAAATAGTGGTGATTGTGATGGCAGAGGTGGTTGATGGTAGACGACGTGTAGTGGTGGTTGACAATAGTGAATGTAATGGCAGAGGTGTTAAGTGGTGGTGGCTAATGCCTGATAGAGTGTGGTGAATATTATCCACATAAGAATACTCCTTCATTAATAATAGGGAAAATTTTATAAATTAGCAAACTATTAATTCAAATTAAATACTATAACCATAATTTCATTTAATTCTAATCCGTAGCAAACACTTTGTCATTCGCCTCTCTCCCCAGAATTCTCGCTCGCCACTCTCCAGAAATCTCACTCGCCACTCTCTCTTGTCTCTATCACTTTATACAAACACAAATGTATAAATTACGTTTATGTTTGTATAAAGCGAGAGAAAACTGTATATACAATACAAATACATATCTCTTCATCCTATACACTTATAATTATACAATACAAATCTTCCCCTGCCAAGTTCTCTTTTGCCTTTCTCGCTTTATACAAACACAAATTATACAAAATACAATGTATTATTCGTGTTTGTATAAAGCGAGAGAGAGATTTGTATACAAAAATACAGTTATATATACAGATTTATATTTAAATACAGATAATACACATGTACATATACGACTGAAAATTACAACAAAAAAAACATATACTTATACAACTTACAATTGTATACAAAAATACAGTTACATACACATGTATAGATTTATATTTAAATAAATATAATACATATATACATATACGACTGAAAATCACAACAAAAAACATATACAACTTACAACCAAGTTAGTTTCTTATTTGTATACATATACCAAATATATACTTATACAATTGATTTTTTATGTATAAGTGTATCGAAATATACAGATTAATAGCTATAGCAAACATAAAATTTGCTATGGAGTGCAATTATGCAAACTATAGCTATAACATACAAATATAATTTTTATGTTTGCTAAACTAAAATTTCCTCTTAATAATATTAAGATTTTGTTCTAGATCTTTATGATTAAAATTTACTTACATCAATTAAGTGCTTAAATTTTAATGAAAATAAATATATATAATGATTTACTGTTTTAACCATTCAGATTCAAAGTTTCATTAAATACAAACATATAAGGCCTACGTATCATGTTTTAAAAACGAAACATGTCATATTGAGTTTTATGTGAACTTTCCAGATGAAGGTATCGAAAGTTTGTGAACATAGCTTTTCTCATTTTTGCGTACAATAATCGTCCTGTGATGACTTTGGGCCAACACTTGCACTCAAGGGTCACTTTGAATGATGGATAACATTCATAAATAGTTACTTACAATTGAAAAATAGTTATCATCAAGTTGAAATTCTAGAACATTATTATAGAGTTTCACTTATCAAATTTATAAATTACGTAATAATAGTTATATTTCAATCATAAAGCTAAAAATTGGCCAGCCCACACTACTTCAATGGGCCGTAGATTAGGTTGATCTGCAAAATTTGCCGATGGTCCAAAAGCTTAAATAGCTTAGCTTGGGATTAAATTTGTAGCATGCTTAAAAAAATGAGTGTTAACATATGCATGATTGGTCAGTATTTAGTGAAATCAACTATGTTTTGGGTTTCAGATCTCAGTTTAAATTGTAAATTGTAAATTGTATGTACTCGACCACAATAATAACATATTAAGTGTAGTCTCATAAGTGAGGTCTAGAATATACACATATTTTAGCAGCCTTATAGCTTACACATTTAGTGATTTTAATTGCAGTGCTATAGCCTATAACTGTTAAAAAAAAAAAAAAAAAAAAAAAAAAAAAGAAACTTATAATATATACATCGATCAATCGGGTGTAAGCAATTTTTCACTTATTGTGTAAAAAATGTTGTATACTATCACTACGGGTAGGGGTGTACAAAATCGAACCGAAAACCGAATCAAGCCGCAAATTGAGTCAAACCGAGAAAAAAAAACCGACTAGGGTTTGGTTTGACTAGGTTTGGTATTGAAAAAAAAAACCCGACTATATTTGGGTTGGTGTGGTTTTAACTAAAAAAAGCCAACCCGAGACCAAACCAACCCGACATTATATATATAATTATAAAATTTTATTTTATACATAAAAATATTTACTTTGATATAATTTTTAAATATTTTTCATAGTTTTTATCTTTTAATTTATTATTTCAAGTTTGAAACTTAGAATTCTAAATGGTTCAATAAAGATTATAGTCCACAGATGTTGGTAATTATAATAAAGCTTAAATCAAAATCAAATTAATACTAATGCAAAATGAAAATCAATTCAACACTAAGAATGACAATAATGTTGAATATTTGTTCTTTGGTTTTACATTGGTTTAGACAATTCAAATACATAATCTAATTTAATTTCCTTTAATATTTAGTCATATAACTAATATTTATTAAGCTTATTTTAGCATGATTTAGTACTTTAAAATTATGATCATTTTCATTATGACTTGTTAATTTGCAATATTTGTTTTACGTGATTTCATTATTATTATTTTTTTGTTGGATATTTTAGTGTCATTATTCATATCGTATTTTGTGTTATTTTCTTAAGAAACACCTTAGATAGTTGTATTTTGGTAGGACTAAAGAAATATTTGAAGTACAAGTAAATTATATGTTTGTATGAATACTTTACCGGAAAACCCGAAAAAACCCAAAAATCCGAAAAACCAAAAAAACCGGAAAAGACCCAAGGTTGAAAAACCCGAGTTTTATTGGTTTGGTTTGGTTTATAGATTTCAAAATTCGATACAAATAGTTTGGTTTGATATTTGAAAAACCCGAACCAACTCGGTTATGTACACCCCTAACTGTGGGAGTAGACCTAGTGCATCAGCTATATATAAGTGTTTGAATCAAATAGTTTTGGCTCAAATCACGTGCATGTATTAAACAATTCACTGAATTAGTATTAAAAATAATTTACCAACCCAATAAATCAAAGGGCCTCTATTGTATAAGATGATATTGTCCAGGCCTGCAAAACTCGATACTCCTATATATAAATAAAAAAATAGGTAATTTTTCTATTAACAAAGTAATGTCATGTTGCTATTGATTAAACTATAGTATATATTCATTGATTAGATTAATATTTGAATATTCAATCTTCCTAAACTTCATAAATCTCTTCATATTTGCTTAATTTCCTAAAGAAATCTCTCTTCTCCCAACCAAACCCAAGCACGTGCGTTTACTCGACTTTATCAAATACTTCCTCCCTTTCAATTTTAAATCACTTGTTTAAGACCGCCTTACAACGTCAAAATGATTTTAGTAATAATTAATTAACAAAAAATATGTTTTTTTAGCGATAATTAGCATTAAAGCCTAAAATGCATTGGATCCATGGTAATTAAATAATGTTGATAAAGACTTTAATATTCTTTGTTAATATACATATTTATTATCATTAAAAGTAATTTTTGTTATAGTATTTTTTTGATACATACTATATTAATATTCAATTTAGAACTATAAGATTTAATTTTTTTTTTTTTATATTCTTAAACTTCATGTCGGAATAGGATATTAAGTTTACGAACCCAATGGTGAGTGAATGGGGGAAGAGGACCGTTGACCTCTTCTTTGGGATTTCCTCCTCCAATTTTTGGATCCAAAACTCTGCAAGTACTCAAGCATCATGAGGTTAGCTTCACTCTTTATTTTTCAAAATGGTAATTGTACCATTGATTATGGACTATCCTCATACTGTTTGATCCTTTATTTTTATACTCACTACACTATCTGAGAATATCGAATTTTCATATATAAGGGATGGCGTTTACTATTAGACGTGAAATTATGAGAATTGGTACTTTTTTTTTTTTTGTAAAATTGGGGGCAGGGAATGGAGAAATGAAACCTCATTAATTAGGTAAAAAGATTCGCCAGGTGTGAAATTCCATTGTATTCGAGGAGTCAAGGATTTATCCCGAATCGTCCTTTCGAACCAATCTTTCTAAACCTGGAAAAAGACTTTGGCTATGATTCGATCTCGAAAGCCCAGACTTCATAAAAGGCGACTGATCAGAGAATTCCCTATTTCAAGCTTCCTTATAGGCAGAAGAGTTAGCAAAGGTACAGACAGCCCAATCTAGCCGAGACTGATTCAAGAGTTTTGGACAGATTCCTCTTGGAAAAGAGAGTCAAGGCCGCATTGGTGGGGGATGGGTTTCCCCCCAGATAGTTCTGGCTCGGAGGTCAGAAATCCGCAACCTCCTCTTTAACCACCCTACTAGGGGTGGGGCGGCTCTCTCTGAGAATACCTTAAATAAGTATTTGGGCAAGGTCGAGCGGGATGGCACGCAGGTGAGATCTCTGCTTGAACGTAATCATTCTTGTTTGGGATCGTTTTGAGGGCTGTTCTAGATGGATGCACCATAAGACCTCTCGCGGATGCTTACCTAAGCTACAGAACTCAATTGTTGGGCGCCTTAACTAAAGGAGCTAAACCGGAGGATCTCATTCCACCTTATCCTTCGCTGAATCTTTCCTTTGTCCTTCCCCTGAACTGGAGACGGAACTTTCTTGTTTTGTCTCGAAGAGACAACAAAACAAAAGGACAGCCCTCTCTATATCTCGGTCTCAGTTTAGAATCATATATCGCTGAGCATTTTTTTTGGTTGTAGTGCGGCAGGTAGTCAACCAACTGATCTACTAAGATTCCGTGTGAGAATTGGTATTTCCTTTAGTTTGAAAGGGATTTTCTGCTAAGGAAGAGGCTTTAAATTTCTGGTATGTTGTGTTCAACAACAACATACCCAGTGGAATCCTACAAGTGGGGTCTGGGAAGGTAGAGTGTACGCAGACGTTACTAATACCTCGTAGAGGTAAAAAGGCTGTTTCCGGAAGACCCTGGGTCAAGTGTAGCAAATCCAAGTACAATGGAGTAAGAAAACAGTGAGGGAAAAAACATAGCAACTAACAAGGGAAGCAGCGCCTGTGATGTTGTGTCCAGCAGTTTGAAATTCAGACTTTGTAGGTTCAATGCTACTAAATGTTAATTTGTATTCTGAACTTTCATGTATATCTTGTAGAGTATCATGGGGCATTTATGTTTACTGAGCATGAAAGTTTGTTCTTTTATTAATGTCATATCCATGTAATCAAGATTTTGATCATCAAATGATAAGATATTACTTGCGATAAACAATGTTATCCCTCTTAGTTTTTGGTCCTTAAATATACTTAGAGAAGAATTCTGCATTTATATTTTATTACCTATATGTTCTTCTTATTCGATTTTAAAATGTTTATCGATCCATTACAGAACAAGGAGAGTATTTGGGATTTCTCTTTCCCTGATCATCATCAACATGGCAGCTATAATGGAGCGTGCTGACGAAAATCTCCTACCAGCTGTTTACAAAGAAGTCAGTCAAACATTTAAGGCTGGTCCATCTGATCTTGGTTATCTCACATTCATAAGGAATTTCGTCCAGGGGATTGCATCGCCAGTGGCAGGTATTTTAGTTATAAACTATGACCGTCCCACTGTTCTTGCAATCGGTATCCTGTTCTGGTCCCTATCAACTGGTGCAGTCGGCACTAGTAACTATTTTATGCAGGTTGGATTTTGGAGGGCCGTAAATGGATTTGGACTCGCAATTGTGATACCTGCACTCCAGTCATTTATAGCAGATAGCTATATGGATGAGTCCAGAGGAACTGGATTTGGATTTCTTAGTCTTGTTGGAACTGTCGGTGGGATAGGAGGTGGAGCTATAGCTACTGTTATGGCTGGTTATAAATTCTGGGGTATTCCAGGATGGCGCTTTGCATTCGTCATGATGGCAACTTTCAGTATTTTTATTGCATTTCTCGTCTTTACATTTGTTGTTGATCCAAGAAAAAGAGCCAACATAGAGCATGATAATACGAAAAACAGTAATGACAGGTACGGGTTGCTTGTTGTAGCTTCATTTCCTTTGCTCTAGTTAAACATCGTTTAACTCTTTTCGTGATCCTATTTTAGAGAGGGATTGATAGAGAAGGGAAATACCAATTCAATGTCGATTTGGATGGAGTCATGGACAGCAATGAAAGCTGTCATGAAAGTGAAAACGTTTCAGTTCATTGTTTTGCAAGGTTTGGTTGGGTCCTTACCGTGGACAGCAATGGTTTTTTTTACGTTGTGGTTTGAATTAATTGGTGAGTAGCCTGCATTTCATGTTTTGAAGTTCATGACTGTCCATTGAGTCGTTTATATAAACGTGAAATGATGATGCAGGTTTTGATCACAACAGCGCAGCAGCACTAGTCAGTCTATTTGCTGCAGGATGTGCGATAGGATCCTTTTTTGGTGGTGTAGTTGCAGATAGAATAGCTCACACGTACCCTCATTCAGGGCGCATCATGTGTGCGCAATTTAGTGCTTTTATGGGCATCCCATTCTCATGGTTCCTTCTTTGTATTATCCCCCAGTCTGTGAGTAGCTACTATACATTTGCTGTGACATTATTCCTGATGGGGCTAACAATCAGCTGGAATTCTACTGCTTCAAATGGTCCCATGTTTGCAGAAGTTGTGCCTTCAAAACACAGGACCATGATTTATGCATTTGATCGCGCCTTTGAGGTCTCATTTTCCTCTTTTGCAGCTCCAGTTGTAGGAATTCTCGCGGAGAAACTATATGGTTATGATACTAAGTCTGTTGATCCAGTGTTAGGATCTGCAAAAGAGGCTTTAGCATTGTCAAAGGGCCTCTTTTCAATGATGGCCCTGCCTTTTGGCTTGTGTAGCTTATTTTATACACCCTTGTATTGGACATTCAAGAAGGACCGAGAGAATGCAAGAATAGACAGCATAAAAGAAACTGAGATGATATGACAATCACACTTCTATACTTTTATTTCTTACGCACTAAGCTCTAGCTACACGTAGGATGTGGGGGAGGACAGGATCACATTCGATCGATCGTGTATGCAAACCTTATCTTGCTTTACTACTAGAGAATATTTTCGAGGCTTAAACTCGTGACAACAATTTTTATCTTAATGTCAAGGCTCCCCTTAAGGATTTCTTATCGACTATAAACGTTTATTTATCTAGCAATGAAACAAATACCAAGAAGATTTTTCTCATCTTTTCCTCATCAAATTCGTGATAATATAATTTTAAAAAAAAATTACTATGTACAAATGGATAAAACAAGTTAGTATGTTTCTTTAACCAGTATACATTCAACACAGCTAAATTAACCAAAAAGAAAAAAGAAACATTACGCCGCTGCCGGGGATCGAACCCGGGTCACCCGCGTGACAGGCGGGAATACTTACCACTATACTACAACGACATCTTGTTGTTCACTACCGGTAAAGATATGTATTTAGTACTCAGAATATTATCAAATCAATATCCATAATTTATCCTCACAAATTAGGGATATTCACGGATTGAATAAAAACCGATCCAAAACCATTTTTATATAGTTTGCTTTGGTTTTACATTTTTAAAAGTTGATAGTAATTGTTTTGGTTTTGTTTAAAAAATCAAAGAAATAACTGAATTGACAAATTATATATTATATTTATGAATAATTATTTATGCAAAAAATGCAGAAATTTAATGAAAATATATTATGATGCATCTTTTATTTGTGCAACAATATCTATAGCTCAGTGGCGGAGCTAGAACTTTGACTAAGGGGTATCAAAATATAAAGAAGTAAAATTGCTTAGAAGTCAAGGAGTGTCAATATGTAATATATATACATAAAAAAAAAATTTTACTCTAGCTATATAGTGTAATTTTCCAACGACTGTAGTGGCTCCGCCACTTATAGTTTATGCATTATTCAGTAAATTTATGTTGTATAGTACATTGGATTAGCTAACAAAAATTTAAACATAATTGGTATTCTGGTACAAGAATTAAAAGATCCAAAATGGCACGTACACAATTCATTTCCTTTTGAGTGAATTGTTGTCTTTTTTTCTTTCTTTTGAATGAATTATTTCTTTCATTTTCATGTATGGTTAATAACCGAATATTCGAATTGAAATCGATAACAACCAACTCAAGAAATGTATATTATATTTAATCTGTTAATAATTTAAAAATCGATCAAATTGATTTGATTTTGATTTTAATCAATATCGACCCAAACTGATCCATGAACACCACTATTCACAAGTTGACTGGTAAATGAGTTTGAATATGAGACTCTATTGATTTTAAAACTTTAGGTTATACACCAAAATTGATATGTACTTTGTATTATTTTTGTTATCCTATTATATGTATGTAATAATAATGTTTCCACAAATACATGTAAAAAATAATAATGTTCCAAGTGTATGATGACACGCAAGTTTGGGATACAACTATATATACAAGTTGATGCATTATATATTGTTTGCATCTCTATGTAAAATAAATAGGATGGAGTGTATATCATATATATAGTTCATATACACAACATGCCCGTGATACCTTACCCAACTTTTGTCAGAAAACAAAGTTACTCCCTACAAAAGGTGTTCAATTTATCGTCAATTCATGACTACTATACTGCAAAAGGAAACCAAAAGAGAACAGAAAAAAGTGAAAAAGATCCCCCTATATGACCCCATATCCTTGCGTTGCTTCCTATTCATGATTCCACTTATTGATAATTTTTATATCAGAGTAAATATCTCAAAAGGTTATTCAATTATAAAAAAATATATACTAATTTCATTCGATTCATTGTTTTTCTCATACAAAATCACTCTTCCTAATTTATCATTAAATAAATCCACTTTACCCCCTTGACATTTTGAGTTTGGGAAATGATAAATATCCCTTCGCATTTTGAATAGGACAACTCCCTTAATCTTATATCAATGGCTAGAAATGAATTGGACTATTACATATATTTTTAAAATATAAAAAAATAATCCTTGAATTAAATAATACAATAACGAGATATTATTTTCTAATCTCAAAATTTTAGTATTATTAAAAAAAATTACTCAGTTATGAGGATGTTAGTACAGAAATGTGGATGTTAATATAGATGTATGGATATACTAGGAGTAATAAGATTAGAAATGAGGTTATCCATGATAATATAGGAGTGACCTCCATGATGAACAAGATAAAAGAAGTGAAATTGAGACGATTTGGACATGTAAAGAGGAGATGTGCAGATGTCCATGCGAGGAGGTGCGAGAGGTTGGATATAGTAGGCACGAGGAGAGGTAGAGATAAGCCGAAAAAGCATTGGGGAGAGATGACTAGACAGAGCATGACAATTTCATATTAACGAGGACATGACCTTAGATAGGAGGGTGTGGAGGTCACCTATTAGGGTAGAAAGTTAGTAGGTAGCGTAATATTGTCTTGATTTTCAAGGATTTAGGTTGTAGGTGTATGTCATTACTAATCGTATTCTTGTAGTTCTTACTTTGATATCCATCATTATATGTGTTTATTGTATTTCGGTTACTGCACTAGTTATTGTTCTTTTCTTGTAGGCCTTGCACAACTTTTCTTATTAGTTGTTATATTTCCTTCATTGTATTCTTCGAATATGTTGCAGTTTAGCCGAGGGTCTTTCGAGAACAACCTATCTACCTTCGTGAGGTAGTGATAAGTCCTCCGTACACTCTAACTGGTCTCCCCAAACCTTACTTGTGAAATTTCATTGGGCATGTTATTATATACACAATATTATTGTAGACCAATAAAAATAAAGAAGTAATTATTCTTGAAGACTACAAATATCTCGTTCTTAGTCAAAATATTTAGGCTTAAGTCATCTGAGGCCCCTTAAAGTTGTCCGCATAATTCACTTAGACACTTCAATTAAGGCTTGTACCTATCGAACACATCTACCATGCTGAATTTGATCCATTTGAATATTTTTTGCCTAGGTGGCACATTGTTTGTGATTCACACCCTTTATGCGCGTGAAAGGTTTTAAATTGGGCGTTTTTTTTTGGAAAAAAAAATATTATTTCTTCTTCATCTTCTTTGGCATCCCTTCCTCCATCACACTGCCAGTTTGCCGCCGCCGCTACACACCCTTTTTCTTCCTCTTATTTTCTCTGGATACTTAAGTTCTTTTACCTCCATTGTTGTTATATTTTTGGCCCCGTTGTCATCCATATTAGGATTGGCTGCACCACCATTCCACCATTATCACCGCCATTTTCATCATGTTTAATTTGTAAAGGGCTTTAAGTTTGGAGTCTGTCTCTTTGATGTTAATTTAGTAATTTGGTGTTAAATTTTTATTTATTATTTGCTTTGCTCAAATTTTTATAGAAGTTTTTTTATTTGTCATGAATGTGTTGTTTTGACTTTAAATTGATGTATATTGGCAGAATGTAAGGATGCTCTTCATCCAAAAAAGTTAATCGGTTATGAAACACAAAAAAAATCGAAATAACTCCATTTTTCCCGACAATGGTGATAAAACTAGTGATAAGATTAGTTAGTTAATCAATGTTCATTCACATAGTTAGTTAGTTAGTTAGTTAGTTAGAAGTCACAAGTTTACAATTTCATAGTTAGTTGAGTTTGTTAGAGTTAGTTGAGTTTGTTAGAGGTCTCTATCAGTGTGTATATATATACACATACATTGTATTGATTTGGAAGTTAGTTTTTCACACATTCTCAATAATATCTTTTCTCTCTTTCTTCTCTAATCATTAATGAAAAAGCTCAACCTCCATTAATGGAGGAAGTATATTGTTTCACAGCTTATGCTGCTGGTTTTGTCATGGTATCAGAGCGGTGAGATTCCTGCTCCTCTCTCGCCGTAAGTAATCGTATTGATTCAATTTGCTGATATTTTTCTCGTCGTCGTCTTCTCCCTAATTTCTATGAACGACCTCACTATCGTTCCTCTGTTTTTGTTTCGATCTTACTCATTATGAGTTCATCTTCATAATTCATCTGTAATTGCATTTGTTTTCATCTTCTTCTATGGGAGACGCTCTAGGTGATGCGACTGCTACTAACACTTCAACTCGATTGGATTCCAATAGCCCCTTCTATCTGCATCCCTCAGAGAATGCAAGTTCTACTTTACTTCATGCTGTTTTTTAGGGAACTAGCTGCAGGTCATGGAGACGAGTAGTTCTTAGGGCTTTATCTGTTAAGAGTAAAACTGGATTCATTAATGGAAAAATCGCGAAACCAAATTCTGCAGATCCAACCTTCATACAGTGGGAAAGGTGTGATGACATGGTGACCTCTTGGATTTTAAATTCTCTCTCACCAGATCTGCGAGATAGCTTGCGATACGTCAACAATGCCAAGGAACTTTGGGAGGAATTAGAGGATAGATATGACCAAACTAATGGCTGCAAACTCTATCAACTACAAAAGGAGATAAATGACCTTGTGCAAGGTAATTTGGATGTCATTGGTTACTATACTAAGATGAAGAAGTTGTGGGAAGAAATGAACACTCTTGATGTCAATTCTCAATGCACTTGTGTGTGAATTTGTGGTGGAAAAACCAAGATGCATAAGGCTGAGCAAGATAGAAAACTTATACATTTTTTGATGGGCCTAAATAAGATGTATACTGCTGTACGTGGAAACATTCTCATGATGTCTGATCTACCAACTATGGCACAAGCATTTGCCATTTTGTCACAGGAGGAAAAGCAGAGGGAAATGAAACCTCCTAGTCACATGGCTTTGGAATCCACCTCTCTAAATGCCTCTGTGTCACCACAATACAATGCAGGACCAAAAGGCTTCAATACGAACTATAATGCAAACTACAATTCTTATAAAGGAGGTGCAGACAGAGGTGCGAACAGTTCCAATACTAGCAGTTCTAATATTTTTAGGGGAAATTCTAGCACTGGGAACAAGTCAAATTTGTTCTGTGAGTACTGCAAACGAACTGGACACACTAAGGATAGGTGCTATAAGCTTCATGGTTATCCAACCAACACAAAAGCTCCAAGAGGAAAGGGCTCAGGATCTGCAACAAATGTGCATGCCTCTGAGGATGATAGAAGCCAGTGTGAGGAAATTGCTGAGCAGGGAAGATAAATTCCATTAAACCTGTCCAAAAATCAATATGAGCAGCTACTTAATCTACTTGGAACTCTGCAAGTTGGAGTTGATTGCTCAGGAAGCATGGCAGGTGGATCAGTAAACCTAGCAGGTATACTTGCTTGCTATTCTTCTATAAGTGAGATAGGTGATTTGTCATGTAAATGTATTAGATTAACTGTTGACTCTTGGATCATAGATTCAGGAGCATCACACCACATGACTTACATAAAAAATGCCCTTACAAACCTTAGAACATTACCCTATTCTTTCCTCATTACATTACCAAATGGATACAAGGTTAAAGTGACTGAAATTGGTGATGTTTGTTTGACTTCTACACTGACTTTGTACAAAGTTTTGTTTATACCTAGCTTCAAGTTCAATTTGATATCTATTCACTGTTTAGCCTTTCAACTCAAGGGAATAGTTAGCTTTAACAGCTCTTCTTGTTTACTGCAGGGCCCTTCTCTGAAGAGCCCTCTGGCACTTGGTAAAGCCTAGAATGGTCTGTATTTTTTTTGTCCAAAGTGCCACAATTTTCCACCTGCAAATGACAAGATTGTTTCTCATGTCAGACGTCAACCTGTTTCTTCTTTTAACTACTATAAGATAGCTTTTGTTGGAAATGAATGTCGAAGTCCATCTCAAAATGAAAAATACTTTCATACAATCAATAAAGAAGCTTGTGTTGTTGATCATATTTCATGTTCTGCTGTTAATTCCTCTCCTGGTACTAACTTTACTCACAATCATGACAATGAATTCTTATGGCATGCTAGGTTGGGACATGTACCTTTTGTAAAAATGAAAACTATCTCAACCATACCTCTGAACTTTTCCAGTAAGCAACTTTTCACTTGCACAATATGTCCTATGGCTAGACAAACTAGGATGCCCTTCCTAGAAAGTACAACCACAACTAGTACAACATTTGAACTGCTTCACATTGATTTATGGGGACCATACCACACACCTACTCATGATGGTCACCATTATTTCTTAACTATGGTGGATGACTATAGTAGGTCAACCTGGACATAACTGCTAAGGTGCAAAAGTAATGCATTGCAGACTATAAAAGCTTTC
The DNA here is from genome assembly GCA_035578085.1 of Solanum pinnatisectum. NCBI lineage: Eukaryota > Viridiplantae > Streptophyta > Magnoliopsida > Solanales > Solanaceae > Solanum > Solanum pinnatisectum. Next base: position 18,224,051 of record CM069077.1, read on the forward strand.
ATTTCCCTTATAGAAAATCAGTTCCATACCAAATTGAAAACTATCAGATCTGACAATGGTCTGGAATTTACAAGTACTGAAACAACTAATTTCTTTCAAGAAAAAGGTATAATACACCAAAGATCATGTCCTTATACACCACAACAAAATGGTGTGGTTGAAAGGAAGCATAAATATCTTCTTGAAACAGCAAGGGCACTTCTATTCCAATCAAAACTGCCTATGAAGTATTGGGGAGAGTGTGTCCTGACAGCCACATATCTTATTAATAGGCTACCCACTAAACTCTTACAAAACAAGTCCCCATATGAACTACTATATCAAAGAAAACCAACTTACTCCCACCTTAGAAGTTTTGGATGCCTTTGTTTTCCAACTACCTTAAAAACTCATAAGGACAAGTTTGAACCAAGGGCAACACCACATGTCTTCATTGGATATCCTTTTAATACAAAAGGCTACAAGGTCCTCGGCTTGGCTACCAAGAGAATCTATGTGTCCAGAGATGTTTTTTTTTTCATAAAGTTGTTTTCCCTTTTGTTATTTCTTCTGTTGGTTCCAATTTTAGTTCTGTCTTGAAATTCCTTGTAAGTCATTCTGATACATTGCCTTGCATGTCTAGTAAAGCAAATGATTTTGTTTATAATGAAGTGTTAAATGATGACACATTAGTTGAAGTCACTACTAACCATGTTTCCATAAATACTAATGCACAAACCACTGAACCTACAGTTCCTCTGTCTCCACCTATACTTAACACCTCTACCCTTGCCGATGCTCCACTTGCACCTACAAGATCAACTAGGCCCCTTCACACTCCAAGTTATCTGAAAGACTACACTTATACAATACCTAACTTGTCTTCTTCAACATCCACATCCACTTCTGATCCACACCACTCACTCACATATTTCATTTCCTACCCTGATCATGTATGTTTCACTAGTCTATGTCCTAGTAGTCAACAGTTGATCAATAATGTTTCACATGATATTGAACATTCTTCTTATGAAGAAGTAATTTTGAATCCTGCCTGGCAAGTAGCAATGACACAGAAATTTGATGCCTTGTATGCAAATGACACTTGGGAACTAGTTAATTTGCCTAAAGGGAAGAATGCAGAAGGCGGATGGTAGTGTAGAGAGGTTCAAGGCTAGATTGGTGGTAAAGGGGTACACTCAGCAGGCTGGAATAGATTACAATGAGACATTCTCACCTGTGGTAAAAATGACCACTGTTAGGACTATAATTTCTTTAGCAGCCAAGAAAGGCTGGAACATGTATCAATTGGATGTTAACAATGCTTTCCTTCATAGTGATTTAAATAAGGAAGTTTACATGGCATTACCATAGGGACTGGTAGTGGACAGTAGTCACATGGTTTGTAAATTGAAAAAATCATTGTATGGCTTAAAGCAGGCCAGCAGACAGTGGTATGACAAGCTGGCCAACAATCTATATTCCAAAGGTTACACTCATTCTAACAGTGATTATTTACTGTTTTATAGGAAGAATGGGTGCTCCCTGGTATTTGTTGCAGTATATGTTGACGATATCATTCTAATTGGGACTGACATAAATGAGATCACTTCTTTAAAGGTGTTCTTACATGATCAGTTCAGAATAAAGGATTTGGGCAGGCTGCATTATTTTCTTGGTCTGGAAATTTTGTACAGACAGGATGGTATTCTTATATCCCAAAGGAAGTTTACTCTTGATCTCTTGAACGAATTTGATTCTATGAGTTACAAAACTGCTACTTCACCTTTGGATTCTAATGAAAAGCTGAGACTTACAGAAGGCACACCACTATCAGATCCTACTCACTATAGAAAGCTAGTGGGGAAACTTAATTTTCTCACCAACACAAGGATGGATATAGCATATAGTGTGCAGCACCTCAGTTAGTTCATGCAATCTCCTAGAGAGCCCCATTTGAAGGCAGCCTATCATGTGCTCAGATATCTACAACAGGACCCTACACTAGGAGTTTTCATCTCTAATAACTTTGACCTCACCATCAGTGCGTATTGTGACTCAGATTGGGCCTCTTGTCCTGATTCAAGAAAGTCGGTGAGTGGCTATTTGGTTCTCATGGGTGATAGCCCTATTAGTTGGAAGTCTAAAAAACAACCCACAGTGTCACTGTCCTCAGCAGAAGCAGAGTATAGAGCTGTGAGACAAGTTGTGGGTGAAATAGTATGGCTGGAAAGATTACTTGATGAACTATCAGTAAAGTGTCCCTTACCTATACATGTCTTTTGTGATAGTCAAGTAGCAGTGCACATTGCTAAGAATCTAGTTTTTCATGAGAGAACTAAACACATAGAAGTGAATTGTCATTTTGTCAGAAACAAGCTGCAGTAAGGATTGATCACACTCCAATACATTCCCACAGATTCACAATTGGCTGATGTCTTTACTAAAGCCTTAACTGGAGTCAAGCATACTAATTTATTGAGCAAGTTGTCTGTATGTAACTCACCTCCAACTTGAGGGGGGGGGGGTGATAAAACTAGTGATAAGATTAGTTAGTTAATCAATGTTCATTCACATAGTTAGTTAGTTAGTTAGAAGTCACAAGTTTACAATTTCATAGTTAGTTGAGTTTGTTAGAGGTCTCTATCAGTGTGTATATATATACACATACATTGTATTGATTTGGAAGTTAGTTTTTCACACATTCTCAATAATATCTTTTATCTCTTTCTTCTCTGATCATTAATGGAAAAGCTCAACCTCCATTAATGGAGGAAGTATATTGTTTCACAGCTTATGCTGCTGGTTTTGTCAAATGGCAATCGGAACTTATTAATTTTCCGGTGAGATTTTTTTTCCCATCTTTCTCTACCTAAAACGAGACTAAGAAGAAAGTTATAATTGAAAAATAGGCTGATGGAAAGGAAGATTCGTCGTGTTGGAGATGGCACTGTACAGGGAGAGGGAGGGTCGCCATTAACGGGGTGGTATTGTAGAGGGAAATGTGAGTTTTGGCTTCAGTGGATAGCAGGGGAAGTGGGGTGGTTTAAGTTCAAGTTTTTTTCCATTTTTTTTTTTACTTTAAAATAATTTCCTTTTTCTTTACTTTATAATATAATGTTTAAATGATTTTTTGGATTAAAAAATTACACATGTCAATATATAATTAGTCAAATTGACATGTCAGCGCTAGTGTATTTCACACATTTTTTACCTTTGGCTTATTCTCAAAAAAATATTCAAATGGTTCAAATTTAGAATGGTAAAAGTATTCAATAGGTACAAGCCTTATTTGAGATATCTAAGTGAATTATGCGGACAACTTTAAGGGGTTACTAATGACTTAAGCCAAATATTTAATAAAAATAAAAGGAATCAAGATAATTTAAAGCTCTATAAAAAAATGTTCATGACAAGATATTAGAATAGACCTGCATGTTTCATAGATCCTTGGTAGATACACTAGAATCTAAGAACAGAGAAAGGGTGTGATGGAAAGAGAATCTTTCTATCCCCAAGGAAAAGGTTTTTTTTTTTTTTGAATTTTAGTGTTTATAGCATCCATTTATATGGCAAAGAAAAATGTTGTAGTTTCTTGATTTGTGCTTCTCTCTCTGCCTTGTTCTTCTCATCCACAAACTCTTCCATGACAAACACCCCCCACCCAATTTCTTTCTCTCTCCTTCTTCTTGCATTTCTTCATTTCTTTTTGTGTCTTCTTCTCCTATTTCTTTCACTTCCACCTATATATACACACACACATTGTTGTACAATAGTGTCAGAAATGTTTGAATGAGATCCTGAAATCAATTTACACTTGAATGTATAAATAATATCTTGTCAGTGTATACTCTTTTTACACTATTATGTCAGTTTTATCTGAATTTTATATCAGCAATGTTCTTTTATTATTTTAATTAACTAAATTATTTAAATAGAATTTAAACTTACAATTGTGTATATTGATTGATAAACTAGTAAGCTACAAATAATTAAAGAGGAAATTTCAAGAATAGCGATACGTTGAGCCTAATTATCAATCATATATAGTGGTAGTTTGGTTAATTACCAAACGTAGCAATAGTTCAGTGTACTATTCAATTCGTTTTGTATCAATGTATTAATTGTTGAAGTATTTGTTCTCTATATATCAGAGTGAATTAGATATAACATATACAAAATGAATTGATACAACTCCAAGTGAACAGATAAAACTAAAACTCTCGTTAATTTTGAAAAAAAAAAAAACTAAGCATGTTTGCTGTAGTTTTCACATAGATAGATAAAACTATTACTATTTCTTAGGATTACTGAGTAATCTTGAATAAGAGAAAACAAAGTACAATAGCTGTAAAGGGGGAGGGGGAAATTAAAAAGAGGGTAAAGACAATATGCATTAAGGTGATTTTGGCTTGTGGGGTTGTGCTTTGGTGTTTGAAATAAACTTGTCTTGCATTAATTGTTGAGGTTGTACACAACAAGAATATGACAATATTCATTAAGAATTTTATGGTATAAGGTAAGTTTTTTTTTTTTTTTTTTGCCAATAGTAGGTAGAAACTTGTTACCATTCTTAGAAAAATAAATCTAAAGAAATGCACAAATATGAAAAAGGCCAAGGTCCAACACAATTAAATTTGTGCCCACAAAAGCAACGGATTGGCATGTGCTTTGGTGAATTATAGTGATGGAAAGGACCAATTAATTATGTAGTCCCCCCCACCCCCACCCCCACCCCACACATGCACACCAGTTAATAGGGCATAGTCAATTCAGATAATCTAGTCTTTCAAGTACTATAGTCCTCATCCACCATGATCCTTGGATCATTTATAAGACATGGTCCAAAGTTGAGAATTATTGACATAGGGTTTCCTTTTTCTTTTTCTTTTTGTAATTTATGTGACTCTTTAATCATTTTGAAACATACCAAAATATCTTACATAATTCTACAATATGTTGAGATGAATAAAATAGAGAAACGTTATCGGTAATGATTCATATAGTCAATTCTAATTTATAAGGAATCGAGTCGTCGTTATTTTCATAAGTTTCGACAGATTTAAAATTTCAATATGATGAATTCTCTTCTAAACCGATTTTTAACAATAACTTTAATGCTTTTTTTTCGATTAATAATTATGTCATTCTAATATGCTAAACTTGTGAGCAATTAAGTCGTACTCGTGCCACATAAAATATGATGGAGGAAGTAACTACAGGCTATCAGGTCTTAATAAAACCAACATCCTAACTTAAGGTGGGGTGGGGAAGATGTTTTATGAAATGATATATGCATAATTTTCTCTTAAAAAGACTAGTAAACCATGCAAATATTTCTCAAACAGAATTAGTCAGAGTTCTCAATATATTACTCCATTCGTTCTATTTTATGTGACATTTTTCATAGTTATCTCAAAAAATAATTTAATTTTAAAATTTTTGTTTTACCCTCCTTAATGAAATGATTAGAAGTAACACAAATATCTAAGAATTATTTTAGACCATAAATTTCAAAAGTCTTCCACTTTTCTTCTTAAACGTTGTATCAAGTCAAATAATGTCACGTAAAAATGAAACGGAAGAAGTAATAAATTTCTTACCTCTTGGTCAGATTTTAATTTGGGAGTAGTGACAGTAGAGTGATCTGAGGATATTTCCTTAATGGATGGAGTAGTCATAGTTGAGGAGTCAGCTGCTTCACTTAGCTTCATAGACATTTCTTCAATTGATGGAGTTGGAGCAGGACTTGGACTATTTGAACTTACATAAGCTGAAATGCTCTGTGTTCCCACATCTCTTGTAATGCTAACTTCTTTCTTCTCTACAATTATATACAAAGTGTAAAAAGATTTTTCAAAAAATATTGTCTAACAATTTAAATTTTTAGACGAGATGATCACACATGGTACTATTAAAAAGAAAGACGTCATGGGTTCAAATCTTATCTATCCAAAACGAGTTTTTACGTGTTTAGATCATAAAAATAATCACTCACACGTGGGAGTGTGTATTGAAGATATAAGAAAATAAATAAAAATTAGGATATTATAATGATCAAAAACACATGCGAAGTATCATATTTTTGTGAGTTTTTCACCTGAGCTATCAGATGTTCACTTTTCCTACCTGAATTATCACCAACTATTTATCAAAACACACCTTAACTATTAGTTGTTCCTTTTTCCTAGCTGGACGATGTTGATAGTTAAGGTGTGTTTTGATAAATAGTTGATCATAGTTCAAGTAGAAAAAGTGAAAACATGATAGTTCAAATAGGAAACTCTCAATAGTATTTTTGACAATTATAACTTTGAATAACTGCTCAAGTAGTTAAGCTATTAGATGAGACGCACATTTTAACCACCATTAATAAAGAAGTGAAAACATAACTCACCTTTGGTTGGGATTTTGATTTCAACTTCTTCATGTGTAGAAAAAGAAGGTTTTTTCACATGGTGCTTTGTTTGGACTTGTGGTGTACTCTGAATCTGAGAAGGATAAATAAGAGGACCTGAAATAGTAATTCTGCTTGCAGGTTGTCTAAATGATCTTCCACTTAGTATTTTTGCAGACAAACATTCTAAAGGAACTTCCCCTGACAATGGATTACATATATATTTCTCAGCTTCATTCCATTTCGAATTCAAAGCCAAACCATCTGGTGACATATATTCCCAACTATATATTGTTTTTGCCTGTAATGCTGCACTCAAAAAAAAAATACTGCTTTTATACGCAATTCAAAATTTCGTTTGTGTTCAAAATCATGACTCACCTTTGAGGGCAGTGGTAAAAGAATATTTTGATGGATCAATTTCCTCTGTAGTTAAAAAAAAAATAGATTAGAACTAGTAGTACAATACTGCTTTTATACGCAATTCAAGATTTCGTTTGTGTTTTACCTCTTAAGGTGTAGCCAGGGGAGGAAGCAGTACTTGAAATTGTTACATTTGATCTAAAAGATTTTGCCTCTTCTCTAAAACTTCTAATATAAGATGCAGAGTACCTTCTTGAATTGGTTTTTTCTCTGTTTAGTTTAGCCTTAAGAGCCCATTCCCTCAAGTTGAACTCTGATTCATCTTGTTTTCTTGATTGTTCCATGTTGGTAATGAACACTTTGATGACACTTGAACTTTTTTTTTAAAATTTGTTACAAATATATGTAACCTATGCCATGTTTAAATGAAATTTGGTGAATGAAAAAAATGAGCTAAAAATTGGGCCACATGAAATATTTGGTTTATCTGCAAGTAGTAAGATCAGACAGAGCTCTAATCTGATTTTCTTGCTTTTGCATTAAAAAAAATGCAGGGGACTACGATAAATAATTGTTGTAAGGGTTTGCTTTATACACACTGAAAGTGTAAAGAAACAGTACCTAATTTAGGAGCTGAAGTACTGCTACTATATGTCTACAAACTATACGTGCTTGAGAATCAAAATAATCATGTTAGGAGTGTCGCTCACAAAAATGAGTCTTGCAGTGTGCATATCTAGACTTAATCAGAGCCCAATACGGGTACTGGACCCGGGTGGGAAGGAAAAGAAAACAAAACATGTAGTTTAGTCCTTATATTTTGGTACAAATAAATAAAAGTACTAGGTAGCCTGGAATTTTATGTTGATTGACCAAAACAATTTGAAGAAGTAATTACAAAGCTCTATATGGGTAACACCCCAGCTTAAGATAGAGATCCCACATCGACAAAACATAGGAACGATATTGGGTATACATGTAAGCAGACCTTACCAACTAGTGATGCATTTTAAAGTCATGCAGATTAGGCCCAGAACGGACAATAATACTAGATGGGTAGGCTGTTACAGTTACGTCGGGATGATTAGAACTTTCTCATACAGTAAAATCATAGTTCTTGTTGGGAGTGAGTGCCCATAAATCAATTAATTATTAGTACTAATAACTTGTTTAGTGTTTTAAGTAGTTAAAGCTTAATAATAATACTAATATAAACATGTTGAAATTGATGTGCTCTGGGCAACAATCAGAATTAATTTTAAAAGAAAATGATTCCATCTTGATTATGAAATTTCATCCATTGGCAAAACCAATGAAATAATGACATGTGTTGATGGTCACATTGCCATATTTTTCAAAGAATTGATGAAGGTGTATTCCACAGTGTTGTGTTATTTTCAGTATAGGTTGGATAGATTGTGGTGAAAGAGAAATTAGGGGAATAGTAGGGACAGTTGCATGGAAGAAATGTAATGGTAAGTTAAAATTATAGTATTATTATTTGTATGTAATTCATTCATTCATATGTGGACATACATGAATCCATGTGAAAATGTCAAGATCATTATCTTAATTAAAATGAGTGGCATACTAGCTAGGTAGGTCCCCTTTTTTTCCCTTGTTGATCACTCTCACATTTTGTCTCAATTGTATGCAAAGTAGGTTTCATGGCAGAGGATAGATAGAAAGTATAATTGAGTTGGTTTTATGTCCGTTAATTGATTCAACCATTTTAATCCTATTAGTTGTTGTTTTAAGGGACCTAAACATAAAAAAAAATAAAAAAAGAAAGAGGTGTCCGACTAAAAGTAACTTGTCTTGCCTAAGCAAGGATTGTTTATTTTGACTCGACGGGTGTCACGTGTGACATTGATTATTTTAATTTCTTTTACTAGATATACATTAATATGAATAATAAATAAAATGAAAATAGAAGGTACAAATATTACAATTAGAGGACAGTGATGTAAACAAAGTTGTGCACTTGCCTGGTGGTTTGGCACTTTGATGCTTATGAAAAATTCTGCATACGCTAATGTGCTTGATTGAAATATTCTTTTTATGATTCCACATGAGAATTGAGTATGAATATTAGGAGTGTTAAATGGGCGGGTTGAGTTGAAATTTGAGATATTAAAATTGGTTGAAATAGAAATTGGATTGGGTCTTGACCCGCACAAGTTTACTTTGGGCTTAAATGGGTTGGGTTCAAATGGGCTAAAAAACGGGTTGATCTTGACCTGCCCAATTTGAAAAATTTTAACACAATGATATTTAATTTTTATAATCACAATTCGAATTTCAGCTCAAGATTTTTTTTTTAAAAAGTAATAAATGAACAGATAAATCCTAAAAGATGTTAAATAGATAATGATTCATACCTTTAATATAGGAACATATCTTAGTAAAAAAATTTAAAACGGGTTGAAATTAGAGATTGAATTGGGCTCAATTGAGGATTCTCTTAAAATTGTTAGGCTTGAATGAGTTGAGATTTAACCCAATTCTAATTATCTTAAGTCCAACCCTTAAAATTCTGAGCGGGTTACCTATGTTTGAGTTCATTTTTACACCCCTAATGAATATAATCTATAGATCCAATTGAACTATCTGACAAACTCTTTAAGAAAAAAATTACGCCACACCAAATCCTTAACCAATCGATCAATATCTCAACAACAATATGCAAAGGGTTTCAAGCATCTAAATCATCGTACGAACATGCAACAAGACTTCAAGCTAGAAATCAAGTCTAGATTTAAATCTTATGAATTCGATATTCTAGTTTACAAACTTATGAGGTTTTAATCAATAATTTATATATATTCAAATATGTACCATTCAAAGTTTCGACCAAACTCATAATCAACACTTGTTTCACCCGCGCTTCAAACGACACATAACAAAAACTCATAAAATGGGTGTGAAAGCATCTCCGTAAACCAACTCACAAGGTTCATGAAGCTTCTATGAGTTAATAATGAGTACATAAAGTTATCTTCTACTAATATAATTAGCAAAGCATAGTTATTTGTATTTAGCTTTTGTAAATAACAAAATTAGAAAAAAAAGAATCTTAATACTACTCGTGGCTAAAAGCTAAAATGTACTCCAAGTAATCTTTTTTAGTTGATTGAATGTGGCTTTGGCTCATTTGCACACAAAATTCGATACAAGTGGGATTAGTTGGGTATATAGGGCCACAACCATTGAAGCAAAGGTTTGGGCTCTAAAAGAAGAGACGGCAGTCAATTTCATTCCTGACACTAATCAACGTGCATGCATAGTTGATATAGTACTAATATTGTCAAGTGTATACCCACTATCTTCCTCTCACTTTTTGAGTACCTACTTTCCACCTCAATATAATGGACAAGATGCCCCAAGAAACTTTTACCATGCAACTCACACCCCCATCGACCCAGTCTGAATTTTCATAAAAGAGGTACTTCAAAATATAAAGAAGTAAATATACAAAAAAGTTATACAGATTCAACATCTTATATAAATGATATAATTTTTAGTCAAATAGGGTTCAAATGAACCCCTTGGACTTACCTCTATGAGACAACAATAATAGAAATAATAATATCGAAAAAATAATAACACACAATTTTATGTGAGGATCTTTTCGGAGAAAGAAAATCATGATTAGTCATCAACTCTTATTAATTCTCGATAAGATGATATAAATGCATTAATTCAGCAGAGTTTATATAGTTCGTAAAAATCCTAGTCCTAGATATTCTTAGGGCTTTCTTAAAGTATTTTCTAAGTAACTTGCGGACTATATCTTGCTTAGTCCCACAACACTTGCCATCACCCGCAATCAGGCCCAATTACTTAACCCCACCACATAGAATATTTTATGTAAGAAGATGTTAAATCATAAACGCTATTTTGTTTCAATTTATATGATATCATGCGAATTTTAAAAGTCAAATTTCTTAATTTTGATCATAAAATTAAAATTAAACATAGAATTCTTTTTAAAAATTAAAATAAAATATGGTAAAATTTATATATTTGAAAATTGTGTTAGAATACTATAAGCTACAACGTTTAACAATTCAAATTATTTGAAAAGGCATATAAAAGTGGGATAATTTCAAAATGAAGTACAATTGCCTAACTTATATGCCTGAAATATACACTACAAAATTTTAGCCAAAACACAGTCCAATATACAACCTTATATATCCCATATACAACAATATACAAAACTCTCATATTTTGTTCTAAAAAAATGTTTAAAAGCTTGATATACAGTATTATACAACCCATATATAACATTATACAACGTATAAAAGGCACTATACACTCATATACTTTAATATACAATATTATACACTACAAATCAAAAAATTGAACTCGTCTTCTCTCTTGAATCCAAACACCAGATTCATCCAAAAACACCTCAAAAACTACATTAAATCACCCAAAATTTCATATTTAGGTTCATCAATGCATAATCAATCTTTTGTTACAATACTCACTCAAAACAGAGATTATTAGTAAAAATTATATTTCTAAATTTTAAACTTCGAGCTACAACAATGTCCACTTATGAAGTTACTGCACAAAGTGAGAACTTTTTAGGAGTTTTAATTTTATCACATAAAATTAAACAAAAGAAATATGTATATATACAAAGAACACACTATATATTGATCAACTTCATATCTTCTTCTACATATAATATTCCAAATGCCACTTAAGTTGCATAAATACTCAGAACTTGGCATAATGGTGAATATTCATACTTTCACCCTGAGCAGATTCAGAGGCTCTGTTACGAATTTACATAAATCCCCTGTAACTTGTTGTCCAAATTGTATATACGTACTAAGAAATTTGTTAAATATTTAATTATTATAAATCATGTTATTATTAAAATATTTACTTGAGGTCATTGTAGAAATCGATAAACTTCAAATGTTAGATCTTTCTATTTCAATCTATCAATCAATGCCGTCCGTAATTTCACCACTCTCAACGAGTCATGTTTTTTTTATTTATTATTATTTATTATTATTATTATTATTATTATTATTATTATTATTATTATTATTATTATTATTATTATTATTATTATTATTATTATTATTATTATTATTATTATATAACTAATGTTTGTGGTGTCATTCACGCTTAAATAGTTGTCACATGTCCTAACAAATTATAAATTTCAGAAAAATACAATTATTTAATTTACATTGTAAAGATATAACTCAAAATTTACATTACAAATCTTTAGCCTAAAACTTAATTCTGTAGATAAAGATATATAAAATTTTCATATATTTTTTTTAAAAGTATTTAAAAATTTGATATACAATAATATACAAAATTATAAGAAATATTTATATACTCATATATAATAATATACACTTTATACTCTATCATGCAAAATAAATGACTTCATCTTCTATTTAGATGATTTTTGGGAATAGAAATTCAATTCCATTGTTAGTTGGGTAGCTGGATCTATCCTATTTTTCATGGTAGAGGGTAAAAGAAATAAGGTGTATTTGATGTGGGTTTGTAAAAACAAATTTAATAAGAATCTATTGATAGCAATTGTGAAGTTTTATTACGGTGGAAGCATGAAATTGGGTCAATTTAGGTAAGTATTGAAAATTTTAGCTAAATTATGTAAATTAATTTTATGAGTTGCACTAGAGTGTAGTTATCTCTATATTTAAGTTAAAGATACACTAATATTGTTGAGATTACATTCAAGTGTGTGACCTAGTGGATAATGAAGTGAGTTGAGAATCACGAGGTATCAACTTTAAATCTCAATAGAGACAAAGACATTACATAATTTATTTTTTCATTTAATTGATGTATGGACAAGCTAACCCTAAACACTATAGTTATAAAAAAAAAAAAAATATTACAATAATATTACTAATCGGATTTATTCAATCTTCTTGTTTTAATCGAAGATAGATATTTTCTTATGCCTTTTGACTAAGAAAGATTAATATTTTATGATGAGTATTTAAGCATGTCACTCTAATATTGCAATCGCGAGGAAGGAATATGAGAAAACTATCATATATTTTCTCGAACTAAAACAGATAATGGTTGAGATTAGGGGTGTACATGATCGATCAGGTTGGTTCAGGATTTTCAAATATCAAATCAAATTATTTGTATTGAATTTTTAAATTTATGAATCAACCCAAACTAATAACATTCGAGTTTTTCAACCTTGGATTTTTTAGGTTTTTTTTTTTTTTTCAGTTTTTTCGATAAAATATTCATATAAACATATAATTAACTTGTGCTCCAAATATTTCTTTAGTTCTAACAAAATACAACTATCTAACGAGTTTCTTAAAAAAAAACAATACAAAATATGAGATGAGTGATGACGCTAAAATATTCAACAAAAAATAATAATGAAATCGCATAAAATAAAATTACAAATTAATAAGTCATAATGAAAATGATCATAATTTAAAAATACTAGGGTGTTTGGATTGACTTAAAAGTTGGCCAAACCTACTTTTAAGTCAGTTTTTTACTTCATCAAGTGTTTGACAAAAATAAAAATAAGTCAAAAAATGTCTTAAAATAAGTTAGGAAGTGTTTGACAAGATAAAAAAATAACTTAAAATATGTTTAAAATGACTTCAAATAAGTTAAAAATCAAAAGTAGGTCTCCTCCTACTTTTTATTTTTTGACTTAAAAGTCATTTCAGTTTGACTTTTTATTTTTCACTTAAAAGCTACATTTTTTAAGTCAATCCAAACGGGCTCTAAATCATGCTAAAATAAGTCTAATAAGTATTGATTACATGATTAAATATTAAAGAAAAATTAAAATTAGGTTAGGTATTTTAAATGTCTAAACCAATGTAAAACTAAATAACAAATATTTAACATTATTGTCATTCTTAGTGTTGAATTAAATTATTTCTTTTTGTTAGCATTAATATTGATTTGATTTTAAATTGAGCTTTATTAGTGCAATGACCTGTTCCTATCATTATAGAAATGCCAACGGGGGAAAATTTGGGGTTGAAAAACTTTTTCGTAGTATTTTGATTTTCCCAATCTTGTCCAAATTTGGACGAAATTGGAGTCTTTGAGGTGTAGGGAAATCTGGTAACAATCGGTGAAGTATTTGTGTTTTTTATTACATGAGCAGTTAGATAACTCGTTAAAGAATCCGTACGACTTTACGAAATTAAATTCGGGGGAGTAAAACTCCCGGAATCGATCTTAGCGTAAAGATATTTTCTGAGCATCGTGGGTTAGAGGTGTGTTGTGAAATGAGAATTTTGGAATTCTTGAATTAACTCTCTGTCTCGCGTAACTGCATTGGCGCCACTTTTTGCCGCTGTGGCGGGGCCGCTACAGTGGGGTGACGGCCGCTGTGGCGGGATCGACGCAAATTAAAGTCGTTAATAAACCCCTAAACGACCTCATTATGCACTTTTCGACTTTTAGAGCTAAGGAACGGACCCCAAGCGACTCCTACTTGTTTTTCACCATTCTTGAGGCTAAAGGTAAGATTTTCACTCCCCGAATCCGTTTTTCGATCTATATAACGTAATAGAATGGGTGAATATTGATGGGGGAGGGTTTTGTTATAGATTCTATGGTGGAACAACCCTAATTTAGATAATTGGGATCATGGGTTTGATATAGGGTTTATAGAATTGTTAGTAATTCGGGTAATTAATGATTGTTTATTAATTCCTGTATTATATTGATTGTTTGTAGATCAAGAACAAGCAGAACGAATTCGGAAAGGAAAGGATCAAGTTTCTTAGGGTTTCAAGCTTGTTTCGAGGTAGGTGATGGTTATGATTCTATGATTGTGTGATATATGTTTGTTCTTGCTTCATTATGATACTTGTATATGTATGAATGTTGCAATGCTGATCACACTTGTTGTAAATGAGATAGATGAATTATGATTGCCATGAAATCATGACTTAAATGTATGATCTTAATGATATACTTGTGATTGTGATTGTGGTGTGTTGAATAGATCGATTGCCACGTTCCGGCATAACTAACTTGGATCGGTTGCCACATTCTGGCATAACTATGGGATCAGTTGCCACGTTCCGGCATAATTATGGGATCGAATACCACGTTCTGGTATGTTAACTGTTTAGGTTTGGGTTCCATGAGAGGACCAATGATTTGATATAAAATGTGAAGTTGTTCGTTGTTCGTAAATGTTGATAATATTGTATATGTTGATATATATGCATGTGATTATAATGTTGTCTTGATTTGCTTATGTTGCACTAGTGGGATAACCGTGTGATCCTACCAGTACATTGTGGTTGTGTACTGATACTGCACTTGCTCTTATTTTTGTTGAGTACAAGGCATTTTCAGGCGGCTAGTGACAGACCTCACTTAGGAGATAAGTGATCGTCACTTTGAATTCAAGGGTGAGCCAATTCTTTCGGGCTGCCAAGGAATTCTCTTTCATCTATGTCCACCATTTCAAGACTTAGACATTTGTTTTAGTTAGTTTATTAGTTTGGGTTGTATCCATTCTTGTTTAGACTTGGTTCATTGTTAGATGTTTTGGTACATTGACTTTCAGGTTCTAGGTTATTTCTTCTGCATTGTTAGTTGTTAGATCTTTTGTTGAAGTTTATGGGAACTTCAGTTTAGCTATTATATTTGTTTTCATATACTTAATGCCTTAGTTTTGGTTTAGTTACTTGGTTTGGGTTGTAGTAGTGGTTCTCCCACCGGAGAGTTAGTGTGGGTGTCAATCACGACGGTCTAGTTGGAATTCTCTTTTGTCTATGTCCACCATTTTCGGACTTAGACATTTATTTTAGTTAGTTTATTAGTATGGGTTGTATCCCTTCTTATTTAGACTTGGTTCATTGTTAGATGTTTTGGTACATTGACTTTCAGGTTCTAGGTTATTTCTTCTGCATTGTTAGTTGTTAGATTTTTTGTTGAAGTTTATGAGAACTTCATTTTAGCTATTATATCTGTTTTCATATACTTAATGTCTTAGTTTTGGTTTAGTTGCTTGGTTTGGGTTGTATTAGTTGTTCTCCCACCAGAGAGTTAGTGTGGGTGTCAATCACGACGGTCTGAGTCGTGACAAAGTTGGTATCAGAGCTTAGGTTCATTGATCTCGATGTACCGAAGCGAGTCTAATAGAGTCTCGTGGAACGGTACGGGGACACCTTTACTTTTCTTCGAGAGGCTATAGGACTTTAGGAAATCTCTATTTTTCTTTTGTCTCCTTTCGTGCTATAACTTGATTCCAATTGGTATCTGTCAATTCAAATTGATATCTAACCTCCTTCACTCATCTGTCCGCAAATGGTTAACACTAGATTCAACGGTGTCAAACCCGTAGCCCCCGTCAATGCTTCGGTTAAGGAATCTGCAGCGAGAGATCGCGGTCGAGGCAAAAATAGAGGAAGAGCTAGGGGTAGAGGCCGTTGAAGAGTAGAACCTGCTGGAAATGGAGCTCCTGTTGAGAATGCTCCTATGAATGAGAACCCTCATGCGCATCATGAAGAGATAGAAGAGAATGTTGATTTTGATGTTGATGTTGATGTTGAGATTTAGGACAAGGGGGAGAGGTGCAGGCTGAGACTACAGGTGTTCCTCCTTTAGATCCAGTGTTAGCTCAACAAATCATGTCATTCTTAAAGAGTTTGGTTGGTCCTAAAGTGTTTCCTTCTGCTCAAGCAACTCAAGCTCCTACTAATCCTCCTGTTGCTAGTACTGCGTCCAAGGTGGGTGGGACTGGAGGTAATGCTGTTTTCTTCCGTCCTTTGTTGTGTTCTGTTATGACTGGTAATGAGCATGAAATGTTGACGAAGTTTCTAAAGCTAAAGCCTCCTGTGTTTCTTGGTTCTGAGAATGAGGATGCTTATGAGTTTATTCTGGATTGCTATAAGAGGCTTCATAAATTGGGTATTGTTCATCAACATGGGGTTGAGTTTGTGTCTTTCCAACTTCAAGGTGAGGCTAAGTAGTGGTGGAGAGTTTATATGGAATGCAGATCTTCTACTTTACCTCCACTTACTTGGACCCAATTTCATACTCTGTTTCTAGAGAAGTATGTGCCTAGGACTTTGAGGGATCGCAAGAAGGATGAGTTCATGGCTTTGGAGCAAGGTGATATGACTGTGGCTGCTTATGAGGCCAAGTTCTATGCTTTGTCTAGATATGCTACTCAATTGGTGACTACTGAGGAAGAGAGAATCCGGTTATTTATTAGGGGATGAAATTCTGAGTTGCAAGTATTATTTATTCATATGACTTCTGCACGAGGAAGCTTTAATGAGGTGATGGGCTATGTTAAAAAAGTGGAGGGGGTGAGGCGAGATGATCACGCTAAGGCATGGGCAAAAAGAGCCAAGAATTCAGGTAACTTTCAAGGTTCTTATTCCAAGGGGTCCGGGAGGCAAACGCTTGCAGCCAAGCCAATTCAGTCCGTTATGCCCACCATTCTGGTGCTGCCGAAACTCCATCTCATAATTTCGGAGACGACGAGTCTCCCGCCCGGCCAGGCGGCGGACCATCTTTGATCGTACTTATTCTGTTATGGAGAACCTGGGCATATGAGGAGAGATTGTCCCCACCCACATGTGTTAGATTCTACGCAACAGCAATCTAGAGCAATAGTACCCGCGGGGAATGGTAATAATAGTAGAGGACGTCCACAAGGTGAGCGAAAAGGTAATTAGCGAGGCCGTGAAGGTAGAGGAAATGGTAATGCAGGCAGAGGTAATGTGTAACCAGGCAGGGAAGTGGTTCGTCAAAATGATAGGGCTCAGTGTTATGCCTTTTCGGGCAAGAATAAGGCAGAGGCGTCTGACGATGTGATCTCATGTATTATTCTTGTTTGTGACTGGATGGCTAATGTGTTGTTTGATCCGAGTTCTACTTATTCTTATGTATCTGTACAATTTGCCTCAGAGTTTGATATGATTTGTGATATTCTTGATGCCCCTATCCATGTTTCTACCCCAGTTGGAGAGTCAATCATAGTTACCCATGTCTATCGTGCTTGTCCTATTTTGTTTATATGTTTTCAGACTTGGGCTGATTTGGTGATTTTGGATATGACTGATGATGAGTCCATAATTTGGACTCATTTAGGGCTTAATTTTAATAGATTTAGTGTCCTCGAATGCATATTTTGTCTTAATAACTGATATAAATCCTTGAAATTCAGGTATTTGAACTTAGGGACAAAGCATGTACACTGTTGAGCAAAAAGGAACAAGGTAACTGAAAGAACAAGAAAAGAACGCTTGAGGATCGCCTAAACCATTAGGTGAGTCGCCGAATTGCCTTGATCTCACCTAATGTTCCAATGTGCCAAGGAGAAAATCAAGTCGACGATAGAAAGGAGCAGTCGGCGAGTATTCGAACAGTTCCGCGATGTAGTGCCTTATCGCCCAAAGTTGCAGGACCTCAAGGATGCTAAAGGCAAAAGTAAAAAGGCGATACAAATGACCAAAGGGCGGATCACCAAGTGGATCGGTGATCCCGACTAACTGCGCCAACTGAACCTTCGCAGCACACTCTTTGGAAACTATAAATACTTGTTTAAATTTTTAGCTTAGTATCAGATTTTGTAGGAAATCATATTATTATTCAGTTTTAGAACTTGATTTTTGGAGATAATTTTCCTTATCTTTGGAGATTTTGAAGATTCCCATTTTGAAGAAATTGGAAGTGGGTATTGAAGATTCTTCATCTTTGACGTTTGTAAAGACCATATCAATCGTATCCACTGTATGAAAACACTTTTAGTATCGACAAATATCTCTTTATTATGTCTAGCTAAAACCCTAATTCTTGGGGTGTGATTATGTGAATATGGGTTTTACTACTGAGTATTGCTAATTGATTATTTATTCGCTGTTTAAAAGTGATTTCGCTCAGTGGTTGTGTTTGAATTTAATGGGGTTGTAGTTGCAAATACAATTTTAGCTTCATGTTTTTGGCTTGCTCGAGAGAGAGAAGTCGTAAAACCAAAACTATTGAATTGATGGTCTGTGGTTATTGGGTTGTCGTGGGTTCAGCTCTAGAGAGTGAATCCTAAACCCTCTCCCACACATTCAGCTCGAGAGAGTGAATGGACTAAGGCGAAGACTATGCTTCATTGCCGCTTATTGGTGTTCGAAAGAAACCAATTTGATTCGAGGTAAATTATTTGAGAGAAAGTTTACCCCCATCATGGTCTAGCTTACTTACCAATTTACAACAATTTACTATCAATAGCAATTACTTGGTTGCTTACCTTAGCCCATAATCCTATCACATCCCAAGAATCTCGTCTCCATATATGTATTTTTGTTTTTAGTTGTCGTTTTAGTTGCTAATTGATTACAAAACTCCCTTTTGATACTTGAGACTTGTGTCACCCTTTAATTTATCATGTTTTTCTTCGTAAATGTTTATAACTATAATTGACTTGAACACATTTATGTTTTTCTATTGATTCTCAATTACGAACCGCTTCATTGGGACTTGACCCCAACTCACTAGTTAGGTTATATTACTACTCAAGATCGTTGGCACTTGAACTGAAAATAGTGTCCTAATACGTGAAATCACAATGGTGCCGCTGCCGGGGAGTAGTGTTATTTGAGAATTTCTAGTTAAGTTAGATTTTGTTCTTGTTAGTTGTAGTTCTACTTACTTAATTTCAGTTTTGTTTTGCTTGTTAAGCAGGAAGTATGAGTGTGAATGGCAGCCAAGTAGGCCATTAAGATGACATCATAAACCTCAACGATGTCAACGAGCCTCATGCTAATGACCCCCATCTCATGGGAGGTATTGGTGCCATTCGCTTGCCACCAGCCGAAGGGAATGCGGTGTTCCATATCACAAGTACTATGTTGCAACTCTTGCAACTAAAAGGGTTTTTCAGTGATTTGGCTTATGAGGATCTCCATGAGCACATTAGAAACTTTGTGGATGTATGCGAACCATTCTCCTTCAAGAATATCTCCCAAGAATCGATCCGATTGAGGTTGTTCCCGTTCTCTTTGATGGGAAAGGCGTACAAGTGGTTGGCTGAATTGCCACGTGAATCAATCACTTCGTGGGAGGAGTTGGTCACCGCATTTCAAGTGCAATTTTTCCCTCCATCGAAGATGATGACTCTTCGGGACAACATTCAGAGCTTTAAGCGTCTAGAAAGCGATCCTAATCATGTAACTTGGCTGCGATTCAAGAAGTTGGTGCTTCAATGCCCAACCCATGGCTTGCCTGATAACATGTTATTGTAGTATTTTTACCGAAGTCTTGATTCGGTAAATAAGGGTGTTGCACGGGGGAAGTCCAATTGAGTATAATGTGTGTCACATGTTTGCCGATGGGTAAGCCTGACCAAATATCTTTGGAAGGTTTGATGCAGCAACCTTATGTGATAGCGGCTCAACTCTTGGATGGCATGACTACCATAAACAGGGCGTGGTATACCCGTGAAGACTAGGTCTCCACTCTCACGTTTAAGTTGACTAAGGAACAGATGGAGAAGGACCAAGAGAGGGACCAGAACATGGCCAAGATTATGACACAACTTGATATTTTGTCGAAAAATGTCATGGGAGCTGGTGCTCGAAGTGTCAATGTTGTGGGTGTCGGGTGTGTTAATCGGATGAGTCTAAGTTTGAGGCCTTGTATAATGAAGAGGTAAATTTCCTAGCCAACCAAGGCGGTGGTTATCGTGCAAACTACCCGAGGCAGGGTTGTAACCAAGGTTGGGCTAGGGATGAAGGTTGGAAAGATCGAGATCGTGAATGGAGGGACCGTAATCCGAATTGGAAGGATGGAGAGAAGGATATGTATGTACCTCCCCACGAGCGCCAAAAGCCAAAGGATTCAGAAGGTGGTAGGTCTAAGGATATGCTCTCTCGTATCCACAACAAAGTTGAAGGGTTAGACAAGATTTTAAAAGAAATGAAAAAAGATGTGTCTACCCTTAGCCAGACCATTACCTCTCATTCTGTGTCGATCAAGTAGTTGGAGACCCAAATGGGGCATACATCATCTCATCTCAACCCGAGACAGCAGGGGGGTTGTCATGACCCGATTTCTCAAGTCATGATGGCACCTACTATAAACCCACCGGTAGGTAAGCCAACCTGTAACCCGGAACAACAAGTAATGGGTCTGAGGGCAGAAACTAAACAAGAGTAGGCAAAATTTAAGATAACAAATAAATAATTTTAAAAAAAAGGCGGACGCAAACCAAAACATATATACAAATAAAGATCCCTCCCAAAACCTGGAAGTCACTAGTACAAAGCTACTAACAAAAAGAGTACAAGTCCCAAAAGTGGACCACAGAGACTGGACTATCTCGAAAGGTAAAAGACAAGTCTATATATACAGATAAAGACTGAAATAGTACAAAATGTTGTGTGCTCACCCCCGTCTTCGGATCAGACTACTCCAAACTGTATCAATGCTGGCCACTGGTGCTCGGACCTGCATCACCAAACAGATGCAGAGCGTAACATGAGTACCAAAATAACAGGTACCAGTAGGCATCATAGGCCGACTGAATTTGAAAAGTAAAGGTAATATGAAAAGGAGGAATAACACAAACAGAGATCAAGAATGGAAAACTAAGTAACAATGAAATGCACACGAGTGTAGAAAGAACTAACTAAAGTAATCTATAGGCTAACTACACCTAATTGGACCCCCATAAGCCCAGAAGATACACTCGTGCGCAAGTTAAATTAAAAACCCGAACAGACCCCCATAAGCCCGACGAGTACACATAATAACTATAACTAAAGAGAATTGCATATGAGAACCCAAGAACGAAGAACATCGAACCAAAACCTTAACCCCAATAGTAGAATATGAAAATACGGAGGCCGTACTTCGAACCGAATGCTCACTAGAAGTACCCAATCACAAGTATCAATTAACTGAGGCCGAATCTCTAACCGGATGCTTTGTATAAGTATCTGGGCGATAGAGGCCGGACCTTAAATCGGATGCTCTATATAAGTATCTGGGCGATAGAGGCCGGACCTTAAATCGGATGCTCTTCGAAAATATCAATGAGGTCGACACCGGAGCTCGAATCCGGATGCCCAAAAAAGGTGCCAATATAGCTGCTAAAAAAGTCCCAGTTGATCCATACTCATAAATGTCCATGGAACACCATCCATACTTAGTCAATCAATGCAAATCCTTGGAACCGAATCGAAAACCAACTTCAAATCGCGAATCAGAACCAGTGTCGCCGATGTAACTCGTGAAGCTGTAACATCGAAGAAATAAGGATAACTATCATCGGAGCAAGCGTATCACCTAGCCAACATGTTCTTCTAAAAAAACCACTCAAGATAGCCCCAAGAATCACTAGAATCGGACTTGAAATGAGAGAGTTATGAGGGTTTGAAGTTTGGTAAATAAGGCTGAAATGAGGCCTTTAAAAGGCGAAACTGGTCACTAAAAGACCCAAAATCTGGTCGTTAAAAGCCCAAACTCTGGCCACTAAAATGGGCTGCACTAGATTTCAACTATTGCCATTTATGCAAAGTCTCCGACGGAGGGCTCGAAATTCGTTCGGAACCCGATAAAGATAAAATAGATATGCTACCCTACTAAATTCGACATTCCTAACTCAACAGCGCTGACAAAATTTCCATCAAAGGTCACCTCGATAAAAAGAGGATCCCACTTCCAAAGGCCATTTTTAGCCAAAATCCACCGAGGGGCTCGGAATGAGTTCGGAGGCCTCAAGAGTCGAACGAAAGGTCGTTCTAGATAGGGCTGGGCGTTCGATCGGTTCGGTTCGATTTGTAAATTTCAGTTCGGTTTTTCAATTTTCGATTTGGCCAAATGTGAAACCAAACCAAATCGAAATAAATTCGGTTTGGTTCAGTTATTATAATTTTGGTTTGGTTTATTTCGGTTTAACCAAATTTAACTAACAGTGGCCTGTGGCATACTGGCATATGGATAATTTTCAACAAATCTTTAACTTGCAACTTACCATATCATTGACTAAAATATCCAAACAAAACTGATAATTCTTGTCCAAGCAGTCCGGTAGGAAGCAATATTAACAAACTAGTCGAGAATAAGAATAAAAAGACTATCAAGAGTCAAGACAACAACACTACACAATTCAACAAACGTGTGCCCAGCCCTAAAATATAGTTAGTTACAAACTAAAGTCCAGCTGCCAGTAGGTAGCATTGCAATTTGCAGCAACCAAAAGATTTACAAAACCAACAAAACATTGTTGTGCAACCTCCAGTGTAATAGCTCCCAAGTTCCAAGTTCCAACAGATAGCAACCAAGAAAATAACAAAACATTGATGTGCCTGCGAGAAAATAGAACTCTTTAGACAAATGATCTACATTTCATAATAAAATATATAAAACTATCAAGCAAGTTATGTAAATAAGTTCTTTACTTACCCATTACCAGTTACCGCGCATCACTAGTTGATAGTTGAACTTACAAGTTGCAACTATATATCAATAATACTAGATTCAGTTCCATTACAAGCAAAATCTAAAAAATATGAAAGAATTTGTTAGTTGTTAAGAAACATAAGTAAGAAAATTATTTTCAAGATAATTAATACAAATACCAAATTCTTACCAAGTTCAAGTTGCTCAAGATATTCTAAATCTTCCTCAATATTGATTGGAAAAGGCTCACTTCTAAGCCAATCTTGAACACAAATAAGAGATTGCACAAGTTTAGGAGTTAATGAACTCCTAAAGGGATCAAGAACACGACCTCCTGTGCTTAATGCACATTCTGATGCGACAATTGAAATGGGAATGGCTAAGACATCACGAACCATCTCCGCGAGAATAGGAAATCTCGGCTCATGAACTTTCCACCACATTAATATATCAAATTCATCACTATCTGGCTCAATATCTTCAGCAAGATATCTTTCCAATTCTGATTTACTACCTGAACTTCCACTAACTTCTTTATGCTTCTCAAATTGTTTTTTCGTTCTCATTCCTCCTCTATTTACAAAGTTGTCACAACCACTCACATTAGATATACTTGATGAGTTGTCAAATGAAGTGGGTGAAGATGGTACATGTGAAGAGCTTTTTGAGGATTTCTTTAACATAATAATCAAATAATTTTTTCATGTATATTTTCACTTCTGAACATAGCTTGTCCCCTACTTCTTTTCCAAACATATCCACAATTGCAAATGGAACATAATCAAGCTTGTTACGGGGATCCAACACGGATGAAATAAAGATCATCTTGTTCATTTTATGTGATTCACCCCAATACTTTTTGAACTTTTCATTCATACTTTTTGTCATTTCTTTCAAATTACCATCTTCATTTTCCACCATCTCTTTCAAAATAAGATTAAGTTCAACAATTTCAACAAAGTGTATATTGCTAGTGACATAATTAGAACCAGAGACCTTCAAAGTAAGTACATAAAAAGTTTCAAGAAATTTCACCATTGACCTTACATTTTTCCAGTCAGCACTTGTAAGAATATCACTAGTAAGAATATTTGCACTAGTTCCATCTTCATCTTCAGAAGAAATAGAACCAAAGGTATGAAGATGATTCAAGTATCCAATATCATAAAAACTATATCTTTCAAATGCAAGCTCAAAATGTTGTGCTACATCAAGCATCGAATATGTAGAGTTCCACCTAGTAGGAACATCTAAACACAATGATTTCTTACAAGTTATCAATTGAGATTCACAACATTCTTTGAACTTTCTAAGTCTTGCGGGAGATTGTTTAACGTACTTCACGGCTTGTCTCACTAGCTTGATAGACTTACCAATTTCCTTCAACCCATCTTGCACAATAAAATTAAGGATATGTGCCATACACCTCACATGAAGATGGTCACCATCCATAATGTTAGTTCCCCAATTACTCAATTGTTTAGACATTCACAGTAACATCATTAGAACTAGCATTATCAACTGTAATAGTAAACACATTATCCAAACCCCATTCAAGCAAACAATTAGTAATGCAAGCCGCCATATCCCTGCCCTTATGACTAGAAATAGGACAAAAATTTATTATTCTTTTATGCAAAGTCCAATTTCTATCTATAAAGTGGGCTTTCTTCCCACCAAATACTTGGGGATGCCCTTGGGAGCCAAGAACAAAGAATTGAAAGTATGGAGTGAAGTGTTGGAGAGAAGTGAAAGGAAGTTGACAAGGTGGAAGAGTCAATATTTATCTTTGGGAGGTAGAGTGACTCTCATAAAATCAGTTGTGAACACTTTCCCAACTTATTTGCTAAGTCTTTTTCCACTACCAAAAAATATTGGAAAGAAACTCAACAAGTTGAGAAGGGTGTTCCTCTGGCAAGGGAACAAAGAGAAGCAAGGATACAACCTGGTTAAATGGGAATAGGTGATAATGAGCAAAGCACAAGGAGGTCTGGGCATTAAGAATTTAATATTCAGAACACTAGTTTGCTGCAAAAATGGTTGTGGAGATTCTCTTGCGAAGATACAGCATTATGGAGGAGGTTCATATCTGAGAAACATGGTAACTGAAGAGGTGAATTGTACCTTTGGGTGCTCAGTATGGAAAACTATTCGGAGAATGTGGACTGACTTCAATGCGCAGGTGACTTTCAGAGTGGGAATGGCCTGAAGATCAGTTTCTGGATGGAGATCTAGTTAGGCGATGTGAAAATGAGGATACTCTTTCCTGACTTATACATTATTAGCCTACAACAGAATGAAACTATACCGAAGATGTGGAGTCCTCAAGGCTGGAACCTTATGTTTAGAAGGGCTCTAAATGATTGGGAGGCTGAAAGAGTAGCAGACTTACTTCAGGCCTTGAACCTGTTCCTTCATCAATGCAGAGTCCGACAAACTAGTTTGGAAATTGCATAGTAGGGGAGCTTTTATGGTAAAGTCTTGTTAACCTAATCGATAGTTGTTAGGATGAATCACATGTGGGAGAGATATGAAATCTCTGTGCAAACAACAATCCCTTACTTTGCCATTCTTTCCAGAATAGGATTTTGCTTAATATCATTTGGATAGACTCAGATCCCCCCTACGAAGGGTAGTAAAAAGGAAGCTGCTTCGAAGTTGAAGGGGTTCGTCCATTCACTATATGTCTGTAATTTCATACATAAAAAGGAAGATTAAAAACTCGTCTTGTTACTGGGAAAGAAACACCAACCACTCTTTGACAACATTTTGGCCCTGGAAATTAATATGGAAGATTAAGATCCCTCTAAAAGTTGCTTGCTTCACTTGGTTGGTAATTAGGAGAGCTTGTCTAACCCACGAAGTGCTACAAAGAAGAGGTATGCAGATCTGCTCAAGGTGCTATACGTGTGAACAAGAGGATGAAGTAAATGGCCATTTATTTTTGCATTGCAGGATGACTACAGATCTGTGGAACATGTTCATTTGTATAATTGGGGTTAAATAGACAATGCCCAGAACCAGTTTTGAGGTACTAACACACTGGCAAGGAATTGGGAAGACAGGATCAAAGGAAGATTGGTGGAAAAATGTACCTGCTTGCATTAGGTGGACACTATGGAAAGAAAGGAATGGAAGGTGCTTTGAAGGGAGGACTAGCAGTTCCCAAATGATTAAGATGAGATGCCTTAGTCCTGTGTTTTTTTTTTGTGTAAGGAAGATTTAGTGGGGGAAGTAGATAGTTTAGTGGAGTTTATAGGCCAATAGTAAATTTTTGAAAATTTGTTTTTGGATTAGAGAGTGATGGCACCCCCTGCGGTTTGTAAATCCCTCCTCATCAATCTCTTGATGAGTTCTTTTGTGTGAATACAAAGTTACCTATTTTTTAAAAAAAGAAAAAGATGTGGTGGATCTATTTTTGGATCTTGGAAGTAACTTGGAATCCGATAAAGATGTAGTGATGTTTGAGAAGGAAATGTGGAGTAAATTTTATGGGGCTGGGTTTTGGAGAAGTCCCTCTCAAAAGCGTCGAAGCTCACTGTTAATGGTGTATTCAGGAAGAGAGTGATAGCGAAGAGGTGGTTTGGGATTTACGATGAAAGGAGTTTGGATGGTGAAGCTCATTGAAAAATATGAAGAGGAAAAATAAATGAAGAGTGAGAAGCTAAAAATGGTGATATAGGAAGAAGAAAGAAGTGAGGGAGGGGGGTGGGTGGGTGCTGGGTTTGGGGAAATGTATTTTTGATTAATTAATTAATTAGTGTAAATTAATTTTAAGAAGTGTTAAAGAAAAAATGGTGAAAATAATTAATAAAAAAAATTAATTAATGACGTGGTGCTGACATGGCTATGTTGTGGCACTTACATGGCTATGATGTGGCAAGTGAGAGTGGTATTATAATCTCAGGGTGGTTTTTATAACACTTCAAAAATGTTAAGGGGCGTATTTAAACACCCGTGTAGTTTAAGTGCTAAAGTAAGTTGTCCTGCCAAGTTCAGGGGGGATTTTATGTGTTTTGTCTTAATTATATAATGTCATAATCTTGCAAAATTATAAAACAAGATATGAAAGGAACCACATGAGGTTGCCTAAGATGGTTTTAGCATCTCCTATGTGAAACTTCCAGATATATCATTGTAGGCAATGGAGCTGGTTATAGAGAAGCGTTTGCCAGTGGAAGCATAGTCTGAAATATAGAGAATCTCGACTTTAGAGTACCACAATTTGCTTTAGAAGACGATTTTCACCAATATTAGAATGAAATAGGCTGGATAAAGCCTGATGTATATAGAAGATTCATATTAACTTACACCAACTAAATTGGTTGATTGGTGATTTAATAGAAAAGCCATGCAATTTGATCATGGTGAGTTGGTCTGCAAACAAGTGAATATATAATATTGAAATTAAGGATATCTATTGTACTTTATACGATTTTTGCATATTTATCTCTTGATTTTGGTTCAGTGGAATTGCTTTCCTCATTTATGACTAAGGACAGAGGTTTGAGCTGCAAGTTATGGTATTAAAATGTCTTCGTTTCATTTTAACCAAAGGAATGTATCACTTCCGGCGATTCAAATGTGACTCCAAAGTTGTTTGGCGTCATAAATCGATTAGATTTTCCACGACTTTGCATTTTGATGCTCTAAGAGTTTTATGCAAGGTATTTCCTCACGATCTATCAAATTTGTGCTATTGTAATCATACTAAATCGCTTACGTTCTCTTACTTTGAAGATACTCCCCACAACTAGATACTGATTCCATGCAGAGATCCTCACTATTTTCTCAAGTTCTTACAAATTATTGAGTTCAAACTACAATCTCGATCATCTTAGAGAGTTTTTGCAATTCATGTATTAGCTTGCATTTTGAAAAGCTTTAGAAGTCTTGAAAGATCGATGAGTGGAATTGGCTCAATTGTTTCATCTCGTATGCTTACATTCACCTTCGATCGCATCTCCTACTAATTAAGTTAGTGGTTGATAATCCTTATCCGACAAAGGAATGGAGCGGGAGGTAAAGAGTTTACTTTTTATTTTAGTAGATTTAGTTGAAAGACATCAAGATCTCTCTGGTATTGTCTTTGGATAAGATCTGTATAGTTATTGAACATCCGGTCGGCATGCTTAAGAAAATTACGATTATGTAATTCGATGCGAGAAGATCATCATATAATAGAGCTTGACAAAGAAAACCATACACCAATTGCATCAAGAGTATTGATTTATTTATCCCAGTTCAAATTTAATTTGCTTTGAAAAGTGGATGTCTCCACCGGTGGTGCCACCCAAGTCTTTAACAGAATGGAGCATCCGGTTGAGCATGTGCACGGTCATCTTACTTCTGCTTACATCCACCTAATGTATGACCTTTTATTGCACTTCCATGATGCATATCGGTGTATGTGGTGGAGATAGGGAAGATCGTGTTCTAATAGAAATTTTCCTCCATCTCGTTATAGTTCTCTCACATGATGGTTCCTATCGACATGAAATTCTCATTGTTGATCGTGTGAAGCAAATTTTGGTTAAAAGCGATTATTGGTTGTCTTATAATTTGGCAAAATATCTGCGTGTAATGGTGCATGGTTAGTAGCTTACTTATTTAGGAGCTAATACCTATAGTTCAATCGATATCTGTTGTTTTTGGTTAAAATCCTTATCCCATCTTTCGAATTAGAAAGGAAAGTTCGATTGTTGGCTTACTCTTTTCGGAATTGCAGTGGGAAATTATGACGGTGATCACATTGAAAATGTTATTG
The DNA here is from genome assembly GCA_035578085.1 of Solanum pinnatisectum. Lineage (NCBI taxonomy): Eukaryota > Viridiplantae > Streptophyta > Magnoliopsida > Solanales > Solanaceae > Solanum > Solanum pinnatisectum. The sequence continues at coordinate 18,252,982 of CM069077.1, forward strand.
GGGCCGCCAACAAGCTTTGTTCTTTAGAGGAAGCTTTTGATGCCTTGGTTTCTGGTCTTGCGTTTAGTTTTCAGAGATGGTTTATTACTTTACGATCAAAGGTTGTTGGAACTGTGGCAGATGTACTAAAATTATTAAGCATGAATTTGCTTTCACAAGATGCCACTAGAAGTACAGAACAAATAGAGGCGAGGATTTTGGTTCAGCACTCGAATTCTTCGAAATGACTCAGCTCATTGTTGCAATTGCTTGCCCATGCTTCTTCCCAATTCATGAGGCTAGTAAAGGAATTTGATCTCTTAGCAATGTCATTCATTGTCATGGACAGGAAAAGTATGAAGATAGTTTCTGATCTTGGATTAAGTTGTTCACTGTTAGCCTTTAGTACTGAATTAACATTATGTTTTGCAAGTTTCCATGTTAAATATTCCGTTCAGAGATTTCTTAGTTTGCAAGCGATTCTTGTACATGAAAATAATGGTACATCCCGAATTTCTCGTGATGCTTTGCAGTTGCCGTTCAATATTATTTTCTCGTGGATACAGATTCCTTTCCGGACTACCAAACATTTTTTTCAATTAAGGTAACTGAAATTTCATTCATAGACTTCTGCAATCAACTAGAAGGAGCTATTATTGAATTTATTGAGATATTCTACTCCTGTTAGTCTGTTTCATATTTCATATGATAGCCAACTTATACTTTGATGTCATCGACCCTTTTTGATCTGAAATTGTCTTTGGTGGGAATATAAGTAGCAGATCATTTGAAACAGTAGTGGACTTTTAGACAAAACTAGTTTTGAGATCTGATTGATTAAATTAGATTGGTTCTAGAGTTGTACATTTTTATTCAATATTAGAATTCTAATAGTATTCTAATAATGAACTGTGAAATGGCAGTCCCCCTATTTCTGATGAGCTTTTCATAACAAATGAAGATGGTAAAAGGATAGACGATATATCTGTCTTGTCAGGCTTTCAGCTCCCTCTTACTCTGTGTATTCAGCTAAGAAATATATCACGGACCGGTGTCTCGAGTGTCGAAGTTATCGCATCCTTCACTCGAGGACATCCTTTCAAGTATTCGGTGCAAGCGAGGATAAGAAGGTATCGAGTCGGTTGTCGAGCTTGGAAAAGCGATCACTGGTAGGCCTTAATGACAAGCTATTGCACTTCACAATAGGGACTACAGAGAGATGGATTACATGCTATGGAAAATCTTTGGAGGACTTCATCGTTGATAAATTTGTGTGTTTTGATCCTAATGAGAAAGGGCAAGGATTTGCAACCTGCTTGCTAAATGTTTCTGCATTTCCTGTGGGTTCTTACCAAATCAAATGGCACAGCTGTTGTATAGACAACAATGGTGCTTACTGGAGCCTTATGTCCCTGAACACTAATCAGTTCACTGTATAGGAATCTTCTAATAGTGGTCAGTCTGTTAGAGTGCCATAAACTGCAGTTATTTAGTTACAGCTAAGACGATGCTTCTATTATATAGAGCTCGAATGGTGTTTCTATTATCAGAACAATTAATTTGAAGCTTCTTGGTGAATTGCCTAGAGTACCATGGACCAATCTGATTGTCAACAATAGTGTCAGATCCAAAGTCATGTTTACACTATGGTTGATGTTGCAGGTGTGGCTGTTAACTGCCACTGCTTGGTGGATGGTGGTGGATAAGACATGTGCTTGTGCCAGCAACATGAAAAAAACAGAACACATGCATCTTTTTGCTACATGTGTGTATTTACTCAGGTATTATGGAATAGAATCCTTTAATGGCTACAGGGACAACCTCTGGGATCACAAAGCTGGGAGCTACACTTCCAATGGATATTAGGGAATACTAAAGGGAATTTTAGAGCCGCACAAGCGTTTAAAATGATATATGCTAAATGTGTGCACGGTATCTGAAAACAAAGGAACCTCGGAGTTTGAACTCAAGCAGAAACTAGGACACTCTTGCCAAATAAATTTCTTATGTTCGTAATATTATAGCTCCTATTAGAATTAGAAGTAGACTCTAATAGCTTGTGTTTTTGTTCTTGTTAGGTAGTTAGTCTTTGTGTTGATATTTGATAGCTGCTTGTGTTAACTATGCTATGGCTCTTGTAAAGTCACTCTGGTAATCACGGAAGTTGATAGTCACCAAAAAAAGTGGGTAATTTTGATAATTTGCGTATTAGTTCGTGGAACTACTTGACTTTTATTCGCACAATCAGCATAGTTGTGCAGCTCTTCTCCTCTTTCTTTCGATCCTTTTTTTCAGCGTTCTCTTTAGTCTTCAACTAATTAGCTCCTCTTTCAAAGTTGGCCTAATCTTACCCTTCTCTTGATTTGTGTGCATGAATATGATACTCTTCAATCTCACATTTTATCTGAATTTTTAAACAGAATTCTAACTTGGAGATGATGGTTTTAATATTTCTAATGTTTGGGAGAAGTAACAGGTGATGAAGGTTGAGCTGTAATCCAATTAATCGAGCAATTTTATAAGTATTTTATAGGGATTCTAAATTGCAGATTTTATGATGGTTAAATATTTGATGCTATCTTTTTTTTGGGGTTTTTTTCTGATCGATCAAAGGAGTTTTAGGAAAGTTATTTCTCTCCGTTTAAAGATATTTGTTTTCACAGAGAAAATATTTTTTCAATAACTTTGATTAACAAATATGAAGAAAGTTAAAAATATTTCTTTATTTGATGAAATTATTTTTTTTAAATGATGTCAAGAGCTCAATTAGAATTTCATCCACACTCCAAAAAGAAGAAGAAAAAGGTTAAGAGTTCTTTTTATTTTTATTTAAGTACTCTTTCTCAATAGTGTTAATAATATATTTTTATCCTATAATTTTATAATCATATACACAAGTTCATACATAAAAAAGTAAATATTAACTAAATAGAATTTAATATTTTATTAATTAAGTGTGCATAAATTGTGAATGGAACATTGCAATAGCACATACATTATTTACGCAAAAATTCGTGATTGAAATTATTTTTTGTTAGTACGGACTACGGCACGAAGTCGATACTATCGAGGATAGGACTGGGCATAATATGGTTAAAACCGAAAAAACCGATCGAACCGATTTTTTTAAAATTTCGGTTTCGGTTTTTCGGTTATTTCGGTCGGTTTCGATTTTGATTTTTAATATTTTGGTTTTTTGGTTCGGTTTTCGGTTTTTTAGCTTAAAAAATCGGTTAACCGAAAAACCGAAATTAGATATATATATATATATATATATATATATATATATATATATAATATTCTTGAATCTTGAGTCTTGACTTTACCCAGGCCAGCCCATTCCTTTAATAAAAATACAAATATACAACTCTCAAGTCCAGCCCAATAGCGGAATAGCCCATGCCCAGCTGAAGCCCAAATTCCAATTTGAATTTAGGCTTAGCAAATAGGCAATAGCAAATACCAAATCCCAAATAGCAATCCGCCAATCCCTAATTTGAGAATTGAGATTTGAGACCAGTAGACCACCGACGGGCGACGTCCGAGTTCCGACTTCCGACCCCTCGACCAGGCGAGTGAGGCGACCACTACGGCACTACCAGTCGACTGTCGACCACCGTAGGGCTCCGAGCTCGTCTCTCAATCTTAGTTACGCCGCGGCTCCGAGCTCGTCTCTCAACTCTCATCTCTCATCAGTCATCTCTCAGCTCGTTGTCTCAACTCTCAGGCCTGCCGCTGCTCCTGGCTCTTCGCTGAAGCTGACTGCTGAGTGCTCGCCGGCGCCGCCCTCAGCTACTCCTCAGCTGCTGACTGCTGAGTGCTCCTGGCTCTTCGCCGTCGCTGTAGCTGACTGCTGGTGCAGTTATTCATCCCCTTTCTTATCAACAGGTTTGCAAGATTCTGCCGCTACTCTAGTGTCGAGTGTCATACAATTTTTAATGTGTATTTAGCAACATTGGTTATCTGTTAATCATTCTAAAATGAGTTCTAATCATGTACTCATTCTTTTGTCTAATGAACTTATAACCAGTCAGTAGGGAAGAATTGGTGTTAAGATGCTATGTTTTGTGACTTTTCCCCTATTTATCTTGCTAATAGGTTTGTTTGAGAAAGAAATTTAGCAGTCTGTTTGATGATATATGCATCTAGACAGCTATGGAAATGTCTGTTTTCTCTTTCTGTTATCGCGATAGAGTTTGTGTTTGTTTGAATAATTGTAAGGCTGTGAATGGAAAGACTACCAGGCGTTTGTTAGAAGTCATTTCAGAAGGGGCAGACATCACTTTGTTTCAACAAAAAAAACATAGCAAGTGAACTACTTAGTCAAGTACCCATCTTCCCTGGTGCCTACATAAATGTCTTGTTTCTTTTAATTTCAAGATGTCATGCAGCCATTGGTCCAAATAATAATAATAATATGTTAAAAGGTTTCCCTCTAGTTGGTGATGATTTTGATTCTAGTAAGATGGTGCATACAAGCAGCTACCATATATCTAGTCGTATAGACCTGCATTTCTGAAGCTTTTTTTTTTTCAATTTACTAAAATTATCCATATGCCAGTATGCTGTATGCCACAGTCCACTGTTAGTTAAATTTGGTTAAACTGAAAACCAAACCGAAATAAACCGAACCGAAATTATAATAACCGAATCAAACCGAATTTATTTCGGTTTGGTTTGGTTTCATATTTTGCCAAACCGAAAACCGAAAAAACCGAACCGAAATTTACAAACCGAACCGAACCGACCGAACGCCCACCCCTAGTAGTCGCCACCTCCTTTTTTGATCCTCAAAAGAATATTCAACAATATGACTGATCAAAAGAAGACTTATTTGAAACAGACATAACAAAACTTGGCTGACAACTATTTAAGATAACACTTAATTGACAAGGTATAAGAAGCTGTAATATGGCCACCAGCATGTACACTATCTATATTGCAAGTGGTGGAAGGACCACCCCCACCCGGAATTGTCTGAATAAAGGTTGGAAAAGCAAATTTGTACCTTGACAGTGGCATATGCTCATGTAGCCAGGATCTTAAATGCCATTTTATGCATAGTGAAGCACATTTTTTTTGAGAAAGAGCATAGTGAAGGACATTTACAGTTGAAAAAAATAAATAGAAACATCACATTTGCAGCACAGAGTCAAACAAACAAGTTGAATGAAGAAACACAACTTATCAAATTTGACTAGAATAAATTTTAGTGTGCCACCTCGGATTGGAAAGCTAAACACGTGTTTCCTTGTCCTGCTGGCTGTTTACCAGCGGAACGTCAGCTTTAAGGCACTTGCAGTCATACTTTATGCTTTAGTATGGATAATTAGGAGTCAATTTCATGACAGTCTTCTATAGATTCATAGCATAACGAAGGCATCCTTTCTTAGTTTAGAAGCAGCAAATTGAAGTAGAGTATTCAGAGCACAGTTCCTTAAAACTTTATTGATCTCTCATTTAGCACTTGAGAACAATTCTGAATTCCATTGAACATGCTTCAAATACTAAAAGAATGTGAGATAACAAGGTTTATGGAACAATGTCAGGAAAAACATAGCACCAACTAAAGTAAAATGTTTCACATGGTTGCTAGAGGTTTTGAAGAAAAATAGGAGGATTATAGTATCCAGATGTCACCTTTGTGGGGAAACAGATCATATAGTCATCTTTTCTTGCACCGTATATTCACCGCAAGAAATTAGGATTTAATTAATTAAATTTCCAAGCAATTACAGCATGCCACATAATAAATGAAATAATTAAATATATGGACTAAGTAGTCTATTAGTCTAAAGGGCAAAATAGGTCCCTAAAGGTTAACCCCAAGGGTATTTTGAGGCCAAAAGATAAACGAAGGGTATTTGTGTATCAATTCCGATACTATTAGGGTATTTTAGACCCTTCTCCGTTGATTTATTTTCTCTTTATTAGAAATTTTACTCCGCTATATTGGCGACGTCCAAAGTCCAAACTCGATCTCTCCAAAATCCAAACCCTTATAATTTATTTATTTATTTATTTATTTTCTGAAAAAGAAGGAAAAGTTCGTCATCGTGAAGCTTCACTCCTCCGACGGCACGAATTGACTGATTGAATTCCCACTTTGAAAACGTATGTTTTTCTTCTTCTTTTTTCCTTTTTCCGATTCTACTGAGGTACAATTTTTCTCTCCACTCATCTCTCCTTACTATCCATTTTTTGTTGTTGATTAAGTTCAGTTCAGAAAATTCAAGTTCAGTGTCCTTTGAGAGAAGATAATGGAGAAAACTCCATCTTCTTATGCTATGCAATGGAACATAGAACTTGAAAAAGGTCTCCGTTCTAAAAAACCTGGTAAGTAACAGTTTCTTTGTATGCTTGTTACCTATTCTATTGTAACGTATTTTGTTGTTAGTTTGGATTTAATATTTGTTTTCATTGTTACTTAAATTATCTTATCAGATTGTTAAATTCATCCTTAAGTAGCTACTAAGGGCTCGTTTGGTGGGAGAGATTAAAAATAATAGTGATGGAATAAGGAAATAGCGATGGAATAAAAAAAATTTATGTTGTTTGGTTGCTATGTTTGGGATAACTTATCTCACCATTTATATCATAGTGATGGGATAAGTTATGCCATATACATGGTGGGATAAGCTAACCCAGAATAAGTTATCCTAGGATAACTTGTTTCCAACCAAACGACCCCTAAAAGTCTCATTTTACGTAATGTGATCACATCATTACTTTTTTTTTTCTTCTCATTTTATTTTTGCTTATCATTCAAATAATCTTATTTTATGATAAGTTTTTTTTTTTTAATAATAGTTCTACCTCGTATCCTTATTTGTCTTGTAGATTTTTCCTTTAAATTGTTGATGTGTGGCACTATGGTAACAACGGAAATGATACAATCTGTCCAAATGTTATATATATCAAACTAATAAAATACAACAGAGCACGATGCATTATGAAATGATATGTAGCAACCATCTAAACCAAGTGTTATAATGCTGCACTTTGTAATTTTGTCAATCAAATTAACTCCTTTTTATAAGACCTTCTTGTTCTTAAAATTTTCAATGATGATTCCAGTTTTATTGTCAATGTATCTTTAATGATGTTATGAAGAATTATTGTTCTATTTAAACTATTTTATGATAACTATTATCGTTTCTGACTGATACTTTTGTATTCTTTTCCATGATGGTTAGGTAAATCTATCGAAGCCATACTAGATATTGGGCCAAGACTTGAGTGGTGGAGTAGAGAGTCCAATCTTCATGCGGCTGAGTACAAAATATTTGGCTTAATTCCGGGGGAAGATAAGCTATTTGCAAATGCTATCCTTCTTAGGCTTGCAGATGCATTTAAGTCGGGAGACAAACATATGAAGATTTGTATAGTGAAGATTTTCTTGTCAGAGCTCAAGCAGAGGAGGCAGTTGAGGAGCCAGGGAAGAAAAGATGAGGGAATCCTTTCGAAGGATAAAGTAGATAGCTATAGAGAACTTTTGACTAGAATAAAGATAGTATTCGACTCTGGAAACGTTGAAGAGAGAGCATTGGCTTTAGTTCTCTTTGGTTGCTGGGCTCATATTGCAAAAGATAGTGCTGATGTTAGATACCTCATCCTTTCAAGCTTGTGGTCGATGCATTTTCTGGAGGTAAGACTTGTCCATCTTAATGAGTACTATCTATTGTTTTGACATTATTAGCGTAACATTGCTTGTGTGTTCCCACTAAACAACTTTAAAAGTACATTAAGGGCCTTCTATGAGAGAATTTCTTCATAACAGATTATCCACTGCTTATAAGATTCAGTATAGGGAAGCCGTTATGAAGGTATAGGAAGTACACAAAGTTTAATCTGATGTTGCAACCTGTCCTTGACACAGTTGGTTGGAAAATCTTCTTGCACTTAGAGCTTCCGGTTCCCAACACACAATATAGGGATGATCTGGAGCAAGGTGTGCTGAAGAGAATTACCTGTTGGGATGGAGCACTAGTGTTGTAAGATATGAATGATCGAAATTTCCTGCCATTTTACCGAAATAGGACTCCAAATAATTTCCAAATTTTGGCAGCTTACTATCCAGTCATAAATAAGCTCTCCATGAGTTTTTTTCCATAATTAAGGAAGTGCTTGTAGGAATTTATACTTCGAGCAATGCACGGATCTAGACTATTTATGATCTACAGCAATTACATATTGTTCCGTTTGCCTCTAACTTTTGACATGATTGATAATTGAAACAACCATTTTGCGTCTATCTACAGGCAAAGGCTTCTTTGTTTGCAGCTGGATGTTTTTCTGAACTGGCAGACGATTTTGCTTATGTATTTCTGGAGATGCTTGGAGGTCTGTTGGTGTCATCTGAAACATCAAGGGCTATAAAGTTAGCTGGAGGACATGCTTTTGCTAAAATGTGGTGCCCAATTTTACTAGCAAATATAGCTCATAAGGTTCAGTATTTCTCTTTAATATGAGTTTCTGCCACCAAATACATTTAAATTTTCTTATTGCACCCGTGACTCATTACATGGACCCCCTATCCTTCTGTCCCTTTCCACTCTATTCTAAAAGAGCTTTTTTTTTTTTGAAAAAGCACTATTCAGAAACCATGTTGTAAATACTCATAGAGATGACAACATTATGCATAGTGAAATGCAATGTTTTTCTTTTTCATGCAAGTTAACATCTCTTAACTAATTGTGACTATTGCTATAGTTTTTGTTACAACTTCCTTAAAGTAAGATTTTAATTATACCAGGCCGATCTGTATTGTCTGACAATTTGCTTACATGATGATGAAGTGAATTCAGATTTCTATTGCAGCACTAAAATTGACTTTTTCATATTGCAGACTGGTGTGAAGCTTATCCTAGAATCTTCAGAAGAAGAATTCTCTTTGGTGATGCTAGTTTCACTTTCCAAAATTGCTTCTAAGTGGACACCTTTAATTCCTAGACAGGTATATTTTTTACTCATTTTGTTTGATTTGCATCTTTTCTAATGTCAACCAATGTAGGAAGAGAAAGGCAAAGAAATACAAAAATGATAAGAAAAATAAGAAAATAAATGAAGTCTAAGATTTTGTCTTCGAGATGAAGGTAAAAGAACTGCACACTCTAGGTTGTGACCTAGTGGTCAACCAAGTGGATTGAGTCCTCAAATCCAGCGAAGGCAAAAACACTAGGGGGTCGTTGATAGCTGGCTTGAGTTATGCAGGTATTAGTAATACATGAAGAGAAAATTTATGTATTAATTTATGCAGGGATTAGTTATGCATGATTTAGTTATTCATGTATTACTTATAGATGTATTTAGTTATTCTATCTTGTATCCTGCAAAAATTATACATAGATTCCTTCATAACTTATACATGTATTAATTATGAAAGTTTATAAATTACAAACCAAAAATTGTATTAATTTTATACATAATACTAACCAACTACCAAACATGGTGTTATTTATGTAGGATCTAATACATGTATAATATTTGTCCTAACAAGCTACCAAATGACCCCTAGGTGATTTGTCACCATCTGTCCAAGCCTTGGGGGATAGAGTTACCTAGTACCTATGTTGATGAATGGAAGATTAAAAACTCATCTTGTTATTGGGAAAGAAACACCAACCACTCTTTGACAACATTTTGGCCCTGGAAATTAATAGGGAAGATTAAGATCCCTCTAAAAGTTGCTTGCTTCACTTGGTTGGTAATTAGGAGAGCTTGTCTAACCCACGAAGTGCTACAAAGAAGAGGTATACAAATCTGCTCAAGGTGCTATATGTGTGAACAAGAGGTTGAAGTAAATGGCCATTTATTTTTGCATTGCAGGATGACTACAGATCTGTGGAACATGTTCATTTGTATAATTGGGGTTAATTGGACAATGCCCAGAACCAGTTTTGAGGTACTAACACACTGGCAAGGAATTGGGGAGAGAGGATCAAAGGAAGATTGGTGGAAAAATGTACCTGCTTGCATTTGGTGGACACTATGGAAAGAAAGGAATGGAAGGTGCTTTGAAGGGAGGACTAGCAGTTCCCAAATGATCAAGATGAGATGCCTTAGTCTTTTGTTTTTTTTTTGGTGTAAGGAAGATTTAGTGGGGGAAGTAGATAGTTTAGTGGAGTTTATAGGCCAATAGTAAATTTTTGAAAATTTGTTTTTGGATTTGAGAGTGATGGCACCCCCTGCGGTTTGTAAACCCCTCCTCATCAATTTCTTGATGAGTTCTTTTGTGTGAATACAAAGTTACCTATTTTTTTTAAAAAAAAAACATGTGGTGGATCTATTTTTGGATCTTGGAAGTAACTTGGAATCCGATAAAGATGTAGTGATGTTGGAGAAGGAAATGTGGAGTAAATTTTATGGGGCTGGGTTTTGGAGTAGTCCCTCTCAAAAGCGTCGAAGCTCACTGTTAATGGTGTATTCAGGAAGAGAGTGATAGCGAAGTGGTGGTTTGGGAGTTACGATGAAAGGAGTTTGGATGGTGAAGCTCATTGAAAAATATGAAGAGGAAAAATAAATGAAGAGTGAAAAGCTAAAAATGGTGAAGCAGGAAGAAGAAAGAAGTGAGGGAGGGGGGTGGGTGGGGGCTGGGTTTGGGGAAATGTATTTTTGATTAATTAATTAATTAGTGTAAATTAATTTTAAGAAGTGTTAAAGAAAAAATGGTGAAAATAATTAATAAAAAAAATTAATTAATGACGTGGTGCTGACATGGCTATGTTGTGGCACTTACATGGCTATGATGTGGCAAGTGAGAGTGGTATTATAATCTCAGGGTGGTTTTCATAACACTTCAAAAATGTTAAGGGGCGTATTTAAACACCCGTGTAGTTTAAGTGCTAAAGTAAGTTGTCCTGCCAAGTTCAGGGGGGATTTTATGTGTTTTGTCTTAATTATATAATGTCATAATCTTGCAAAATTATAAAACAGGATATGAAAGGAACCACATGAGGTTGCCTAAGATGGTTTTAGCATCTCCTATGTGAAACTTCCAGATATATCATTGTAGGCATGGAGCTGGTTATAGAGAAGCGTTTGCCAGTGGAAGCATAGTCTGAAATATAGAGAATCTCCAGCTTTAGAGTACCCCTAATTTGCTTTAGAAGACCAATTTTTCACCAATATTAGAATGAAATAGGCCTGGATAAAGCACAATGTATATAGAAGATTCATATTAACTTACACCAACTAGCTGGTTGATTGACTGATTTAATAGGAAAGCCATGCAATTTCAGTCATGGCTGAGTTGGTCTGTGCAAACAAGCTGAATATATAATATTGAAATTAAGGATATCTATTGTACTTTATACCTGATTTTTTTGCATATTTATCTCTTGAGTTTGGTTACAGGTGGAATTGCTTTCCTCATTTATGACTAAGGACAGAGGTTTGAGCCTGCAAGTTATGGCATTAAAATGTCTTCGTTTCATTTTAGCCAAAGGAATGTATCACTTCCCGGCCAATTCAAATGTGACTCTAAAGTTGTTTGGCGTCATAAATCAGTTAGATTTTCCACCAGCTTTGCATTTTGATGCTCTAAGAGTTTTATGCAAGGTATTTCCTCTCGATCTATCAAATTTGTGCTATTGTAATCATACTAGTACTGCTTACGTTCTCTTACTTTGCAGATACTCCCCCCCAACCTAGATACAATTCCATGCACAGAGATCCTCACTATTTTCTCCAAGTTCTTACAAATTGTTGAGTTCAAACTACAATCTCCAGTCATCTCAGAGAGGGTTTTTGCAATTCATGTATTAGCTTGCATTTTTGACAAGCTTTTGGGGGTACTGAAAGATGCAGCAGGTGGAATTGGCTCAATTGTTTCATCTCGTATGCTTACATTCACCTTCGATCGCATCTCCCTACTAATTAAGTTAGTGGTTGATAATCCTCATCCAGACAAAGGAATGGAGCAGGAGGTAAAGAGTTTACTTTTTATTTTAGTAGATTTAGTTGAAAGACATCAAGATCTCTCTGGTATTGTGCTGGATAAGATCTGTATAGTTATTGAACATCTGGTCGGCATGCTTAAGGAAATTACCAGTATGACGAATTCAGTCTCAGAATATCATCATATAACAGAGCTTGACAAAGAAAACCATACACCAATTGCATCAAGAGTATTGATTTATTTATCCCAGATTCTAATAACTTGCTTTGAAAAGCTGGATGTCTCCACTGGTGGTGCCACCCAAGTCTTTAACAGAATGGAGCATCTGGTTGAGCATGTGCACCAGTGCAGCTTACTTCCTGTTTACATCCACCTAATATATGACCTTTTATTGCACTTCCATGCTGCATATCAGTGTATGTGGCTGGAGATAGGGGAAGATCTGTGTTCTAATAGAAATTTTCCTCCATCTCGTTATAGTTCTCTCTCACATGATGGTTCCCTGTCCCAGCATGAAATTCTCATTGTTGATCGTGTGAAGCAAATTTTGGTTAAAAAAGATTATTGGTTGTCTTATAAGCTGGCAAAATATGCGGCATGTAATGGTGCATGGTTAGTAGCTGCTTACATATTTGGGGAGCTAATACCTATGGTTCAATCTGATATCTGTTGTTTTTGGTTAAAATCCTTATCCCATCTTTCAGAATTAGAAAGGAAAGTTCAGTTGTTCGGGCTTACTCTTTCTGGAATTGCAGCTGGGGAAATTATGACAGCTGATCACATTGAAAATGTTATTGGGGCCACCAACAAGCTTTGTTCTTTAGAGGAAGCTTTTGATGCCTTGGTTTCTGGTCTTGCTTTTAGTTTTCAGAGATGGTTTATTACTTTACGATCAAAGGTTGTTGGAACTGTGGCAGATGTACTAAAATTATTGAGCATGAATTTGCTTTCACAAGATGCCACTAGAAGTACAGAACAAATAGAGGCGAGGATTTTGGTTCAGCACTCGAATTCTTCGAAAGGACTCAGCTCATTGTTGCAATTGCTTGCCCATGCTTCTTCCCAGTTCATGAGGCTAGTAAAGGAATTTGATCTCTTAGCAATGTCATTCATTGTCATGGACAGGAAAAGTATGAAGATAGTTTCTGATCTTGGATTAAGTTGTTCACTGTTAGCCTTTAGTACTGGATTAACATTACGTTTTGCCAGTTTCCATGGTAAACAAAATTGTAGTACTTATTGTCTTGAAACTACAGACGAGCAATTTCATACTCAGCTAGTTCATGACTTGTTAAGAAGACTTGGGTTTACAGACTTAGAGACTAGCAAAAATCTGCGGCATCTTTTGGATTTCCATCGAAGCTCTAGGAGCTGTTCCATGCAAGAATTCCGAAATGAAGTCTCTACAACCTGTGTTGAAGCAAGAGATGTTGCTAAACTTTGTAAATCTTCCGTTCAGAGATTTCTTAGTTTGCAAGAGATTCTTGTACATGAAAATAATGGTACATCCCGAATTTCTCGTGATGCTTTGCAGTTGCTGTTCAATATTATTTTCTCGTGGATACAGATTCCTTTCCGGACTCCCAAACTTTTTTTTCAATTAAGGTAACTGAAGTTTCATTCATAGACTTCTGCAATCAACTAGAAGGAGCTATTATTGAATTTATTGAGATATTCTACTCCTGTTAGTCTGTTTCATATTTCATATGATAGCCAACTTATACTTTGACGTCATCGACCCTTTTTGATCTGAAATTGTCTTCGGTGGGAATATAAGTAGCAGATCATTTGAAACAGTAGTGGATTTTTAGACAAAACAAGTTTTGAGATTGATTGATTCAATTGGATTGGTTCTAGAGTTGTACATTTTTATTCAATATTAGAATTCTGATAGTATTCTAATAATGAACTGTGAAATGGCAGGCCCCCTATTTCTGCTGAGCTTTTCATAACAAATGAAGATGGTAAAAGGATAGACGATATATCTGTCTTGTCAGGCTTTCAGCTCCCTCTTACTCTGTGTATTCAGCTAAGAAATATATCGCCAGACCAGCTGTCTCAAGTGTCGAAGTTGTACTGCATCCTTCACTCAAGGACATCCTTTCAAGTATTCAGTGCAAACAGGGATAAGAAGGTATCAGAGTCCAGTTGTCAAGCTTGGAAAAGCGATCACCTGGTAGGCCTTAATGACAAGCTATTGCACTTCACAATAGGGACTACCGAGAGAGATGGATTACATGCTATGGAAAATGCTGGAGGGACTTCGGCTGTTGATAAATTTGTGTGTTTTGATCCTAATGAGAAAGGGCAAGGATTTGCAACCTGCTTGCTAAATGTTTCTGCATTTCCTGTGGGTTCTTACCAAATCAAATGGCACAGCTGTTGTATAGACAACAATGGTGCTTACTGGAGCCTTATGTCCCTGAACACTAATCAGTTCACCGTACAGGAATCTTCTAATAGTGGTCAGTCTGTTAGATTGCCATAGACTGCAGTTGTTTAGTTAGAGCTTGGACGATGCTTCTATTATATAGAGCTCGAATGGTGTTTCTATTATCAGAACAATTAATTTGAAGCTTCTTGGTGAATTGCCTAGAGTACCATGGACCAATCTGATTGTCAACAATAGTGCCAGATCCAAAGCCATGTTTACACTATGGTATAATATCATCCTTATCAAGAAAACCAAACAGGTAGGTGTATATCATGCTTCTATGTTGAAATTTTCTGATTGCAGTTGCTGTATTCTAATGACAGGGAATGAAGCTTCTTCCGACTGGTAGGAAGAGTTCACTAGCAATATTCTTGTATTCATCCATTGTGAGTATCTTTGCTAGCATGAGTATACTATTAACAGTTATTCTTTGAGTCATTCTTTTCAAATTTTGTTATTAAGAGTTGCCATTGTTTTGCATTCAGGTTGGTGTAGGATCTTTCATTCTAAGCTATTAAGAGTTGCCATTGCGTTCAATACTGCGCGAGATTGGTGTTGGTGAAGACATGTACAACCCTGTATGTAAGTTCTTCTTATTGGTTTTATTAGTTGCCTTATTGTTTGAACTTAGGGTTCATCCATTCATTTCGTTTAATATTGGGTTCCTGTTAGGAAAAACCTTTTGCTGAGGGTTTCTCATGCCAGTAAAATATACCTCATATAACTTGATTTTGAGTGCCTTTATAAGTTAAATGTCAAAATTTAATGGCTGAAAAGCATATGCTGCTAACTCCTGCTGTTATTTCACGATAAGATGACTGAACTTTCATAAGTTCAATCTGATTGGTTTCTGCACTGAGCATTCCACTTACCAGGGAATTTAGGATGACACGGACCATCTTTTGTTGCAGCTGGCAATATTTCTGCTGCTTTTCCTTGTGATTGCTGGTGCTTGGTTGGGGTTTTGGGTTGTTCACAAACTCGTACTTGCAGAAGATGGATCAATTGACACCGGAGTATCTCAATTTGTTGCTTGGTCCATTCGATTTCTCGCTTCTGCATTGATTCTTCAGGTTTCCATTTATATGATAATACTACGTATCCGTTTAATCCTCCAAGGTTCTCACACTTTTTGTTAGTCTATATCCCTTAACAGAGTTCAATTGGGCACTGACGTAACTTCATTTGTTTGTCAGAGTTCTGTGGATCCTTTATTGTGTGCCGAGGCATGGATATGTGGAGTTCTGATCTCATCAATCTTGAGGAGATTATGCCGTCCCAAATATGTTCTCCGCTTTTTCAAGTGAGTGCCTTTTTTAAAAAAATAAAATAAAATCTTTTACCATCCTTTCTCCCCATTTTCTGATTGATGCTTATGTAGTCTGATTGGTTTATTCTATTATGTATATGGGCGGATGACTTCCGCTTTGGAGTCACGTTGTATTTTCACACTTTGGTTTTCATGCAAAGCAGGAATTTATCACAAATAGACACGAGTTGTCTCTGGGAATCTCAGGATCCGTACACATCACCAATAAAAGGGCCATATGATTCCAGGACGTTCAAGACAAATCTAAATGACACAATCAGCCCAGGTTAGCCTAAACTAATTATTAGTAAGATGAAATGAAGAAGTATTAGGTGGAGTTTCTCTGATGTGTATTTTTCCTGCAGGTTTTCCTCTCAAGCCACGAAGCTTGTTGTCAGAAAAAGATACATTCTATTCTACTTTCCATAACACTCCTGAACGGAAGAAGCTTTCAAAGGATGAGTGGAACAAGATAACTAAAGACACCACAAAGAAGGCTATGGAAGAGCTTGTTTCTTCCCCAGATTTTAGCAAATGGGCCGTTGCTCACGCAGATAGGATTACTCTTGCTCCAAAGAAAGAGACAACTGCTAGGCAGAGAAGGTGGTACCAATGGCTATGACTTTAAAATGTGATTCTAGTGGGTGGAGAGCTTAGGTGTTCAGAATTGTTGTAACGTGTTCCGCGTTTTTAACTTAGGTAGTGATCCTTTTTTTAGTGAAGTATGTATTATGGTGTAATTCTCAACACGAAAAAAGTACTATGTAATATGTATTATGGTGTGATTACATTCTTAGTAGTCTGAGCGAGTGTAACCTTATTGACTTTTACAGGCACTGAAATTGACTACTTCAAGCACCGTGCATTAATGTTTGCTTAATGTATAATAATCAGCGAGTAACTATTGTTTTATATGACGTGGTGTCCTTGGTGATTATTATACAGTTTGGTTAAATTTTCACCACTCTCGTTTATTTAACTTGACCTATGTTATCTAGGCACAATGCTTAAAGAAACTTATTAGAGATGTATTTGTTATACTAACTTCATTAATGAGAATCATTTGCGCAAATATCTCCATTTTAGAGTGGTCTTTAATTTTCTCAAATTCATTATTTTTAATTTTGCTTCTACTGTTTATTTTAAAAAAAATTGTGTGTCGAAATATAATCAACTAAAATCGAATTCTGCTGGACAATTAATTTTGCAAAACAAAATTTTAGAGAATGTCTGCCTTGAGGCATAAGTCATGTAGCGCAGACTTCAAAGAACTTTGCTTGCTTTAACACGGTCGAAATTATGTCTTGTGGCACTAAATTCATGCTTTGGAGCATAATTTTTCCCACTGAACTAATGTTTTGTGGAATAACTTGTGTTACTGTAACTTGTGTTTGGGAGTCTAATTTGTGCCACGAACTTATGTCTTGTGATTTTGTTTTTTGCTGTCAAGGGCATTTTGACATTTTTTATACTTAAAATTCTGAAATGACGAAAATTAGAGACCACAAATTTAAGAGATTAAAATTAAAGACCATCTTGAAATTGGGACAATCCATGCAAAATTTTTGTATTAATGATGTTTTGGAACTCTAAATTTGACTATTACTCCCTCTAGTTTATAATAAGTGAATTATTAGGGGTATGACACCCTTGAGAAAAATATTTAAGGACATAAATCAAAAACTACTTTCCACTATTACTCTTTTGATTATTTTCAAATTAGCTTCCTAAAATATGTAATATAATTAAGATTCTCATTAAATGATGGTTAAATATGAAAAAAAAAAAAGTCTCAATAACTTCTTGAACTTTGAATAATTCACTTAATTCAAACTATGAAAAAAAACACTCAACAAACTCACTTAATATGAACTAGTAAAAATACTATTTTGTGTAGCTATTTAATACTAAACATAACATGTAGAAAAATTAATAAAACTCTCTTAATTTGCTAAAAAGAACAAATAAAAAAAAATATTTTAAAATAAGGAACAAGTAAAATGAATTGGAAGAAGTAATCTAATTTCTCAAATATTTCTATAAAACTAACAAAAAAAAAAACTAGTATTCTCGTTAAAACTTTCATAGTTATTCCATTTTATATTACTTGATCCATATTAGGACCCCCATATTAATTTATCGCAATTTTTAAGATGAATTTTACTATAAATATATTTATTAAATTAATATGATATTTTAAAATTCTAAATTTGACTCCAACAACTCTATATAGTTATTTAATATTAAAAATAATATAAAAACAATTTTTTTTTTTTTTTATAAAACACTCTTAATTAGCTAAAATGATCAGATAAAAAGAGAAAAAAAATATATATAGGTCATTGATTTATTTTCTCTTTATTAGAAATTTTACTCCGCTATATTGGCGACGTCCAAAGTCCAAACCCGATCTCTCCAAAGTCCAAACCCTTATAATTTATTTATTTATTTTATGAAAAAGAAGAAAAAGTTCATCGTCGTGAAGGCGTCACTCCTCCGACAGCACGAATTGACTAACTGAACTCCCAATTTGAAAACGTATGTTTTTCTTCTTCTTTTTCCCTTTTTCCGATTCTACAGAGGTGCAATTTTTCTCTCCACTCATCTCTCTCCTTACTATCCATTTTTTGCTGTTGATTAAGTTCAGTTCAGAAAAATTCAAGCTCATTGTCCTTTGAGAGAAGACAATGGAGAAAACTCCATCTTCTTGTGCTATGCAATGGAACATAGAACTTGAAAAAGGCCTCCGTTCCAAAAAACCTGGTAAGTAACAGTTTCTTTGTATGCTTGTTACTTATTCTATTGTAATGTATCTTGTTGTTAGTTTGGATTTAATGTTTCTTTTCATTGTTACTTAAATTTATCTTATCAGATTGTTAAATTCATCCTTAAGTAGCTACTAAGGCCTCGTTTGGTGTAAGCGATTAAAAATAATAGTAATGGGATAAGGAAACAGCGATGGAATAAAAAAAAATTATGTTGTTTAGTTGCCATGTTTGGGATAACTTATCCCACCATTTATATCATAGTGATGGGATAAGTTATCCCATATACATGGTGGGATAAGCTAACCCCAGGATAACTTGTTTCCAACCAAACGACCCCTAAAAGTCTCATTTTACGTAACAACATTACTTTTTGTTTCTTCTCATTTTATTTTTGCTTATCATTCAAATAATCTTATTTTATGATAAGTTTTTTTTTTAATAATAGTTCTACCTTGTATCCTTATTTGTCTTGTAGATTTTTCCTTTAAATTGCTGATGTGTGGAACTATGGTAACAACAAAAATGATACAATCTGAGCAAATGTTATACATATCAAACTAAAAAAATACAACACAGTACGATGCATTATGAAATGACATGTAATAACCATCTAAACCAAGTGTTATAATGCTGCACTTTGTAATTTTGTCAATCAAATTAACTCATTTTTATAAGACCTTTTTGTTCTTAAAATTTTCAATGATGATTCCAGTTTTATTGTCAATGTATCTTTAATGCTGTTATGAAGAATTATTGTTCTATTTAAACTATTTTATGATAACTATTATCGTTTCTGACTGATACTTTTGTATTCTTTTCCACGATGGTTAGGTAAATCTATCGAAGCCATACTAGATATTGGGCCAAGACTTGAGTGGTGGAGTAGAGAGTCCAATCTTCATGCGGCTGAGTACAAAATATTTGGCTTAATTCCGGGGGAAGATAAGCTATTTGCAAATGCTATCCTTCTTAGGCTTGCAGATGCATTTAAGTCAGGAGACAAACATATGAAGATTTGTATAGTGAAGATTTTCTTGTCAGAGCTCAGCGAGAGAGCGGTTGAGGAGCCAGGGAAGAAAAGATGAGGGGATCTTTTCGAAGGATAAAGTAGATAGCTATAGAGAACTTTTGACTTGAATAAAGATAGTATTCGACTCTGGAAACGTTGAAGAGAGAGCATTGGCTTTAGTTCTATTTGGTTGCTGGGCTCATATTGCAAAAGATAGTGCTGATGTTAGATACCTCATCCTTTCAAGCTTGTGGTCGATGCATATTTTGGAGGTAAGACCTGTCCATCTTAATGAGTACTATCTACTATTTTGACATTATTAGCGTAACATTGCTTGTGTTTTCCTACTAAACAACTTTAAAAGTACATTAAGGGCCTTCTATAAGAGAATTTCTTCACAACAGATTATCCACTGCTTGTAAGATTCAGTATATGGAAGCCATTATGAAGGTATAGGAGTACACAAAGTTTAATCTGATGTTGCAACCTGTCCTTAACACATTTGGTTAGAAAATCTGCTTGCACTTAGAGCTTCCCAGTTCCCAACACACAATATAGGGATGATCTGGAGCAAGGTGTGCTGAAGAGAATTACCTGTTGGGACGGAGCACTAGTGTTGTAAGATATGAATGATCGAAATTTCCTGCCATTTTACCGAAATAAGACTCCAAATAATTTTCAGATTTTGGCAGCTTACTATCCAGTCATAAATAAGCTCTCCATGGTTTTTTTTCCATAATTAAGGAAGTGCTTGTAGGAATTTACACTTCGTGCAACGCACTGATCTAGACTATTGTATCATCTACAGCAATTACATATTGTTCCGTTTGCCTCTAACTTCTGACATGATTGATAATTGAAACAACCATTTTGCGTCTATCTACAGGCAAAGGCTTCTTTGTTTGTAGCTGGATGCTTTTCTAAACTGGCAGACGATTTTGCTTATGTATTTCTGGAGATGCTTGGATGTCTGTTGGTGTCATCTGAAACA
Organism: Solanum pinnatisectum; assembly: GCA_035578085.1. NCBI lineage: Eukaryota > Viridiplantae > Streptophyta > Magnoliopsida > Solanales > Solanaceae > Solanum > Solanum pinnatisectum. Next base: position 18,273,371 of record CM069077.1, read on the forward strand.
TCAAGGGCTATAAGGTTAGCTGGAGGACATGCTTTTGCTAAAATGTGGTGCCCAATTTTACTAGCAGATATAGCTCATAAGGTTCAGTATTTCTCTTTAATATGAGTTTCTGCCACCTAATACATTTAAATTTTCTTATTGCACCTGTGACTCATTACATGGACCCCCTATCCTTCTGTTCCTTTCTGCTCTATTCTAAAAGAGCTTGTTTTTTAAAAAGCACTATTCAAAAACCGTGTTGTAAATACTCATAAAGATGACAACATTATGCATAGCGAAATGCAATGTTTTTCTTTTTCATGCATGAAATGCAAGTTATCATCTCTTAACTAATTGTGACTATTGCTATAATTTTTGTTACAACTTCCTTAAAATAAGATTTTAATGATACCAGGCCAATCTGTATTGTCTGACAATTTGCTTACATGATGAAGAAGTGAGTTCAGATTTCTATTGCAGCACTAAAATTGATTTTTTCATATTGCAGATTGGTGTGAAGCTTATCCTAGAATCTTCAGAAGAAGAATTCTCTTTGGTGATGCTAGTTTCACTTTCCAAAATTGCTTCTAAGTGGACACCTTTAATTCCTAGACAGGTATATTTTTTACTCATTCTGTTTGATTTGCATCTTTTCTAATGTCAACCAATGTAGGAAGAGAAAGGCAAAGAAATACAAAAATGATAAGGAAAATAAGAAAATAAATGAAGTCTAAGATTTTGTCTTCGAGATGAAGGTAAAAGAACTGCACACTCTAGGTTGTGGCCTAGTGGTCAACCAAGTGGATTGAGTCCTCAAATCCAGCGAAGGCAAAAACACTTGGGGGTCGTTTGATAAATAGCTAGAGTTATGCAGGTATTAGTAATACATGAATTAGTTATGAGAAAATTTATGTATTATTTTATGCAGGGATTAGTTATGCATCGTTTAGTTATTCATGTATTACTTATAGATGTATTAGTTATTCTATCTTTTATCATGCAAAAATTATACATAGATTCCCTCGTAACTTATACATGTATTAATTATGAATGTTTCTAAATTACAAACCAAACATTGTATTAATTTTATACATAATACTATCCAACTACCAAACATGGTGTTATTTATGTAAGATCTAATACATGTATAATATTTGTCCTAACATACGGATGACCCCTAGGTGATTTGTTACCATCTGTCCAATTCTTGGGGGATAGAGTTACCTAGTACCTATGTTGGTGGAAGGTAGGAGGTGCCCTGTGAAATTTGTTGGGCAACGCGCAAGCTGGCCGGACAATATGTTTTATCTCAAAAAATGAATAAGTTAAAGAACTTCAACAATGATAAAGTTAAATAAACAAAGAAGATGAAACCATGTTAACTTTTTTGAAATAAAACTTAAGACCCTAAAGAGCACAAAACAATGTTTACCATATTCGGAGGTCTCTATGTAATGCAACTTGATGGATATGTTGGTAAATGGTATGATCTATAGGTCACAGGTTTGATCTGTGGGAGCAGACAATAATGCTTGCATTAGGGTAGGTTATCTACATCACACCCCTCGAGGTGTGGCCCTTCCTAGGACCTTGCTAATGTAGGATGCTTTGTGCAACGGACTGTCTTAATTTGAGGTTAATTATAGAGAAAACACATAAAATCCCCCTAAACTTGGTCGGACAACTTACTTTAACGCTTAAACTATACAGGCGTTTAAATGCCCCCTTAACATCTTTGAAGTGAATTAAATACAACCCTAAGGGCTGACGTGGCAAAGAGAGTGAGTTCACTCACCTAATCGCATGTGAAGGAATTAAAAAGGAAAAAATAATTATAGAATCATACACACGGCATTTTTTTATAGGTCAATATATAATTAATATTTTAAATATTATTTTCCTTATATATTAACTTTTATTAAGATCCAAAAATAGATTAAAATGAAGTTTTTACCTCTTCTTGGCTTAGCAACAACTTTAGCTTCAAAGTTTATTGTTAAAGATGTGGTGGATGAGATGCCTTAGTCTTTTGTTTTTTTTTTGGTGTAAGGAAGATTTAGTGGGGGAAGTAGATAGTTTAGTGGAGTTTATAGGCCAATAGTAAATTTTTGAAAATTTGTTTTTGGATTTGAGAGTGATGGCACCCCCTGCGGTTTGTAAATCCCTCCTCATCAATTTCTTGATGAGTTCTTTTGTGTGAATACAAAGTTACCTATTTTTGTTAAAAAAAAAAGATGTGGTGGATCTATTTTTGGATCTTGGAAGTAAATTGGAATCCGATAAAGATGTAGTGATGTTGGAGAAGGAAATGTGGAGTAAATTTTATGGGGCTGGGTTTTGGAGAAGTCCCTCTCAAAAGCTTCGAAGCTCACTATTAATGGTGTATTCAGGAAGAGAGTGATAGCGAAGTGGTGGTTTGGAAGTTATGATGAAAAGAGTTTGGATGGTGAAGCTCATTGAAAAATAAGAAGAGTGAAAAGCTAAAAATGGTGAAGCAGGAAGAAGAAAGAAGTGAGGGAGGGGGAAGAAGAAAGAAGTGAGGGAGGGGGGTGGGTGGGGACTGGGTTTGGGGAAATGTATTTTTGATCAATTAATTAATTAGTGTAAATTAATTTTAAGAAGTGTTAAAGAAAAAATGGTGAAAATAATTAATAAAAAAAATTAATTAATGACGCGGTGCTGACATGGCTATGTTGTGGCACTTACATGGCTATGATGTGGCAAGTGAGAGTGGTATTATAATCTCAGGATGGTTTTTATAACACTTCAAAAATGTTAAGGGGCGTATTTAAACACCCGTGTAGTTTAAGTGCTAAAGTAAGTTGTCCTGCCAAGTTCGGGGGGGATTTTATGTGTTTTGTCTTAATTATATAATGTCATAATCTTGCAAAATTATAAAACAGGATATGAAAGGAACCACATGAGGTTGCCTAAGATGGTTTTAGCATCTCCTATGTGAAAATTCCAGATATATCATTGTAGGCATGGAGTTGGTTATAGAGAAGCGCTTGCCAGTGGAAGCATAGTCTGAAATATAGAGAATCTCCAGCTTTAGAGTAACCCTAATTTGCTTTAGAAGACCAATTTTTCACCAATATTAGAATGAATTAGGCCTGGATAAAGCACAATGTATATAGAAGATTCATATTAACTTACACCAACAAGGTGGTTGATTGACTGATTTAATAGGAAAGCCATGCAATTTCAGTCATAGCTGAGTTGGTCTGTGCAAACAAGCTGAATATATAATATTGAAATTAAGGATATCTATTGTACTTTATACCTGATTTTTTTGCATATTTATCTCTTGATTTTGGTTACAGGTGGAATTGCTTTCCTCATTTATGACTAAGGACAGAGGTTTGAGCCTGCAAGTTATGGCATTAAATGTCTTCGTTTCATTTTAGCCAAAGGAATGTATCACTTCCCGGCCAATTCAAATGTGACTCTAAAGTTGTTTGGCGTCATAAATCAGTTAGATTTTCCACCAGCTTTGCATTTTGATGCTCTAAGAGTTTTATGCAAGGTATTTCCTCTCGATCTATCAAATTTGTGCTATTGTAATCATACTAGTAGTGCTTACGTTCTCTTACTTTGAAGATACTTCCCCCAACCTAGATACAATTCCATGCACAGAGATCCTCACTATTTTCTCCAAGTTCTTACAAATTATTGACTTCAAACTACAATCTCCAGTCATCTCAGAGAGGGTTTTTGCAATTCATGTTTTAGCTTGCACTTTTGACAAGCTTTTGAAGTCTTGAAAGACGGCGGTGGAATTGGCTCAATTGTTTCATCTCGTATGCTTACATTCACCTTCGATCGCATCTCCCTACTAATTAAGTTAGTGGTTGATAATCCTCATCCAGACAAAGGAATGGAGCAGGAGGTAAATAGTTTACGTTTTATTTTAGTTGATTTAGTTGAAAGACATCAAGATCTCTCGGGTATTGTGCTGGATAAGATTTGTATAGTTATTGAACATCTGGTCGGCATGCTTAAAGAAATTACCAGTATGACGAATTCAGTCTCAGAAGATCATCATATAACAGAACTTGACAAAGAAAACCATACATCAACTGCATCAAGAGTCTTGATTTATTTATCCTAGATTCTGATAACTTGCTTTGAAAAGCTGGATGTCTCCACTGGTGGTGCCACCCAAGTCTTTAACAGAATGGAGCATCTGGTTGAGCATGTGCACCAGTGCATCTTACTTCCTGTTTACATCTACCTAATTTATGACCTTTTATTGCACTTCCATGCTGCATATCAGTGTATGTGGCTGGAGATAGGAGAAGTAACAGGTGATGAAGGTTGAGCTATAATCCAATTGATCGAGTGATTTTATAAGTATTTTATAGGGATTCTAAATTGCTGATTTTATGATGGTTAAATATTTGATGCTATCTTTTTTTTGGGTTGTTTTTCCGATCGATCGAAGGAGTTTTAGGAAAGTTATTTCTCTCCGTTTAAAGATATTTGTTTTCACAGAGAAAATATTTTTTCAATAACTTTGATTAACAAATATGAAGAAAGTTAAAAATATTTCTTTGTTTGATGAAATTATATTTTTTTTAAATGATGCCAAGAGCTCAATTAGAATTTCATCCACACTCCAAAAAGAAGAAGAAAAAGGTTAAGAGTTCTTTTTATTTTTATTTAAGTACTCTTTCTCAATAGTGTTAATAATATATTTTTATCCTATAATTTTATAATCATATACACAAGTTCATACATAAAAAAGCAAATATTAACTAAACAAAATTTAATACTTTATTAATTAAGTGTGCATAAATTGTGAACGGAACATTGCAATAGCACATACATTATTTACGCAAAGAATGAAGTGTTTGAAAGATCCTTGAATGCCACTTTTGTGGCATTAATCCCTAAGAAGTATGGAGCAGAGGAACTCAAGGATTTTTGGCCAATAAGTCTGATTAGTGGAATGTACAAAATCATCGCTAAGCTGTTCACTGAAAGAATGAAAATAGTTATGGGGAGACTGATTAACGAGCATTAAATGGTTTTTTTGAAGGATAGACAGATAATGGATGCTTCTTTATTGGCTAATGAGTTGGTGGATTCCAGGGTAAAGCAAAAGATACCAGGTATTCTATGCAAATTGGACATAAAGAAGGCACACGACCATGTAAACTGGAACAACCTATTTAATGTTCTGAGTGACATGGGGTTTGGGAGGAAATAGGTAAATTGGATCAAGTTTTGTGTGTCAACAGTGAAGTTTTCAATCATTATAAATGGGAGTCCAGAAGGTTTCTTTCAATCACAAAGGGGACTGAGACAAGGAGATCCCATGTCCCCTTTCTTATTCCTTCTAGCAATGGAGGGACTCAACTACATGGTTAGAAAGGCTAATGAATTGGGGTGGATAAAAGGCTTTGGTGCATATACTAACAGAGCTAATAACATGGAGATCACACATCTACTGTATGCAGACGACTCTCGTGTTCTATGGTGCAGAAGTGTCACAAATTAGGCATCTGAGGGCAATACTAACCATATTTGAAGTTTTAGGTCTACATGTGAACTGGCAGAAGAGTTCCCTATTCCCAGTTAATCAAGTCAATAATATGCAACGCCTAGCCGACAACCTGGGCTGCCAAGTGGCCTTTCTTCCCACCAAATACTTGGAGATGCCCTTGGGAGCCAAGAACAAAGAATTGAAAGTATGGAGTGAAGTGTTGGAGAGAAGTGAAAGGAAGTTGACAAGGTGGAAGAGTCAATATTTATCTTTGGGAGGTAGAGTGACTCTCATAAAATCAGTTGTGAATGCCTTCCCAACTTATTTGCTAAGTCTTTTTCCACTACCAAAAAATATTGGAAAGAAACTCAACAAGTTGAGAAGGGTGTTCCTCTGGAAAGGGAACAAAGAGAAGCAAGGATACAACCTGGTTAAATGGGAAGAGGTGATAATGAGCAAAGCACAAGGAGGTCTGGGCATTAAGAATTTAATATTCAGAACACTAGTTTGCTGCAAAAATGGTTGTGGAGATTCTCTTGCGAAGATACAGCATTATAGAGGAGGTTCATATCTGAGAAATATGGTAACTGAAGAGGTGAATGGCACTTTTGGGTGCTCAGTATGGAAAACTATTCGGAGAATGTGGACTGACTTCAATGCGCAGGTGACTTTCAGAGTGGGAATGGCCTGAAGATCAGTTTCTGGATGGAGATCTAGTTAGGCGATGTGAAAATAAGGATACTCTTTCCTGACTTGTACATTATTGGCCTACAACAGAATAACACTATACCGCAGATGTGGAGTCCTCTGGAACCTTATGTTTAGAAGGGCTCTAAATGATTGGGAGGCTGAAAGAGTAGCAGACTTACTTCAGGCCTTGAACCTGTTCCTTCATCAATGCAGAGTCCGACAAACCAGTTTGGAAATTGCATAGTAGGGGAGCTTTTACGGTAAAGTCTTTTTAACCTAATCGATAGTTGTTAGGATGAATCACACGTGGGAGAGATATGAAATCTCTGTGCAGACAACAATCCCTTACTTTTCCATTCTTTCCAGAATAGGATTTTGCTTAATATCATTTGGATGGACTCAGATCCCCCCTACGAAGGGTAGTAAAAAGGAAGCTGCTTCGAAGTTGAAGGGGTTCGTCCATTCACTATATGTCTGTAATTTCATACATAAAAAGGAAGATTAAAAACTCGTCTTGTTACTGGGAAAGAAACACCAACCACTCTTTGACAACATTTTGGCCCTCGAAATTAATAAGGAAGATTAAGATCCCTCTAAAAGTTGCTTGCTTCACTTGGTTGGTAATTAGGAGATCTTGTCTAACCCATGAAGTGCTACAAATAAGAGGTATACAGATCTGCTCAAGGGGCTATATGTGTGAAAAAGAGGATGAAGTAAATGGCCGTTTATTTTTGCATTGCCGGATGACTACAGATCTGTGGAACATGTTCTTTTGTATAATCGGGGTTAATTGGACAATGCCCAGAACCAGTTTTGAGGTACTAACACACTGGCAAGGAATTGGGAAGAGAGGATCAAAGGAAGATTGGTGGAAAAATGTACCTGCTTGCATTTGGTGGACACTATGGAAAGAAAGGAATGGAAGGTGCTTTGAAGGGAGGACTAGCAGTTCCCAAATGATCAAGATGAGATGCCTTAGTCTTTTGGTTTTTTTTTGGTGTAAGGAAGATTTAGTGGGGGAAGTAGATGGTTTAGTGGAGTTTATAGGCTAATAGTAAATTTTTGAAAATTTGTTTTTGGATTTAAGAGTGATGGCACTCCCTGCGGTTTGTAAACCCCTCCTCATCAATTTCTTGATGAGTTCTTTTGTGTGAATACAAAGTTACCTATTTTTTTTTTAAAAAAAAAGATGTGGTGGATCTATTTTTGGATCTTGGAAGTAACTTGGAATCCGATAAAGATGTAGTGATGTTGGAGAAGGAAATGTGGAGTAAATTTTATGGGGCTGGGTTTTGGAGTAGTCCCTCTCAAAAGCGTCGAAGCTCACTGTTAATGGTGTATTCAGGAAGAGAGTTATAGCGAAGTGGTGGTTTGGGAGTTACGATGAAAGGAGTTTGGATGGTGAAGCTCATTGAAAAATATGAAGAGGAAAAATAAATGAAGAGTGAAAAGCTAAAAATGGTGAAGCAGGAAGAAGAAAGAAGTGAGGGAGGGTCGAGGGTGGGGGATGGGTTTGGGGAAATGTATTTTTGATTAATTAATTAATTAGTGTAAATTAATTTTAAGAAGTGTTAAAGAAAAAATGGTGAAAATAATTAATAAAAAAAATTAATTAATGACATGGTGCTGACATGACTATGTTGTGGCACTTACATGGCTATGATGTGGCAAGTGAGAGTGGTATTATAATCTAAGGGTGGTTTTCATAACACTTCAAAAATGTTAAGGGGCGTATTTAAACACCCGTGTAGTTTAAGTGCTAAAGTAAGTTGTCCTGCCAAGTTCGGGGGGGATTTTATGTGTTTTCTCTTAATTATATAATGTCATAATCTTGCAAAATTATAAAACATGATATGAAAGGAACCACATGAGGTTGCCTAAGATGGTTTTAGCATCTCCTATGTGAAACTTCCAGATATATCATTGTAGGCATGGAGCTGGTTATAGAGAAGCGTTTGCCAGTGGAAGCATAGTCTGAAATATAGAGAATCTCCAGCTTTAGAGTACCCCTAATTCGCTTTAGAAGACCAATTTTTCACCAATATTAGAATGAAATAGGCCTGGATAAAGCACAATGTATATAGAAGATTCATATTTACACCAACTAGCTGGTTGATTGAATGATTTAATAGGAAAGCCATGCAATTTCAGTCATGGCTGAGTTGGTCTGTGCAAACAAGCTGAATATATAATATTGAAATTAAGGATATCTATTGTACTTTATACCTGATTTTTTTGCATATTTATCTCTTGATTTTGGTTACAGGTGGAATTGCTTTCCTCTTTTATGACTAAGGACAAAGGTTTGAGCCTGCAAGTTATGGCATTAAAATGTCTTCGTTTCATTTTAGCCAAAGGAATGTATCACTTCCCGGCCAATTCAAATGTGACTCTAAAGTTGTTTGGCATCATAAATCAGTTAGATTTTCCACCAGCTTTGCATTTTGATGCTCTAAGAGTTTTATGCAAGGTATTTCCTCTCGATCTATCAAATTTGTGCTATTGTAATCATACTAGTACTGCTTACGTTCTCTTACTTTTGCAGATACTCCCCCCCCCCCCAACCTAGATACAATTCCATGCACAGAGATCCTCACTATTTTCTCCAAGTTCTTACAAATTGTTGAGTTCAAACTCCAATCTCCAGTCATCTCAGAGAGGGTTTTTGCAATTCATGTATTAGCTTGCATTTTGACAAGCTTTTGGAATCTTGAAAGATCACGGCAGTGGAATTGGCTCAATTGTTTCCTCTCGTATGCTTACATTCACCTTAGATCGCCTCTACCTCCTACTTAAGTGCGTGGTTTATAATCCTCATCCAGACACAGGAATGGATCAGGAGGTAAAGAGTTTACTTTTTATATTAGTTGATTTGGTTAAAAGACATCAAGATCTCTGGTATTGTCTTTGGATAAGATCTGTATAGTTATTGAACATCGTCGGCATGCTTAAGGAAATTACGATTATAATTCGGTCTCGAATATCATCATATAACAAAGCTTGACAAAGAAAACCATACACCAATTGCATCAAGAGTATTGATTTATTTATCAGATTCGGATAATTTGCTTTGAAAATTTGGATGTCTCCACCGGTGGTGCCACCCAAGTCTTTAACGAGAATGGAGCATCTGGTTGAGCATGTGCACGGTCACGGCTTACTTCTGTTTACATCCACCTAATATATGACCTTTTATTGCACTTCCATGCTGCATATCGGTGTATGTGGTGGAGATAGGGAAGATCGTGTTCTAATAGAAATTTTCCTCCATCTCGTTATAGTTCTCTCTCACATGATGGTTCCCCGTCCCAGCATGAAATTCTCATTGTTGATCGTGTGAAGCAAATTTTGGTTAAAAAGATTATTGGTTGTCTTATAAGTGGCAAAATACGCGGCATGTAATGGTGCGTAGTTAGTAGCTCCTTACATATTTGGGAGCTAATACCTACGGTTCAATCGATATCTGTTGTTTTGTTAAAATCCTTATCCCATCTTTCGTAATTAGAAAGGAAAGTTCGATTGTTCGGCTTACTCTTTCCGGAATTGCACTGGGAAATTATGAGTACCGATCACATTGAAAATGTTATTGGGGTCGCCAACAAGCTTTGTTCTTTAAAGAAGCTTTTGATGTCTTGGTTTCGGTCTTGCGTTTAGTTTTGAGATGGTTTATTACTTTACGATCAAAGGTTGTTGGAACTGGCGGATGTACTAAAATTATTGAGCATGAATTTGCTTTCACAAGATGCCACTAGAAATACGTAACAAATAGAGGCGAGGATTTTGGTTCAAAGACTAGAATTCTTGAAAGGACTCACCATTGTTGCAATTGCTTGCCCATGCTTCTTCCCGATTCATGAGGCTAGTAAAGGAATTTGATCTCTTAGCAATGTCATTCATTGTCATGGGCGGAAAAGTATGAAGATAGTTTCGATCTTAGATTAAGTTGTTCTCTGTTAGCCTTTAATCGGATTAACATTACGTTTTGCCAGTTTCCATGGTAAACAAAATTGTAGTACTTATTGTCTTGAAACTACAGACGAGCAATTTCATACTCAGCTAGTTCATGACTTGTTAAGAAGACTTGGGTTTACAGACTTAGAGACTAGCAAAAATCTGCGGCATCTTTTGGATTTCCATCGAAGCTCTAGGAGCTATTCCATGCAAGAATTCCGAAATGAAGTCTCTACAACCTGTGTTGAAGCAAGAGATGTTGCTAAACTTTGTAAATATTCCGTTCAGAGATTTCTTAGTTTGCAGGCGATTCTTGTACATGAAAATAATGGTACATCCCGAATTTCTCGTGATGCTTTGCAGTTGCCGCTCAATATTATTTTCTCGTGGATACAGATTCCTTTCCGGACTATCAAACATTTTTTTCAATTAAGGTAACTGAAGTTTCATTCATAAACTTCTGCAATCAACTAGAAGGTGCTATTATTGAATTTATTGAGATATTCTACTCCTGTTAGTCTGTTTCATATTTCATATGATAGCCAACTTATACTTTGATGTCATCGACCCTTTTTGATCTGAAATTGTCTTCGGTGGGAATATAAGTAGTAGATCATTTGAAACAGTAGTGGATTTGGTGAATAATGGTGTGTTGAATGTGCAGGACAAAGGGTGGGAAGTTTTGAAAAATGTAGAGTGGTGAGCTAAATGTCCAGTTGGCGTATCATCGAAGAGGTCGGCGACCGCGACCCAGACCGTCGTTGGACTTAATAAAATTTTACATTGGAGCCTGTAAAATTCAGTGAGCCCATGAAATTATTGGCGAGTAGCCAACCAAGTCGGCGATTGCGATCTATATCGCCGTTTGGACCCCCAAATCAACTGAGGGCCCTGTAAAACTCGGCGAGGTAAGTGACCATTTGGCGTTTCGCCGAGTGGGCCGACGAGCATGACTAAAGTTGCCGAATGGGCAAGAAATGAACGGTTTTTATAAGGCCTAAGGTTTAAATTTACAAACTCTTCACTTTCCCTCACTTTATATCTTCACAATCTCACACCTGGACCTTAGTTTATATATTGTCGCATTTCGAGAAGTATTTTAGCTGTTGATTGGTGCTCGGAGTTGGATTACATTGCCTATCATTTTAATCTTATCTTAATCGGCATAAAAGATTGGTTTTCCAAACCCCGAGTTCATTTTTATCGAAATTGTACTCATTTGCAACATCATTATCTTGATTGTCGCGTGTTGGGCCTCTCTGATAGTATTAGTATGTTTGAATGCCTATTTTAAGCTGATAATCTTGCCCATATTGTTTTGATTATTGAAATCCCGTATTCTTGTGGGTTGAAATGATTTAAATTTTGTACGGTTGTGCTTGCATGTTGTCTAGTTTAGTTGGGTAAAGTCTGAGTAGCCTGTATTTGTGCCAAACGACATAATTTGCCTAATGATAGAGCGGGTGACATCATTTTTAAAGGTAAATGTCGTCAATTGACCAAATTTGGCAAAATCGAGAAAAGTCTGAGTATCCCAGGGCAATGGGTGTTATGGGACTCATTTGAATTTGAGTTGTGCATGTTTTGATTTTGTTTTGGGAGTAGCGGGGTTGAATTCGAGAAGTTAGGTTGAAAGTAGGCACGTTGGGTCGTTTGGCTAGCTGGGTTGAGCTCGCTGAACCACTCGGCGGTTCGCCTAATGTCCCCATCTCAAATTTAATTTCATGCTTTATTCGATGTTGGTTCTGTAACTTTCGGCAAGAAGCCTGAGGTCACCGAGGGCACTCGGCGACTCGCCGAAAGTTTTCTTGATCATTCTTTAGACAAACTCAATTTAGCTCGCCAAAGCAATTAGGCTACTCGCCGATTGGTTCGGCGAGTCTTTCTGATTTTCTGTGCTTTTGCTTGAAGATTTTTTCAACTTTTTCTCGATGCTTTGCAGATATGGTTAGACCAAAAGTTGCTAGGAGAATAATGCCACCCCGAGAGATAAGAGCACGAAATTTCAAAATAAATGAAGGGAGATCAATGCCTCCCAAGAAGGGAAGATAAGAACCTCCACCTGGAGATAAAGGCAAGGGTAAGAGGTCAAATTCTGACAGGAAGACTACTCCCCGAGGCCCCTCTATTCCTTCATGGGCTCGGGATTATATGCAGTTGTACGGAACTTTTTGGCGGATACGCCTATGGAATCTCCTTGTGGGTCTGGTACTACTGTTTCTTCTGAGGTAACTCCGAGCACTGATGCCTAAGTCCAGACTGATGCAGAGGGCACTGATGCTCTGACATATGAAGCGATTGTGTAGACATGATTCACTCTTTACCTCCCTCTCTATCTTACTTTTATGTTGACTTTTGGATAATTTTGTTTGCATTTGAGGACAAATGTTTTTATTTGTGGTGGGGTGAGGCCCACCTTTTGTGTGACATTCGTCATTCTTGTTTTGTTCATATATTTGGGCTTTGAGCTAAATTTGTGATTATATACTGCTTTTTGTGGATGTGTGAGCGTGTGGCTCCGTGTTTTTAATTATAAATAATTTTTTACCCTTCCAAAAAAATTTTGCCACCTCTTTTTTGTATTAAAAGTGGTTGTTCTTGTGCAAATTTGAGTATCGATTTTGAGCAATATCGATGACTTGAATAGTGCTCATAATTGAACAAAAATGAATGTGCGGCTACGATGAGGTAAAAAAGTTGCATAGCCATTATGTGAACTCTTTGCATCTCGTTGTGACTAGCCAAGTATCGAATTGAGTCTCTTGTGATGAACATTGCACACTAGCAAGAGTGTGGAGTCTTGTTTAACTTTGGTGTCAATGCCTTGTGTGATTAGTTTACCATGAATCATGTGTGATGACACCTAGAATTTGCCCCGTTGGTCCAGCTGACTAAGTGAGGTGAACTCTTGATAAGATCTTAGGCAACTTTAAAGAGTGTGAAACAATTTGACATTATACATCTTTCTATGGCCTACTTTGTGAGTGTGTGAACCCCTTTTGAGCACCCTTTGAACCTTGACCTTTTCTTGGAAGAAACTTGATAACATTGTGACCTTTGATTTCCATTACCCATAATCCTCATGATTGTGGTTTGTTTAAATAGCCAACTTAGGCCAAAAGCCTAAGTTAGAGGTGTGGTGAAAAGAGAAGGCAAATCAAGACATGCAAGAAAGTCCCCTTTTACCCATGTTTCGAGAAAAATGGAACCCCTCCATACAAATAAAAAAAAAAGAGAAGAAAAGAATGAAAAATTTATGGAATAAAGTTGTGAAAATACAAAAAAGAAATGGGGTTTCCAGCAGTCCATGGAAAGTGAATAATAGGATGACTTGTAAGCACAAATGAAAAATGATGAAAAAAAATGAAAGAAAGTATTGTTCACACCATATTTCATGAGGACTACAGCCAATGAGCCTAAATGACCATACCTTTGCACTCAGCCCCGTTACAAGCCTTGAAAAGACCTTTTTGATCTTGAGTGAGCTGAAATAGATATTGGTTGGAAAATACGGGCAAACCTATGGGTTAAAAATACATTGTGTTCATCTTTGCGAGTGTGAGTGTTACATTTGATTTCGGAGCTTTATATTATGAACCATTGTGTGTGATCATGGAATCATTCTTTGTGTGAGGGCATTTGATCACTTTTGTTAAGCTTGAACTTGCATTTGAAGCAAGTAATGTGAGCTTGAGATTCTTTGGTAATGGTGAGTCACAATTTGAATCTTTGAGTGTACAATTGATCCTTGCATGAGTAAGTTGAGTCTTTTTGTGTGCATTCATGATTGAGTCTTGTGTTGCACTATTTGAGACATCCTTTTTGAACTGCTGAACTTGAGTTTTACTTGAGTACAAGCAAAAGTTTAAGCTGGGGGTGTTGATGAGTCCACGATTTGGACTCATTTAGGGCTTAATTTTAATAGATTTACTGTCCTCGAATGCATATTTTGTCTCAATAACTGATATAAATCCTTGAATTTCAGGTATTTGAACTTAGGGACAAAGCATGGACATTATTGAGCAAAAAGGAACAAGACAGCTGAAAGAACAAGAAAAGAAGGCTTGAGGATCGCCTAAACCATTGGGCGAGTCGCCGAATGGCCTTGATCTAACCTAATGTTCTAGTTTGCCAAGCCCTGAAGGATAAAATCAAGTCGGCGATAGAAAGGAGCAGTCGGCGAGTCACCGAACAGTTCCGTGATGCAGTGCCTTATCGCCCAAACTTATAGGATCTCAAGGATGTTGAAGGCAAAAGCAAAAAGGCGATATAAACGACCAAAGGGCGGATTACCAAGTGGATCGATGATCCCAACTAACTGAGACGATTGAACCTTCGCATGACACTTTTGACAACTATAAATACTTGTTTAAATTTTTAGCTTAGTATCAGATTTTGTGGGAAATCACATCATTATTCAATTTTAGAACTTGGTTTTTGGAGACAATTTTCCTTAGCTTTGGAGAATTTGAAGATTCCCATTTTGAAGAAATTGGAAGTGGGTATTGAAGATTCTTCATCTTTGACATTTGTAAAGAGCATATCAATCGTACCCACTAGATGGAAACACTTTTCGGTATTGATTTTTATCTCTTTACTATGTCTAGCTAAAACCCCAATTCTTGGGGTGTGATTATGTGAATATGGGTTGAATTTACTACTAAGTATTGCTAATTGATTGTTTATTCGTTGTTTAAAGGTGATTTCATTCAGTGGTTGTGTTTGAATTTAATGGGGTTGTAGTTGCAAATACAATTTTAGCTTCGTGTTTTTGGCTTGCTCGAGAGAGAGGTCGTAAAACCAAAACTACTGAATCGATGGTATGTGGTTATTGGGTTGTCATGGGTTAAGCTCGAGAGAGTGAATCCTAAACCCTCTCCCACACATTCAGCTCGAGAGAGTGAATCCTAAACCCTCTCCCACACATTCAGCTCGAGAGAGTAAATGGACTAAGGCGAAGGTTGTGCTTCATTGCCGCTTATTGGTGTTCGAGAGAAACCAATTTGATTTGGTGTAAATTGTTCGAGAGAAAGTTTATCCCCACTATAGTCTATCTTAGTTACCAATTTACAACGATTTACTATAAATAGCAATTACCCAGTTGTTTACCTTAGCCCAAATCCTATCACATCCCTAGAATCCCGTCTCCATATTTGTATTTCTTTTAGTTGTCGTTTTAGTTGATAATTGATTACAAAATCTCCTTTTGATACTTGACACTTGTGTCACCCTTTAATTTATCATGTTTTTCTACGTAAATATTTATAACTATAATTGACTTGAACATATTTATGTTTTTTTATTGATTCTCAATTACGAGCCGCTCCCTTGGAACTCGACCCCAACTCACTTGTTGGGTTATATTACTACTCACAATAGTTGGCACTTGAACTGGAAGTAGTGTCCTGATACGTGAAATCAAAATGCCGCAACTGCCAGGGAGTAGTGTTATTTGAGAATTTCTAGTTAAGTTAGATTTTGTTCTTGTTAGTTGTAGTTCTACTTAATTTCAGTTTTGTTTTGCTTGTTTGTGTAATAAAGCAGGAAGTATGAGTGTGAATGGCAGCAATGACAGCCAAGTAGGCCATCAAGTTGACATCGAAAACCTCAACGATGTCAACGAGCCTCATGCTAATGACCCCCATCTCATGAGAGGTATTGGTGTCATTTGTTTGCCTTTGGTCAAAGAGAATGCGGTGTTCCACATCACGAGTACTATGTTACAACTCTTGCAACTAAAAGGGTTTTTCAGTGGTTTGGCTCATGAGGATCCCTATGAGCACGTTAGAAACTTCGTGGATGTATACAGACCATTCTCCTTCAAGAATATCTCCCAAGAATCGGTCCAGTTGAGGTTGTTCCCGTTCTCTTTGATGGGAGAGGCGTGCAAGTGGCTGGCTAAATTGCCACGTTAATCAATCACTTCGTGGGAGGAGTTGGTCACTGCATTTCAAGTGCGATTTTTCCCTCCTTCGAAGATGATGACTCTTTGGGACATCATTCGCAGCTTTAAGCGTCTAGAAGACGAGCCAATTCATGAAACTTGGCTACGATTCAAGAAATTGGTGCTTCAATGCCCAACCCATGGCTTGCTTGATAACGTGTTGCTGTAGTATTTTTATCGGAGTTTTGATTCGTTAAATAAGGGTGTTGCTGACCAACTTTCTCCAGGAGGTTTGATACAGCAACCTTATGTGAAAGCGGCTCATCTCTTGTATGGCATGACTACCATAAACAGGGCATGGTATACCCATGAAGAGCAGGTCTCCCCTCTCAGTCCAAGTTGACTAAGGAATAGATGGAAAAGGACCAAGAGTGGGACCAAAACATGGCCAAGATCATGACACAACTTAATATTTTGTCTAAATATTTCATGGGAGCTGGTGCTCAAAGTGTCAATGTCGTGGGTGTCGGGTGTGCTAATCCGGATTAGTCCAAGTTTAAGGCCTTGTATAATGAAGAGGTAAATTTCCTAGCCAACCAAGGCGGTGGTTATCGTTCAAACTACCCGAGGCAGGGTGGTAACCAAGGTTGGTTTAGGGATGAAGGTTGGAAAGATCGAGATCATGAATGGAGGGACCGTGAATTGGAAGGATGGGGAGAAGGATAGGTATGTACCTCCCCACGAGCGCCAAAAGCCAAAAGATTCAGAAGGTGGTAGGTCTGAGGATATGCTCTCTCGTATCATAAACAAAGTTGAAAGGTTAGACAAGATTTTAAAAGAAATGAAAGAAGACGTGTCTACCCTTAACCAGACCGTCACCTCTCATTCAGTGTCGATCAAGCAGTTGGAGACCCAAATAGGTCATATATCGTCTCATCTCAACCTGAGACAGCAGAGGGATTCGCCTAGTGATACTATGGCTAACCCCAAGAATGAGGTTTGAAGGTGGACTTGCGTCGTGCCGCGACGTTAACTAAGGCACTGCTTGGGAGTCAAACCAAGTTTTCTTATTTGCTTTAGTTTTTGTTTTGGTGAATAATGGTGTGTTGAATGTGCAGGACAAAGGGTGGAAGTTTTGAAAAATGCAGAATGGTGAGCTAAAGGTCCAGTCGACATATCGACGAAGAAGTCGACGACCACGACCCAGACCGCCGTTGGACTCGATAAAATTTTACATTGGAGTCGGTAAAATTTGGCGAGCCCATAAAAATATTGGCAAGTCGCCAACCAGGTCGGCGATCGCGATCTATATCGCCGTTTGGACCCCCAATTCAACTGAGGACCTTGTAAAACTCGGCGAGGTAAGTGACCATTTGGCGTTTCACCGAGTGGGTCGGCGAGCATGACTAAAGTCGCCGAATGGGCAAGAACTGAACGGTTTTTATAAGGCCTAAGCATTAAATTTACAAAACTCTTTACTTGCCCTCACTTTAAATCTTCACAATCTCACACCTGCTTCTTAGTTTATATATTATCGCATTTCGAGAAGTATTTTAGCTGTTGATGAGTGCTCGGAGTCGTATTATATTGTCTCAATAACTAATATAAATCCTTGAATTTCAAGTATTTGAACTTAGGGACAAAAGCATGGACACTGTTGAGCAAAAAGGAACAAGACAGCTGAAAGAACAAGAAAAGAAGGCTTGAGAATCGCCTAAACAATTGGGCGAGTCGCCGAATGGCCTTGATCTCACCTAATGTTCTAGTGTGCCAAGCCTTGAAGGATAAAATCAAGTCGGCGATAGAAAAGAGCAATCGGCGAGTCGCCGAACAGTTCCGCGATGCAGTGCCTTATCGCCTAAAGTTACAGGACCTCAAAGATGCTGAAGGCAAAAGCAAAAAAGGCGATACAAATGACTAAAGGGCGGATCGCCGATCCCGAATAACTGCGCCGACTGAACCTTTGTAGCACACTTTGTGACAACTATAAATACTTGTTTAAATTTTTAGCTTAGTATCAGATTTTGTATGAGTCATATTATTATTCAGTTTTAGAACTTGGTTTTTGTAGACAATTTTCCTTAGCTTTGGAGATTTTGAAGATTCCCATTTTGAAGAAATTGGAAGTGGGTATTGAAGATTCTTCATCTTTGACGTTTGTAAAGACCATATCAATCGTACCCATTGGATGGAAACACTTTTTGTTATCGATTTTTATCTCTCTACTATGTCTAGCTAAAACTCCAATTCTTAGGGTGTGATTATGTGAATATGGGTTGAATTTACTGTTGGGTATTGCTAATTGATTGTTTATTCGCTGTTTAAAGGTGATTTCGTTCAGTGGTTGTGTTTGAATTTAATGGGGTTATAGTTGCAAATACAATTTTAGCTTCGTGTTTTTTGCTTGCTCGAGAGAGAGGTCGTAAAACTAAAACTACTGAATCGATGGATTGTGGTTGTTGGGTTATCATAGGTTCAGCTCGAGAGAGTAAATCCTAAACCCTTTCTCACACATTCTGCTCGAGAGAGTGAATGGACTAAGGTGAATGCTGTGCTTCATTGCCGCTTATTCGTGTTCGAGAGAAACCAATTTGATTTGGGGTAAATTGTTCGAGAGAAAGTTTATCCCCACTATAGTCTAGCTTAGTTACCAATTTACAGCGATTTACTATCAATAGCAATTACCTGGTATTTACCTTAGCCCATAATCCTATCACAGCCCAAGAATCCCGTCTCCATATTTGTATTTTCATTTTTGGTTTGTCGTTTTAGTTTATAATTTATTACAAAAAACCCTTTTGATACTTGACACTTGTGTCACCCTTTAATTTATTATGTTTTTCTTCATAAATGTTTATAACTATAATTGACTTGAACACATTTTCTTAATTATGAACCGTTCCCTTGGGACTCGACCCCAACTCACTAGTTGGGTTATATTACTATTCACGATCATTGACACTTGAACTGGAAGTAGTGTCTTGATACGTGAAATCAACTGACTTTGACATAATCTTAGGTATGACTTGGTTGTCCCCCTATTATGCCGTACTTAATTGTGATACTAAGACTGTAACTCTAGAAATTTCGGGAAATGAAAAATTAGAGTGGGAAGGGGTGTACAAGCCTAAGTGAACTAAGATCATATCCTCTATTCGGGCTAAGAAATTGATAGGGCAGGGTTGTTTGGCCTATTTGGCTCATATTAGGGATGTTGAGATTGAGGCTCCATCCATTGGGTTTATTCCTATGGTGTCGGAATTCATAGAAGTGTTACCTAATGACTTGCCTGGTATGCCTCCGGATAGAGATATAGACTTTTGCATCGATTTAGATCCTGGTACGCGTCCCATTTCTATCCCTTCATATCGCATGGCTCCAACAAAATTAAGAGAGCTTACGGCTCAAATCCAAGAGCTTCTTGATAAAGGATTTATTCGTCCTAGTGCTTCCCATGGGGTGCTCCAATTTTTTTTGTTAAGAAAAAAGATGGTAGTATGAGAATGTGTATAGATTACCGACAATTGAACAAGGTCACTATTCGAAACAAGTATCCCTTGCCTGGAATAGATTATCTTTTTGACCAATTGCAAGGTGCATCAGTTTTCTCTAAGATTGATCTAAGATCCGGTTACCATCAATTGAAAATTAGGCCTGAGAATGTGCCCAAGATGGCGTTTAGAACTCGCTATAGGCACTATGAGTTTTTGGTTATGTCTTTTGGTTTGACCAATGCGCCTACAACTTTTATGAGTTTAATGAATGGGGTGTTCAAGCCATTCCTTGATTCTTTCGTTATAGCCTTTATTGATGATATTTTGGTCTATTCGAAAAGTAAAGAAGAGCATGTCAACCATCTTCGTAGTGTTTTGGGTATTCTTGGAAAGCAAAAGATATATGCTAAATTTTCTAAGTGTGAGTTTTGGTTGAAATTGGTTGCATTTTTGGGGCATATAGTTTCAAAAGAAAGGATAATGGTAGATCCCCAAAAGATTGAGGCGGTTAAGAATTGGGTTAGGCCTAGCTCCGTGACTGAAGTTAGGAGTTTTGTTGAGCTCGCTAGCTATTATCGTCGATTTGTGAAGAACTTTGCTTCTATCGCCACGCACTTGACTAATTTAACCAAAAAGGATATACCATTTGAGTGGACTGAAAAATGTGAAGAGTGCTTTCAAAGACTTAAGACTCTCTTGACCAATGCGCCCATTCTAGCATTACCGGTTGAAGGTAAAGATTTTATTATTTATTGTAATGCTTCTCATTTTGGGTTGGGTGTTATGTTGATGCAGGATAAGAATGTTATAGCTTATGCCTCGTGTCAACTGAAGGTGCATGAGAGGAATTATCCAACACATGATTTGGAGTTGGCAGCGGTAGTATTTACTCTTAAGATTTGGCGGCATTACCTCTATGGTGTTAAGTGTGAAGTGTTTACTGATCATTGTAGTTTGCAGCATGTGTTCACTCAAAAGGATCTGAATTTGAGACAGCGAAGGTGGATGGAGTTACTTAAGGACTATGATGTGACCATTCAATACCATCCGGGCAAGGCTAATGTGGTGGCAGACGTTTTGAGTCGAAAAGCGGTAAGTATGGGTAGTTTAGCTTGCTTAAGTGTAGCCAAGCGACCTTTGGCTAAAGAAATTCAGACCTTAGAGTCTAAGTTCATGCAATTGGGCATCTCAGAAAGAGGTGGGGGTTAGCTAGTATTGAAGTGGGGGCCACTTTCATTGAAGAGATCAAAGCCAAACAATTTGAAGATGAAAATTTGGAGGAACTTAGGAAGAAGACTGTGAATGGTAAGGCATAAGAGACCACTATTGATATGGATGGTGTGCTCAATTTTAAAGGGAGAATCTTTGTTCCTAGAGTAGATGACTTGATTGAGAAATTGTTGGTAGAGTCTCATAGTTCACGATATTCTATTCATCCAGGTGTGATCAAGATGTATAGAGATTTGAAGCGAATTTATTGGTGGTCGGGCATGAAGAAATTTGTGGCGAAGTGTCAAAATTGTCAACAAGTGAAGTACGAACATCAAAGGTCTGCAGGTTTACTTCAAAGAATGTCAATTTTGGAATGGAAATGGGAAAGAATAGACATGGATTTTGTGGTTGGTCTTCCCAAGACTTTAGGGAAGTTTGATTCTATTTGGGTAGTGGTTGATAGATTGACTAAGTCAGCCCATTTAATTCCGGTAAAAATAGATTACAATGCTAAACAATTGGCTAAAGTTTATGTGAAAGAGATAGTGAGGTTGCATAAGGTGCCCCTCTTTATCATCTCAAACCATGGTACCCAATTCACATCCAAGTTTTGGAGGAAATTACATGATGAATTGGGTACACAACTCACTTTTAGTACAACCTTCCATCCACAGACAGACGGGCGGTCGGAGAGGACTATTCAAGTGTTAGAAGACATGTTGAGGGGACGTGGGATTGATTTTGGAGGGCATTGGGATAAGTTCTTACCTTTGTGTGAATTCTCCTATAATAATAGTTATCACTCCAGCATTGATATGACACCATTCGAGGCACTCTATGAGAGGGGCTGTAGATCACCCAAAGGATGGTTCGAGGCTAGAGATGTGAAACCATTGGGGGTTGATTTAGTGAAGGATGATCAAGATAAAGTTAGGAGTATTCAAGCTAAGCTTCTAGCAGCCTAGAGTCGACAAAAGAAGTATGTAGATCATAAGGTAAGAGACATGTCGTTTCAATCCGGTGAAAATGTTCTTCTTAAGGTATCACCCATGAAAGGGGTGATGAGATTTGGTAAGAAGGGTAAGCTAAGTCCTAGATACATTGGTCTATTTGAAATTCTTGAATGTGTGGGACCGATAGCGTATGGATTGGCTTTACCTCCTAATTTATCAAGTGTTCATTTGGTATTTCATGTGTCCATGTTGAAGAGGTATCATGGTGACGGGGATTATATCATTAAGTAAGACTCAATTGTGTTAGACAAGGACCTCCAATATAAGGAGAAACCGATTGCAATTCTTGATAGTGATGTGCGCAAGTTGAACAGTAAAAAGCATCATCCAGTTGAGGAAGCTACTTGGAAAACTGAGAGGGATATGCGAGACAAGTATCCCCAATTGTTCGTTGATTCAGGTACTACTTCATCCCTTCCTTAGCCTATTTTCCTAAGTTTTGTCACTCGGGAACGAGTAATGGGTTAAGTTGGTATATTTTGTAACGACTTGTTTCTGTCATTATAGAAATGCCAATGGGGGAAATTTTGGGGCCGAAAAACTTTTTCGTAGTATTTAGATTTTCCCAACCTTGTCCAGATTTGGACGAAATCAGAGTCTTTGAGGTGTAGGGAAATATAGTAACAATCGGGTGAAGTATTTGTGTTTTTGATTACATGAGTAGTTAGATAACTTGTTAAAGAATTTGTACGACTTTACGGAATTGATTCGAATGGGTAGAACTCCCGAAATCGATCTTAGCGTAAAGGGTATTTTCTGAGCGTCGTAGTTTAGAGGTGTGTTGTGAAATGGAAATTTTGAAATTCTTGAATTAACTCTCTGTCTCGTGTAACCTGCATTGGTGCCGCTTTTTTCTGCTCTGGCGGGGCTGTTATAACTGGGTAACGGCCTTTGTGGCGGGCTCGACGTGAATTAAAGTCGTTAATAAATCCCTAAACGACCTCATTATGCACTTTTCGACTTTTAGAGCTAAGGAACGAACCACATGCGACTCCTACTCATTTTTCACCATTCTTGAGGCTAAAGGTAAGCTTTTCACTCCTCGAATTCATTTTTCGATCCGTAGAACGTAATAGAATGGGTGAATATTGATGGAGGAGGGTTTTGTTATAGATTCTACGGTGGAACAACCCTAATTTGGATAATTGGGATCATGGGTCATAGAATTGTTAGTAATCCGGGTAATTAATAATTGTTTATTGATTCCTGTATTATATTGATTGTTTGTAGACCAAGAACAAGCGGAACGAATCTGAAAAGGGAAGAATCAAGTTTCTTAGGGTTTCAAGCTTGTTTCGAGGTAGGTGATGATTGTGATTCTATGATTGTGTGATGTATGTTTATTCTTGCTTCATTATGATACTTGTATATGTATGAATGTTGCAATGTTGATCACACTTGTTGTAAATGAGATAGATTAATGATGATTGTCATGAAATCATGACTTAAATGTATGATCTTAATGATATACATGTGATTGTGGTGTGTTGAATGGATCGATTGCCACGTTCCAGCATAACTAACTTGGATCGATTGTCACGTTATGGCATATCTATGGGATCGGTTGCCACGTTCTGACATAATTATAGGATCGGATACCACGTTCCGGTATGCTAACTATTTGGGTTTGGGTTCCATGAGAGGACCAATGATTTGATATAAAATATGAAGTTGTTCGTTGTTCGTAAATGTTGATAATATTGTATATGTTGATATATATATATATATATATATATATATGCATGTGATTATAATGTTGTCTTGACTTGCTTATGTTGCACTAGTGGGATAGTCGTGTGATCCTAGCAGTACACTGTGGTTGTGTACTTATACTGCACTTGCTTTTATTTTTGTTGAGTATAGAGCATCTTCAGGCGGCTATTGACAGACCTCGTTTAGGAGATCAGTGATCGTCACTTCGAATTCAAGGGTGAGCCAATTCTTTCGGGCTGCCATGGAATTCTCTTTTGTCTATGTCCACCATTTCCGGACTTAGACATTTGTTTTAGTTAGTTCATTAGCATGGGTTGTATCCCTTCTTGTTTAGACTTGGTTCATTGTTAGATGTTTTGGTGCATGGACTTTCAGGTTCTAGGTTATTTCTTCCGCATTGTTAGTTGTTAGATCTTTTGTTGAAGTTTATGGGAACTTCAATTTAGCTATTATATTTGTTTTCATATACTTAATGCCTTAGTTTAGGGTTAGTTGCTTGGTTTGGATTGTAGTAGTAGCTCTCCCACCGGAGAGTTAGTGTGGGTGTCAATCACGACGGTCTGGGTTGTGACAATTAGAGTTACTAATATTTATAAACTATAACCTTTATTAGACCATTTAAAATTCTTAGTCTCAAAAAACTTGAAATAATATGTAAAAAGATAAGAATTATGTAAAAGTATAAGAAATATTTAGAAATTATATCAAAATATATATTTTTTTGTTAAAGATAATAGAAGGGGAAAAAACCATAATAGGAGAAGTAGGCCTTATTGGTTTTTATTAATATTAAGATGTCTGAATCTAAATATACAAATAAATATTAAGATGTGCATTAAGAAATAGATGTATATCTCTAGATCTGAATGATTAATTATTTGTTCATCTGAATATGCATGTGAAATTAAACACTATATGAACAAAATATTATAAAAATCTCATTTCAACAAAATAATATTATCTTTTAATAGAAAATAATATTTTCAATATTAATATTTAATTTTTAAAAATTAAATATCTAATATGTAAATAAAAACTTAGTTGAAACTCCACTATTTTTTACCCGACCAAAAGTTTTATAATGAAGTTCCAACTTCAATTTATATTTTTAATATCTTCTTGAAAAGTAACGTTTATTTATCCTAAGGCAAAATCAGTAAAAAGAAAAACTTAGCTAAAACTGTTATTTTATCTAAGAAAAAAATCAAAACAATGAAGTTTTGTTGTATTTCTTTTGTTTCTTATTTAGACGAAACAATATTTATTTAATTGGGTATTTTAGTTCTCGATCGAAATTTCTAATAAGGGTTGGTTACAACTTTCACTGTTTATCGCCAAATAAAAATAAATTTCCCAAAAAATGGAGTTCTAACTATTTTTATTTCATCTTCAAATACACGACTATTTATTTCAAGTTTCAACTATGCATTTGAAACTTGACGGGTGTTTGACAATTTACTTATTGTTTGCTTTTGGTGCTTAGACCGAAAGTTTTACTACAAACAAACATTCTTTTCAAATTATGAGTCTAAAAGAACTTACATACTTTTGTTTGGAGTTTAGATAGAGAGGGTTTGCAAAGAGAGGGAGAGGCAGAAGCATGCCGCGTGATACTTTGTGGATTATGACGTATTAAATAATGTCAAGACTTTTCTACAAATCTAATTCATTCAGATATGATTTTTTCAAAAAGAAACAAATAAATTTAATGGGCTGAAACTGCATGATTAGGTTTCAGACCTAAAAAAACAAAGACACTTAATGAGTTGAAACTGAATGATTAAGATTTAGACATCCATTAAGTGCAAACAAACAAGGCTTTAATAAAAAAATTATTAGTACTAAACTCATATTAATATTTAGGAATCATTAGTTTGAGTTTAGTTTATTTGAAATCTATGTTATATTATTAATTAGTAAATAGTTTATGGGAAAAAATTTTAAAGGAAGTTTTTTTTTTTTCTTGGTTTCCTACCCGGTGTCCGGTACCCACATTGGAGCCCGACTAAATTCGGATTCGCGCCGGGAAGTCCTACATTGGTGGGTAAAACGCTCCCTAATAAAGGCGACTCCGTACCTAAGGGGGCTCGAACCTGAGACCTCTTGGTTAAGGATGAAGGAGTACTTTATTTAGGAAAAATATATTCTCTCAATAGTTTTTTTTAATATATATTTATACTTAATTCAATTAATCAATTTAATTCAATATATTATGAGTTCTTATTTATTTATGATAATTTATTTATGTTATCGTCATTCAAAGTTTCTTTGCCAACTTCTTCATGACCCAACAACATGCTCATAATGTAAGTTCAATCGTATTTTAAGGTATATTAAAATTTGGACTTACTGGATGATCCAACTCGTATGAACATCGTTATGTTTCTTTTTGGGATTCATAAGAGATGAATATGAGGGTATTAAATAGGGAAAAAAGGTGAGCAAAAGACCATTGGGTAACTTTGACCAAATTCATTTTACATTATCAAGTTATTGCCCAATCTGTAAAAGTAGATTGCTAATTAAAACAAATTTCCTCTTATCTATGACATGTTTTTTTTTTTAAATTATTATTAGGTATGTAATTTTACAAATTAATATTCGCATGCTGTCATTAATAAAAAATACATAGAGATGGATGCAGTCAATAGCTTTGGAAAAATATTTTTTTTCGGTCATCGAACCATCCACAGCTCCGTTGCTTATGATTTCAAGCTCGGGCTTTATTATAATAATATTAATAACAATACACCACTACTACTAATAATAATAATAAAAATAATAATAATAAGATTGAAGTGTCTAAAACATATTCAAAGTGTTCTAATTTTGTGTTTCATATATGAATTGTTAATTAGGTGTGCATATTGTTTTAATTTTGTGTTTCATATATGAATTGTTAGGTGGGTGAGTTTTCTACCTGAAATATCACGAAATGTTTATTTAAACACACCTAAAATATGTTATGAAATTGAAGAAACTAGAAAGAGAAATTAAAGAGAGAATGAATGATAACTCTTTGTATTTATTCTTGCATTGATTCAAATAGAAGAGTACATTCCTATTTATAAATAATTAAGGAGAATCCTTCCTAAAGAAGAATCTTTCTAGATACGAAACTAAAGGAGAATCCTTCTATATACTAAACTAAAATAAAACTAAATATTTTGCAATTAATGTAAATCCTAGACTTTGAAAGGAAATTAAATACTATAAAATATTTTTAGACTAAAAAGAAAAAAAAGTAAAAAAAACCTACCAAATTTCAACATTCCCCCTCAAACTCAAGTTAGTGTATCTAACTTGAGTTTGAACACTTAATTATTCTTCAAAAAAAATATCTTTTACTTATTTTTGTTGTGGCAATTAATATAATTCATCCTCACATTCTTCTTCTACTAATAATGCTTGTGATTTATCTTGAGTGTCTTTGAACTTGCACACTTTTGTAACATGACCTGTTTGTTCGCAACTTCCACACAATGCATCAGATCTCCACCAACAGAATTTTTCCAAGTGTGTTTTCTTTTTGCAATATTTGCAAGGAGGATAATCAACTTTTCTTTTTTGATAGTTTGCATAAAAAATACCTTCAATAATTTTATCTTGTCTGAAAGCTCTTCTTTGTTCTTGTGCTTGAAGAGCACTTATCAATTCCACAAGAGAGATGGTAGAGAGATCTTTAGACTCTTCCAAAGCAGAGATTTTAGACTCAAATCTCTCGGGAATAGTTACAAGAATCTTTTCAACTATTCTATTATCTTTAAAATCCTCACCAAGCAATCTGATTCTATTGACAATCAAAGAAATTCTGTCAGAATAATTAGTGATAGTCTCACCCTCTTGCATCCTAAGAGATTCAAAATCTCTTTTCAAATTCAGAATTTGATTTTGTCTGCCTCGTTCACTTCCCCGGTACTCATTCTCAAGTTTTTCCCAAGCTTCTTTTGTTGTCTCACATGCAATGATTTTAGAAAAGATTGAATCTGCAACTGAATTTTGAATTACAATTTTGGCTTTGTATTTTTTGATTTTCTCTTCTGAGTGAAGTTTGATTTCAACATCAGACGATTTTTCAGAGAGTTGTTGTAAGGGTTTGTCTTCCATTACAACTTCCCACAAATCATAAGCCTCGAGATAAGACTTCATCTTAGCGGCCCAAATTTGATAATTTTCACCATTGAAGGTTTGTGGGGCATTGAAAGAAAGAGTATTGCTTGTCATGGTTTGAAAATAAGATTTAAAATAGTATAGATTAAAAATTGGTTAAAAGTTGCCATGCGTTAAAAATAAATGCACGGGTTAAAATTGGGTTGAAAATAGATATGAATTAAAAGTGGTTGAAAGTTCTTCTTCAATGAACTCACAGATCCATTAAGATCAATGTAAGGCTCTGATACCACTATTATGAAATTGAAGAAACTAAAAAGAGAAATTAAAGAGAGAATGAATGATAACTCTTTGTATTTATTCTTGCATTGATTCAAATAGAAGAGTACATTCCTATTTATAAATAATTAAGGAGAACCCTTCCTAAAGAAGAATCCTTCTAGATACTAAACTAAAGGAGAATCCTTCTATATACTAAACTAAAATAAAACTAAATATTTTGCAATTAATGTATATCCTAGACTTTGAAAGGAAATTAAATACTATAAAATATTTTTAGACTAAAAAGAAAAAAAGTAAAAAAAACCTACCAAATTTCAACAAAATATCAGGAAAAATGAACAATTGATAGTTAAGGTATATTTTAGATAAACATTTGGTGATAGTTCATGTAACTCACACACGTGATGATTCATGTAAGAAACTCGAAAAATCATTTTGATTTTTAGGTGTCATCATGACTCTTAAGTCTAAACTATCACCAAATGTTTGTTGAAACACACTTTGACTATCAATTGTTTTTAAAAATTCAAATAGAAAAAGTGAACAATTGATAGTTAAAATGTGTTTCGACAAATATTTGGTAATAGTATATGTAGGTAACTTTCATATATGAAACTTGAAAAATCGCAAAGATATAGGTGTATTTGTTATTCTTAACTCTACTTTGATATCGCTAGTTCAGTTTACGTGTTGTGTAAATGTGTGTATCACGTTAACATTCTGTTTGGATGGTTATTACATATTGTTTCATAATGTATTGTATTGTATCATATCGTACTGTATTGTTCTAATGAATACAATGCTTGGATAACTTGTATCATCCTCCATCATTATATAAGGTCACATATCCACAATTTGAATGATAAACCTACAAGAAAAGTAGGGTATGAGGTAGAGCTACTATAAAAACTAGGGTATAGAATGAAATATAATTATAAAATAATAAGTAAAAACAAAATAAGAAGAAAATATTAAGGTAACAACGCAATCACACCAAATTAATCGTTACATAAAATTGATATTTTCGTCGTTACCTATTTAATAGATTTCAGCGATACAATACAATAAAAACAAATCTATAAAAAAAAAAGTAGATAAATCTACGAGAAAAGTAGAATACGGGATAGAACTGTTATGAAAAGATAGAGTAAAACATAAAATAAAATTATTAAATAATAAGTAAACAAAATGAGAAGAAAAAATTACGATAACAATGCGATTACACTAAATTAATTATTATATAAAATAGATATTTTCATAGTTACCAAACAATACAATGGAAAACAAAGGTGTATTTCTTTTAAGATACTACAATTACAATTAGGGGGTCAATGGTTACTTGGAAAAAACCCGACTAAACCTAACCTGCCCTTCTTCTTCTTCTTCTTCTTCAATTTTCTGAAATTCTGAAAAGGAAGACCTAAAAATTTAGATAGACAGATAGAGGAGAGCGATAGAGAGATCGGAGAGAGAAGAAAAATATGGAAACTTAGCAATTTTCTTTACTTTGTGGGATAGAGATAGATATAGAGAGCACGGATAGGAGAGCTCACGTGCTCGCCGGAGTTTGACGACGGCACTACCACATCTCCACTGTTGCTCTACGACGGTTTATCCATTAAAGCCGGTGAACTCTCTACCTGGAAATCGAAAGACTAACCTCAAATCCACCATCTCTCTCAATCTCAAAATATCCCCTCCTGTGTCCTCACAGACCATCGTTTGTCATTGATTAATCTGTTTCATTGACAAAAAAACCAGTTGGATTATTCTAGATCCGCGAGATTTTCAGTCAGAACAAGTGCGGTTTCGTTAAAAAAAATAATTCAGAATCTTGTCGAGTTCATTGGGAACATTAAGGCTCCATTGGAGGTCCCTGTTTTCAGCTCAAAAATTCATTTGTGAGGTTCATTTCTTTCTATTACAGCTTGTTTTGGCGTTGATTTTTATTCTTATGTGTTAAATGCAGTTTTTTTTTTTGCGATTTATTTGTTATACTTGTTTGAGGGTTGATTAAGTTGAATGTTTCATATTAGTACTGTTTTTGATACCACTTGCTTCTATACTTATGAATGTGCAAAAGTGAGCTATCGAGACTTGATCGTATTGGAATCCATGTTAATCAATAAAAATACTGCATAATTTTGCTATTTCCTTACTGTTAGTGAGCTAACATAGAAGTTAAGTTTATCTTGAATTCAGAAATATAATGGGTTTAAGACTTACAAAATTTTAGAAGCTTTAAAATCTAATGTTGGAGGTCTTATTGTGCTTTTGGTATCCAGTTCATTTCATGATAATCTTTTTTGAGAAAATTCAATGAGTATGTTTAGCAATTGAGCATATTACATGTTATTTCGAATTAAGTTTGAGTAAATAGTTGTGTTTTTACACGTTGGGTATTTAAATTATCTTTGTAATTATTTTTGTTGAATGTTTAATTATGGGCAATCGTGAAATATTGGATTGCTGCTGGGGGCTTTATTTCCAAGTATGACATGACGAAGGCCCCATTAATTGCGAGAGAGAAAGATGAGTTGCGGATTAATCCAAGGCTCGTTTTGAATAAAAAAGAAAGAGTGAAATAATGGATAAGTTTAGTTGTCTCGAATTACAAGAGACAAACAAATGCCTCCGCTAGATGAGCATTGGGCACGTTTTAAAATGTTTGTTTCGATTAAGAATGCCGTTACACATCTTTCTTGAGATACTTAAAACGACGCATCTTGGCCAAAATTGTTCTAATAATTAACTTTCATTAACTCTTACCAAGACGTGTAGACAAAGCTTATTAGGTGCGATACACTCGAGCGAAGAAAACAATTATTCTTCTAAGTCGGTGTATGTCAAGGCCAAGAATGCGGTTACACATCTAGGTTAACGCCAATAAACGTTCAACAATAAAAGTTCGAGCACATCATGGCTTGTAACACAATTTATCCAAAATTTGTGTAAGCTAAGTATAAGTCGATAAAAACGACAGTGCTAAAATCACAAGACCCAGGGATGTCTCATACCTTCCTCCAGGTCAACAAAATTCCGTATTCGGTCTTTTGTGTTCGCAGAACAAAAATAAGGAGTCATTTCCTTTTTGATTAGAGATTCAATAAGACCCGGAACACCATAACTTAGTTTCAAGTGACGATTTTTTTGAATAAAAAATCTCTATTCAAAACCGTCACTTCAATTCCTGTGTTTTTTTAAGGGTTTCTCTTTGTTTCATGGGTTTTGTGGTCTCTTCTCTATTGAAGGCCACTCAGCTCCCAGGAACTTCTTAACACTGTCAGCTCTTCTTTGTTTTATTTTAGTCGCCAAGCAGATAGGAGATCTATCTTATTCTTAAGCAGAAAGGATTTCAACTCCTTGTGCTTATAGGGCTGGTTCAGCCCTCTTATATTCCAGGAACAAAAGGCTCTGAGGGCTGCTCAGGACCCTTTTATTCTGCATAGTCATCCACAAACCCCAGTAAAACTGAGGTCAGTATGTTCATCAGCCGTGAAGGTCATCTCCCCCTGGAGTCTCAGCTACCATTTCTCCTTGCTTCTGTCTTGTATCTGTGCTCAGGAACTTATCCTGTAGTATAGCTGGTGATTCAGCAGGCTTTACTAGAGGTGTGACTGTCTCTGGCTGATTAATGACTATAGTTTTGCTTGCCACTGAGTAGGTGCCTGTTTCTTCCCCTTTCCTTTGTCTTGTATAACTACTTTGGGAGGTGGAGCTTTAGTGTTCAGAGGGCAATACTCAGTTTCATGACCTATGATCATATACTCATTGCAATATTTAGTCCACCAGTCATAGGCCACCTCTTGTTCTCTATTAGTTCCATTAGGCTCCTCAATAAACATTACTTCAGGCAGGGGTTGGGTCACATTCGAATCAATCAGTATTTGAGCATATGAGATCCTTCTTTCTTCAGCAGTCAACCTATCAGTACACACTGGTTTCCGTTTCCCCAAATAGTTTGCAATTCTTTTTAGGCTTTCAGTTGACTAGTAATGAATTGGTAGGTTGGGGAAGGTAACCCACAATGACATTTGTCGAATTGACTCCTTACCCATATCCATATGATAGTTGGGATTCCACTGTTTACAAGCAAAGCCAATGAATATTGGACTATGCCTGAACACACCTCTGACCTTCTTAGTTGCTGGATCAAAAGGGGAGGCAGCAAAAGTAAGAAAAGATGGTGGAGAACAGTTCCAGCATGTATCTGGTGGATTATATGGAAAGAAAGGAATCAGAGAATTTTTGAAGGAAAGGATTGTACAATACAGAAGATCAAATGGAAGGTAATTACTGCTTTAGGTTTTTGGTGTAAAGAACAGGATATAGAAGAGGAGTTTCAATTAGTGGACTTCATAGGTTCTCTGTAAGTATTTTCTTTTTAGTCTTTTCCCTTTCTTGTAACAGTTTTTTGGAGGTGGCCAGCATAGCCCTTAATGCTGAGGAATACAAAAAGTTACCAGTTTAAAAAAAAAACTACTGGTCGAGAATCAAAAGTGTAAGGGCCATTTTGAAGGACCTTTTGCTTGTCATGTTCATCCTCAAACTTGAACATGTAGTATCCTTCGTCATAGAGGACCCTAGGTGCTGTGACAAGATTCCAGATAGCATACACAAATTTGAGCATTTGTTTAAATGGGGTGTTCTTCCCTACTACATACCCTATCACTGCACTGTCCCATTTCCTAGTTTGTTGTTCCAATGCTTCTGGATTTAGCTTTCCGACCTTAACCCCCCCCCCCCCCCCCCCCCTTTTAAAACTGGAGGAAAGTAGCTAAGTTGTTTACCTTTGTTCGGATCTCGATTGGCAGTAGCAAACATTGTAGGTGTGCTCCACGTAGAAAAGGTGAGTTACCCCGCCACCTGTACACCCCTAATGCCTTCTTGAGCTGGGTCTGGTGTCGTAACCACTGGAAGCTTCATTTTCAACAGTAATCCCTTCGTCGGAGCTTGATGTGCCTTAGATCTGCTACTCACACCTTCCACTCATTGAGAGAGTTGGATGGGTGGTAGTGGTTTCTTAACCCCATTCTCCAGTGTAACTATCTTCTCCGTATCTGCTGGTGTTGCTGCCGTTGGGCCAGGTTGAGGCGTTACACAGCCTTAGCTGGAATATTGCATTTTTCCAGTGGAAAAGTACGTTTACGGGCCATAGGTGTACGTGCGCTTATGGAGCCTCTTCGGCCTGGGAGAGCTTGCCACTGTTTCATAGAAGATTCAAACATATTGATATTGTGATAGTAAGGAGAAATTCGTTGATTCCTAATGCTTATTTGTAATAGTTGTATTGTGTATGTGTTGTTTTACTATAATCAATTTATAATATAGCTAGTCATATTATAGTAAATGAAATACAGATAGTTGATTTCCTAGGCTTATTGTAATTAGCTTTCTATGTAAGCACACTTTTGGAGGTTGCCGGCATAACCTTAATGCTGAAAAATACATATTACCAGTTTCAAAAAAAATGTAGCTAGTCATCAACTGAAAAATTGAACCAAACCGATAAGAACCAAACCAATGTTTTTTTTTTTAAAAATTTGGTTGTTTAAAACCGATTAAATTAATTTGATTTTGGTCTAATAAAAAACCGAACCATGAACACCCCCAGCTGTAGTATTCTCACGAAAAGAAAGAAAAAGTCATACTAACGAAATGATTTAAAGATAATAAAGAAAAACTAATGGCAGCTAAATGAAAATTCTGAGTTAACTTTGTTTCAGGCAATAAGCCAAAAAAAACAAAGAAGACAGAAAAGGGGGAAAGACAGATAAATCCCACATGCCTCCACACCCTCACTAGACTAACCCACACCCACCAAACCACCAATTTCAAGTCATCTTCTTCTTTTCCTGTATCTATTTACGTGTTCTGCTTTTTAATCAGCTTTATTTTCCCCTACTTCTCATGTCTATATTGATGTATTCAATAGGGAACTGATGTAATTTTCCTTATTCTAAAGGTTCTTTTTATTATGTTATTTATTTATATGGCTATTGGAGTTTTGTTTCATTTCTGTCATATTCTTTGATTTTGGTTTTGTTTTATTTAAATTATGGGGAGATACACGTGTCAAAATTGTATCTATCATGGTTTATTATACCATTTTCTGATAGAAATTGGGTTTTTATGCCTCTTTTGAATTTTCTTGTAGTAAAGAAGACAATTGTTGGAAGGTTGAAGGCAGAGGGCTGAGGGAGTAGAGAGAGAGGGAGATGGAAAATGGAGGGGATGGTTTGGTGCCTAAACTTGCGGGATGGAATTTGAATGATTCAAATAATCCCAAGAACAATGATGGGTTGTATCAGGTTCTGAAAGCAGTTGAAGCCGCTGAAGCCACCATTAAGCAACAGGTTTGCTAATCCTCCCCCCACGTGAATGTCTGTATGTGTTCATAGACTGGTTGTAGTGTCTGTGTTGATCTGTCTATTGGGAACAATTTCTATTTTTGTTTCATGTGTTCACAGAATGGTTTCACTAACTGTGATGATGAGTCTACTTTCTTTTTGTTGTTTCAAATAGAATCTATGTAAACTGCAAATGGACTTCAATCATTCCAATAGGATCAATGTTGAATGTCTCTTGGTCATATTTTAGATAAAACTGTTGCTCTGGACCTATATCTTTGTCCTGTCCAAGATGGATTACTCTAGGCCTTCCTTTTAACAAGCTATGCCATGCTTGCGTAAACTGAGTTGCAAAAGGTAGTCTAGAGATAGATAAATGATACATCAGTCGCTGTCCGGCCAACAGTCAAAGGTTGCATATAGGCCTTTTCTGCAAAGATAGTTAAATAGAAGCTATGTAAACTGCAAATGGACTTCAATCATTCCAATAGGACCAATGTTGAATGTCTCTTGGTTATATGTTAGATAAAACTGTTGCCCTGGACCTATATCTTTGTCCCATCCAAGATGGATAACTCTAGGCCTTCCTTTTAACAAGTTATGCCATGTTGTGCCAACTGAATTGCAAAAAGTAGTCTAGAGATAGATAAATGATACATCAGTCACTGTCCGGTCCAACAGTCAAAGATAATTGCATATAGGCGTGTTCTTTCACCAGCAATGCCAGCTCAAATTGCATCAAAGTAGAACCATTGGGTTTCAAGTAGCAGTCTTTTTATTGACTGAAATAGGAAAAAGTTGAAAGAAAGAAGAAGGTATGAGAACTATTATCTTCTTTACCTGTCTGAGTTGCTCTTTCTCTTTTGAATTATCTTCTCAAGGCTCCTTCTCTTGTTGGCAACATGAATACATTTTTAATGACTGGAATAGCCAAAGGTTCTCTCGGGAACCGGAGGTCTAGAATCAGTCTTCCTTAGTTGCATTTACTTACAACAATCTTTCTTAAGTGTGAAAAATGCCATGGTTGTGTCGAGCAGTGCATCATTATAGTTGTAATGAAAGTTTTTTGGTTTCTGGTCTTGCTCAAGGTTGGCCTCTTAGTGTAGGTGTTTGGCCTTAGGATTTGAGACCCCAATTTCAAATTTTGATTTGAAATCAGCGTTTATTTATGAAATCTGCACAAAATTAACTATAACTTCAAATTTCAATTTCTCCAAGAAAAAGGTAGAACTTCAAATTTCAAATATTGATTTTAAATTTTTTAAAATGTAAAACTTGACCCATAAGTTTAAATTTTGTAAAAAAAAAGATTCATGCTCGACGTCGATAGATTGTCCATACCAAGTGGAATAGTTATATTAAAGAATAGCTAGTTACTATTATTTGTGACTTTTTTTGGACTAGTGAATCTTGTAATTATTTGTATTTGAAAGCTTGTAATGGTATATAATCATAACATTTATTTAACATGGAGATATGCGATTTATTTAATGTCGCCTTGGGATATTTCGCTACCCTATTTATGAATATGAACTATGGTTTGATCATTTGATAAGATTGTATAAGAGTTGAGGAAATTTTGATAATTTTCACAAAGGGGTTTCAATTAGGGGTGGGCATAAATATTGGAAAACCGAAAAACCGAAATTTTATTAACTAAATTTAAAATTATATTTTAATTTTATTTAATTATATATTTTAAATTTTAAATCAAAAAACATATTATTTTTTTGACCCACCCATGACCCTATTTCAAAACAAAAGAAAACTTTGGAGCAAGCAGCAGCAGCCATCACTCATTAGGTGGCTTTGCAATGCTGCACAGCTGATTATTTTCATTTTATTTTTTATTTGCACCGAAAAACCTTTTAATAAACACCGAACTTACTATGGAGGGACTGAATAACATGTTCAAGACAGCAAATATGAGAGGATGGGTAAAAGGTTTTGATGTGGCTAGAGAAAATACAGAAAGCTTGGAAGTGACACATCTTCAGTATGCAGATGATACACTGATTTTTTGTGGAGCTGAGGAAGACCAATTGAAGTACTTAAGGGTGATCCTGGTGCTGTTTGAAGGGGTATCCGGGCTCCACATTAACTGGATAAAAAGTTCTATGTATACTATCAATGAGGTCAACAACATAGACTTGTTAGCTTCAATCCTAGGGGTGAAGTAGGTACTCTACCTACGACTTATTTGGGTATGCCATTGGGAGCAAAATCCAAGTCCTTAGAAATTTGGAATGGTGTGATAGAGAAGTGTGAGAAGAAGTTGGCCAGATGGAAAACTCAGTACTTGTCAAGAGGGGGAAGACTGACCCTCATTAACTCAGTCCTTGATGCTCTCCTAACTTACATGCGTCTCTATTTCCCATCCCAGCAGGGATCAGTAAAAGACTAGACAGCATAAGAAGGAAGTTCTTGTGGCAAGGAAACGTAGAGAATAGAGGCTTTCATCTAGTTAAATGGAATGCAGTGACAACTGGAAAAAAGAATGGTGGTCTGGGAATAAAGAATGTGGAGCTTCATAGCAAAGCACTCTTAATGAAGTGGTTGTGGAAATACTCAAATGAAAACCAAACACTTTAGAGAAGAGTGATAGGTGCCAAATATGAGAATGAAGATAGTTGGATGTCTAAGATTGTGACCACACCTTATGGGACCAGCTTATGGAGATCCATTAGAGCCTTAAGGGAGGAAGTTAAACCCAAATTCAAGATGAAAGTGGGGAATGGGAACAAGATCAAATTCTGGAAGGATGAATGGCATGAGAAAGGTAACCTGGAAACTCTTTTCCCTGATATTTACAATCTGGCAATGTTCCAACAATTTGCAGAACTATGGACACCGCAAGGGTGGAATTTTATCTACAGGAGAGAACCAAATGACCAGGAAGTGATGAGGTTGACAGAATTCCTCAACATGGTTGGACACTTTACTGGACTTCAGGCATATGAGGATATGCTTTGGTGTAAAGGCAACAATAGAGGAGAGTTCAAAGTGCATTCAGCTTACAAGTTGATGGATCAATCAAGCCAACAGTGTCCCATCTGGCCTTGGAAACAAATATGTAAGTGTAAAATCCCACACAGTTTCATGCTTTGTTTGGCTGCTAGCTAAGGAAGCTGCCCTGACTTAGGACAATGTAATGAAAAAGGGGATAACCTTATGCTCTAGGTGTTTCCTATGTGAGGAAACCTTAGAAACTGTAAACCATTAGGTGTTTCCTATGTGAGGAAACCTTAGAAACTGTAAACCATCTATTTCTACACTGCAAATACACTCAACAGCTTTGGAGGATTTTCTTGAGCCTTAAAGGCATATCCTAGACTATGCGGCTATGCCTAGGAGAGTTACTGAGGCCTTGTATAGCTGGGAGGAGGCAAGTGCCATTGCAAAAGACAGAACTAGATGGAGAATTATCCCTGCTTCAATATGGTGGGCAATCTGGAAATAAAGGAATTCCAGATGTTTTGAAGGCATAGAAAATAGTGTGCAGGATGTTAAACTAAACTGCATTTTGTTGTTATGTTTTTGGTGTAATCAATTATACTTAAAAAGACACTGCCTCTATAGTTGATGTTTCAGGCTCAATATAGAAATAGAGTAGGAGTGTCTGGAGTGCATTTGTATATAAGGTTTGAGTACAACCCATGTACTTTTGTGATATAATACAACGTTACCATTTTCAAAAAACACTGAACTAAACCGAACCAAAGTTTAAAAAACCGAACCGAAATATTATGGTTTGATATTTGGTGCACACTTTTTCAAACCAAACACCGAACCAAAATTTGATAAAATCTAACCGAAGAACCAAATGCCCACCCCTAGTTTCAGTGGTTATGGAAAAATACAACTTTTTATTTGAAATTGGTAACTATTGTTTATATTTATATGAGTGGACAAAACAGTACATGAGTTTTACTGAAATCACATGTACAAATGTAATCCTTTAGCTATACTGATGTACGTTTACATCGAGTCTATAACATCAATCATAGTAGCAGTAGAGTATCCATATGAATTTATTTTTTTACACCAAAAACATAATAGCAACAGACAATTCAATTGGGAGATGGAAAAAATTCAAAGTTTGGTTGATCTATTATATAGGCAAAATGCACCATATTACATTTCTGATTTGTGGAGATGGCATGAAAGTAGGAATGACATATTTACCGTCTGTTGAGAATACAATTAAATAATAAAAGTATGTTCTCCCTAACAGTTTAAGCTTTTAGATGAGATGGTCACACACTTCAACATGGTATCATATCAGATAGAGGTCTTGAGATCGAATCTCACCGCCGCGACGCCATCCGTAGCAAAAAGAATTTTCACTTGTTTGGCCCATGAAAAATATTAGGCCCCCACGTGTGGGGGCGTGTTGAGAATACAATTAATAATAAAAGTATGCTCTCTTTAACAACTTAAGCTTTTAGATGAGATGGTCACACATTTCAACACCGTCATATTATCAGGGCCTGCTAGTGAGAGGAGAATCAGATTTTGCACTCCAGTCTATTTGATTCCTAAGGTGCCTAGGAAGGTTTGTTTCTTCACGTGGTTGGCTTCAAGGGGAATGATCTTGACAACAATGAGCTTGAGGAAGGGGAGGATTACCTATGTTAGATGGTGCTACATGTGTATTGTGTAGATGTTTGGGAGAAGATCATCTCTTGTTGCATTGCCACCTCGCTACATTGTTATGGTCGCTGGTCCTAAATTGGTTTGGGATAATATGGGTGGTGCTGGTGCCGTGTAATATTGAAGGTGTTGTATGGTTAGGCCTTCAGGAGGAGGAAGAGAAGACGGCGGTTTGGATGTTGCTCCATCAACCATCATGTGGGTTCTTTGGAGAGAGAAACATGAGAGCATTTGAAGAAGTTGCTAGATTCTTTTTAGTTGCAAAATACTCTCTTATTTCTAAATTCTTTTTGGTGCACTTATGAGGTGCTAGGTGAATAGAGGATTGGTGTTCTTGTGTAGAGAACCTTATTTTGTTGTAGGTTCTCTGTTTTTAGTATACCACTTGGCTTGTATATGTGATTTTCCCATCATTTATAAAATAATTTACCTTATAAAATATGAAAAAAAAAGAAGAAGAGATTGTCTGCTGATCCTATATGTAATTTTTTCTTTTACAGGTTGATGAGAATAATCGATTAAGAACAGAACTTCAAAAGAAGATTCTAGAAGTTGAAAAATATGTAAGTAAAATTCATATCGGTTGTTACTTCATAGTCCAAAGTTGTCTTATACTTTACATCTTATGGTTCTGGAGCATTGTACATTCTGAATATCATTGTTTTGACCATCTATTATCTTCTATTGCCCTTTTGCTTGTAGCCTTCACCAGAATCCATTTTTTTGTTTGTTACTGCTAATGCAAGTCATTTCTTTTGTATCACTTCTACATTATTATATATGTAGGCGTGATAGTTGGCAAATATATGCCCTTTTCTCGACTTGCACATGTTTAATGACATTATCTATGTTCCACACCTATATATGATCGTAGGGGGATAATGGCAGATATAAAGTTGCCAGCTATTGCTAGTTACTCCGTACTTTTACTTTAACGTAGCAGTTCATTAGGTGGACCATCTAGCTTCACTCTAGGTTGAATAATTCTTCAACTATGAAAATGCATAAGGTAGTATGATTATACAGTCAGGCATACATGGTTGTACCAACAATTCGGAGACTATAAATTTAAGCTTGTGACGAGATTTTTTTTTTGAAACAGGTAACTTTGTATATTTCTACAACAGTACATAGCCAGTGCTGAGCCATATTTACAATAAGATCATCAAATCCTGCTATCTGATCCTAAATTGAGTCTAGTACATAAATTAGGGAGATAGTTTCATTGGAGTAAAATTGATTACACCAAAAACATTGTAGCAACAAGCAATTAAGCTTGACTTTTTGCAGACTTTTTTCTATACTATCAAAACAGCTGGAATTCCTCTCCTTCCATATTGCCCACCAAATGCTAGCAGGGATAATTCTCCATCTCTCTCTGCTCTTAGACTGCATTCCAGCTTCTTCCCAACTCTGAATGGCTTCAGCGCTCAACTTGCTTGAGATTGAGGCATAGTGGTTGTGATATTGTAAAATTGATGTTAATAGCACATTTTGTGTGTCGATTAATTTACATAACTAATCAGTACTTGCAAGTACATCTTGAGGAAACCACTCTTCTTTGAACTATTGGAATGTCAATTGTCAATTTTTTTCTCATAAATTTTCCAGCATTACTTAGGCCACTGCCAATAGCTCCAAGGCCAGTTCCAATTATCCCTATATTGGCACCTAACCTGGTTCCAACAAGCGTTACTCCTGTCCCAAACCAAGTTCACAACGTAACCTTAACCAACCATTCTGAAATCTTCTTATTTGGTTCCATGTGGCATTTTACTAAAATATAAATATTCCTCCCCATTATTATGGGTGTCCACATCAGCATGGAAAGTTTTTTCATTGGATTACAATCACACATGGAAGTTTGTTTAGTTTTAGGGGCATAACTGAGCCAATAAACTAGACGGTTAGGATATTTTTGTTACAAAAACCAAGCGTAGGGTATAGTAGTTCTATTTTCAATAATTGAGGGTAAGTTTGACCCTTTTCCCTTGTTAAAATGTAACTACCATGCATTGAAGTACATGCTGCTAGTCCATTATTAATCTGCTTAAGGTTGTGTAAGTAGCATTCATTAGACTAATTTTGTTGACTTGGATAATTACCACATAAAAAGTATGGTGACAGAAAGGATCCAATGAAATGAAAAGAACAGTTATCATATATTTCCTCAGAACTGAAGCAGATAATGGTTAAGACTAAATGGATGTAGTGTTTCAGTATCTTTTTTCAGTTGGTAAAAGACGCTTTTATAAATTCAGTACCCAGCATAAAGGCTATGCTAGCTGGGGAAATTACAAAGACCAAGAGAGCACATTAGATATGTGATGACTAAATGAAGTGAATCGTGGTACTATGTTCAGTCAATTTTACAACAGCAATCTTACACCAAAAATTAAGCAAAAAATACAACATAATATTCTGCCATATGTTGATCGACGATTTATGTATGCATGTTCTTCACCATCCATGCAAAAACTGTACGGTTATTCTGGGCATACACCAATAAATGCCCAAAAGGTTAGAAATTCTTTCCCCAAATCTTTGCTGTAAATTTACAATATAGGAAGAGATGGTTATTATCCTCAATCTGTTCTTTACGGGGCAGCAGGTTTTCAGTATTTTGGTGGATGGATCATCAAAGTTCTTTGATTTAGAAATGAGGAGATTGGTGGAGGAAGGCAAAACAGAATGCAAATATAGTTACAAATTTACCGTTCTTTAAAAAAGGGTGCAGATATAGATACAATACATTGCCTGGATTAAGTTAGAAGGATAAGTATGAACAGAGAGAAATCTCAGTTACAGCTCTTGACAAGTTTTTGCTGCAGATTGCTTCTATAGATAGATGATAATTATCTCATGTGATAACAGATTTATAATTAGGAGACCAGACTAAATTTTAGTTGTGAAGGGAACCCTATCTGCTACTTCTTGTGAAGATTATATCTATACAGGAGGTGAAGGAAGACTGCAGCAGTCTCAAGCTGCCAGTTCGGAAAAGTTAATGTCCCAACAATGCTTTGCTGTTATTGTGAACAAATATGCAATTGATACTCTTAGAGAAGTGCACCGCTAATTTTCAGTGAACTAACTACAAGTAGTACAAGCACCAATATCTATTTTTCTTTATCATAAGGGATTAAGTTTTGATTCTTTCATACAATCGCTATAATCTTTTTGAACAAATGAGCACAAAAGTCATTCTGTATTGCTGACATTACTGGTAATAAGTTTCCATCTCATTCTCACTGAATAAGTTTGAAAAATGCTCCCAAACACATTTACCAATGACACTCTCTCTCCTACTTTCTAGGATTGCAGAACCTCCCTTTTCCGGTAGACTAGCCGGAAATTGATCCCTTTCATTCAAACAACTCAGTTCTTACATCCCGTGATTACTGTTTTACTAAAAATCATCCCCCGTCTTTAGAAATTATGGGGGATAGTAGAATATATTTCAACCAAGGTTTTAAATCATATGACATCACCAGATGGACTTCAAACAATGTTGCATGGTATGACTGGGTGGAAAGAAGCAGAAATATGACGAGGAGGGTTACACTTAGTGAGAAGGTGCTAGAATGGATTTGTTTCATTCTCAGAGAAGCATCATCGGACCAAAAAAACCAGGTGAGAAGGTGGAGATTCAAAGATCGGGTGGCAGAATTCTTTGGTACGAGGAAACATAACTCTCATGGGAGATATATGAGTATTCTCTCATTGAAGGGAGAGGACAGAACAGTTATTATTCTACCTGAGTCAGACATAAATGCTGGATGGAAAAGTGTGGCATTTAAGATTCAAAGTTTCATTAAATGCTCACCACAAAAGGAGAAGACACAAAGCAGGACACATGACTCTAAGATGCCATTTGCAAAAGTAGTTACAAACAGCAAATGGCAAAGTAACAGCCCTGATATGGTCACAACCAAAGGCAAAGAGACTAGAACCAACTGTGAAGCCAAAATCAACAATCAAGGAGTACTGGGAAGATGTATCTTTGGATTTTTTGACAAGGAGAAAGCTGAAAATCCCACCCTGTCTGAGGTTAGACGTTGGTCTTCGATGGTATGGAAAAAGGCTTTTGGGATCAATATCTATGAGATGTTGGACAATTGTTACCTCTTCGAGTTCCCAAACAGATACATGGCAGAACAAGTTCTCCAGGGAGAATGGATGTGGAAGAGAAACATACTCAAGTTAGAGTGGTGGAACCCTACTACAGGATGTGTACCTATCTCTTACAAACCCAAATCCATTGGATTAGGGCTATGGGTATTCCAATGCATCTTTGGACGGAAGAGACCTTCCACGAAATCGAAGAACTCTGTGGAGGGTGGCTGGCGGCGGAGGAGGAAACAAAGCAAAGAAACCACCTCAAATGGGCTAGGATCGAGACACAAGGGGATGATTGGAGCATGCCGACGGAAGTCACCATCACTAGAGAAGGAGTTAACTTCATCATCCCGATATGGGTGGAAAGGAAAACTCGCTTTGAGTTGTCGCTGGAGAGAGATGGAGCAGTTGCCGGAGAAGATGAGTGGGTTCAAAGGAAGATCCAGCGGATAATAGAGCCTTCAACCTCTATATCCGGGAATCTTGAACATGATGGTGACGGAGTAGGGGAGAAACACGTGGGGACAGTTGGAGAATTTTTTAAATTGACTGAAAGAGCACG
Organism: Solanum pinnatisectum; assembly: GCA_035578085.1. Taxonomy (NCBI): domain Eukaryota; kingdom Viridiplantae; phylum Streptophyta; class Magnoliopsida; order Solanales; family Solanaceae; genus Solanum; species Solanum pinnatisectum. The sequence goes on from CM069077.1 coordinate 18,316,871, forward strand.
TGATGGGCGTGTGTACAATTTAAAAAAAAAAAATTGGGCCTGAAACCTAATGGCTGGACCATGCAAATGTTATTGCTAACAATTTTAACCAGCAGCCCAAGGACAATCTATTCCAGGAGGTCATAGTGGATGAAGCCATGGTGACTTATTCTTCAAATTACCACATGCAGAGAAGACAGGAAATACAGGAAGCTGCACTTTTCACCATTGAAGAACAACTAGAAATTGAAAGAGATGAAGGGGAAAACGAAACTGCGCAACTGTGCGTAGCAAGCGAGGAAGTAACTAAAGATAAAGAACATGGGAAAATTGTCACAGGTGATTTTGAAACAAGTCAAGAAATAATGGGGATGGAAAATTCTGGGGAATTATGGGATGTACAGGAGATCGAACCCCTTTGTACACAACAACAAGGAGCTCTTACTGAAACGGAGAGGAAGGCCATAGCCTGGATTCATCAAAACTTACTGAAACTCCATAAGATGTTTGGAGTGGATTTCCAGGGGATGGAAGAGGAAGCACTTGAACTCCTTAAGCAGGTGGATGCAAGCAGGCAAGTAAGAAAAATGGAGAGGTCAATAGAAGTTAAGAGAACAAAACATAAAGGAGCACAAGAGTTAAAGAATCTGATATCCTTTGATGTTAAATTCAAAAGCAATGGAGACAGAGGGAAGGGGAAGGAGCTCACAGAATACTCCATGAAGATCAAATTAATCTCATGGAATGTTAGGGGGTTGAAGGATCAGAGGAAGAGGATGGTGGTACAAAATATGATTCAGGATTGGAAAGCGGACATAGTCTGCCTCCAGGAGACAAAACTAGAAGGCAATGTACAAGAATTAATCAAACAAATTTGGGCAGGGAGATGGATTAAATATGCATGTCTGAAGGCCAGTGGAACCAGAGGTGGAATCCTAATACAATGGGACTCTAGAATTTGGGAAGGGGAAACTTTACAAGTTGGAGCCTATACTCTGTCTTGCAAGTTCAGGGCTCAGTTAAGCAATTTCGAATGTCATATTACTAGTGTGTATGCTCCCAACAGTCAAGTGGAGAGGAGGCTAGTATGGGAGGAATTGACTGATGTAAGGGGATTGATGGATGAACCATGGGCCATCTATGGTGACTTCAATGTTTGTAGATTTCCCTCTGAAAAAAGGGATTGTAGCAAGAGAAATTCAGCAATGAGAGAGTTCTCACATTGCATTGAGGACATGGACCTCGTTGATCCACAGCTAGGTGGTGGAAGATATACTTGGTACAAAGGTGATAACCATACCACTGCATCTAGAATTGACAGGATTCTGGTCTCCATAGAATGGAATAATCTTTTCAATAGCCTAAAGCAGACTACTCTGCAAAGAGTGATTTCAGATCATGTTCCTATAGCTCTATTCTGTGGACACTGGGAGCAATCCAGATCCTATTTCAAGTTTGAAAATTGGTGGCTAAACCAAGAAGGTTTTGTTGAAAGAATCAAAGACTGGTGGAATGCTTTCGAATTCTATGGGAAGCCTGATTACATCTTAGCATGTAAACTCAAAGCTCTCAAAGGGAAATTGAAAGAATGGAGCAGAAATGAACAAGGAAATCTGAATTTGCAAAAGAACAACCTTCTCATTCAGATGGCTGAGCTGGATTCACATCTAAACAGTAGAGCTTTAACAGAGGAGGAAATAGCCAAAAAAGCAACACTTTTCATGGAGTATGAGGGGTGCTTAAAGAATGAGGAAGTGGCCTGGAGGCAGAGATCAAGAGCTTTATGGCTCAAGGAAGGGGATAGGAATACAAAGTTTTTTCATCAAACTGCTAATTCCCACAAGAGATATAACCACATTGATCAGCTGGAAGTGCAGGGAGAGACCATATCTGAGCCAAATAGAATCAAGGAAGAAATCATTTCCTTCTACAAGAAGTTATGTACAGAACCTGAAGAGTGGAGGCCTTCTGAAAATATTAGCAATCATCCTACCATTACAGCGGATGAGAATGAAGTATTGCAGGCTGCGTTTGAGGAGCAAGAAGTTTTTGAGTGTCTAAAGATGTGTGCTATAGACAAAGCCCCTGGCCCTGATGGTTACACAATGGGGTTTTATCTAAAATGTTGGGACATCATTAAACAAGACATTATGGGGGCATTCCATAATTTTCACTCAACTGGGATATTTGAAAAAAGCTATAATGCAACTTACATAGCACTGATTCCTAAGAAGACAGGAGCAAAGGAACTCAAAGACTTCAGACCCATCAGCTTAATTGGAAGCTTTTACAAGCTGATTTCCAAGGTATTGACAGAAAGACTCAAGAGAGTTGTGGATAAATTGGTAGACAAGCAAGAAATGGCTTTTATCAAAGGCAGGCAGATAATAGATGCAGTGCTCATAGCTAATGAAGCAATTGATTCCAGAGTGACCCATAAAAAACCCGGTATATTATGCAAACTTGATATTGAGAAAGCATATGATCATGTGAACTGGGAATTCATTTCAAGTATGCTGAGTCAAATGGGTTTTGGTGGGAGGTGGACTAGCTGGATCAAGTTTTGTATCTCAACTGTGAAGTTTTCAATACTCATTTATGGGTCACCTGAAGGATTCTTCAATGCACATAGAGGGATCAGGCAAGGGGATCCCCTATCCCCTTTCCTGTTCATCATAGCCATGGAGGGACTCAACAACATGCTGAATATAGCTAAGATAACAGGAAGAATTCAGGGATAGTGAAGTTAGCAAGGTTGCTGGAAACAGTGTAGAGATCACACATCTGCAGTATGCTGATGATACACTAATTTTTTGTGGGGCTGAGGAGGAGCAACTCTTAATAATAAGACTTATATTGGTGTACTTTGAAGCCATTTCTGGGCTCCATATAAATTGGAACAAAGGCCACTTGTATCCAATTAATGTGGTTCGAGAAATGGATCACCTTTCTCAGATCCTAGGAGGTGCGATAGGCACTTTGCCATCAATATACTTGGGCATATGCCTATGGGGGCTGAGTATAGGTCCATAGATATTTGGAATCCAATTCTGGAGAAATGTGAAAAGAAATTAACCAGATGGACATCACAATATCTATCCTTGGGAGGTAGACTAACTTTGATTAACTTAGTTTTAGATGTCCTCCCTACATATATGTTATCTATCTTCCATATACCCCAGTCAGTAGTTCAAAGGTTGGATAAAATCAGAAAGAAACTTCTTGTGGCAAGGCAATAAGGAAAGGAAAGGTTTTCATTTGGTCAAATGGAAGAACATTATCAGAAGTAAAGAACAAGGTGAACTAGGTATCAAGAACCTTAAATACCAAAGCAAAGCACTCAAGGTCAAGTGGCTATGGAGGTACCATCAGGAGGACCAAGCCCTCTAGTACAGGGTAATCAAGAGCAAGTATGAGCAACTGAACACATGGGTAACTAAAGAGGTCAACACCCCTTATGGTATTAGCCTCTGGAAATCCATTAGAATATTCTGGCAGTTTCTCAGTAATCAATTAACTGTCAAAGTTCGAAATGGCAGAAAACAAGTTTTTGGATTGATAAATGGATGGGTACTGTGAGCCTTAAAGATCTCTTTCCTGACATCTTTGTTTTGGCTCAACACCAAGAGAAAACTGTTGCTGAAATGTGGTCACCACAAGGATGGAATATGATCTTTAGAAGAAACTTGAATGACTGGGAAATTCCTAGAATGATTGAACTCTTCAAACTTCTGGAGAGTTTCCAAGGAATCCAAACAGGTGAAGACTATTTATGGTGGCATGGGCACAACAAAGGAAGATACAGGGTGAAGGAAGGATATAAACAAACAAGTCTTAGGGAGAATCAAGACTTCAAATGGCCTTGGAAGCAAATCTGGAGAGTCGAAGTGCCACAAAAAGTGGCATGCTTCACCTGGCTGCTAGCCAATGAAGCAGTTCTGACATTGGACAATGTGGCCAAGAGAGGTATATCTCTATGCAACAGATGCTCCTTATGTGGTAAGTATACAGAGACAGTAAAACACCTTTTTCTACACTGCAATTTCACTGACCAACTGTGGCAGATTTTCCTTAATCTGAGAGGCATTTCCTGGAGTATGCCTAGTAAGATTGATGAGACTCTTTTCAGTTGGGAGGAGGCTGGAGTTGGGGATACAAACAGAGAAAGATGGAGGATGATCCCTGCTTGTATATGGTGGACTGTATGGAGAGAGAGAAATGATAGATGTTTTGAAAATAGGGACAACAACCTGCAGGAAGTCGAGCTTAAATGTATTTTGTTGTTCTGTTTTTGGTGTACAAATGTCTACTCCAATGAGACTGAGTCAATCATAGATATTTTGGCGTCCATCTAGTTCCTGGTTTAGCATTGGAAAGACTATAATATTTTTCTTCTTTTTTGTAAATATGGTTTTTCAGTACTACCTAAGTACCGACTGAAATACAAATGTTACTAGTGTCAAAAAAAAAAAAAAAAAAGTTTGCACATAGGGTTGAGAGTTGAGATAGCGGCTATTACTGAAATTTATTTCTTCTACTAATAGATTTTTCTTTTCACACACAAAAAGAATTGAAATAATTGACAGAATATTAATCAAAATATTTAGGATTGCCCACTATTCAACCAATTAGTAACTGAGATTCTAGACATTTATTGAACAGGAAAGAGAATTTAACTCTAAAATAAAATGAGTATGACAGAATAGCTTTTAGCTTCATTTAGGATCAATAAAATATGTAATTAATGTTTGTTGTACTACAGTGCTTAAGTTGTTATTTTTTCACTTCACAAGAATTACGTAGGTTTTTTTTTTTGAGAAGGTAACATTTGTGTATATTGACGACTCAGTACATGGTTACACTGAAACCAAATTTACAACAAAATCTGAAAACTGAAAAACTGACTCACAATCCTAACAAGATCCTAGGATGTCTATAATTGTATCAGGCTTTTTTGCTTCTGGTGCAAGCAGATGTATTTAGAGGACACTGAATCCATTATAGATATCCTAGGTTCCTGTTACGATTCAGATTCAGATTTCTTAATTTTTTTGACAAGCTGTAAATATGGTTTTAGTGCAACCCATGCACTGGTTCAATGTATATACACAAATGTTACCTTCTCAAAAAAAAAAAAAAAAAAAAAAAAAATTGCTTGCACCAAAAACAAAAAAGTCTAATGCAATTTAGTTTGACCATCTGTAGATCACAGTTTTTGCTCTCAAAATATCTTGAATTCCTTTCCTTCAATATAGTCCACCAGATGCAAGTTGGGACAATTCTCCATCTGTCTCTGTTTGCAGCTCCTACTCCTGCTTCCTCCCAACAATATAACAAGTGAGTTATTTTGTTAGGCATGACCCAACTAATGCCCCTAAGGCTAAGAAAAATCCTCCATAGTTGTGTAGTTATCCTGCATTGTAGAAATAGATGACCAACTGTCTCAACATCTTCACCACAGAGGTAACATCTGGAACATAAAGAGAATTTCCTCTTCTTGAGTTTCTCTGGTGTCAAAACAGCCTCTCTTGCCAATAACCAAGTAAAACAGACAGCTTTGAAGGGGATTTTGGTCTTCCATATATGCTTCCATGGCCAATGTTGTGTCTGTTGGTTTCTTTGGTTCAAAAACTTGTAAGCAGAGTTCACCTTGAATATGCCCTTGCTATCTAATTTCCACCAAAAGCTTCTTCACTAGTACGTTTAAACTCCTCCAACATTCTGAAGAACTCAACGACAAAATCAATTTCCCAGTCATTGAAGTTCCTCCTGAATTGAATGTCCCATCCTTGTTGTGTCCAGATGTCAGCCACTCTCACTTCCTGTTGTATTGCCATACTAGCTAATTCAGGGAACAAACTCTTTAAACTATCTGATCTCAGCCACTTATCCTTCCAAAAGGATGTTTTGTAACCATTTCCTACTTTAATATTGGTGTGGTTTTTCATAAAAGGCCAGGGTACTCTAATTGATCTCCACACACTAACCCCATATGGAGTAATTACTTCCTTTGTCACCCACCTATCCTCCTCACCATATTTGGTTCTGATAACCTTACTCCAGTACACCTGAGGTTCTTGTGAATATCTCCTGAGCCATTTTAGTCTGAGAGCCTTACTATATAACTTAAGGTTTTTAATGCCAAGCCCCCCTTGTTTTTTCCCCCAAAGCACTTTGTTCCATTTAACTAGGTGACGTACTGTTGAATCAGTTTCGTTATTTCCTTTCCAAATAAAGTCCCTTCTAGCCTTGTCTAACCTCTAAATGATACCATCTGGAATGGGGAAGATGGACATCATGTAGGTAGGTAGGTAGAGCATCCAATACTGAATTTATGAGAGTAACTCTTCCTCCTAATGATAAATACTGTGACTTTATCTAGACAACTTCTTTTCACACTTTTCAATCATAGAGCTCCAAATGTTCATGGAGTTTGATTTGGCTCCCAAAGGTATTCCAAGATAGGTGGTAGGTAAAGCTCCTACTTCCCCACCCAGAATCCTAGACAGCTCCTTCATGTTTGTAACCTCATTGATAGGGAACAAAAAACTCTTCCTCCAATTTATGTAGGTTTAGGTTTATACTGATCCTAGAAAAAAGAACTACAGTGAAATATCATGTTGCTTTCGTTTAACTAACTTTGAAACTCTCTGTCATTACTATTTTGAGCAATTTTCAACTCGCTACATATTATGTACTGCCCAACATTTTGGTAATTATGTGTACTATTATTATCCCTTGGACTGACATGATCATCAAGGAGTTCAATGAATTAGTTTTATGTGCCAGTTCTAGTTTGTCATTGAAGTTTTCTACTGTCTGTCATGGTTCTTTTTGAGTTACCCAAGCCATTAAAATGAGATGGTCACACACATGCAATGGTCCTGAGTTCAAGTTTCACCACCACCCATTATTTAAAAGAATTTCTTCCACATACTTGACTCATCATAAAGAATCAAGCCTCGCACTTGAGGGGGCCTGTTGAAGACATTATTAAATAAATAAAAGTGTGCGCTCTTCAAAAGCTTTACTTTTTTATTCTAGATGGTCACACAATTCAACAAAGACTTTGCTTTGGAGACTCCTCATCCTTTCTAACAGAATTATACCATTTGTGCTGCCCGCACCTCTTTGAAATAATGTATTGTGAATTTTGTGATAAGAAATTCAATCCACTCACACATCCAAGGTTCTTACAATATTTAGGATTACTACGTTTTGCAGAGATCAGGAGAGCTGAAAGGTCAAACGCCTCATTCAGTTGGTCAATTGGATCATCTAAATGAGGCTGATGGAGCACATCCATCAACTTTGGGTTTTGGAAGTCAACTTCCTGAACTTAGAAACATGGATAGTATAGGACGTAATTTGTCTAGTAATATGTTTCTTGCAAAAGATCCCAGACAAAATGATTTAGACTTGACTCTGCCAAATCAGGGAGAGAGCCAAGCCGAATATAGCAAAGTGAATGGTACATTGAGAGCACTTCCTGGTGGTCTGACAACAACTGATAATTCTGGTGTTTCTCATTTCTCATCACCTTCTGCATCATTTTCACCCAACAGGTATTCCCATAAATACAATTCATCATCTAAACATCAGTTTACCAGGTGGAGACATTACAACTTAGGTGTTACGAGTGTAGTATTAATAATGTTTGTGAAGGAGTTTTTAGCCAGCAGTTTTTTTTTTTTTTTATAAAGTAAAAATTTTTAGCCAGCAGTTTTCTTCATAGATACAAACAGAAACAGTGACATTAGATTGGCTTAGGTAGGTATCAAATAGAAGGAGAATATGACAGACAGCTCAATTTATCTGGACAAGGTTTGATGCCAGTGGCCCAAGTTAACAGCAGTATGAAGAAGGTCTCTCTTTGTTTCTATTCGTAAATGTCATGATATAACACATCATACTGATCATTCCCCTAATTTTAGTAATGTATTATTTTAGGATCTTGTTTTGAAGATCCAGGAGCATGAACAGGAGGTTGTACAAATGAGGAAATATCTTTCTGAATATTCCATCAAGGTAATGAAAGAGCATGTTCTTTTAATACGTCAGTTTTGTTTTGTTATTTTATTGTCGAAGTGAATGGTTTTTGTTTTTGGTAGGAAGCACAAATTCGCAACGAGAAATATGTTCTGGAAAAGCGAATTGCTTATATGCGCATGGTAGGCCAGAGTGACTGTCATGTCAATTTCACTCATCTCTTCTTGGCCTTGAACTTATTGGTGCCTTTGCTCTTAACATCTGTGTAGGCATTTGATCAGCAGCAACAAGATCTTGTTGATGCTGCCTCTAAAGCGATATCATACAGACAAGACATAATTGAGGAAAATATACGCCTTACATATGCACTGCAGGTATGCCTGCACCTTCGCGTGGCTCATATTTTCCTCCCTCCATCTATTAGTGTGTTAATGTTAATGATTAGATCCATATGGAGAAGAACATGCTGTGTTCTCCAATTTTTGGATTATTGTGTTTTGGTGAATATTCCTTCCTTGTTCATTCTATTTGGATTTCCCAGATTCTCACCCATGCGGCTATTTATCTCTCTCCACCTGGTTTTTGTTTTAGTTATACGATGTGTCTATTTGCAATCAACTTATGTTGTGTGGCTTTGATTCTTTGCCCTGAAAGGATTTAATTTGTAAGGATTAGTCCGATGTTTTCTTGGGATGGTGCATATCTGCAATGAACTTATGTTGTGTGGCTTCGATTCTTCATACTGAAAAGATTTACTGTGTAAGGATTAGCCCAATGTTTTCTTGGGATGGTGCATGCACAGTTTTTTAAAGTATTCAGCAGCTTTGTTGAATCATGATGAGAAGTTCTGTAACTTCGTCTCTGGTAATTAGAGTTTGCCTGCTGTACTGAGTTACTTGTCAATGGGTGGTTACATCAAAAGATGTTGAGCTGCTATCTGATTATTTTTATTGCAAAATTCCCCCCTTCTACGATAGTGTTTTTGAGGTTAATGTATTCTTTCAGGCTGCACAGCAAGAAAGATCAACATTTGTATCATCTTTGCTGCCACTTCTTGGAGAGTACTCACTTCAGCCACCTGTAGCTGATGCACAGTCAATTGTCAGCAATGTCAAGGTTAGCATGGTTCTATCTATCTACCTACCTACCTACTTACTAAAGGCACAAATGCTATGCCACTTCCTGTACAGATGCAATAGAAAAAATAGGGAAAATAATTTATGCAAGGCACAAAGGGTTGCATCCTACAGATGCTATATGTAAAAGCAAATGCTACCTTACCACTGTAAAAACTGATTAATTCTTCTAGAGATCAGCAGAAATTATATTATTAGCTGGAATAGCTGTTGTGCCACGTTACAGCAACAAATATGCCTCAATATCAAGTTAGTCGGAATCAGGTATATGAATCTTCTATATTCATTCCGCTCTTGTTGGGTCTGTTCATTGTTATACCCAACAATCTGTCTGTTAGGACAAATTTTAAGGGTTCTCTAAAACTAGAGATAGTGTCACATTCAATAGTTTTAATCCTGTAGGACTCATCCTTCCAGTGCAGCATACCCGGTTTAAGCTGTCAGCTCTCCTTATATAAGGACGGGGAACCCCTAAAATAGTCTCATTTGATGGGTCAAACATATCATCATTTCTGCGGTATCGAGTTTTGTATTTGTTTGTCTTTTTTCTCAGTTTGTCTTCCATATTGTTTTGTCATCAAATTATCTCCATTTCCATTAATTGGGCTGAAGTAAAGGAAAGTGAAAGAAGTTCAAGATGTATCATATGAACAACTTAAGAGAGAATAAGTGGAGGATAATGTTAGAAATTGATTTTGAGGATTGTTTTTGTAAATAAATAAAAACTTGATTCCCGAACTTGTAAAGTGTAGATGGAATGTAAGTTTATTTTAACTCAAGCATTTTGAAATGCCAATATGATTTTTCTAGCTCAATAAGCTATGTATTGCAGGTTTTGTTTAGACATTTACAAGAGAAGCTTTTTGTTACTGAGGTAATGTTTGCTTGAAGTACCAATTCTGTTAACTCTTACCCACTAGTCATGTGGAGATAAACTTCCCTTCTTTAATTGAACATCTTAAAGATATATAGGTACTCGTTTTGTAGGCCAAGTTGAAGGAGTCTCAGTACCAAATGGCACCTTGGCGATCAGATATGAACCTGTCAAATTTTGCTCATTCACCTCCTCAGTCTGCTGGGGCAAGTCTAATGTTAAATGACATTATATGTTGGAAGGAATTTCCTTTCAAATTCATGATGGATTTCTTATTTCTCATGTTCTCTTACAGATTAAAGAAGGTCTTGAACTAGTACCTCAACAAGCCTATTCCAGTGAAAAGGCTCCTCTTTCGTCAGATCCTCGGACTACAACAGACTGGGATCCCTTGAGCAATCCACAGAGTGGTCTAAACCGTGATGCAGAAAGAAATCCGGAGACTGATGACTTGGGGAGGTATTCACCTCTTACAAGCAGGTGAGCCTGATCAAATGGAGACTGCTACTGTGAACTGAATGTACAATTCCAACCATCTGCTTTCGGTGGTGGGTTCTGTTATCATTGACTTTCCCAAATGTTTGGTCATTTTTGGATGAAATTGATGGCCAAATCATGTCTCCATCTATCCACAAAATTGTATTTTCCAACTACCATTTCTGTCTCTTCAGAAAATGATGAAAAATAATGATTCATAGCATGTGGCACATTGAATAGATTACATGAGAATTTATCTTTCCTTCTTTCAATTTCAAATAAAAATAGATTACGTGAAAAAAATTTGATCCCCTAGAAAAGATTAAGAAGCTCAAATGCTCAGAATTTTGTTAAGGATGAACAACTGTTGTATGTTCCCTTATCAAGGAAAATAATAATTATATTTGTGAAGTTGTGATGCTAGTATAAGGTTGATTCCGTCTGTGTTTGTTTTTGTTGGTTAATTGTGTTTACTGGTTTTAGTTAATTCCCTTTATCCCAATTTAGAAGAAATTGTTTGACCTTCTTGAGCATTATAAAAAGAATATTTTGACTGCATTTGTTGTATTGGAGTTGGGAGATATGGATTTTGAAAAGTAATAATTTTATCTTACCATATAATGTGCTGTTTAGAATAGCCCAGAAAACCCTACGACCCCTCCAACAATGGTCCATATCTAACCATATCTGTTATGTCAAGCGATGGAACTGATTATTTTAATTTACATCAGTGGTAATAAAAACATTTAGACAAATGCCTTTTGGAGATTTTAATGCTCCTCTCACTTTAGCAAATAGCTTGACCTTCATCATTAAGAGGGTGTTGGATTGACATAAAAGTTGGTCAAACCTACTTTTAAGCCGGCTTTTGACTTCTGGAAGTGTGGCAAATATAAAAATAACTTAAAATAAGTTAGGGAGTGTTTGACAAAGTTAAAAATAATTTAAAATAAGTTAAAAATGACTTTAAAAAATTTAAGTTAGACTTGTTATTTTTGACTTAAAAGCTACTTTTTTGAAGCCAATCCAAACGAGCTCTAAATAGTTTGTCATCTCAACAGCTAGTTTACCACTTGAGCTTCAACTTACTGTAGATTATTTCGTTATAATCTTAAGTTTGGAGACTGCTATTTTTTTTTATTTTTTTTTTACTTTGAAACAATTGATGCTTGACAATAATAAAGTAGGTCCTGGTGTGGACTACCTATGAATAGTTGGTTAGATAACTTGCATGCTTACCCCGTCAGACTTTCAAGGCTTTATTGTGATGACTTGTTAAATTTTCCTGTCTGCTGTCCTCATTGTGTCTGCGGTCTCTTTGTACATTATTTTTTAAAAAATTTAGGAATCCCATAGTATAAGGAGCAAATTACATTTTATCCCTACTTTTATTCTTATTTGTAGATTTAATCAAAGTTGCCCATTTGAACTTATGGAATTATAATGTGTGAATGTGCCTTGTCGTCTTGATTATACTCTTGCAAGCAATGGTTCCTGGACTCAGTTATATCTTATAGCTTTTATGGTCGAATTGTTGAATATCAATATGGATATTTGATTTAGCAGTTGATTTTCAAGGCATTTCCTTGTAAAGTTATATTTAAGTACCATTGTTTCTCCTCTCCTGGGTTATGACGTTAACTTTTTTAACTCTTTCATTTGCAATAATGTGCGACTGTGTCTGGAATAATTTGCTGACATCATTAACTGTATGAGTGTCTTTGCCAGTCAAGCTATATGGGATGGTCCTCAGCCCTTTTACTGCAGTTGCAAGACCACTATAAAGATTGTCAACATAGTTATGAACTAGAAATTTGCAGTCAAATCACAACTGTTAAGAGCATCATAGCACACTTGATCACCTATGCATAGACTAGTTTGTGGACAGAAGCGGTTGTAAACATGAATTCATAGTCAAGATTAGGACCCCATCTTGCTTCTTTCTCCCTCATACATGGTAGTCTGGTTTGTGTTAATCTGCTGATCTCTCAGGTTAAACGTTTGTTTTCATCAGTACAAACTTGGTTCTTTTTGCAAGAGGATTTATGTCACACCTTCTATAGTTTGTGCTCTTATATCATGGTTAATTTTGTTGCTTTTCTGACTTTTAATTATTTTCATGGTTTGTAAGATTTGCTTGTTTTCACTTTGCTTATTGATTAAATTCCAATTTTGAGTAACGTTGTGTTTTGGGTCTTTACATCACCCGATTCTACAGGAGCACTACAGTGCAAGTTATACCACCACGTGCAGTAAGCCAGGGTTATACGCATTCCAAGCCTAAAGGTGAAGAAACATCCAGTAAGCAAGTTACTTTTAGTGATCTCATCAGCAGCAATGAGATGGATGATTCTGACATGGAAAGACATCAAAGTGATAGAGAGCCTTCGGTTAATTGGGCTAATAAAAGCTCAGCATACACATCACAGCTAGATGATCCAGGCTCATCATACTCTCCGTACCTGCCACCAGTTCTCGAGGAGCCTTCATCGTCCTATTCAGAAGGTGAATTTAGTGTCTTTGCTTGATTACTGTTGTGGTGTAATTTAAACTGAAGCCCATTGAACTGAACTTGAAATCGAAGAAGTTTCACTGTGGGGTAGTGTCCACATCTTACCAAGGATTAGGCAAATAGTTGGAGAACTGTGTTGTTCCCCGATAGTTTTTTTGTTTTAAATAAGTCAAACCTTATGCTGGTTAGTGGTACTGTTCCTTAAACTTGAGCATTGTTCAGCCGCAGATGAAGAGGCACTACCTGCAATAGAGGGTCTCCAAATTTCTGGTGAAGCTTATCCTGGACAGGGACTCCAAGCTTGTGGCTACTCTATTAATGGAACAACCAGCTGCAATTTTGAGGTGTTCCTTGCTTCGACCTTTCTAGCTTTCTTCCTTAGTCGTTTCCTTTACTGCTGCTTCTGATTATCTGGTTCCACTTGTATCATGATCACTTGATCTTTCATGCTTTGTGTTGTCAGTCTTCGGTTGAAACTTACATTTTTTTCTTTTTGGTTCTTCTTGAACTTGCAGTGGGTTCGCCATTTGGAAGATGGATCTTTTAACTATATAGAGGGTATCCTGCTAAACAAGTCACATATCTTTTCTGCTTTATTTCTCCTTTGAGGTCACATGACACTGTTGTGACAGGGGCAAAGCAACCAACTTACCTTGTGACTGCTGACGATGTTGATACTTACCTTGCTATTGAAGTTCAGCCATTGGACAACCGAAAACGGAAGGTAGTGCTCCTATCCTCTTCTGCCTCCTTATATTAGCCTCCATGCTTCCCCCAAAAAATTAAAGCACTCCACTCCATCCTTCTTAATCAGACAAGAGAGAAAGCTTTAAGTATCTTGGGTCTTTGATCCAATGAAATGAGGAGATCAGTGACACATCGTATTGGTGTGGCGTGGTTAAAATGAAGGGGTTTGCATTTGGACTCTTGTGTAATAAAAAGGTACCACCAAAACTTAAAGGTATAAGTACTATAGAGTGGATATGGGGCGGAGTGTTGGCTAGTCCATGTCCAGAAGATGCAAGTGCTGGAAAGGGATGATGTTAAGATTGGATTAAAGCATCCCCATTCCCCGGGACAAAGTGGGAATGGCCTCCGTGGTGGACAAGATGAGAGAAAGGAGGTTGAGATGGTTTGGGCATGTGAAGGTGAGATGTGTAGATGCTCCAGTGAGGAGGTGTGAGAGATTGGATATAGTGGGTACGAGGCGAGGTAGAGGTAGGCCGAATAAGTATTGGGAGAGGTGGTTAAACAAGGATATGGTGCATCTTAAGTTTACCGAGGACATGACCTTATTCAGGGGTGTTTTAATGCATTTCCCTTAAAATTTCAAGGCTTTTGTCAACAGAAATAGTTCATATATGACTGTTTTGTATTTCTTTATGAGGAGGGGAGGTCCCGTGAATAGGGAGATGAAGAAGGCCATACACCTAAGTGGTGTAAGGTGAAATTTGAACCATTCAACTCCAATCTGACTGTTTATAAACATCCTTTGGTGTTTATTCTAGACTCTAGTATAAAAGGGAAGACTACAAAAAGAATGTGGTTTATTTTATTTATAATATAAAAGCCTCTCTTTTTATTAGGTTTATCTCGAAGAGAAACACTGCAATGACTTTTTGGTTTTTGATTTTCAGGGTGAACTCGTGAAGGTCTTTGCAAATGAGCATAGGAAGATAACTTGTGGTACTTTTAAGTCTATTCTCATATAAATTTTGAGACTTTGACTGTTATGATTCCAAATTATAGAAGTCAATATTCTCTCGATCAGTATTAGGAGAGTATGAGAAATCTCACTATATTAAATAAATGTTTATGAATGGTAACCTTAAATTAGTGCTTAATCCATTAGTATTTTTTTTTTCCTTTGGTAATATTTTTGAGAATAAATAGGCTGATCTAGAAAGACTGGCTTTTCTGTTTTGACAAGATGGTGGGAGGATTGTGAAAATTTGAAATTTGTTACTCCCCTCTAATCCCCAAATTTATGTGATGCAATTTCCTTTTTAGTTTGTCCCGAATGATATCTTTCTATCTTTAGAATCAATTTAACTTTAAACTTCTTATTTTGTTACACAAATATCTGTGACTTCTTTTAGACCACAAGTTTCAAAAGTCAGTTTTTTTTATCAAGTAAAAGTATGTTCATTCACAAACATGGCCACAATGGCCATATACAAGAGATGTACCAAAAAGTAGAGAATTTACAAAATGATATGATTCTCTACAAGCAAACTCCACCCAATCATCTATACAAGAAGGAACTTTCTGAGTGCACCAAAAGAAAATAAGGGAATGGAGACTACTCCTCAGCTGAAAGAAACTCAACTCTATACTTACAAAAGCTCTTCACTTTTCTCACTCCAAACAATCCACATTAGCACTAGTGGAACCATATTCCATGCCCTTTGTCTTCTCCTTGTTCTCACGCTCTTCCAACTGAACATCAACTCTCTCACAGTGTATGACATTGCCCAAGAAGTGCCAAACCAACCAAGCATATCTCACTATAACCTCATAGTCAACCCGCAGTCTTTCTTAAACTCCATGTGCATCACATAAATTGGGACAGGGAAAGTATATGGTTAGCGTAGGTTCAGTCGGTTTTTAGCTACTTTATCAGGTTCTGAAGTGGTTTGCTTGATCATGTTCTTCTTCTTCCCATGTGATGCTACAACCCTCTTTTTCAAGTTCTGTTATTGTCTGATCTGTATTTTTTTTCTCCCTTTATATTTTCATCTGGGAATAATTTTGGCTACTAAGTACTGAGTTTCTGTGCAGTGGGAAAATCCACTAACCTTCTGTCACCACTCGCTTATCTCTATTCTAATAGTCAGATAGCAATATATTACACACTTTTCGGGGAGTTTTCTGTATTTTTTTCTTTCATCAATGCCCGTGGATTGTCATGAACTCTGAAGCCAAACACATTTCCTGTCTTGTATTTGCATGAAGATCTCTTTGCAAGCTAAAATCTCAGAGATCCTAGTTCTTGCTTTTGTTTTGTTGTTCCACGTATTTCCAACTCATCTTATGTGAACTCTCTTTCTATGTTTGCAGATCCTGTAATGCATAGTTGCATTGAGAAAACCCTTTATAGTGGTCATGCTTCATATAAAGTTTCATTGTCGGTAAGGACATTTATGAGCTTCTAGGTGTGGAGAATGTCATAATGACCTTATTCATTTCTTATGATCGTGTAATAAAATATTCTGGTTTGTCTATGCTTTATTTTGCTATTATTTTTTTGGTTGTACAGACGCGATTTCTTGATATATGGGAGTCTGCTACCTTGGCTATCAAGAGGGATGGTTATAGCATCAAGGCTAATGGGCCTGGTGGTGTTCTCGTCAGTGAGAAGTTTTCTCAATCTATAATTGTACGTCTTCTTTCTTTTGCCTTTTGTATTCGTGATCTTTTTGTAATGTATTTCTATACCTTAAATTATGTAGACAAGACTAAAAAATGATCGGTGTTTTAGCATATACTATTGTACACCCCTTTAACCCCAAGTGTATGAGCCCTCTGGTGAGAGGCACTGAAGATGCAAATGAGTCCTTTGAATACCTTAATGTACCTTTTCCCGATGAACCCTTGTGGCTTACGCGCTTCTGCCTGTACCTCCACACCACTAAAATTAAAGTGAAAACTCAGTAAATAACAAGGACGAGAAGTGCTACAACAATCCATCAAAAGATATTGATTTTTACTGTAAAATACTTTCTGCGGCTTACCAAAGCTAGAACCAATGAAAGGAGAGTCTTACCTTGCTTTCAAGCTCGGAATACTGCCTAGAATCCCACCACACAGTCAAAACTCCTGTTGCTACACCACTCACGAAGTTGACCATGAAATCAATTGGGAAAATTATACCATAATGACAGGCTCGCGACATAGAGCAATTCTGTCAAGAACTTATGCCAAGAACACCAACATGTAAGGACGATTGAGGTCTTGAGTTAGGAATTTTCTGGTCTTTCAACGAAAACATGAGATAAAAAACGAAGAAGGCGATATTTTATAGGCCTCCACCAATCTAGGGCCTACCTCATGTGCCTACGTGCACAATCTCGCAAAAACGCGAATATCTCTATATTTGAAGTTGTTTTGGCGAACAATTTAATGCGTTGGAAAATAGATGCATAGATCTTCAATTTGATAGGTAGTGGGCCCTCCAACTCTATAGATTGGGAGAAAAGCTTTGATATATTTTATCCAAATTTTTGAGAATTTTTTTAAGTAATTTGCGATTACTTTTGTTTCACAACTTATTGGACTTCAAAACTTAATATTCAACTTTGAATACCTCATAACACATCCTCCTTAGAATATTAAGCTCTCTTAGTCATACCCCAAGTTAATTAAACATTCTGAATGGGCAGGTGTTATATTTGCCTTTTCATTTAGTTTTTTGAAGGCATGCAATATAAACTCTCCTACTTTTTAGAGCATCCACTAATTCCATTGACTTCCTAGTTGAAGTGCCTATGTTCTTGCCAAATATAAATATAAGAGAGCAAATTTATCCATATACTTTGAGAAAATGGCCAAAGTTTACCCTATATTTTATCCGTACCCTTGGCTTTGTTAGAGAAAGGTATATATTTGAAACCACAAGCTAATGGTTAGGGCAAAAATTTTCGAATAGTCTAACGAAGGTTAAATGTGAACTATTTCTTAAATTAGAGAGGTAAATTTCAGTGTTGTCAAAGGCGCGCTTAGGCCTTGAAGCGAGGCTCAAAAACGTGTTGAGTGCTTCGCCTCGCTTAATGTGCACTTTAGCGTCATCATCAAGGTTCTAATATATACTTTCTCTTGCCAATGGACACAATAAACAATTGATATTTCACCTCATCATAATGTTTTTTTTCAATTTCTTTGCTCATATATTTATCATTCATGCTTATAATTATTAGTCTTGGACTAAACATATATATTTGTATTTGTTCCCTTTGTGCTTTTTTTCATTAAAGCCCACATTTTATTTGCGCTTGAAGCCCCAACATACCTTAGAACTTTTTTACGCTTTTTGCTTTTGATAACACCGGTAAATTTGACCCTTTTCCTTTTTTTATTTTGACAAGTCTTAGTGACGATGTTTGTAGAGGACAAAAAGCTAAAGTTTTTTCTTTTGGGTCTTCATAAAGTAGAGGATGATAAACTGCTTGGCAATTCCAACTGTATAAAAAATTTAAGAAGCATTGGTAAAAGATGATAGCTCTTGTTTCCAATGTAAAGATAATTTTTTATTTTCTATTTTTTAATGTAAAGTCACTAGAAAGAGAGACTGAAACTTTTTTTTTTTAATGAAGGGGTACTTTGTTGTGTGCACTGTTTCTCCTATGACTAGTTTAAAAACAATAATTTTAAGCTCATGTTGCTATAACTTATATTGTTTCCTTGATCTCCACTCGTTTCTCACCACTTTATGCTTCTTCTAGGTTACTATTCCATATGGAAGTCCTACAGAATTTTCGATCTTTGATAGTCGGGGAGTTGAGCATCTTTTGAAGGCTGAGAGTGATCAAGGAGATATTAACTGGTAAAAAAACCCACCCCCACCCCAAAGAGAGAACGGAATATATTAAAAAAAATATATATTTTTTGTTTTTCATAGTTATGATCAAACTTAAGCATTTTACCTTTCCATGTCACGTCATACTTCATCTTTGACATTTTACCTTCTCTATGTTTCACTCTCTTCTTCTGCATGTGACCATCGGACAATGTGGTTCAAGTGATCATACAATTCTATTTCTCTATTTAAGTGACATGTGACTCTATTTTGCAGTTCAAGGGATACAATTGTCCTCACCATGAGATTATTTATTATAAGGGTATGACTTCTACAATCTGGAAGTTATTGTTGTGATTATGAATGATACATAGTATTTTCTTTTCTATGAGGTTCAAATGAAGTTTACAGGCTCCCTAAATGTTACAACATAGTGCATTTGTGGTCTCGATCTGTACTTAGTCATGGTTCAGATCATGTCATTTTTATTTCATTGGAAGAAACTCGGCTAGCGTCTGAAACATGCACTCCCACATGTAAATTTGTATGTCTTGTCTGTGGATTTTTCTGCACTAAGAGCTCATTCAGCTAAATCTGTGCTGTACTCCTTTTCTTTTATTTCCATTTTCGTGATGGTTCAGATCATGTAATTTTATCTATTTGCCTTGGCATGAAAATCGGCCAACATCTGATATATGCATTTCCACACATGAATCTGTATGTTTTGGTTGGTAAACTGTGTATTTCTCTATTGGTACCACCTTAGTGCTGGATTTATATTAGTAATAATACCTTTACTTGTCAAAATGAAACTCTGTATTTTTCTGGACAAAGGCCATCTCTCGAATAGAAGATTTCTTGATCAATTTATCCAGTATGTGATGCTATATCATTCCTGTGTTAGATTCTTTTATGATCTAGTGTGTTATTTTTTGTGGAGCGACACATCTATTTTCCCCGACATTGGAACCTGTTGCTGCTTCTTCATTGCCTTGCAGCTATCCAATTGGTGTTAAGATTTTGATGTAAATGAGGTCCGATAGCTGTTTTGACACTCCAATTCCTCTTTGTTGCAGGCTGGTGAGAAGAAAAAAGGAAGGAGGAGGGGTTTGTTTTTCAACAAGTGAAAAGACTAGTCAGCCATCCAAAACATATTTATTAGAACACTTGTGTATTCTTTTGTGAGTAGTTGAGCTTTTAGATCTGTATTTCTTTTGTTTTTTTGGTTACCAGTTCTGTTATATATTGTTAGTTCGTTCAGGTTATCATTGGCCTCAATTTCTCTTTATTTTCGTAAATTTTCTTTGATATCAAAATGTCTTTGTCTATTCAATTACTAAAATGGTTCATCAACAGAGAAATTTCATTAATCCTCCCGTAAAATATGAAAATGGAGGGAAGGATAATGAAAACATTAAAATATGTTTACGACAAGCAGGTATTGTATAAATTGTTGATAGCTCTAGTTATGTACATATGTAACTAGAAACTAACAAAGCTCAATATATCTCATAAGCTACTAGTATACTTTGGCAATCGTTTGCCGAGTATGCATTTTAACAAGAAGAATATCGCTTCCACTTGTCCAAGTATTTCAACACTATCAAAACAGTAAAAGTGACCATATCGAAGGTCTCGAGTTTGAGTTCTAGGTACGGAAAAATTCATAGTAGGGGAAGCTTTTTCCTGAATGGGCCCTGTGCGGTGTGAGTGAAGATGAAGAAGCAGCCTACAACATATGGACATATGCTATATGACGAGATTTAATAACAAATCCCTAAGAAAAGGTCCTCCATCATCTTCTCTTGAAGGGTTTAATAACATTGTCTAAGAGAAAATAGTAAGAAGTGAATATCAATGCCTCAACATGCCTAAACCATTGGCTCTTCAGCTGTCCAACATGCCCCGTCGATTTGGTCCGTGATAAATAAACTTGATTTCTTTCTATTAAAATGACTAAAACGTTCTTAAAAGTATTTACAAAAAATTATATAAGTATTTTCACATAAAATGGATAAATGATAGAAGTAGAACGGACATTATTAAGAAGAGTCATTTGGAGACTACAAAAAATTTTAGGTGTAAAATTGTAAAAGGATTGATCAGACTAAAAATGTAATTGATCCTATCGTGCCCATATTTAACTAGAACTCATAATCTTTCTTTTTGTTCAAAATTGATCCGTGCATATTTAACTAGAATTCAAAATCCTACTTTCTTAGGGGAAAGGGAAAAAAGATCGTGTGTCTCTTGTTTAAGGATTCAACATGCTATGTTTTATTCTCCTTTTTGGTCACAACATGCTATGTTTTTTTCTCCTTATTGGTCGGGAAGTAATCTCTATAAGTAGGGTTATTTTAATTTAGAAAAAGAATAAGTTTTTTTATACTATATTTGCCCAGCCAATTATTGAGAGAACCACGGTCTAACTTTTCGTTTGAAGGTATTTACTCACGCTTCAAGAAGTAATTTATTGAATTAATTTTTTTAAAAAAAAAATTATATGTTCTAGATGATCATATGTGTTTTAACATAAACGTATAATATTATCTAGTATTCATATAAACAATATGATTATTCTAGTATGCTTACCAGCACTATGAACATGTATTTGTTTGAGATAAAAATGGAAGTACCTTATGTGGCTTAAAAGTTACGTATGCACCATAGAATACTTCTGACGTATGAGTTAATTTTCTTATATTACTTTCTTTCTTTCTTATATTACGGAAAATAATATAATGTCAATTCTAAAGGGAGGAGGAAATTTAGTAAGCATTTATGATTTTATCTAAAATGTATAGCCTTTACTTATGCACCTTACAAGCATAACGTTTTAATAATAATGGTGTTGAAAATACGAAGACATTATAACAGTACTAAACATTTGCCAAAACAATAGAAACAAACATTTTCCCAAAAAGAATAAGAGACATGAACAAAAAAATATAATTAATTTTGTAAGACATTTTTTTTAACAAGGTAAACAATAAGTTGTTAAAACTATTAGATAATTTGGAAAATTCAACATAGGCGTCTATCTAACCATATATAAGAATTAAGATACTTTTTGTCTTCTCTTTTGATAATATCAAGGGAGGGATCGGTAGCGGCTATCAGATTGGACACAATCATCTTGAGGTAGGATAGTAGATCAGAAGATCTAATTCGTTTTGTCGTTCGTTAGGGCTTTATAAGGTACATTATTCAATTTTACAAATTTTTATTTATTTTGTGTTCTGGTATTATGTTAGATTTGTGAATTTTTATGTTAGGGATCTATCATTTTAATCATAGATCGATTTTGGCTCTGATATCTGAATATTGTAGATTATTTTGCATAGTGTTTATTTATCATGATAAATTTCTTTGTAAGGATCTATCTATTTGATCATAGATTAATTTTGGCTCTGATATATGAATGTTTGTTTATCCAGATGAATTTTTATGTTAGGAATTTATTTGTTTGATCATAGATCGATTTTGATTATGATATCTGACTATTTATAGATTATTTTACATGAGGGGTCTATTTTCTAAAAAAAACACATCGATTTTGGCAGATTTTTGCAGGACTAGTCTATGCGGGACGAGATGGAGCGGGTTAAATTTAATGAATTTTTTTTTGTATGGGGTAGAGCAGAGCTAGTTAAAAATTTTATGGGTTAAGCTCAACCGGCCCCGTCCCATTGTCATCCCTAGTTATGAGGGACATACACTTGCTCATTAGATTATTAATAATAGAGGATTACATTCACGTAATGACAAAATCAATGTATTATCTTAGGGCTTTCATTAAAAGGTTTCAAGATATAAAGAAGTAAACACATCAAGAAGTCTAAGAGAGCTCATTACCTATTATATATACATAAAAAAACAATTTTAATCTATGAACAAAAAAATTATATATGAGCAGTGTTATTTTCCACTAATCTAATCCTTACTAGCTCCGCCCATGAATTAATGTCAAATAGGATTACATGCCCAAATACTGTAAATCTTGCAAATTACAAAGGACAACTAGATGAAATGCTTTGTTTAACTTCCTGAATTAAAACCTTGTAAATAGGACACTACTGACAAAAGACGGAACAAGGGAAGGAGGATACATGAATACAGGTACCAAAGGGTGACAAACAATTGCAACAACCATAAATACATGCAGGAAAACAACAAATTCAACAACCTAGAAAAGAAAAACATGAAGCACACATTGGGAGCTGTTAAGGACAAATGAGATACAACACAACTAAAGGAGGGTAGTGTATACATAGACATTTTACTTATTTTAGGAGGCACAGATGTTGTTTTCGCTACATCTTTGACTCAAGAAAAAATATATCAAAGTAGTCTAGGAAAAGAAATAACATAAGTGCAGAAGTCATGACAAAATACTACAGTTAGCATGACAAAGCATTTTGGAAAGAGAAAAAGGAACATTATCCACAATAAAATAATACTATAATCAAAGTAGAAGAAATAACATATAGTAATAGAAATAGAAGAACAAGAAACTAAAAGAATAATGCTACAACTACTAGCATGTAAGGATAAGTGAGACAACACTCAACTACGTACTCATCTTCTACCATAATTTATGTCCTCTATAGCCTCTTAATTAAGATCTTGCCCTCGATAAGCTGAAGTTTTGTCATTTATTGTCTAACTCTTCTCCTACAATATTTTGTCAGCTTACCTCTACATCTCCTAAAAGTATCCATATATAGTCAACCTCTCATATTTCCGCTCTGAAATATTTGTGCATCTCCTCTTCACATATCCAAACCATCTCAATCTCATTTTTCGCATCATGTCCTCCATCAAGGCAACTCCACTTTGACACAAATATATTCAATTCTAATCTTATCTCTCCTATTAAGCTCACACATCCATCTCAACATCCTCATTTCTGTAACTTTAATCTTCTAAACATGAGAGTTCTTCACTAACCAACACTCAACCTCATGCAATATAATTAGTCTAACCACCACTATGAATATAGACAGATGAAGTTCAACACCCGCATCACACACGTTGCAAGACGCCTGCTTCTACTTACCCAAGAACATACGTAGTCTTGCCAATAAGAGGCTGATAAAATAGCCAAATGCAACTAGCTTATTTGCAACAATTTATGTTGGCCTTCTAAGCTAGAAACTCCATCTTGTTTTCTTTTCTTTTCCTGTTCATTCAATTTTTTACTCAATATAGACACATCAGATCAGCACAATGCACATCCAGTAGCAACAAGTTTGTTACTATTAAATTATCATGTTACTATTAAAAGAAGTTTAATAGGAACAGCAAGTATATGGATAAGGCACAATACATACAAAGCTAAGATGCAACTGCAATTCAATGGTCTAGAAAGTTGCAACCAAAAGATAGCATATTGAAATGTAAATGTAATATTTTTTCCATCCCCCACCCTCACTGGAAGATCAGGTAAAAAGACCATTCATCAGACAAGCTGCTCTTCATTACATTCCTCCATGGAAGTGCCAGTAATATCAGTAAGATCTTGAGGGGTAGCTTCATTCTCCTGAGATAGAAGTTTCTGCTGCACCTTGGGAGTTCTAACTCTCCTCTTTACCCTGCGACTGAAGAAATATGATTTATTGTGAAGATTAGTAAAATCTACATATCATGAACTTGATCAACTTAGAAAGACTAATTTTATAACTAGGTCCACATCTTAGTTATGCTAATTCCAAGTGACAATTAAACATCACGATAGATACCAAGGTCATTTCTGATTATCTGAAGGATAGAACAGTGGAAAAGTGTCCACCCCCAATGAAAGGAGGTTCAAGCAGTAATCAGAAAGGGAGTACTACAGTTTGCATATTCCAGAACAATGAAGAAGAATATATAAGGTGCTCTTACATTGACCAAACGGTAGAACTAGGAGAAACTTATTGTTTTCTATGATAAGTCAAAATAGAACCAGGAAAATCTTGTCATTAAAAAAAGAACCAGGAAAATCTATTTGTGTGGATTCTTCAAAGACATAACTTTCTGCAAAGGAATGAGGGAAGATTTAAAGTGGATGGTATGAAGTATGAACTGATTAAGAGATCTATTCTCAGGGGATATTTCTCATATTGTATGTCCTGCGCTCTACCAATTAAAGCAAATATTCTCTTATAAGTCTATAAAGGTATCGATTCCAGTCAATGCATTTGTTTTCTTATTCTAGGCAACAAAGCAGGGCAATCCTGAAATTCAGCATCTTTAAATAGCCAGCTAGAATAAATGGGAACTCAGTGTTGGAAATCTCTATCAGTTTAATGAAGCATAGTATTTGAATTACCAACCTTAAAGAATTAATGTGCTTCTCAACGATCTTCTCAATGATTTCTTTCTGTTCAGCGTCAAAAGCAGACCATTTTTCATCTGATGCAGCAGTATCACCAGTTCCTACATCTGCATATGGAATAGGCATAAAGGTCATTCAAATGCCAATTACCAAAAATAGAGTAAACTGTCATATGCTTGAACCAACCTTGACATAAAAGAATGGATTTGTCACCATAGCATTTTAGTGTCCAATACACTTTACCATCAGTGCCTGAAAAGAAAGGCTCCGTCCTAACAGCTTCAGATCTTTGATTACCTATAGACAAAAACATAGTCAAAACCCAAATATATGAAAAGGATCAATATGACCAATGAAGTTACAATAGTCCAGCCATCATGAACAAACACATATATCTCATACAGAAAGCTTATTTAAGAATGAAGTGAAAGCCTGGGTGGGGAAATAACAATCTATGTTACTGTAATTTTGCTACGTTTCTCTTTACATGACAGAGCTTGGTGTACTTATCTTCTCTTTATCATCTTTGATTGCATGGAGCAGGTTTTGATGATTGTGAGAAAAGTAGGATTTTCCACCTTTTCACTAGTCATTATATTACGGAAAGAGGGTTAACGGCTGACGACCTACTCACTGTATCATCAAGGTAATGGCATAACACCCACATGAACAACTAAAAATCTAGTAATATCTCATTCCATGTTGGGCTTACTTTAGCATGACTGATTAGATATGCACATTTATGCGAGCCATATGGAAAAATAAATTAACTTAAAACATGCATGTATGTAGACTAAGCACGTACACTTGGAGTAAGTGTTCATTGACTCCACCACAGAAGCATGAGCTTCTGCTAATTCACGTTTAATTTCAGAAAAAATTGCTTCATGTTCTGATAATGAGAATAGAGCACCATTCTTTGCAATAATGGCTTGAGCTATCTCATTCTGCATTTTCTGCTTCAGGCACTTCTCCTGTACAAGTAATAACATTTCATATATTAGCTTTCATAACTTGAAGCATAATGAGATTTAAGTTTTTTATTATTATTATCTTCCACACCTCATTTTTTGCAGCAACAACTTTTTCTTTTGCTTCCTTTGCCTTTACAGCAAAGTTTGAGTTTTGATCATCAATCCAGTCCCTTATCTTTCTGGAAAAGAAAAATATATAAATTCACTTTGACAAAAAGACAGAAAAAACAGAAAATGTAATGAGGAAAGGGGAAAAGCAAGGACAATTCTTACACAGTTCCAAGAACTTCATCGCAGATAAAAGTTAACATCTTCAGCTTTTCTGAGGGATTCAAGTTCTCAAATTCTTCGACATCATTACCTAAAGAATCTAATCTCATGGTTCTTGCAACACTGGGGGATTTCGAGATCAACATTTTGATATCAGCATACCATGAGTTTTTCCCTTCTGTCAAGGTTTCTGCTGAAGATCTGGAAAAAAATTCATATACAAATGTTAGAAGATGCAAGAGATGTGCTCCTCAAGCAAATCTGAAGAAAAAGATATACTTTTCCTCTTCCTCCTCTTTCAGGAAAGATAATAAGCTACTAAGAAACTGTATCGTCACAGAACATTTTCCACGTCGCGTACTTCTCCCCTGCAATATATCTCTGAGAACAGCTTCTGGTTGCCCCTTCTTGATGTCTAGCATCTATAAAAGTGAAAAGTAGAAGAATAATGGAGAAATGCAAAATTTGATCAGCTAATTGAGTAGACCTCCTAAATGCCACGGATCTAGAAACAGAGAAGAGCCACAGGCAACAAAGCAAGGCAATCATACTTGATAAGAAAGAACTGAATACTTAAAAAACAGATTTTCAAAAACAAATATGGGGAAAAACTAATGTTCAGCTTAGCAGCTGGCCATCAGGCATACCCCATTACCAGTTTCCAAGATCTTGAGAGACAAATAAAATAATGAACTATGGAAAAACAAAAGGTCACCTATGTGTAAGAAAGCATGAAACTCAGTAATGATGCTTTGACTAGTGTTCGTCTACATTACAGCATCAATGCATGTAAAATATTTTTAACAAGATGCCATAATAGAATTTTATGGGTATTAAGTTACTTGCCTTTCCAAAAACCATACAAAACTCTAAAAATTGTAAAGCATTCCCAACATCTCCTGGCTGTAAATCAATGTCACCAACAGCTGTCACAGCAGTTCCCTGGGGCAATGGAGTCAAGGCAAAAGGATCATTATTTTCAATAATGTTATCTTTCACAGAACCTTCCTTGAGAGATCTTTCCTCCTTGTTCTTTTTGAAATCTTGAGACTTTTCTGATAGAGTTTCTTTCACTGATGCAGAATCGCCTCGCTTGCTGTCAAATTCTGATTTTGGCTGTCCTTGCATCAATTTTTTTGGTTTCTTTTTACCATCATTTGGACCATTAAGTTCATTCACTACATTATCCTTTGACAATGTGCCATCAGGCTTTACACTAGCCTTTTTCCTTTTACATCCCACAGATTGCTTATCACTGGGATTTTTTGACAAGGCAGAAGAATTCACATTTATGTCACTCACCTCTTCAATACAATTTTCCTTCTCGCTATTTTCTGAAGAAACTATGATTTCCTCCTGTCAATATTGAGTAACAAGGTATAAGAGCTAACAAACAGACAAATACTTCCTGTTACTGGTGCCATAATTATATAAAAGCAACATTACATTGTTTGAAATACTGATCTTTTTCCGTGAGCCACTCTTGTCTTTCAGAACTTTCATTTGATCAATATTGTCAATCCCAGTAAACTGTAGCATATCTGAAACAGAAGAATATCCAGTTGCCTTCGCTGTGTGCACAAGTTGACCAGTGGGTGGGCAACCCCGTTTCTTCCTGAGAATTGAGTCAGTAAATAATCAAGATTAAGTGCCAGAGACCATCTCCAATTCTTGTTTAAAAGAAAAAAAATAGCAAGAACAAACTAAAGAAGGCGACGCACATGCAAAGACTGCAGTTACAAATGCCTCTGCATTTTGGGCATTTCCAATCCTCCAAAAGTGATACTTCCATTGCCTTCTCACCATACCTAATTTAAAAGCTCACAAAATATAAGTGCACATTTAAGATAAGAAGAATACTGGTTCTAAGAACAAATGAAAACGGAAAGTTCCAAACCTGTTTGATAGGCATTTATGACATACATTAATTGCACAGAGCTTATCTTTTTGCTTGTTCTTACACCCAACCACAAAGGCAGTAGTCTTTTGGCGGCACTGCATGAAGTTTGGTAGAAGTTAGTACAATAGATGCTGAAAGAACAAAAGGTAAATGGTGGTAGGTTCATTAATCTGCAATGATATGCAGCAAGTAACACAGAACAAGTGATGCAGGAGCAGCATGTCAATACAAATGACAGCTCAAATTAGCCAAGTTAGCCAAAGTAATGAAGCGTAAAGCATTACTAAGTTTGTCTACTTCAAACACACTTTCCAAATTAAAGCATTCAAATAACAACTTTTACTTGAAAATATAAGGAAATTCCCCCATATCATTGTTCAGTTTCAGACTCTTCCATAAGAAAGAACTTTACCTCTCCAGTGAAACCAACATAAGAAAAAGAGCATAGCTTTTCAATTATGCTTGGTTGCTAATACAAAAACATGATTCACCATATCCAAAATCTTAACTGATGACATGCACCCACTACACATCCGATGCTACACTACACTCCATATTGAATTGAAACCCTAGAAACCCTTTATAATCTATAACTAAACCTAATCAAGGACAGTACATTCACTAGTCGATCTAATTAATAATCTAAAATCACTTATTCTACATTTGGAATCAAATCATCCAACTCATATTATAACAGCACTAACAGCAATCCATACATCTCTTTCCTAATTTTACAACACATTACCAAAACCCCATATCTTCTTTATTATGTTTCCTTGTAATTACACAACATAAAGTAAGCACAAAATGAAAAGGGTATACAAAACCACAAGCACAAAATCAGTGGAGTTACCTGATGACATGACTTGCCATCAGCAGCATCCGGGTCAGATTTTTGCCTTCTTTTCTTCATAGGGGAGCTCTTCATTTTACTGCTCTTCAGCTCAGAACCTGAAATCACGGCCATTGTATCCCGCAGATTAACGAATTCAAAAGGTTTTAGCTGATTTTTCAGAGATTCAAAGAAATGCGAGTTCTGATTTTTCAGAGATTCAAAGAAATGCGAGTAGCTAACAGCACAGAGTAGATTTTGTTTCCGGATTTTCTCTATCTTGTAATAAGAGATTTTCTATCGTTCATTTAGATGGCGGGAAAATCGAATGTGAAAATTGAAATTCTTCGATCGAAACGAAATTGGTAAACCAAATTAACCCGCCATTGTCGACGCTACTATAAATATTGTGTCTTTAATCATTTGACTTTCTACCACTTTCCTTTAAAAAAAAATTGCTCTAATTTTTAATTTTTTTTCACCGCAAACAGGGGCGGATCCACCCTTGGCCAAGGGGTGTCAACACCCTTCAACAAAAAATTACATTATATACAGAGGTTAAATTTTGATTTAATAAATATACATAAAAAATATTAACACCTTTTGATACAAATAAAAGGTTTTGTCTAGTGATTAAAGGTTGCAAATATTCCTTAGAGTTGTGTGTTCAACTTCTGTTGACCACAAATATTCATTTTATGAAAATAAATGTTTTAAAAGGTTCTATCAACTTAGCAAATAATTTAAACTTATTTGATGAATTTGGAAAAAAAAATTGAATTAAATTTATTTTACTAATTATTAAATTCAAGATTTAATTATTTGTTCTAATATCTAAAGAAAATAATTTAATTTTGAACAGTAAATTTCAAATCATGTTTTTAGGAGAAAGTTAGATTTGAAATCATGTTCTCAAATTGCATGTCCAAATGCATATGAAAAAAAAGTTTTACAAAAACTAAAAAGATAGAGTAAGAAGTTGGACCCGAGTTACTGGAAATCTGAAAAAATAGTATTTGGAATTGAACTTAAAATTTGGAATTGAACTTAAAAATAAGTATTGAATTAATTATTGTTTTTACTAATTTGTTAATTTAAGATTTAATTATTTGTTCTAATATTTGAAGAAAATAACTTAATTTTGAACAGTAAATTTTAAATCATGCTTTTGAATAATTTGAGATTTGAAATCACGATCTCAAATCGCATGTCCAAATGTTAATTTGAAATCATGATTTCAAATTTCATATCGTATGTCCAAACGTATATGAAAAAAGTTTTATAAAAAATAGAAAGATATAGTAAGAGTTTGGGCATGGGTTAGTTGAGATCTCAAAAAAAAAATCATAAGTTATAATTATATTTGAACAAAAATACATAATTGTAATTTTATGAGTAAAAAATTATTTTTAAAAAAAAATCATAAATTTATTTCTCAAACTTTAAACTTTATATCATCAGGTTTGAAGTTGAAATAACCAATCATCTTGATAAACAGACATTCATGCAAAATAATCTACAAACATTCAAGTATCAGAGTCAAAATTGATCTATGATCAACCAAATAGATTTGGAAGATAAAAAATCATAGAGCAAACATGATTTTAGTATCAAAATAAATAAAAAATAATAAAATATAATGATATTATATTTTAGAGTCATAACAAACAGCAAAACGGATTGGATCTTTGAATCTACTATCCTCTCTCAAGGATCTTCCGATCTATTATCCTTCCTCAAGATGGATGTCTCTAATTGGATAGCCGCTACCAGTCTCTCTTGTTATTATCAAACAAAAAAAATCTTACATATGGTTAAACAAGTATCCACATAAGACACTTCATTTATGAATTTTACATGAGTGTTTGTTTATCAATATGTAATACTTGTTAATTTTACTTGATAAACAAACACTCATGTAAAAAATAATCTACAATCATTCAGATATCATAGTCAAAATCGATCTATGATCATAGATCACAGCATAAAAACTTATCTTAATAAATAAATATTTGTGTAAAATAATTTACAAATAATCAGATATCTATGCTAAAATTGATCTATGATCAAACTTTGAGATTCCTAACATAAAATTCATCTTGATAAATAAGCACTCACGTAAAAATAATCTACACACTCGATATCAGAATCAAAATATGTCTATGATTCTCTAACATATAATTTTATCTTGATAAACAACATTCATGTAAAATAACCTACAAATATTTAGATATCAGAGCCAAAATTGATCTATGATCAAATATATTGAGATTCAAACCTAAAGATTCATCTTTATAAACAAGCATAAAACTTCACAGATTAAACATAAAAATTCACAATATAACATGATATTAGGACACAAAATAAATAAAAATTGATAAAATTGAATGATGTACCTTTTGGAGCCATAATGAGCAACAAACTGAACTGGATCTCCCGATCTACTATCCTCTTTTAAAATGATTGTGTCTAATCTAAGAGCCGCTTATATAATGTTAGACAAGCACCCACTTATAAATGGTAAAAACCCTAATGGGCCTTTCCGTTATGGAATTATTATGTTAGGTATGACCCGCCATATCATATAGGTGTCATTTAACGCATTTTTATCATATTGGATGCTACGTAAGAAAAAAGTTGACACTTGTAGAAAGATTCTAGAGAAATATAGACTTTATATATGAATTTATTGGTAAAGTCCTTGGAGCCCTTTAGTCGTGTATAGAATTTTAGAGATAGGACTTACTTGAAAATATTGAAGAATTTCAGTAATAATTAATATTTATACCTTAGACCATAAGTGACTGGTATAAATAAGAGTAAGTTCTCTATGATAAAAATGAGCAGATTTTCCACTGTCTTCCTTATATAACATTCCTTTAGCGATATCTGGTGTATTACTATGTTTGAGTTTTATTTCTCTTTCGAAGGAAAGTCAAAGTATTACCATAATTACTTTTACTTCTTCTAAAGAGAATTTTTTTTTTCATATTTGACTATTATTTTATTGGAAAAATGTTTGAACATCTGTAAATTGAAGGACCCTAGTTAAGTTTAGGCATATCTCTGAGATTTCGGTCATAGTACTTGTGCCTTACCTTACATTATTGAAGAAAAATATTGGACCGTTATAATTAAAGATATTTATTCTTATACCATAGCAAAATTGCTTTCACAATATATCTATTGGAATTGGCTAATGATTAGCAATGATCGAGTTAGTTAGTCGAAAGTGTTAGCTTAGTTAGTTAGTTAATTACTTTGCATGTTAGCTAATTAGTTACAAATATCAGAGTTAGTTAGTGAGTCACATCATTAATTAGTTACTCGTTTTTTTCTTCAATGTATATATATAGATGTAGTGGTATGTATCATTCATTCAGTTAAGATGAATAAGAATTGTTTCTTCTTCTCCAATCATTTCAACCCCTAAATTAAATATGGTATCAGAACCTGGAGTCAAGATTCGATTCAACTGCGTAGATTTATATTCTACCATTGTAGATCCTTTGTGGAACAAAGAGAAACACAATGCCATCTGGAGATTCAGCCACAACTGAGAGTATTCTATCAAATACTCTTGAAAGTATTCTAACCACAATACAACTTACTGGCATGAATAACTACTCATTGTGGAGTAGATCTATGTTGATCAATATTCGAGCAAATATTAAGGGGGGATTTGTGCTTGGAACTTGCAAAAAGAGTGATTATACGATGGAATTGAAGAACAATGAGAGAAATGTAATAATTTTGTACTCGCTTGGATTATGAATATCATCCCTAAGGAGCTGCTTAGTCGGATTGTATATGACAGTAATGCAGCTGCAATATGGAGAAATCTTGAAGAGAGATTTGATAAAATTGATGGATTCAAGATCTATCAGCTTCATAGAGAGATTTGCATAATATACCAAGGTAACTCGACTATTTCTAGCTATTTTACAAAGCTTCGATTGTTATGGGATGAATTCAATGCCTTTGTACCTCCACTTTCATGTGATTGTGACAAATCGAGATCTTATGTGGACCATTTAGCCTATTTGAGACTGTTTGCATTCCTAATGGGATTGAATGAGACCTATAGTTATGCTCGAATCCAAATTCTGATGATGAGTCCTTTACCAAATGTGAGTAAGGCATATGCCATGATAATGGCTGATTAAGGCCAAAGATCAACAACATGTACTCACCTTGGGAAAGAGTTTTTGGAGTCAACTGCTCTCTATGCAGGGAAAAAGTTTTTGGAGCCAACTGCTCTCTATGCAGGGAAAGGACAACATCAAAGTAGGAATGTGAGATATCCTCAAATGAAAAATAAAAATTGGGATCTAGTTTGTGACTACAGTAAGTTTCAAGGTCATGTTAAGCTTGATTGCTTCAAGTTTCAAGGTCATGTTAAGCTTGATTGTTTCAGGATGAATGGCTATCCTCCTAACTGGAAATTTAAGAAGAAGCTGTCTGGAAGGTCTGGATCTGGGCATGATCAAGGAGTATCAGGACAAATACAGGGCATACATATTACTGATAAATATCAAGGCATAGCCAATCAAGTGAGAGCTGAGCAAGGAGTTGATACCAGATGCATTTGGACATAGCAGGAAGGAAGGATCCCAAGGGCAAAAGACACATGAGGCATCAGTTGTAGTAATTCAACCTACTTTTACTCCAGGACAACACCAACAA
This sequence comes from Solanum pinnatisectum, assembly GCA_035578085.1. Classification (NCBI taxonomy): domain Eukaryota; kingdom Viridiplantae; phylum Streptophyta; class Magnoliopsida; order Solanales; family Solanaceae; genus Solanum; species Solanum pinnatisectum. Next base: position 18,350,334 of record CM069077.1, read on the forward strand.
ATCCTAAACATGCTGAATAAAGAAGAAACAGAAGTATCAGAATTTAATGTGACAAATATGGCAGGTATAATTGGCTCTATCACTACAGCATTATATATAAATAATGTTGTACATGAGGGTTGGATAGTAGATTCAGGGGCCACTTGTCACATGACAGGTAAGTTAGGTATATTAAGTTCTAATACCAATCTTACAAGATGTGTTAATAGGAAAGTTCATTTGACAAATGGAGAGACTGCATCAGTCACACACTGAAAGCTGTAGAACACCTGGTGGTGATTTGTTAGAAAATATTTTGATAGTTCCTGCATTTAAGTTTGACCTACTATCGTATCACAACTAATAAGACAACTAAAATGCTCAGTTAATTTCTTTCTTGAGTTTGTTGTTTTTCAAGACCTCTTTAGTGAGAAGGTGAAGGGGATTGGTAGTGAACTAAATGGGCAATACTATCTTCCTAATGAGGCATTACACGATAAAGGCAGGGGAGATGAGATGATGATGATGACACACAATAGAGACTTGAACAACATACTATGACTCTGTAGCGAATCTTTCAACAAAGGTGTTGAGTCGGTTGTTAATGTCACTAGGTGATATAGATGATATATGTAAACAATGTCCAATATGTCCTCTTGCAAAGAATACCAAATTGCTTTTTTCTTTGAGTTTGTTAAGAACAAATAAACCTTTTGACTTGTTACATTTAGATGTTTGGGGCCATATAGAATGGCAACTCATAATGGATACATGTTTTTCCTCACTATTATTGATGACAACACTAGAATGACATGGGTGTATTTGATGAAAATGAAAAGTGAAGTGTTCTTAATTTTACAACCATTTTATGCACTTGTCAGAAATCAGTTTAATAAACATATAAAGAATGTAAGGTCTAACAATGAAACTGAATTCCTTAACAAAGAATGTGATGAATTTTTTTAGCTCTCTTGATAAAGCAGTTGTTCATACACTCCACAGCAAAATGAAATGGCGGAAAGGAATCATAGACATATACTTGAGATATTAAGGGCACTCAGATTTCATGGTCACATTCCTATATGGTTTTGGGGAGAGTGTGTTATTGCAGCTACATACTTGATCAATAGATTGCCCATACCAATGTTATGAGGACAAACACCATATGAAATATTTCATAAGGTCAAAGCTAAGCTTGATCACTTGAGAACTCTAGGGTGCTTAGGTTATGTTACAAAGGTGCCTAGAGGTGACAAATTTGAACCTAGAGTTGAAGCTTATGTGTTTATGGGCTATTCACTCACTCGGAAGGGGTATCTCATGTATAGCTTATGTTTCAGGAAAATGATCGTGAGCAGAGATATTGTTTTCAAGGAGAACATCTTTCCTTTTCAGAAGACGACTACTCAACGGTTGCCCTTGTTTCTAGTTTCTCCCCCTCAGGATGATGAGCTAAAATATTTCCTCAATACCAGATATTTCCTGAAATTGAAATGCATATTGCTGATGTTCATGCTGAACATGATGCACATAATTCCATTATTTAGAATAGTGAAGCTATTGATCAAACTAGTATAACAGTACTTGTAACTGCTCCCACAGAAAGGCCAAGGCAATCACTTAGACCTTCAAATCCACCTATTTGATGAAGGACTGTCACACAAGTATCAGATATTGGGAAGCCTCATTCACTAGGAAATTACATCTCCTAATAACATCTTTCTCCTAATTATGCAGCATACATGTCAAAGTTTTCAACCGAAGTGGAGCCTAAGGATATGAAAAAGTTGTTAAAGATAAGAGATAGGTTGATGCAATGAAGTTGGAGATTCAGGCTTTAGAAGATAATAGTATCTGGAAGATTGTCAATCTTCCGGCATGGGAGTCTGCAATAAGGTGCAAATGGATTTTTAAAAGTCAAGTATAAAGCTGATGGGGAGATTGATAGATTCAAGGCAAGACTAGTAGCAAAGGGGTACAATCAGACTAAATGGATAGATTATCAAGAGACATTTTCACCAGTGGTGAAAATGGTCACTGTTAGATCTATAATATCCTTAGTTATTGTTGAAGATTGGGTTATTCACCAAATGGATGTCTTTAATGCTTTTCTACAAGGTGATTTGTTTGAAGAAGTATACATGGAATTGCCCAAGGGATATAAGCTTCAGGGGAGGATATGGTATGCAAGCTTGTTAAATCCCTTTATAGACTAAAGTAGGCTTCCAGACAATGGAATGCCAAACTTACCACAACATTATGCTCATCAGGTTTATATTGGTCTATGTGGATGATTTATTGATTACTGGAAATGATGTTGAAGTGATAGATGTGAGAAATATAGGAAAAGAATATTATTGAATTGTGTATTGAAATTGTTACATTGAGACCCTATTTATAGATACTACATTGGAATCCTTTTCCAACTAGGATTCCTATTCTTATTCTTATTCCTATTCCTATTCCTATTCCTATTCAAAGTAGGAAATACTTAATACTTATTTCTATTCTAACACTCCCCCTCAAGCTGGTGCATACAAATCATATGTACCTAGCTTGTTACAGATGTAATTAATACGAGGACATGTCAGGGACTTGGTGAAGATATCTGCAAGTTGATCATTTGACTTCACAAATTTCGTAACAATATCTCCCGAGAGTATCTTTTCTCTGACAAAGTGACAGTCAATCTCAATGTGCTTAGTCCTTTCATGAAACACTGGATTTGATGCGATATGAAGAGCCGCTTGATTATCACACACAAGTTCCATCTGATTAATTTTGCCAAATTTTAGTTCTCCCAGCAACTGTTTGATCCAAACTAATTCACAAGTTGCTGTCGCCATTGCTCGATATTCTGATTCTGCACTAGATCGAGCAACCACATTCTGTTTCTTACTCTTCCACGACACCAAATTACCTCCTACTAAAACACAATATCCAGATATCGAGCGTCTGTCAGAGGGTGATCCTGCCCAATCAGCGTCTGTATATCCAATGACATTCTCATGGCCTTGATCCTCAAAGAGTAGTCCTTTACCGGGAGCTGACTTTATATATCGCAGAATACGAACAACTGCTTCCCAATGACTGTCACAAGGGGAAGTCATAAACTGACTTACAACACTCACAGGAAAAGATATGTCAGGTTTAGTCACTGTGAGATAATTCAACTTTCCAACAAGTCGTCTATACCTTTCAGGATTACTAAGCGGCTTCCCTTGTCCTGGAAGAAGTTTAACATTCAGATCCATAGGAGTGTCAATTGGTCTACATCCCATCATTCCTGTCTCCTCAAGAATGTCTAAGGCATACTTGCGTTGAGAAATAACAATACCTGATCTAGACTGAGCAACCTCAATACCTAGAAAATACTTCAATCTGCCAAGGTCTTTAGTCTGGAAGTGCTTAAAGAGATGTTGCTTCAAATCAGTGATACCATCTTGATCATTACCGGTGATAACGATATCATCAACGTAAACAACCAAATAGATACATCGACTTGGTGCAGAATGCCGATTAATAGAACCAACCAACAATTATTGTGATAGAAAGGCTGCAATACAATTTGTAGCCAACCATGTGTTCCATGAGCGTACTAAACACATCGAGATAGATTATCACTTTATTCGAGAAAGGATACAACAAGGGCTAATCAAGACCATATATATTCACAAAACTGATCAACAAACAGATTTGTTGACAAAGGCATTAGGTCGAGTTCAACATGATATTCTGACTGACAAGCTTGGATTCTTGAACTTGTTCAATACATCCAGCTTGAGGGGGAGTATTGAAATTGACTAATGATTAGCAATGATCGAGTTAGTTAGTCGAAAGTGCTAGCTTAGTTAGTTAGTTAATTAACTTGCCTATTAGCTTATTAGTTACAATTGTCAGAGTTAGTTAATGAGTCACATCATTAATTAGTTACTCATTATTTGCTTCAATGTATATATATATAGATGTAGTGGTATGTATCATTCATTCAGTTGAGATGAATAAGAATTGTTTCTTCTTCTCCAATCATTTCAACCCCTAAATTCAGTAATATCCATTAAAGCAGTCTTATTTAGGAAAAAAAATTCTATCATGATATTTATTATTTTTTATTAATTTTTTAAGGTCAATTGGTCAAATCACACAATAATATTATATTTCTTTTGGTGTAGTTCTCTTTATCCTCCAATTTATCGCGACGTGATTTATAATTATAGATCATGCATGACTTTCTAATTATTTTGATCTTAACAAGACCGACTAAGAATAGTAAGAAGCGAGAGCATGTTGTAGAGAACATGAGTGAGCCATGAAGTGTTGCAGGTGTGTTTGTTAAGATTAATGGTGTGACATATACCTGTACATTTCACTTCACTAGACCCACCAAACACACAAAATACATAGTCAAAACACCAATCTTTCTCTAAATAATATTGGCCAACAATGCTATTTATTTTTTCTCCTCTTTTTTGAATTTTTTTTCTAATGTTTATTGTTTTCGCTTATCATTATAGTATATGATAGGTAGGAAATTCCTACTTTCAAAATTGGATTATCATGTTGCCCCTTTGTTAAAATAAAATTTAATTTAATATTCGATCAAACACTAATATTTTTATTACATAATGTTAGAATTTGAAGTCTATTTTATTCTTTAGTTATAACATTATTATATATTCCCTTAACTATTACTATATGTTATAAGTAAATTCAGTTACAAAAAAAAAAAAAAAAAAACTAAATATTTGTTTACCGCATTGAATACTATACTAAAGATGAGAACATCCTACATCAAAAGTTATTTCATCAAAATATTCTTATAATGTTGTTATACGTTTAAACCACAACATTAATTAACCAATAAAAACCAACATGAAAAATATAGATGGTTTAAAACTGCAGCATTCATTGACCTTTCATAAATCACAACATTGATTAGCCAATAATTTACTATGTTTAGAATGCGAAGAAACTAAAGAAGTGAAAAGGGCATTTCAATATAAACCAAGAGATTGAATATGAATGGTTATTCTTCATTCATACATTTAATGATGCAATAATATTTTTTTTAACAAACTAAAGATTGTAAATAGTTAAATAATAGGGCGTGAAGTTGAGGCTCCTTCACAAATTCTCTTTAGTTGAATACATACTAGTTCCACTGATAGAGAAAAAAAATAGATTTTATATATCATTTTGAACAAATTTTGAATCCAAGAGTACATGAGACAAGAAAGAAAGCGTTGGTGTGACATTTTAATATTAATAAAAATATATTATATGTCACATCAGGGGCGGATCTAGGAAGACCCAAGGGTGTCACAGGACACGGCTTCTTGCGAAAAATTTGCTAAATATATATATATATTTAATTAATACCTGAAAAATAACAAAGATATATAATATAAAGTGTTAAATCTTTACACAAGAGTGCACGCGTCTCTGATACCAATTGAAACATGGGTGATCTTTTTTCTCGTTACCACTGGTTGGCAGTCTGTAACGCCTACAAACTTCAGCCACAACACACAACACAACACTGTCTAACACTTAGACTGTTTGCTTTCGTTTTTAGGCAGCACAAACATAATAAACACTTAGAACAATTTACAGGAACGCTTCCCTACCTTTATTAATAATTCAACAACAAAGGAAAAGGCCTCACGAATCTGTCTAAGGCATAGAAATTCATATATATTTTATTTTCTCTTTCTTTCTTTTTTCTTTTCTTCTTTTGCTTTTTATTTTTTCTTCTCTTTGTTGTAAATCATTTTGGTGGTTAAATGGATGACCATAACTCCTTAGTTAATTTCATCCTTTCTTGGTAGTAATGTTGCTGATAATATGGTTAATTGGATGACCATAACTCCTAAGTTTATTTCCTCCTTAATGGATAGTAATTCTCAAGGTTTAATGTAATGTTTATGACACCCTTTGGTATTCCTCAATGTAATCCTATAAATAGTGGTGTTGAGAATAATGTTGAATACACTTGAAAGAAAGAAAGATAGTTTATATTGTTCCTCTTGTCTTATAGTCTTCTTCTCTTCCTCTTTATATTGTTCTTTTGTTCTTAAGTTTTACAACATGTTATCAGCACGAAACTCTAATATCATTTCGATTTTTCCAAGCTAAGCTTCTGGTATGTCTTCATATACTTAATTCTCATTATTAATCACTCTAATATAATATACTACATATTATGAAATGGTTAGGTGTTAAACAGTGTGTGTATATTTTTGGTAGTTAAACAATGGAATATATATAAGTCAAAAAGTTTATGTTCTCGCCTAATCATCAAGTGAATTATGCTATTTTAAATTAGTTAAATTTTAATTTTGTCTAGCAATTTTGCTAGAAATTATTTAAGTTATATGTTAGGCAGAATGTTTATTTAAATTACTCGGAAGTTTGATACTAACACATTAATTTACTAATTGATGTTACTTTGTACAATAATATGTGTCACGTTATTATCATTGATAAAAAAAAAAGTTTTGTTAATTACTTATGTACTCACTATTTATTTTAGTCTAATTTAATTATTTTTTATGATAGTTTTATCATGTCGAATTTATCAAAGCTTGAGTTCGTGGCACTTGACATTTCTAGAAATAATTACTTGTCATGGGTACTCGACGCTGAAATTCACCTTGAAGCTAAAGTTCTTGGTGCTACTATTACCAATGGTAATACCACGTCGAGTCAGGACAAAGCAAAGGCAATGATTTTCCTTCGTCATCATCTGGATGAAGGATTGAAGGTTGAATACTTCACGGTGAAAGATCCACTTGAATTGTGGATTGGTTTGAAGGAAAGGTATGACCACCTTAAGGCAACGGTATTGCCAATGGCTAGTTATGAATGGATTCACTTACGGTTACAAGATTTTAAAACTATATGTGAATATAATTTTGTTGTATACAAAATTACTTCCCAATTGAAATTGTGTGGGAAAGATATAAAAGATGAGGATATGTTGGAAAAGACTCTCACAACTTTTCATGCCTCAAATTTTGTATTACAGCAGCAATACCGTGAAAGGGGATTCAAAAAGTATTCTGAGTTGATCTCATGCCTTCTTGTGGCTAAGCAACATAATACTCTTTTATTGAAAAACCATGAGGTCAACTGCTCCGTTACCGAAAGTAAATGAGGTTGAAGCACATGACCAGTCTGAGAGAAGACAAAATAAAAATCAGGGCCAAAATAATGTGCGCGGACGTGGCAATGGCAGGGGACGATATAATAATCATCGTGGTGGTGATTGCCACAAAATGGAGAACATTATGGGTTCTCAAAGCAATCCTTCAAGAGGCAATTGTCATCGTTGTGGCATGAAAGGGCATTGAAAGAATGAATGTCGAGCAACTGAGCATTTTGTTAGGCTTTATCAAGATTCCTTGAAAAGAAAAGGAAATAAAAATGGTGCATCTTCTTCTAATGCTCGGATAGAGTCACACTTGAATTATAAAAATGATGCCGAGGCAGGGCCTTCACAAAAATATGATGACAATATTGAAGCAAATTTGGCTTTAAAAGATGATGATTTTGATGACCTTGATGATATTACTCATTTGAAAGTTGAAGACTTCTTTGGAGATCAAAACTAATCTTTGATCATTTGATTGGGGAAAATAATTATGTTGTTTTATTTATGTGTTTTTCCTTATGCTGTTTTTATATTCAGAAAAAAAGTACTTTTATTTTCTTGCAAAGTTGTTGATTTTTCATATTTCTTATGATGCACTTTTATTTTATGAAGATAAATAAAATTCCCCAATTTTCAATTGGTTCAAGATGAGTAATGGAGATATGTGTCTTCTTGATAGTGCTATAACTCACACTATTTTAAGAGAAAAAAAATATTTCTCTAATTTGATTGTGGAAAAGGCTTATGTTAATACAATATCTGGTAGTGCAAAATTAATTGAGGGCTCTGGAAGAGCAGCCTTTCTACTACCTGGGGGAACGATATTAACTATTGAAAATGCATTGTACTATAGTAAGTCTCAAAGAAACTTATTAAGTTTCAAGGTTATTCGCCAAAATGGCTATCATGTTGAGACTGCCAATGAAGGAAAGGTTGAATACCTTTATATTACTACAGTAAAATTAGGGCAAAAATATGTGCATGAAAAATTACCCGCATTTTTTTCTGGATTGTACCATACAAGTATTAGTATGGTTGAATCACATGCCATAGTAAACAAAGGGTTTACTAATCCTAATGATTTTATCATTTGGCATGACCGGTTGAGCCATTTCGGTTATAATATGATGCGCAAAATTATTGAGAATTCACATGGGCATAATTTGAAGAATCAGAAAATTCTTCAATCAAAGAAATTTTCTTGTGCTGCTTGCTCTCAAGGAAAATTGGTTAAGGTTGGGATTGAATCCCCTGCATTTTTGGAACGCATACAAGGTGATATATATGGGCCAATTCACCCTCCATGTGGGCCATTTAAATATTATATGGTCTTGATAGATGCATCTACAAGATGGTCACATGTGTGCTTATTATCAACTCGCAATATGGCTTTTGCGAGGTTGTTGGCTAAAATAATAAGAGTAAAACAATAAAGTTAATTCGTCTTGATAATGCTGGTGAGTTTACATCGCAGGCCTTTAATGATTATTGTTTGTCCATTGGGATAACAATTGAACATCCAGTTTCTTATGTTCACACTCAAAATGGGCTAGCGGAATCTTTGATTAAGCGCCTCCAATTGATACCTAGACCATTGTTAACGAGGACAAAGTTGTCTGTTTTAATATGGGGGCATGCTATTTTGCATGCAGCAACATTAGTGCTCATAAGACCAACTAGTTATCATGAATTCTCTCCATTACAGTTGGTTTTTTGTCATAAGCCAAATATTCCCATTTTAAAATTTTTGGGTGCGCGGTATACATTCTAATTGCCCCACTGCTACGCACAAAGATGGGTCCCCAAAGAAGGTTGGGGGTGTATGTTGGGTATGAATCTCCTTCTATTATCAAATATTTGGAACCTATAACAGGAGATATATTTACGGCAAGGTTTGTTGATTGTCATTTTGATGAATCAGTATACCCAACATTAGGGGGAGAACATAAGAAGTTGGAAAAAGAGATAGATTGGAATTCATTATCTCTATTTCATTTAGATCCTCGAACAAATCAATGTGAGCAAGAGGTTAAAAAGATGATTTATTTGCAAAATGTTGCAAATCAACTGCCAGATGCATTTACTAACCTTCCAATGGTTACTAAATCTTATATTCCAGCTGCAAATGCTCCAGTTTGAGTTGATATCCCGGTAGGACAAATTGTTAAAGCAAATGAATCTAAACAACATTTAAAACGTGGTAGGCCAATTGGTTCAAAGGATAAAAATCCTCGTAAAAGAAAAGGAACAAATGATCATGAAGATCATACCGTGGAGGAAATTGCTCAAGAAGAGCTCCGAAACGCAACAAATGATAAGACTACAAATAAGGTCCAAATAATTGAAAATAATGAGAATGAAGAAATCTCAATAAGTTATGTCTCGATGAGAAAAAAAGTGGAATCGAAATAGTATTGTGGTAGACAATATTTTTGCTTATAATGTTGCTGTTGAAATAATGCAACAAGGTGAGGATTTTGAACCAAAATATGTCAATGAATGCAGACAGAGATATGATTGGCCAAAATGGAAGGAAGCAATTCAAGTGGAATTGACTTCACTTGAAAAACGTGAAGTTTTTGGACCAATAGTCCGAACACCTGAAGGTGTCAAACCAGTGGGGTACAAATGGATTTTTGTGCGAAAACGAAATGAAAAAGGTGAAGTCGTAAGATATAAAGCATGACTTGTGGCACAAGATTTTTCGCAAAGGCCTGACATTGATTATGTGAAGACATATTCTCCTGTGGTGGATGCAATTACCTTTAGGTATCTAATAAATCTGGTAGTTTATGAAAAGCTTGAAATGCGTCTAATGGATGTTGTCACAGCCTATTTATATGGCTCATTAGACCACGATATTTTCATGAAAGTTCCTGAAGCATACAATGTGCCTGAAGCATATAAAAATTCGCAAGAAAATTGTTCGATAAGGCTTCAGAAATCCTTATATGGATTGAAACAATCAGGGCGAATGTGGTACAATCGTCTTAGCCAATTTTTGCTAAAAGAAAGGTACAAAAATGACCCTATTTGTCCTTGTGTTTTTATAAAAAGGTCTGGATCTGATTTTGTTATAATAGCTATGTATGTTGATGATTTAAACATTATTGGCACTCCCAAAGAGCTTTCAAAAGCTGTTGAGTGTTTAACGAAAGAATTTGAAATGAAAGATCTTGGTAAGACAAAATTTTGTCTTGACCTACAGATTGAGCATTTGAAAAATGGAATTTTTGTCCATCAATCAACATACACAGAAAATGTTTTAAAGCGATTTTACATGGATAAATCACATCCATTGAGTACCCCGATGATTGTGAGATCGCTTGACATACATAAAGATCCATTTCGACCTCAAGAAAATAATGAAGAGCTTCTTGGCAATGAAACTCCATATCTTAGTGCCATTGGGGCGCTTATGTATCTTGCTAATAATACTCGACTAGATATCTGTTTTGCAGTAAGTTTATTGGCAAGATTCAGCTCGCCCCCAACAAAGAGACATTGGAATGGAGTCAAACATATATTCAGATATCTTCATGGAACAATTGATATGGGACTATTTTATTCTAATAAATCCAAGTCAGAAATGATTGGTTATGCAGATGCTGGATATTTGTCTGATCCACATAAAGCTCGATCTCAGACATGCTATTTATTTACATACGGAGCCACAACTATATCTTGGCGTTCAATGAAGCAAACATTAGCTGCTACTTCTTCAAATCATGCAGAAATAATAGTCATCCATGAAGCAAATCGGGAATGTGTTTGGTTGAGATCAATGACTCAACATATTCAAGAAATGTGTGGTTTTTCTATGGAAAAAGATATTCCAACTACATTGTACGAAGACAATGTTGCATGTATAGCTCAACTGAAGGGAGGATATATTGAAGGAGATAGAACAAAACACATTTCACCAAAATTCTTTTTCACTCATGATCTTGAGAAGAACGGTGAAATAAATGTTCAACAAATTCGCTCAGTTGATAATTTAGCAGATCTGTTCACTAAAGCATTAATAACCTCAACATTTGAAAAGTTGGTATTCAAGATTGGAATGCGTCATCTCCAAGAAATTAAATGATGTTTGCAACAGGGGGAGTAAACTACGCGCTGCACTCTTTTTCCCTTGACCTAGGTTTTATCCCAATGGGTTTTCCTTGCAAGGTTTTTAACGAGGCAGCAAACAAAGCGTAATACAAGATATGTGTACTCTTTTGTCCTTCACTAAGATTTTTTTTTTCCCACAGGGTTTTTTCTTAGTAAGGATTTAACGAGGCCTATTATCTATCAATGGTCATCCAAGGGGGAGTGTTGTAAATCATTTTGGTGGTTAAATGGATGACCATAACTCCTTGGTTAATTTCCCTCCTTTATGAGTAGTAATGTTGTTGATAATGTGGTCAAATGGATGACCATAACTCCTAGGTTAATTTCATCCTTTATTGGTAGTAATGTTGTTGATAATATGGTTAATTGGATGACCATAACTCCTAGGTTTATTTCCTCCTTAATGGATAGTAATTCTCAAGGTTTAATGTAATGTTTATGACACCCTTTGATATTCCTCAATGTAATCCTATAAATAGTGGTATTGAGAATAATGTTGAATACACTTGAAAGAAAGAAAGTTAGTTTATATTGTTCCTCTTGTCTTATAGTCTTCTTCTCTTCCTCTTTATATTGTTCTTTAGTTCTTAAGTTTTACAACACTCTTGATATTTTATATATATAAAAAATATTTAACACTATTATTTTTGATGAAATTATTTTCAAAATGAAAATTTAAGTTAATATACTTTTTTATTTTAATTTTTGAAAAATAGATATAATAGTATACGTGAATTGTGTGTGTATATATATATATATATTAAAAGGTGACACCGCTTGTAAAAATTTTTGCGTACGCCACTGTGTCACATTATATATAATGATATGTTTATTGGTGGACATTACAATTGTGTCTCTTTACTCTCATCAATTGTGGAAGAAAGTGGTCATTAGTTTTTAGTAACTTATGTAACCATCAACTCTTCATTTCACACATTATTCTATCTTTATGTCTTGTAACTTACGTAACATTTGAGTCATTCATTTGATAAATTTACTACCCACTATCTTCCTATTCATTGCAAGGAAGAATTCATCACCTATAAATAGTGTGGTCTTCCTTGTGTTGGGTGGAAGTAAAAATAACAAGAAATATGGAAGAGAAATAGTGTAAGAAAAGATGAAAAGTTTATATTGAGGTTAGTGTAGTGAAAGAGAGAGTTGAGACATAGAAAATTTTCTAAGTCTTCTATATTCACTATACAAAAGAGAGTATTTATATGTTGAAGGAATGTGTTTTTTTTTTGGAACTTTGGACTCTTCAACTAATCCGGAGTTGCTTGAGTTGTACAACATTGTTGGGCTGTTGTATCCTGGAGGGGACAAGTCAAGAGTATTACTGTTGGATCGGTGTAGATTATGTCGCAGTGGCCTTGAATCTCCTTAAAGAGAGCGAGATATCCGCGCCTCAGCCTAAAGATTATTTATTCATTTTTTGTCATTTTATTTTCAACTGTAATTTATATTATTTGTGGTATATTACACCATCAGAAAGAATCAAACATATTTAAGTTTATGACTTCCACGAAAGCAATAAAGGAATCACGACTATATCTTAGTTATATTTTTTTTTTCAATCTTCTAAATTTTAATTTGTAAAGAATTTGATACGTATTGTCTCTCTTTTTAATTTGGATATGTTATTAATACGTCTTTCTTTATCTTTTTCATATATGATGTCTTTGTCGAGTTGGTTGGCATCATTCGCTCCTTTATAGATGGTGAGGCAGAGATAATGACGATCAAAGCAAAGAGGATGAACTCATGAAAATGAAAAAAGTGATAGCATGATCAAAGAACATGTTGCAAATGAGCAAATCAACAACATAGATAAACAAAATGATGTTGATAACCAATAATCAACATACATTAATGTGGTGAATGAAAAAAGAAAGGTAAAGTTAACTCAGTCCGAATATTTGTAAATGACTCTCTACAAAAATGACTCACAAGCATATGTTGAAGGAAAAAAGAAGCTACCAGATGATGTCCACATCCTCATATTAGTTCACCAAGTGAGTGCAAAAAAATAATAATTAACAATCCATTACAGTTAGATACATTATATATTTTTGAATAAAAATTTATGTATTTTTTTTTTCCAAATTTACCTTTATAAACTTTTTATTTATATAAAAAATAATTAATATAGAAAATTGACTTTAAAATAATATATAAAATTGTCATAAACAGAAAATAAGTTATATGAAAATAAGGAAAATCATAATCAACGATGTAGTGTATGTACTAATTAATGAGAGGTAGAAACGTAACTAAATTAGCTCCCTCAATTAAATAACCCAAACTAAAATCTAAAAGAATCCTTTTATTATGATGATGATGATTAGAAAAATTATATATTGTATAGATTTAAATGTGATTTTCAAATCTTTTAAATATTGTTATAAAATACTATAGTGTGGATGTCCATTACACCAAGGAGTTACTCTCACCCATTATCTCCATTATTTTCCTCCATTATGAAGATAATCATAACCTCCAATTTTATAACCATTATTCTTGTTACCTTTCACTTCCATAACCTCCTCCATTATATTCATGTTAATGTCATGTTTATGACTAACTTTTTGTATGTCTATATGTATGTCTCTATGTTACACTATAAATAGAGGCATAAGGGTTCATATTGTATGCACCGGAATAGAGAAAATGGCCAAATGACCCCCCAATCTATTACCAGATTTCCAACTACACACTTATACTTTACGGGGGTCCTATTACCCCCCTGAGCTATTTTAAAGTGGAATTATTTCCTCCCTGAAATGTCATTACATGGCATGTGTTTTGTAATGAAATACACGCACTTGACACGTGTATTTCACCATTTAATAATTATTTTTTTAAAAAAAGTTCTCCTCCTTCCTCTTTCTTTCTTCCCCAATCATTTTTTCAACCCTAACTATTCTAAACATCATTTTTTACCTAAATAAATTTCTATATCTCTAACAATTTATAAAAACGAATATTCAAGTCACCTTTTCTCTTCCCCATTCTTTATTCTTTCTCCCTCTAAAATTTTCATGATTAATTTATAATTTGAGTTTTTGATTTTGATTCTTCATGGGTTTTAGGAGAACACGTAGGATCCTTCTTTAAAAATGTAGAAGAAATTGTTTTGTTTTAGTTTCTTTTAATAAGTTTGAAGATATTTTTTAAATATACAATTACTTCACTTTGATTTTGTTACTCTTGAGTCCATGACTTTAAAAAAATTAATTAATGGGTATGTTTTTTTAAAAGAATAAATTTAATTTGTTAAATATGTTCTAAATAAGTCTATTGAAAAATTATTTATTCATAAAATGCATTAGTTGTTGATAATTTTTATACCAAACAACAATTGAAAAAGCTTCAACAATGATAATGGTGAAAAAGGTATAGTTGTATAGATAAATAAGAAGAAAGAAAGAGAAAGAAAAAAGAAAATTAGAAGAAAAACGGAAAAAAAATAAAAAATAGGCAGCTCACTCTCTCAAAGAGAGTGACATACACTCTCTATGCCAACTCAGCACTTAAGGGGTTATTTATTCCATTTTAAAGTAGTTCAGGAGGGTAATAGGACTCCCGCGAAGAATAGATGTGTAGTTGGAAATCCGGTAATAGGTTGGGTGGTCATTTGGCCATTTCTCCACCGGAATACCTTGAAGAATAAGAAATACTCTCATATCTTATCTCTATATTTCTATTGTTTTCATCTTTTATATTTCCTGTCTTATTTTGCTTTAGTTTTACAACACATTATCAGCACGATTGTTCTACTGTTGAAGGATTGAAGCAAAGTAAATATAAAGAAGGTAAAAATATTTGTGTTTATTTTTCTCTCAGAAACAAGGTAAATTACTATATAATCTATTTTATATTTTACTTTTGATTACGCATCATTAGTTTTCTTACAATCTCAAAATTATATGAGTCCAACAGTTTGATCACTTATATATTTAAAAGTAAAATTAGTTTTGTAAGTTAATAATTTGTAAAGAAATTGTTCTTTATGATCTTGTTTTATTAAAAGATAAGTTATTGAGTTATGTGACGTATACATATTGATTGGATTATCATTATTGGTTACTTTTGCATCACTTTATTTTTCTTTATCTAAACATTTACTTGTTGAGTTATTAATATATTATTTGTACTAACAAAGTTTGTTTTGTGGTTATTTTAAAATGGTTAGTAAATTATGTTAATCTTCGTAACAATATTGAGAAGGGATGTTAAAATGTTTTAATTTATTTTAGCTTGGGACTTTTATATGATTCCAACATGTTGTTCTAATTAATTGATTTTGTTTATTTTTCTTGTACTTTAAGTCAAATTCAGATTATATTTATGGTTTTCGATAATTTTTTTTGTTTTTTGGTAACGTATTTGGTTGATCAAGACATTGATTGAGGGCAAGACGGTGAATTCAAGTTTTACCGCACCAGGTGGGTAAGACATAGAGTTAAAGTCTCGGTGCACCATGATAATAAGAAGTTGGGTTCATGTCCCATTGATTTATGACCAAAAACGTTTTTATATGGGTAAGACATTGGGTTTAAATCCTAATGCACTATAGTGATGATATGATGATGACTAACATAAAGTTGTATACTTTTGACTGAACGTCATGAAATTTTTCCAATTAATTTGCTCCATTCTCTTATGTGAATGTGGTAGCAGTGCATAATATGTCTGAAATATGGATGTGGTAAAATGTTACTGGTCATCATTGTGGTCATTGTGGTAATTAAAAGGAAGAACATTATGAGTTCTTAAGATGATCCTTCAAATGTGAAGGTAATTTGTCCATTAAAGTGGTATGAAAGGTTATTGAACACATTGTTTCTTAAGATACTCCTTCAAATGTGAAGGTACTTTTTATTCATCAAAGTGGTATGAGAAGTTATTGGGCACATTGTTGTTGGTGCAACCCAAATTTGAAAAGTTTTGTAAATCCTCCTTCAAAATAAAGGAATACAAAGTGGTGGTACATTTGGTACATTTGACCTCTTAAAGTGATGTTGAGGTGAGTCACATAAATTTGATAATGCCAAAGCATGACAATGAGTTTCTAATAAAAACTTGTGGAGCATTACAAATGGTTATAGTCCATTCTTGAAGAAAATTTGACTTATGGATTAGGACATGTTCATGTATGGTTGGATAAATGTCAAATCTCACCTCTACGGGAGATTTGAGAGACTGGAAAGAAATATTTTGACATAAATGATCATTTAGTCATATACTTTGAGTACTACACAAACATTGTGGTATGTTAAATTATAGAAGGACAAAAGAAAGAAATAATTCTTTCCTATATAGGTTGTGGCCATGACCAAAATAAATATTATTGTGTGGCAACACAAATTTGTCATTGGTTGTCAAGAAATAAGTCTTGAGTGAAATAATTTTAACCATGACAATAATAATTTTCTCCTTGAAGGATATGGTCACCATAAGAATGGTGTTGTGAAATTTGTGGTAGTAAATTAATTGAGAGTTTCGAAAGGGCAAATTTGTTACTATCTGGAGGAATGAAATTGTTCATAATATTGAAGTTGTAGTGAGTCTCAAAAGAAACTTTTAAAGTTTTGAAGGAATTGAAAAAAATTATTATATTGAGACTGTAAATTATTGAAAGATTAAATATCTTCAGATTACTACTATCAAAGCGGGTTATGAATATTTACATAAAAGGCCACCCGCCTTTCTCTTGTTTGTTGTATACAAATATAGGCATAATGATCGAATCACATGCAAAAGTAAACTAGAAGTTTACTAGAATAAATATCAGTTGACATAACCGGTTGACCATTTCGGTTCAAATGTGATGCAAATGAATTGAGAATTCATGTGGTTATATGTAGAAGAAATAAAAAATTCTTAAAGAATTCTCATGTGTTGGGTGTTCTCATGATAAAATGATCATTGTACCAGCTAAGGTTGGGATTGTATCCCCTGAAATTATTTGGAACATATAAAAAGGTGAATATGGGCCCGTTCACCTGCCATGTGGATCGCTTACTATTATGATTTAATAGATGCATCTATGGTATGGTCACATGTGCATTTGTATCAACTTACACATTGGTTTTTGTAAGGTTGTTTGCTCAAATTGTTAAATTAAAAGCACAGTTCCAAACTATAAAATTATATTGATAATACTGGTTGGTTTAGCAGAAATTGTTTGTCTCCAATTATAGCTAGACCATTGATTATGAGAACAAGTCTCTCAAATAAAATTTGGTGTGAGATGAGTTTATTTAACGTGTATGCATCAAGCCAACAAGGTTCTCCCATCACAATTGGTTCAGGGTCAGAAACCAAATAATTTCCATCTAAAAATTTGATGTGTGCACATTGATTTTATTGCTCCACCATGCACAAAGATGGATCCCCAAATGAGGTTGGGGGTAAATGTTAGATTTCCTAACATTAGGGGGAGATATATTTATCAGCTGAAAATTATGTGTGGGGTGAATTATCTAGATCCTCGTTAAATAGTCCTTGAAGGACAGAGTCTATGGTACGCCAGAAGCGTGATAGACCAATCGATTCCAAAGGTAAAACTGCTTCAGGAAGGAGAGGAGCAAATTATCAAAATGGTCATGATGATGAGGTAAGTGCTTTGAAAGAGCACTATGACATAACACTTCATAAAACCTTGGCAAAGGTTCAGGTACCTAAAAATGATGAAAAATGAAGAGATCTCGATAAGTTATGTCGTATTGGAATCGATATCAAAATGACCGTCGACAGTATCTTTGATATGAAGTAGCACTCAATGCTATAAATGGTTACGAGGATCTTAAATTCGAATATGTCAAATAGTGTGGATAGATAAATGATTGGCACTATTCAAATATATTTTGTTTCACTCAGAAAAGTGATGCTTTTGATCTTATAGTTCATGGATCAAAATATAATGTCAGTGTGGTACAAATATATCATTGTGCTAAAGTATAACCGTACGTAAGATATAAAGTGCGGTTTGTGCCTCGGGGCATAAGGGTTTTCGCAAATATCCTGACATTATTAAATGGAGATATATTCTCCAGTGGTGGATGCAATGAGACTGATTTCAGTCGGGTAATAGATGAAATACTTGAATATGCATAATGAATGATTATTATGTCTACCTAGACGATGAAGGTTATATGAAAATCCTTGAAGGATTTAAAAGGTCTTAAAGCAATTTTATTGAGTACCCAATGGTTTTGATACTGCTTAACACAGATAAAGAATATTTTTGATCTCACGAAAATAATTTAAAATGTCATGTATTAGTGCAATTGGTGCACTTACAGATTGCTGGCTATGCAAATGCTAGAAGATTATTTGATATACATAACGAAAGTTATGTGAAAGGATTGTCATATTATCATTCAAGTTATGACAAGAAACTAACAAAGCAAGTGACTCAACACATAAAATATGTGTAATTTTCTTTCAGAAGAAAAAACGAGCTTCAATAAAATTGAAATGATCAATCCCCGAGTCAAAAATGATTTGATTATGTAGATGCAGAATATTTATTTGATCTGCATAAAGCTCGATCGCAAATGGACTAATATTTACATATGGAGACACAACAATATCTTGAAAATTCAAAGAATCACATTAGTAACCACTTCTTCAAATCATGCAGAAATAATATTGATCTATGAATTAAGTCAAGAGTGTGGTTGGTTGGAATCATGATCTATCATATTCAGAAAATATGTGATTTTCTTTTGAAAAGGATATTCCAGCCACCATATATGAAAATAATATATAGCTCAATTGAAAGGAGGATACAATCAAAGGAGATCGGACAAAGCATATTTCAGCAAAAGTTTTTTTTTCACACATGATCTTCAACAAAATGGTGGGATTAACGTTCAAAGACTCATTCAAGTGATAATCTTGTAAACTTATTCACCAAGGGTTGCCAACATCAATATTTGAGAAGTTGTGATATAAGATTGGAATGCATCGTCTCCGAGATATCAAGTAACGTTTTTATCGGGGGGGAGAAATACGTGTTGTACTCTTTTCCTTAACCATAGTTTTATCCCAATTGGATTTTCCTGGTAAGGTTTTTAACGAGGCAACATTCAAAGCGTATTAAAAGATATGTGTACTCTTTTTCCTTCACTAGGATTTTTTTCCCACAGGGTTTTTTCCTAATAAGGTTTTAACAAGGCATATTATCTATGGACATTCAAGGGGGAGTGTTATAAAATATTATAGAGTGAATGTCCATTACACCAAGGAGTTACTCTCACCCATTATCTCCATTACTTTCCTCCATTATGAAGATAACCATAACCTCCATAACCTCCAGTTTTATAACCATTATTATTTTGTAACCTTTCACTTCCATAACCTCCTCCATTATATTCATGTTAATGTCATGTTTATGACTAACCTTTTATATGCCTCTATGTTACACTACAAATAGAGGCATAAGGCTTCATATTGTATGCACTAGAATACTTTGAAGAATAAGAAATGCTCTCATATCTTGTCTCTATATTTCTATTGTTTTCATCTTTTATATTTCTTGTCTTATTTTGCTTTAGTTTTACAACAAATATAATTTTTTAAAATTTTCTTGTATAATGACATGTGAATGGACTCTTATTTCCACGTTATTAAATTTTTATTTCAATATCTCAAGTTTTAATTAATTTTAATTCTATTGAAAGAAGTCTTCATATAACTACTAGGAAATTACTACGTGATGTATTACAACGTTACAAGTAATTTATAATTTTTTCATTATAGTTATTTATTTAAGAGAAGGCTAAAGAAAATAAATTTCGATGGATACAAGCCCCCGGACTTGACACATGGACTTCGAAAAGCTTGCCTCGAGGTTCTTCGTTTGAAAATGTCTTTTTCCTTTTCGAATTGAAATTCCTCCGTGCTTTCCTCTTCTACTTTTATTGTTGTCACGTAGAAAAATTCATTCAACCTCTATATCGACAGTCAAGATACCCATTCTCTTCAAATCATGACTTCAATCATGATTATCAATTGACTTTATCTCAGGTGACTGTCTACCAACAAGTCCTTCCTCTATAGGCTCGACATTGTTAACAACTCTTGTACAATCTGCAACAACAGTGTAGAGACCAGTAGACACATCTTCTTAGAATGTGACATTGCTAAAATATTCAAAAAAATCATCAGATCGCTAGTTACTCCAATTCAACAATATGTTTGCTACCCTCCCAATTCCCTCCTACAATGGGAAATTGTATCTCTCCTTCGTGTTGTGGCACATTTGGCTCAAAAGAAATCACAACAAATTCAATAACTCGTTTAAACAACACACATATGAGACTTTGAGTCCTCTATGAAGTAATTATAATTG
This sequence comes from Solanum pinnatisectum, assembly GCA_035578085.1. Taxonomy (NCBI): domain Eukaryota; kingdom Viridiplantae; phylum Streptophyta; class Magnoliopsida; order Solanales; family Solanaceae; genus Solanum; species Solanum pinnatisectum. The sequence goes on from CM069077.1 coordinate 18,370,946, forward strand.
CTCACCTCTGCCACATTCCTATTATCAAAATCGAAATAGACTCACTAGAGGTAATAAGCCTTCTGAAAAGCAATTATTTTTTATACATTAACATATTTCGGAATGCGTGTGCGTTTTGAATAAATTGAGGAATTCTCTAAGATGGTATATCTTTTCGCAATTGAAGATTTTTACTAGATCATCTCCCGATCGATTAATATTTTTGTATAAATTCTTCTCTTGGGTCATTCCAAGTTATGTAGACGATATATGAGGGCATAGTAGTAGTAGAAAGATTAGCCTTTTGTTCGTAATAACTTGGTAATATTTGGCAATTTTAATATTTGCATGTATGTGGTAATAGCTACTTAACTAAATAAAGTTTAGTTTCAACAAGAGAAAATACATAAAATACCCTTAAGATTCAACAATTAAATTAAATTAGTTGGACATTTAAATTAACCCTATTTTAATTCTTATCGGAGTTAAGACAATCCAATTTTCTTTTTCTTCACCGTTTAGCAAATTTTCTTTAAAAGAGAATGACGACTTTTTTTTGGCCCTTCAACAAGTTTCTTAAAAAAGAGAATGAATCACACACTACAATACTCAAATCATCTTATTATGAAAATATGTTGTAGATCCGATTTTGTTAAAAAAGTGTTCCATGAAGATACTTTAGTACCATCAAAGTATATATTCTTCCTCTTTGATAATAGTTAAAAACAGGGATATAAAAGTAAGGGCAATCGCTTGTAAATACTTTTCCTTTTTGCAGTAGAAGTGTTCTTTTTACCTTACCATAATGTAACGAAAAGTTCATAAACGAAAGTGAAAGAAAATAATTGTCCCATCCCTCTTTTGTTGTATAGTTTATCCTTGTCCTCTCTTCTCCTGTAATTTATTCTTGTACTAGTTTTTATTTTATATAGCATCATCAATATTAAAGTTCTTACATCTTTTATCTACTCGAATCTAGTCTCCACCCAAAGCATCAAAAAGAACATATGCTAAGAGGTTAAGATAAAATTGTTGACTGACGTTGTCACAGCTAAAAAGAAGTGTTAGTACCTTCTATCAATGCAACAATCGTGTTCGATCACACAGAACCAGAAAGCTTTTGGTCCACATGCCAATACTATTTCTCTTCCATGTGATTCCCAGGGGGTAGAGATAACAAAATATTTCCAGGCTTATCAAATGCAAATTCAATCACACAAACATGCAAATGAGACCAAAAATACGAGCAAAAGTTATCAACACAAGCAAGTAATGCTACCAATTCAACTCTAATGATCATAGCACTACACGATCGACTTAACCACATATTCTTATCACACTAAGACATGTTTTATATTGAACCGTTTCAACAGTGACACAACCATCGGAGATCTAAATTCACTGTCTTGCTATATCCTCCACCAACATCCCAATAAGATAAAGACTACAGGACTATGCTACTATCTCATCACTGCTGCCCCTCGCCCAACTCAGGTTTTGAAGTTTCCTTGATATCATCCCCAGCATCATCCTGGAATTAGAATAGTTTACAACAAAAACACATTCAATATCAGCATGTCAATAGTTAAAACAAGTGTAATATTCCAGAATTTAGCAATCAGGAACTAGCTAGTCCATTTTCCTGGATATACACAGGATAATCCAAAAAAAACTGTTTGTGCATGGGACTAAATATGTGTGTAAGAGAGAGAGAGAGAGACCGCATTGTCTGAAGTCCAAAGAGTGAGATTGTCTCGGAGAAGTTGCATGATCAATGTACTGTCCTTGTAAGATTCCTCACCCAGTGTATCCAACTCTGCGATGGCTTCATCAAATGCCTGCAATTTAACATCATTGCTTATAAATATCTTCTCCAATAATAATAGGAGTATATGTCTTCAACATTTTTTTTTAAGATTGTAACATATATGTATTTGTACATATAAGTAGAAGACGTACTGAAACTACATTTATAATGAGCAAAATAGAAGAGGACTGTTCTATACTCCTAGCAAGTTTCTACAAATTCTAGGATTATTTTATAGATAGGTAGAAACTCTGGGATTATTCGTCTTTACTTTTCTATTCTTGCAGCTTTGGTAGGGCCGCAAAAGTGTGTACTACTTCAATCAAGAAGGGAAAGACGGAAGGAAAGAAACAAACTAACTAAAACAAAGACAAACAAAATAGCACTTGAAACTAGGGGTGTTTGCGGCTCAAATTGGGCCAGCTTTTCTCTAAAAGAGCATCAAACCAATTAAGTTGGTTTTCCATTGGTTTGGTTATTTTGTCAGTTTTTTTCAGCTTATTGGGGGTTTATTTTGTACAAAAGATATATATGATAATTTGCTTCCAAACACATGTTAGGTGACTATGAGCCTGTTTGGATGAGCTTATAACTTATGACTTGTAAGCATAGGCCATAAGTAAGAAATTCAAACTTGTGGCTTATTTTTTTATTGACTTAAGTCCTTTTTTTTTAATTTTACCCAAACACTACAAAAGTGCTTAAAAGCACCTAAATAAGCCAATCCAAACAGGCTCTATATTCCAACATGACACTACCAAATCAATTACTCTTCAAGAAAAGAAAATATATATATTTAATCAAGTTATATAAGTAGCTTCCTCCAAAAAAAAAAAGTATGTATTGTCCAAGAATTTAGCCATTCCCATGGAATATAATAAGATTTCTTACAATGAACTATTTTTTTGTGCAAAACATTGAAGATTTCGTTGTGATATACCAAGATATCTTGACGATATTTTAATTAAACAATGATGATTAATTAAAGAACTCAAAGACAAGTTTTGAACATGAAATAGATTCTGAGCTTGAGAAACTACAACTCATGAGCTTGAGATGATGGACGTATGAAACTAAAACACATGAATCTCCTACTGTGGATGCCTGGCTATCTCTAGCCCCTAACAACAATTTTTAGTTTGATATTGAACTACTGAAAAGTTAAGGAAAAGAAGAGGTCCAAGCTAGTGTTTTCTAATGTTGGGGTCATGTGGGAGGCTAAGATTGACAGTCATAAGCCAATCAGATGCAAATTTACCACTACAATAGGAATAAGATGCTGAATTTGATCGGAGTTGGCTAGATTATGCCAAGCATTGTTCAAGCAATGGATGCCATGCTATAGAAAGCAAAACTAGGAATAAATTTTGGACAGTGATTCCGCATGCTGTAATACGGAAAATTCGGAGAAGAAGAAATAGGAGACCCTCTGGAATTAAGTTCTCATATTTCAGTTTTTATTTTTGGAGCACTCTAAGTGTACAGATTTGTATAAATGAAGTTTTTTTTTTCTGAAGAACCACTATTTCTACATAGCCCTGCTGTCATGTGTACGGCTTGCACAAAGGAAAGTCTCTCAATGGTATCGTGGAATGTACTTATCAAAATTAAGAAATGAGCCACATGGAAAAGAATGCCAATATGATTCTATCACTTTGGGAGGACTTAATTCCTCACATGGTTAATAGAAATAACTAAAACAATGTGGTAAAGAATTGTCGTCATTGTGAGAACAATGGAGGTGATATAGCAGTTCAAATCAAGGATTTGCCTTGTGTTAACTAATGAAGCTACTGAGAGGGAGTCAATCAAATGCTTGAACATGGGAACACAGTGGAGAGTAAGGATTTTAGTGCAAGTGAAAATGAGACAGAATATACATACTGACTTTGACTCTCCATGATGAAGTTAAAGCAACATTAGACGAAATTATGGTGTTTAAATATAGGTAATTCAGGAATCTAGGTCTAGTGTTTCATGAATATGAAAATGTATTTCATAAAGTTAAGATATGATGGGTAAGATGGAGGAGTTTACAGTAATGCCATTAGAAATTCCTACACTAGTGAAAGATAAGCTTTGTAGAGCGGCTATGAAACCAACTATGTTATATGAAAATAAATGTTGTGCTTACAAGGTCAGTTATATAATAAGGCAAATGTTCGGAAAGATGTGAGACCAAACAAATTTAGACCAAATGTACTACTGCACACTTACGACATAAGACAAAAGAACCTGACTGGGATGATTTGATTATGTCCAATGTAAATCTAGCGTTCCATAGATGTATGATAACTGAAGGTATTAAAGACAACAAGGTAGACGGAAATAATATGTTAAGATTGTCTCAAAGGACCTATCATCCTTTGGATCTATGCAGACTTGTCGAAAAAAAGAATCCAATGGAAGAAAAAGACTGATAGCGATGATACAAATTAGTTGCAGGTGCAAACAATCACGTCCAATTTGGTTTTATTAGGAGTTTGTTTAGAAATTTGTATGTCCATGCAAAAGTAAAGAACCACTTGCGCTAGAGAGCCCCTAATTGGTCCTTCTTAAAAATAAGGAGAACCCCTAATTAGTTTTAAAGAATAACTTATTAAGTATTTGTGAAACAATTATATAAGAATTAAAATAAATTTTGAAGTTAATATAGCCCATCCCAACTAATTAGGGTTGTGACAGAGTACTAGTGGCTGTTACTCTCAAACTAATTCTGCCTAAGTTTACAAAGCCAAATAACGGGCATTCCAAAATATTCAACTAAGAAAAAATATAGGAAAAGGTAGATAATTCCATCATCAAAGTTAGACTCTAATTCATCCTACCACTCTAGTTATAAGAAGATCCTGGTTCCTAGTCTTCTAAATTATCCTAACAGTTTATTGCGCCTGACTTTGAGTACAGGAGCAAAAAGATTTATTACTTGGGTCGCACAAGTCAAACTGTCAATTAAATGGTTATATTCGGGCACAAGCAAAAAGCTATTCAGGATGCATTAGATATAGGTTTAGAATTCCAAATTCAAACATAATTCCTATCTCTAAGCGAGTTAAATGAAATTACTCTCTTTCAATAGACTAGTTCATGCTATTTTCTTGTCTCATCAGTCATTGAGTAATAGAAAATATCTATGACCAACATATAAGGACAAAGACAGCTAATTCTAATGGAAGCACTGTAATATAAGACGTAACCTACAGAGTGGTCAGATGAACTATCACCCTAAGTTTAAAAAAGGATGTCCACAACTAACTGTACCTAGTTAAAGAACTTAGCACTAAATACTTTGCTGCTAGGAGCCTAGGACATAGACAAGGACAAAAACCTGAACAAGCATCAATCGAAATTTTAGTGTGGAAAACAACCTCAACCCAAGACAAGATCCTGACAAGAACAGGAAACCACAGGAAAGAACGCAAAGTAAATAAGCTCTCCTTCCGGTTTGAAAAAGGAGAAGAATTACGCATTACGGAAAGACAAAGCACTTTACTCCAACCAGAGAAAATAGCAGGCATAAATCAAATCATTCAAAATATCAAAAAAACATTCCTATTACTCAAACATCATACACCAAGCTTCATTGTCATTATGAGGCACCAAAGCTAAAGTTGATTCCCAATCGAAATGTACATGCATAGCTTGAAGTAGTACAACTATCTTTTCCCTTTTTTACAAAGAAATTAGTATGATACAAGTAAATAAATGTTCCATAGACAAGCATGACAAATCATCTATTAGAACTAGGAAGATAGTCCGACTAAGTTAGTTAACCAGAGAGAGAGAGAGAGAGTAATTCAAGTCAAAGAATCAACAGAAGCATAGAATTTTACCTGTTTCGCAAGGTTACAAGCACGATCAGGTGAGTTGAGAATTTCATAATAGAAAACGGAAAAGTTAAGGGCAAGTCCCAGCCTGATTGGGTGAGTAGGAGCCAGTTCAGCCAAAGCAATATCCTACAACAGAACACATTAGAAAAACAGAATTGTTTATTACAAGGAGATACTGACAGTGTTCACCATAGATCACCTACCTGAGCAGACTTGTATGCCAACAAAGTGTTCTCAGCAGCTTCTTTCCTCTCTGTCCCTGTTTTAAACTCAGCCAGGTACCTATGGTAGTCACCTTTCATCTTCAAGTAAAAAACTTTGGACTCAGCTGTTGAGGCCGATGGTATTAAATTGGACTCAAGGAGGCTCAAAATCCCATCACAGATCTTGCTAAGTTCAGCCTCAATTTTGCTTCTGTATTCTTTAATAGTGTTGACATGGTCTTCATTTCCACGGCTTTCCTCCTTTTGCTCAATTGAAGAGATTATCCTCCATGAGGCTCTTCTTGCGCCAATTACATTTTTGTAGGCCACTGAAAGAAGATTCCTTTCCTCAACAGTCAGCTCCTCAACATCTGCTGTCTTTGCAACCTTCTCCATAAACTCAATCATTTCCTCATATCGCTCAGCCTGCTCAGCCAGCTTGGCCAAGTACACATTTTCTTCATGCGAAGAGTCAGCCATTTTTGTTGTATGTGAAATTACACCTGATACAACAAATATAAAGGTAATTGAACATCACATTCTGGATACCACAAGACATGCCTTCAGAAACAGCTAAACAGTAACTTCTGGATCTATCTGTCACCATTCTCCACAATAATTTCAAGTGAACTGAGTCCCTTGAATTATTGGCAGCCGGGTTCAATACCTCGTGAACTATTTTTGAGACAGTTAATTCCTATGAGCTTTACTCAAGCTTCCAAGTGTAATAGGAGGTGGTGACTATTAAGAAATTCATTTTCTCAAACCGTAGAATAATGGTTAAGCAGTGTGCAACTATTCCGTATATAGGCAGGTTTTTGCCTCTCAACTATAATTAAAGGAGGTGATAGAGTTGACCAAATCTGAACCTTTAAATTATAAAGTGGGCATATGTTCTTTATTTAAGCATACACCGGAAGAAACTGGTGATTAACATATGTTATGGAAAAGAGACCAATCCTACCAATAGCATAGGGTACTGCAAAAGGCACTTCAGATGGGGCATGTTGTGTGCCGTTAGATATTAAAAGAATCTTCAGCAACTCCTCAGAATTCAGATACTAATTAAGGGAGCACTTTGTGTAAAGTCATACCTCCAAGCGTTAACAGGAATTCACTACTTAATCTTTAATTTTATTTAAAAAAATAAAAAAGCAGTCCATTGCACTAAGCTCCCTCTATGCGCAGGTCCGGTGAAGGGCCAGACCACAAAATCAATTGCGCGCGGCCTTACCCTGCATTTCTGCAAGAAGCTGTTTCCACAGCTCAAACCAGTGGTCTACTGGTCATTATTTAAAAAAAAAAGAAAAAACATGCATTAAAAAAACAATTACTTAAAACAGACTTAATTTACATTTTTTATTCAGGAGACACAAGATGTTATTTCAGTATTTGTAACTGTTGAATCTGCCCACGAGTATTTAGCAAATACTGAATTTTCCGAGAGTGTTTTCAAATACTAAACTTCAAGTGAAAGTTTGAAATACTTATATGAAGGTGTATATCAGGTTTATTTTCAAGTGAAATATTAGTTTCTATTCACCAATCTTCACAAACTCCTTTTCCAAGTAAAGTTTATGCCAAACCAGCTTCAACTTTCACGAAAAAATTCCACAATTTTAATTCCAAATGCTCTTTCTTTTTTCTTCGTTTGTTACTTAAATTATAGCTTACCTAGCAACCGATCTAAATCCTTCATCTTCCTTGTGTTTTTGGCAATTATTGGCATAGCACTGTTAAATCGAGGAGATAAAAATGGTATAGGTTCTGTTTCATTTCTCAACTTTCCTGTTACTATATGATACCTTCAAAATTACTCAAATCTTAGAAAAACTAACAATAACAATAAGCACGAAAACTTTACCCCTTGCTGTACAGATATAGATAGATAGTTATGAACTGACTAGATTCTCCCGGAACGCTAGCTAAGCTAATAGTATTAGTTGCCTTCAATTAAATCTACAAGTGAAATGAATCAAATAAATTCAGATATGAAGCAATCAGGTGGTCAAAATTTTCAGATCTGCAGTTACAATACTAATATGAAGAACGGATCATCTAAGCAAAACGAAAGATCTAGTCCGGGAAAACCCTAAATCTAACATCATCGATAGCAAAATCCGACTGAAAATAGAGTCGAGAAAGTACCTGGTTCTCTGACGGAAGAAGAAAGCAAGATGAGAGTAGAGAATATAGACTTTAAATAGAGGTCGATGAAGTATGTAAGACCTAGTGTGTTAAGGGGTCGTTTGGCTGTACTTCTGGTAGAGGTTTTAGAAATGCAGGATTATTTTTTTTTTGTTGTAAAAAAAGATATATAAATTATAAAGAAATGGTTGGGTTAGCAGGTTTGGGTGTAGAAGTGGGTAGTTTTATTTTTTAAATTGAACTATATATATGTTGTTAATTATGATAAATTATGTTACTAATGAAAAGATTTTTTTTTTCTTTTTTAATGGAGTATAAAAGAAAGTAGGCCAAATAAATTAGTATACATGAAATATTAATCTTATCCAAATGCTTTAAAATTGTTTCATCGTGTCTTTTTTCTATTGGACCTCATGTATTTACTTTTTTCAAAATCTTAAATCGAACATATTACAATAATTAAGACAATTAAAAAACGTAAGTTTTAGAGGTATTTAAAATTTATTTTCAAAATCTTCAGTAGCACAAACTATCCCATTAAAGTCTCCACCTAATAGTCAATATTTGTTATAAGAGTCAACAATAGTTTAAATTTTTTTTTCCATAATAACAATCTTCAGAGAATCATTGTTAACATATATGGCTTAAAATAACCATTTTATAGATGAGCATATTATATGTATCATACACAGTGCAGTATTTATTAGGATGTGGGAGTCAAATTTGTAATATTGTAAAGGTCGGCATATTAAGATGATTATTCCTCATGTATATTTTTTTATGATGAGAATTCACACCTTGTCCTTTGGATGCAGTCAGCAGTAAAACCCCGTCCTACGCATTCATAAACCACATAGGAGAAATCCGCACTAGCAAACCCGTCGACAATTTCGACCTAAAAGGCAAATTTTGCCTATGAGTTTGAACTTGAGACCTCCAACATGAAAATCCCAAGCCCAAATCACAGACCTCATGTATATCTCTCGTGCGGAATAATTTTTATATTATAAATTAAAACTTTAGAGCATATTTTGGTGATATGTACGATGAGATCCAACTAAGACTACCAAACAGTGTCATATAGCTTATTAACTCCAATCCATAATGAATTCATGGATAACATAATCCCAATAATTTCATATAACATAATGTATTGGACAACAACGAGGCAATTTCATACAGAGTATATAACAAAGTTTATTGAAAAATGATGGAGCAAAGTGAGCTCCACATTCGTACTAAAGAAAGCATCGTTCCTTGTAAAAGAACTCAATATCAAAATATATATTTTTTCACATTCGAATTTATTATGGACCTTGTACACAAAGACATTTGTATACAATACTGGTTTGGGGTTGGGGGGGGGGGCAATTTACATATATTTTCTGTTACGAACTATGCTTTTAACGAGGAAGACCCACGCTGTTCATAGAAAAGCCAATTTCATTAGTGTCTCTTGCATCTCTTCCACTAGTACTCCCAATTCATTATCTTGTTCGTCTACAACATTCTATTGCATTAGAGTTTGTTTCATTGGGTTCGAATTTTGGACATGCAAAGGCATAATCAACTTTATTTATCGCATCATTATATCTACGTTGTTAAATTCATTAGCAATTGTAATGACGTTCAAATTCACTTTTCAAAGTGAAAAGGATATATGATCATCACAATATATTTTATTCAATTATGAATTTGAAATCAAATTCTCCAATAAATAATGTACTATTGCTCAAAAAAGTATAAAATTATCACTTTCTACCATAAGTTAAACACTTGATAATATTTAGTTTTAAAAAAATTATAATTAATACGGAATTATAAATTAATTTCAAAAGTAAGTAAAATAATCAATGATCAAAGCATGGAAACAAATTACAATATATATTATATAGTTAATTAAGTTTCTTAAATTTCAAATAGAGTGAAATAATTATTTATAAATGTCACAATATTTTCTTAATTATTTTGATGCTAGTTTGTCATTTCGTTTGAAAAGATATACTAATACATGCTTTATATATCCTACATATAAATTTAAACATTAATCATGTCTACTTTAATTTAAAAATCAACTTACAGTGTTTTAATCGAGTACATATTTTCAATTGTCAATTTAATTATTATAATTAATCCATATTCCACAAATAAATATTTTAGTTTGTTAAGCTAAAAAAACTTAGTTGATTAATTGAGAAATTAATTTATATCAGTATTACTTCGAGTTGGTCTAATTCTAAGGAAAAAATTAATGGATTTTGATTGAAGCATTTGATTACAAATTGTTCTCATGTAGCTACATCTTCAACATTTTTGTGGTTATAATCCAAACAAAAGTACCATCTTTATTAACGCCAAACCAACCCACTTCTTCGGATTTACTCGGACCAAGACCCGGCTAGCCCAATTGAGATCCGACCCAACTCCCTCGTCAATCTCAATTATCTTCCTTCAAACACAAACCCTAATAACCTCTCCTCTCTCAGCATCTCGACGCCGGTCAAATCGGTAAAGGATTCGAGGAAATCACGCCTCGTACCGCCATTGTTCGCCGGGATCCATCAACTCCACTTGTCGTCTTCCTCAAGCAGCTCCAAATGGTAACCTCGCCTATCTTCTTTTCCTTTTTTCTTTTTTCTTTCAATCTTTAGTACGATCTTAAGGACGAATGCATCTAGATTTCAATTTTCTTTTAGAATATGTTGAATTGAAAAATGAATTGCATATCCGGATGAATTCCTACATGGATGCAAATCTCAAACCCTAGACATTTGGGATATTTACTCACTCGGCTAAGCATATTATTTTATCCACGAGACTAATCATTCTCTCTTTTCATTCAAGTGCCATTTCTGCTGACTCCACTTTGAGATTCGAAGCATCTTCATCTCTCCCTCGCTTTAGTTGGCTGCCCCCGAGAAAGGTAACATTCTTCTCCTTTTGTATTTTTATTATGTGCTATTTAAATTTCACGGTTAGAATAGCTTAAATGTATCCTTTGTGTAGCTGAATATCATTTCGGTATCTGTTAATTTCCCCCTTTTTTCAGTTCTCTTTTATGTTGTATTTGGTATTGTTTGTTTTGCTTAGTTCTGCATCCTGTATAATTTCGGCATTGGTGATTCAATCTTTGTTAGTAAGCTTTGATTAACTTTTGTATGTGTAAAAAACACAAGTAAATCTTCTTTTGGGCCGTCTCTTAGTCTTATCTCCATTTGTCCAAAATCAGATTTTGTGTTTAAAATATGTTCACTTCGAGTAATCCTTTCTTCCTCTTTTACTTCCTGTTGTCTTTCCTTATTTTTCTTTAAATTCAGATTGGTAAATATGTGCTAATTTCGACATCAGTGAGTAAAACATGCTCATACATCATTTGTCATAAAGATTAAAGAATAGAACTCAAATGTCTTGCTTTCCTTAGAATTCAAAAGATGTGTTGAGCAGGAAATTCATATCTCCCTTTTGGAATGTATTGGTTTGGTTTCTTTCGTAGTAGCAGATTTAGAGGTCACTTATAGTTCAACTTGCTTAAGGGTGAATTTGTTTTTTAGTTCAAAGAGGTTCTGAACATGAAATTTGTGCCTATGCTCCATGTCTAAACTTTAATGTACTCTTAACTGAATATGAATGGTGAACGGACACTCTCTACATCATCATACACAAATAAAAAATGTATCTCACAGCTATTTACCTTAAACTGAACATAAATTTTATTGTTGTATTAAAAATTAAATACTGGACGATCTTTGACAGCACAGAACCATTTTTCGAAGTGATGTGTTCTCAATCCTTATATTGATACTTTGAAGTTTTTCTTAAATCTAGGGTTTCAACGGTTCTTCAATCTTTTCTGTTCTTTCTTCCAATGGCTTCTAGCTCTCATAGAGGAGGTGATTTCTATGGTGCTGCTTCCCACAGATCCAGGTATTTACCCAATAAAAGATTATGATCTTCTAAATTACAATTCATTATGGTTCTAATCGCTTTCACAATTTGAATTGTAATAGAGAATTACCAAAAGTATTACCTAAATTGCAGAAAATTAACTGATCTACACCTTTTTTAATTTTTTGGTTTATTATCGAGAAATTAAGATGCTTTATGTGTTTGATTTATCAGAGATGGATTGAGTACGAGGCAAGTAGGTGGTTCAGATGAAATACAGTTGCGGATTGATCCCATGCACGGAGACCTAGATGATGAGATCACAGGTCTTCGCAAGCAAGTAAAACAGCTTAGAAATGTATGTTTCCGAGACCACCTTGTCTTGGTTTTCTATTTTATTTAGTAGGAAAATAGCTTTTGCATAACTGGTGTCATCTTAAAGATTGGTGTCAAATTCGGTGATGTGCTATGTCATGGATCCATTTTAGACAAGGTGATGTATATTTGTTAGAGCACTGAATAATATTTATTAGAAAACCAATATGAAACTTACTAGGCTTCTTTGAAATAGTTGAAGTCTTTCCCACGGGCAAATAGAAGTTATTTTTCCTCATTATATTAAAGATTGATACTTTCACAATGCAATTTAGTGCATCATTTTGATTCATTTATATCACAAGGCACAAAATACCTAGTTAAGGAAGCAATAAGTCTTAAATTTGTCTTTCATATTGATTTTCTGAAATGGAATTTTAAAATTATATAGAAGATGGGATTTAACAAAACAAAGATGTTCTAATGTCAATACACTGCCTTTGTGTAATGATCTAAATGTTGGTGGTATGTGGAGGGTTCTCTTTTAACTGGCTAAGCAACTGATGGAGAGTGGGGAATGGAAACAAAGATTTAGTGTGCCACCTTTAATTGACCGAATCGTACTGGATAAGAAAATGTTAATTCACTTGTTGACTTTTACATTTCCACCGGTAAGACTGCTGGACAACGCTCAACTGTCAAGATATTCTGGGTTCCCCAGAAGTATTCTTTGCACAAATGCATAAAAGCACATTGTATTAGAACTTAAATGGAATCAATTGCTAGATTAAAAAGATATGAAGTTTGACAGGATATTGAGCAAGTACTGCCTTATTTCTGGTCAGTTATGTCTACCTTCATTTCTGGTATGGGCCTATATTGATGCTCTATCATGCTGACATACTTCAATCCGGTCTTTGAGGTGGATGCTAGAGAGATATCATCTCTTATATCTAGGTTCTAAATCTTTCCTTGTGAAATCTGAAAGTTGGTGGACAGGTGTCGGGTTGTGTGTGTGTGTGTGTGTGTGTGTATATATATAGTTCATTCATGACTGGATCAGGGAGATGTTATAATTTCTACTGCTTATTTGTGGTTCCATAATAGGAGACCAATAATCACAAGACGAAATCCCTTTTCTGGTCTAAATCAACTTGGCCAAAAGAATACTGATTTCTGAATTTAGGCTCAGGGGCTAATCCACCTCTGCATTGATGTAATACAACTTTCCATATGTCTAGTCCACTGCCAACCTAATTCTTCTTCATCTCCTTGCTATCTGGTGTGTACATTGATACCTGGACCACACTAATAACAAAGAGCTGCAAATGGTACCAAAAAGATATGGCAAGTGCTTTGATTCTTCTCTCTTCAGTTCAAGTTGGATCCAACATGTGCTTCACTGTTGCAATCCCAATGTTGAGGTATCAAAAAGGATCACTTCTTGAACTGATAATCAAAGAAGATGGAAGAAAATTTAACCATTTGATTGTCACCACATATTCGGATAGAACAAAGACCATCAGCTCTCTACCTCCTCCTCTCCTTATTTTGGCTTCTAGTACTGGCGCTGGTTGTCGGCCTCCACATGCATCAGAAGCATAGTTGTGTCAGTTGCAATATCTTAGACTGAAATTTCAGGCAGGACTAAAGTTTTATATTTCTAATTGAACATTGCTTTTGGTGTAAGTCTTGTCGGAGTTCCCGAAGATCTTTATCTCATATGTTATATTATTAGATGCATCTTTTCCAATCTTGCATTTGTTGCCCTACTTGTTATATCATATTAGTCGCGGTTTCAGATTTCCATTCCTATTTACCCTTTTGCTAGTACTTATAAATATTTCATGTTGCAGGTAGCACAAGAAATTGAGTCGGAAGCAAAGTATCAGAATGATTTTATTAACCAACTGGTATGCTGTGAAGTTGTTCTCCCTTTTTCCGACTATGTTTGACATCCTTTGAAACCGTTTTTGTCACTTCCCCGTATATTTCATATGGCTTAACAATTTAATTTGCATAGTTGAGCTTTATTGGTATTTATTTCCTATTACTGGATAACAATCTAACATGTGCCAATAAGTTAGGAGATATGGAAAAATGAATTGTATTTAATCTTATAAATGAGTAAAAGTTTCCAATTGCTAACCTTTATTTACAACCCTCACGACCCTCTCCGTCTTTTATCCTCTCTTCCTCTATAATCTGGAAATTGCAATTGTTTTATTACTATAAATCTTTTAGAAATGACACTGTACTTGTAACCTTCCTTTGCCTTTTCTTAGGTATTACCATGCATGTCTGCCTGAATGCCCTCATTTCTCTGTGCTTTCTCATATTCTTTGAAGATATATGTCCTTGTTAGATCTCCATCAACTGACTATGATAAGCCCAAACTTGATTGCATTTTTCCTTTGTTCTCGAGGATAATGTGTGCAGAGATATTGGACAATAAACATTAATTCTCAATCTGAATGATGTATTTCTAAGAGCTATCCGTTCTATAGTATAACTAAATTAAAGAAGCAACTTCAGATTGCTTCATGCCGTTAGAACTTAGAACTACTAAACTTCCTAGAGTTAACTTGGCATTGTTTAATAAACGTGTTGATTGGTCAGTCTGTCTTGGATATTTACGATGTATGCTTATTTTATTGAATTATGTAATCATTCTTGCTTGTAAGTTACCTGACTTCCCCATTTCCTTAAATACTTGCGCTTTTCCCCTTTTCAGCAAATGACATTGATCAAAGCTCAAGCAGGAGTAAAGAACAACATGAGAAGGTTGAACAGGAGTATCATCCGGGAAGGATCAAACCATGTGATACATGTGGTTCTTTTTGCACTATTTTGCTTCTTTGTGATATATTGGTTGGCCAAGTTTTCACGGAGATAAGGGCAACCCTATCTTTCGTTGCTTGTTCGCATCCTGGCAAAGTTCTGATGAAGACACAATCTATTCAAGCCATCAAACAAATGCTAAGCACTGACAGATTTTTTGTGATTGGGGAGAGTAAGGGTGCAGCTTTAGAAACTCCGAATATTAGTCTTATGTAAAGTTTCCTAATCTGTAGAAGCACCGTGGGACAAAAAATCCTAGTGAAGAAAAAAGATCATATCTTGTAATATACATTGTTTGATACCTTGTTAAAATCTCGATAGATGAACTCAGTGAGACAATCTCTCTAAGAGAAATTTTACTTCTATGATAAAAACATCATTTGATATTCCATAGATGACACATTTGGATATTGTATATTTCTCAAATGTTGTGGTTGACAATAGCTTAGTTAATAAATCTGCTAAATTGTTATTTGAATTTCTTATATATCTTTCACCAGACTTTTAAAGATCATATGTGAAAAACTTACATTTAAATGTGTTTCCTTTTATTCCATTTTCAACATATCAATTAATATAAATGATGTGTTCTAATCTTATATACCAGTTGTTCAAATGTTAATGAAAATGACCAAAACACATCCATGAAGATATTGAGTTCTTCAGCTCATACCCATATATGGTTTGTTTACTTCATAATTATTATTTATCATCTTTGCATGATTTGCATAAATAGCAAATACTTGATTGTATGTATGAGTTGTTTGCTTCATGATTATTATTATCTTTGCATAAATTGCAATTAAGTGATTGCTTAGTAGAATAACACAAGTATAGCGACACTCCCATATGACAAAATCTTGTGTGCGATTGTTACGTAAATTGAATACTTTTTCGGAATTTGTATAACGAAACAATTCTTTGACAATATTGATTAAAAATAATAAATTCATAATAATTATTTGGTTTCACTCTAGTATTTCTATAGTAAAGTAAAATTTATCTTGAATGCATATCAATAAAAAAAAAATGTCATCTCATGGATAGTAATAGTAGGATATATAAGTATACTAATGTCATTTTGAGCATAAAAGAACCATCAAATCTTTAAGCCTTGTCTCAGGGTGATCAATGCTTATTGTTATAGGGAGAGGATGCACAAGTGCTCTTAATGAAAATATAAAATGTCTGAAATAATAGGGACACAAAATATTTTTACCTATATAAATATAGAAATGGTATCGCTTTAACAAGTATTCTTAAGATGTGCTCTAGTAAGTATTTATGAATTGAAACTAGTACATCATCTTTCAAGTACTTGAGCAAATTAGCATCTTAAATAATTGGATAATATCGTGTGCGTGACATTTTTTATTTAGACAAATTGTGATTCAATTCTTAGTAGTTAGTTGTACCCAACAACTTGTCTAAACTTTACAATATTTATACTACTAGAAAGTTTGAAATTTTGAAGTACTACTATGTGTGATATTAGTAGTAGTATTACAAGCTAGTGCAGATTGTTATATAGTTTGAAACATTGGAGTAATTATTTAAGAAATAAGTATTGTAGTTGAAATAACAATCGGATATTATGGTTGAAATATCTTTGATACTATCGTTAACATCAAGATTGTTGAATGAGTACCATTACTGAAATAGGTAGAGTATTATCATTAAATAACTAAAAAATGTGTTTGTTCTACAAAACGAACATGACCTTTTCGACAAGTGTGTATTTCAACCGCTTATGTTTTCTATAATATGGATGTCAATTACTTTTAACTCAACTGGCAATAGGCTTGTTGTATTCCAATAGAGCCTTGTTTGCTAACCATATTGACAAACAATCATTTTTTTGAGATAATCCAATAATTAAAAAAAAGATAATAGATCCACACGAACGATGAACACTCTAACCGAACTTATTCCACCATAATTATAAATTAATAGTAAAAGATTACAAGTTACGAGAGGATGAAAAAATTCTTTCTAATTGTAGGAAGAAAAAAAAAACACCATTAAATTTCTTAAAAAAAATAAAAAAATGAAACCAATTTGAAAAGAACTAAATCAATAAATATGTACTCCCTTTCTCAAAATAATTTTCACAATTTTCTTTCTAAGAGTTAAAAAATAGATAATATAAACTTTGATCAATATTTTAAAATGTATTTTTTTATTATATGGTAAAATTTATCAATGATGTTCGTATTATTTTTTCATATCCAAAATTTAATTTTTAAAATAATAATTTAATTTAATCTAATTTAACTTTTCGAAAAAATAAAACCTCAAAACTATTTTGGAATGAAGAAGATTTTTGACATATTAAATAATAATAAACATATTTTTGGACCAACAATACTTTTAAATGAAAATATTAACCATAGTCATTACATGAATATTTATTTTAATCCTTTCCCGGTTTCATTTTTATATAAATTATTATTCGGTAAATAAAATACGTACTCATTCATAACAAAGTGAGGTTTTAGGTTTTAGGGTGTTGGAGAAGAGGAGTTGTGAAGAGTTGAAGTATCAGTTTCGTAATGGGATACGTGCAAGAAGCCAGAGAAAATCACGTCAAAAAGAAGGTCGAAGAAGGTATATTCTCCAAACCCTAGATGTCAATTCCTCAGTTTCACCATTAAACTTAGGAAAATTGTTCACTCATCTTCATTCTGTACTTGCTTTAAAACGCAATTTACTTCTCATTGAACTAATTAAGTGCCTCTTTGGATTGATGCTTAGTGATTTTAAGACAAAATAGCTTTTAAACACTTTTTTTTTTATAGTATTTGGGTAAAACTGCCTGAACTTTGACCTACATTAATATTAGAAGTATTGCAACTTCTAGTATTTTTTGTATAGTTTTCAAAAATCTGTACGAAATTAGTCAAATTGACTCTCGTGCAGTGAAATGTGACACGTAAGAGTGAAGGGAGGGAGGACATTTTATTTCTTTATCCAAGGGAAAAGAAAGTTTTTACAATTTCCCATTCATTTCTGAGGTATTAATCATTGTTGGGTAGTTGGTTGAAAGATGATTAACTTTACTATTGGGAGGAAGAAACTGTGATTTTAGACAAATGAAGATTTGACAAGATAAGATGTTTCATATTGGATTAGCTCAATGATGGTGTAAGAAAAAGTGCTGGGAAAATAAAGGTTCTTCTTACAAGATGGTTTGATTATCAAATTTTCATGTCCTATTTATTGGACTCTTAAGGAGAATAGCCGATGTCTTCACTTCTAAGGGTTTGACTGTATTGGATATGGAAATTCTATTTATGATGTTGCCTACAATATGTTATTAACATTCAGCAAGGACTCACTAAAGAAAATAAAACAAAATGGCATTCAATCTCATCCTTTATCCTCTATTGTAGTGCTAATTGAATGTATTTTTGGGAAAATCTAGTACAATTTGAATTTTCCCTACTCTAAGAGTATGTTTCTCAACAATTGTTTCCTCTATAAAGTTCAAGGAAGTTTTTGCGTTAAGAAGCTCATCATCCACTTTGCTTTAGGATTCTTTTTCTCTTATCTGGTTTTCCAGAATGGAGATAGACCGTGGGCTTAGTTTAGACGACTGGAAATTATGTGGTATATTCCGTTGCCATTTTTGTTTTGGCAGTTGAAATGTAAAATCAAGGGCTGAATTTAGGTGGATGGGAATTATGTGGTATATTCAGTTGTTTTTTTTGTTTTTGATGTCTAAATGGCAATCAAAGGGTGTATTCCACGTGAAACATTTGGAGATAAGAACAAATAGGAGCGTGTGATTGTTTCTGAGGCTGAAAATTTTTAAGTAACTAGTATATTGAAAAGAAAAAAAGAGGGAACCTCACACCAGCTAGTCAGTACAAGAATCAACAATCTTTCTAAACAAGAAACAAAAGGAGGAGTATATCTGTGATGGTCCTAAACTTGCAAGTAGTCAATGAAGTCTAACATACTATCTACCTCCTTTACATCCTGTTGATTACACCAAAAGACTAAAAGCAACAGACGTCTGTATGTTAAGTAGATATTTCTTTCCTTCCATATACACCTGCACAAGCAGGCAGGATGGTATACCAAACCTTCTTAAGAGTTTGCTAACAGTAGTCATCTTTAAGGGATAAAAAAGAGAGCCCGCATCTGACCAGCCATTGGACATTGCAAAAAGAGATGACTTGATAAGAATCGGGTTACCTGAATAAACAAGAAACTAATGAGGAAGCGAAATTATAAAGATTAAAGACAGTAATTGACAAATATGTGAAATTCAAGTATAAAATCCCTAAATTTCAAGGGAAGTGCTAAGAACCCTAATTGATCTTAGTATTCAAAATTATCCGATTAAAACTAATTATGATACTAATAGTGTCAATTCAAGAACTTAGATGAAAAGTGATCTAGACCCGACTACAATTAGTATAAGAATAATTACCTTTAGTAATTTACGAATAAGAAGCAAATATATCAAGTTAAAGAATTAATTTTATCTCTTAAGAATCGTTTTTATAAGGTTGTAAGATAAATCCCAAGTAGCCGCACCCAAGACCCAAGGGTGTAGCCTAATGAAGTGGTTGAGAACCCTGAGACCTCAGGTTCAAAACTCAGTGGTGACAAAAAACACTAGGTGATTCTTCCCATATGTCTTGGCCTTGGTGTGGTGACAAAAAACACTAGGTGATTCTTTCCATCTGTCTTAGCCTTGGTGGATAGAGTTACCTAGTACCTGTTGTTGATAGGAGGTGACATGTATTTCGTGAAATTAGTCGAGGTGCACGAAAGCTGGTCTGGGACACCATGGTCATAAAAAAAAATCAAGTAGCCACACAAAAAGGTGTAAAGGAGAGAAACTCTCAATTAGTAATAATGTTGTCTAAGGTGAAAAACTATTCGAAATATAATGGGATTAGAATCTACTTTTATGGAAATAATAAATAAAATCTAAGTAGGAAACTTTAAACTAGGAAAACATATAAAAATAACACCAAAATTCTTCCCTAAGGAAATAAGAAAAAGTTTCCAGCTTTGACCAAAATATGTGGGCCCTTCCCAAGTCATTTGCACATGACTTTTTCCTCCTTTTGGGTGAGGATTTTAAGCTCCTTTTTTGGGTAGAAATTCAGCCTCATTTGGGCCTCAATCTTCTTTCATTTGGACTTGGACTTGAACCGTAAAATATGTGTAGCACTAATCCATTCTTCTCCACAATTCTTGGGCTTTTCTTCCATGATAATCATCTTCTTGATTTTCCATTGAAGCCCAACAATCTTGGCTTGTAACTCCTTATCTTGAGACCTGGATGATTGTCTTCTTAGGGCTTCTAGAGCATTATCCTTGTTTATGGAGCTACATCCCCCTCTTCTTGAAAAGAATTTGTCCTCGAATTTGACCCTACATCAAACGAGGACAAGTCGGCAACATGAAAGTAGCATTTACTTAATACTCATCGGGTAGATTCAATTTGTAAGCAGTCTCCAATTCGCTCGAGAACTTTGAAGGGTCTATCACCTCTAGGATGCAATTTAGACTTCCTTTTGGAAGAAACTGTTCTTTGCGCATGTGAATCCAAATTAAGTCCCCAGACTAAAAATGACTTGTTTTCGCCCTTTGTTTCTCCTTAAGGAAACTTGTTTATTCTCAAAGATGGGCATTGAAAGACAGAATAAACAAGTTGCCTTGAGGAGAAACAAGAAAATGGGTCATTTTTGAGCCTGGGGACTTAGTTTGGATTCACATGCACAAACTACGGTTTTCCTTCCAAAAAGGAAGTCTAAATTGCATCCTAGAGGCGATGGACCCTTCAAAGTTCTCAAGCGAATGGGAGACGATGCTTACAAATTGAATTTGCTCGATGAGTATTAAGTAAGTGCTACTTTAATGTTGCTGACTTGTCCTTGTTTGATGTAGGGTTAAATTCGAGGACGAATTCTTTTCAAGAAGAGGAGGATGTAGCTCAATGGACAAGGATGATGCTATAGAAGCCCTAAGAAGACAATCATCAAGGTCTCAAGATAAGGAGTTGCAAGCCTAGATTGTTGGGCTTCAATGGGAAATCAAGAAGATGCTTATCATGGAAGAAAAGCCCATTCTTGCTACACATATTTTATGGTCTAAATGAAAGAATATTGGGGCCCACATGAGGTTGAATTTTTGCCCAAAAAGGAGCTTAAAATCCTCACCCAAATGCTTTCCTAGTTTAAAGTTTTCTAGTTAGATTTTATTTATTATTTCCATAAAAGTAAATTCTAATCCATTCTATTTGTGATAGTTTTTTCCCTATATATATAGGGGTAGATTTTATTATTTTTGTTAGACAACATTATTAATAATTGAGAGTTTCTCTTCTTTACACCTTTGTGTGTGGCTACTTTGGGATTTATCTTACAACCTTATATGAACGATTAGAAAGAGTTAAGATTAAATCTTTAACTTGATATCTCTGGTTCTTATTTGTAAATTAAACAAGGTAATTAGTCTTATACTAATTGTTGTCTCTAATTTCTCCAACATAGGGGTCTAGATCACTTAATTGACTCTATTAGTATCATAATTAATTTTAATCTGCTAATTTTGAATACTAAGATCAATTAGGGTTCTTAGCACTTCTCTTGAAATTTGGGATGTTATTCTCGAATTTCACATATCTTTCAATTCATGTCTTTATAATTTCGCTTCAACATTAGTTTCTTGTTTATTCAAGTAACCAGGTTCTTATTATGACTATTGCACTCCACCTCACTATTACACAAGAAGACCACATGAAAAGACCTCCCATCTTTATTCCCCTCCCATAAAAAATTTCTCCTTATTGTATCTAGCTTCTTTCACACTTGCAGGCATTGGAAATAGAGACATGAGATAAGTGGGTAGCAGTCGAGGACACTATTAATGAGAATAAGTCTACCTCCCAAGGATAGATGTTTTTCTTTAAAAGCTTTTTGATGAATTTTACATTTCAACATATATATATGGTGTGGCCTCTTCATTGTGGCTTTTCCTGTCTCACAGGCTCATGTAAGAGTATTTACTCAGACTTGAGGAAAAGTTCATTTCATGCTTTTGTGGAACAGTCCATGTGGATTTGGCTTTGTTTTGTCTGACTGTCTGTTCTCTTCCTTACAAAGTCACTTATGTTTACGTTGTGCAAGTCTTTGTGATCAGTGATCACATATGCTATCTGACATATGTGAATATCTGTCATGAAACTTTGATAAATATCTGTTATGCTTTACTTGTTTCATCAGTTTTTCTTTCAACTTAAGCTTTTTTATGTATCAAATATTTCAGCTCTGCGCAGTAAAATGAAGCAGAAAGCGCTCAAAGAATGTGATCGATATACTACAAAATACGCTGAGTGTGCCTCAGGAAGAACAATATCTGTTGTTTGGCAGTGTCGTAAACAAGCCAAGGAATTAAATGAGTGTCTTCATCAGTAGTAAGTCCCTTATCTTTGATTTAACTAGAGAGTTCTCTGGACTTGCTTGTCAGTAAAAAGTTTCTTTATCCTTGAGGTAACCATGGTAATTTTGTTCTTATACATTCTTGGTTATTTACTCACAAAAAAGGATGCTTTTGATATTTTTCTTTTGATTGCTGAAAGTAGACAAAACAAATGATAAGAAAAGCAATGTAGGCTACAAAGAAACTGTGGGGGCGAAATGAGGACTGCAGTTTGGGGATGCTTTTGTTATTTTACAGGCTTACATGCAGTTGTTTTGCAAAACCCTTCTCATTCACAGCTCCTGTTACAATGAGTAAGATGGGAAGTTACTACTGCTGAGTTTTCTTGAACAATTTTACCACAGAATAAAGTATGATCTGGAGAAGTGCCATGCCGTCCTCCAGCTACCTAGTTTCTGACGCCTTCCACCTTCCACCTTCAAGTATTTATGTGGCAAGTTCCCACTATTTATTATCCTTTTCTCTTCCTTCGCCTTATCATCTTCCGTACTCACCCCACCCCCAAATTTTTTCTCCTATTCCACTTCCACTTCTCCCTCCTCCACAAATCCTCCACCTCTTCCTCTTTCCACCAAACTTTCCGCCTAGGAGCAGGAGCTCCACTCATCCTCATCCTCCTTTACCCTGCATTGCCCTTACTCTGTCTTTTCTTCTCCTTTACCAGTTAGCTACTACCCTTCTCAACGCTACCCATACCATCCTCCTTCTCCTCTCCCCTCTTGCTCTTTCTCTACTTCTTCATTCTCAATTTCTCAATCACATCACCACCTCTCTCTCCTCCTTCCCACCCATTTCCTCTTATGCGAGCCACTAATGCTACTCCCTCTTCTCCTTTCCTATTTCTATACATTTTTTCTACAATTGGGGGAATTTTGTTGCGTGTTAAAGTAGATAGATGGAAACTTGCCACAAATAATTGAAAGGGAACTACAAATCAATTACTTGGAGGGGCATTAACAATACTTTGGCACTCGATCCTATTAACAAAAGATTCTAATTAATAGTACAAGCTACGGCTGTAAATGCATTGAAAACCGGTGATCTCTTGTTTGTTCTTGCTTAGTTTGACTTTAAGAAGTGTCATAAAAGGTGCCTTTCTAACGACATGTAGGTATCAGAAGGTGGTATCTGTTGAACTTACACCCAATACAGCCAACTCCTTGCAAAAATGATTTTTAAACTTCTTGCTGATGAGCCCAATTATCTGGTTTGGTGGATCCGTATTTTACTGACCTTTAATGTGTGGTTCAATTATTTTTTCTCACACTCTAGTGAGAAATTCTCTCAACTAGTCCTCCAGAGAAACTGGCTAAACTGCGAGTTTCAAATACTCAAGGTAGTAGAAAGTATACAAATATATGGATGATGTCAGCTGTATACTAATTTACAGTTGGTGACGGGTGAACTGTCGATCCTAAATATTTTTTGGTTGTCGAGGTTGTAGTGGTTATCATATTTTACTTTGGTATCTAGTTATGGGCTTAGTTGGTCCAGGAAATTTCTGTCAGATGAGCTGTTACACTGCAAGTAAGTTATTATTCCTTATTTGCTAGCAAAGGTGAAATTTGTCGAGTCTTTATTTCTATGATCTTTTGATCATATTTTGATGTATAAATATCATCCATAACATAAAAACAGGGGAGGATTCAGGGTGTTGGGTGAAGGTTCACAGAATCCAGTAACTTCTGCACAAATCCTATATTTGTTTTGAGAAATTCTGTAAATATATAATAACTAGGAGTTGGGAACCCATAAACAAAGTGTGCTGTTGAATCAGTGGTAGATAAGGAACTTTTTAAGCTCAACTACCCTCTTGATTGGGGTTTGAATCCCCTTGGTCACCTGTAGGCTTTTATTTTGCCTCCTTTTGTTTTTTTTTTAATAATTTGAGATGGATGGGAACCCATAAATTTCAAATCCTGGATCGCCTCTGTGCATAAAAAGGATATGGGTTGAGCAATTACAGTACCTTCGTCTCATAGAAAAGGTTATGCATCCAGGGGGATAAAATTGCCCAGTGCAAATTCTGCTTTTCCGCACCAAACTTAGATATGTTTAGTCCATCTAATTCCACTACTTTAGACATGAACAAAATGTAGGGTAAATGAGCTCGGAGACTGTAACCTGATTCTTCCTTTGTTGTACATGTGAACAAAATAACCACTTTTGATTGAAATTTCTAGTACTTTAAATCTTATGACATCCTCTAAAGCTGCATTGTTTTTCTCTGTCCTTTTGTGTAGCACAAATGACTCTGTTTTGGAAGAAATGAAGAAAGCGTACATGCTCCAACAGAATGAACAAGGATCACTTAGAGTTTGAGTATGCCTTTCATGATTCTTCGAGTTAAGTCGTCTCCACATCGCCTGCAGTTCAGAAGGCCTTCACTTTCTTATCAGAATTTGGCTGTGATTTGTGAACGAACAGTATGTATTTGGGTTGTTTGTGGTGGAACTCACAGAAAATTGAATAAATTTATGGTTTCATAAGTTATAAATGCTACACTAGTCACTAATTTTCAAATTGGGCGTGAACTTTTTTTTTCCCTTCTTATTTCAGTTATGCAAGTAATTTTGAGATGAGTTCATTTCTTTTCTTCTAGTCTGTTGGTACTCTATATAGCGCTATTGGAGGTGAAGGTATCTTGTGGAATTAGTTGTGGTGCGGGTAAGTTGATCCATACATCACAAAAAGGAAGAAAAGGAAAAAGGATGTAGTAGATAACATAATCCAATTATGACAATTAGTTTCCAAATAAATAAATAAAATAAATGTGTGAAATCAGTTTTCATTAGCTCTTCAATTACTTGTGAGATAAGTCTTCTTTTCACTAGACAGTCGAGAATATTGTGACAATTAGTATTCCAAACAATCTAAACAAATATTATAATTTGCGCAACCAATTAGGAGCTCTAATTTTAAATCACACCGCAAGGGGAAGATCTAACGGAAAGAAACCCATTTTTGTGTGTGTTGGTATGTATAAACCGGAACCAAATGTAATTGAACTGAATTAACACAAAATTAACTCCTAACAGTGAACTTGAAAAACACACATTATATTGGTGAAAGTTAATATTCATAAACAATTCTAACTATCCAATTAAAGCTTCATTGGCACATTTGCTAAAGTCCATATTTAACTTGAGTCCATTTTGCCATTATAATTTTTGTCTACGTATTTGTTCGCAAAGAAGAATTGTTTAAACAAACATATCAATCGATTTTTACAAAGAAAATGTATCTGTATGGAGCTTAATATGTACATATATACGTCGAACATCAAATTCAAATTTGAAATGCCTATCTTCGGATTTCAACTTGGTATGAAGGGTGTTGAAGAATCATCTATTTTATCCTCTTTTGTCATCATGTGTCTTTTCACCTTTTTATCTTTTATCTTTTGTTCACTTGCTTTGTGTTTACGTGCTATCCTTTTATCTTGCCTTTTGCTTTATATATATATATATATATATATATATATATATATATATATATATATATGTATGTATATATATATATATGTATGTATGTTACAATGCTAAAATATATTTTTTTAATCTAAATAATCAGAACATTTTATAATTTTACTTTGGTAATAAATTACTTTATCATGTTTGCTACGTAATCCGATAGAGTAAAGATTCTTTACACTAATCTATTCGTTTAGTACTCTTTAACATTAGATTGTAAATTATAACTTGTACTATATGTTTGCTTGTTAATTCCGGGCGGACCGGTTTAAAATCTTAAACCTGCCGGTCCGGTCGAGTTATTTAGCTCACTAAGGAAAATAAGAACCCTTCCACTTCCACAAAGCCCTTAAACCCTCAGTTCAAAAACTTGTTCGTTCTCTCTGTAAACTCTCCATTATCGATCTGGGATCTGGTGTAGCTTCCATTTCTTTTGGCGGAGATGTCTGTTAAGGTTCTGAATCCAAATGCAGAGGTGCTCAACAAATCTGCGGCGCTTCACATGAACATCAACGCCGCCAAGGGTTTACAGGATGTTCTCAAGACTAATCTCGGTCCTAAAGGAACCATCAAGATGTAAGTTTTACTAATTGATGGTTATACTTTGTTTGGAAGTCTTCGATTCTAATGTTACAAACAATTGACAGGCTTGTTGGTGGTGCTGGAGACATTAAGCTTACTAAGGATGGGAATACGTTGTTGAAAGAGATGGTCAGTTCTTTCTTTGCTCAAAAGTTAATACTATTATTTTTATCCTCTTATGATGTAGGTATATGCTGCAAAATGACGAAAATGATGCATACATTAGGGGTGCAAAATGAGAATGTCTTAAAATTCATGAGTTGTAATATATGGTCTTGAGAATTACTTACCTGCTAGCTAGTGATATGCCCAAGGTGCATTTTTTCCACATAGTATAGCTACTAAACTTAATTATGGTGTTTGGATACTCAATGTTGGGTTTACCTGTGTTAACTCGAAGCTCCACATGTCTAGTCCCTGACATGCGAGGACAGTTAGAAGTCTGCATCGGTCAAGTGTATGAGCTTTTGTATCCTTATATGATTGTTGGCAATTCTCACCATTTTAGCTAACTTTCGTGGTTGGCTTAGGCCTATAGTACCTTTTCCCAATAAGAACTCTACCCATTTTATCTATTTTATTTCTGGTTTTGTGTATGTTGCTTCTTGATTTTGCCTTTTGTTATCAAACATGTTGGGTTGATGTTGCTAGTGGAATCAGATTCTGTGTTAATGTTTGTCACTTGGCAGTGTCCTGCAAACTTGGCTACACATTTGTAGATGCAGGGATAAGTCTGGATTTAGGGAATTCCAAATTTTAGAGGTCTCCTAGTTTGTTTTAGAAGAAAAACTATTGCGTAGTGAGTACTGAAGTGAAATGGGCTCAAAAGGATATAGAGGATTTGTATAGCCAACCCCAACCAGTTTGGTATTAAGGCGTCTATGTTCCTATTTTGTGTTTTCAGAAATCAAGTACAAGAATCAATCTTTTCAGGGAAGTGGAAACTGTCTTGTAACAAAATTTATGTACTTCTTAATTACCTAAGCTTGTCTTAATCTTGTGAGCATGTCACAAGTGACTTAAATTAAGGCGTCTATGTTCCTATTTTGTGTTTTCAGAAATCAAGTACAAGAATCAATCTTTTCAAGGAAGTGGAAACTGTCTTGTAACAAAATTTATGTACTTCTTAATTACCTAAGCTTGTCTTAATCTTGTGAGCATGTCACAAGTGACTTAGTTAATTCTTCTAAATTAAGAATATCTATCTGAAGATCAGATTTTGTCCTTGTGGAGGATAGATGGGAGATAAATCTTGTTGCTCTGAAGTAATTGATTTATAAATTTTTAAACCTAAAAACTGCAGCAAATTCAGAACCCAACTGCAGTAATGATTGCTAGGACTGCTGTAGCTCAAGATGATACTAGTGGGGATGGTACTACATCTACTGTGCTTTTCATTGGGGAGCTCATGAAACAATCTGAACGATGCATAGATGAAGGTTTGACACATATATATGTATATACTTTTTCAAGCAACTTTATTGCCTTATATTTTGGTGCATTCTACATTCATGACACTAGAAAAGAAAAGCAAAACAAGAAACTGTGCTGCTCTTGTTCATAAAAGTAGCCCTCGAGCTTATGATGGTTTAAGCATTCCTTTGGAAAAATAAATAGAAAGGTAGTTGGAAGAGAAACTCTCAGGAAAGAAAAACATTCAATGAAAAATTTCGTTCTTTTTTACTTACTTTAGTGTTTTTAGTTTGCGATCCTTATGAAATCTTATGCATAAGTATCTCCTTTGGGTTAAATTAGGTAATCATTGCTTGTTCCTTTCTTGCAGGGATGCATCCTCGTGTGCTAGTTGACGGTTTTGAAATTGCAAAAAGAGCAACTCTACAATTTCTTGAAAAATTTAAGACTCCTGTAGTAATGGGTAATGAGCCAGATAAAGAGATATTGAAGATGGTTGCAAGAACGACATTGAGAACAAAGGTTTCTTCTGCAATATTAATTAAATAAAGATTTTGATTCTGCTGTTGATATGTTCTTCCTTTCCTACTGGTGCTAATGCGAATTTATTGTTTTGGTGCAGTTGTATGAGTCACTGGCTGATCAGCTGACTGACATTGTTACGAATTCTGTGAGCACCCACTCTTATTAGTTCTTATTTGGCTAGTTTATTTCTTTCTCTTTGTGATATGGTGTTCTGGGGAAGGAGGGAGTAGGGACCAGCTGATGCTGATCTTTATCGTGTTTGAAAGTTAGATGTATCAGCGGTCTCCTCTGAAAGGAGAGAATTCTTCATTGATCTATTCAGAAACAAGTCCTGTAATAGACACCTAAGATTGAATGTTGTGATGACCTTTTTTGTTTTGGTGAAATGATGCATGATGAACTGTATTGGTTGTTTTGCGGCATCATTCATTGCGTACTTTGCAATTTGTATATGGCGTTTTATGCCCAATCTGGCAATAAATTAATTATTTACAACTTTGTACCACAGGTGTTCTGCATTCGCAAGCCTGATGAAGCTATTGATCTTTTTATGGTTGAGATAATGCACATGCGTCACAAATTCGATGTAGACACTCGTTTGGTATGTGGAATGCTATTCTTGGCCTTTCTACATTTTGGTTAACATTTTTTTAATAAAATGACAATGGTATTGAAGATAGTTGTCAGCTACTGACAATGACCACATCACTGAGCAGAATAATGAATATCCTATTCTGATCAGTCAACTTCTGGACTGGAGAATACAATTTTACAAATTTCAAAATTATTGGCGATCCCGGAGCAGATACTACTTTTCACATAAAATTTTAAATGCATGAAAACAAGTTCAATGTAACCTCATTATAAGTTTAGGCGATAGTAAAATAAAGAATGCTGTCTACCGAAAATATTTCACTCTGAGGTACACTTTTGTAGATTTTTTCTTCTTCTAGGTTTTATTTAGGATGGTGTAGAAGGGAAGTATGATTGGACTTATTCAAAAAATGAAAGAGAGAGTAGTTCAGTGCTTAGGGTAGAGAGTGAAAAATTATCCCGACACATCTAGTGATAGTCATACACAGTGAAAGATGCCTATAATTCTGACCGTGTTGGAGGTCTTGAAGATACATTAGCATGTGGGTTAAGGAAAGAGATGGTGTAATGCATATTTCATGCAGCCGTGTATATTTCACCAAGCGTGCCAGAATGCTTAGATGTGGATGCACTTGTCCTCACTTCTGCATGATATTTTGTGCTGTCTGATGAAGAACGAAAAAATTGTGTTTTTTTCCCCTTCCTGCTTTTTCCCAGGGGGTTGGGGGTGCCAAAGAAACCGTCATGCAAATTTTAATGTGCACCTCATTAATTCTTACTGCTGTTAGGTTGAGGGTCTTGTACTTGATCATGGTTCCAGACATCCAGACATGAAAAGGCGAGCAGAGAACTGTTACATTTTGACTGCTAATGTCTCTCTTGAATATGAGAAGAGGTAATAGTGTTAATCCAGATTCACATTGCTTAGATTTGGTTGTTCTTGATAAGTTCTTACCATTGATCAATCTTCTCCTTTCTCAGTGAAGTAAATGCAGGTTTTTTCTACTCAAATGCAGAGCAGAGAGAGGCGATGGTTGCTGCAGAACGGCGTTCTGTTGATGAGAGGGTGCAAAAGATAATTGACCTAAAGAACCAGGTTTGCTGTGCAGGTGGTTATTTTCCATTACTCTTGTAGTGTAAGAAAATCATTATAATGTTCAATGCTGCTGGTTCTTTGCAGGTCTGCGCTGGAAATGACAACAATTTTGTTGTTATCAATCAGAAGGGGATTGATCCTCCATCTCTTGATCAACTTGCTCGGGCAGGAGTAAGTTGTTGCTCTCTTTATTCAGTTTCTAGTACCTGAATGGTTCAACAACCAAACTTGCACCTTTTGCATTTTGGTTTCTTTGGTTGGTATGTTAGCACCTTGCGAACTAATTAGTCTGATTATGCCTACAACTTGGGGTTGTCTTGGTAAAAGAGAGAGAACTGCCTAGAACCCATGTAATCCCCCCCTTTTCGTTCTTTAATTAGACATACAAGAGAAAGGCTAGGGGGACAGGAGCTTAATGGTGATAAAAATGCTCAAATGGATCCTGAAGACTCCAAATATCTTCATGAAAAGATCAACAGACACATTTTGAAACTTGTGGAATTCATCATTAACTGCTTAGCACAACGGATCCGTTGGATGGAGCTTGCTTGTCTCTTCTATTTTTCTTAGTTAGAACTCAGAACTGGTTTATTGCATAAGCTCTGTGCCTTTTCAAATCACTTGTTTACAACACTCAAAAAAGTTTCTTTGAGACCATATGCAGATGAACTTGCTTTATTACACAAGTTCTGTGCCTTTTTGAATAATTTGTTTTCAGTACTCAGTCAAAGTCCGCTGACCCCAACTTGTTTGGGACTAAGGTGTAGTTGTTGTAGCTCTCAATCAAGGATCCATGAGAACATATGCAATAAGCTGTCTCTCCATTTTATCATGTGCAAGAGCATGAGTTGGTAGAAATATTGAGGAAAGATAATGTGACGTATAGTAACCTTTTATCCAAGGTTCTTGTTTCCTGAAGTACACTGCTCAAGTACCTGGATGCAAATGCAAGTTTTTACACCTTTAGCTCTTTCTTTTAACAATTTCTCTTTTGGTTTAATGACAAAGCATAGAGTTTTACACTTTCTTTGATGCGTTGTCACAACTCACAAAATAAAGTTCTCATTTTATTTGGACATTGTAACTATTTAGTACCTCTGGATCTTCTTTCCCAAAGTATTTTTCCCCTTGACAGTAAGATTGCAATGTGAGCAGTTAAAAGGGAGGTTGCATGACTTAAATGGGTTACATGAACTTGAGGACTTGTCTTCTTTTGACCTCCCTAAACATTTTATGTAATCACACTTGTTTCATGATCCAGATAATCGCACTTCGGAGGGCAAAGAGGAGAAATATGGAACGTTTGGTTTTGGCTTGTGGCGGGGAGGCAGTTAACTCTGTTGATGACTTAACTCCTGAGTGCCTTGGCTGGGCTGGGCTGGTCTATGAGCATGTTCTTGGTGAAGAGAAGTATACCTTTGTAGAAAATGTCAAAAATCCTCATTCTTGTACAATTCTCATCAAAGGTACTTTAGTTGCTTAATGTTTGTCAAATTGTTTTGTTCGGTCTCCTGTTGCTTTTCATTGTAGTGAGCTGGAGAAGTCTATCTCAACCTTCAGTGCTGTTTTCTTTACAGGGCCTAATGACCACACAATAGCTCAAATCAAGGATGCAGTTCGTGATGGACTTAGGGCAGTAAAAAATACCATTGAAGATGAAGCAGTTATACTCGTATGTTACATTTTTGCCAATATAAAATAATAGTTTTGTTATTTGATCAGCAAGATATATATGTGTGCTTCCACATGGAAGCTCCTTTACATGATGTTTGTTTGTACCCTTTTTTTATCTGTTGTTTTTGCTGCTTGTTTATCTTTGATGGCCAAGATGTGCATGCATGGGTCTGCTCCTAGGGCTTTAGTTTTGTGATATGTGGGTTAGGCGCATATCATGGGTTTTTGAACCCTGTTGTAGACACAAGTGTGGTATTTAAGTAGAAAAGGGTAGAGGGGCAGGCTGATCATCCACCGAGATCCAAATCGTGTGCCACTGGTGTTCAGAGATTTCTCGGTTATGAAAAAAAAGTCTGTATGCATAGGAACAGAGTCTAGTTTATGTGAGGATATTGCTAGATATCATTATAATCCTGTGCATTATTTGGTATCTTCTCTGTTGGGGCTAAGGAATCGTTAGTGTCTTATGTTGAACATTTACAAAAATGATATACAGGAAGGGAACGCTTTATTGACTTCATAACCCAATTTTTTCCCTCTGATTAATGGAGGTTACAGCTTCAACTATCCACCAACTCTTGACTCCAAAACTAGATGTGTTACAAGTTACTGAATTTAATTTGCATGCCTACATCTGATTGTGGAATTTAAGCTTTCTCACTCTTTCAAGTGTTGAATCACAATTTACATTTGTATTATGTAAAAACGAGGCCATGAATTTTCCTGTTCCCAAGTTGTAGTCTTGAATGCTGGTTTTCAGGGTGCCGGCGCCTTTGAAGTTGCGGCTCAACAACACCTTATTAACGAAGTGAAAAAGACTGTCAAGGGGGTGTGTATATGGATTTATCACTATCCTCTACTGTTAAATATCTTCAAGTACCGTATCTGTCTTCTTACTCTATATGTTTGTCTCGACAATATATTTACAGCGTGCCCAACTTGGAGTGGAAGCTTTTGCTAATGCCCTTCTTGTTATACCAAAGACACTTGCTGAGAACTCTGGCCTTGATACTCAAGATGTGATCATTGCACTAACGGTACCAATCTTTTGTGCATGCAACAACGGATACTTTAAATCAGTCTTTGTAACATCTCAACTATTTTCAGGGAGAGCATGACAAAGGAAATGTTGTCGGACTAAATCAACACACTGGAGAACCAGTAGATCCACAAATGGAGGGGATATTTGATAATTATTCCGTTAAGCGTCAGATTGTTAATTCTGGGTATGTGGGAACTTTTCATTCATTTTCTGTTTGCTGTGCTGTATGTGCATGTGTGTGTTTTATGTATGTTTAAATTGCACCATTTCCGGGAGTTTGATGTTTCTTATTTGCAGGCCTGTTATAGCATCTCAGCTGTTACTTGTTGATGAAGTAATTCGTGCTGGACGAAACATGAGGAAACCGACGTAGTTTTTTCTGTCTGAAAATACTTCACTGATTTTCCTGTAGTTTTCATCTTGTGATTGTTTCGGAATTATCAGAGAAAATGATGGAAAAAACGAAGGTGGAGATGGATGAAATAGGCGTGGAGAGTAGGGTGTGTTCATCGGTCAGTAGTTCTGAAAGATTTTGCTACTGTATTTTTTGGTTTTCCAGTTTTTCTAATTTTCCAATGTCATATTGAAATAAAATTCGATATGGTTTGGTTTTCTATTTTTCAACTTTAGTTTGTGTAACTTTAAGTATTACTTTTTTGAGTTATATATTCTATCAACCAAAATCTAAATAGTCAATTAAAATCTGGATTTTGTATGTCATGAAATTGATTGTTTTTAGATTTGGTAGCAAACTTTAGCTTTATGCAAAGCTTCACTTCTTCTCTTTCGTTAGATAAGAATCAGAATGAGACTTTGATAGTGAAGGAAAAGTGAAGCCTAGTTATACATCACATCATCATCGTTTAGCCTAGCCCTGATTAGTTCCATTGCTTTCACATGATAGAACCCATCACAACAGAAGGAGTGGAGGAAACAAGCCAAATGTGGTGAATTCCATTTCCATGGCCGTTAAAAAATGAATTTGTTAGATTTTGTTGTTCGTAAATGGACAATGCGCTCTAATGTGGGCCAAGAACTAGAGGCTCATTAAGCCCAACCGTTTTAGCTTAAATCATATATTTTTATTTTCTACCCCTTCCTTTTTGTCTTAGAGCATGAGATTCTTTTGGTAAATTCTCTTCTTTTAAGCAAAACAAAAAAGGAAAATATATGTACAATAAGGTTGATGTACTAAGCTCGGACCTAGAGGTGGTAGGTGAGTGGAAACCTCCTTGGAAAATCTACAACCAAATAGAAGAGATCCAGAAGATGATTGAAGATCATGACTTCAATATCAACCATTGCTTCAGAGAAGCAAATAGACCGGCGGACAGTCTAGCAACGCTAAGTCATAACTTGCGAACATCATATATGATCCTCGATCTAAGAGGAAGCCACAAAACTCTCAAGTTCTCAAGGTCTTAATACATGAATCACCCATTTTCTCATCAATGAAATTGATCCCAAATAGAAGTACAGGCGGAAATTTTGAAATCGGAAATCGAGCATGTACATGACAAGATCTTTACTATATCTACTCACTATATTGCATTTCAAACAGAAAGAGATGAACGATATGCATTATCAAAGCAACAGACCCCAGACCATGTCCTACATGAGACAAGAAGCATAAGAACCATTCTCATCAAAATATACCTTTGATTGCCAAACTTGCTTTCCCCTCTTTGTCATGGATCTTGTCCAGCATTTAAATGAAGAACTCATGAGCATCTTGCTGCACGTAGGCATGGTTTTCCGAATGTTGCCACCAACTGCAAACATAAACAACAATTCAATCAGAAAGAATCACTACATAGGTCTGCAACATGTCAAGTCTCTAACCAACGTTAACAATTTCCACGTATAAGCATCTGATCTAAGCTGACAAATGATGATATCTTACTACAGCATAGAGATTTTTATTTTGCCATTATAAGAGAATTGTAAACTTGCATATAGCCCCGTTATATAGGAAATGCATCAAATATTGGTTTCACAGTTACATTTATAATTGATAAGACAACTCTAATATTAACTAAAAGCAAGGTTGTGAATTTGTGGGGATTAAACATCTTTTACATTTTTGCAGATCCTGTTATAATCAAGATAGATAATCAATGATTTAAACGGCAAAGACAAATTAGAAAGCGATTCGAGTTCAATCATAGGAGATAAATCCAACTAATAGTCAGACCTGTAAAGAAACTAAGCTGGACTTAAGGCCGGCACCCGCCCCAAGGCACCGTCGTGACCCGAGGCACCCAGCCCCCGTTCCCCGAGACACAGACATTGAGTTCCAACTGCCATAGGAGGACATACCTCGGAATCATCAATACCAGAAAGATTTCCTGCAGCAGCAACACATTTTCTCTGATCCTACAAGCTGACTTACAAAGAAATAGTTTGAAATGGAAGTTGTCTAACAGATCAATGTGCAAATGATGTCAAATAGTAAACAATTCAACAAGGATAAGATATGAGACTACCATTTAAGTTCTTGACAAGCCGGGACTCCTTCTGCAACCAAATTACTTTTGACTACTGACACTCCTACCACCTAAAAAGGAAAAAAGACATTGTTCCAATAAAAGAGCTATGGTTCACAGAATATAAAACAAACAATCCTGGAAAAATTACAAGTTTCTGTTGGATAATATGAGGAAAGGCCTTGATTTCATACAGACATCACAAATTTCAACAGATGAATTCACTATTTACAGAAAAGCTTGTAAAATGGGATAGTGCACTCTTTCTAATGAAAAAACAAAAGCATTGAATAAACTCCTACGGAATATAGAAATTGCTACTTGATTAGCTCTCTGAAAGTGAAAGAGTTAGGAAATTAACCCAAGATCGGATAATATATTGTTTGATGGTAGTGAAGTACCGGGCAATGAACCTCTGTTCCCCAAATTCTTAATAAAATAATATATAATACTAACGGTTTGATGTTCATTATATTAGAAATAACTACTTGATGTTCCCAACCCCCGCCTCGAGGCACCATCGTGCCCCGAGGCCCTCCCCACTCCCTCCTCGAGGCACCGAGGCCCCTTCCCCCCCGCCTCGAGGCACCATCGTGCACCAAGGGCCACTTCCCCCCACCTCGAGGCCCCCTTCGCCCCGCCTCGAGGTACCGTCGTGCACTGAGACCCTCTTCCGCCCCACCTCGAGGCACCGTCGTGCATCAAGGCCCCCTTCTGCGCCACCTCGAGGCACCGTCGTGCCCCCTCCTCCCGCCTCGAGGCACCGTTGTGCCCCGAGGCCCCCCACCCCCCTCGAGGCACCATCGTGCCCTGAGGCCCCCCGCCTCGAGGGCCTCGGGGCACGACGGTGCCTCGAGGCAGGGGTGGGAAGGGCTTCAGGACACGACGGTGCCTCGAGGCGGGGATGGAGAGGGCCTCGGGGCGCGACGATGCCTCGAGGCGGTGGTGGGGAGGGCAATTTAGTACATTTGACATAACTTTAATTTAGGATGACAAGATTCAAAAGTCTTCTTTATTTTCTAAAACTCCGTGCCAAGTCAAACCAGGTCACTCTTTTTGAAACGGAGGGAGTAATAAAAGTCTAGTAGAGAACCTGCTAGAAAGTAAAGTTTCAAGTGAGACATACCTGGACAGGAATTTTCCAGTATATTGAATACAATCTATCGGCAAGCTTCTTGTTCCGCCCACATATTACAAGGACCTGGCCTATTGGCTCCCCAAGACTTTCATTTGCAAGTGCTCGAGCTGTAGCCTCTATTGGCCCCATTCCTTCCCCACCACCCATTAGCAGTACGGCAGGTAGATGCCCCTCCATTTCAAGTTCCTTCCTCAATTCAACCTAGCATTTCATAAAAAAACAATCTAGAAAATTTTAATCATATTGTCACAGACAGCCATCCAGAAATAATAACCGTTTCTACAAATCTGGAGCTGATTCAGTTAAAATTCTCGATATGAATAAATGAGGTGCAAGAAGAGAATCTCTATAAATGGTGGAGAAATTAAAAGATATAGCATATTTACTGAGCATTAGATAGCATCTCTTTTCTACCTCATGACTAGATGTATTAATAAATCACGAGTCCTAATGATTTCAGTTTCTCCACCTTTATCATCAAAACTTCACTTGCTCCTGTCCTATCTGACTAGGATAATTCATTATCCCGACACAATCACAAGCAATAATAAATAGAGGTGAGAGTTATCTGTGGTCTGAATAGCATGCCCGTTAGTTCTTTGACATAAAAAAGAAAGAGGGTAAAATTGAATTAAAATCATGTATTATACTTATTAGCAAAGAGTAATACCTAATCTTGAGTTTGACATGATCCTGGACATGGGGGAATTGGAACTAGCTGAAAAGCATTGTTGCACAGTTATTGATAATGACCATCATGAGGTACTTTTTTGGTTTGTTTTCCTTAAGCAATCAATTTATATAATTTAAATATAAAAGTTATATATGCTGGAAATGCAGTTCATATGGTAAGGAGATGCTATTACTTCCCAAGGTATGTTGTGTTCAGCACGGACCAAATTTATATTCTTATTGCTGAGAGTTTATTTTTGTAAAGATATGATACTTGGGCCTAACTCAACCTCAAAAGCTAGCTTGCTCATGAAGGGAGGATTGACCAAGTCCAAATAAACAAACCACCAGTCCATTCCCCTACCGATGAGGGACTCTAACCCACTCTAACGTTTTTCAATAATAGTTCCACAGAGACTAGGCTTGCTTTCTCTCTCTTTCTTCACCTATTTGCCTTCTTCTTTGACTCCTACGGAGAGTGCAGGACCTGAAAACTATGAAACTGTTGTGTTTCCACAGCATCTATTTTATAGTAATAGAAAAAACATCATATAAGATGCCGATCTTTATGTATTAATATTAAAAAAAAAATCTTTAGAGGATTGAAAAAGAATAAGTCTTTCATCAGTACTTAAATCGAGAAGCATTCATTTTCATTCTCTTATCAAACTGAATACTTCTGATTTAACTACTGTGGTCTTGCCACATCTTAATATCTATGTAAGTATGACACCATCTTAAATAGTTAAATCAGAAGTTCTCATATTAACTATTGAGCTGAATGAGAGAAATTTATTCATTTCATGCTGACACTCAACAGCATACCCATTAAGCCTCATAGTGAATTCAGTAAAATGACATTCAACATGTTTTTCATGATAACACTCGACAGCATGCTAGGGACACTTCTCCTTTATCATATATCCTACAGCTATTCCCGTGATCAAATATAGATTATCATTCAATACATTAAAACGGAGTAACTTCCCATTTGTGAACATATTAGCTTGGAAAACAGAAAATATCCCTCTTGACAATCTTGTTGTATACTCCTGTTGCAGCAGTAACTAAAAGTTCTTTTTTTAATACAAGGGAGATTACAATATAATCAAAATCAATGCGCAATATGAAAATGTGACACAAATCGGGAATTGTTTCTCTCTTCTGTGGGAGTTTTCCTAGGAATCTTTATATAACCTGAAAAGTTGGCAACTGAGAGAGTGATTGGTGAGAAATGCTAGTGAAATGTAATTTGCTTGACGCTATTACCGGGAACAACCATGGATTAACCTGACACTATTACCATGTAAAGATATGACACTTGGGTCTAACTCAACCTCAAAAGCTAGCTCATGAAGGGAGGGTTTCCCAAGCCCATATAAACACACCATCAGTCCATTCCCCAAATGATGAGGGACTTTAACTCACTCTAACATTTTTCAATAAAAGTTACATAGGGCCTCAGCTTGATTTCTCTCTCTTTCTTCACCTATTTGCTTTCTTCTTTTCAAGTTGTCTCCTGCGGAGGGTGATGAACCTGAAAACTATGGAACTGATGTGTTTCCACATCATCTATTTTTATATAAATAGGAAAGATGGCATATAAGATGTCAATCTTTAAGTATTAATAGTGATTTTTTTTCTTTAGATGATTGGAAAAAAAGAAGTCTTTCATCAGTACTTGACCAAGATGGTATCAAAATTATGTAAATAAATATATTAATATGTGGCTCGACCAGAGTACTTAAATCGAGAAGCATTCATATTGATTCTCTTATCAAACTAAATACTTCTGATTTAACTACTGTGGTCTTGCCGCATCTTAATATCTACATAAGTTTGACACCGTCTTAAATAGTTAAAACCACAAATACTCATATTAACTATTGAGACGAATGAAAGATATCTATTCATTTCTGCTGTAACTGTTCAGAATCTATGCAGAATGTTTGCACTTCTATTCTCAACTCTCAACATTATCCAGAAACCAGCATACAAATATATATATATATATATATATATATATTCTATAAATCCTTCATTTTCCTTATCAAAATTCTTAACTCTCGCCTATGAGATACCACACAACCATATAATCCTCTTATTCACACAAAAAATCAACTAATGACGGAATAAAATAAAAATGGAAATACAATGAAGCTACGAGCCATTTATAATTTAAGGAACTACTGTTCATTTAAAATAAATTCACAATTATAACAGACTCAATGTTTCAATTTATAGTCCAACTAGGGTAAGGTGGGGGAACTGCACTTACCTTTGGGCAAACAAGCTTCACAAATGACGGTCGCACAGGAAGGCCAATAACTTTTATTTGAGATGGTTGAAAGCCAGCATTCAGTGCTCTTCTTGCAACCTCTTCAGATGGACAGTAGCACCTTGTAACAAGTTTATGAAAGCTGAAAGTGGGAGGGAAATCAGTACTAGTGTCCAAATTACACATTTGGTGAATACGTGCAAAATGTACAATGTCAGACGACGAGGGCATATATAAATCAATTAATATGTGTGTTAAATATACCATGTTGGATGACAAGTACATAAATCTGTTACAACAGTAGTAAATATAATCTTCTTTAAGAGCCCCTTGGACCTTAAGATGCGTAGAGGCACATGCTTCATTAGAGGATGTACACTAATAATGATATCCGGCTGATATTTCATTAAACCTTTTGCAACCTTCCTGCACACAGTATGAGAGAAGAACTCTAAGGTATATGACAGAAGCAACTATAGTTAGCAAATGTACAAGTTAGCTAACACTCAACAGCATACACATGAAGCCTCATAGTGAATTCAGTAAAATGACATTCAACATGATTTTCAAGAAGATAGCTAACATTGAGTTATTACACTCGACAGCATGCTAGGGACACTTGTCCTTTATCATATATCCTACAGCCATTCCCATGATCAAATATAGATTAACATTCGATACATTAAAATGGAGTAACTTCCCATTTGTGAGCTTGCAAAACAGAAAGTGTCCCTCTTGACAATCTTGTTGTATACTCCCGTTGCAGCAGTAACTAAAAGTTCTTTTTTTTAATACAAGTTGAGTATTGTATTTTCTATCAGCACAAGGGCAGGCCAAAGTAGGACATCATTATAAATTCAACTAATGAAGTTGTCTAACCTAGCAATAAAAGCAGATGTAGCAGCAAAATTGGATTGATGAACTACACGAGGCGCAGATGCATAATATGTCATTCTCCATAAAGGGTCATATTTCACCAAGAAGTTGTAACTCCTTGGCAATTGGTTGAAGGGCCACAGCGTATGATCAATCCATAAATCAGTAACCAATACCTGCAATGCACACCCTCTTTAAACTAATAAAACATAATTCACAAACATACACATACACTCACATTCTGTATCATAGCTAACACATATAAATCCTACACCATCTAACAAAATCAATCGAAATGACCTGATATTTATCTCCGAATTGTTCGTTGAATGTTGCCTTATTGGCTTCAGTAGATGCCCTGTGACCCCCACCAGTATCACTCATCAAAATTAGCACCTTTTTTGGACATTCGGATTCAACACCATTAACGGGTACTACTCCTTCATCCTTGGTAACATCCCCATTTTCCCTCAACCCATTGCTGTCCTCACAATCAACACCAACAGAGGCAAACGCAAGTGGAATTCACTCGCAATGTAGCCGAATATCTCTATTAAACTGAAGAATAAATCTTCTAATATTTGAAATACCACCATTTCTACCACTATTCAAACTAAATAAAGGGTTTAATGGCTTATTCTTATGATTCAACTTGAGTGTACATCTGAAGTATAGATGCTGTTATTGAGTTTATTGGAGTTATCAAACGCGAAAGACCCAAACTTGGATACAAAATCAAAGGGGTTGGCGGATTCTTGAGTCACAGAGGAAGGTTGTATCATTCTTGAAATTTAGGAGATTACAATATGATCAAAATCAATGCGCAATATGAAAATGTGACACAAATGGAGTTGTTTCTCTCTTCTGTGG
Source organism: Solanum pinnatisectum (assembly GCA_035578085.1). Lineage (NCBI taxonomy): Eukaryota > Viridiplantae > Streptophyta > Magnoliopsida > Solanales > Solanaceae > Solanum > Solanum pinnatisectum. The sequence continues at coordinate 18,412,137 of CM069077.1, forward strand.
GGTTTTTTTCCTAGGAATGTTTACTCGTCTATGATTAACTTGGCATACTCGTAACAAATAATAATAAAATAATTATTTTACTATATCACCCATAATTATTATAAGTAATCTAAAATTTGGAAATGAATAGTGTTTAACAATAAGAGTGAAAATAGATATAAAATATTAAATTATATTTTTCAAATTGAATAAGTAGAAATATACATATATTTTTGATGCAGTAAACAAGTAAAAATGAAGGTAGGAAATATTATATTGAACATTCTTCCACTTTGGAAAAGAAAGAATAAAGTCATGTTCACACGTTTTGAAAACAAATGCGATGACAAAATTAATTTTTAACCGTCGATTTAAATGGAGATTAACGTTCCATATTACACTATGGATATAAATAGTGTAATAACTATTTATCAATTAAGCAACGTCTTTAACATCCTCTCTCTCCCGCCAAAACACACAACAGACATCCCTCTCTAAATTCCTATGAGCTCACTCAAAAACCAAATCTAGCTCACTGATTAAAACAGTGATGGCGTAAATACATGGAATCTTCTAATCCAAGTAATCGCACAGATCTTTGGGGTTGCTATTTTAATAATCATATTGGTTTTATACCAGTAACCGAGTTATGGATAAGGACATCTACTATGGTGCATAGGAAAACAGATTGATAACTACTCTACCATAATAACTCTTTGACATTTACCAAAAATCCAGTAACATGTTATAGGTTATAACACAAATCTCAAACAAACAACAGGAAATGAGATCACTTTTAAGAAGCCAATAATGAACATTATTAGAATCTTGAAGAGATGAGATGTACCATATGCTTTATCAGTTTGATTTTGGTTGGAGTATGCCTCTTGGAACGAACTGTCCTCCATAGTCTGTACAACATACTATATCAGGTAGCTCATAGGCAGAAACCAGGAAATAAGGTTGATACATTGGATTGGTGCTTTGGTAATCAATGACAGAGCCACATTGACGGTGGTCAGTTGAACATCCTTTGTCAGAGAATTATACGTGTCTGTAAAAATTTATGTATTTATAGGTCAAAAATTAACTTTATGCATATTTATTAGAATCTTGAACACCTTTTGTGAAATTCCGGGCTTCGTCATTATTGCTAGTTGCTAGTTGGGAGCTGAGACTTGCATATCTGATTAGAATGGCGTTATAAGGTCCTAATAAAGAAAGGGAATGTATGTTCTGTTTATTAGAAATAGGTTCTTGATTAAAAATCTTTTCTTTCTGATCTGTTATAGTGAACTGTAATTGAGTTAGAATGTGTTCCCACTTCCCACAGCTCTTTTATTGGAACAATGTCTTTTTTCCTTTTTTAGGTGGTAGGAGTGTCAGAAGTCAAAAGTAATTTGGTTGCAGAAGGAGTCCGGCTTGTCAAGAACTTAAATGGTAGTCTCATATCTTATCCTTGTTGAATTGTTTACTATTTGACATCATTTGCACATTGATCTGTAAGACTTAACTTCCATTTCAAATAATTTCTTTGTGAGTTCGCTTGTAGGATCAGAGAAAATGTGTAGCTGCTGCAGGAAATCTTTCTGGTATTGATGATTCTGAGGTATGTCCAATGTCCTATGAAAATTGAACTCAATGTCTGTGTCTCGGGGCACGGGGGCTGGGTGCCTCGGGTCACAACGGCGCCTCGGGGCGGGGGGTGGGCCTTAAGTCCAGCTCAGTTTCTTTACAGGTCTGTGACTGTTAGTTGGATTTATCTCCTATGATTGAACTCGAATCGCTTTCTAATCTGTCTTTGCCATTTAAATTATTGATTATCGATCTTGGTTATAGCAGGATCTGCAAAAATGTAAAAGATGTTTAATCCCCACAAATTCACAACCTTGCTTTTAGTTAATATTAGAGTTGTCTTATCAATTATAAGTGTAATTGTGAAACCAATATTTGATGCATTTCCTCTATAACGGGGCTATATGCAAGATTTCAATTCTCTTATAATGGCAAAATAAAAATCTCTATGTTGTAGTAAGATATCATCATTTGTCAGCTTAGATCAGATGCTTATACGTGGAAATTGCTAACGTTGGTTAGAGACTTGACATGTTGCAGGCCTATATGTAGTGATTCTTTCTGATTGAATTGTTGTTTATGTTTGCAGTTGGTGGCAACATTCGGAAAACCATGCCTACATGCAGCTAGATGCTCATGAGTTCATTTAAATGCTGGACAAGATCCATGACAAGGAGGGGAAAACAAGTTTGGCAATCAAAGGTATATTTTGATGAGAATGGTTCTTATACTTCTTGTCTCATGTAGGACATGGTCTGGGGTCTGTTGCTTTGATAACGCATATCGTTCATCTCTTTCTGTTTGAAATGCAATACAGTGAGTAGATATAGTACAGATCTTGTCATGTACATGCTCGATTTCTGATTTCAAAATTTCCGCCTGTACTTCTATTTGGGATCAATTTCATTGATGAGAAAATGGGTGATTCATGTATTAAGACCTTGAGAACTTGAGAGTGTCGTGGCTTCCTCTTCTACATTGTCTCTTATAAGAAACATTTCTTAAATAGATAATGGAGATTGGCAGTATATTGCTCATAGGGCTTTCTATGGGCTCCTGAGATCTGATGTCACCTGTGCATCATGCAGTTTCACTTCAACTACTCATGATCCTTGTATGGACATTTCTCTTGACTTGAGTGCGTGCAACTCCAGCCGAAAGGATTTTGCTAGTAAGTCCAGTAAGCCAAATGAATCTCTTGTAGGTTGCTTGGACCTCTTTACAAGAACAGAAAAATTTGGATCCGATCAGAAATTGTACTGTGAAAATTGTCATGAAAAGCAAGACTCTTTGAAACAAATGTCCATCAAAAAGCTTCATCTTGTGCTCTGCTTTCATATAAAACGATTTGAACATTCTCCCACCAGAAAAATGTCCAGAAAGATCGATCGCCACGTGCAATTTCCTTTGTCTTTAGACATGAAACCATATATTTATCATCTTCAATTGTAAGAAAAAGATTCGGGAACAGAATCTTTTCGTTTGACGGTGATGAATCAGATGTTTCTACAGAATTTGAAATTTTTGCAGTGGTCACACATTCAGGAATGTTAGATTCTGGTCACTGTGTGATGTATTTGCTTTTGAGAAACCAATGGTACATATGTGACGATGCATGGATAACTGAAGTCGGCGAAGAAGTTGTTAGGGCCTCACAGTGCTATCTGATATACTATGTACAGAAGATGCTCTACCACAAGAGTTGTGAAGATGTTAGCTGCCAGCCAATGTCACTGCGAGCAGATACATTTGTTCCGATAACTGGTTGCTGCTAGAACTTCAATGTTTGTGCGCTGGACTTGGATATGTCTTCTGCATATTCTGTCCTGCCAGGTAATAGTATTGGGGGCCGTGAAGTATGATGGTAAGTCTTGGAGACTCTCCACCCGCCAAGGCATTCCTGCTAGAGGGATGATACTGGAAATTATATGATAATATGACTCAAAATTTGGAGTTCGAGATAGAGAGTTGTTAACTTGTGAGAGTTCTTATAAAGATGGAACCAACATTAGTTTTCCTTTTAAGGCCTTTAGCAGGAGCCTTATGAATGTACAGTAACTTGACACTAACAATGTCGGGGGCATCTTTTGTTTGGTCCCTTTTTAAGGAATAAAAAAAGAAGTTTTATTATATGAGAATTGGCATTGAGAAATTTCAGGACTCGGCTCTGGAACCTGTTTTGCGTTGTTGAACTGTTTATATGATTTCCCTAACATCTTATATGAAAATGAAGTTCCTAAAGGTGCTATCTCCGACTTTCAGGTTGATTGATTAGAAACTTAGGTCCTCTTATCTATTTTCCCACTCCTGACGTCCACATTAATAAGCACCATCTGTTTCATCAGCAAGGAGCTTCAATGAGAAAGAAGTTAAGCAGAGGGGTGGTTGTCTTCATTTTAATTCATTGATCCCTTTTACCTAGCATGATCAGTTGGCTTTTGATTAGTCATCCATCATTAGAACTGAAAAAATGATTTTTTTGAGTTTGATTGCTCAACATGGATTAAAATTGTTCAAAATTTCCCTGATCGGTAATTTTAAATGTGAATGCCTTTTCTTCTGCTCGTTCCTTGCTATTGTTGAATATAGGTGTTCCTTTTCTCATCTACTTTTTCTTGATTAATTTGTGAAACTTCAGCATAACTTGTGTCCTTTTAGTATAGTGATTTATTTACTCAGAACCATGTACATGCCTCAGGATCAAGATTGATGGGATAAAATGAGACCCTTGGTTCGTTCCTTTTCATTCCCTTCATTGTGAAAGGTTGGAGAGCCAACTACCTTCATAAGTACGAAACACAATATTTGATAATTACTCTGCCCAACAAAGTTTTTATTGTGTCTTCTTTTTGTTAAATATATGAACCAAATTGTTTAAGTGCATTTTTCTAACTTTGATTTTTTTAAGGCAGGCGGGGAGGGGGCTCGAGGCAGGGAAGGAGGGGGGGGGGGGTGCCTCGAGGCAAGGGAAGGGGGGGAAGGGGGCCTCGGGGCACGACGGTGCCTCGAGGCGGGGGGAGGGGGGCCTCGGCCATTTATGCTGTATTATTTTTTGAAGTCTGCTTTTACACAGATTATGTTGGATCCTTCGCTCCACTATAGGTGAAAATCTAATAAGTTGGCCATTTATGCTTATTTGGTACCGACGCTTGTGCACATGTTAATCCATTTTGGGAAAAGGATAAAAAAAATGCCCTCAAATTACGTGAAAGGAATAAAAATGTCCTCCATTTATAGTTTGACTCAAAAATGTCATTACCGTCAATATTTTTGTTCAGAAAACCAACTCCAACCTAATTCTCTATTTTACTCTCTAAAAATGAATCTGCTTCTCTCTCCTTAATATTATATAATTATTTTCATTTCATTTTTGTTTCCTTATTTCATAATATAAATCATTTTTTTTCAAATAATAATCTATATAATCTTCATGTATATATAAAATTTTATTCTTTTCAAATTCTTTATTTAATAAAAAATTATTTTATTCTAAATAACATAAATGCGACAAATATTACAGCAAACAATTCAAATCAAAGTAAAATTATTGATGAACTACAATTATATCATAAATATTGTATTATCGTAAAAATTATTTTCAATTTTATATAAATATTTAACTTTCAAGATTGTTACGTATCTCCCATAAATGTTCTATTAATGCATTACGGAGTTCTTTAGATTAACGATTGCAACATGTATCCAATTATTTTGTATACTATTTTACTTCCCCTATTCCATTTTAAACTATTGCATCAAGTATTTTCATGCTCATTAAAAAGTGTAGTTTAATCACTTATCACTATAACATAAAAGTGGATTGCTTGAATTATCAGGTAAATTTTGTACATTCTTCATAGTGAAAAATAATTATAATTTTAAATTGCATATTTAAAGTGATAAAAACTTCTAAAAAATCAAATTAGAAGAATTGTTAATTCAGGAGGGAAATAGTATATTTATCAATAATATATTTTTAGATATTATATTACTTAGAAAATAATTACAAATATTAGAGACTTGATTAATTGTATAATATAAATAATATTAAAATAATTTTAAATTACATATTTAAAGTGCCAACTTTTTTTTAAAAAAAATTAAAAAAAATTATTAATTAAAAAAAAGTAGTAACTTTTCAATAACATATTTTTAGATGTTATATTACATAAGAAAATAATTACAAATAATAATGATTTAATTAATGATATTGTAAAAATAATATTAAAAACCAAAAAGTGAAATAGGGAGGTGAATAGTAGTTCAGGATAATATGGAGAGAGATTGGAGAGGGCATTCTCTATTTTACTCTCCAAATATAGAGAATGAAAAATAAAATAAAAATGGGCTGGAGATAGTCTAAGGAAGCATTTTGGAGGAAGAAATTCCAATGACCTTCCCAAGCTATGGATGCACAAAAGACCATTTATGGAATACACGTATGATCATTACACTTCAATTGGGTTATTCTAGTTCACCTCAAGAGCAGAGAGCAGAACAAATCCTCCTTTGAGTCAAACAGCTATGCGAGTCTACTCTGTTGGAACAAATCAAAAAAAGAGGAAAGAAAAGAGAAGGAAGAGGCAGAACAAAGGCCTACTGATGCCAGGGGAGGGAGCATTTCTTAGAAATCTTTGACTCAAAACAGCTAGGTCGACTCTATTAGAATTTAGAACAAATCAAGAAAATAAATTCTAACATAACAAACTGAACGGATATAAACAAAAACAGCCAAGCAGATGCCATCAGCAGTAGCTGTCAAGCATCGTTAAGTTCACAAAAGAAAAGAAAAAACCCTGTAGATAGAACAAAAACACACAACAAACAATAAGAATGGCAACCATATTGAAATCAATGCACATAACAGGCTTTGCATGATAGAACACGTTATTCTTTGCCAAAGCCCAAATAGTTACAACTTAATGGCACTTGACCAAGATGAAAGCTTGCGGGTCCTCAACTTATATAACATATCCATTAAAGAAAGAGTTTAGATCCAAGACTGTGAATTAGGGCGTTGAATTACTCCACATGGCAAGATAGAAAGTATGTCACCCGGATTTAGAAGATAGAAAAAACAAAAACAAAGTATAATGAAAATTCTAAGAGGCTGAAGTGCACTCTGTTTCATCCATGTCATTCATCAAACTCATGCATGTGATCTAACAGATAGTTTGCAGCCATCTCCTCATTTTTGTTGCATGCAAAAAATACTTGCAACACCAAAGCTCGATCGAAGCCCATAGCTTCAAGCTGTAAAGATAAACACCAACAAAGCAGAAATGGACAGCAACATCACATCAGAATAATATTTCATATCTGCTAAAGGTCAGTGAAATATATATCACAACTGAAAACGTAAAATTTGGAAGACAGAGTGACATCCATAATAGTTTGCTTCTTTTTAGCTTTCAAGATACCAAAGGGATAGGTAGGTAGTGGAAGATCAAAAGACATGTGCAACTTTTACTAATGTATCAATTTTGTGGATATAATAAATCAGCTGATTTTGCTGAAAACAAATGATAACACAGACTCAATAGTCCTTCCAGGTAAATCACATGCAATGCAGCATGAAACTAACAAGTAATGCTCCATCCAAAAAAATAAAAAGTAATGCTCTATCAAGGTAGAGAAGCCATTCTTGCTTTACCAGTTTGAGAGGATTCTCTGGAGATTACCTCGATCAATATTTTTTATGAACTTGTGTAAAAAGAACACAAGCACGAATTTTTCATAAAAACGTGGTAATGAGAAAGTAGCAACATCCCCTCAGGTGTCGGGCAGGGGTGGAAAATTGTGTTAAATGGCTTTAGGCACCCAAAGGTGAGGCCTGGTAGGTTGTGATGTGGGATGAAAATCATGGGAGACGAGGGTTCAAATCCCGGCAGAGACAAAAAATGATTTCTTCACATTTGCCCAAGTCTTGGTGAGCAGAATAACCCAATAGTTACGGTGGTAGAAGGTAGCATAGGCACCCAGTCGAATAATTGAGGTGCACGCAAATTTGGCCCGACCTCCACCATACTTTAATAAACAAAACAACACATGCTGACAAGTGTAACCTAATGTTTTCCACACAGATTTACCATTTGGCTCTTGATATGAGGAAGAAGAGACTCTGAAAAGAGTAATTCCGTATCAGTACGGTACAAGATTAAATGGAGTGCCAACTTAATAACTCATTCACATGGCCATGGGGATTTAAGGCAGGAACTTGTAAATGAAAAGGAGACAAGAATAATATGGCAAACTACACCTTGCATTTGGCAGACAATATGGAAAGATGGGAATATTAGGTGTACTGAAAAAAGGGAGGAAAAAAAAAAGCAGAATCAAGTTTAACAGTTTGTGATAGCTGTGTTTATAGAGAAAGGCAGAATGTAGAGAAAGTGGTGAAATCTCATGGATTCATTAGTGCTCTTTGCATTAAGAATCCGTAAATGCATTGTTGTGGAATATTACATTAGGTGGTTACTCAACACAGCATTGAGGAATATAACGGTAGCATAATACTGGTGATCACTCTTGTCAGTACAGTGTAAGCACCTTTGAAGCCTAAAACACAAAGATATAGCTGTTAAATAAGACATTCCTAAATATGAAGGATCTGTTTTTTTTTTTTAAATCAAATATTACACATCGGCACATGAAAAATCATGGGCATAAAAGGTGCAGGCAGCTATCTAATGTTCCATGCAAGAAAATTGAGTATAAGTTTTAAAAAACTGGCTCGGTGCTGCACCCTCAGCACTTCAACTATCAAGTAATAATTTGCAAATCCTACCAGTGTCGTGTAAAACGAAGCAGGAACAAGGCGTAGGCTTGTCCTTCCTTGTAATGATTTAATGATCATTGGAAACTCAATTCATAGATGTTATGGCTTTGTGTTACATAAAAGAAAAGTATAATTCCAACAACATGAAAACGCACCAGCAATCACTCTGAGGTGTTCCCCAATAACATTTGAGTCTTACAGGAAACTGTCATGAAATGAACTAGATCTAACTGAACCTGTAACCATGTGGCACAAGGCTAAAAGATAAATGAAGAACTTACTCGCTCAATAGCCTCACGCTCTTCAGGTGTGACAGTCACAGCTTGTGGTATAGCCCCTGCCGGCTGCCCGGGCACGTTCCTGATAGTACCATATTATGACAAAGTCAGCCTCACATACAGATACGGAGATGTCAAAAAAAGGATTTTGGATGGCTAGAAGTGTAAGTTGCTGTGCCTCATATGCATCCAGCTCCCTAATTCAAAACAAGAAGTTCTCACCCTTCCCCCTCAATGGGTTCATTGATGAGGCGCAAGAAGTCAGCTTGATGCTCTTGAATCAGCCGCATCAATTGAGGATTTTGCTTACCCAACTCCTGGAGCATTGGCTGCAGAGTGAAAAAAACGTCACTGTTCCAGGTTCCAGAAACCATTTGTAAAAGCTTTGAGCAAACAAAATTAAAAGCCATGTGTGTCAGTCTGTGTGAGATACCTGCAATATCTGTGGGTTTGCTTGCACCATTGCTCGGAGGGCTTGAAACTGTTGAGGGGAAAAAAGGTTAAAAAATATACTGACAAATTAATTACCAATTTTACAAAGGTAGGATGTGCACCTGTGGACTATTGCTTAAGAAATCCAAATTTCCAGCTCCAACATTTGAACCCACATTTGGAAGGCCCTGATGGTAAATTTGAGATAATTTTTAGCAGTGAATAAAATGTGAGAGCACAAACTTAAATTTTCTGCTGGATTTCACCACCTGAGGAAAGAGATCCAAAGGATTAGCATTTGGCCCACCAGACGGAACTGCTGGCTGTGAAGCCTGAACTGGAGGATTTACAGCCTGTCCACTGGCAGGAGCAGCAGGTGGGATTTCTGCTTGCTCAGGAATACCCTGAATGATAATAGGTGTACTTTAAAGTCAATTAAAAGATGTGATATTAGAAGACAAAAGAAAATACTAGAATCTATCACTAACTGCCATCAGAACACAAGCACTAACTGCCATCAGAACGTGAACATTTTCCTACTTTCTGAACTACTTATATTTTCTGGGCAAAGTAACTTCAGGAGAATATGAAGCTTCAGGAATGCTATGTGTTCGATGCACAAAGTAAAGAACTTAATCAATTGTGAACTCACAGAGTACAGGTATTCAGAACTAAATCAATTGTGAACTCACAGAGTACAGGTATTCAATAGCTCTCTCTGGATTGTTATATGCAGCCCGTAGAGCACGCACAACCGTATCCCGTTCCCAACTTCCACCACCCATATCAAGAATCTGTTGAACCGTAGTTTCTAAGGTACTTCCAGCAACAAGGTTTGATGCCGCTTGGCCATACACATCTGTCAAGGGACTGTTTGACAAAGAAAGTAATATAAAGCATGACCAAACTAATCACATAGCATGACCAAAAAGTAATTTTCTAGTCCAAGATGTTATGATGTACTCACTTAGCAGCAGCTGGAGCTGGTGCTGGTGCTGGTGCTGGTGCTGGAGCTGGAGCTGATTGGGCGCTAAAAAACCAAATAAGCTTAAGCTAACTAAACCACAAACAAAAAAATTGATTCTAAGCATCTTCCAACCAACAGCAAAAATTTATGGGGAACAGAAACTCACGGTGCCACACTTGCAGCAGTTGCTTGAGGTGCTACTGTCTGTGTAGGTTGGCCTGTGGATGTTGCAGGTTGGACCTAGTCAAACAGATACCATCAGCTAACCATTACAAATTCATAAAACCATCTTTAGATGGTTCAAAGAACAAGATGTTAGACTTCAAGTACCCCAGAACAGCACAAGTAATATAATCATTACACAAGCCTCAGCAAAATCACTCTCTCAGCGCATAGCTCAACTATAGAACTCATAAACCAAACATGTGTCTCCAAATATACAAGTACAAGTGTAGGTTACAAAAACAATCAACATTCATCACATGTTTTTAGCAACAGGAGAACATCGGGACAGATGTCATCAGCTCCCAAATAACCATTATAGATTCATACAATCATCTTCAAATGGTTCACAGCATAAGATATTAGGCTTCAAGTGCCCCAGAATAGCACAGGTAACATAATCATTTCACAAGACTCATAAAAATCACTCTCTTTCATCGCATGGTTCAGCTACATAACCCATAAACCAAACATCCGTCTCCACATATACAATTACAGGTGTAGACTACAAAAACAATCATCATTCATCACATGCTTTGCAACAGGACAACAAAAAATATTAAAGGAAGGTAGTGATCACAACAACAGCTATACACATCTAATTTAAAGGAAGTTGAATTCAATCTCAATCGTCTCACTAGAAACAAAAAGTGCATTAAGAAGTCAGCAAGTAGAGCTCTCACCGAATTTGAAGGCGTTGGCTGTGTAGCTGAGGTTCCACTTGTTGAAACCTTGTTCTACAATGATCATGGGAGGACAAAAATTGGAGATGAACCATTATCAGCCAATAGAAACAGAAAATATATATTCACACAGTTCATGGAAGCATGAAATACCCTTACAGTCATCTGGGAAGAATTTCCAAACTATAGACAAACCCTTTGTAGAGCACATGCTTAAATAGTTAAATTACTTTGAAGAATAGGTACCTTGGAAAGCATTATAACGACAAAACTATTTTCAGCAACTTTGTTTTCCTCCAATGTTGTAGGGTCCTTGAGAACTTTACCCTGGTGGATAAGCATCTGTTGTGCAGCGGGGTAGACATCTTGACCTTGAACTGTTTCTATGCTTTTCTTCACATCAGCAACCTAAATATTTATTATGTGGAGCAAATCAGTTTGTGCGACAGAGGAAAAAGAGAGAGAGAAAGCATTGACAAAGAAATTACAAACATGATTAAGATTGGGACTTTGTTTAAAAGTAAATGACGAGATCAACGCTTGCGATGCTGTTCCGATTTTGTTTTTATTGCTATATTTACTCTATTCTTAAACAAGAAAGGGTGTAAACATGTGAATGTACACAAAGAGGACTTCAGCTATGGAATAAGAATAAACAGGAAAAAGGCAAATTAGGAAGGGGAAGTAGCTGTAAATGCTGCACAAGCTCTTCAACCCTGTCTGCACAATATTCTTAGCACCAAAACAAAGGAATGAATACCACTAAGAGACCAAAAGAAAAATAAAACAAAGCATTATCAACGAAAAGCCAACAGAAAAGAAAAAAACATAGCAGTGTGTCTTCTAATTCGACGTATGCAGGACCATCTCATACAATGTAATTTTAATTCTCTTGTCTTCTACCTCTAGAAAAATTGGGTTGAGTAGTTGTAGCTTCAAGAACATCCGGGTCAAGAAAGAATTGCACTCATGAGGGTCTTATAAGGGCACTGGGTCCTATGAAGTGCTTAAGAAAGAGGCAGTAGCCCTAATTCAACCCTTAAAACTAGCTTTCGACTGTACAAGAATTGGACCATACTACATCCTCAGAAATAGAGAAACTCCATTAACAAATCCAATGGCTTTGCTAACATTAAAAAAAACAACTAAAATCACCCCCAAGTCCAAACTCAATTGGAAACTAGAAGTCACTCCAAACTCTTCCCAAGAAAAACCAAGAAATTGTTTCCTTAAAAAGTTAGGGACTTGCAATAAAGCTTCCACCAGTTTAACTTATGTAGAAACTAATTTATTGGCTTATTTTGATAATCACGGTGTCCGGACCAGCCTTCGGACACCTCAACTAAGTCCACCGGATAAATGTCACCTCACACTAAGGCTTAGGACAACTCATCATAGTACTAGATATATAGCAGGACACTACAGAATCTACTCAGTAATAAATAATCATTCAATTCGACTCGAAGAATTCACATAAAATCACTCAGCAGCATTAAATACCATCAATTCACGAATCAAAACAATTCAATAATACTTGAAACAACCCCTCCCAAACCATGTACCATTAGCACCCTAAAATTCACAAACAAAGTCGCCACTGACTTTGACTAGAACTATATATAAAGTTTTTTTTGATGTTACAACTCTACATTCACTACTCCAGAGGAGCAGTCAGTGACTTTTTTTTAGTAGTCGATGACTTAAAACCCTGAATCTACATCAGCCGCTAGGAAACCCTAATCAGAGCTCAATCGCCGCTTACAACAACTCAATTTGATAGTTGAACACAATTCACAAACATAAACGCATGAAAGCATGTATATCATACAATACAAAAAGATATATAGAGATCGATAGTTACTGTGTCTTCGGGTTTCACTTCGATCTCGAAGTGAGTGCCTTTCAAAGTCTTCACAAAAATCTTCATCTTCAAACACTTGTTTACACGTCCTTCCACTTACGACGCCGGCGCCCTGCAACTTCCGGTCAGTGCCGGCGTTGAATTTGTAAAGTTAACGAATGTGTTTATAGAAAATTTAGCAGATAGAAGAAAGGCTTAAGCAGAAAGTTTACACTGAAAAGGATTTTTAATGTCTTTATCACGCCTTATATACCTGGGGAAAAAAAAGGGTAGTGATTTGGTTACCCCTAGGTTTCGTGACAGCTCAGAATAAACAAATAATGTGAAGCCACGTCAGGTACAGCGGTGTTGGTAAATTATCTCTTAATATCATTTTTATTTCTATTAGGACTATAATATTACCCTACCATCTTTATTTTATTCAAATATAGTTGATATAATAAAAATCTATTTCTCTTCTATTTGGATACTGTCTTTTTTTTTTTTTTTTTTTTTAATAATACATTTATCAACCCTTTAACCCAATCAAATTTTATATTGGGTAAAAAAATAATACAATGAGGTCTGCTTATTTTTCTATGAAAAATTTAATAATTCATTTATTAACTCATCCAAATATTTTATATTTCTTGCAGAGACAACATTTATTGATGTAGATGAATAATTAAATATAGAAAAAAAAAAAAAATTTTATAGCAAATTTTTACATTACATTAATATTCATGAGTATTTACTTGAAAAAAAATGAGTATTTGCTTATATGGCAACTTCTCTTCATACAAAATTTAGTTTTGCTCTATTGAGGGAATAATAAGATTAGTTCCTTGTGATGGTAGACTTGTTTTCATTGTCTTAATCTTTGATATGCCTCCTTTTTTTTTTCTTCGTGTTGATACGGGTAAAAACATACAATAGTCCGTATAATGGGTTTATTTGTCACAAAATGCAAATGTTTCTTTTTCAAAACATTAACATAGGTCTTCGGCAGACATCGAAAAAGGGGTGAAAATAATTTATTTATCATGGCTCTATCTACTCATTAAAAAAAGAATAAAGAGTTTTGCATCTGGGATGAACATATAGTCCTGGAGAAAAGTGAGAGGGGGCCTACGAGCCTTCTCTCATTATTTTCGGACCACCCATCTCATCTTTCTCCTTCGCCAATTTGGTGAGATCAAATTTCTAGAATAAAGTGAAGTGATAGGACTTCTTCCAAGTCCTCCTTAGAAAGAACTCACTGAGCTACTTACGGAATCTTGAGTCTCTTTCGACGCCGAGTGTAGGGGTGGGAATAAGAATTTAATATATAGTTACAATTTCAGTGTAAAAAAAAACATATTAATCTTGGAGTTGTGGATGATTGAGACAGCTAGTTGTAAGATATTTTTCGTAATTTTTCTTTAACAAGTTGTATTCATTGATTACGCTAATAAATGAGAGAAGGATAATATATCATCCATCAATCCAAACATATTATATTTGTCTACCCCCATCCTACCAAGTAAGAAGGTCATCATTCAATAGAATACTATCCTAAAAAAGAATCAATCAGTACTCAAAAATACGATGACTTTATCCTTTTGAAAAAGTCCTCATTTTCTGGCGGTCAAGTCTTTCCTGAAGCAACCATCAATCCTTTGAAGATGCTATCCATGAATTGCGACTCTTTCAATCATAGATCTGTCCTTAATAAAAATCCAAATAATAAGGCATCGATTTTTTATTTTTATTTTTTGTTTTGAGATTGACATAGAGGGTGTTTGCTCAACTTTAAGTAGTTTTCAGCCCTCAAGAGTGTTTGGATATTTTTAAAACGACTTAAAAAAAAGTTAAAAGTAGGTATTCCCTGCTATTCATTTTTTAACTTAAAAATTACCGAAATTTGACTTTTTAAAAATTACTTTTTTAAGCTAAGCCAAATGGGCCCTAGGTCTTTCGTCTACCCTAATGAAACCTAAAATTTCACTCCCTTACGTCCTCCTTTTGATAGACTAGTTTGCACATCTTTTCTTTTGACGCTCATTCCTGACTTGGGGAGTGCTCTCTTTCTTCTATGTCAGCGAATAAGTTGATAAGATTTTTCTAGTTAATAAATGAATTATTAAATCTAGAGTAGCATAGGAAAATAAATATATCCCTTTGTATTATTTTTCATCGGATAGAAATTTTGATTGGGTTAAAGGGTTAATAAATGTATTATTTAAAAAAAAAAGGTTTAATGGGACATGACATCTAATAGAAAAATGTTTTATTATGTCAAATATATTTTGATTAAAGTAGGGATAATTGGATGATATTGTAATCCTAAAAAAAAATAAAAACGATATTAAGGGGGGGGGGGGCAATTTTTCAAATATGGGTGACCATTCAAAAAATTTACTCTCGCCATACAAATACATTTATTTGATACAAGTGTGCACAGATGTTTTATTCGAATTAAATTGAAAAAATCAAATCATATAGAATCTTTTATACAAGTTCAAGTGTTCAACTATATGTTTGGATGACTATTATGTATTATTTTTTCATATTGTATCATATTGTTTTGTATTATATTATATAGGAAAAAAGCATAAATTTTTTCCTAAACTTGTTCCGAAATGTCAGTTATGGGCTTAAGCTATTATGACGACCTATTACATACATTTAATGTTAGAAAGTGAATTTAATACTCTAAGACATGTAACACCACTCTCACAGTATATGGTGTATTACACTCGTCGCCACATCAACACTGTATTAGAGACACATCAGATTTGTGATTTCATATATTCTTTTTGTTTTGTTTTCTTTATTACTAAACTTTTCTTTTGTTAACTCTATTTTACACTAATTAATCCCTAATCAATTATTAAAATTTTCTAATAATTATATCTTCTTCATCACTGAATCTCACCCACTTTATCTCTAATCTCATCAGAAAAATCATTCTTTTGAATTTATATCACAATTCACTTTGTCTTCTCCGACGAAGAACAACTAACCCAGCACCACCACAAACCCACCTTCACAATACAATTTCCTCTTATTTTTCGACAAATCATTAGCCACCAAACATCCACCTTAACCACCACAAAACAGCCACTAAAAACCCGAAATCATTCACTGACAAACATCGAATTAGATCCCTTTACGTTATCCTTTGTGATTTTATTAGTTGGATTTGTTTTGCAGGTGTTTCGGCGAGCTCAATGCTTCAGCCATGGCTCTGATGACTTTTCAATGAGCTCAACGCTTTTAAATCTGAACAACCAACAAACAACACCAATACTATACTCACACCGTTGTGATACTTTGAGGTTGTGATGGAAAATAAAAAAATTGTGAAGAAAAATAAAGAGTGAACAAGAAGAAGAGGGTTATGGGTGGGAGAGGAGGTTTTTGATTTTCTTTCTTTTTCTTAACTTTAATTTTTCTGATGCGCAAGTTTTTTATTTTTTTATTTTATTTGTTTGCCACGTCAGTTTAGGTGGTAAATAAATTCATTTTTAAGTAGTAAATGTATGTAATAGGTCGCCATGATAGTTTAAGGCATCATTTGTTTGCACTTAATGATGGTCTGAATCTTAATCATTCAAATGCAACCCATTAAGTGCGTTTGTTTTTTTAGATTTGAATCTTACTCATTCAGATTCAGCCCATTAAGTTCTTTATTTTCTTGTTTAAAAAGTCTCTTAATGGACCTGAAAGCATCTTAATGAATCAGATCTATTAGAGAGTCTAAACAACATTAAGACTTATTTAATAAGCCACAAAAATCACGTCTTCTCTCTCTCACGCACAACTTTTCTTCTCTTTCGCTGTCGACTTTCTTCTTCTCTTTTCTCAATCAAACACCATTTTTTTCCTATTGAACAGGTAAGTTTTCATAATCTTTACAAATATATTTTTTTAGTAAATTTTTTATATTAACACTTTTTTTTGGGTCTATTGATGTTTGTCAAGAATTCTTGTTGCACAAATATTTTTTGGTGTATTATGTTTATGAAGAACTCAAGATTTTTGAGTGAAAAAATACTTCTCATGATTAAAAACAACATATATTCGTCATAATTAAAAACAACAACATATATACTTTGAGGTCTCTTATTAAAATTTGCTTTAGGCCACTAATTTTATTAAGTTTCTATGATTATCAAATCTGCTTGTATGATCAAACCACTTGTTAGATTACACTAAATATATATCTTAATATTGAATTTTGTTTTAGGCCACTAATTTTATTGAGACACTGTGATCATCAAACCCACTTGTGAAATTAGACTAAATATATTATTGTAGTTGAAATATGTATATAATTGAGGCCTCTTATTAAAATTTTGTTGTTGGATAAATTTTTTTCTTAAAAGATGTATTTACTACGAATTTTAAAAAAAATCATGTTACAATAATTTTTATTTTGATATATAATTTTATATGCACATTCAGAACTTGAAAATAAACAGTCTTAATTAGTCAGTGTTCAAATTAGAGATCACATCTTGATATTCGATGTAGGCATCAAGATCTTAATGCACATCTTAATATTCTGTAACGACATGTTCCCGTCGTTATAGAAAAGCCATCAGAGAAAGAATTTGGGTCGGTCAGAAAACTTTTTCGTAGTAACTTGAGAATTCCTAGCCTAGTCCAGATTTGGATGAAATCGAAGTCAGTAAGGTCTAGGGAGATCTGGTAACGAATGAGAGATCTAATTATGAATTTGATTACATGAGTGGATAGCTAAGACGTTAAGAAACCCGTACGACTTTACGAAATCAATTTCGGGTGAGTAGAACTTTCGAAACTGATCTTAGCGTGAATGGGTAGTTTCTAAGTGTCATGGGATGAAGGTGTGTTGTGAAATGGGGGTTTGAAACTCTTAATTTGATTCTTTGTTTCCATGCAAGCCTCTAGGGAGGTATTATTCCCGCTAGGGGCGGGGCCATTGTGGTGGGATGGGGGCCGCCATAGTGGGATAGTCGAGACTTAAGTCGGAAATAAACCCCAAAACGTTAATTTCTGTGCAAGTTTTGTTCTTGAGAGCTAGGAGATGATCCCAGGTGATTTCTTGATTGTCTTCCATGATTTTTGGTGCAAAAGGTAAGGATTTTACTCCCTTAATCCGTTTTTCAATCCGTGGAACGTAAATTTATGGATATTTATCATTGGAAGAGGGTTTTGGCCTGAAGTTAATGGTGGGAAAGAACCCTAGCTGCACTTTAGGATCATGGGTTTGGTCTTGGGTTATTGGGTTTGTTGTAATCCGGATAATTAGACCTTTGATTGTTGATCCTTGCGTATATTGATTGTTTGTAGACCTAGAACAAGTGGAAAGAATCCGGGAAGGGAAGAAATTAAGTTTCTTAGGAGGATTCAAGCTTGTTTTCGAGATAGGTGATGGTTTGATTTCTTGTTTGTGATGTATGCTAGCAATTGCTTTATTGTAATGTATGTATGTATACGAATGTTGCACTATTGATCACACCTAGTGCAAATGAGTATGATTGAATGATTGTATGCCATAAATCAACACTTGATTGTATGATTTTGAAAATGTACATTGTGATTGTGATTGTGGCTTGTTAAATGGATCAGATGTTACGTTCCAACACACTCTCTGGGATCGGATGTCACGTACCGACATACATATTGAAACGGGTGTCACGTTCCAACACACTGACTTGTATTGGGTACCACGTTTCGATGCACTAACAGTTTGAGTATGAGTTCTATGAGAGGATCATTGAATTTTCGTGATTACTTGTTAAGGAGAATGTGGAATTCTAAGTTGTTCATGATTGATAATCGGTATATGTGTTTATATTTTGTATATGCATGTTCACTATGTTGTAACTGTTTGTGTATGTTTCACTTACTAGAATAGCCGTGTGATCCTACCAGTATACTGTGGTTGTGTACTGATACTGCACTTGCTCTTTCTTTGTTGAGTACAGGGCATCTTCAGGCTGCTACTGACAGACCTTGTTTAGGAGATATCAATCGAATTCAAGGGTGAGTCAGTTCTTCCCGGCTTCCATGAGTTCTCTTTTTGCTCAGTCCCTCTTATTCAGACTTAGATTAGTACTCTAGATGATTAGTTGTTTTAGCTTTCGGGGTGTGCCCCTTTTTATTTAGACTTATGGTTCTTTGTTAGAGTTTTGGTAGATTGACTTTCAGTTCTAGGGAATATTTCTGCAATGTTTTGATAGTCGTTGTTAGACTTTTGCAGTTTATGGGAACTCTACTTTATTTCTACATTTAAACCTGCTTCCGTATCTTTAAATGTGTAGTTCTTGGGTTAGCTAATTAGTATTAATGGTTCTTCCACCGGAGGGTTAGTGTGGGTGCCAATCACGACGGTCTGGGTCGTGACATATTCAGATATTCATTCAGATTTAGACGTCTTAATCTTAATAGAAACAAATGAGGTCTAAGCGTATAACTAACTTTTCACATAAATTCAAGGAGAAATCTATGCCTTTTCCCTATTATTTTACTATTTTAATAAATACATTATTTAAATAAATTATATTGTTCTCTATCATTACATAATATCACACATCAATAATTTGAATGATAAATTTACAAGAAAAATAGGGTACGCTATAAAGATGTATAGAGTTGCTACGAAAAGGTAGGGTAAAAGATAAAATAAGATTATCTTATATCTACTATACGATATTAAAAATATGAAGGTCCTTAGAAATATTGATTAAACTTTTTGTCCATCACTAAAAGACTTACAATTGACCAAATTGCCATTTATAAACAAAAAAAAATCATAATTACACATATATAGTAATAATATATATATTTTGGAAAATAAAAACCTATTGCAAGTTTTTTTGAAAACAAAAATCTGTCGTAATTTTTGGCTGTCATATTTTTTGATAAAGTAAAATTTGCCTTATTTTTAAAAGAGAAGTATTGAAAATAATTCGTAAATTTTGCGTAAATTATTAGTTTCATTTCTGAATTATTGATAGTTTTAAAAATACACTTTACTTGACTAATTGAACTTAAATACACTTCCAAATCTTGCAACGTGAATGAAATACATCCCTAAATTTTCGTCTTGTATAAGGGTATTTTTAACACTTCTCTCGACTTTTTATTAAGAATTTCATGGTCCTACGAGAATTTGAGACCACTTGCTATGTCATTGGGTGTATCTAAATTTAATTACTCAAGTAGACTAGTAGAGATATGTTTGTAAGCTGTCAAACTAATAATTTATATCAAGTTTAGATGTGTTTCCAATACTTTTCTCTCTTTAAAAAAAAAAAATAAGTATAGTAAGACTCTGTAAGAGTCCTAACAAAAAACAAACAAAAGCTACCTTAAATACAATTGACTTAGAAAATAAAAATACGTGTAACGTGTATCAATTAAACCAAAAATATACCATTAAAAAAAATGAAATCTGCTAAGATGAAAATTTTAGGTGCTTATATTGTTTGTAAATTATAGATACTTTATTATATGAGACAGATGTTGTTTGTCGTACTGACCTTGTATACTTTGTGCTTGATATTTTTTACTTTTAGTGTATGGTCTTATTAAATTAAAATAATAAGACTTAAAATTGAATGTCTAACTATTTTTTTTCTGTTATAAATTGCAATGGTCAAAATAATTTATACAAAATTTATAAATAAGTCAAATATTAAAATTTTCACGCCCAAAGCATAAATAAAGTAGTACATGTTAATGGAAGATAATTAAAAAGTTGGTGTAGAAATTTCTAAAATAAAGCACATATAAATGTAATTGCTTGTATTTTAAATTCAAATCAGTGTTGAAAAGAGAATTTGCTATCTCAGATCTAAACCCAATAAACAGTATAAAAAAACAGCTAAGTTCATGATTAATTCATAAGCTTTCACTTTTAAAATTCCTTTATACCATGCACACAGGGCGGATCTATGTGCAGTCGTGGGGTGCCACGGCACTCAGTGGCCTTGATTGAAATTTCGTTTATGTATGTATATAGATATCGGATATCTCATAAATATTAAACTTGCCACCTAGTGAACAAGTTGATGCATTGTGCCCCTGGTGGCAGGTTGAGTTTCTCCCCCCAAGCATGTGGGATCAAATCTTGATGGGTACGTTTTAATTGTACATATTTTATGATGCAATTCTTTTTCTTCTTCCTTTTTTCACAAAAAATAAAATCACCACATGGATGCGAACCCGCATTGTCGCTGCAATCAGAAGTACTATTACCATTAGGCTATGAGCACTACATGCCGATATATGCTTTATTTTATAATATACACCAAATGTTAACATGTTGTGAAACACTAATTTGTATTTTATTGACTTTTTTTCTCTTTTTTATTTTAAACATAAAATATTAGTCTTTTCAATTTAATTTATGTGATACACTTTCTTTTTTAGATTATTTCAAAAGAATATTATTTTTCTATTATTAAAAACAACTTTAATTTGTATTTTTTCTTTTACCCTTAATGAAATAATATTTAGTCATACAAATGACTAAGATTTGTTTTAAATCTTCTACCTCCTCCAAAATTTTCTTTTCTTTTTGTTAAAAGTTTTTGAAATGACGCTGAATTTCTCTTACTCTTTGTTTTATTATCTAAATTATTTGACTGCATATGAAAAAAGAAGTAGTTAAGATTATGATAATTTAAATCTTATCGAAAATGATTTAAATTACAAAATAAAATGCATGTTGCAATAAAGGACGGCATAAAAATTATAGTGAAATCTCACATGATTTCGTCGGTCTTTTAAGACATTTATATTATGAGTCAAAACATCAACATAAGATTTCGTTTCTGTCACTGAATTATGCATGTGAAAAATTTTCAACCACTTTATTTAAGTATGTTAGATAGAGCTTGAACTATTAATAAATATAAATAACTATGTCATTACTAAGTGTATTCAAAATATGAAAATTCAACCAAGTGCAATTATAGAGGATATTGTTGGAAGGCTTTTTCTTTATGCCAAGTTGTCATAATTTATTTATTTATTCGATTCATTTGTCTATATAAACTCAAAAGATAAATAACCGAACAACAGTCCCAAGTTGTTATTTACAAGGGTAAAATAGATTAAATATTGGATCGATTTAATGAACATGTCTATTTAAAGGCCATATGGTACCCACGACCTTTAAATCCTGAATCCGCCTCTGCATGCACATTAATTAAAAATTTATCTTTTTATGAAGAAAATGTCCTTTAATTTGTATTTTAAAATATCTTTTGATTCCTCTTGAACCAAACATAATACACCATATAACAATCATAGTCACTAACTCACTATATATACTTTATCCCACGTGAGATTATGATTGAAGTGTTTATAATTATATTGTTTGATGCTAGAGTTATAGTTTACTTATGAAAGATTTTTCTTTAACACTCCCTACAAAATTAATTTTGGCATAAAAATAATTATACTAAATGTATATCTTGGGCATCTAATATAGATCAGAGATATTCTATCATTTTTTCTTCATGAATTTTCGCAGGTGAAATTTTTTATGAAACAAAAATATAGGTGCTTTGATAACGATAAATTATTATGATATCTTGGACATATTTTTTAATTTAATGCACCATATATATATATATATATAATATTTTGATTATTTGTTTATGATTGACATATTTGTATGAATAAAAATCTAAATAAATTTTCTTAAACTCTTTCTTGAAATAATGCACTTGAATATTGTAGGACTGTTTATTTTTCTTGGACTCTTTCTTGAATAATGTACTTGAATCTAAATATAATTTCTTGAGTTCTTTCTAGCTTGAAATACTTGTTTAAAACTTTTAATATAATACGACTTTCAAATAATTTAACTTTAAAAGCCCATTTGGTAGAATTAATAAGCATATGAACCATTAATAAAGAAATATAAAATACAATAAGCTTCAATAGTAGAATTCAACAATAAAAAGTTTGAATTAAGGAAAACTTAAATTCATGAATTTTGAGGTAAAGTATCTAGCTCTAAATGAAACTGTAGAGGTAGGACGGGAGAAAAAACTAAGTTCCCAATTGGTACCCCGGAAAATATTACGACGAGAAAACTATTGTGAGCAACATCGTTTTCCTCCAATGTTTTTGTGTCCTCTAGAATTTTACCCTTGTAGCTGTGGATTCGCATCTGTTGTGCATCGGAGTAGAAAACTTGACCTAGAGCTATATTTATGATTTTCTTCACATCAGCAACCTAAATATTTATTATATGGAACAAATCAGTTTGTGCAACAGACGTAAAAGAGAGAGCATTCACAAAATTGCACTCGGGCCTAGGGTCCGGCCTCATAAACTACGTAATCATAATTCAATTCTAAAAGCTAGCACATATTCAATGTCTCTGCTAATTAAACATTAAACAAAACAATTACACTCAATTTGACAATTGAGCATAAACACAGCATGTATAACATACAAAAATTAATAAATAGAAAAGAGATCGATAGTTACTGTGTGTTCGGGGTTCACTTCGATCTCGAACTGCGTGCCTACCAAAGTCCTCACAAAAATCTTCATCTTCAAAAGCTTGTTTACACGTCCTTCCAATGAATATGTAAAAACGATAATAGAAAGGTTAATGAATTTATGTGTTATCACGATTTATATAAGGTAATAATTTTGGTTACCACTAGGTTTTGTAACACCTCCTAATTAATATAGGATTATAATATCGTCCTAACTATCCTTGTTTTTTTTCAAAATATACTTGATATAATAAAACTCTTATAAAAGGATGTGTTTTATGGGGTGACTAAATTGTTTCGGGAAATAAGACATCGACGGTCAAAAAAGGAAAAAGAAAATCTAACCGACTTAGAAAGAATAATTGGGACAACCGTATTATACACTTAAAAGTATTTTTGCACTTAAAAAATGAAGAAAAAAATTAATTAAATTAATCCGATGAATAATTTCAACTATAAACTCAATTAAAATTTCACACGAATTAATTTATTATGGAGGGAAAACTGAATTACATTAAACCCAGATAAACTCCTAACCGTCTTGTCTGCATCAATTTTTTACTTTTTTTTTTTTTTTTTTAAAAAAAGAGAAACTTACCGAAATTTCACTAGTTTAGGAGCTAATTACTTAAATACACGCTAGTTTGCAATATTATGAATCTTACAAATTTTGGTGTGTTCAGATACGTTCAGATACATGTATGTTAGGATACATAGAATCAAAAAAATAGGTGTAATTTGTTTTAAATATATTGTATCCAAGTGAATTCACATGTGTCTAGAACATAACAAATCTAGCTTGCTTCTCTCGCCTCCCTCCTATTTCCCTCGTCACTCTTATGTATTTAGTATATCAGATACGTGTGAATCACGATTCGCACTAAATCAAGCAATAGTGCTTGCATTTATTAAGCATTGTACATGTACACTTAGTTCATTCTATAACATAGCACTGTTGTGTTGCAATAATACAGTGGTTGGTTGGCTCGTCATAAATATATACATAACCATAGGCATAATTTAGTATATTTTCCTTCTCACTTTGTTAGGTTTGTTCACTCGTAATTAGTTAGGCTTTTATTTCTTGTATAGGTGTATGAAGCTAATAACTAGTCAAAAGTACAATACTCCTCACGTTTTATATTATTTGACTCTCATTCTGAAAATAGTTTTTAATTTTTTATTTAATTTGTAAAATCAAAAAATAATTATCACGTACGGAGAACAAATTTTTCTTATTCTGAGTAGACAAATTAAAATTTTTATAACATCATTAATATAATTAATTTAACAACATACATCTCTACCTTAAATTTTCTTCAAGACCATATACATATATATTAATCTCAGTCAGGTAATATGTAACGAAGCAAAAAAGTACTATGTTTTGTTGTTCATACACATGAATGAAAGCAACTGAAACACTTCAATGAATGTATCCAAAGCAGTGTCATCGGATATGCAGTGGCGGAGCCAGAATTTTCGTCAAGATTATTCAGACTTTAGACCTTGCTTTCTCTTTTTTAAAGGAAAAAAACGGAACTAAGAAAATTAAATAAAATGCCTTGGTTTGGGCTCAAACCCACGCCTCCTCCACGGCAAATGTGAACAGTCTTTACCATTGGGCTATCATTCTTTACTATGTTAAGTGTGTTCAACAATTAATATATATCCAAAAATATCGATATTTAACATATATACTCATAAAAATTTTCCGACGAAGGTTCTTCATCTGACCACCCTTAGCAACACCTAGCTCCGCCCCTGCTGATATGTCTGGTCAATTGATAGATTTGATATTTTTAACCTGTCGAGTTTTAATGTATAGACAACATATACCACACACTAACCCTTAACCGTGTTTGGTTCTTATTGCTGTATTTTTTTTTAGCTATGAACATTGTTTGATTTCATAAGTTCATAGAGAATTAGCGTTACAGAAATCTCGTAAAAGCACTTACACTTTACACTTACATAGATAATTCTTAAATATGTCATTTCATAAATACACTATTCGATTTACCACATATCAAACTTAGAAATTATTAAAAATCTTAATGTCTAACAAAGTTGATTCATGAAAATGTACTATAAAGTTATTTTGATAAAGTTGAACCATCATCAATAACATTGTTTGATCTTCTTGAACTTAGATTTGGGATCTCCAAGTTATCATTACAATGACTTGTGATCATAATTTCATTATCCTTAATCATCTTCCAAGTACCTCTCTAGTTAGGTCTTTTATAATTAGTGGATCCGATACATTATTACATGACTTAACATAGTTAAATATATGAGTAAATATCTCAAATGGTCACTCAACTATGCATTTTTTTCTCAGAAAGTCACTCAACTTTGATTTTTAACTCAAAAATCACTCAACTATGAGTTCTTTTCTCAGAAAGTCACTCAACTTTGGTTTTTATTTCAAAAGTCACTCAACTATGAGTGTTTCACTTACAAAGTCACTCAAATATGAATGTTTTACCAACAAAGTCACACAATCTATTTAATTAAAACTTACTAACATGAAATTTTTATTTCTTACTAAAATTTTAAAAAATAAAAATATATTCATTTAAACCATTTAATAACCCGATCCGCTAAAAATATAATATATTACTCCTTTTATTTTACCCCTTTTCTCTAATTGTGTGTGAATACAGCGATCTCCATGCATTGTTCATAAAATATAGAAATTACAAAATTACTTTTTTAGTAAATTCAAAACTTTAGTAACTACGATACATAATGAAGGAAAAAAAAGAAGTGATTAAAAAAACTGACTTGAATCTATTACTAATGTTTCTCCTATCGTTAAGTTAATTAAGATTTGGTCTTTACATTTTTTTTTTTTTTTTTTTGTAAAATGGTCTTTATATGTTGTTGATTTTAGAGTGCTAGAGTTAAATTAATTAAATGGTTTAAATGAATATCCTTTTATTTTTTAAAAATTTGGTTAGAAATAAAAATTTCATTTTAGTAAATTCAGTTGAAAATAATAATTAAATCATTAAAATAATATATTTTTAACGGATTGGGTTATTAAATGGTTTAAATGAATATTTTTTTTTTTAAAATTTTAGTTAGAAATAAAAATTTCATGTTGGTGAAGTTTAATAAAAAAAAAAAAAATCAATTAAATAGTTTGTGTGACTTTGTAAGTGAAACGTTAAGTGACTTTTGAGTGAAAAATCAAAGTTGAGTGATTTTCTAAGAAATGAACTCATAATTGAGTGACTTTGGAATTAAAAACCAAAGTTGAGTGACTTTCTGAGAAAAGAGTGCATAGTTGAGTGACCATCTGAGATATTAACTCTCAATTATATATGAGAATTTTATTAGAAAAAATTATCTAAATATATATATATATATATATATATATATATATATATATATATATATATATATATATATTGTATCTTCGATAAATGTGATGAGATTCTTCTTTATACATAATATTGTCAGCTCTTTCTATGTTTATCGTTTGACTATCGATCACAGTATATATAGGAGAATGATTTGGACCAAAATAGAAGGTTTTAACTAGACTATTATCGATAAAAGCTGACATTGATTCTCAAGTCTCAAGCATGCTAGAATGTATACATGAAAATTTATATGGATTTTTTTTAATAAAGATATTTATATTAATAACACTTAGTAGATGTTTGGCCATGTGTAACATATCATGGTATGGAATTATGAGATGAAATCAACGTTTGAACATGCGATCGATTTCACGTTGATTCCATCTCATGATTTCATATCATGAGATGAAATTCCATATTCTCCAAAAATCATGATTTGAGAATTCCATATCTGATTTGAGATTTTTTTAAATATAAAAATTGACCCACAAGTTTATATTTTGTTAAAATAAACACATTTATATCTACTAGCCATTTATTTCATAGGTAAACAAAATTTATAATCAGATCATTACTTTTTAAAATTTACTATTCTCACAAACATAAAATTTATTATTATTTTAAATCAATTCCTACTTTATCATTTATATCCATCAAATTCATTATTTTTTATCAACTAAATTTATTACTACTTCTACTATAATGTTTAATAAAAAATAAATTTTCATCTATATTTAGCGAACAAGACTGACCACAATGGCTTTGTAATAATTTATTATGTGATTTTATAAATTTTTTGTTTATTTGGTAAGATTGAATAAATTATTGAGACTGTTTTAATAATTCTACAACTTATGAGATTCTTATGTTTATGAGAAAATATACAACACAAAAACTCCATATTGCATATCCAAAAAAACTTCAACTCTATCTCATGATTTTATATTATTATTTCACGATCACATGGCCAAACAAGCCCATAATATGCATACATGACAGAACAGATTGACCGTATTTAGTAAGAAGATAGGGTTACTACTATAGAAGTATTACAAGAGTTTTCCATAGTTGGAGACTTACTATAAATTTATATGGACTTGTTTACTTATCTAGCGGGTCATGCAAATATTATATGATCTTAAATTCTAATAGATATATTTAGTCCATGTGTGTCTTCGATCATGTCACAATCATGCAATTAATAGAAAGACCGTATTACGAATTAATTGACTATAAAGTAAATACACTAGAGACAAGTAAAGAGATAGACTGATATACCATTGAACTTTGTACTAATATATAAATGAACTTAATTGACTTTCTATTTATTCAAAAAATTTCTAGCAAAAAAAAAAACAAAAAAACAAACAAGTTCATTATGTATCATGCAGGATGCATCATTCACGACACATTGTGATACCTCTGCATGCTTGAACTACTTGCAAGCCATTTGTTTAAAATATTTCTAAAATATGTGCTTGATTACAAATTTATCTTTGAGATTATCTATTTAAATTGTAACGATTCGAACCATCGTTAATTAGGAGAAACGAAAATCCGAGAAAAATTTGGGCCACTGTCCCGCCAGAGCGTGCCAGGTGCCGCTAGGGCGGTGGCGCCACAGCAGGGTAAGCTGGTGCCAGGGCGAGATCAATGAGGCAGAACATAATTTACGAGAAATCCTATTTTCTTCATCTTCCTAAAATACCTAAATAAATCGTAATAACACCCTAGAAACCCCAGAAAAGCTGTTCTAAGCTTGGGAAGGTAGGAGAAGAAGAATTCTAACGTGAGGATGGCGATATCTTGCGGATTCTTAGCCAAATTCACTGTCGCGAAGTCCGAAAAATTGGAAAACAAAGTCAAACTCCGTGCAACTGCTTGGCGCCCAGGTAGACTAGATTTTATGAATCGAGTAGTTTAAATCTGTGCTCCCCACGTAATATATGTAAATCAATGGCAGGGTTTATGTGTAGACCTTCGTGCACCGAGTGAAATCCATGGGTAATTCCTAGAAATCAAAGTAATTAGGTTTATGCCTCGAGAAAAGAAATTGATGACTTGTTAGGGCTTCTAGAATTGCTATCTTGGATAGAATTGTTTCAAGAATAAGAATATGGAATCATAATGGAACTAGAATTATGAACGTATGCTAGACCATAAATTGGGGTGATTGATTGAGGAATTATATAAATTGTGATTAAGCCCTAGAAAGAAGCCTTAGATGATGAATTAGGGCTAAGCATGAAAAATAAACGTATGTTGATAATGTTGCATTGTTGATCACACTGGTTGTGAATAAGATGGGTGAATTATCATTGACATGAAATTATGACTTAAATGTATGATTTTGAGGATATACTTGTGTTTGTGATTGTGATGTGTTGAATGGATCGGTTGCCACGTTCCAACATAACTAACTTGGATCGGTTGCCACATTTAGACATACTATTGGATCGGTTGCCACGTTCCGGCATAACTATGGGATCGGTTGCCACGGTTCAACATAACTAACTGTTTGGGTTTGGGTTCCATGAGAGGACCAATGAGGTGGCTTAATTGTGTGACTTGAGAAAGGTGTGAGTCGCTCGTAAATATTGATAATATTGTATATGTTTGTTATTCATGTGATTATATTGTTCATTGACTTATACATGTTGGACTTGTTGGGTATAGTGGAAGGGTTAAGTGTTTAAGAAGCGAGTAATAGATAGTAATGGTTGTTCGTGTGTTCTAATGGCGAGAAGTAGAGGAAGTGTGTGATGAAATATGCTTAGGTGGTTTTCACCTTGGGGGAAAGAGATTGGGTTTAGTGTTAAGGGAGCTTGATGTAATGTATTATATGACAATGGGTGGCTAAGGTGACTAGGAAGTAGGGGTATGACGTGAACGGTTAGTTGAAATGTTGGTGGTTGTATTGGGGGATTTCTCTATGTGTTAGAATAGTTAGGCTATGATCAAGTACCTGATAGGTAGGTTGATTGAGAAGAATGTTAGTGGTCAGAATACTAGTGTATATTGGAAGTATTTCAAAAGAGAGTAAAGGTGGAGAATCGAGTGGTCTATCGAATATTTCTACTAATTGGTTTCTTATGCTATGTGGTGGGCATCGGGTTGATCGATGATGCCTACCATTACGTGTGTTCTGTACTGATACTACTCTTGCTATGTCTTTTGACATAGTCTGGATGTAGGATTTGTGACGTTTTATCAGGTGAAGACGAACTCTCCAGCAACTTCTATTCTTCCTTCCGCATGATGGGAGCTGTGTCTTTATTTATCTTATCCAGATGTACTCTTAGTAGCTCTTGTACCTGTTTAGACTAGATTAATAGGAGTTGTTTAAATTACTTACAAGTTAAACCAAAAAGTATGTCTAAGGTATTATTTATAAAATCATAAGTATTATATTTATTTCTGTTTTCTTTAAATTTCTGCATGTTTTTACTATTGGGATATGAGGGTTCTCCTACTTAGGTGTTAGAGTGGGTGCCCGCACGATCTAGTGGGTTGGGTCATGACAAATTGGTATCAGAGCCTAGATTATCGGTCTCCCCGTACAAGAGTAAAATATGGACTAGACTTCTGCAGATTGGTGTGTTGACGTCCACGTCTAATCTTCAGGAAGCTAGGAAGTATTCTAGGAAATTGTTTCACTCATTCTCCTTTCATGCAAAGTGTTGCTTGTGGTATGAGTTGAGTCCAATTGGTATCTCCCAATTTCAATTGATATCTCAACAAAGTGAATCGATAGTTGTGGTCACAACTGAAGGAACACAAGCAAGGTAAATTGGAACTGGGAAGATTCCTATTGGTATCTGGCCCTAGAGGCGGTGTAAATGCATGAATGATCAGTAATGGTCATCCATGGAGCGAAGTAACTAATTAAAAATTTGGGCTTATCTTGAGTTGCAACTTGAATGTGCGAGTGTGTACTTCTTGTTTCCTGAATTTACTGTGAGGGTGAAGTTGTAACCGCTTGAATATGATGAGGTGATTATATGTACTATAGTGTGTGCTTGAACCTTGAATATATGCACTGTGTTGGAGAGTTGATTGAAGTTATGCAAGTTGTAAATGCTTGAGTGCCGTGAAACTCGTTGAGAAAAGAAAGTCCTAAGTGAGCTGGTACAAGGGTCTAGCTAAGTTATGAGGTGATTCGTAAAACAAAATCTGGACGTGCGTCGCAACCAATTAATAATCGTGTGAATGTCTGGGTGTATTCTGGGGATGTGTGGGTGTAGCGTTGAATTAATAAGAACTAGTGGGAGGTCGTGTCGTTAAGTTTGATTCGGATTAGTTAATGATTTTCCTAACTGGGATATTTAACTTAGATTGTTTAGTTAAGCTGGAAACCTCGGGGAAATCTTAAAAAAATGAAATGAACCCAGAAATTATTAGCCTGGGTTCTAGTCCCGTGTGAGCCGCTGGGGCGAAATTATTCCCACCATAGCAACATCGCTAGAGCGGGATTTTTTCCGCCAGAGTGGGACAGGGCAAGGCAGAACCTCAACCTAGCTTCCCCTGTTCTAACTTCGAAATATCAACCCAAATGGGATACGAACAAATCCCTGCAACTCCAAATAATGTTCAGCAACAAAAGTAGAGAGATTATAAACCTTCAAACTTTAATAAAAGGCTGCATAAGACATCAAAAACTAGCATCCTCGTGCTTACAAAACATAAGAGAGTCGGAAGATAAAAACAAAGTGTCTAAAATTTACAAGCCAAAAAGGGCGAAATAATAAATCAAATTAGGAGTCCTCAGACTGGGTGGTGTCTATGTCGGAGTCAAGTTCCTCTGGGGGTATCGCACCAGCCCAGGCCTCATTCAGCATAGGAAACTGTATGTAGTCTTTCGGATCAAGTTGGGGAATTTCCTTGCCAGAGGCAACACAACTAAAGATAGCCTTAATAGTCTTCCACATCCGGGCCATCAGGCGATCCCTCTCCACACCCTTCCTTCTCTCTTGGCACAACTGGTGACGGAGCATCTCGACCTCTAGGGCGGTGCTGGGAGGAATCGGAGTAAAGTCAGCATAGGCACTCCCCATCCTCTTCTGGACAACCTCCAGATCCTCTTCGACCTGTGCACCTGAGGGTGGGTCATCATCGTTTGAATTCACGGCCGCCTTACTGTTGCTTGCCTTGCCCATCCTCCTCCTCCTCTTGCTCCTAGAAGTAGAACCTATCTAAACCTAAAGAAGGTGAAGGGGGGGATCGATAAGAAGTTCCTCGTCAGCATCAAATAGAGGCACTCCCACCCGCTTGCACAGGGCAGTGATAAGACCAGAGAGAAAGAATGCCTTCTTGTTACCTCAATAGAACATCTTCCATTATGAGATGATCTGCGCCCCCACGTTCAGCTGTATAGCCTATATGGCGCAGGCCACCACCAAAGCCCGGGGAAAGGTCACATCAATGCGGTTTGTCTGACGAGCGGATCCTCCTAGTGACCAAATGTAGCCACCTTTTAACATCGGGTGACCAATCCGTGCTAGTAATACCCTCAGCAGTAGCCTGTAAACCTGATCCCTATGCGTAGGCTCAACAAGAGTGTCCCTCATCCACTCCAGATCCATCTCCCTTAACCTGGCCTCATTGATAGCAGTGGCGTTAAGAGGAATGTCAACTCCCCTAATGCGGATGAATGCAGGAGGGTCATCCAATCGCACTGTAGGTAGGATGTCGTAGAACTCCCTCACCCAAGTAGAGCGTGCATCTGGGGGATCCTCAGTCAGTGGAACCCACCGAACTCTACCAGACGAGCATAGAAAGTAGGTTCCTTCTCCTATAATCTGTGCAGCACGAAACCCCTCTCACAACATACCTTGTGTTCCTATTATCATGATGCCTTTCCTGACTCGCGACATCGGGAAATCGGATGAAAGGTAAGTGTTCTTCATTTTGACCTGCCATTAGAGAGCCTGCAGTAAGTTGAATGTAAGTTAGAACACAATAGGATAGTTGGATGTGGCTAAAATAAAAAGAGAGAATTTATGTGTTAAGGGGCAGGCCACTGCCTGGCGTATCTCGCCACAGCGGCCATAATCCCGCCAGAGTGGCCTTCATCTGGAACGAAGACTATGCGCGTCAATGGCCCCTTTTCGTCCCAAAACCCCCGTTTTCGATAGAATTTTAGCAGATCAGAGTATTATAACTATCCTAGAACCTAAATAAGTAATCATTTAGGCAAAATAACTCCTAAAAGAGGCTTAAATCGGTGTTTTACATCAAGGGACCCTTCAACTTCCCCACCCGTTTTTGTACCAATTTATCCGTAGTTTTGCGAAATCTTTACGCACATGACGTTGTCCTAGTTAAAATTCAAAATAACTACCCGAAAAACCATCTTTGATTCGATCAGTTAGCAGCATGCAATTGTACGTAAATATCTACGGATGTAAAGAGTGTAAGAATGAGAAACTTACCTTAAATTCGTCGTTTGGAGCGAGTGGTTAGAGAGGTTTTGGGAGAGTTAAGTAAGGGAGAAAGGGTGAAATGAGGAAAATTCGTTCCTCATTCCTCCTTTACTATTTTCGATCTCCTACCTTAGCGGGAGATCTCTCACCACTAGCGGGAGGGCTGATGCCCTGGCGGTCCAGGCTGTGTAAATTTAATACATTCAGTTCTTCGTGTAGGTTTCATTTGTTCCTCTAGTCGGTGGGGTACAGTACCCTTTCGTGCGTTAATTAAGTGATAGATCGTCATTCGTCGTGGTTCCGTAGTGGACCAATCCTTTAATTTAGGAATAAATCAAAATGGGGAGTGTGATGTTCTGTGCACTGGTCGTTCGTGGACGAACGAGAGGTAAGTTGGTATCTATTGTAACGATCCGAACCATCGTTAATTAGAAGAAATAAAAATTTGAGAAAAATTTGGGTCACTGTCCCACCAAAGCGGGTTAGGTGCCGCTAGGGCGGCGACGCCATAACGGGGTAAGCTGGCGCCAGGGCGGGAATCGGCGAGGCAGAACGTAATTTTTGAGAAATTCTATTTTCTCCATCTTTCTAAAATACCAAATAAGTCGTAAAACACCCTAGAAACCCCAGAAAAACTGCTATAAGATTGGGAAGGTAGGAGAAAAAGAATTCTAACGTGAGGATGGCGGTATCTTGCGGATTCTTAGCCAAATTCACCGCCACGAAGCCCGATAAATCGAAAAACAAAGTCAAACTCTGTGCAACTACTTGGCGCCCAAGTAGGCTAGATTTTATGAATCGAGTAGTTTAAATCTGTGCTCCCCACGTTATATATGTAAATCAATGGTAGGGTTTATGTGTAGACCTTCGTGTACCGAGTGAATTCCATGGGTAATTCCTAGAAATCAAAGTAATTAGGTTTATGACTTGAGAAGAGAAATTGATGACTTGTTAGGGATTCTAAAATTGCTATCTTGGATAGAATTGTTTCAAGAATAAGAATATGAAAGCATCATGGAACTAGAATTATGAACGTATGCTAGACCATAAATTGGGGTGATTGATTGAGGAATTATATAAATTGTGATTAAGCCCTAGAAATAAGCCTTAGATGATGAACTAGGGCTACGCATGACAAATTAGCGTATGTTGATAATATTGCATTGTTGATCACACTGGTTGTGAATAAGATGGGTGGATTATCATTGACATGAAATCATGACTTAAATGCATGATCTTGAGGATATACTTGTGTTTGTGATTGTGATGTGTTGAATGGATCGGTTGCCACATTCCAACATAACTAACTTGGATCGGTTGCCATGTTCCGGCATAACTATTGGATCGGTTGCCACGTTCCGGCATAACTATGCGATCGGTTGCCACGTTCCGGCATAACTAACTTGGATCGGTTGTTCCGACATAACTAATTGTTTGGGTTTGGGTTCCATGAGAGGACCAATGATGTGGCTTAATTGTGTGACTTGAGAAAGATGTTGGTCCTTCTTAAATGTTGATGATATTGTATATGTTCGTTATTCATGTGATTATATTGTTCATTGACTTATACATGTTGGACTTGTTGGGTATAGTGGAAGGGTTAAGTGTTTGAGGGGCGAGTAATAGATAGTAACGGTTGTTTGTGTGTTGTAATGGTGAGAAATAGAGGAAGCGTGTGTGATGAAATATGCTTAGGTGGTTTTCACCTTGGGGGAAAGAGATTGGATTTATTGTTAAGGGAGCTTGATGTAATGTATTATGTGACTATGGTTGGGTAAGGTGACTAGGAAGTAGGGGTATGATGTGAACGGTTAGTTGAAATGTTGGTGGTTGTATTGGGGGATTTCTCTATGTGTTAGAATGGTTAGGCAAGATCAAGTACCTGGTAGGTAGGTAGACTGAGAAGAATTTTAGTGGTCAGAATACTAGTGTATATTGGAAGTATTTCAAGAGAGAGTAAAGGTGGAGAAGCGAGTGGTCTATCGAATATTTCTACTAGTTGGTTTCTTATGCTATGTGGTGGGCGTCGAGTTGACTGATGATGCCTACCATTACGTGTGTTTTGTATTGATACTACTCTTGCTATGTCTTTTGACATAGTCTGGATGCAGGATTGGTGACGTTTCATTAGGTAAAGACGAAAAACTCTCCAGCAGCTTTTATTCTTCCTTCCGCATGGTGGGAGCTGTGTGTTTATTTATCCTGTCCAGATGTACTCTTAGTAGCTCTTGTACCTGTTTAGACTAGATTCATGGGAGTTGTTTAAATTGCTTACAAGTTAAACCAAAAAGTGTGTCTAAGGGTATTATTTATAAAATCATAAGTATTATATTTATTTCTATTTTCTTTAAATTTCCGCATGTTTTTACTATTGGGATATGAGGGTTCTCCTACTTAAGTGTTAGAGTGGGTGCCCGCACGATCCGGTGAATTGGGTCGTGACATAAATCAACATCCAAAATACGATATATTTATAACTGTAGTAAATATATTCCAAATAAAAGTGATAACAAAAATAATCATCTAATAAATAATAATAGCTAGGATAGTGTATCGAATAAAAAGATACAAAGAGAACAATTTTCTCTTATTAATAAGCGACTACATTGACCTGCTTAGGGTCAACATGCCTGCTTCAGTTATCGGAAGCAGGCAACTCTTCATTGATATGCATGCTTCTATCTGAGGGCGGTTTTGAAATTTTTATATTTTTTTTTAATAGGTTAGATATTTAAAAATTACGTAATTTTTTAAAAGCACAATAATTAGCAACTTAAAATATTTAAAATTTTGATATTTTTTAAGATATATTATATATTTTAAAACTGCATAAAATGTACTACAAGTCACAATAATTAACAACTTAAAAATTTTAAAAACATATAAAAGTTTTAAATGGTTCCCAAAATTCTATCAGTGTCATTAGTTAAAAATGTACGCGTATTGAGTTTTATACCAAAGAAAAGATTACTTGATATTGTAGCCAAAAAAGGAAAAATAATTAAACGATTACTAAAGTTGTACATTGATCTCAAATTCTGGGCGAAGTACATCAATACCTATTTTTGAAGTCGTCGTTTAACTAATATTTGTTGTCTATATATTTGTATACAGGTTTACTTGTGTTTGAAAATAATTTAGGTATACATTGAAAATTCACGTCTGAAGTACGTGTAAATATTGCTCGAAATTGGGGTGGGGGTGGGGGTGGGGTGTGGTGACAATTGCCTTCTTTTTCTCTAAATTAAGCTCAAACTTGAAACATAAGTTCGATGTATCATAAAACACAAACCTTAATCATCAATTTCTCAAAATTACAATAAATCTAACAAATTTATTTAGTATTTTTTTAATGTATGCCTATCGTCTGTGCTCAATCATAAATTTATGTTAAAAATAACAAATTCTTAAATGTATACTTCTTTGAAACGTAAAAACAAAAATAGAAAAATAAACTAGAAATAATATATGTTTTGGTCTAGATGTTATCTTATACCCATGACTCTTGATGTTCTAGGTGGGGTGTTACGATTTTCACATTTACAAGTTCTAACTAATTTTTCCAATGTACTGTGGATATAATAAACATGCCCATTATTATGCATGTACAAAATAAGCTAAAAAAGGAAACATAAGAAAAAGAGAGAAATTATTTTAGATCTTTTGTTGGACTTTGCTGCTTTCTGTCCTATCTATTTAGATTTGGTCTTATAAATGTTATTATTAGTTTATATATCCCTTATAACATGACATTTGTGAAGTATAATATAATGTTTTTTGTTAAATAGAACACATAACAGCATTTTAGAATCATTTTTTCCTAGTTAAATTGCCAGGCAATACAAAGTCATTTCCTCATAATTTCTTGAAGTAGACTTTAATTTTCCTTGTTATAACATGCCAGCAGGACAGAGCTAGAAATTCACGTATGGATTCAAACGAATTTCAATATTTTTTTATTAAATATATATAAATATTAAATTTAAAACTCAGTTAATTAATTAACATTTGTAGTAGTCATTTGTGGTATCCTCACTTTTAATTTCTTTCTGCCTCCTCCCCATAAAAATGAATAAATAAGTATTCTCTTTGTCTCTCTCGTTTTGTTCAAAATTATTATTATTGAGTGACTGAATAATATTAACGAGAAATAAAATGAAATCAAATCACATAAGATGCCATCAGAAATAACACTATAAAAATAGATATTTATTATTAATAATTTGAAAAAGGGTAAGTAATTCATGACCTGTCACGTGTTAATTGTTATTACAAATTTAGATGATCACTTAACTAATGATTTTTATTTCAAAAAATCATTTAACTATTATTATTTCACTTGTAAAATCATGGAATAATTGTAATTTGAATTGATTAAGAAGTCTAATTATATATTTAACCAAAAAGAAAGTTTTATACCAAAAAGAAAAATATAACAAAAAAGTTGTATTCAACCACCTTTGATAATAGTGTAAATGAAGAGTTGCACACATAAGGTGGGGGGACCTTGAGGGGAGTTTAATTTCAAGAAAAAGAAGGCAATCGATACCACCCTAACTTACAACCACCCCGACTGCCAATGCGACACCTGGATAATAAACAATTAAATTTCTTTATAATGATAATGTTTGTCTACTATTTCGTGGCTATATATTTATACCAATATTTGATGTTTAGATATTATACATGAGAATAAATGACATGTGTAATCTTTCATAGTACAGGATAGATAATGAGCACCATTTAAATATAATTTTCTTTAGATATTCGTATTTAAAATTTACTATATGTGTGTGACATTAATGATGATCACCATAAATATTTTAGTATTTTATTTTTATATATAATATATTTCTTACAAAATATTTGAATATGATGGTATAAAACAGTAATTTTATAAAGAGTGTACTACTATAATGAAAGTCACTCTTGTTATAAGTATAATGAAGTTGTAGAGAAGTAAAATATAATACGAAAAATCGATTCTAAAGAAAATCAGACCGTTATAGTAAAATGTTGTTATAACAAATGACCATTATAATTAACTAGGTTTGGCTGTATATCCTCGAGATTTCATTTTACTTTTTTCATCCGAAATTAAGTTTTTTTTTCTTTTTAATATATCTTCGGAGGTACATAAGGGCCTTTGTGTCGATATGTTTGTTAAAAAGAAGATATCAGAACTACTCAAAAAAGGAAAAGAGAAAATAAAAATATACCAAAATTATCTATATATCAATGATGCTTTTCTGATGTTCTTGAATTCCTCAAGGTATGTATTTACATTGAGAGGTTTTATGAATAAGAGAGTTGAGACTATGCTTCAATTATATATATGGTCCCCATAAAAGGAGAAAATTTATTCAATTTTATTTTATATCACATTAAAACCATATTTGATTTTTTGGTTAATATGGGAGTGCATCCATACTTTCTGTTTTCAATGTTTTGGATTGTTAATATAACAAAATGAAAACAAGAACGGGGCAGAGCCAGGTAGGATCGAGGGGTTCATTCGAACTCCTTTTGACAAAAAAATACAATATATATATATATATATATATATATATGTTGAACCTCATTTAGCTTCTTCGTGTGTTTTCTTCTCATACTTTGATCCCCTTAGTGAAAATCCTGATCCGCCACGGAATAAGAGAAAAGTTGAAGAGTAGAGCATCTAACCTTGAATTTGATAACTATATATTCCCAATTCCTTCTGGCTAAAGTCAAATCTCTTTTAGAAAAATGATGCTACTACTTTACCAAATCTATTTAGAGTAAAACGTTTCTTATTTATGGAGTTACTAAATTCAGTAAGATTTTTGTTACGTACTCATATTAGTATGAATTATGAAGTAATTAATCAAAACTTGTTAAATCATATTAAGTACTGCTTTTAAATAATATATTGCTACACCATACTGAAGAAAAACCAATTTTCTTTTATTGTATTTACTTTCATGGTCAAAAGGTTCATAAAATATGTACATATAGTTCATGACCATTGTAATATTAATTTCTTTTTGAACTTCAAATGAAATAATACGAGGATTAACAAGAGAATAACGATAGAAAACAAATTTCAGTTACAACCCTTCAACATATATATATATATATATATATATATTTCTAAATGGTCAATGTTTGGCCTACAAAAATACAAGATTTTAGGCCATGCATGCTATACTCTTTAGTATCTAAGCATAGACTAAAACTAAATCTATAGAAAAATAAGCCATAAATTAACATAGTTGTTATCTTAATAAGATCACAAAAAATTCCAACGCTCTCACTGTATACGAGATTCAAGAAGAACAAGATCAATACATAACATTTTCATAATTTGATCGAATCTATGATTTCCTGATCATACTACAACTCTTATGATTACGCTAACGCTCGTTTCCGATCTTTACACGATAGCAGTACCAAATTGACTAATAAAAAATAGATCTAGTAGTTGGAAGATTAATGATCACACACAAGGAAGTTAGGACACGAAAAAGAAAAACCTACAGCTAAGAGAGCGTTGCTTCATTTAATCCTCTCATCTGCCCTCCATTCATTACACTTTCCCTCTTTTACTCTTTAAATTTCCATTTTCTTCTCTTAGCTCTATAACTCTATTCATCCTTCCCTTCACTTGAAATATGTTTCCCTCAAAAATGCCTGAAGTTGTCCCAAATTTCTCTAATTCAGTGAAGTTGAAATATGTTAAACTTGGTTATCAATATCTTGTTAATCATATTTTAACATTTTTGCTTGTGCCTATTATAATTGGTGTTACTATAGAGGTATTAAGAATTGGCCCTGAAGAGTTGCTAAACATAAGGAATTCACTACACTTTGATGTTCTACAAATGTTGTGCTCTTCTTTCCTCATCACCTCTATAGCCACTGTTTACTTCATGTCGAAACCACGATCAACTTACCTAGTAGATTATTCATGTTATAAGCCTCCGGTTACTTGTCGTGTACCATTTTCAACTTTCATGGAGCATTCCAGGCTTATTTTGAAGGATAATCCCAAGAGTGTGGAGTTCCAAATGCGCATTCTTGAAAGGTATGGTTACATGATTTTGTACTATATAGGGGTCGTTTGGTATGGGGATGAGATAAGCAAGTGTATTCAATGTGCGTCAAGCACATCTATGATTTTGAAGTGATACTAGTAAAGGAGTTGGTAGACACCTTCTATAATATGGATAGTAATCACACTTTTTTAGTACAAATGTTACGATAAAATAATTCTGAGATTAGTTAATACCTCAAATCAAACATCGTATAAAGTTAATCTTGAATTTTGTACCAAAATTATTATCCTTATCCCACACTATCTCCAATTTTTACACTGTTAATTTTTACATGTTATAGTATTTTCAAGATTTCAATTATTCCAACATTTTAAAGTGATTTACCTCTAAATATCATTTGGAGGACTCGATGGATAAAACATTTACATAGACATTTTATAAAGTGAGATTATCCCACGTTTCAAGAAAAACACGAGTTTGAAAGCTTTTGTATGTTAAAAGGTTTTATTTAAAACTAGAATTTCGATATAAATATAAATTTAAGTTTTGAATTTAAAAGGAACATGTTTGTTTATGAAATAAGATGTATTTTGAATAGTAGTCGAGCTATCATATTGAGAAGGGGTTCAATTGAATTCCTTTGTTCAAAATTATGTTGCATAAATACGGTAAAATTAAATTTTTGTGTGTTTAGACAAGTGAAAATGTTGCATTCGAGCATATTTTGAATCTCCTTGCTAAAATTTCTAGCTCTGACAGCTCTACAACCATGCCTTCTTTGGAGAACGACTAAAGATATTTTGCATTATACAATTGTTTTGTTGTACACCCTTTGAGCTCCTAGCTCCGCCCCTGCCTCAAGTATCTCTTCAAGAAAACTTGTTATCGCGAGTCATGAAAGCCTTTCCTCTTACTTTATGTTGTGCTATATTATTTCTCACAGGTCGGGGCTCGGAGAAGAAACTTGCTTGCCTCGTCCCATCCATTACATCCCTCCAACGCCAACGATGGAAGCTGCCAGAGGTGAAGCAGAGGAGGTCATATTCACAGCAATTGATGACTTAATGAACAAAACAGGGCTCAAACCAAAAGACATTGACATTCTCATTGTCAATTGCAGCTTGTTTTCTCCAACTCCGTCTTTGTCAGCTATGGTAGTCAACAAATACAAATTAAGAAGCAACATAAAAAGTTACAATCTCTCTGGTATGGGATGCAGTGCTGGTTTAATCTCGATTGATTTAGCTCGAGATCTTCTTCAAGTTCATCCGAATTCATATGCTTTAGTTATTAGCACTGAGATAATAACCCCCAATTATTACAAAGGTTCGGAAAGAGCAATGCTCCTCCCGAATTGTTTGTTCCGAATGGGGGGTGCAGCCATACTGTTATCCAACAAAAGACGCGATCAATATAGAGCCAAGTACAGATTAATGCACGTGGTCCGCACCCATAAGGGTGCAGACGACAAAGCATTTAAATGTGTATTTGAACAAGAAGATCCACAAGGGAAAGTTGGTGTTAATCTTTCAAAAGACCTTATGGTTATAGCAGGGGAAGCTTTAAAATCGAACATTACTACGATTGGTCCTCTTGTTCTTCCCGCCTCAGAGCAACTACTCTTTCTACTAACACTTATTGGACGGAAGATTTTTAATCCGAAATGGAAGCCTTATATCCCGGATTTCAAACAAGCGTTTGAACATTTCTGTATCCACGCAGGTGGTAGAGCAGTTATCGATGAGCTCCAGAAGAATTTACAATTGACTGGTGAACATGTAGAGGCGTCAAGAATGACATTGCATAGATTTGGTAACACATCTTCATCATCATTGTGGTATGAGATGAGTTATATTGAGGCAAAAGGAAGGATGAAGAGAGGTGATAGAGTGTGGCAAATAGCATTTGGGAGTGGATTTAAGTGTAATAGTGCAGTTTGGAAGTGTAACAGGACAATCAAGACACCAACTGATGGACCATGGCAAGATTGTATTGACAACTATCCACTGCATATTCCAGAGATTGTGAAGCTGTAAAATATATTACTCTCTCTGTCTCAAAATACCTGTCGTATTTTTTATTTACACGCCCTTTAAACAAAACATTAATAAGGAGGAGTGTTTGAATGTTTTATTCTTATTTGTGTTTTAAGATACAATCTTTCTTTATTGAATATTTACTCTATCCGCATGCCATAATTGAAATATTTGTAGTCTTCCCGAACAATTACTACGAAGGAATAAAATAGGAATGCATAGTTTGTTTTGTTTTGAACTTCTATATCAATTTTTTTTTTTTTAATAAGGATCAGGGGAGTAGGTCGTCGGAAAAAAACACCGTATATACAAGTAAAATAATACACGAAGTGATTAAATAACATATTTTGGACTCTTGATGTAATAGGTTCTTGTAACCTAGTGGTTTTAGATGCCTTTAATTGGTTTTAAGACACCTTGAATGAGTTAGTGCTCACGTGTTCAAATTTCACTAGCAACAATTTTTTTCCCTTTTAAAAAGAGCAGTTTTTGTGCAATTTCTGGACACCCTTCGTGAAATTCTTGGTTTCGCCACTGATAAGAATGACAATTGACAAGGAGAGAGTCTGAGGATGTTGTTCGATATTAGTATTAGCATTGGTCTCTCTCATTTGATTGAGAACAAGTTATTCTGAAATTAACTATTTTGAGATTAGTTATTTCATTCTCAATGTGGAATAAAATAACACTACAATTTCGGAATAACTAATTTCAAATTAAGTTATTTTGCGATTTTATCCCGACCACTTATAATTAATATAGAAATTAGTTGTCCTTTATATATATAATATATATAGTGTCAAAACTATCGGGTTCATTGAATTCCTTACACTAAGGCTATATTCACCACAGATATTATAGTGATCTCTTGATTACTTCTTTAAGTGTTGATAATTACACTTGGAAAAATATTGAGCGTAACATACAATTGATTATTTCTTTAAATGTCGATAACACTTGGAGAAAAAATCACCGTAACAAACGAAGGAATGTGAAGAAAAAGTTATAAAAACGTACACAAGATTAATAATTGCCTTGATTTGAACCAGTGCTATAAATTAAAGTAAAAGATATTTTTGTCATTTTTTGCTTTAATTAGGTGTTCTATATTGATATTTATTGATCCAATTAATCTATAGGTTGGTTTATGTTAGAGGGCAAATTGTAAACTTTTAGCTGCAGACACACGTTTCATTTGGTGAGCAAGGACCACTAGTTCTACTCAATTAATTATTGCTACAACTAACCAAGTAGCCATATTTTCTAAGAGTCTTGAAAGTTCACAATCTCTAATTTTTAGTCCATGTGTCCTATTTTGCTTTGTTGTTTAGTTAATATCTAATTGATGTTCATATATATATATATATATATATATATATATATATATATATATCAGATTCAAAACATTTCCTTAAATTACTAGTTTATCCTGTTCATCTCTTCTTCTTAACCTTTAGCATAACATCAATCGTCTTTAGCTCCACCCTGGATTTTAGACATACCAACGGCTTCTTGCCTTAATGATGTATTTTTGGTTCCTAGGACTTTACAAGCTAATCCATGGAGGATGTTATACAGTTAAGAGGATAACCACTACTTTGGATAACTTAATAATTAAGGAAATGCTTATAAAAGTTTTAATTAACACATATTAACATGCATATAAACATAATTTTTCATAAAAAAAAAACAAAATTTACAATACTGAGAGAGATAGATCTTCCATGAAATATTTAGATAGGTTTCCCTTTCGGGAGTCCCCGAACTGCTCCTAAAAAAAAACTGAACTTGGAAAATTCCACACTCTAATTTTTACACACTTTTTTTTTTTTTTTTTACAAAAAGATTTTCACTCAGAACACTCAAAGAGAAAACTTGCACAAAGAAACTCAAATGTCTCACA
This sequence comes from Solanum pinnatisectum, assembly GCA_035578085.1. Taxonomy (NCBI): domain Eukaryota; kingdom Viridiplantae; phylum Streptophyta; class Magnoliopsida; order Solanales; family Solanaceae; genus Solanum; species Solanum pinnatisectum. The sequence goes on from CM069077.1 coordinate 18,456,156, forward strand.
CTTCTCTCTCTTTTTTCACTCTACTTGTATTTACATAGAATGAGGGTATTTATAGAATCTGAAAGTCGGATTTGAGCTCCGGATTTGAAATGAATTTATAAAAAGATTCCAAAAACATCAACTTCAGCCTGCCGGGTGCGCTCTGGGCCCCATCGTCACATGGTTTTTTTTTTTTTTTTTTGAAATTGTTGTCCTTGTGATTCTTTTCTTTCTTCCACTTTCTTCCTATGCTTTTATCACTTTCCCTTTGTCTTGTAGTGCTTGTCTTGGCATCTTTCTTTACTTTGTCTTCTAGATTTTGGTATTAGTATCTTACTTATCTTTTATTCATACTTAGGTATCTAAATTATGTAGTGCAGTGCTATCGAATAACATCCCTGAGTCATCGTCCTCATTTGGATCTTGAGCAAATTGTCCCCCATATAATTGTTCTAGCATATCATTTTCTGACTGATCTTCGGGACTTGGGCTAGGATTATTCATCTCTTTACGGTCTTCCTGTAAAAATTGTCGAACTGTATCTCCAATAATTTTTCTAAAATCTTTAACATCTTTTTTAGTAGTTCTTCTATTTAATCTGAAACCTTTTACTGGCTTAGAACTAGAACTAACATCTTTATCCTTAGTAAGGGTCTGCAGTTTGAAACTTGACGGTAGTCTTCTTACACTTTTTGGCAAAGTGTCAGCCATGTGGACTTGATATGTCTTTCTGGGTTCTTAGTTTGAGCCGGACTAGCTACACTTTTATCGATGTAGTGGATTTATTTACATTCGAGAGGAATGTAAACCGTCTCATCCATTTTTGGAGATGGAGAACTTCGGTCTGAGAGGAAATTTGGGTTTGTTTTAAAGTGTCCTGGAGAATATAAATTTGGTCTTGCAAAATTTGGTTTTGTCTTAACAACTTTTGGTTGTCTTTGGTTAATGTGTCATTATTTTGATTGAGTTTCTGAAAAGCTCTTGTCATGGTCTCACAATGGTCACAAAATTAATTTGACATTTTTTGTCTGGGATTATATATGGAATATTTTGGCTAGAATCTTTTAATTATGGGGTAATAAAGAAGTTTGGACCTATATTTTTTCTAGCAAATTCTAAGGCTTCTTGGAAGTTATTGAAACCTTTGTATATTGGCACAGGGTAATCTGTAATTACCTCAACCACTTGTTTCCATGTCTGAAAAACACCTGTCTTTTTTCCTCTGGTCACTGTATAAAATTTGAAATTTTTCTCTTGATTTCTTTCTAAAATAATGAGTTAGAGAATTTAAAACAGAAATGAAATAAGCATTGTCTCTTGGAGTCTTATTATACGAGATCCACAAATTGTCAAGTAGACACTTTTGTGTTCTATCGATAATAGATCCTGGTTTTTGTCTAAAAGTTAAATTTGAGTATGGGTAAGCAATTAGACTTTGTGTTCCAAAAAACAGTCTATCAAAAAGTTTGTTTCTTAGACCGTCCGGACCACTTAGCGGTGTGAAATGAGTTTGTCTGAGGAATGCTTGTAAGTAAGAGTCTGAAGATGAGTCTGCTGGCTTTTTGCCTTGGTCTTTTCCTGCATACATGCTAAAAATGGGAAGACTGTTAGTTTCATATGTTTCTTAATCAAACTTTTAAATTTAATCTATTTAAACTTTTAAATTTAATCTACTTAATTGATCTGCTAAAATATTATCTATTCCTTTAATATGTTCAAATTTTAAATTATAAATTGATGTTTCGTTTATGAAATTTAACCATCTTCTTGTACTACTATGCTTTCCTGCGATTTTTTGATAAAATTTTACTATAGCTTCGCAATCTGTCCTAGCTAATATTTCGGGTTTATTAATAATATAAATTTTAAAGCTATTTAAACCGTATATTATAGCTAAAACTTCAGAGTCTATACTACTTCGTTGACCTTTTTCTTTGTATTGACCGCTATTATAAGCACATATCTTTTCTTCTTTTTTAGTACTATATTTATTGGGTCTTGCTTTAAGGATCGCTCCCCAACCTAAATCACAACCATCTGTTTCTATAATTAAATAATCTGTTTCTAGAGGTAGTTCTAAATCTGGAATAATCCTAACCATGTCTTTTAATTTTTTTAACTAATTTAATATCTTCTGTATTAAAATATTTTTGTCCTGTAGAGCCAGTTTTGGCGTATAGAGGTCCTGCAACTTTTCCTAAATCTTTAATAAAATGTCTAGCATAATTTAACATTCCTAAAAATTTTTGTAATTCTTTAGTCTTTTCTAGTTTATCTGGCATTTCTAATATCTTTTTTGCTATATGGGGTTGTAATTTTATTTTTCCTTCCCCTATAGTTATACCTAAGAAATTTATGTAAGTCTTACATAATTCCATTTTCTTCTTACTTATTATTAAACCATTTTCTAAAAATAAATTAAATACTTTTTGCAGATGTCCCAAATGTTCTTGCATATTATTACTAAAGACTAAAATATCATCTATATAAACTAGAACAAAATGTTTATAATTTCCAAAAATATTATCCATCTTTCGTTGGAAGATTGGTGGGGCAGTTTTTAGTCCAAATGGCATTACTAACCATTCGAAATGTCCTTCAGGACAGTAAAAAGCCGTCCATTCAATACTGTTTGGATGCATCTTGACTTGCCAATAGCCTGATTTACAATCAAACTTACTAAAAACTTTTCTACCTTGTATTCTATTTATTAATTCTGTTTTGTCTGGTAATTTATATCCATCCATTTCGGTATTATCATTATGTCTTTTATAATTTATGACCATTCTGGCCTTTCCTCTAACTTGCTCACTATGGTTTCTAACCATGAAAGCAGTTGATCTATGTCTGGATATTGATTTTCTAATTACACCTAACTCTAGTAATTTTTTTATCTGTACTTTAAAATCTTCTAAGTCTTGATTTGTGGCTTCTATTGGTGCTGTCTTAATGGTAAATTCTTTATTTTTTATTTCTAATTTACACATAATCTGATTTGTCTTCCAATGGGTTAGAGGTTTTTCTCCTATTATTTCTATTTTATCTAATAACTGTATTACCTTATCTAAATCTTATTGATGTCTAATTATTCCTATTTGCTGAATCCCTTTCTGAAAATTATAAAAATCAGTATTTATTTCTATTAAACTATATTCTTCTGGTATTTGGTCTTCTTCAATTTCATTAATTTGCTCTTGTATTAATTGATTACATGTGCATTTGTCTCCTTTACTACATAGTTTATCTTTTATTTCTATGATTTTAAGGTTCTTATCTAGTTTATGTCTAGCTTGAGTTGGTCTTTTTTCTAGATCTACTGGGGTATAAGTTGTTTTTTTAGAAAGAAAAATTCCGTCTCTAGTTAATAAACAACTTTCATTTCTTCCTAATAAAAAATCTAATCCTAATACTAAATCTGTTCTAATTTTTAATTCTCGTACCCATATTTGTTCTAATTTATAACTAGGTTTATAAAAAACTCCACATGTATTTATAAAACTTATCGTACTATGGGGTATGTATTTATTATAACTATTGAAACTTCCATCCATTTGCATGGATTCTTGGGGTACCATTTGCTTAACTAAATGTTCTGGTATAATTTTACTATTAATTATACTTTTTGTACATCCTGAGTCTATTATGACCTTTGTTTCTACTTCATAATTTCCTATAGTTAATCTAACTAAAACTTGAATAGTACTAATGTTTTTGTCTTCATTACAAATTAATTCTTTAAAGTTTTCTGTAGTATTCATTAATTCTTCTTCATGTTCAAGATTTATCATTCTTTTTCCTTTTTCTAGTTTTTCTATTCTCTGTTCTAATTCTATTCCTTTAGTGGTAAATCTCATATCTAGCTCTGCTATTTTGTCTATAAGTCTTTGAACTATTTGTGTTAGAGGTTCTTCGTCTATGTTTTGAGGAATTGATTCTGGGATGACTAGCCTTTCAGATTTAAATATACTATTTGGTAATTTGTTTTTTATGCAATTTATACATCCTTCTACATAACACTTACTACATTTAGCTCTTTTATTCTTGCTAGGATACCATCTACATATAAAACACTGATTGCTATCTATACCTTTATGTTCTTCAAAATTATGTTTACAATTTATAGATGTCTGATCTAGATTATTCATTAAAGAAGTAAAGTGAATATTCATTAAAGAGGTAAAGTCATTATCGTCTAGTATTTCAAAATTATCTTCTGTTCCTAATGTATTAATAAATTTGTCTACTTCTTCCTCTATTTCTTGATCTTCTTTTTCTACTGCTTCAAAACTACATATAGAATAAATCCTTTCATTGTCTGACATATATTCGTCTACATTTATTAAAGTCTCATTTAATTCTTCTATTAATTGTGAATTTCTATCTCTAGCATTATTTCTTCGCGGGCATGTATTTGCTAAATGGTCTGGACTACCACATGTAAAGCATTCTAAAGTATTTTTATAATTTCTCTGTCTATTAAATTTTCTAACGTGTTTATCTTTATTCAGGTATGGTTTCCTAGCAGAGGATTTTCTAAGATAGTATTTCTTTTTAGGATAGTATTTTCTTTTGTAGTTCTTTTTATATCTTGGTCTATTTTTGTAATATTTATCATCATAATTTTGGGTTGTATATATAGTCTGACAAAAATTAGTCTCACCTCTTTTTAACTTTCTTTGTATTTGTATATTTGTACATTTTTCTCTTAATACTTCTATGATATGTATCATTATATGTCCTATCGACCATTTACCATCTGGATTTTGTACTACTCCTTCTCTTTTATTCCATCGGTCTTCTATTTCTCTTCCTAATGCTCCTGGTAATTTATTAAGTAATTTCTTTCCTAAATATTGATCAAACGCGTTTCCACTTATGCTACAATAATAGAAATAATCGTTTAGAAATTCTTTTATATATTTCCAGTTAGTTATGCTTATTTGTTCTAAATGTATTAATGCTTCTTTTTGTAATACTAAAAATCCACTATTTGGATCTTCGCCTGTTATTAAGCTATGTACTTTATTCGTAAAATTATATGGGTTTGCTCCTAAAGTTATTAATGTCTGAAATTCTTGCGGAAAATTAACCTTATATGCTTCCCATAAAGCTTTAGTTGACTCTCCTAAAAATGTTTCTAAATATCTATACATGGTTTCTGCATCAGTTTCTTGATAATTTTTTATATAGTCTGCTACTACTATTCCTTTCCATACGTCTATTACGGAATTCCATGATTGCGGGTCATGTGCTGCTATATTTAATATTTTTCCTTTATTACCTCCTTCTTGTAATCTGAAAGGTTCTTCTATGTGTCTTCTTTTTCCTATTGGTCTTATGGGGTCTGTTGGTTGAGTCTCATGGTTTAATCGATAAACTCTTTTTCGTGGAATATTTCCAACAGGTATATCTTCTGTATAAGTCTGAGTAGTTTTTTAGAAAGGGCTACTAGTTGATCCTGATTCCATAAATTCTTTGTGACTTTTTAAAGATATATTATCATTAAAATCTTCTGAGATTGAATCTAACTGATCTTTATTATCTTCTTCTTCACTACTTTCTAAGAATCTATACTTATAATTATCTTGCCGTAAATTACAATTTTTAAAATGAGGTTCTACTTCTGTTATTTTCAACTGTCCTTTTCTACATCCTTTACATTTAAAGACTAACTTAGTATTATTATTATATTTTCTATGAGCTTCTTGTATTTGTGTATCTACATCATTTTCTTCAGTTTCTTGTATATATATATTCATAAATTCGGTATTTTCTGTTATTTCTTCTTCTTCTTCATCTTTTTGAATGGTATATTTGTAATCTGTAAATCTAATTGAAGTTTCTCCTTTGGTATTAATATACATCATATGATCTGATCGTTTAAAAATATTTTTTTCTTTTGGTTTTTCTATAGTCCAATCTAGACCTGCATATGTCTGTGGATCTATTTTAAATGGTTTCATTAGTCTAATATCTTTATTTCCCATTAATTCTACAGCATCATTTATGTTAATCTTAAATTTTGTATTACTAATATTAGTTAATTTACCTATGAATCCTACACATGCTAATAAATTATTCCCACTTATCATGTCTTCATATCCTTTGGTCTGGAATCCTATTTTAATGTATTTACCAAAATCATTTACGTTTATCATAAAATCTGGGCTACAATAAAATATTCCTCCGTTGTTTGACATATCTACTTCTGTTAAACCTATTATTGACTTTTTTGGATCTGTAAACCTATCATCATAAAGGGTAATTAAAACTTTAGTTCCTAATTTTTTCTCGTTAAACCTTTTAAACCTATTACTATTAATCCTAAATGCATAAGAGTCATATTTGTCTGTTTTAGTTTGTTTAATGATTCCTTTTCTATTAATCCTATACTTTGTTTATTATCACTTAAAATACTTAACTGTTCTTCTCTATAGTGTCTATATAGTTGTTCTTTTGATTCAAATCTTTGAGTTTGATATAATACTTTTGGATTTAATAATTTAAGTTGATTTTGTTGAAATATTTCTATGTCTTTATCTATATCTGTAACTTCTTCTAGTTGTTTAGTATTATTAGATTGTCTAGAACTCATTATTCTGTTTAAAAAAGTACTTCCTAATTTGTCTTGGGAAGGGCTACTTCTTTGGTTTTTTCGTCTCCTACTTGGAAAAATTTCCATGATTGCTTTAATTTTATAGGTCTATCTTTTTGAGGGGTTATTTCTATCTTTTTTAACTGACTAACTAACTCATCAATATTTGTGTCTTTAAGTTCTGGTGTTTCTTTGCTAAGTATTTTTTTCTATTTTGTTATTTAATTCTATTAATAAAAGTATTATAGTATTATTTTGTTTTATAATTACTTGGTCTGTTTTACTCTGAGGTTGATGTTCTGATAAACCTTCTGGTAATTTTTGAATTTGTTTTGATCTTTTTAATATTGTCTGATATAAAGGATCATTCATGAAAGAGTAATATATTTAATTTCTTTTACTGTTTTTCTTATTTCTGAAATTTCTTGTTGGAAATTAATAGGATTTATTACTACTTTATGTTTTAACTCGTCTTGTTGGTTTTTTAAGAAATTAATATTTTGTTCTAAATTATGAAGCTGTTTTTCTTGTCTTTCTAATATTGCTTCTACTTTTTCTAATGTAGTTATAATTTTTATATGTTCTTTTTGTAGATTTTCTCCTAATATTATTAACAAATCTGTATTAAAATTTAGCTGGAAATTATCTCCGTGTAGTGAATGTTCTCCTGTCTGAAAATTACACCTAATTAATGAACTGTCTTTTAGCCTTCTATATTTCTTTTCTAAAGGTATCTTTAAATCTAAAAATTCTATATATTTAAGACTAGCTATGTTTATTTATTAGTCTTTTTGAAATCTATTAGTTGTCTATATATTCAAATGTAACCCAACACGTTAACATAAAGGTAGTCTGGATAAATTATAGTCTATATCTTCTATTTCTTGCTTAGCTTGGTTGATATTTATTATTATTTGTTGCCACTCAACTGCTACTTCGTATTTTAGCGGATGTATTATCTTATGAGTCTTTTCAAAAATTTCTATCATGTTGATTATATCTCTAAGTTGGTCTCTATATTCTTTACTAAGTTTTATGTATTTTTCTATAAAACTTCTTCTAGCTACTAAATTTCTAATATGTTTTCCTAATAATGAGTTTCGCATAATCAGTCTATTTTATCTAGGTCTATCTTAGATCCAAGGCTCTGATACCAAAATGGGCTTACCTAGGTAGTTTTTCAATTAGTATTTCAATATAGAATGTTATAATGTAAAAATAGTTGCTCGTTTGAGGGTTTTCTTTCTTATGGTTGTAAAATCCTACTCAGTACTCCCTAATCTAGCAATATTTCATGCTTTGATCGTCCCTCTCTCTTAATTATACTTTTTTCTTTTTTTTTTTTTAACTTCTGAGTGATTATCTCACCTGCCTGTTCGTATCTTCTTCTTAGCCTTTAGTATAATATCCAGCGTCTTCAGTCACACCCCAGATAACTTGTTCTTAGGAATTTACAGGCTGATCCGTAGGGGATATTATACATCTTAATGAAGAGAACCACTACTATAACAAGTTTAATAATTTTTTAATGAAGTTAATCAGATTCAAAACATTTCCTTAAATTACTAGTTTATCCTGTTCATCTCTTCTTCTTAACCTTTAGCATAACATCAATCGTCTTTAGCTCCACCCTGGATTTTAGACATACCAACGGCTTCTTGCCTTAATGATGTCTTTTTGGTTTCTAGGATTTTACAAGCTAATCCATGGAGGATGTTATACAGTTAAGAGGATAACCACTACTTTGGATAACTTAATAATTAAGGAAATGCTTATAAAAGTTTTAATTAACACATATTAACATGCATATAAACATAATTTTTCATAAAAAAAAAAACATAATTTACAATACTGAGAGAGATAGATCTTACATGAAATACTTAGATAGGTTTCCCTTTCGGGAGTCCCCGAACTGCTCCTAAAAAAAAACTGAACTTGGAAAATTCTCTTCATTAAGCTGTATAATATCCCCTATGGATCAGCTTGTAAATTCATAAGAACAAGTTATCTGGGGTGTGGCTGGAGACGCTGGATATTATGCTAAAGGCTAAGAAGAAGATACGAACAGGCAGGTGAGATAATCACTCAGAAATTAAAAAAAAAAAAAAAGAAACTCAAATGTCTCACACTTCTAAACGATTATTTCTATTATTGTAGCATAAGTGGAAACGCGTTTGATCAATATTTAGGAAAGAAATTACTTAATAAATTACCAGGAGCATTAGGAAGAGAAATAGAAGACCGATGGAATAAAAGAGAAGGAGTAGTACAAAATCCAGATGATAAATGGTCGATAGGACATATAGTGATACATATGATAGAAGTATTAAGAGAAAAATGTACAAATATACAAATACAAAGACAGTTAAAAAGAGGTGAGACTAATTCCTGTCAGACTATTTATACAACCCAAAATTATGATGATAAATATTACAAAAATAGACCAAGATATAAAAAGAACTACAAAAGATAATACTATCCTAAAAAGAAATACTATCTTAGAAAATCCTCTGCTAGAAAACCATACCTGAATAAAGATAACCACGTTAGAAAATTTAATACACAGAGAAATTATAAAAATGCTTTACATGTGGTAGTCCAGACCATTTAGCAAATACATGCCCGCGAAGAAATAATGCTAGAGATAGAAATTCACAATTAATAGAAGAATTAAATGAGACTTTAATAAATGTAGACGAACATATGTCAGACAATGAAAGCATTTATTCTATATGTAGTTTTGAAGCAGTAGAAAAAGAAGATCAAGAAATAGAGGAAGAAGTAGATAAATTTATTAATACATTAGGAACAGAAGATAATTTTGAAATACTAGACAATAATGACTTTACCTCTTTAATGAATATTCACTTTACTTCTTTAATGAATAATCTAGATCAGACATCTATAAATTGTAAACATAATTTTGAAGAACATAAAGGTATAGATAGCAATCAGTGTTTTATATGTAGATTGGTATCCTAGCAAGAATAAAAGAGTTAAATGTAGTAAGTGTTATGTAGAAGGATGTATAAATTGCATAAAAAACAAATTACCAAATAGTATATTTAAATCTGAAAGGCTAGTCATCCCAGAATCAATTCCTCAAAACATAGACGAAGAACCTCTAACACAAATAGTTCAAAGACTTATAGACAAAATAGCAGAGCTAGATATGAGATTTACCACTAAAGGAATAGAATTAGAGCAGAGAATAGAAAAACTAGAAAAAGGAAAAAGAATGATAAATCTTGAACATGAAGAAGAATTAATGAATACTACAGAAAACTTTAAAGAATTAATTTGTAATGAAGACAAAAACATTAGTACTATTCAAGTTTTAGTTAGATTAACTATAGGAAATTATGAAGTAGAAACAAAGGCCATAATAGATTCAGGATGTACAAAAAGTATAATTAATAGTAAAATTATACCAGAACATTTAGTTAAGAAAATGGTACCCCAAGAATCCATGCAAATGGATGGAAGTTTCAATAGTTATAATAAATACATACCCCATAGTACGATAAGTTTTATAAATACATGTGGAGTTTTTTATAAACCTAGTTATAAATTAGAACAAATATGGGTACGAGAATTAAAAATTAGAACAGATTTAGTATTAGGATTAGATTTTTTATTAGGAAGAAATGGAAGTTGTTTATTAACTAGAGACGGAATTTTTCTTTCTAAAGAAACAACTTATACCCCAGTAGATCTAGAAAAAAGACCAACTCAAGCTAGACATAAACTAGATAAGAACCTTAAAATCATAGAAATAAAAGATAAACTATGTAGTAAAGGAGACAAATGCACATGTAATCAATTAATACAAGAGCAAATTAATGAAATTGAAGAAGACCAAATACCAGAAGAATATAGTTTAATAGAAATAAATACTGATTTTTATAATTTTCAGAAAGGGATTCAGCAAATAGGAATAATTAGACATCAATAAGATTTAGATAAGGTAATACAGTTATTAGATAAAATAGAAATAATAGGAGAAAAACCTCTAACCCATTGGAAGACAAATCAGATTATGTGTAAATTAGAAATAAAAAATAAAGAATTTACCATTAAGACAGCACCAATAGAAGCCACAAATCAAGACTTAGAAGATTTTAAAGTACAGATAAAAGAATTACTAGAGTTAGGAGTAATTAGAAAATCAATATCCAGACATAGATCAACTGCTTTCATGGTTAGAAACCATAGTGAGCAAGTTAGAGGAAAGGCCAAAATGGTCATAAATTATAAAAGACTTAATGATAATACCGAAATGGATGGATATAAATTACCAGACAAAACAGAATTAATAAATAGAATACAAGGTAGAAAAGTTTTTAGTAAGTTTGATTGTAAATCAGGCTATTGGCAAGTCAAGATGCATCCAGACAGTATTGAGTGGATGGCTTTTTACTGTCCTGAAGGACATTTCGAATGGTTAGTAATGCCATTTGGATTAAAAACTGCCCCACCAATCTTCCAACGAAAGATGGATAATATTTTTGGAAATTATAAACATTTTGTTCTAGTTTATATAGATGATATTTTAGTCTTTAGTAATAATATGCAAGAACATTTGGGACATCTGCAAAAAGTATTTAATTTATTTTTAGAAAATGGTTTAATAATAAGTAAAAAGAAAATGGAATTATGTAAGACTTACATAAATTTCTTAGGTATAACTATAGGGGAAGGAAAAATAAAATTACAACCCCATATAGCAAAAAAGATATTAGAAATGCCAGATAAACTAGAAAAGACTAAAGAATTACAAAAATTTTTAGGAATGTTAAATTATGCTAGACATTTTATTAAAGATTTAGGAAAAGTCACAGGACCTCTATACGCCAAAACTGGCTCTACAGGACAAAAATATTTTAATACAGAAGATATTAAATTAGTTAAAAAAAATTAAAAGACATGGTTAGGATTATTCCAGATTTAGAACTACCTCTAGAAACAGATTATTTAATTATAGAAACAGATGGTTGTGATTTAGGTTGGGGAGCGATCCTCAAAGCAAGACCCAATAAATATAGTACTAAAAAAAAAGAAAAGATATGTGCTTATAATAGCGGTCAATACAAAGAAAAAGGTCAACGAAGTAGTATAGACTCTGAAGTTTTAGCTGTAATATACGGTTTAAATAGCTTTAAAATTTATATTATTAATAAACCCGAAATATTAGTTAGGACAGATTGCAAAGCTATAGTAAAATTTTATCAAAAAATCGCAGGAAAGCATAGTAGTACAAGAAGATGGTTAAATTTCATAAACGAAACATCAATTTATAATTTAAAATTTGAACATATTAAAGGAATATATAATATTTTAGCAGATCAATTAAGTAGATTAAATTTAAAAGTTTAAATAGATTAAATTTAAAAGTTTGATTAAGAAACATATGAAACTAACAGTCTTCCCATTTTTAGCATGTATGCAGGAAAAGACCAAGGCAAAAAGCCAGCAGACTCATCTTCAGACTCTTACTTACAAGCATTCCTCAGACAAACTCATTTCACACCGCTAAGTGGTCCGGACGGTCTAAGAAACAAACTTTTTGATAGACTGTTTTTTGGAACACAAAGTCTAATTGCTTACCCATACTCAAATTTAACTTTTAGACAAAAACCAGGATCTATTATCGATAGAACACAAAAGTGTCTACTTGACAATTTGTGGATCTCGTATAATAAGACTCCAAGAGACAATGCTTATTTCATTTCTGTTTTAAATTCTCTAACTCATTATTTTACAGAAAGAAATCAAGAGAAAAATTTCAAATTTTATACAGTGACCAGAGGAAAAAAGACAGGTGTTTTTCAGACATGGAAACAAGTGGTTGAGGTAATTACAGATTACCCTGTGCCAATATACAAAGGTTTCAATAACTTCCAAGAAGCCTTAGAATTTGCTAGAAAAAATATAGGTCCAAACTTCTTTATTACCCCATAATTAAAAGATTCTAGCCAAAATATTCCATATATAATCCCAGACAAAAAATGTCAAATTAATTTTGTGACCATTGTGAGACCATGACAAGAGCTTTTCAGAAACTCAATCAAAATAATGACACATTAACCAAAGACAACCAAAAGTTGTTAAGACAAAACCAAATTTTGCAAGACCAAATTTATATTCTCCAGGACACTTTAAAACAAACCCAAATTTCCTCTCAGAATTCGAGTTCTCCATCTCCAAAAATGGATGAGACGGGTTTACATTCCCCTCTGAATGTAAATAAATCCACTACACTGGATAAAAGTGTAGCTAGTCCGGTTCAAACGGCAACCGGTAAAGACATATCAAGTCCGTTGATGGCTGACACTTTGCCAAAAAGTGTAAGAAGACTACCGTCAAGTTTCAAACTGCAGACCCTTACTAAGGATAAAGATGTTAGTTCTAGTTCTAAGCCAGTAAAAGGTTTCAGATTAAATAGAAGAACTACTAAAAAAGATGTTAAAGATTTTAGAAAAATTATTGAGAATCTGATTACAATTTTTCTGAGGAAGACCGTAAAGAGATGAATAATCCTAGCCCAAGTCCCGAAGATCAGTCAGAAAATGATATGCTAGAACAATTATATGGGGGACAATTTGCTCAAGATCCAAATGAGGACGATGACTCAGGGATGTTATTCGATAGCACTGCACTACATAATTTAGATACCTAAGTATGAATAAAAGATAAGTAAGATACTAATACCAAAATCTAGAAGACAAAGTAAAGAAAGATGCCAAGACAAGCACTACAAGACAAAGGGAAAGTGATAAAAGCATAGGAAGAAAGTGGAAGAAAGAAAAGAATCACAAGGACAACAATTTCAAAAAAAAAAAAAAAAAAACCATGTGACGATGGGGCCCAGAGCGCACCCGGCAGGCTGAAGTTGATGTTTTTGGAATCTTTTTATAAATTCATTTCAAATCCGGAGCTCAAATCCGACTTTCAGATTCTATAAATACCCTCATTCTATGTAAATACAAGTAGAGTGAAAAAAGAGAGAGAAGTGTGAGACATTTGAGTTTCTTTGTGCAAGTTTTCTCTTTGAGTGTTCTGAGTGAAAATCTTTTTGTAAAAAAAAAAAAAAAAAAAAAAAAAAGTATAATTAAGAGAGAGAGACGATCAAAACATGAAATATTACTAGATTAGGGAGTACTGAGTAGGATTTTACAACCATAAGAAAGAAAACCCTCAAACGAGCAACTATTTTTACATTATAACATTCTATATTGAAATACTAATTGAAAAACTACCTAGGTAGGCCCATTTATATATATATATATATATATAATCTTTTGTCTTTGTAATTAAAATCTAAATTATATGGCTTGAGTTTGAGTTTAATAGCAAAAACATTCAATACACGTGTTTCTTTATTTCAAATATGAGATATAAGTGAATTTTATAAATTACAATGACATACAAGTGATTTTTGGTGGGAATTGGAGTGGTTTTTGGTGATGATACAAGTATAATATAGTGATATGGATATAATGTATTTTGATTATATGCGGGAGCAAATTCAAATGCAATTTTACCAAGTCAAAGTAAGGAATTGAAAAAGTACTACAAGGAAACAACGTCCGAACTAATCAAAAGTTTTTTGACATAAATAATCCATTGTTTAAAACATTTTGTCAAAATAATATCTGGAGCCTTACCAAAATAGATCATGTAGCTGTCAATAATCTTTTATAAATTATTATTGAAAAATTCCGATGGACAAAAATAGTTTTAGTGTAAGTATAAATGTCACCATGAATGACGTTTTTCTATTCTTAATTTGACTGATATACTCTTTAAAATGTTACACTCAGTAACAATTCTCTAATTAAAGGAAGGTTTCTAGTACAACCCCGAGTTTAATCAATCTTTTAGACCATCAAGATTCAAGTGTTCTCCCACGTAAATCTTCATCTACCTCCTCTTTTCTTTCATTCCAATTCTACAACACCATTGCATCTTTTCAGTTTTACAAGGAAAGTTCAAAACTCATTTTTCATAATATCATATAATATTTTGAATCTCATGCTTTAAAATTCAATACCTATTTGCAGCAAAACACATTCTCAAAATGTTAACGTAACCTCAAATTTCAACAGCATTCAACCAAAAATATAATACTAACATTTAAAATAAAAACCAAAAAACAAATCATATTACACAGTAAATCAAAATTTCAAATCATAAAATTTTGAATAATATATTCACAATCAGCAATTGCAAAATTTAAAATATACTAACAGAATAGAGAAAAAATAAATTAAAAAGTCTAAGAAAATGTTGTTGCTGTTAATTGAGTTAATTAAACCGTCACTACAAAACATGTATTATTTGTATGCCATAACTATTGATTATGGAATACTTCTTCTAACGCCGTTTGTAGTTAGATATTATTTGTTGATTCTTCAAATAAAGAAAATCATGATACGTTACTCAGAAGTACATTTATTCTATTTTGGTAAAATTTCAAAAATTATATTATTTTTATTAAATTAAACTTTAAATACCGGGTTAGTTAGGCACTACCATAAGCTAGTAGTAATTGTTAGGAGTGGTTTGACAGAGTGTATTTAGTAAAAATAATGTATGCATTAGTTCTGTATATTAGTAGTTCCTTGTTTGATATAATTTTTCATGCTATGTATAACTAATACTTGCATTAGTTATACACCGTTTATTAAGGAGTGTAGTACTAATAATACCATGGATTTTTTTAGGTATTAGTAATGCCAAGTGACTTAATACATTCATTAGTATGATTAAAGACTTAATTACCCCTCAAAAACACTTTACATATTTTCCACTATAATTGTGGATGATATTTTTGTAAATAAATATTTTTATACAATGTATACTTATTTTAATACACCAAACCAAACAATGCATAAGAAATAATCTATGCATAATTAGTGCAAACATAATTAATTCAAGCATTACTAATACACTCTATTGGACATTATTTTTGTACACTTTATCAAACGACCCCTTATTGGTCTACTAATGCTACTCGCAAGCTCTTAGATAGAAATTTTATGTGCATATTACTATCTAATAATTGCAAACAAGTAAGCAGCACTTCACGTATTTGTTTGCTCAGTCGCATTTATTGGATAACTAATAAATTTGTTCGCGCTTCGTGCGATGTGAATTGCATTTTATAAATTTGTTATTAATTGAAAAGTCAATTTATAATTACAGTTTTTTTTTAAAAAAAAAAAAAAAAAAAAAACACTTTAAAAGTTATAAACTATAGTAAAAAAAATGCTCCTATTTGATTTGGTTTTCATTCAACAATCAAAATTATGTTCAATAAATTTTCAATATGTTAGCTTTCATATAAAATGTGGCTTACAATAATATTTGAATTTGACTTAGTGGAATGGACAAAAAATTATAGGTATTTTGGATAAGTCGAAAATATTAAAAATTTATAAATGATAACAATTTCTCAAACTTTTATCACTTGTTAATAAATCTTCTCAAATGGTAAATGATGTGTCAATCGAGTTCATTATCTTAGTATACTAAAAGTATATAAATAACAATATGGTTATATCTTTTTGAACCATTAGGCATATATATATATATATATATATATATATATATATATATATATATATATATATATATATATATATATATATATATATATATATATAATAAATATATTTACACTTTTTGTTTGTTCCTCTTTTCTTCATCTTGTTGTGTTTTCCTTTCTGTTTTCACAGTTAACATATTAATTGTTAGTGTAAGTTCTTATTAGTGTCACCATAATATAAATTGCATACACATTCTTATTGTTAAAATTAAATGATTATGTAAGTAACTTTTTTAATAACTACGATAATTTAATGTGAGTTATGGCTATTACTAATTAAGAGTGAAAATAATGAAGATGAAGTAGTGTGAATTATGAGAAATATGACTTTTTTTTAAAAATAAAATAAAAAAGAAGGGTAAAATTCTTGTTACTTATTATTAATTTCCCTTGTTATTTCTCAACTTTCTAAATATCTCTCATATTTAAAAGCTAAAAATATCAAACATTAATAAGTAATACCACCCCTTCCTTGTTCAATAAGTATATTTTTGATTTATTTGTTGGGTCTCAAGTAACCCTAGTTACACTATTTTAAAATTTTAATTTATCCATATCTTTTTTTTTTTCAATTTCAAAAGGATCTATAATTTAATTTATCTTAATTAAATTATGCATATATCACTCCGATTTTAAAATAAATTTTGAGTATTTGAGTGGCATTACTTATTATTTCCCAACGTTATAAATATATTTCATATTTTAAAAGCTAAAAGCATCAAAAATTGATACCATCCTATTCCTTGTTCAATAAGAGTATAATTTTGATTTATTTTTTGTGGCTGAAGTAACCCTAGTTACACTATTCTAAAATTTTAATTCATCCAAATATTTTTCAGTTTCAAAAGGATTTATAATCTAATTTATCTTAATTAAATTATGCATTCATAACTCTGATTTTAAAATAAATTTGAATATTTGTAAACTCATTACTAAAATGAATCGAATCCTATCAAATATTTCTATTTCTCCTTTAAAAATACTATAAAACCTAATAACATTTTTCTCCCCTTTTGATTTTTCTCCTTATTTTCTTATTATAGTATTGTTAGAATGACTATCCTAGTTAAAATAAAATATGTCTTACTAATTACATCCTTTTTTGGGTAATTAATTCAATTCTCCTTTCCTTTTTGATTATTTTATTCAGAATCCCCAAAATCATGTTTCAAAAATCAATTTCTCCTATCATTATGATAAGTCCATTAGATCTCTATAAATTCAACAAAAAAGATAAAGAAAATCAACCGATTTATACTATACAAAGAGTTCTTATATTAAAGAAATCTCTCTTGTCAAAACTAAAAAAATTATAGGAAGTGTGAGGAGCTTCAAGAATATTCTTTAAGATTTTATTTTTATTCATATATCATTTGTTTTGGGATGAAAGAAATAATTATATATTTTTTAATATGTTACTTATTTTGGGAGCATTTAGAAATCGTATAAGGAGAGGTTTTGTTTGTGAATAATAATAATAATAATAATAATAATAATAATAATAATAATAATAATAATAATAATAATAATAATAATAATAATTTGATGTAAAATTAATATTTTATTTCTTAAATTTAAAACAGAGCATTTACCTTAGAAAAATAAAATTTGTTACATTTGAATTCACACTATAACTATATATAAGCTTGCAACAGAAAAATACATGTAGATAAAGGTCATCTAGATGTTGCTCTCTCCCATATTCTAACAAATAAAAATCAGGCATGAAAATTACATACAAAGATAATAATTGTAGAGACAACACTGATAATGCTAAAATAAAAAACAATTAAAAAAAAGGAAAAAAGAAGAAACTTCTTGGAAAAAGAGTTACAAATGAAAAGAAGAAAAATTGAAAGGAAATTATGAATGAAAAAGACAGAATGTTGTGCAGTGTAAGACATTTGCTTTAGTATTTATAGTTAGTAAAATAATTAGTAACATACGAATATGAAAAGATAGATAACGTACATTAAAGTAATTCTAATTGAATGACTTTAATTGTGACTATCTTCAATATTTAAGTGATTTTTTTTTGTATTTTAAAATTTGAAAATTGGTAAAAAAAAAAAAAAAAACCATAAAAAAAGATAAATATTTTTCTAGCTCTTAGAGGCATGTCACATCAGTGATTCTAAATTCAGATTTATATATATACTAGGGATTTTGGTTGCGCTTCGCGCAGTTATAAAAAATATATGTTAATTTATTTTAGAAATTAATTATGACACAAGAAATAAAAAACCAACTATAGAAATAAGAAAATAATAAAATCACAATACAAATATTTTTGTAGAATTAGAGCTTAAGTGAATTACATTTTTATTATCAAATATTTTTCAAAATTAAAAGGCTAATTTATTAAGAAAATCATATATTATGATGTTAATACATATAATTCAAATAAACAAATTTAAGGATTTGATTTATTTTTTTCTATTTTTATTAAATGTTAAATTTACTATCGAATCTTCTTTTTATTTGAAAAAAATGATGAAACTAAAAATAGGAGGAAAAAGAGATAAGTATTTCAATTTATTTCTTCTATGATACTTACTCCTTTCATTTTCATTGGTTTTTTCTCTTATTTTTCATCATCGTCTAAATAAAAAAATTTCTCGTATTTTCCATAATCATTATCTAAATAAACCTCTATTGCTAATTTTTGTGTATATCTTATATTATTCTTTTGGCAATTCTTTTAAAGTAGAAGAAATGAACAAATTTAGAGAAAATGTAAATGGTTTTTCACCATAAGAAACACCTAAGAATTGTGTATTTCAATATTTAATATACATTTTTTTTGAGCCATGAGTAGTAAAATTTGAATGTCGATTAGCGTAGTTAGCTATTTCTGGCAAAGTTACAAATAACTAATTTGAGCCTAAGTGAAAATGTAATTTACTACAATTAAAAAATTTATAAGAACCTAAATTCAAAAAAATTATAGAGATAACACATTTTTGTTAAGTTCATAATCACAAAAACAAAGATGAAAAAAAGGTTACATAATCAATGCACATATTTTTGAGTTTTTATCCGGCTCCCCTTCTATCCACATTCAAGAGACTTTTTATGGAGTCAAACTAAAGTATAAATATGATATTAAAATAATAATATAAAATATCACTATTTCAAATATGAAATACTTGAGTAGGAATCTTATGAAAAAAAAATGAATTTATATTGACAAAATTAAAGTAATATCATAAGATATCTTAAATTTTGAAATTAAATAATGGGGGTTATGAATATGAGAATTTAAAGAAAATGAGTTAATAATATTAATTAAAGTAAAGCTCCATTGTGTTTAATAAAATTGAAAGAGGAAAAAAAAATGCAATAAAAAAAAAAGAC
Organism: Solanum pinnatisectum; assembly: GCA_035578085.1. Taxonomy (NCBI): domain Eukaryota; kingdom Viridiplantae; phylum Streptophyta; class Magnoliopsida; order Solanales; family Solanaceae; genus Solanum; species Solanum pinnatisectum. The sequence continues at coordinate 18,475,697 of CM069077.1, forward strand.
AAATATCTTGAAAGATTGAAGTAGTAAATATTGAGACTTTTAATTATTTTTTATAAAGAATAATAATGAGTGTAAATAATTTTTGAGACTTTTAAGTATAACAATAAACAGAGGAGTAGTAATTGGTATATTTATTTTTTGTACAATAATAAGTAAGTAGAAAAATATGAAAAATTGTCCAAAAAAAAAAAATTGAGGAAAAAGATAAATAGAATCCTTGTGCCTTGGACAAAGAGAGGTGCAACTTCACGTTTCTAAAATCTAGCTTATATTATATATAGATTTTTAAACACAACAATATATAATACCTATGAGAAATGTACTATATGTAATATACCTTTCAACCATGGCAAAATTTTAGAATATTGAAATAAAAATAATACATTAATTGAAAAAATTGTCAAAAAAAATTGAGGAACAAAATAAATAGAATCCTTGGCCAAAGAGAGGTGCAACTTGAATTTTCTAACATTTAGCTTATATTATATATAGATTTTTAAGCACAACAATATCCAATAGCTATGAGAAATATACAATAAATAATATACCTTTCAACCAGGACAAAAATTTACAATATTGAAATCAAAATAATACTTTAATGAATCTTTAAAATATTGAAAACATTCAAACTTTATGCTTTTATGATTATCTCTCTTCATGAATCTTTCAACATAATTAAGATTCTTTCTTAATTTCGATGAACTTGTACTAAACTAATGTGAACATCTCTTTGTAATTAATCTTTGAAGAATATATCTTTGATCTTCATCAAAGTGAAGCACATATCATGTCATTATCATTTCTATAATTTCTTATGGAAAAGATGAAGAATTAAAAAAAAATTAAAAAAGAGAAAAAGAACTACACTAATAATGAGAAAATGAAAAATAAATATTCAACCTCTCTATGTATGATTGTTATTATAGATTTGATAATCCATAAGAACAGTTAGAAATGAGTTGAATGTCATGTTATTTAAGTAGATAATATGAATAGATGGTGGTTTTTTTGTAACTCATTAGATATAATTAGAATAGTAAATATGATTGAATTTTTTATTTAATAAAGAAAATATTTAATGAAAAGCATTAAGAAAAAAATCTCAAAAAAAGGAGAAAAAATATAAATATAAATGGAAGCCATAGAGAGGTGCCACATCACCTTGTCTATGTCTTTCCTTTATATTATATATAGATTTGATTAAGAGTTCACTTTTGATGAATTTTACCTATAATATGATCGACCATTTTCTCGTACCACACACTTTCCTTCCCATGCCACCTTATTAGCTACCTTGAGTCATTGAATTTGAATTTCGTACGTTTTTAAGAGATAATAATTGATATGACTATTATTTATCAGAATAATCATATATATTAATATATTGATGTTTAGTCTTAGGTCTAAATAAATACTTTGAAAAATAAATAATAATATATATATTTTTCTTGGAATATGCTAAAAGTGAAAATATATTTGTAATATACTTAACAAGGTAAAATGAAGGAAAAAAGTAATTAACTTCTGACAAGTATTGAAAATGTGCAGTAGAAAATGTTAATATATTGTTATTTAAGTTTTATAACCACATTTTCACTTTAAGAAAATGTTAAAAAATAAGTTACAAATTAATAGATAAACTGTAAAAAATAGAAATAGATAGTAATTCATACCTTCAACATAGGAACATATATTACATCAATGCATATAAAGAATCTTAAAAGGGTTGAAACTGGAGATTAAATTGTGCTCAATTGAGGATTCTTTTAAAATAGATTAAGGCTTGAATAAGTTGAGATTAAAACCCAATTCGAATTATCTTGAGCTAATTAGACGAGTTACCAATAGTTGAGTTCAGTTTTGACACCCCTACTTGTTAGTGTTACTGGTACTAGCTAGACTAGGTCGTGGAACACAGACAAAAAAAGGGAAATAGAGAAAGAACTTGTATTTGCTTATATATGCACACCTTATATAGAAAGTTATATTATTATTATTATTATTTTTAGAAGGATACTTGTATTAGAAATTAATTGTTGTTCAACACAAAGCTGCTTATAGCACTAGTACTGGAGTCTTGGGCCATAGATGGTCCATTTACATAGTAATTGAGATTAATATTTCTTGAATACATAGTTTCTAGAGTGTCTACCCATACTTGTTGGTTTACAAACACAGGGGGAACTAGCAAAAAGTTTGAATCTCCATACGCTTTACATTTGAGTCCTTCTTCGCTAAGTTTGTCTGCCACCTTGTTCTGCTCCCTAAAGATGTGCGTCAGCATTGCTGCTTCCAGCTTCTCCATCGATCAATGACTTGCATTCAAAGACTAGGTTAGTGTATGGGTGATTGTCATGCTCCAACAATTTGGTTTATTCAATGGAGTCAGTGTTGATGTCTAAAGGTTTGGTATCATATTCTAACGCCATAAGAAGTTCTTGTCTTAAGGCTCTAAGTTCCGCTAGAATAGGGATAACATGAGCTTCCTTACTAATCAAACCAACTGTCCAAGTCTCCTCTATAATTTCTGATGACCCCCCTCCCCCCAAGCCTCCTTGTCCAAGACTAGTTCTCACTGCACCATCAGTGTTAAGTTTAAACCTTCCAAACTTGGAAGGTTCTCACTGCACCATCAGTGTTAAGGTTAAACCTTCCAACCTTGGAAGGTTCTCACTGCACCATCAGTGTTAAGGTTAAACCTTCCAACCTTGGAAGGTTCTCACTTAACTTGGATAGTGAGAGTGGTTCTACTATGTCCTTGCCTTTTCTGAATGATATGTTGGAATTCTATGACTTGATTGATCGTGTTAGGATGAGATATGCTATCTTTTTTCTTATTGAAGTAATTGTTATTCCTTTGTAGCCAGATAGCCCATAAACACTGGGAGGACAACATCCCAAGAGGTGATATTATTGTACTCTTATTTAGCATTAGATTTTCAAATGTTATGCCAATTGTCAAGGGAGAGGATGTTTCTATCCAACTTGTGGGCAGAGGTATTGTGAAACATGATAGTATTCCAGAACTCAGTGGCTTTGGGACATGTGAGAAAGATATGCTCTATGTTCTCACTGTGGTGGCCACATACCTGACAACCTAGATGTCCAACCCAATCCTGTTGAGGTAATGAGAGGAAAAATTCTTTTGGTGGTGCATGAGCCAAATGAAGGTTTTTATTTTATTTGGACAAGTCATGCATAATATCTAGTTAAACTTTTTTGTCCCTTCCCCTTTAGTGAGCTTTGGAAAATTTAATTGGATGTACTTGTAGCCAGAGCTGGTGGTGAACTTTCCATCCTTAGAGAAGTCCCAGATTGGTTTGTCCTCGAGATGATTATTAGTGTTAATGTGGATAGCTTCAATACTAGCTCAGACTTCCTTAGGCAGTTCAAATGAAAAAGCATTGAAGTTCCAGCTTCCATTATTCACTATATCTTTCAGCAGGATGGCTTCTTCTCCCTATATATACTAGAAAAACTCTTGCAGCAACATTGAATGCAACCACTTGCTCCTTTAATTGCTCTTTTTTCCTTCTAAATTTGAGAAGAATATACTCATTTTGTTCTTTTTTTTACTTAGCATATATCGACTTGATATTGATACTTTTTGTAATTATATTTTTTTTAAAAAATGATCAGTACTTAGTATAATTACTTAATAGGGAAAATTACGTTGTTAAGTAAATTTATACTACTTAATTAGTCATCATAGCTATAGTTACCACTCGCGACTAACATTAACCATTAATTACGTGGGCTGACTTCGAGTTTGTATAATTAGCCACGTTTGTATAATTCGCCACATTTATATAATTCGCAACTAACAATTCTTCGTTTGATTTGTATTTGTATACGATGGTTTGTATATGTATATGACGATGATTTCATTTGGTTTTTCAGTTTTATCACCATATGCATTCAATCTTTTTGTGTATAACTTTTTAAAGTTTGTATAAATGTGTAGATTTTGTATAATATAATTTATACAATGTAGTTTGTATAATTTAATTTGTATAATTGTTTAAAGTTCATATGTTTATGTTTGTATCAATTCGTTATTTCAAGTTTTATCATATTTGTATATTCCAAACTTTATATTACTCAATTATACAAAACACGCGAGTTATACAAACATACCCGCGATTTATAAAAAATGAGATGCGAATTATACAAATTATTGCCCTCTCTCGCCGCCTCTCTCCACCCTCTCCCAATCTCGCTTGCCTCTCTTCTTCCTCTCTCAATCTCGCTCGCCAGATATACAAATACATATGTATATTAGCTACATATATACAATTATCTAATCGATATTTACCTCTCTCCCACTCTATGCCCTCTCTCGCTCGCCTCTCTCCTCCCTCTCCCAATCTCTCTTGCCACTCTCCTCCCTATAACATGTAGCTATGAATAGTAATTAGCAAACTATAGTCATATAGCGTAATTAAGTTATTTTTGAGTAAATATATGTAAAAGTTCTCCTATCTAATAATAATACACACATAACATTTGGACATTTTCCAAGGATTGGAAAAGTAGATAACTTACCATATAAATGGTCCAAACATTTAATTTAAAATTAAGAAAGATTACATACTTTTATCATGTGAGATTAACTAAAGCTTTGAACATCTCACATTTTCACACAAAAGTTATCCATGGTTGATTATTTTTTTTTTAAAATAATAATAAATGAAGTTGATCATTTATTATATTTTAAGTATTTTTTTTCTTTATAATAGAAAAATTCGTAATCAAATTTTTTGAGTGTACACAGAATAAATTTCGTTGATACACATTATATCTAATGAAACTCTTTAACATTTTCCTCGTTAATTTTGCTCAATTATCTTCCTAATGGGTAATGGTATTTCATACTCACACCCTTCTACAATAATAATATTATTCGGTATCGTTTCATCAAAAACTTTCAATATATATACATATATTATTTTTCCTTGAATTTATGATTTATAAATAACAATCGAATTTGTATTTAAGGATTAAAGGTTCACTAATTATAATGACCATATATTATATTTTTTTATGTCAAACAACTTGCTAAATGCTAATGTAATTGAAAACTCATTCATAAACTACCTAACTTAAATCTCTCTTTTCATATTAGCAAATCTTTTTCTGTCTATAATCTTCATTTGTCAAAATTCTACACACTAATTTGTCTTTCGACTTTCAATAATTGTCCTTAAAGGATGAAATTAAATGTCTATAATTCAAAGGGAAATTACATGGATAAGTAAATATATTCTAATTAATTAGCTAATAGAGTTATAGTTGCCATTAATTACCATTCACAACTTAATTTTAGCTATAATCACGTCACCTCTCTCCCCTCTTCCTCTCTCGCGCCCCTATCGTCTTTTATACAAATATAAATTATACATATACATAGACAAATTATATGACAGATATACAAAAACAATTAGCCTCTCTCCACTTTTTGCCCTCTCTCGCTAGCCTCTCTCCTCCCTCTCCCAATCTCGCTCGCCTCTCTCCTTCCTCTCTCAATCTCGCTTGCCAGACATACAAATACATATGTATACAAGTTACATATATATAATTATCTGACAGATATACATATACAATTCGCCTCTCTCCAATCTCTGTCTCTCTTGCTTGCCTCTCTCCTCCCTCCTCCCTCAAACATATAACTACAAATTATAATTAGCAAACTATAACTATAGAGCCTAATTAAATTTATTTTAATGGCTATCTGGGAAATTTCAATAATCTTGACAACAAACAAATCGTTCGTTTTCATTTCTAAATCTTTATATCCTATTATTTTTGCTAGTTGTCATCCTTATTTAATACTCCATAATTCAATACACACGTGTAGTAACACTTACGTTGTGTATAACAAGATATATATATATATAAAACTCAATCAAACTTGCTGCTAAATATTTGACAATAAAAATTCTATTACTACTAAATTGAATGGTCGAAGACTCGAAGTGTATAGAAAATTGGGTTACTGATGTAACTAAGAAAAAATGAGAGTAATGAAACCAGGGGCGGCTCAATGCCCCGAGCCTGTGTTATTGCGGTTGAAAGGTTAAAAATACTTGTTTTGAGAAAAAAATATTTTAAAAAAAAATATAAAGTGTTTGGTAAATTATTAAAAAGGCTTTCAAATATAAGAAAAATGCGGTTTTTTTTGTGGTTGGAAATAAGTTTAAAATTTCTACTTCTTAAAAAAAAAAAAAACAGAAGCAAACAGAAGTAGAAAATTATTTTTTCCAAGACCAAAATATTCCTTCTATATTAACATATTTACTCATATATCTCTTATTAATTAGTATATCTCATAACTTTGATAGAAGTTTCATTTAAAGTGTTTGACAAATGAATAAAACTGTTTATTTTCATTAAGAGACTATTTGACATTATTTTTAGAAGCACTATTTAAAAATAGTTTTTTCAGAAAAGTACTTTCAAAATAAAACAATTTGTGTTTGGTTAATTTATTTGAAAAATGTCTTTCTTAAGTAAACTGTGTTTGGATAATCTTTTTAGAAAAATAATTTTGAGAGTCAATTATGAAAAATGACAAGTATCAATACACTTTTAATATTAAGATTATTTATAGAAAGAAATTATTTAAAATATCTATTATAAAACTTTTAATTAAAATTTATATATATTCAAATTTTCAATCAATATTACACATATATGAATAAAAAAATAAATTATATATTTATATACACAAATTAAATCAGCCACAAAAATAAATAAAAAAATATAAGGGATATATTAATAAATATGTATATATGCTAGGGATATTTGGTCTTGCAAAAATAAATTTTTGCTTGCGTCTCTGCTTTTTTTTAAAAAAAAAAAAAATCAGAAATTTTTAGTTTTTTCTCAATAGTAGAAAAAGTGCTTCTACTTCCATTCAAAAACATTTTTGTTGATTTGACAAACGCCTTATTATTTTAAAAAAATGTTTTTTTTCTTCTCAAAACAGGTGCAACAGTAATGTTAAACAGACCTTCAAATTAGACCCCACCAAGAAAAAATAATTATATTATGTGATTTATGTCTTTCAACTTTATTTTATTTTAGTTTGTTTCGAAACATTGAACAATGTTTCTCTTTTTTGATCAATTTTTAAATTTAACTTCCACATGACATGTTTAAAACCACAAGATTAATAAATATTTCAAAATATATTTTCATCTCAAAAACAAAAAAAAATATGAAAAAAATTAAAAGTTAGGCCTCTCGTTTATTTTTGGCGTTGGGCCACTAATTAGCTTGAGAATAAATTGTTGCCCAAACTAAAAACACAGTTCAACCATTGTGATTAATAGAAGAATGAAGGTAAACAACATTTAAAATATTCCATTTTTTGAGTTTTGTATTTAAAATATTAGATGTATGAATTTTTTTTAATCTAAACTAGCACAATCAAAACATACCTTAATTACGGTTGTTCACTTTTTCTATTTGAATATCATGATCATTTATGTAGAAAAATGAACAATTAATAATTAAGATGTATTTGAATAAATAGTTGGTAACATCTCAATAAAAAAAATTCACATACATAATAGCTCAAGCATGAAACTAAAAAATTCGAAATCATAATGACCTCACAGAGGAATGGTCTCCGCAATTGGGTGGAGGGTATAGATAGTTAACGAAATCAACTTTTGAATTAACTCTTAACTAGCGACGTGTATGGACACAACATTTTTGCACATGTTGGAACATCATGTGTGTATTTCTCCCACCACTGAATAAAATTTGAACTACTCTATCGATTTTAATTTATTTATTGGAATTTAATTTTACACAAAGTTTTAAATTATTATTTTATTTTTTGTAATTTTATAATAATAATGAAATCTACTAATAAGATATCAAAATTATGTAGAGTATATCAAATTATTCTTTAATTTACTGTGTTAAACATGCATATGTAATGTTAGAATTAAAAAATTATATATAAAAAAGAAGAGGATATTTTTTAAAAAAAATTAATCCAATGTAAGGAAGATAAATTGATACGGAGAATTAAAATTAAAAATTATATTTTATATTAAATAAAATAAGTTCTTAATAGATAAAGGATTTCGGACATTAAAGTTAGAGGATGTTTGATTATGCTTATGAGTAGATTATATTAATTTATAAATATTTTTTATTTGTTTATGCATTTGAAAAATATGCAAAACGTTTATAAGTCAAAACTAATTAAAAGTTAAATAATAATTAATTTTTTTTAACTAAACCCATCAAGTTTTTATTGTTGGCTTAAACATTTTTATTTAAATAAGTAATTTTGTTATAAACTAAGTATAAAAACCAAGATAATAAGAAAGATGAGAAATAGTATGTGTAGTATTTTCTTTCACTTACTCTTGTCTCTTTCTTAGTTACAAGAATAGGGGTATATATAATATATAGTTGTATACACTTGTGCCCAAAGTGTAATACATGGATATCATCTTGCCATGTATACACTTTGGGAATCAAGTATATCAAATGGCTAATTAGTATACACCACATAGCATTTTGTGTGTGTATTAATCTTACACCACTAAACATATTAGTGTGGACATCCAATTTACAACACTCCCCCTTGGATGTCTATGTCTTAATAGATAATGTGCGTCGTTAAAATCATATTAGGAAAAATCCTAGTGAAGGAAAAAGAGTACACATATCTTGTAAGTTGTAATACGCATTGGTAGCTGTCTCATTAAAAACCTTACCAGGAAAACCCAGTGAGACAAAACCTCAGCTAAGGAAAAACGAGACAGCGCGTATTATACTCCCCCTGATTAAAACATCACTTAACAACTCAAAGATGACGCAGTCCAATCTTATATCTCAACTTCTCAAAGGTTGAAGTTGATAATGCCTTGGTGAATACGAAGTGTTAAACATCGGCTACATCCTTCTTTTGAAGATCAAGAATAAGAAGAACTTTGGTGAAATATATTTTGCTCAGTCTTCTTTGATGTATCCTCCTCTTAGTTGAGCACACGAGGCATTGTCTTCATATAATATTGTTGAAATATCTCTTTTCGAAAGAAGATCACACATTCCTTGGTATGTTTATTGATCTCGACCAAATTTATTTTTGAAGAACACCCAATTCGTGATCTTGTTGACGTAGACAAATTGCTCGTTTGATTTGTTAGCAATAACAATTGAGCACTGACGAACACTTTCAGTATAATTGACCGTCTTGTTGAATGATTTCAAAATGACAGTATTTCCAAATGAAAATATATAACTTTCATGAGTTCAAACATCATAATTTCCTGCAATTTCATGATCAATAAATCTTGACACAATTGGTCATAATAAATAATTTATATCGATATTTGATTCACTCTAATATCTCCATCGATAAGAGTGATGTTATATTTTGCATGCATACTAATAAAATTATTTACCATGAATAATAATAGCATGATATATAAGTGCATTCAATTGCACTATGACATGGTACTTTCTAACCATTTTAACGAGATCAAAATTGATCTTTATAATATGCGATCTTATAACCATTGAGATACTATTCAATGGAATCGCTTTATAACCTTTTAAATCCTTCAAGGATTTCCATATAGTATTTACTTTCTAGCTAGACATGATAATCATTCATCATGCGTATTCAAGTTTTTCATATATTGTCAAACTAAAAGAAACCTCATTGCATCCACCTTGGGAGTATACATCTTCATGCAATAATGTCAGGATTTTTGAGGAAAATATTTATTTTTCAATGCACAACCCGTACTTTATATTTTACGATTTTACTTATCGCACAATAATTCATTTGTACCCACTGACATTATATCTTGGTATATGGACAAAAAGTCCAAAACATCACTTTTCCAAGTGAATAGAAAAATACTTGAATTGTATTTTCTTTGGCCAATCATTTATCTATCAAGATCCTCATCACCATTTATAATTTTGAGCGCTATATTATATTCAAGATATCATCGACGATTATTTGACATCGATTCTAATGTGACATAACTTATCAAGCTCGCTTTATTTTTCATCATTTCCAGGTACCTGAACCTTTGCCAAGGTTTCTATAAAGTGTTATGTCACAGTGCTTTTTCTAAAGCACTTGCCTCATTATTATGACCATTTTGATCATTTGCTCCTTTATCTTTTGAATCGATTAATTTATCACACTTCAGGTGTGCCATAAATTATGTCCTTCAAGGACTTTTCACTGGAGCATTTATAATTGGATTATAACATAGGGTCGAGAATGCGTCTAACAATTGACTTAAATTATCTCTTCAATGAGGATCATATCAATGATAATTCATTATGTATAACTTATTTTCCAGTTGCTTATCTCCCCCTAATGTTAGAGAATCTAACATTCACCCAACCTTATTTGGGGACTCATCTTTGTGCATTGCGTAATGGTGGAGCAATGAAATAATATACCACACATTTAAATTTCTAGATGAGAATTATTTAGTTCCTAACCTTGAACCAAGGGGAACCTTGTTGGCTTGATACGTACAAGTGTTGCTACACTTTAAATAACACATCTCATACCAAATTTCTTTTGGGAGTTTTGTTCTCATAACCAATGATTTAGCTATAATTGGAGGCATATAATTTCTGCTTAAACCACTTGAATATATACCAACATTATTAATATAACTTTATAATTTGAATGTGCTCTTGATTCATCAATTCGAGCAAACACCTTTGCAAAAATCAAATTGCAAGTTGATAATAAAGCACATTTGACCATAACATAGATGCATCTATTAAAATCATATAATAGTAAATGGTCCACATGACAGGTGAACGAGCCCATATTCACCTTTTTATACATTTCAAAATTTTAGGAGATATAATCTCAACTTTAGCTGGTACAATGATAATTTTATCACGAGAACAAACAACACAAGAGAATTCTTGAAGAATTCATTATTTCTTCATGTATATAACCACATGAATTCTCTGTAATTTCCGTATCATATTTAAATTGGCATGATCATCAACCGGCCATGCCAACTAATATTTATTTCAATAAACTTCTAGTTTATTTTGTATGTGATTTCATCATCATGCCCATACTTAGTTACCACAAACAATATGCAAATATGGGTAATCTTTCACGTAAATATTTATAACCCACTTTGATTGTAGTAATATGAAGATCTTAATTCTTTCCATATTTTATAGTCTCAATATATATTTTTTTCTTTGACCATTTTTCTTTGAAACTTAAAAAGTTTCTTTCGAGACTTACTACAATTCCAATATCATGAGCAATTTTATTTCTTTGGGTATTAGCACATTAGCTCACAATTAACTTTTGTCATTAACATTGGTTCATACCATTGTTTGTGTGGTGACATCTCTTTCAAAGAGAAATTTATATCATTATTGTCATGGTCAAATCATTACAAGCAAAACTTGTTTCTTGATTTACTTTTGTCATTAGTATCTCCTCCTTTTTGTTTAATATCTGGCAAAATATTTTTGATGCACAGAGATACATAACCAATGACAAGTTTTTGTGGCAAGAAATTATTTCATTTTTTTTTGCCCTTTCGGTAGTTCATACTAAAACATACCAAAACATTTGTGAAGTACTAAAAGTACTTGACCATTGATCATTTATACCAAAATAAATTTCTTTATTTCTCTCTAATCTCACATAGGGGTGAGTTGTGGTATTTATTAAATCATACATGAGTATGTCTTTATTTATAATTTTCATCATCTCTTGACACAATCACTTTCAAGAATGGTCCACTTTTCATGATACTTATCACAAGTCACATTCTCTTCAAGGAAGACCATAATCATATATACATGCTTCATAATTATTCCTTTCATTAGAAGTTTATTGTCATGCTTTGAAATTTATCATATTCATATGACATACCTCGACATCACTTTTGAAAGTCAAGTGTATTACCACTTTTTCATCCCTTTCTTTGATAGAGGATTTATAAACTTATAAAATTATTATTAGGTCTCATAACAAGCATGTCTCTAATGACCTTTCATATCATTTTGATGACAAAAATTACCTTCACTCTTTAAAAGGTCATTTTGAGAACCCATAATGTTCTTTCTTTCACCATGATGACTATTATAATTTTGTCCCTTCACGTTCATATTTATATGTTTAATCATAAAAAGATCTTGTCATCTTTTAGACTTTTAATGTATTGCTATCACATTCACTTCAATGAATGGAGCATATTCAATGGGACGATCTTCATATTTCTTTTGTTTTATCAAAAACATATCAATTTGCCAAGTCATCATTATATTATCAATATATTGCATTGGGACTTTTACCCACACTACTAAAAAACTTCTAAAAAACAACGGAAGAAAAAGTGACGGACAGCGTTGCTCCAAAAAAGCGACGTCAATTGCCACACTGTCGGTCGCTTTTTAATAAAAATAATTATTTTTAAAATTATTTTACAAAAGGCGACGGACGGCATCTCTTAGTCCGTCGCTTTTTTTTCACGAATTTTTGCGCTAAATATATATATATAATTAATAATTATTTATTTAATATATATAGAGATGCCGTCCGTCGCTTTTTATTAAAAATAATTATTTATAAATTAAACAATAACCACGTTGTCCGTCGTTTTTAATTTACTTTATTTTATTAATTAGTTTTTTTAAAAAGCGACGGACGACATCTCTTAGTCCGTCGCTTTTTTGTCAAAATATCTAGTCAAACATTTTTAAAAAGCGACGGACAACGTCTCTTAGTCCGTCGCTTTTTAGTTAAATTTTTGGTCAAATATTTTTAAAAAGTGACGGACAAAGAGACGTTGTCTGTCGCTTTTTTTAAATTATGTTGAACCAAAAATGGATTTTCCCCCATTTTCCCATCTCTCTTCTCTCTAAAACCAAGTTGTTGCGCCACCGCCGCCGTCGCCCTTCTCTCCTTGAGCATTAGTCCCGTCGGCGCCGCCACCCGTCGTCCTCACTGCCTCTTTTCTTAGCTTGTTAAGGTTAGGATTTAATTTTAGTTTTTTTTTTCAATTCTAGTAATATTTGATTTGTTATAAATTAGTATATTGTTTTAGTTTGATGAATTATGTTAGTCAATTGCTAACTTGTATATTTTATTATTGTTAGTTAGGAGAGAATTGGAGATTTTTGATTTTAGGGTTTTCTTCTAAATTGGGGGTTTTTTTTTTAAATATGATTGTGAATTGAGTATTAGAAGTTAGAACCAACAAATAATTAAAAGTTAGAAGTTAGAAGTTAGATTAGTTGCATTTTCCAACTTTGAAATTCTTGAATTTTGTATGTTTGACGGTTGAAGTTAGAAAAACATTGAATTGTATATGAAAGTTAGATTACTTTGAAGTTAGAAAAATATTAGTATATGAAAGTCGAAATTAGATTAGTTGAATTTTCAACTTAGAAGTTCTTGAATTTAGTAAGTTTGAAAGTTGAAGTTAGAAAAATATTAGATTGTACATGAAAGTTAGATTACTTTAAAGTTAGAAAAATATTGGATTTTATATGAAAGTTGAAATTAGGTTACTTGAATTCTTGAACTTAGAAATTCTTGAATTTGAAGTTTATATAGAATTAATTTTAGAAATTAGACATGAACTTGAGTTTTTATAGGATTTTAGAACTTTAGGTTGTGAACATTAGAAATCTTGAATGATTGTAGGATTTTAGAACTTAGGTTGTGAACTTTAGAAATCTTGAATTATTGTAGGATTTTAGAACTTTAAGTTGTGAACTTTTGAGAACTTAAATTTAGGGTTTAATTTTAGTTTTTTTTTTTTTCAATTCTAGTAATTATATTTGATTTCTTAGTTTGTATATTTTTTTAGTTTGAAGAATTGTGTTATTCAATTGTTAATTTGTACATTTGATTATTGTTAGTTAGGGAGAGAATTGAAGATTTTAGATTTTAGGATTAGTTTTCTTTTAAATTGAGGATTTTTAAATATGATTGTAAATTAAGTATTAGAAGTTAGAACTAACAAATAATTAGAAGTTAGAAGTTAGAGATTAGTTGAATTTTTCAATTTGTCATTGTATTTGTGCTTATATATTATATTGTTGTTGAAAATTGGGTTACTTGAATTATATTCTTGAACTTAGAAATTCTCGAAATTAGATATGAACTTTGAATTTTTGTAGGATTTTAAAACTTTAATTAGGTTGTGAACTTTGGAAATCTTGAATTATTTATAGGATTTTAGAACTTTAGGTTGTGAACTTTAGAAATCTTGAATTATTGTGGGATTTTAGAACTTTAAGTTGTGAACTTTAGAGAACTTGAATTTTTGTAGGATTTTAGAACTTTATAAGATTGTGAGCGTTAGAAATCTTGAATTATAGTAGGATTTTAGAACTTTAACTTGTGAACTTTAGAGAACTTGAATTTTTGTAAGATTTTAGAACTTTAGGGTGTGAAACGTTAAAAATCTTGAATTATTGTAGAATATTAGAACTTTAACTTAATGAATTTTAGAAAACTTGATTTTTTTATAGGATTTTAGAACTTTAAGTTGTGAACTTTAGAGAACTTGAATTTTTGTAGGATTTTGGAACTTTAGAAATCTTGAATTATTTTAGGATTTTAGAACTTTAGGTTGTGAACTTTAGAAATCTTGAATTATTGTGGGATTTTAGAACTTTAAGTTGTGAACTTTAGAAATCTTGAATTATTGTAGTATTTTAAACTTTAGGTTGTAAACTTTAAAAATCTTGAATTGTTGTTGTTACGACCCGATTTCGAAAATTAAGGTTTCAAAACCATTTCGCAACTTTGACAATTTTATTGATTTTGGAAAAATTACAAGTTGGAAGTCACCACTTAATCTTTAGGGAAAATTAAGAAAATCATTTAAAAGGGGGTTTTTGAAAGAAAACATATTAAATAAAACCAGAGTTGGGTAAGGATTCAAATAATTCTCTAAGGAAGGGTTTAGGCATCTTAGAGAATCTGCTAACACACGATTGACCGACGAATTTAAAAGTTTGGCTAATTTAAAATGAAAACTTAAATTACTCATAAAAAATCTTCGTGAAAATAAATAAAAATTAATTTATACTTAACAAATAATGAAATATTAAAAAAAAAAAAAAGGGTTAAAGTGTCGAAAATGTTTTTGACTTGATAATTTATCCGCGTTAAAGATTTTAAACCAAAGAGTTAGTTCAAATTCATTAACGTGGATTCAAAGTTTATTAATAACTATGAAGGAACATGAATGGTTCTTAAGTTATTCTTTAAGCTTAAGTTGCCTAAGAACAAACCGTGTTGATAAATAATTAGGCAAATCAACCTTTTGAAATGAAAATTAATAAATAACGACAACTCTTGTGAGGATTCAACCAAGGTAATAAATGCTAATAAAAAAGGTTACATGTCATAATAACAAGGAAGGCAGGCAAGTAATACAAAAAAAAAATCTGGACTTTTGGTTCAAATTCGGCCGCTGCCTCATTTTCTTCTCTGTTGCATCTGTGTTTTTGAACTTTTGAGTCCATAAATTTTTTCTTTGTATCGCTGCTGTTGCAAGTTCAAATTGAACTTTTTAAGTCCAAAAATTCATATTCAAACTTTAATATTATTGAGATTTTTTGGAGACTATTTTTTCCTAAATTCGAATTGATCCTTGTAAAAAGAGATTATTTCTTTAAATAATCATCTTGAATATTTCATAAAATTTTAGATATTCACAAAAGACATCTCAGTGTCAAGCAAAAGGTTAGATTGATGGTCATGGACTCATGGCGATAAAATTTATGCTTACGAATATTTCTCACAAAATTATAAAATTTGTTGAAAACAATAGTAATAAAAAAAATAAGATTTATTGAAATTCTAAAAATAACAAAGGAATATACTTTGGATTTGAAACATTTTGTCAGAAAAAGTACAGTAGTACCATTGGTGGAGTACTATAAACCAATGTAACGTTGCCATTTGTGCGGTAGAAATTAATTAAGTACATTATTCTAGCTGTCTCAAATGATTTGCCTTGATTATAATTTCAAATTATTTCACAGTAGAAAACTTATCGCGCTTTGCGCGGTTGCTGAAAACGGTAAGATATCAATTACTTCTTCCGTTTATTTTTATTTGATTATTATACTAAAAATAGATGTCAAATAATATTTGTCTAATTTAAAAATTAATGAATTATTTATCTATTTGTGTCTATTTTACCTTATTATTAGATATTATTCAATATTTAATATATTTCTAAAGCATTAAATTTAATATATTTAAAAAGTAATATAATATTATCTTATTATTTATTATTTTTTAAGGCGTTTGTTTAATAGTGGATAACTAACGTAGAATTTAGCTCATCTTTTTATAATCGCCAAAAACTTGAAGTTGTTCCCTCTAACTTCTGAAATATGATACTTGCACCCCCCGGAGGTTTACTTCATCAAGTTTCGCCGCGAATTAATTAGTGGTGTTTGTTTAGACACTTTAGAGGGGAAAATGACATTATTTTCATATAATCTGGACATAAAATATTTTGTTAGTAGTTAGCAGACTTCGCCAACGAAGCATAAGTTATTATTTTGACAAAAAAACGTATAAATAACAAAATAAAAGAAAAATCATAGAAAGAAAATGCAAAAAAGTGCACTAATTTTTTTACGATCTTAATCATTAAAAATAGAAGAAAACAATACCAAAATCAATGCACAATCTTGCAAGCACTTGTCGATGTCCACTCCCACCAATTGATCATCATTCAATAGCCTTCATCTTATTCTTCAAGTCAAACTAAAGCATGTAAACACCAAAAACATAACAACTTTAAAGAGCTAATAATGTGATCATTTCTACAAATTCTTACAGTGTCCTTATTTATAGTACTACAATATGAAATATCAAATAATGTCATGTCTATTAATTATTTTAGGGTTTATGATCATAAAAAATGTGAGAGGAATGAAAATAAAGATCATTAAATTACATTAACCGCTTGTTTGGATGGTTGGCTTGTTTTGATTGTTAATGTAATTTTATTGTACTATATCGTTAAACTAATCGTAATAACGAAAATTCTCATTATTCTATAAGAAATGAGTTCTTAACATTACACATTTAATATTACTAAGAGAATAAAATGTGTGAATTTTCAAAAAACAAATGTAATATAGCATATAAAGTAGGAAAAAATAAAGAAAATCTCCAAAAAGAGAAAGATACCGCAAATTCAACCTCGGTGAAATTTCTCAACATCATACTAAATCCCAATAAAATGTAAGCATATCTAAAAATAAAAATAATTTAATAGAAAAATATATTAGTAATTTCTTCAGAATCATCAATTATATATGTTTATAAGTACAAATATTTATATCAATACATCTATTTTCAAGTTAATAAAATCATAACATTTATAAGTTCTTTAGCAATAATTTTCTTTAGTACTTATTTGTGAATGAATTAGAAATTATTTTTTGGTCAAGGGAGATTAGATTGCTTGAATTGTAAAATGATGTTTTTTTTTTTGGATTTACGTAAGTAATTATTATTTTATATTATTTTTCACTTTCCTAAGTTATGACGCTATAATGAATAGTGTAATTTTGATTAAATAAATAAACAATATACTTGTATTAAAATGAAACAAAAAGTAAGAGATAAAAAAAAAAGTGCATACACCATCTTTCCTGAGATTATTTCTATGCATTTTGAATGATCATAATTCTATTTTAATACCTTTCAAGCGTGACACGACCATTTCATCCTCAATAACATAAAATGTTGTATTCATTCAATAATTTTAACGTCTATATTCGACGCCATCCCTCGCTCCTCCATTTTCTTGTCTCTCTGTTATTAGATAATACTTTAATATTGCTTTTCATTGAAAAATAAATAAACTTATTACATCAAAATTTGTTGTCATATTGAAGCTCTTTTACATATTGAAATTTAATTAATTTGTGTTACATAGATTCAATATTACTTAACATGGGTCATTAAGAAATTAGGCATAGATTCAATATTCCTTAAGATTGGTGATCAATAAATTAGTTAGGCTCGCGTACATATAAAAATTTTAAATAACCTGTATTGCACAAATTCAATATTCCTCAAGATTGGTGATAAAAAAGATTAGTTAAATTTTGATACATTTGAATTAGAAATGAAAAACATAAAATTCAAATTCAAAATTAATGATATTATAATCTATATACAGTTTTTAAAAGAAGATAATTGATCTTACCTAAATGAGAGCAAACCTATTTAAATATAGAGAAAAAAAAAATATATCATACATGAGGAAAGAGAAAAAAAATATGAAAATAAAATTTACAAAGCATATTATTCACAAACGACAAAGTGGATTGTTGAACTTATATTTAAAAGAAGAAGAGAGAATTGTTGAACTTACCAAATTTTAATGGAGATATTACAAAGAGAATGAAAGTGAAATCAATTTGTGCCTGAAGGAATATGCCATTTTCAGTTTGTATTTGTAAGTAAAAATTGGCAGATTTTTTCTCATACATTAATACTCATAATGATGATATTTAATTTATCCAATCAAACAGAAAAAGAGAGGAAAACCAAAGTAACATAAGGAAAATGGAGAGATTCTAAGAAAGATTAATATTATACTAATAAGGAAAGAAACAAATGAGATATAATTCATCTAATTAAAACGAAAAACTTTTGTAACATAAAGAATATAGAGAGATTCTAGGAAATTAATAGTATTTTATTGATAAGGAAAGGAATAAATGAAATAACGTTATTTAGTTAACATATATGATTAGTAGGAGTGATTTCAATAAATGCTAATAATAATTAATAAGGAAATATATAGTTTTTCATGAAGGTTTTAAATAGAAAATAAGCAAAAATTTCAAAATTCTGACAAAATAGCTAAATAGTCATTCTAGCCATTGAGGCATGCCACATCATCATTCTTACATTCAGCTTTATATTATTATATAGATATAGATTAGATAGTAAAATTTTTAGCCTAGTTGTAAGATTATTTTATCTCCTATTTGTTATATATTTGAAGAGAAAGAAATAAGTAAATAATGACGAAAATGTTGTTATAAGGTAATCAAGTCTTAAATTTACAAATAAAATAATCCTAATTATTGAAAACAGTAGTATTAATAATATAATAAGTAAATGGAGGTAGTTAAAGGAAGTTAGTTACAGGCTGTCAGTACTGTTGAGTTTGTTAGAAACAGAATTACAGCACATTTTACATTGAGTTTCTTAGTTTGTTAAAGGTGCTTTCTATACGATTGTATCATCTATAAAAGGAGCCTTCTTCTTCAGTTGTAAATATTGAAATTGTGCAATACAAAATATCTTCTACTAAATCAGTTCTTCTCCTTTATACTTTCATCCATGGAAGCTTGACGTCCATGGATTCTATTGCATAATTACAAAGTTTTCATGGTATCAGAGCAGCGAGACTGGGATCTTCTCAGCTATGTATAGTCAACATCAGATTGTCATCTATTCTTCGCAATGGCTGAATTAATAGTCGCGACTCTTAAACATAGTCATCCACTTTACCCTCAAGCTTCAGATATGCCTGGTGCATCTCTCATTGCGACAAGCTCACAGGTCCAGAAAATTATGGCCTATGGAGTAGATTGTTACGTCTTGCACTGTTGGTGAAAAATAAGCTTGGTTTTGTGGATGGAACTTGCCTAAAAAGCTCATTCAAAGGGGATTTAGCAACTCAATGGGAAAGGTGCAATGTTGTAGTGTTGTCCTGGATAAGCAACTTTATGGCTTCAGAATTGCTCACCTACATAGTTTATGCTTCAAATGCCAAATCAAATCTCACTAGAATGTATCAACTCTGGGCAGAGGTATCCTCCTTGAAACAAGGTACTGATCTTGTTATAGTTTATTTTTCGAAATTGAGAGATCTATGAGATGAATTAGGTGTGTTAGTTCCTGCACCTCTATGTAGTTGTGATGAAGCTAAACCATACATAGAACATCTAAGTCAATAGAGGTTATTGATGTTTGTAATGGGCTTGAATGAGTCCTACAATCATGTGAGGAGTGATATGTTACTTAAAACTGTGGTGCCTACTTTCAAGCATATGCTATAGTAGTGCAAGAAGAGAGTCAGAGGTTACTAGGTGTGGTGGACATTAACAAGGAGCCTCTCACTATGCTAGTCAACAGAAGATAAAATTTCAAAGGGAAGAAATTATTAGATGTAGCATGTGATCATTGTGGTTACAGGAATCACTTGAGTAAGGACTGCTACAGGATCATTGGTTATCCTGCTTATTTCAAGAGTAAAATAAAGCAACTACCTGCTTATCCACAAGGGAACAATGGTACCTATCCTCATCCTCAAGGCAACACTGGCTATAAAACAGCTAACACAATGCAAAATGCTGGTCATGGTGTCAAGTCATATGCTAACTATGCTGTCAATGAGGGGCAAGGACATGGATTTCAGCTTACTGAAAAGGAGTTCAATCTGAAGATCTTCTAGTTACAAGGAGTTATATAGGTAGTCAAAGAACTAGCAATGTTCAATTGCCCAAATATAATAGGGCTTACATTAAAGGAACTGGCAGCTCATTAGTTTTGGGAAACTACAAGGTGGATGATGTTCTACATGTCCCAGACTTCAAGTTCAACTTGTTGTCAATGGAAAAATTAACCAAGGATCTCTTGTGTAGTGTTAGCTTCTTCCCTAACTTCTGTGTGTTGCAGGCCCTCTCCAATGGGAAGGTGATTGGGATTGGTAAAGAACATAAAGGACTATATCTTCTTAAAGATACAACAAAGACACAACAAAGGCAGTAGCCAGGGCAGGTTTTGCTGTTAAGAATGACTGGCATTTGAGGCTTGGATATCCTTCCTTTCATGCTATGCAACATATATCTTCTATTAGCCTTCCTTCTTCTGATCATACATACTGTCATATATGTCCACAAGCCAAACAAAGTAGGCCTAAATTTTCAGTTAGCTTACATAGTTCTAGTGTTGTATTTCAGTTGATACATGTTGATGTATGGGGTCCCTATAAAACCCCAACTTATGACAGAAAATTGTACTTTGTGACTGTAGTAGATGATTACAGTGGGTTTACTTGGGCTTGCCTGATTCAATCAAAGGTTGAGGTTTTTTCTATATTAAAAAATTTCCTGATAATAGTGAACACTCAGTTTGATACTAAAGTGAAAGTATTGTGGTCTGATAATGGTACTGAATTTATGAACTCCAATTGTAGAGAATTATTTGTTTCTCTTGGAATTGTTCTTCAAACTTCCTGTGCATACACACCCAAACAATATAGGGTGGTTGAAAGGAAACATAGACATGTATTAAACACTGCTGGGGCCTTAAGTTTGCAATATAATATGTCTATTTCTTATTGGGGTCACTATATTAAGACAACAGTTTATCTGATCAATAAAATTCCCTCAGTAGTATAACAAGGAAGGTCTCCTCATGAGCTATTGTATGGCACTAAATCTTCACTAGAACACCTCATAGTGTTTGGTTGTCTTTGTTTCACTTTTGTTTTGCCCAGGTTTGATAAATTTGCTGCCAAAGCTAGGAAGAGAGTATTGATGAGGTATGCAGAAACACAAAAGGGATATAAAGTTCTTGACTCATTCATTTCCCATTAGTAGAGATGTTACATTTGTAGAAAGCAACTTCCCTTTTTAGACCAAATATCAAATGGAACCTGCTCCTCCTAATCAACTTGTGACTTCATACATACCATCTGTTGATCTTTTCACTGATACACATTCAGCTGAGTCTATAGTTCCCACACAAGAAGAGGAGTTCAATAATGTTTCTGATGACAGTCCTAATCCAGCTTCAGGACAGGATGAAGACATTCCATGATCAGCAGTTTCCAAGCCAACTATTGAAGAAGGCACTCATATGCTGCCTAATGTGGTAAATTCTGAGCCTATTTCTACAAGACCAAGTAGGTCCAGTAAGCCTCCTATTTGGCATAAGGACTATGTAGTCCCAACTTCTTCCAAACAAGCTCACAATACATGTCTTTATCCCATCAATAACTATGTTGATTATTCAAGATTGAATGGCTCTTATATGTCATTCTTAGCCTCTCTTTCTATTATATTTGAGCCTAATACATTCAAAGAAGCTTCAAAGTATCCAGAGTGGATAGCTGCAATGCAAGATGAAATCATAGCTTTAGAACTCAACAAAACTTGGGCTATAGTGGATCTACCACCTGACAAAAAGGCCATTAGGTCTAAATGGGTGTACAAAGTGAAACTTCAAGCCAATGGTGAAGTTGAAAGGTACAAAGCAAGATTGGTAGCCAAGGGTTACAATCAACAAGAGGGACTTAATTACCATGAGACCTTTTCAGCTGTAGCAAAAATGGTCACAGTTAGGACTGTCATCAGTCTGGTAGCTTCACACAACTGGACTCTACATCAAATGGATGTCCACAATGCATTCTTATAAGGTGACCTAGTTGAGGATGTGTACATAGAGATGCCTCAAGGTTTTCAGAGGCAGGGGAAATACAACGTATGCAAACTACTTAAATCTCTTTATGGTTTAAAATAAGCTTCCAGGCAGTGGAATTTGAAACTTACTGAAGTACTATTAGCTATTGGTTACTCACAAAGTGCATATGATCACTCTCTTTTTAGAAAAAGAGATGGTCAAGATATAGCTGTGATTCTTATATATGTGGATGGTCTTTTGTTAACAGGCAGTAGTGTTAAGCTAATACAAGAGTTAAAAGATTCCCTTCACAGCAAGTTCAAAATGAAGGATCTTGGTAAGCTTAAATACTTCCTTGGCATTGAAGTATTGAGCTCCAAAACTGGTATACTGCTAAACCAAAGGACGTATGCTCTTGAGCTAATTTCAAATATTGGTCTTTGTGGGGCAAAACCTGTAACTACACCTCTAGAGGCAAACACTAAGCTCACTACAGTTGAATATGATGAACTAATTGGAGTGACTGTTGATCCTATGCTCAAGGACATCACAAGTTATCAAATATTAGTGAGGAGATTATTGTATTTAACTATCACTAGGCTGGATATTAGCTTTGTTGTTCAAGTTTTGTCACAATTCATGCAGCAACCCAAGGTATCACACTGGGAAGCAACTCTAAGGCCAGTTAGATACATCAAAGGTAGCCCTGGACAATGCATATTGTTAAGTAGTAAAAGGAGTCTAGAACTTGAGGCATTTTGTGACTCAGACTGGGCAGCTTGTCCCAACACCAGAAAGTTTGTAACTGGGTATATGGTGAAGTTGGGAGATTTTCTTATATCTTGGAAATCCAAAAAATAACACACAGTGAGCAGAAGCTCAGCAGAAGCAGAGTACATGAATATGGCAGGGGCTGTTGCAGAAATCATTTGGCTGGTAGGAATGTTGAAAGAATTGAATGTTGTCTTTACAACGCCTGTGAAACTACATTGTGACGGTAAAGCAGCGTTACAAATTGCAGCTCATCCTATTTTTCATAAAAGGACCAAACATATTGAGATTGATTGTCACTTTATAAGGGAGAGAATTAAGAATGGTTTGATATTGCCTACTTATGTTAACACCAAACAACAACCAATTGATCTACTCACAAAGGACCTAGGTGCAGCTGCTCATAACATGTTGTTATCCAAGCTTGGAGTCTTCAACCTATACTCAGACTAAAGCTTGAGGGGGAATATTGAAAACAGTAGTATTAATAATACAATAAGTAAATGGAGGTAGTTAAAGAAAGTTAGTTACAGGCTGTCAATACTGTTGAGTTTGTTAGAAACAGAATTACAACACATTTTACATTGAGATTCTTAGTTTGTTAAAGGTGCTTTCTATACAATTGTATCATCTATATAAGGAGTCTTCTTCTTCAATTGTAAATATTGAAATTGTGCAATACAAAATATCTTCTACTAAATCAGTTATTCTCCTTTATACTTTCATCCATGGAAGCTTGACTTCCATGGATCCTACTACATAATTACAAAGTTTTCACTAATAGTATTTACTCGGTACTAATTATCCAAAAAAAATTGATTACTAATGATGACCATATTTGATTTGGTGCTTTCAATTCAATGCAATTGAAGCGTCTCCAATTTAAGCTACACATGGTGTCTTATTATTGGTTTGATAGTCTTAGTACCAGTTTGATGATTTTTATTTCAATTTTGATTTCAAAAAAAAGATTTGATTATATCTCACTTTAATATAATATATCTACCATCTATGAAGAAACCTTGGGTATATCTCTACAAGAAAATAATTTTGTTGGATATAAAATTTATACGAACTGATCAATAACTTTAATTTGACATTGTAAACATATTAATAACTGATATCATTTGAATCCAATAGAGGAATGAGTAATAAACTAAACAATTAATGGGTAAAAATACACCTAGCTAACTTGGAATATTAACCTAACTTTATTCCAATCTCACAATAAAACCTAAAATTAAATGATATTGTTTATCCATTATAAATAGATTTGGAGCTTGGACTGTTTTTATTCTTTTGAAGAAATTTCATAGAGCACGATATTATATTCCTGAATATACTATATGAAGCGAGACTTTCATTATGTGATCTTAGTTTCAAATCAGATACATTATATCACATTTCTCTCTCGCTCACCTTTCCCTTTTCTCTTTTCTTGATCACCTTTCCCCTCTCTCTCCACCTCCTCCCTGATCTCTAGTACCTCTCCCTCTTCGTATTTGCATTTCCTAATTTTAATTTTAAGTATCATAAATGTATCTTATACACAAATACATTTATGCATATGTATTTTATATTCTTTTTATACCAACGTGCTTCTATTCATAACATATATGTATCAATTTTAGTATCATACATTGTATATGTGTTTCATAGTTTCAAATCAAAGAAGATAGGAGATACAATTATCTAGATACATCCAGTATCAAATATGCATTGATGTATCAAGTGTATACATAGATATATACTTAGAAGAAGATACCTTATAAGAACATGTACATGATTCAAAATATGTATGGATATATTCATCAAATGAGGAGAGATATAATCTAGATACGTGTATTCAATATCAAATATGCGCCAAAAGATCTAGTGTATTTGTGGATAGATATTATCTGTATCAAATATGCATTGATGCACTTATCAAACAAGGGGAGATACAATTCAAATACATATATCCAATATCAATTAAGCACTAATATATTCAACGACTCCCAATGCCTGCAGAAATTGCCGCCATATAGCTAGTAACAAATTCTCATATAATTGTGAATTGTGATGATCAAACCTTCAATTTTTTCTTCAACATTGGTACAATCAGGTATACTCATAATAACATTTTCCCAATTCCCCCCAATTTTGATCAATTAGTTTTGAGATGCGTCAAACCTGACAAGAGAACCAAGACTTGATATACTTGATTTTTTTTTCAAAAAGCACTAATTTGTAGAACTTTTTAGAGAAAAAGATTGAAGGGCGAGGCAGTACGTAGTGAAAGGGAGCGATTTGGGGGGTGGGGGAGGGATATCTAAAAAAGAAATAAACCAGCTAGAGAGGGAGAGAAGGAGGAAAGAGAATTTGTGAAAGTGTTGACATGTTTCATAATTTTTTAAAGTATCGCTAGATTATATATATCGCAAATAGTCATTATAATAAATTTAATTGTGCTATCTATAGCTATAGTTTGCATATTTACGGGTTGTAGCTACATTTTAAGTTGTCTCATTTGTATAACTCGCGAGTTTGTATAATTCGTGGGTACGTTTGTATATTTTTGTATAAACTCGAAATAATGAATTTTTACAAACACAAACATCTGAACGTTAAACAGTTTTACAAATTATATTATACAAAATTACATTATACAAAAGTTATACAATCTATATTATAAAAATTTCAAATTATACAAATGTGTGAATTACACAAACTCGAAACTCCAGCCCACATAATTATCACTGAATGTTGGTCGCGGGTGATAATTAACTAAAACTATAGCTATGATAACTTATTAACTAGTATATGTTTGTTTAATGATGTAATTTTTCCCTACATAATATCTATGTTTGCTAAGGTATGTAATTTATTCTAATTATTTTAGAACTCTACTTTTTATATTTATATTTTTTCTAAAAGAATTTAACTTAGGCCATAGGTCTGCCCAACCTAGTGCCACTTAAAGCTCACGGACCAACAGGCTTATTGGGGAAAAGTTCGGAAAAATTACTAGGATGAATGCCTTTTAATAAATAATTATGAATTTTAGCAATATTTTTTATTTATTATCATTTATAGCATTCATAGCAATACTATGTTAAGTCTGTAATATGTATTAAAAGTGAATTATGTATGCAATATATATGTATTGTAATGGTTCTTTTTTAATATATTATGTTTGTTTGGTAAGAAATTGACATATTGTATTACAAGTGTATTAAAATGTGTGATAAATGTATTATCAATTAATAAAACTTGTATTATATGTGAATAATAAATTATTCTTTGTAATATGTATTAAAACTGTATTATAAATGTATAAAAAGTGATCAAGTAAAAAAAATGTTATTGCTATAAATGGTAAATATTTTTTTAATATAGTATATTTATGTAAGTTTCCCTAAAAAGTTTCTTTCTAAAATGGACTTAAAAGATCTTAGTTCAATTCAACCAATCAAATCATGAAATTAGGCTGGGTTGGCCCAATAGTCCAAGCCCATGTGTTGGGCTAAATTTTTAAAACTTTATAAATTTCAATTATTCTTTAGATATGGCTTTTGAAAATAGATATTTGTGAACTTCACCTCATTATATATGGCCAATTAGACACTTTCAGGACAACAAGGGTTACAACTTTCAGTTGACAATTGTTGGAATATCAGGAAAATCAGGAAAATCAGGAATATCAGGCCCAATTAATGAATTGCACAAAAGGAATTTGGGTTCATTTGTTAAAGGCCCAACTGATGAAAACAATACGTGTACATAGGAATATTCTTTTTTACAAGTTTGTTTTAAGTTTGTTAGAACCTAGCCTATAGTATAGGAACACCTGTATAGAATATAGTTGTTTTTCTTCTCTTCTACTTGTATAAATAGAATGGATCACTGATCAATAAAACACAGAGAAAATTTCTCATATTTCTTCTCATTTACAACATGGTATCAGAGCTTTAGGGTTGTTATCCTATTCATTTCTGCTCTTTTCATTTCCTTTGGTAATCTTCTTTGTTTCCGTGGGCGATTCACTCCCTT
Source organism: Solanum pinnatisectum (assembly GCA_035578085.1). Classification (NCBI taxonomy): domain Eukaryota; kingdom Viridiplantae; phylum Streptophyta; class Magnoliopsida; order Solanales; family Solanaceae; genus Solanum; species Solanum pinnatisectum. The sequence continues at coordinate 18,502,956 of CM069077.1, forward strand.
TTGATGGCTCCACTACACCAACCACCATTGGTACTGCTTCAGCTGAAAGGGTTGTTTTGGACACCTCTTATCTTTTCTTTCTACATGCCTCAGATTCTTCCGGTATGATCCTTGTTAGCACCATTTTTTATGGTAAAGGTTACGGTGGCTGGCGTAGGGGGATCTTGATAGCCTTATCGGCTAAAAACAAAGTTGGTTTCAATGATGGATCTATCATTCCCCCAAGTATCACTTCTGAATCTCACAGATCTTGGTCTAGATGCAACGACATGGTTATTTCTTGGCTCTTGAACTCCCTTTCAAAGGATATTGCTGAAAGTGTCTTATACTCAAAAAGGGCAAAACACATCTGGGAGGAGCTTGAGGAAAGGTTTGGCCAAAGCAATGAACCTCTTCTTTATCAACTGCAAAAGGAGATCAGTGAATTAGCTCAAGAAAATTTAGACATTGCTACATACTACACAAAACTGAAGAAACTTTGGGATGAGCTGGACAGTCTTGCTATATGCCAAACTTGCACCTGTGATTGTTCATGTAGAGGTAAGGCCAAAACTCGCAAGTCTAAACAGGATGGTGGGTTGATTCAATTCCTTATAGGATTGAATGAAGCTTATGCAGGACCTAGGAGCAATTTACTGTTGTTGTCTCCTCTACTGTCAGTGAACTATGTTTATTCTCTGCTAATTAGAGATGAAAAACAGAGGGAAGTTCAAATTTCACAACATCCAGGTGCTGCTGCTTTTTATGCCTCTAAGCAGTCTTATGTAGGTCAGAACTATGGTAATGTTCCTTCTAACTATGTTGCTGGATCTTCAAAGCAATACTCTACTGGACAAAAATTTACTTCAGATAGGAGAGTTGGGAATGAAGGAAAGAAAAATGTATCTGGCTTATTTTGTTCTTATTGTAAAAGAACGAATCATACTATAGATAATTGTTACAGGTTGATTGGTTTTTCAGCTGATTTCAAATTTACTAAGTCGAAGAGGATAGGACCTCCCGCTAAGAGCAATGCTGCTTATTCAAATGAAGAGGCTAGAAACAGTTCAGGGGACAGACCAATGACTCAGGATCAGTATCATAACATGTACCAACTTTTACAACATGTGAAGCTAGTCTCAGATATTCAGAATAGCACTGAGGAAGTTGTTACTGCTAATTGTGTTGGTATCATCTCTTTCACCTCACTTAAATCTTACTCTACTGTACCAGTAAATTCAATTTCTTGAATTCTGGATCCTGGTGCTTCAGAGCATATGACATCTAATTTTGGTCTCTTGTTTGATGTTAAGATGCTTCCTAAACCCATAGATGTCGATCTTCCTAACTCTACAAGAGCCCTTGTGTTTAAATCTGGATATGTTTCCTTATTTCCTGGATACACAATTCATCATGTGCTTTTTGTCCCCTGTTTCAATTATAATCTTCTATCTGTTTATAAATTATGTTTACAATTTAACTCTATTCTCACTTTCTCTGTTTTTGGCGCTATTCTGCAGGGCCCTTCAATGAAGAGGCCACTAGCTCTTGGTAGAGTCACTAGGGGACTATATCTTCTACACTCAGCTAGGACCAGTCAGCTCCACTCTACACCTATTTTTTATTTTTTCGGCAAAGTTTTTAATTCCGTTTGTAATCAAAGTGCTAAGGCACAAGTTTCAGATTCTTCTTTGTTCTTAGATCAATTTTTGCTGATGTAAACGCTTGGCATTGTAGACTTGGTCACATGCCCTTTTCTAATATGAAGTTTATTTGCTCTGTTCCTGCTACTTCAGTTTCTTTTCCTTGTGATATTTGTGCAAAGGCAAGACAAACTAAGTTACCTTATGCATCTAGTTCCTCCAAGTCTAAACATATTTTTGATCTCATACATGTTGACACTTGGGGACCCTACAAGACTCAAATACATGATGGTTTCAAATATTTTCTCACCATTGTAGATGATCATAGTCGAGCTATCTGGACATATCTTTTAAGCACCAAATCTAATGCTTTCACTGTATTGAAACAATTTTTAGCTATGATTCAAACTAAATTTCACACTAAAGTCAAAATTCTTAGGAGTGATAATGCTCTCGAATTAGGCAGTAGTAAGGCAACATTTGATTTCTTCAATTTTGAAGGTATAATACATCAAACATCTTGTGTTTCCTCTCCACAACAAAATGGTGTGGTGGAGAGAAAGCACAGACATCTGTTAAAAGTCTGTAGGTCTTTGCTTTTCCAATATAAAGTTCCTACACAGTTTTGGGGGGAATGTCTCTTAACAACAACTTTTTTGATCAACATATTCCCTACTAGACTTTTAAACATGAAAACTCCTTATGAGCTCTTATTTGGTCATCCACCTAGTTATTCTCTTTTGAGGTGTTTTGGATGTCTTTGTTATGCATCAACTCTGCCTGTGCATAGGTCCAAATTAGATCCTAGATCAATCAAATGTGTCTTCCTGGGTTACCCTTTTAGGAAGAAGGGGTACAAGGTTTTAGATCTAACTACAAATAGAATTTTCATGTCGAGAGATGTTGTTTTCCATGAAAATGTCTATCGTTTTTCCTATGTTTCTCTTAGTGTCCCTACTTTTCCTTTTACTCAATCTATTCCCGCCTCTACAGATTACTCTCCCTCTCATTTTTCCTCTTTTGATACTTCATCTCATCTTCCTGAGGTCTCTCCTGCATATCTTACTACCTCAGATTCATCTTCTCCTCCTCTTGCGCTTCAGCAGGAGATGGTGCTCCCAGTTGTTCAGTCACAACATCCATCCACCAGACATTCTTCTAGAGCCCGTCACCCTCCTAAATATCTCAATGACTATATTTGCAACTCAGTCATTCTCACTGACCTCACTCAGCAGTGTTTTGCTGCTACTGTCTCTCCTCCCTCTCTTTCTTTCTCAGCTCTGTCTTGTGCTAATCAGTCACTTCTAAATTCCGTCTCCTACACCACCAAGTCTACCTCATACTCTCAGGCTAGCTTATATCCTGGCTAGCAGGTAGCCATGGCAAAGGAATTTGAGGCACTCAAAGCAAACAATACATGGGACATAGTTCAATTACCCGAGGGTAAGAAGGCTTTGCCTTATAAGTGGGTCTATAAGATCAAGTATAAACAAGATGGTACAGTTGAAAGATTCAAGGCTCGACTTGTTGTGCGGGAGTATATTCAAAAGGAAGGTGTCGATTTCACAGAAACCTATTCCCCTATTGTCAAAATGACAACTATTCGTTGTCTCTTGGTTGTGGCAGTGAAGAAGAATTGGCATATTTCACAACTAGACGTCAATAATGCCTTCTTACATGGTGATTTACAGGAAGATATCTATATGAAGTTCCCTATTGGTATGCCAATACCTAGTCCATCCCATGTATGCAAGCTCAAGAAATCTTTATATGCTTGCGCCAAGCTTCAAGGCAATGGTATGCTCGCTTGACTGCAGCTTTGAATTTCAAGGGTATTCTCATTCTCTTAACGACTATTCTCTCTTCTTTAAGAAAGTTCAAGGCAAGGTGTCTATCCTAGCGGTTTATGTTGACAACATTCTACTTACAGGGGTTGATTCTTTAGAGCTTGAGTCTCTCAAATGCTTTCTCAATTCTGAGTTTAAAATCAAGAATTTAGGGGCTGCTAATTATTTCTTAGGCATGGAGATCATCAGAGAGCCTCAGGGTATAATTTTGGAACAAAGAAAATTTACGTTAGATTTGTTAAAGGATTTTGGCTACACAGACTTGACGCCAGTGTCTTCTCCATTGGATCCTGCTATAAGACTCAAACTTGATGAGGGGGAACTTTTGTCAAATCCTACTTTAATTTCTATCGTATGTTGCTCGGTAAATTGAACTTTCTCACACATACATACCCAAACCTCTCCTTTGTGGTTCAACATCTTAGTCAATTTATGCAATCTCCACGACAACCTCACCTTGATGCGGCTGTCAGATCCTTTTGATATCTTCTCATGGACCTTGGTTTAGGTATTTTCATTCCTTCTAATTCTTCCTTTGATCTAATTGCCTTCTGTGATTCTGATTGGGGGCGTTGCCCAGATACTAGATGCTCAATCAATGGTTATTATATTACTCTTGATGGTTCACCTGTCTCGTGGAAATCAAAGAAACAGTCGTTAGTATCACTTTCATCAGCTGAAGCTGAGTATCGCTCCACGCAAAGGGTTGTGGCAGAAATCACTTGGTTGGTTCGTTTACTCGCTGATCTTAGTGTTCCTTCTCCTCTACCTGTTCCTCTTCATTCGGATAGCCAGGCAGCCATTCACATCGCCAAAAATTCGGTGTTCCACGAACGCACCAAACATGTGGATCTGGATTGTCATTTTGTGCAGCAACAATACCTTTCCGGGATCATTTCTTTGAATTTTATCCCTTCAACTGCTCAATTGGCTGATGTGTTCACAAAGCCCCTTACTGGGCCAGTTCATCGATCCTTCCTAGACAAGTTGGGGATTGTTTCAGCACCCTCCAACTTGAGGGGGGTGTTGGAATATCAGGAATATCGGGAATATCAGGCCCAATTAATGAATTGGACAAAAAGAATTTGGGTTCATTTGTTAAAGGCCCAGCTGATGAAAACAATACGTGTACATAGGAATATTCTCTTTTACAAGTTTGTTTTAAGTTTGTTAGAACCTAGCCTATAGTATAGAGACACCTGTATAGAATATAGCTGTTTTTCTTCTCTTCTACTTGTATAAATAGAATGGATCACTGATCAATAAAACACAGAGAAAATTTCCCATATTTCTTTCTCATTTACAACAACAATTGGCACAAACAGCTGCAGACGTATAAATTTATAAGTGAAAGAGAATTGATTGATATTTTCAAATAATTATCCTACATTAGCAATAATTGCTTTCAAAGCAATGACCCGCCGCCACACAATATTTTATTTTTGTTCTCATTTTGTAATTAGTTATCAAATTTGTAATACTTTTACAACAATTATGACAAGATTGTTCGATTTCAACAATCGCATAGTGGATCAGAAATATTTATATTCTAACTGACCTTTCCGATCAACCAAACCACATTCCATCAATTAGACCAGTCCATTCTTTTAGTTTTTATAGCTCTTCGATCAGTATTGTTCTTGGAGGTTTTGGTACTTGAACTCGTCCAATATACTTTATTTTTCTTTAAATAAACACAACAGGGGTCTACGTCCATCACCAGTACCACCGAAGGTGAAAGCCTAGATGGATGACATTAACGGAAAAAAAAGAAAGACCTTTTTATGCCTATATTACCTTTGGGAACAAAGGAGATTATGATGCAACTTTATGTTATCTAGTCCAAATTTTGCACTAAGAGAAGTTCACTGCCGTTAATATAATCAAATATATGCTTTTCTTGAGTATATAGGAAACAGATTTGGTCAGCATAAAAAATGTACTTTTTGTTAGGTAATTAGACTTGTTTTCAACTTTCAAGCTTAACGAATTATTAAGTTCAACATATGTATAGGTAGAATTAAAATACACTTGACTGAAAAAGGTCTAAAATTTCCTTGTTGTGGAAAATAAAAATGATTGGTCGACGAATATAGAAAAGACTTAGAATATCAGTTCATGCCATAGGAGGAAATGTTGCATTCCTCAAAAGACTTGTGCGGATAAAAAAAAATCTCCAAGTTGCAAAAGTAATACTGGTGCTCCATCAAGTTATGTAGGAAACAAGTGGTCTATATCATCAATACTTGCAACCAAAAAAACAATTGAACTAATTAAATTATACTCGCAAAGTAAAAGGATATTACACTTTTAGTCACTAAGAGCTAGTTTGACCGGAGATATTAGAGAAAATAATATTTGTACTAGCTTTTGTTGGTGTAATATACCACAAATGTAATAAAGCTTTAATACTATATAATTTATTGTTTGGAAGTGTTTTCTTGCTAATGTATAACTATTACCTATATAATTAATTATACACAGAGTGATGCACTATATTCAGTATTACTATATATTCACCATGACATATCTATTCCTATATATTCTAATACAGTACTCCATTTGGATTACATTTTTTAGAAATTTATACGATATATATGTGTTAGTATTTGATGCAACAAACCAGAAAACGATAAACGAAATGTCAGCATGAACATTACTAATCATATTCAGTAGTATTCTTATACCCCTTTCCGAGCCCTAGGAGATAATAATTACATATAAGTAAGTATATAACCATTTATAAAAGGCAAAACTTTGTTACACTACAACAAAACAAAAGAGATATTTAATGGCAATCGATTTTTTTCTATTGCCGCAAAAATATTTTACGACAATATTTTGCGATAATTAAATTAATGTCATTACATTCAAAGTTGCTAAAGTTTTTCACGATATTTATATAGAATGCTAATAGTAAATATCAAAATTTATTATTACTATTAAATATATTATAATGATAATTATATTATTTTCACTTTTAACTCCCTTTGCAGTGTAACTTGAGATATTATAAGGCATATTGTCATTTGTCCGTATTTATAAGTTGAATTTTTAAAAAATTTAAACAACTGCCAGTGGCCATAAATGAAAATGAAGCATCCAGAAAAATACGTCTGGACCTTCTGTAGTAAGGAATGGTCTCTTCCAGGTCCAATCAAAAAGACTGCAAAGTCCATCCACTACTACTGTAAGATGAGGCAAACTGCACTCTGAAAAATTAACCAACTATGCATTATCTACACACATTCATATCCTTGATGAGATAAGATTCACCACCTTCCGACACGTGGCAACTCCATTCTTGTCTATTAATTAAAAAAAAAAAAAAAAGACAGTCAGCTCCAATTTCTTATCTTTCATGTGGCCATTAAACTTTGTAATATCAACAGCCACATAATCCAATGGTCACCCTTCATCTAAGATGAGGTTTCTTTTGTTTCTATCCGTTAGATAAAAAAATGTCTAATACCTTATCATTATATAAAGGGAGTAAGCCACAGTGTAATAAGCATCTTAAAAAAAACAAGTTTCTTTGAAGTAAAAAAAATAAATAAATAACGTTTTATAGCTAAGTAGTAACGCAATGGCTTCCTCAATTGTCTCCTCGGCAGCCGTTGCTACCCGTAGCAATGTTGCTCAAGCTAGCATGGTCGCACCCTTCACCGGACTCAAATCCGCCGCGTCTTTCCCCGTTACCAAGAAGAACAACAACGTTGACATTACTTCCCTTGCTAGCAACGGTGGACGTGTTAGATGCATGCAGGTTCAAATAATTATCAGTATATATATAATTTAACTAGACGCGTTTATTTATAATTTGTTTATTTTATGTGGAGTATATGTTAATGTAGGTGTGGCCACCAATTAACAAGAAGAAGTACGAGACATTGTCATACCTTCCTGACTTGTCCGATGAGCAATTGCTTAAGGAAGTTGAGTACCTTTTGAAAAATGGATGGGTTCCTTGCTTGGAATTCGAGACTGAGGTCAATATCTCCTACTTACTTTTGCTATCTTTCAATTTGTTGAACGAGAAAATAATAAATGTATGTTATATTGTTGTAATATTATGTACAGCACGGATTTGTGTACCGTGAGAACCACAGCTCACCAGGATACTACGATGGTAGATACTGGACCATGTGGAAGTTGCCTATGTTTGGGTGCACTGACGCAACCCAGGTGTTGGCTGAGGTTCAAGAGGCGAAGAAGGCGTACCCACAGGCCTGGATCCGTATTATCGGATTCGACAACGTTCGTCAAGTGCAGTGCATCAGTTTCATTGCCTACAAGCCAGAAGGATACTAAATTTCATCAAACCTATAATTACTCCTATCCACATGTTTGTTTGATTTGTATCTAGTCTTTTTTTTAATTACTCCTTCAAAAACTACTGTTTTTTGCGTTTTGTTCCTATTTGTACCGGTGTATTTTCTTCGATTCCGACCAAGTTATGAGAAATTAATAAATGATGAATCGGTGGTTATATGTTTAGTTATGTGTTTCTGTTTTTTAATTTTGTGGTGTGTATGAGTTTTATTATCCAAACTAAAAATATCTCTTTAAATATGAAAACGACACATTAACTACTCCTTTTATCCTAACAACTTTAGCACAATGATTAAATAACCACCGCGTGTGAATTATCTTGACATATTAACTTTTTCACCAATATAAAAATTTAGCTCAGACAAATAAATTGACATGGATGGAATACTTAACTAGATATACATAGTGAATTGGAATAATATATAGTAGAAGAAATTGTCAAGGCTAAAGACAGAAAAGAAATAAAATAGTAAATGTTGTGATGAATGCCAAGATGAAGACAACTCAGCGCCAATTAGGAGGTACAAGAGATAAGTGAGGAATAATTGGTCTAGTAAACAGATTATTCATCATCGCCTCGATATTTGTTTTCCTAAGAGAAAAGTATGTCACCTCATTTTAGTTAATCAACTATCAGAATTGAATGAAATATTTTTCCCCATCTAAAATGAAAAGAATTGCATCACATCGAGGCATCGATTCAATAACCAGTAAGAATGAAAAAGACTTCATTTTCTGCCTGGAAAAATGTGGAAAAATGACGTAACTTAAGTAAGTCTTTTTTTTTTTTTATTTCACAAATTAGTGAATTCAAATCTTACACATTTTGATCCATCAATGTAAAAAAAGTAAATTAAAAATCATATAATTTGTATTATTTATGTGAGGCACAAAATAAATATTTTCGTAAGAGTAACCAACCTCCTAGGCTTATCACGTCATCATCATCAGTTGGGCCGGATGTTTAGACTTGTGGCCACTGGCCGAGCTCAACAAAGGACTGGTCATTATTGTATTTTGTTGTTATTCTTTTGTCTTTTTAATTAAGTAGTTTTTTTGGGTGAGAGTTTGAAGTTTTATGTAGGGTAAATCACATCAATATGTTATATTATAAAAAATATTTATTATTTATGGCAATATAATTTTTCTAACTACATATAACATCTTTTGGAATTAAGAAATTGTACGGTCTTCGCCTCTTTTCAGCCCTTTTTCCTCTTCTTCTTTTTACTCTTCTGCTTCTTCATCTCTTTATCTGACATTATTTATCTTCCTCCTCTTCTTTTTTTTGTTCTTCTTCTTTGAACTTTTCATTTGAATAACTATCCTCAAATCAGTTTTTGCCCATATTTCACTATTTTTATCCAAAAACAAGATGAAAAGAGGAACAAAAAGACCAAAAATTTGTACAAAATCACGTTTTTAAGCAGAAATTTCAAATCTCTAAAATTACAGAAAGAGTTCACCATTGATGGTCATTATAAAGCTTCAAATTTTGAATTCATTATTTGAATTTTATGAATTTGTGATTAGTTTGGATAGGTAGTTCCTACAAATAATTGAAAATGTTGTTTGGAGTTTATATCTCAATTTTAAGAGGGTTTGGTTAAGTTTATAATTGATTTTAGGAGAAATATTAGATTGAAACTTGAAAAAGGTGTAGTTTATAAAACTGTATCGCAATTGTATTAAAGTTGTATTAGATATGTTTCATAATTGTATTAAAATCATGAACAATATACATTCATAATACATATTACAAACTTCACTCCTTTTTTAGTGATATCAACCAAAATAATTTAAGTAACAAACTTTAATACATTTATAACATAGACACAATATATCTTGCAACATCACTCATGTTCTTAGGGATACAAACCAAAATAATTTATAAGACACATATAATACATATTTTATTCATGAATAATACAAGTTTAATTTAATCTATAGATTATTGTCTTGTCTTTCGTTAGTTACGTTTTTCATTGTTAATTTTCTCTTCTAATTCAACTTTAATATTGTGTAATACACTTTTAACGCAAACTTAATTCATTTTGTAGTTTATTAATTGTTACTATTAGATTACTTGTTTATTTCATTATTGATATAAGTTTAATTCACTCTATAGATCATTGTCAGGTGTTTCATTAGTTACATTTTTTATCCATGCATAATTCTCTCTTCTAATTCAACTTTAATATTTGTGTAATGCACTTTTAATACAAGTTAATTCCTTTTGCAGTTTATTGGTTGATTTGTAATGATTGAATTACTTGTTTAATTCATTATTGATATAAGTTTTATTCAGTTTACAAATCACATAATGCTCTTTCATTTGCTACATTTTGCATTCATGTTTAATTCGCTTCTAATTCAACTTTAATATGTGTGTAATACATTTTTAATTCAAGTTTAATTCATTTGGCAGTTTATTATGTCTCTTCATTTGGTACGATTAGATTACTTGTCTAATTAATTATTGATACAAGTTTTATGCAGTCTACGAATCATTGACTGCTCTTTCGTTTGCGATTAGTTTGGATAGGTTGTTCTTACAAATAATTAAAAATATCGTTTGGAGTTTATATCTCAATTTTAAGAGGGTTTGGTTAAGTTTAGAATTGATTTTAGGAAAAATATTAGATTGAAGCTCGAAAAGGATGAAGTTTACAGAACTATATCGCGTTTGTATTAAAGTTGTATTAGATATGTTTCATAATTGTATTAAAATTGTATTAAAATCATGAACAATACATCCTACATTTATAATACATATTGCAAACTTCACTCCCTTTTTAATGATATCAGCTAAAATAATTTAGGTAACACAGTTATAATACATTTATAATACATGCAGAATACATTTTTAATACATATTGCAAACATTACTCACGTTCTTAGTGATACAAACCAAAAGTAATTTATAAGACACATATAATACATGTTTTATTCATGAATAATACATTTATAATACGTATTGCACACTTCACTCCTTTCTTAGGGATACCAACAAGAATAATTTAGGTAACACACTAATGGAGTAATACATTTATAAGACATGCACAATACATTTTTAATACATATTACATCCATCACTCATTTTCTTAGTGATAAAAGCAAAAATAATTTATAAGATACATATAATATAAGTTTTATTCATGAATAATACGAGTTTAATTCAGTTTATAGATAGTTATCTTGTCTTTCGTTAGTTACGTTTTTCATTCATTATTAATTCTCTCTTCTAATTCAACTTTAATATTGTGTAATACAATTTTAAAGCAATTTAATTTATTTTGCAATTTTTTGATTTATTTGTTACTATTAGATTACTTGTTTAATTCATTATTGATACAAGTTTAATTTATTCTATAGATCATTGTCTAGTCTTTCATTAGTTATGTTTTTTATTCATGATTAGTTCTCTCTTCCAATACAACTTTAATATTTGTGCAATGCACTTTTAAATACAATTTTAATTCATTTTGCAATTTATTGGTTGATTTGTTACTATTGAATTACTTGTTAAATTCATTATTGATACAAATTCATTCAGTTTACAGATCATAGAATGTTCTTTCGTTTGCTACATTTTGCATTCATGTTTAATTCTCTTCTAATTCAACTTTAATATGTATGTAATACATTTTTAATTCAAGTTTAATTCATTTTTCAATTTATTATGTCTCTTCATTTGTTACGAGTAGATTATTTATTTAATTAATTAATTATGATACAAATTTTATTAATTCTACAAATCATTGACTACTCTGCGAAAGAAAGTAGAGAGAGAAAAAGAAAGGAGGAAAAAGCAACAAAAAAAGAAAAAAGTAACAAAAAGAAAGCAAGAAAGAAACGGTAACAAAAAGAAAACAAGGGAGAAAGAACGACATAAAGAAAAAAAGAGAAAAATAGCGATAATGAGAAATAAAAATTAAAAAGCTGAGGGAAAAAAAAAAGAGAAAGAGGCGAGAGAGAGAAAAATCTAATAAAATATATAATATTGTTATATATTGCTATAAATGGTAATAATTAAAAAATATATTTAAAATAAGTAATTAGTTTTTAAAAGAGAACCACTCAAGTAATTAATCCTTTTATGCATAGAATAGTTTGAGATATTTATCTATATAGTTAGTTAACTTATAAGGTTATTAAAAATATATTTTTATAATAAATATTTTGGTAAGTTGGTGACAGTATAATAGTTGATATGTTAATAGTTATTAAATACAAATTAATATATATATTGTAAATTAACGTATAATATACATAGATAGTGTATATTTTTTTATATTTGACTAACGGCTAAAATTAATTTAAATTGAGCAAGTAAATGTATTACTACCCCTAATTTTTTTTATAGCTCAAACACCAATTTAGTGATTTTTGCTTTAAAAAAACTGAAAACTTCATTGTTGGTGATTAGTAGAAAGTGTTGAAGAAGAGAAATCATTGCAAGTAGGGGTGTTTATGGGTCGGTTTGAATCGGTTATTGGTCAAAACCAAAACCAAATCAACTTAATCGGTTTTAAAATTATCAAAATCAAACCAAATCAAATATAATATACATTTATCGGTTTGGTGGTTATCGATTTCGGTTTGGTTTGATTCGGTTATTAACCATACACAAAAATAAAAGAAAAAATTCTTTCAAAATGTGAAAAAGTGACAACAATCCATTCAAAACAAAAAAATAGTTAGAATGACTGAAATTATTAAACTTTCTATCACTGAATTTATTATGATTAAAGCTTTAAAATTCACTATATTGGCTTAGAAGGAAGAGACATTAACATTTTCAGTCCCACAGAGAATTGTCATTAACACTCTTATACATGAAATTAATAAAATAAATGTTTTCACCTTGGACATTTTTGCTTTCAATAAGTAAATTATAAAGAAATTATAATGAAAACATATATGAGATTTTTAAAATTGTTTATAAAAATAATATATTAAGTATGTATATTCATAAAATATTTGTATATAATTCATCGGTTTTGTTCGGTTATTTCTTCGGCTTTTTTGAATAAAATCATAACCAAGCCAAATACTATCGGTTTTCAAAAATCTAAAACCAAATCAAATCAAACCCAAATAAAATCAGTTTTATTTTATCAATTTGGTTCGATTTTTCTGTTTGGATCGGTTTTTATCCAAACTGTGAACACCCCTAATTGTAAGTTTGAAGAAGAGAAAATACATAAAAATTTCCCTAAACTTGACAGCACAATTTATTTTAGCACTTAAATTACACGGACATTTAAATACCTCCTTAACATCTTTGAAGTGAATTAAATGCAACCCTGAGAATAAAATACCACTCTCATCTACCACATCATAGCTATATAAACACCACATCACAGCCATGTAAGCACCACATCATTAATTTTCAATCTTTTTTTTTGCTTATTCACCTTTCTCTTAAACATTTTCTTAAAATTTATTACACTAATCAATTAATTAAAAATACATTTTAAAATCAAAATTGTCCCATCTTCTTCCCCCCCCTTCTCTTCACCCCCCCTCCCCCCCCCCCCCCCCCCCCCCCCCCCGCACTCTTTCTTCTTTCTTGATTTTCACCTTTTTCAACCTTCAATAGTTGTTTCTTCTTCAACATTCATCAATGTTTTTTTTTAAAAATAGCATACTTACTTTTTCTTCTTCAAACCCTCTCTCCCACAAATCTGCCCCTTGGAGATTGAAAGTTATTTTTTTCTTAACAACTCAAATGAAAAATGAAGCTTGTGTAAGAATGTTGATAGACCCACCTTTTTTGCATCACAACTAATAGAATTCAAAATTGGTTACTTCAAATTCAAGAAAGTTTACATTCAATAATATTAATTAGGTGTTGGGTTTTGTGATTAGTGAAGGGCGGGTGAGGTGAGGGATGAAAATGAAGGAAAAAATTTAATATCGGAGAAGAAAGGTATAAGGAGTGCTTCAATGGGGAAGAAGACATTTGGGGAAGCCAACAAAATAAAGAGAGAACAAAAAGATTAAATATTTTTAAAAAAAAAAAATTGAACCTACAAATTTCATTTACTTCTAAACAAGAAATTTCACATTTTTTTTAACTTTAACATATAATTTTTTTTTGAAAATTATTAGTTATATATTGGCCAATAAAAAAAAATGTCATGTGTATGATTTTACCAATCAATTTTTTTATTTTTATTATTTCACACGCTTTGAGAAGAGTGAATACACTCACTTTGCCACGTCAGCTCTTAAGGGGTACTTAAACATCCGTATAGTTAAAGTACTAAAGTAAGTTTTGTTGCCAAGTTTAGGAGAATTTTTATGTATTTTCTCTTTGAAGAACACCTTGTTGACCAACATTAATAAATCATATCAATATGATAGGATATGTGAACAAATTAATTAACAAAATAAGTCAATGTTTATAACACAAAGTCATGATAATTCAGTAGAATTCACGAGTTATCTAATAAGATAGCTTGATTAAATATAATATGTGTTGACACCCAATTTTGGCCCTCTACAATATAAATTAATCATCGAGCCTCTTCAATCCCAAACGATTTGAAATAATTAGTTTTTATAAAATCAAAAAAAATATTTTAAAGTAATTTTAGTCATTTTTATAATTTTTTAAATAATAAATATATTTTTATAAAATTAGTATATTTTATAAATATTTGAAAATCATCTCACCTCTACTTTCAAACAATTAAATATAGAGATTAGCTTATACCCACTGACAATGGACAACAAAATTACACCGTTGGTTCATTTTTAGAAATACTTATTTCTCTTAATTTAATTATTATAATTTCACATTTAATGATTAATGAATTTTTAACTTCCCCTTTTTATTTTTTTTATTTTTTAAAACATATTCAACAGGTAAAGGATCCCAAAACTTGGGTTGCTCATTGAACAAGAATAATAATTTATTTCATAATCGAATGAGATATTTTTCCCCATCTAAAATGAAAGAGTTGCGTCACATTGAGACATCGATTCAATAATTAGTAAGAATGAAAAAGAATTTATTTTCTGCCTGGAAAAATTGACGTAACTTACGTAAGAGTTTTTTTTTTATTTCACAAATTGGTTAGCTTATACGAAATAGTTAGTTTATATAAAATTCAAGATATTTTCAAAATATTTTAAAGTAATTTTAATCATTTTTATAATATTTTAAATAATAAATATGTTTTTGTATAATTAGTATATTTTATAAATATTTGAAAATCATCTCAAAAGATTTTACATTTTTTAGTTAATTATTTTATTAATTTACTTTAGTTTAAATTATTGTTATAATTTTAAATTATCTAGTTTGTCATTAAGTTAATTGTTTCATTTCGTTAAGTTTAAAAAACTCATTAATTAGTCATATTTAAGATTTGGCCGAATTTAAGTAATTAATTCAATTTAGTTATATTTTTAAGTTCAATTGACTATAATTGCAATCAATTGGGCCAAATTCTCAATTTCCAATCTAACATCTTTTCTACCTCACCTTAAACCCATTTTTGGGCCAATGCCAGCATCCCATTCCCTCAATTCCTCATAAGCAGCCCAATACCCAATTATTTCCAGCAACACCCAGAATCCAAAGACCCATTCCAATAAGAGTAAATTAACCCGACCCAGTATAAAAAAACGACCACGTTCTTCTTCCTCACGTGTAACGGAGGACCCACCCGTACTCGTCTTCTTCTTTGCAATTTAGCTCATCAATCGCGCGTACAAGACCTTTGTGACAATGGCTAGGTGTTGAAATCTCACCACTCGCTCCTCATTCTCTTGAAATCGGACCGTTTGAATTCTTGGCTGTCAATCTTGGAATTTGAATTTCGAATTCAAATCGATTCTATTCTCCCACTATAAATGCTCTTGTTCGTTCACTGTTGAAAAAGAGGGAAAAATATAGGTTTATAAAGAAGAATTTTGATTCTCTATTTCGAATCTTGATTTCTTGTCTTCAGCTCTCTGCTCTCCTTTCGTCTGAATCTTTCATCGAGTTTCTTTTCACGTGGTGGTGGTAGAGTGGTCTCTGGCAACTCAGAAAGGTAATTTTGCCTCCTCTGGTATTTTGGTAAAGATTCTACTGCTAAATGTATTTGGTTCCTCGTTTACTATTTTCTTGTAAATTTCTGGGTTGTAAGCAAGAATGAAGCTCCTTTAGTATTGTATAGATTCGTTGGCTTGATTTTGTATCTATAAAGCTAGATAAATCTGTATCTGATCTTGCTCGTTTGGTGGTGATTTTGAGTGCACTGGTTGCACATTTTGTTTCTTCATTGTTTATTCCTAGTATTGGTTGTCTTCTCTTTCGTTTTTGATTCTCATATATGTTAGCTTAACTCGTAGGGTTGATTTTCGTTCTCACACAACTTGAATGTTATCCATGTTTATTTTGGCTTTAATTCATGATATCTTGTTCTCAACTTGATAAAATTTGTCTTTTAACTTGATCTACAACCTTTCTGTCAGGTTTTCTTTTCGCGCTACCTCTGTCTATGTGTAAACAAGTGGGAAGAAAAATCGATTTTAAGAGATGTTGGTTATGTTTTTTTTTCAGTGTCGTCCTAAGCTTGAATCCTTGGTCTATGATTTGTACTCTGTTTGTTCTTCTTGTATAGCATGTTGATTCTTTAGTTCTTGTATAGCATGTTGATTCTTTAGTTCTTCATGAGTTGTTAATGGTCCAGTTTTATTGTGTATTGATTTTGTTTTAGTTCTCTTAGAAAACATGTGATTAGATTGCATCATTTTTTGATTTGATCAAGTTTGGTTTTGTCTGCTTGCGTATTTAAATGTGCCTGGCTATTACTTGTTGTTTGTCATGTTTAAAATTTCAAGGAGTTATTTTCTTTTCATCCTTGTTTTGATCAGTAGAGTTGTTTATTTCATATGCTTCTGTATGAAAAAATAATTTTGCATTGGTTTAAGGAGATTGAAGCTTTGTTGTTTGTTGACTCATCATCTCTGTCGTGTATTAATCCTTACTTCCATGTATTGCATGTGATTTTTCATGGAGTCTAAGTCATACTCTTTTCATCATCTCCGTATAAGGGTATCAAGTCAGCCTCATCTTGTTCAAAAGGAAGCTGATACAAGTCTCGAAAAGTCCAAAAATGAACTGTATACACTCATTATACAGTGATATACAGGTCCAAAGTACCGAAATATAGGGCTGATGCGAGAATGTAGGTGTTTGAAAGCTGAATTAGGTTGTATACACATGGTATACATATACAGTAATATACACTTGGTGTATACACAATATTTCAGCAACAGAAATGGGCCAAAAGCCCAAAATTTTACTGCAGCAGGATTTTATTAGAAAATAGGACAGGTTTTGGACAAAACCCAGATTAATCCATAGCAGCAGTTAGGCCCAAAATCAGCGCAGGCAGACAGACTTCTGATTTTGGGCCCAATAGGCCCCTTTTTTTTTTTTTTTGGGTATTTTTGATAATTTTGAAATTTATCTATTATTGTATATTTGATTTATTTTTTTAACTCTAACCTTTGTTTTTAATTTGGTTTAATTTAATTAAATTCCCAAAAGATAGTTGCTTCTTCCTTTTTATGTTTAAATTGAAATATTTATGCTTTATTTATTCCTTATTTATTTATGTTGTTTGTCAATGTAAAAAATTATTTTCTTAAGAATTATTTTAAGTTTATTTCCTTTTAAGTACATGAAAAATGGATTTTTCTTTATTTTATTAATTTTCAAATTTGGTCAAAATCAAATATTTAGTCAAGTCGCAGGTCAACCGCAAGTTAGCGGATGAACTTAAAGGCGACTCTTTGTAAATCAATTTTTCTTTAAAATGTTAAATTTATTTTTCGAAACTAAAGTCTCTATTTCGTTTTTAAACGTAAAACAATGATCTATTTGTAAGTTAGGTCATTTTTTGGAATGTTTTTTACATTGTTTTGGAAGCATCGATTTAGGTTTTTCAAGTCAGATCAAATTATATTAATAAAATTTAAAAAATTCAAGTTCGAGTTCCTACTCCACGAGAATGCCTAACCTGAGGAGGGCCTACTCCCAGAGAACGCCTGACCCGAGAATGCCTGACTCGAGGGCTCCTGATCCCGAAGATGCTTGACCCGAGAACACCTAACCTGAAGATGCCTGACCTAAGAACGCCTGACCCGAGGATGCCTGACCCCTTAACACCTGGCTTGAGGATGCCTGACCCGAGAACTCCTGACCCAAGTATACTTGACCCGAGGATGCCTGACCTGAGGATGCATGACCCGAGAATGCCTGACAGGAGAATGCCTGACCCGAGGATGACTGACCTGAGGATGCCTAACCCAAGAACGCCTGACCGGAGGATGCCTGACCCGAGGTTGCCTGACCCGAGGATGCCTGACCTCCCCGAGGACGCCTGACCCGAGGAGGGCCTACTTCCCGAGAACGCCTGATGTTGACACCCAATTTTGACCCTTCACGATATGCATAAATTTTTTAGCTTCTTAATATTCAAACGATTTAGAATAATTAGCTTTATAAAATTCAAACATTTTTCAGACGGTTTTTATAGTTTTTAAGCAATAAATATATTTCATATAATTATATATAATTAGTATATTTTATTCTCAAAGGATTTCACAGTTTAAGTTAAATATTTTTATTAGTTTAGTTTTGTTTAATTCATAGTTATAATTTTGAGTTAATTAATTTGTAACTAAATTAATTACTTTATGTCATTAAAATTAAGAAGTTTGTTAATTAATTAATTAGTTAACTCATCTTATCTATTAGCCGAATTTGCAAGTTAAATTCAATTTGGCTAAATTTGTAACCTCAATTGGCCATTTGCAATTCAATTTTGTCAGATTGTTAATTCATTTGGCTTTACCTTACTTTAACCTCATCAAGAGACCTTAATCTTGGACCCATTCCCAATTCTTTCAGCCCTTTAACAACATTTCCAGCCGACCCAGCCTTTCCCTTTTCAAAGATATCCCCAACCCAATTAATCTCAGCCCAATTTCAATAACCCAACTCTTTTCTCTCCTACCCGGCCCAATCTTTCTTTTCATTCACATCACCAGCATGAAAAAGACAACGGCAACGTCAAGTTACACAGAAAAGGACACAACATCCCGCTCCAACGTTCATATCGGCAACATTACGCGTCAATTCAAGCGGCGTCAACAATTACAATCGATTCCAACTCACGGAGGCAGACGGAAAGCTTTAGGTTCACACATTGGACGCGTACAGAGTAGGATTCTTGTCTTCTTCCTCAACGTCCCTCTCCAATAGTACTGTTCCAACGTCGATAGCAGCGGCATTTTCGTCCTTTTGGCCGTGAGATCGAACCACGTAGCATGGCAAGGACATTGGATTCATCCGCAGCGACATTCGAATTTGTGAGAATTATGGGAGGATATTCCCTCATTTTTTCAGATAGGATTTGGAATTCAAATTGTTCCAACTCTTATCCGAAAATACCCTCGTCCTTTTTCCCCCAAAACAACCCTAGAAATCCTCTATTTAAACCCCTCTTCTTCCTCACGTGGGGGATTGGATTTTTTGAGCGGAAATACACTTCAAGAAAACATAGGAGATAACTGGTTTCCGAACTTATAATGAAGGATTTAGGGTTAGGACGTCAAGGTACGACCCCCAAGGACCAACCAAGGGTCCTTGAGGGGGACCCAAAACAGTCCCTAGAATCTACCCAAAAAAGGGCCACCTACGATTGGGACTCACGCTCCGTGGAAAGGGATCGTGGGTCAGAAACCCTAAAGTAGACCTCATGTACCCCATCCACGGATGACAAGCACATCCCGTGGACCCACCTAAGGTCCGTGGGTTGGGGCAATTTTGGTGTTAAGTTGTTTAAGTTTGGGAGTTAAGGAATATTTAGAATTAGTTAGTTATTAAGTAGGGTCGTTTTATTAGTAATTAGGCCACCTATATAAAGATAATAGACCCTTAATTATATGACTCCAAATCATTATTTTCATTTCACAAAGAAACCCAATTCCCTTCAAGAAATTCTCTCTCTAGAAGTAAAGAAGAAGAAGAAGAAAGCTAGGGCAAATTCTTCCATTGTTGCAAGCATTGTGAGGGCTTTATAATCAAGGTATGATAGCTTATTCATATATGTATTATTCCATCCATAGATCCCCCTAGATCTCCCCCAATTGTGAAGGTGAACCCTCAATTCTAGCTAGGTTTTATTGTGGGTAGTATTCAGTATGAATCCATTTGAGTGGATAGTACTTATTTATGATTGTTTTAGTATTGAATCATGATATTATGATGAATTTATATGTTTTTTATGGTTAACCCTAGTATAATTGATGAAATTTATATTATGTGGGGTTATGCCATAAAAGGGTGAAATTGAGGATTTATAGATTGGTCTTCTAAAACAGATGAATTGTATGGTAATTGTTCATGAATATAAACATGTGGACATGAATGGAAGTAGATTATAGTATACATTATGGATCATGACTAGTAAAGCTTGAAGTTGAACTTTTATGATGAATTATGATTAGAATCACCTAATAATGAAGAACGTGATTAGAATGCCTTGAAATCTAGGTATGAAAGATGATGGTAAGAAGTAAAGCTTTGAGAGTAGGGCTTGTAGTCATGAATGATGATTGTTAGGACTTTGAGAGTAAAGCTAATATGTGAATTAAGAGTGTTTAAATGCATAAAGTGATAGAATCACTAGAATCATGGATTGGTTGTCAAGGACATCCCTCCAAGAGTCATGAATTAAGTAAGAACTTAATAAACTATCTTGTGGGATGTATGGTAATTGTTCATGAATATAAACATGTGGACATGAATGGAAGTAGATTATAGTATACATTATGGATCATGACTAGTAAAGCTTGAAGTTGAACTTTTATGATGAATTATGATTAGAATCACCTAATAATGAAGAATGTGATTAGAATGTCTTGAAATCTAGGTATGAAAGATGATGGTAAGAAGTAAAGCTTTGAGAGTAGGGCTTGTAGTCATGAATGATGATTGTTAGGACTTTGAGAGTAAAGCTAATATGTGAATTAAGAGTGTTTAAATGCATAAAGTGATAGAATCACTAGAATCATGGATTGGTTGTCAAGGACATCCCTCCAAGAGTCATGAATTAAGTAAGAACTTAATAAACTATCTTGTGGGATGTATGCCTAGCACCGAGTGGATATTGTAATGAGATGGAAACTTTTACTTAGTTGAGTCCGGCTTCCAAGATAGGAACTCTCACAAGTAGAGTTCGGGTTTCCCTCAAAGTATATCTCATGAGATGGAGTCCCTCACAAGTTGAGTCTAGGTTTTCTAGTAGAATCTCCATATCCCATAACTATGTGCCCTATAGGAAAGTTAGCTAGTGGGTCCAACTAAGCTAACAAACCGGTTCTACCCTAGGCAAGTAGTCGGTAGTCCAACCCTGCTCGGTGTGGGTAACTCATATAATCAGAGGGAATCATATGAAAGCTCATATGGTCCCACGTCGGTTAAGGCTATTTTCCCAACTAGTACAAGATTATTATAGAACTAAGACATATTTCAAGGAAGTATCTCAAAGTGTTCCAAGTTAATAATGAACTAAGACATGCTTAAAGAAGTATATCCAAGTGTTCAAACCTAATGAACTTAGATATGCTTGAGTGAGTATTTCATAGTGTTCAAAAGTAAAGAAGGGGGACTAAGACGTGAAGTATCTCCTAGAGTTCCATTTTCTTAAAGAGAGGGACTAGTTTCCAAATCAAGAAGTATGAGTGTGAGGACCTAAAAGTGGTACTTAGCATGGGTAGGATTATGGGGTCTTATTCATGCATTGCACAAGTATAACTTAAGGTTACCTAAGAAAGTGTTCTCTTATATGATGTACGTTTAGATAGGATTGTGCTATAGTTTCCTTCCTTATTATGAGTGACTAAAGGTGAACGATTCCCTTGGTTATGATAAGTAAGTTAACGATGAGATCAAAGATGGTAAGTATGTATGATGGAATAAGGTGGGATTATAAGGTCTTACTCATACATTGCACAAGTATGACTTGAAGCTACTTATGAAAGCTTAAGACTTGACTACGTATATGGACTATGTTTATGATGACCAAAAGAGATACTTAGCTTGGATGGGATTATGAGGTCTTGTCCATGCCTTGCACAAGTATGCTTTGAGGTTACTTGAAATGGTTCTCTTATGATAGGAAGGACTAAGGGTGGAATAATGCTTATATGATGCTTATGTTGGAGACTTTGCTTATGATTATGATATTATCCCTTATGCTTATAGTTTATGTTTCATGAAGTATTTCTTATGTTTATGGATTATGTCTTATGTTGACTAACCCTTATGATATTATGCTCTTATGATGTTATGCTAGCTATCATATTTAGTACATTTTGTACTAACGCATACTTTGCCTACATTCTCATCAAATGTAGGGTTCGAAGATTTGAGTTCTATTCTTGGAGATAGGTTTCTAGAAGTGCAAGAGTTGAAGACTTGGTGAGTCCTCACAACTTCGAGGATAAAGCCACCATTTCCTTATGTCTTTTATTTTCATGTTTTGAGACTATTGTATGGGCTGTGACCCAAGAGTATTCAAAGTTGTATTAGATAGTTTTGAGACAAAAGTGTAGCAAGACAAGCTTGCTTTCATAAAAGATTTCGATTGTATGGATAAAGTTTTTAAAATTTCCGTACTTTTCTATTATCTTATGTTATGATATACTAAGGGCTTGTATGAGACCCCTTCGGGGTCAAGTATGCCATATTACATCTAGGGTGTACCCCTGGTGACACTAACGACCAACATGCAATATCAAAGGAGCTTCATTCTCATGCTTACATCCCATAAATTTACAAGAAAACGACGCTAAGAAAACAGTAAATGAGGAACCAAATACATTTAGCAGTAGAACCTTTACCAAATATTGAACGTATAACAACCACATTGAAATGGAATATCAGAGGAGGCAAAGTTACCTTTCTTGGAGCAGAGTTTCAAAAGATGACTCTACCACCACCACTTGAAAAGAAACTCGATGAAAGATTCTGACGAAAGGAGAGAAGAGAGTTTAAGACGAGAACTCGAGATTCGAAATTCTTAACCCATAACTTATAAAGAATCGAAATTCTTCTTTATAAACCTATATCACTATTTCTTTTTTGCTTCTCTAACGTATTTTCCTCCTTTTTCAACAGTGATGATGAGTCAACAAACAACAAAGCTTCAAATTAAACAACTCTACTGATCAAAATAAGAATGAAAAGAAGATAACTCCTTGAAATTTTAAACATGACAAACAACAAGTAATAGCAAGGCCCATTTAATCACAAAGCAGACAAAACGGAACTTGATCAAATCCAAAAATGATGCAATCTAACCACACATGCTTTCTAAGAAAACTTGTTTATGCATCTACTAGGAAATTAAAAGCATAAAATAATTCTCATATTTCAGTAAACTAAAACAAAATCAATACACAATAAAACTGGATCATTAACAATTCATGAGGGACTAAAGAATCAACATGCTATACGAGAAGAACAAACATAGTACCAATCATAGACCAAGGATTCAAGCTTAGGACGACAAAGAAAAAACAACATAACCAAGAGCTCTTAAAACACAAAGGATTAATTTCGAAGTAAACTGATTCTTCTTTCCACTTGTTTACACATAGACAGAGGTAGCACGAAAAGAAAACCTGACAGCAAGGTTGTAGATCAAGTTAAAAGACAAATTTTATCAAGTCGAGAACAAGATATCATGAGTTAAAGCCGAAATAGACATGGATAGCATTCAAGTTGTGCGAGAACATAAATAAACCCTACGAGATTAAGCTAACATATATGAGAATAAAAAATGAAAGAGAAGACAACCAATACTAGGAATAAACAATGAAGAAACAAAATGAGCAATCAGTGCACTCCAAATCACCACCAAACGAGCAAAACCAGACAGATTTAGATAGCTTTATAAATACAAAATCAAGCCAACGAATCTATACAATACTAAAGGATCTTCATTCTTGCTTATAACCCAGAAATTTACAATAAAACAGTAAACGAGGAACCAAATACATTAGTAGAACCTTTACCAAAATATAACAATCATATTGAAACAGAATACCAGAGGAGGCAAAGTTATATTTCTTAGTTGTCGGAGACGACTCTACCACCACCACGTGAAAAGTAACTCGATGAAAGATTCAGGCGAAAGGCGAAAGGAGAGCAGAAAGCTTAAGACGAGAACTCGAGATTCGAAATAGAGAATCAAAACTCTTCTTTATAAACCTATATGACCGTATTCTTTTGCTTCTCTAACGTATCTTCCCCCCTTTTCAACAGTGAACGAACAAGAGCATTTATAGTGGGAGAATAGAATTGATTTGAATTCGAAATTCGAATTCCAAGATTGACAGCCAAGAATTCAAATGGTCCGATTTCAAGGGAATGAGGAGCGAGTGGTGAGATTTTGACACCTAGCCATTGTCACAACGGTCTTGTTCGCGATTGATGGGTTGAACCGCGAAGAAGAAGACGAGTACGGGTGGGTCGTCTGTTGCACGCGAGGAAGAAGAACGGGGTCCTTTTTTTGTACTGGGTCGGGTTAATTGACTCTTATTGGAATTGGTCTTTGGGTTCTGCGTGTTGCTGGAAATAATTGGGTATTGGGCTGCTGATGAGGAATTGAGGGAATGGGCTGCTGGCTTTGGCCCAAAATGGGTTTAAGAGGTTAGATTGGAAATTGAGAATTTGGCCCCTTTGATTGCAATTATAGTCAATTGGACTTAAAAATATAATCAAATTGAACTAATTACTTAAATTCGGCCAAATCTTAAATAAGACTAATTAACAAGCTTCTTAAACTTAACGAAATGAAACAATTAACTTAATCACAAACTAGATAATTTAAAATTATAACCACAATTTAAACTAAAGTAAATTAATAAAATAATTAACTAAAAAATGTATAATCTTTTGAGATGATTTTCAAATATTTATAAAATATACTAATTATATAAAAACATATTTATTATTTACAATATTATAAAAATAACTAAAATTACTTTAAAAATATTTTGAAAATATCTTGAATTTCATATAAACTAACGATTTCATATAAGCTAACTAATTTGTGAAATAAAAAAAATTCTTACATAAGTTACGCCAATTTTTCCAGGCAGAAAATAAAGTCTTTTTCATTCTTACTAATTATTGAATTGATGTCTCAATGTGATGCAACTCTTTTCATTTTAGATGGGAAAAAAATATCTCATTCAATTATGAAATAAATTATTATTCTAGTTCAATGAGCACCCCAAGTTTTGGGATCCTTTACCTGTTGAATATGTTTTTAAAAATAAAAAAATAAAAAGGGGAAGTTGAAAATTCATTAGTAATTAAATATGAAAATATAATGATTAAATTAAGAGAAATAAGTATTTCTAAAAATGAACTGACGGTGTCATTTTGTTATCCATTGTCAGTGAATATAAGTTAATCTCTATATTTAATTGTTTGAAAGTAGAGGTAAGATTAGTATATATGGTAATGATGTATGTCTAGTAGTGTAGTTTATCTTTGAAAATATTCGATCCAATCTTTTTCCAAATCTTATATTTTGATTCTCGAAACATTGAATAATTTAATAATATTAATGCTATAATAAAAATAACTTTTAGTTGTAATAAAATACATATTAATAAAGAGTGCTAAAATATTTATCGGCATTTTAGTAATTGTTATTGGATCCAATGTCACTATAGGCTTTAGAGTAGGGGCGTGTTCGGTTCGGTTTTAAGTATTATCGATTCGGTTTATCGGTTTTCGATTTTTAAATATGTTAAACCGATAATCAAACCAATAAGATATTTATTATCGGTTTTCGGTTTATCGGTTTTCGATTTAACCAATAAGAAAATGCTTTCAAAACAAATATATGACTTATCCAATAATTTGACGCGATACGCATACATCAAAATAATCATCCCAAACGAGAAAACAGGGACCAACTTGTTGTATTTTGGTCATCACAACAAAGTCTTGACCAATTTTTGATCACCATAATATAAAAAATGAGGTCCCCTTTATGCAATAAAGAGAATCAAATAAAATCAAATCATAGACAAAACTCAGAACAGTAGCAAATGAGGTCATACTTATGGTAAATCATATAAAAAGAAAAGACCCAACTAAATGAAGTTCTTACGTTATTTAAAAAAAAAAACACAAAATCTGAATTTCTTATGTTAATCAAATTGCAGATATTTACAATCGTGCAAAAGCTAATATTAGTCAATTATAAACTAACTAAAAAGTAAAACCTAAAGGTTAAATAACTAAAAGTAGAGAGGGGAGTTAACTGTTAAGTAGTGTTAATTATTGCATAAAGTTTTTATATTTTTAGTCTAATATACTACTAATTATATTAATATTTTTTGTTTAATATATTATATATATGTATAACTAAAAATTAAAATAGTAAATTATTATATTCTTAATAGGTTATCGGTTAACCCAATATTAACTCAATAGCGAATCGATAACCTAATAGTTTTTTTTGTAAAAACATTAAATAACTGTTAACCCAACAACCCAATAACAATAAATCAATAACACTTTTTTCGGTTCGATTTATCGGTCGGTTCGATTTTTACACACTCCTACTTTAGAGACATTTACAAAGAGTATTAATTGTCACTAAAGAAACATATTCAACTTCAATTACGTTATTATCGTTAATTAATTATTGTTAAAGATTATTTTTGAGGACCATCGACGGAAAATTAGAAACTTGCCATGAAAACTTTGGCGAACTTTTGTATGCCTTTGACTTAAAAGGCTAAAGGGAAGTTGAATAATTGATTATTTTACTTATTATTTTTCTTTGATTTGAGAGATTTTATGGACATATTATACTATTCTTTGAACATTTAAAATGAAAATTGATAGTTCCGTGCAAGTAATCTGAAAATAGACAATGATGGTTCAATCTAATAAAAAATAAAAGAGATCATTTTTTTTTGGTGATTGAGGCACAATTGTGAAGTAATATACAATTTTTTATTACCGCATTAACAAGTCATTAATAAAGTGAAAGCTCATAAAAAGTGGTAAAAAATATAAATAAGAAATAAAATAATATCAAAACAAGTTTCAAGCCGACTGAACACACACTAGGTCATGGGTAACTTTGATCGATCATTAGTCAAAAGCCAAAGCCCCTTTTAACAATAAGTAAACATGTTTCCTTATTTAAACACTTGAACTATTATTTTAATCACCAATGATAATGAGTGAGAAATATTTTTTATGAAAGCATAGTAACATATTTCATATGGGTTCCATTTTTCATTTGTTCTTATTATATCTAACAATTACATCTGCAAAAATAACAATATATCCCGTGAAACCAGTACACATCGATTTTGTTTTATATATTTAAGAGAGAAAGAAACAAATACCAAATTCAAACCTCAACATTAGTGTTCTTATTCCGTTTATAGTTGAGGTCGATATTCATTTGTCAACTTCTGATTAAATTAATACTATATGACAGCAGTCACGTGGAGTCATCAAATTAGAAGAAAATTAGATTACTCTTCTAAAGAATCCAATTATTTTATCAAAAAATATCTGCTGGACAGAGTAAAAGTAAACAAAAAGGAAAAGAATACAATTAAAGAAAATCCCAATAAAATAATATTTTTTTCCTGAAATCCTATTATCATGCCATGGCTTTGAAGCCTGGGAAGTTTTTTAGGAGGCATTCATTTGATGGTATGCCCAATTTTTTTCCTTTTTTCTTCAATTTCCTTCATTGGGTATTATCAAGATTTGATTTTTATTTATTGTAGCTTTGAAAACAAGGAAACCCAATTGTGTAAGAAGTGAGAAGGCAGAAATGGGGAAGTCAGTGAAGTTTGAAGGTACAAGTGAGGAATTGCAGAAGATAATAGATGCTAATATGGACAAAGTGGGAGCAAGACGTCTTGCTAGGGATGCTTTTAAGGATATTCAGTTGTCAATTGATCATTGTCTCTTTAAGGTACTGCTTAGTTGATTGAAGAATTAACCTAAATATTCATCCACCTGACTGATTAAGCTAATAATAGATGTGTATAATCTATGTATACCGGCTAGAAAAGTAAACGACTATTTGTGTAGAGATCCCTATTTGATGGTTTTAGTAGAAAAAGATTCATTGTCAGCTTTAAAGATTGGATTTTGATTGCTTCTGACTTGATAAATTGGATATAAGAGAATTCATATGGTCACACTGCTAGTTTGGGTTTGAGGCATAGCAACTTATCAAGAAAAGTTTTTGTGATTGAGGCATGTATATTTTACTTGTCAAAATGATGTTTGGGATTGAGATTTAGTTAATTGATTGATTAGTTGACTGAACAGATTGTCTTGTGTTGATGAAAGTAGAAAGTGTATCTTACTTAGGACTAAGAGATTGATTATTGTCAACTTCAAAGGGATTGACCTAGTAGTGTGGAGCCTAAGATCTTGCTCTATAGACTGCAATCCTGCTTAAGTTTTCCCCTTTTCTTGATAGGATTGTATAACATGCATATTACACCGAGATTATATGAAGCATCTACAAATAGATCATCTCGAAGAGAAGGGATTTAAGTTGTTCATTATTCATTCAACGCATAAGTTCATGTTTGACCTTTAGATTCAAGGGCATATCAAGACTGACTGATTGAAAAAGCAGCAGTACTCATTTTTTCCTAATCTAAGGTCAGAAAAATCAGAGCTTTACTAACTCAAAAACACCTTTAAGTAAATTGCCTTAGTTTACTATCCAATGGAAATCAAGTGGTTTCTGTTCTCTTTTCCTCTTTCAATTCTTAAAATAATGAAAGGACACTTGTGGTTGATGTATTCTGAGGAATGGTATCATTTGTGTGATAAAGAATTTGTTCAAGTATGTGCAATTGAGTTATGACGGTTGAGACTTTATAAACACTTCTTCAACTTTCTAATTTTTCTGCGACTGCAGATGGTGCTAATGAGGAACTGAATCCTTTTAGAAAGTGTCACGTTTCTTACTTGTTCTTAATCTGATTTAATGATTCTTTATTTGCTTTCACACAGATGCCACATGCTGGATTGAAGATGAAGGAGGTAAACCTTTTCTCTTACATCCTCATTTTCCAGTCTTGAAAATTCAAGTTATTCTGGAAGCATCCTATTTCTTTTCTAAAACAAAATGATCTCTTGTGTAATTTCTTCTGCATGTACTTTTTCTTTTCATCTTTTCTCTTTGAATTCTTGATGAAGCTAATATGACATCTCATAGTTACTTCAATGCCTTTCTAGCGCAGCAAGATTTTGTTTGTGTGCAACAATATCTTTAACACTTATAACTTACAACAACAACATACCCAATGTGATCCTACAAGTGGGGTATGGGGGAGTGGTGTGTATGCAGCCTTACCCTGCCTTGAGGCTCAAGTAAAGCAATTCAAAAATCAAGTATGTAAAGCAATTAATACCTATAACTTATCTTAAGAAAATTGGACCTTGCCATGAAAGAATCTTATAAAATTGTGAATTAGAATATGACAAGATACAGTCCTCTTTTTTTCTCTAATAGTCAAGAAGGTTTTATTTTCTTAAGATTATGGAGGACCGTGCAGTATGAAATTAATTTCAGGACATCAAATGAAACTTGGTTTCCAATCACTTTAAATGTAGTTATTCTGTCATGTGAATGAGATATGTATCGCTGTACAAATTTAAAGGGGAAAGAAGAGAGTAACTGTGGAAAGATCTGTTTGGTTAAAGAGTTCTAATTTTTGTGAAACAAATGAATGAAGGCGCTAGTTATCTCAACTTTTTCAATATGGAATGAAGGGGATAGTTTGAGAAAGATGACTTAATTCATCTGAACTATGCACTATGACTGGATATTGTCTTCCTTTTCCTAGTAGTGCCAAGCAAATGAGAAGAGTCTAAGTATATGGTAATTTATAGCATCCAATATTAGCATTTTGGTATAATATTCATGATTTGTTATGTGTTTTACTTTACATAATTCTGTGAAATTTGGTGGTGCAGTCATATGAGGTTAATTCTCGAGGACTGGAGATCTTCTCTAAAAGTTGGCTTCCAGAGACAAGCCCCCCCAAAGCCATGGTATACTTCTGTCATGGTTATGGTGATACATGCACATTTTTTGTTGAAGGTTTGTGGTTGGCAAACACGTATTAAGTCTCTGACTAGTATTTCTTGGGAGATTGTTCCTGAAACTTGTCTTCCTTCTTAGGCATTGCAAGAAAACTAGCATCTTACAGTTATGGAGTATTTGCCATGGATTATCCTGGATTTGGTCTTTCAGAAGGTCTTCATGGCTATATACCAAGTTTTGACAAGTTAGTTGATGATGTCATTGAGCATTACTCGAAGGCGAAAGGTACAACTTGCCCCACTGAACTTATTTATCATCTTTTTCATCTCATGGATTCTTTTAATAGGTCCGAGACTCTGGTAAAATGTAGAAGCCAGAATTAATTAGTCAAGGAAAAGATATACCAACTAAAGAATAACAAAATCTGATGAATGCAAAAGCTAAGATTTGAACTCATGAAAAGACAAAAGACAATATTTAAATCAAACATTCAGTTGGAAGAGGCTATCCTACTGAGCTAAGCAATGCATGAGCTTAAAGTGTCTTGCTAATGGAGTAAACATTCATCTGTTTGATTTAACTTCTGGCACTTTCTTTCTAAAAAAAACTGTTGTGTTCAGTATGGTCATAAATGAATAGTCCATTTTGTCAAGAAGAAAGATTGAGAGAGTGAACTATTTGAAAAATGCATGTTGTGATTTTGTTCCTTGTAGAATGAAACAAAGGCCTTAAAGTTTGACGGTGTATGTAACTGTGCGACAAACTAAAAGATCATATCCTATTACTCTTCCAAATCAAATTTGAACTCACAAATTTATTATTTATTCATAACTTGGAGTATAACTCATGGTGCTAAGTTACCTCATCCTTCTTCATTTTTGTCAAGCAATGTTGATGACTAGGGCATTAAATGATGAACAGCAGAGCCCCCATGTGTTCCTTCCACATTCTAAAATGTTTAGGGTATGAAGAAGTCTGTCATGTACACCAATTAAACACCCTCCCTTGTTATTCTATATTTCTGCTCCTACTTTGACACTAGGTATGTAGTTAATGAGTAAATTTGAAAATATACTTAGAAATAAGAGGGCCCAAATTGGACAGTGACGAAGCGACAGTCACAGAAAGGGTTCAACTGAATCCCCTTCGCCAAAAAATTGTACTATATATGCAGCTATATAAAAATTGTTCTTTATGTACATATATATAAATTGTTGAATCCCCTAGACAGAAGAGAGCATTTCTTTAGATCTCCTTAAAGAAAGCAAGAATTATACTGAGAAAACCTAGAGAGGAGCTGATAAGGCACGTATCTTCCATACTTATTCAAGGAGGAAGAAGCGAAGAAAGATAGGAGAAGCTAATGATTTGCATCTTCTCAAATTCCTGCCAGTTTCACCCATGGAGCAATGAGCAGTTTCTTACCGTTATTAGGAGTTATTTGGCAGTTACTTATGGTTACTAGTAGTTATCTATCCTTATCCTAAATAGTTATAAAGTAGTTATAAGTTATCTATTATATAATAGAAGATCCAGTAAATAAGTAGACATATCGTAATATATCTTTTAAATGCAGAAAAGGTTGTTCTAAGAGATACGAGATACTTGTCTCTCTTTGTATTTTCTACTGTTCTACGAGATACGAGATACTTGTGTCTCTCTTTGTATTTTCTGTTGCTTTTATCCAGTAAAAAACCTTGGTTCCTATCAGGAGCTTAAGTAAACACTACGGGAACAGAGGGAGAACTTGTTTGGCAGTTGAATGAAACCAAATTAGTGTCAGTCATTCGAGTTGATCTTCTAAGTATTAGCAGGGCCTTTGAACCTTGGGCATGCTGACAATGTTGGAACTTGGTCACTATTGGTCAAGTCCCATTATGATGTGCCATCTCCCAAGGCAATCGGATAGTGAAATAGAATAGATTCATCTTTCATACCAGAGAAGTTAGATTTTTAGGTATGCCATATGCAGGGTGTTGCTCATTTCTGGAGATGGGGGAATTACAGCACAGATATCGTCCTACATTGGACAAAAACATAAGAACTTAGGCTGTATTAACCAAGTTCTTACATCTGATGTCTCCATGAATGTATTATACCTAATACAACTCTCTCCAGGCAAATGACATCTCATATACGTCTGGGCAAGAGGTCCCAAAATCCAGTAGTGGAAAATAACCTAATTACATCTTATTCTTCTTGACACACTACTGAAAAAGCAATTGACAGTTAAATGCTGGCTGCAGAAAATCCAGAGATATGCAACCTACCAAGCTTTCTATTTGGGCAATCAATGGGTGGAGCAGTAGCTCTGAAGGTGCTCATGAAGCAACCTGATGCATGGAACGGCGCTGTTCTTCTCGCACCGATGTGCAAAGTAAGTTTCTGGAGACTATTCTCAATTTTAATTGATGTTATCGTCTTAATTAGATCCATAGTTTTGAGTGATGAATGGTATTGTTGTACAGATTGCAGATGACATGGTACCACCATGGTTAGTTACACAAATTCTAGTGGGCATAGCAAAATTTCTTCCAAAGCAAAAGCTAGTTCCGCAGCAGGATCTAGCAGAGTTAGCATTCAGAGATGTGAAGAAGAGAGAACAGGTATGTGGTCTTTCTATTCTGTAACATCTCTTAGACATATGTCAATTTTAGGACGGGAGAGTACATGATATTAGAGGTTAGTAGTACAAGAGTCGTTTAGAAATTTATAGTCGCCATTAGCTCTCTCACTCACCTGAAAAAAGGTTTTTGCATAAGGGAGCTTTCAATTTGAAATGCTTGATTTATTGAACATAATAATTACAGTCACCGGCTTCAACGTGTTTATATCTCGTGGGATGTCATGTTATGATGTACTCTCTACTGTTTTCTTCTGCATGCAGGCTGCTTATAATGTCATTGCTTACAAGCACAAACCCCGTCTACAAACTGCAGTGGAGTTACTGAATACCACCCAAGAATTAGAGAAACAACTAGATAAGGTGTCATGTGTTTTCATTTTCTGTTTATCGTAGTATTGATTATCATCATATTTACTGTTTATAGTGATTGGACCTTGTGCCTTTGCATGCCAGTAAGTCTATGATTGGAAACTTGAAACTCAATTGTCCTCGCTGCATATCTTTGTTGGTGTTGCTAACTGTTTCTGGTCATATACCTGCCACTAGTTTTGACTTTGTAATTCATTCAAGATGGTGCATCTTTTTCTGCTCTTGTAGTTCAGAAAGAGTTCAAGCTCATTTAGCTTGACAAATATTATAGAAAAGTGTCCATAACTATGACTCTCCTCCTGAAAACGAGAGGGGGTGGGGGGGGGGGGTGGCGCAGGAATTTGGCAACCTTTTCTTAGGCTAGACTTCAAATGTACCTTATTCTTTGATAGACAAGATATCTAAACAATAACTAATAGTTTTACGATTTTGTAGGTCTATGTGCCATTGCTAATATTGCATGGAGAGAATGATAGAGTGACTGATCCATCCATCAGCAAAGCATTGTACGAGAAGGCAAGTAGTTCGGACAAGAAACTGATCCTTTACAAGGATGCTTATCATTCTTTGCTCGAGGGTGAGCCGGATGAGATGATACTTCAAGTTCTTGGTGACATAATTTCTTGGTTGGATGAGCATACTTCCTAGTAATTACTTCTCCAATTTTTTTTTTTTCATTTTTGTTCTGCCCATTTTTTCATGGATTGGGAAGGCAAGGGATAGAGCTGAAGTAAGAAACTAAGACTTAGCCTGATGTCCTTCCTGCCCCTCTATTTTTTTTTTTTCAACTTATTATTTTGTAAAGAAAAAATATTGAAAATTTGAATGTTCTATCTGAAATAAAAAGCAATGCTTCTTTCTCTGTTGTTTGAAATATTGTGCTTCAAAAGTGTGTAAAAATCTTGAGTTCAACAAAAAAAAGAAGTGAATTAGAAGGGCGTGCTTCAGATGGATTGACAGACGTGTGATCAAGATGAAACGAAGAGACGCCTCAAAAGGTTAACAATATAAAAAAAGGAAACTACCAAAAATTTATTGTGTCCAAATGCTCATAGAAGTGTACGTGGTGAGTTTGAATATTGTGTTTCTAACTAGCAATTGCAATAAATAAATTAAATAAAAGTAAATAACAATGATTCAAATTTACTTGGGTTTTAATTAAGGGAAAAGATTCAACTATGTCAAACTTTGAGGAAAAAAATTCATTTCTGTCGTCATATATGTCATTGTCGTTTGAGAATAAGGCTCGTTCATGCCATTATTTTTTTTTAAACCCAAGTAAAAAGTGATTTCCAAAAACAAAGTTAAAAAATAACTGCATTGATGAGTCTTTTCTCAAACGACAATGGCATAGATGAGCCAAACTTTAACGGATGACATAAATTAGTTTTTTCTCAAATTTCGATGACATATTTGAGCACTTTCTCTTTTATCAGTGACTAAAGAAATTTCAGGCTCCGCTTAGACTATGAATTCATGCAAAGTATTTTCCACTTTAGAATCCGAATGGTTATCAAGTTATTGACTCACGAGGTTAATAATATGATTATGGTCTTCCGAACCTCTAACCACCTATCACAATTGATAATCTAATTACATCATTAAGCGGGGATAGAGTTAATCAATTATGGAGCATTAAGCTTTCTTCTCGTTCCTAAATCAAACAAGATAAACTAGGTATATGTCTGTCGTAGATACAAATCATTTTCAACAAAGAATGATCTTGCTTCTTGTATTCCAGTCCTATCTCTCAATTCCTCTCTACAGTTCAAGAAAGGACAATAAATGTATTATAATGACGATCAAGCATTAAAATAATAAAATTAAAAAGACAAGAATAAATTTTAATGATAATCAATCTTTATCTATAGTTTAAATACTAAATAATCATTCGTAGCTATAATCCTAAAAATATAAAATTTAGCCACTACTCAGTGTGAATGAAGTAAAAACAAGTCGGACAAGGCACCGATATTATATGTGCATGTGCGCCTGATGTAGAATGATGAAAAGGTTATAAATAGGTGTAAAGGAGCACCAAGGAGTAAGTGCTTAAACAACTTTCCGTCCAATAGAGGTGTGTGGTCGGATTTGGCAAATTCTCAACTAACATCTCATCCCAAAATGCAATATATTACATTTAGTGATATAATCACTTCATTTCTTTATTTGCACCAAACTTTTTGTTGCTTCTAAAGCTAAAAATAAATAATACTTTTTGTTGCTTCTAAACAACTAGCTCTCCTCCTCCTATTCTTCTTCTTATTATTGTTGCAACTTCAATAATAGTAATAAAGTATGTACTTCTCTTCTTCTTCCCAAATTTCACTCAAGGTATGCTCTTATAAAGTATGTACTTCTCTTCTTCTTCCCAAATTTCACTCAAGGTATGCTCTTTCTTTCTGCTTCTATGTCTTACTCTCTATTTCTGTTTCTTTTTTTTTTCTCAGCTCTGATGTGTTTTTTGTCTCTCAAAAGCCTCCACAGTCATCCACTATTTCTTGCTGGGTATTGATATTTGGTTGAGTTGTTTGATCAGTTTATAAAATTGACCGAACGCCCTCACTTTAGGAAGATATTGTTAACCCACAAATATTTTGATTGAAGAAAAGAAAAAGTAGTAACCTTTTAATATAGAAAAATTAGGAATTTTCCCACTATTTCAGTGAGAATTTGTTTGCCACCATGTATTTTCATTAATTCGGTGGGAAATGAGTGGGAAAATCAAGTTCTATATCACAAAATTTCCCAATGATTCGCAGTGGGAAACACTCTGTTTCTAGTAATGACGTGGAAATAGCCTCTTTTCAAAATACAAGGAGAAGTGTGTATATATGCCCACTCTTTCCCTCTGCTGGTACTAGCAGAAGTTCTTTGTGCACAGGGTAAGCTCTTAGGTTGACATTATTGAACTACAGGCAACCAGAAACGGGAATTTACGCTAACTTCTTCGTTGGAAGAGATGTTGTGGGCAAAGGCCACAAAGCTAGAAGGGCATTTTGTCATCTAAACCAACGTGCACGTACAATGGTGTGAAATCCAATATCTTCGTCTTCGATTACTTGTCGCAATACATTTCTGCTCTAAGACTTTCTCTCAACATATATATAAGCAGGGAGTCCGCATTCACTATTAAGCCTACATAGATGTGGAGATATTTGAAGATTGAGGCATGCTAGTGTCTCAAGGCCTAGCAAAATGAAGGTGTTTTAGATCAATGTGAGGTCTAGCACACCTTTCGGAATAGGATTACAAAGAAATAAGGTTTTGCAATGCATTGAACCCGAACAAGTTGGAGGCTACAACAAAATTCAACTGCTTTTCAGGCAGTCATTTTTGTTTACCAATCTAGAATTTCATTTCCTGAAATTAACCATTATTTGTTGCAGATGAACTGCTAGGCACCAACCTTGGTGTCAAAAGTCCCTCGGAATACCCGGAGAAACCAGACTGCCTCTCCTGCTGTTAGAGAAATGAAGTCTGACCTTTTAAGTCAACGTATTGGTGGATTTGGAACCAATCTTAGCAGTGGAGGGAGTTCTTTGGGAGGATCAAGAATCATTATTCAACTAAATCTTCAAAGAACTCTTTCGCGAAGAAAAAGTCCTACGGTGTCTGCTTGCTGTAATTACTTTCTTACAAACTCCATTCTTTGTAATAACTTATCTCTTGTTTTGAATGTTCATGACAACGTAGTTTTAAATGTGTGCTTAATTGAGTTATTGCTGCTGTTGAGATTTATTGTCTCATTCATTGCCTTTTTTTTGTTTATTTGGAGAATAAAATTGTTTTAAAAGCTAATCGTCTGTACAGTTTAGCTTCTGGTTTTGGCAGATTTTTATGCCAACTACTAACATTGATCAAGCTTTTAGTTAAGTTTCTATGTTCTTTTGTAGGGCTGCCAAGTTCAGAAGTTGCATCTACTGCTTTCACAGTGGGAACAGCAGCAGTTCTTCCGTTTTATACCGTCATGGTTGTGGCTCCTAAAGCTGAACTTGTAAGATTTCTAAAGTACTGTCAATCTGAACTTCTTAAGTGATTTCTTTTCCAGTGTACTGAAGATCAAACTTTGCTCTCAAATCATGAATTCAAAAGGTCTTCTTAAATTAAACACTTACCAGCTTCAGACAAAGTATAACTGTTGGGGCACAACTTCAGTCCTTATCTTGTGTATAAGGAAGTCATTGCTTTATTTCAAAGAGAAGTTGTAACTGAACATAATTTCAAATACAGACCAGAAAAGCGATGAAAAGCAGAATACCCTACATTGTGCTTGGACTTCTGTACGCATATCTATTATACCTCTCCTGGACACCAGATACAATTCAGCTGATGTTTGCTAGTAAATACTGGCTTCCAGAGGTCTGTGCTCAACTACATAATAATTTATCAAAACTGCATAATCAGGATCTTAACACTTCCTTTCATTCAGCTGTCTGGTATAGCGAAGATGTTCTCCAATGAAGTGACGTTAGCTTCTGCATGGATTCATCTGTTGGCCGTAGATCTTTTTGCTGCAAGGTCAATCTCTAGGCATCTTATCTTTGTTGGCCTATGCCCCTTTGCTTTTTTTGGGTATAACATGAGGAGGATGCCACTGTTAAACATCTCACTTAGAGTATTTCACTTGAAACAGGCAGGTTTATCATGACGGATTGCAGAATGATATCGAAACCCGCCATTCTGTGTCTCTGTGCTTGCTGTTTTGCCCTGTTGGAATTCTTACTCACTGCATCACCAAAGCTCTAACTAGTAGCCCAGAAAAGAAACAGCATAGGACTCATTAACCGATGTTTTAGGCCTTCTTATGTTATCCGTAAATGATCAGCCAGCGTGTGACTTATCAGCAAAGTGTAAAGGTTTTCAGTCAATGAATACATAAGCTATTTCAATAACTTGTTTCTAAGATGGATGAATGTACAAGATTTCTTCCTTTAGTTCCACTCCAAACTTCTGATTTACTGCATCCTTAACTAAGCCTATGAGTTCAAGCATGTCTTGAGAAGTTGCAGAACCACAATTTATGAAAAAGTTGGCATGCTTGTTTGAGACCATGGCTCCACCAACTCTCAACCCTTTCAACCCACTTTTCTCTATCAATTCTGCAGCAGAAACACCCATAGAAGATGGATTTCGGAAAACTGAACCAGCACTTCTCTGCCCCAAAGGTTGTGTCCTCCATCTTCTGCAAAGAAACCATCTTTATTGTGGTTGAAAATGATATGTTCCAAAAATAAGAACACATTAGAAACAATTACCTAGCCAAGTATTCTTGCTGCATTTCTCGTGCAGTTTTGGAGAAATTTAGCTGGAATGTTACTGCAGTAATGGATGCCAAGTCTTTCATTTCTTGAAATGGCGATGATCTATAGCCAAAATTTAGTTCTCTTCTTTTCAGCATCTTCAATTCGCCCTCATTTGTGATGATCTCTATGCTATCAATAGCAGCAGCTGTTTCCTTTCATAATCAACGTCAAAAAGAAAATAAGTAGAAAAAGAAGGATGCATTTTCAGTATCATATTTGAAAACCATTGTAATCTCACAAGTGCCGGTCTGAGGAGGTTAGATTGTACACAAACCTTACCCTTACCTTGTAAAGGTAGAGAGGTTGTTTCCGAAACACCTTCAGCTCAAGGACATCAAATCAAAATAATCATATACGAGGAAATACAACAATGAAGAAAACATGACAACTAATTGGAAAAGCAATACAAACATACAGAAAAAGAACAAGAACAACAACGGCATAAAGAAACTTAAAATCTCACATCTATTGTAAGCTTTTTTCTTTTTCAATGTTAATTTACCTGCCTATTTGCACCGGCATTCATGTAAGTAGCTCCACCAACTGTCCCAGGAACACCAGCAGCAAATTCAAGCCCAGAAAACCCTTCATTTGCAGACATAACTCCAAAGCGATTAAATGGGTATCCACTTCCGACCCGGTATACTCCAGATTCTATCTTCTCCAACAACTCAATTCGATTGAGAATAACGCAGCCATCAAAACCCATGTCATCAAACAAACAATTCGAGCCTTTACCCAAGATCATAAATCTCATGGATTGCTCAATACAATACCTGCATTGTATTAGGGCAGATTTTAAACTACGAGTCAATCAATCGATTATGATTCAATCTCCCAAAGTTGTGGGATAAAGAAATGGAACCTGACAGCCGAAACAAGTTGGGTTTGGTTAAAGACTTGAACGAAGTAATTACAAGGGCCTCCAATTCCCCATGTGGTAAGATCACTGAGTAGCTTCTTCTTGCGAATAAACTGTAACCCAGTTGAGGTTTGAGCTGGTTCTTGCTTGTTGAAGCTGCAGCTGCTGCTGCTCTGAACATGAAAAGAATGTAACTTTCTTGATGGTTTTAGTGGGAGCTGACAGCTTGCCATATGTGACGCCATTGGAGAGGGCTTTATTTGGTGCTCATTGTGAATTTTTCGGTTTGGGGTTTTCATGGCTCTTTTTGATGAGCAATGATGGCAGATTAAAGAGAAGAGTTAGGTCGGGGTTCCCCTGTGGGGGTGGGGTCGTAAGGATGCTATTTTTTTTTTGTTACCACCCACAGTACTCACATTGGGTTCGATTAAATCCAAATTCCCGTGAAAAGTCCCACATAAAACGCTTTTTATCAAAGGCAACTATATATCCAAATAGACTTGAACCCGAAACCTCTTTGTGAGTCGTGAGGATG
The DNA here is from genome assembly GCA_035578085.1 of Solanum pinnatisectum. Lineage (NCBI taxonomy): Eukaryota > Viridiplantae > Streptophyta > Magnoliopsida > Solanales > Solanaceae > Solanum > Solanum pinnatisectum. Next base: position 18,542,600 of record CM069077.1, read on the forward strand.
CTATGATATGTTCAGTAATTTTGAATTGTAGTTTTAAATATAAGACACAAGTTCCCCTCAAACTACATCTAAAATCTCAGTGACACATATCCTATTAATACCCAAACTCGTTTATTAGGTATTTTTGTGCTCCTTTTATGCTTACATGGCACCTTACGGGACTGTGTTATGAGGCGCGTGGCAATATTATGGCGACACATTTGTATAAAAGGAGCACAAAAATATAGAATAATTTGGTATTTTTAAATTGGATGTTGGTATTTTGTTGTATGGCAAATAGATATAGATAGATTATTCAACTTCGAACTATACATACTCATATAATAGAAAATTATGAAACTTTTTTAAAAAACCTTCTAAATTATACTCTGTTATATTAACACCTTAAACCTATAGAAATATATATTCGAAAGAAAGTATTCAGAAAGAACAGATGTTTTGACAGGCAATAGAAGGTGGAAAACTGAATTTGCTTGTTGCTGCATCAACAATCTTCTTTCTCAAATTTTGTATGAGAATGAGTTAAAAGCTTGGTTAATTCAGCTCTTATCTTGTTTAGCTCCACCACAACCTCTCTCATGTTTATCCTTTCCTCTGGAAACTCTTTCAAACACAGGAATGCAACATTTATTATCAAAACCAGCAATTGTTTGATTTGGCTTTGGTTTTCATCAATTGTATCTGTTGTAAATCCAATATCGCTAACAAGGTCAGCGTCCAGAATGTCCAGTACAGCATCAGGTAAGGAGAGAGATGTCCATTTATGCAAGCTTAAGTCTCCGCTAAACATGTCATCCGTAGGCTTCTTTCTTGTGAATATCTCAAGCAACAAAATCCCAAAGCTATAAACATCACTGCTAGTGGAAATTTGCCCGTCTAAACCATATTCTGTTTCAATAAATTCCCAGTTAAAATGTGTAGTTATCCATGTTACAGTACAAAGTTATGGTAAACATAAAGGAAAAAAGTAACCAGCATAGGACACCTTCATTTCAAGACATTATCATACCTGGAGCAATATAACCAATAGTTCCGAGAGTCTTGGTTTGAGCAATGTTTCCTTCTTGTGCCAACATTTTTGCAATTCTAAAATCTGCAACATGAGCAGTCAGATCCTGATCAAGAAGCACATTACCTGGCTTCAGATCACAGTGCACAATGGGCACTGTATAATCATGATGAAAATACTCCATGGCTAGTGCTACATCGATCATTATATTGAGTCTTTCAACCAGGCTCAAGCAATTTTCATCAGAGTATAATCTTTTGTCTAAGCTTCCATTAGGCATGTACTCCAAATTTGAACAAGTCGACACTATCTTGACCAAGTTTCTGTGTCTTACATTGCTCAAAATTTCACATTCTGAATCAAAATTTCTTAAACCCCGTTGCCATTGCATATCAAAAACTTTGATTGCAAAGACAGCACCACCAGAAAATGTACCTTGGTAGACTGTACCGGAACTTCCACTTCCTACTAGCTTGGACTGACTGAAATTTTCTGTAGCTTGGAGAAGCTCATAATAAGTGATTTTCTGATGTGCAATTCTAGGAGGGTAAGGGTAATCCGATTCATTGTTTCCAATCACATGTTTTTTTCTTGACCAAATCATCCATGTGAAAAACAACGCGACCAATATTACAGCAACAGGTACTGCTGTTCTAAGAATAATGGACTTTTTCCTTGCTGTCTTTCTACCTTGAGCTGGACATATAGGAATATATAAGTCAGGTGCTCCACAAAGTCTTGGATTTCCCATCAAGAACCGGTAATTAACATTTGCAAATACCCCTTTCTTTGGAACTTCTCCTTGCAAGTTGTTGAAAGAAACATTGAGATACTTGAGATCTCGCAATAGCTCAAGAGATTTGGGAATCACACCTGATAGAGCATTAGTAGACAAATCCAGACCCTCAAGAACTATTAGATTGCTAAATGTGTCCGGTATGGGACCTTGGAATGCATTTCTTGACATATCTAGTGAAACTAGATATTGAAGGGACCCTATGGAATTGGGTATTTCACCAAAAAACCTATTGAAATAGAGGTCCATGATGCTCATTGCTTTCAGAGTTCCCACATCAGAAGGGAAGAAACCATGCAGCAGGTTTCTCGATAAGTTCAGACCATCAAGCTTTACTAATCTCCAGAAACTTGAAGGTAACTTTGAGCTGAAAATTGTTGGCAGCAATTGACATTACTCTTAATTCAGTCAGATTTCCGATACACGAGGGTACTTCTCCTGACAGTCTGTTTTCTCCCAAATGCAGTAGACCTAATCTTCTTATGCTGCACAGTTCAGCTGGAAATGTCCCTTCTAATTTATTTCCAGTAAGATACAGCCTTTCCAGGTTTTGCAGGCCAACAAACGAGGGGGGCACATTGCCGACAATATTATTACTTGCTAATCCCAGGAAAATCAAGCCACTTAAGTTTCCAATGTTTGTTGGCATACTGCTTCTAATTCCACAGTTTGCTCATCAAGGACCCTGATATTGCTTGATAAATTTCCTATTGATTCCGGAAAAATTCCATTCAAAGGATTAGATTTAAGAATCAGGTACACCAGATTCCTACTGGTTACCAATGAATTCAAGAAGTCAAGTTGTGTGGCTCCAGGATTGCTTTCCAACAGATTATTTTGCAGATTTAGAGTTATAAGGTCCACCAGGTTACCTAACATCATGGGAATCGGTCCGGTAAAACTATTGTTTGCAACTTCAAGATTTTCAAGCTTTGAAGCATTGCATATTGCAGCGGGTAGATCTCCACTGAATTGGTTGTGTGAAAGGAAAATCTCCTGCAAGTTAGGTAGCCAAGTACCAAGATCATATGGAAGATGCCCATTTAAGTAATTATGCCTGGCTTTGAGGATTTCAAGAGACGAAATATTGAATAAGCTGGATGGAATGGCACCAGAAATTCGATTATATTCAAATTCAAACCAGACTATTTCATGCAACTTACCAAACTCATTTGGAATATTTCGTTGCAGATCATTTTCAGTGAAGAAGAGATGAGTAATCTTTGATGCATTTGATAAAGAAACCGGGATTTTCCCCGTGATCCTGTTGCTGTCCAGAGATGTTCAAGGATAGGAAGATAATTACCCAAATCACTTGGAAGTTCCCCTGATAAGGTATTTATCGAGAGATCCACATTTTGCAATCTTGAAATATTGAAAATTGAAGCAGGTATCGATCCAGTGAAGTCATTGCCACGAAAGATAAGGAGCCTCAAATTGGTAAGATCACCAATTTCATCAGGTATTTCACCTTCCAAATCATTTTCATGCAGATAAAAATATTCCAGCTTTGATAAGTTTCCTAATAAAGATGGAATCTTTCCTGTCAAATTATTGTCGTTGAGACGCAAAATTCTAAGTTGACTTAACAGGCCAAGTTCTTGAGGTATGCTTCCTTTGATTATGTTATCTGATAAATGAAGTTCTTGCAGTAAACGACAACGGCTTATATTCAGAGGAATAGTTCCATCAAGAGAATTCCCAGTCACATTAAGAAGTCTCAGTTGTTGCAAGAAGCCCAACTCACTTGGTAAATTGCCATTCAAATCATTGCTACTAAGGTCAAGAAGAGCAAGTTGAGTCAAGTTGGCAATTTCTGAAGAAACTTTGCCTTGAATGGCCAAATTAGGAAGTTGCAAAGCTACAACTCTCTGGTGCAAGCATGAAACTCCATACCAGCTGCAGAAGTGTGTGTCTGAGATCCAATTTGTGGACAAAATGTGGTGAGGTTCCAATCGAAGGCTCGATTTAAATGTCATCAAAGCAGCATAGTCACTGATGAAGTTGGTATGTTTAGCTAAACAAAGTGAATAAAAGATGAACAAAAAAGTGAAAGAAACTCAATCAGAATGTTCATGATTAGTGATTTAGGATTCTTACTCTCACAAAGAGAAGTGTTTCGAAGTAGAAATTGTTTTGATCAATCTGTAACATACTAGGCAAGTGGTGGTTGGAAGAATTTAATTCTGTTTACTTTTCTTAAATGGAAGAATACAATTTCATTATTGGACTCACTCGACCACAAAAGCTAATTTATGAAGTTAGAATTATTCAAAGCAAGTAAAACAAACATTTTAGGATGGGGGTGGGGGGGTGGGGGGTCATTTTTTAGTAACGGTAGATTTATACATTATTTTTAAAAAAATAAGTATTTTATAGTAAAAAAAAAAATTAATTTGTTTCAGATAAAAGTTTAAAATTAATTTGATCTATTTGAAGCATATGAAAAATATTTTTGGTATTTCATTAAGTGGTAAAAGAAAATACAAATCACAAGGTGAAGATCAGATAAACAAACATGTCTTAATCACAAAAATTTCTTAACATAATGTTACTTAGATATTACAATTTAAACTAATTTTATAATTAAAAGTAGGAAAAAAAGATTTGATATAACATTTAACTTTGTGATTTAGAGCTAATATAACTCCTGTTATAAAAGTGGCTCACATATACCTTTACTTATTATTGACCAAATCACAAATCGAAAATGATATAAATAAAATATAGTAATATTTTAATTGATATACTCGAAAAAAGATTTTTAAAAACTTGATTATTTACCAAATTTATATATTGCTTGTAACATAATATTAATATCCTTGTATTAATTACATTTTCAGAAAGAACTTCTCAAAATTATAACTCATAAAATTTACCTAATAACAAAAATATATAAATTATCAATTGAAAAAATCGATTATAAAAAGGTTATCAATAACTATACATCTAAAAAAAATATATATATTTTGTTAAAAAAATAGACCTGATGAAGATGAAAATATTTAAGGCCTTTCGTTACGGGTTGGCTTTAGGCCACCAACCTCGTTGAGCCTCCCATGAAAGTAACTCGATCCTAATAAATACTAGATTACTAGAATTGTCTGATTTTAAAACAAGGTTATTATTTTAAACTTAAGCTTTGATAGTGTTTATATGTCCTGTCCACAATAGTACATTTTAGTGGAAAGGCATATCAATATATTTACCAACAAATTGAAAAAGTAAAGAGACAGGAAAGGTTAAATGAAGTTTAGCGGTACGTATTTCTTCATCCTCAAAAAAATGTCAAATTCAAATTTAATCAGATACCAAATGAGAATTTTTTATTTTTTTTTAAAAAAAAAAAGAGTTTATGGATACATAATAAGCTTCTGAAACTTTTGTGCATGTTTTGTCCAGTTGGAAGATTGGCGCATCGAAAACTTGTTTTTATTTTTTTAAAATTGTTGATTATAATCTGCATATCTCACACACAAATAGATATTCACCTGGCTGTTTCAATTTTTAAAAATTGGTGAATGAAATGACTTGACACGTGCACATGGCGTCTTAAAAAGAAAAAAGAATTTTCAAAACGGAAAAGGACCAAAAATACCTCTGAAGTATAAGAAAAGGTTTAAAAATACCCTCCATCCATCTTTTGGTCTAAAAATACTCTTCCATTCATCTTTTTGGTCTAAAATTACCCTCCCATCCACCTTTTTGCTCACTTATACCCTTACAACTAACACCCTCTCTCTTTTTATTTAAATACTTATTATGTGTCATTTTCTTATTAAATGAAATAAAAATCCACCTCTATTAATTTTTTGCCATAATTTATCCAAATCAAAACAATATATCTTTTTAAGATCCAAAAAATATATTTTTTTAAATCTAGTAATTTCTATTTTCTATAGCTTTTTTCCTAAAAAAAAAAATTATTTTAGATAATTAAAATATTTTTAAAAATACTAGTCATGCCACAATTACAGGGACATAATATATTAATATAAATCCTAAAAAAATGTCTGTCTACTTTTTTCTTTTTTAAAAAAGATCATTTAATTTTTTTGACTAATAATCTTGTCGTCCGCGTCATTAGTGATCAAATCTTGGACTGGTGCACCAACTGGAACAACTTTTTTTTAGGATTTATATTAATATATTATGTCCCAGTAATTGTGGCATGACTAATATTTTTAAAAATATTTTAATTATCTAAAACAATTTTTTTTTGAAGAAAAGCTATAGAAAATAGAAATTACTAGATTTAAAAAAATATATTTTTTGGATCTTGAAAAGATATATTGTTTTTATTTGGATAAATTATGGGGAAAAATTAATAGAGGTGGATTTTTGTTTCATTCAATAAGAAAATGACACATAATAAGTATTTAAAAAAAAAAAGAGAGGGTTGTTAGTTGCAAGGGTATAAGTGAGCAAAGAGGTGGATGGAAGAGTAATTTTAGACCAAAAAGATGAGTAGAAGGGTATTTTTAGACCAAAATATGGATGGAGGGTATTTTTAGACCTTTTCCTGTACTTCAGGGGTATTTTTGATCCTTTTCCGTTTTCAAAATTTGTGTTCTTAGACATATGCCTAGGTTGTTCATGGTTTATAGTTAAAAAATTAAATTGAACCGTAATTCGAATTAGACCAATTAAAAAAACCGATATTTGGTTTGGTTTGGTTAGGTTTGGTTTTTAAATTTTGAAAATCGATACAATTTGGTTTTGGTTTTACTAAAAAACTACCACAAAAATAACCAAATCGAACCGATAAATTAGATATGTAAATTTTATAATTATTTATATATTATTCATAAATAAATTAAAAATATTTTGTTAAATTTTACAATTAACTTAAGTCTTTAATTTAACCATTTTCTCAAGCCCAACAACTTTAGCCCAACTATAACAATCTTAAGTCCAAGTACATCAGAATCCATTTTAGTCTTTACCTACCGTACTTCACATAAAATAGTTACAATTTCTCTTAATTGAATCACTTTGTTCGTTCATGTAATGATAACTCTAGTATTGCTTCATTGCTTAATTGAACCGACATTAGCTTATTTTGTGGATTGTTCATGTACTTGATGTTTGTGTCTATCGAGATACGTACATCCTCAAAAAAATTTTTACTTTCAAACCGGATAAATCAGAAAAACTGAACCAAACCGAACGAAACTGACAATAACCAAACCGACGGTTATTTTTTTTATTTGATTTTGATTTTAATCAATAACCGAACCACGAACACCCTATGTAAATATAATTTTTTTGAAACTTGAGGGCTTAAAATATCTCATAAAAAATTTATAGTAATTTATCTTCACATTTTGAAAATTAACATTCGCATTTAGAACAAATTAAAAAGAAAATTATGCCATACAGAGGATGTAGTAAGAAATTCATTGTGTAGTCTATATCATTGAAAATAGAGGTAGACTGATGGGAAAATCAGGATTTGACCTGTTATCAATAGGTTCTAACTCCAAGAATGGTTTGATTTCCTGAATCAGTCAAACCATTGGAACTTTGGAAGGGGCCATGCTACAACTTCTTGTCTACGTAGCTAATTGAATGTCATTTCAACATCGTTTGAATTAGTCGAGATGCACACTATATAATGGTTGGATTAATTAAGGTTAAAATTTGGAAAGACATAATTGTGTTGACTTATTCCTTCTTAGTTGTTGTAGTACCATAAATACAATAGTTTTTTGCTATGATATATTATATTAAGTAGGCGTTTAGTCATGCAATTTTATTTCACGATATAAAATCAGCATTTGAACTTTGCAATTATTTCAATTCAAATAAACAATAGTTGACAACCCAAAAGATTAAAATGATACCATGGGCATGCAGTTACTGTATTGTCTGCTCCAATTTCCCTTATTCTTTTCTTTTCTTCTGTTGGGAATTACTGTTTTTGTTTTGGATTAAAAGCACAATCAAAAACATTTGCAAGTATCTTATAAAACCCGAACATAAACCCTAAATCTGAAACCTATACCCCCTCCTGCTAATTTAACTTATTGTTTGAAGTTTTTTCCACATATACAACTATTCCATTTAGATTGTGAAACACTAGACTGGTACAATGAGGCAACTATATCAATAGTCATATTCATTCTGTATACCTGATTTACAGAAATGGCATGGACATGGACATGCACACGCTAATATTACAAGGTTGGATCAACCGACTTTCGTATAGAGGGAACTTAATGAACATTTTTATGTACTAGCATACGTACACAACTCTCACTCCTCGAAAAACCTGCTGTTTACTCCTGTTCTATACAAGTGCAAACCAGAAGATGTTGAAACAGAAGTGCTGGTATTTGCAGGTGCAAAAAAGACATCACCTTCACGGATAATCTCATTAGATGATGCGGTCACTGTTCCCTCTCCCTCCACGACCATAAAAATGGATGGACCAGGAATAGCAGGAAATTCAGCAGTTGATTGTTCGGGAAGAATACTGCGATCGACTTCAAATTCATCAAAAGGAGGAATGTACCTCATAACATGAGGATTTACTGCAGTGCCCTGCAGAATTTCAGGAAAACCCTGCAAAACAAGAACAGATATAAACAGAGACCAGATATCATGTTAATTGCACTTACAGGAAATCTTGCCAAACATTAGCCTCTGCCTGCACAGCCCAACAAAACTACTAATAGGATATAGAAGATGTTCTCATGCATTTTCTCCTTTTTTTAAAAAAAAAGAATAACGGTGGTAGTTCGGAGTTCGGACCAGGCAACATTCTGATGATTGTTGACCAAGTTCCAAGAGCATTACTAGTTTAGGAATGTACACATCAATTGAACAGACAAGTAACATAGACAACTTAAAATATTCTTGATGGAAATTTGACCCTTGAAAGAAGCTCAATTTAACAATTATAATGCTAAATGTCCAAACAATTTTTTGTTAATAACTTGATGTCAAAATAATGCAACTCTTTCCTAGTCTATTCAACCACCAATTTTTGAAGCACATATCAAGGTTGCTGTTATATTCAGATTCCAATCATGAAAATTAATTTTGAAGTAGGGAAAAGGTTCACATTCGTCCTTGTACTATTCGAAATAGTTCAATATGCTTTCCATTTCACTTTTGGTCCATTCATACCCTTGTCATTAGCAAATCGTCTCATATTTGCTCTTGCCAGTTGCCATTAGGGAGCTCCAGGTGTAAAATGGGTCTGAAGATGTGTGCAAATATTTTTGAGTAAAAAAGGTCCAATTTTACCCTTGGACTTAGAGAACTTTTTTGCTGATGGCATGGATCATGTTAGACCAAAAGTCTAATGGAGGGCAAACTTGCTCAATTTAAAATAGTCCAAGGACAAATTTGACCCTTTTTTTAAGAATAACCCTAATGGTGTCTATAACAGTACCTGTCTGTAAGTGAGCATTGAGCATAGAGTTTTAACATCTCGGTGCTTTGGAGTTAGGCCAGCACGTACCACATTGTCTGATGTTGCCATGCATTCAATACAATCACCATATAAATAAGCATGAGGTTCATTTGCTCCTAAATATAAGGCTTCACCAGGATTGAGTTTCACATAATTTAACAAGAATGCAGCCAAGACACCAATATCAGCTGGATACTGCTTCTCAAGTCTCAGCACCATTTGTTCTTTCTCTGTCAGCTCCCTTGCCTACAACATTAAGGATGAAATATCATAAATAAGTGACAATGACCAAGATTGGTATAAGTGCAGTTCAGTCCTATCACATTTCACTTTCCTGAATGCGACATCGGTTTCTAGACATTTCATTTCATACATGGTGAAAAAGAATGAAAACCAAATCATCTAGTAGGAATAATACAATAAGCAATTAAGACACCATTAAACCAAACAGATTATCTCCTCAGTGGTAATTGAACAAGAATACGACTGGATGCAGTTTATTGGTTACCTAATTCAAATTTCAGCTAGCCCTTTTTACAGTTAATGTGGGAATAAGGGAGTGATTCTCTTTGTTTTCTGGTGGGGCATTAAAGAGGCAAAAATAGCTCAGATGGTTTTTTTTTATGAAGTAGATCAGATGTTGTATTAAATAAATAATTCACATCTTCAAAGTAAGGTAAGCTTTATACCACCACCAGTATCCCATCCATCCAAATCTATTACAAAACTGATAAAAAGAACATCCCAAAGATTGGAACATGACTAAAGCCAGCTCATAAAGGTCAATTCATCATAGTCAATTCTAACTCAACTCTTGTGAAAATGTTTTTTTTCCTTGTTTTTCTGTTGTTTCTCAATCTTTCTTTTTTATTAGTATTATTTCAAGCTGTTTCTATACTCTACTTTTTGCCACATCCACTCCTTTCTTCCTTGATCATGTTTTCTTCACAAAGATACAAGGAAGGAACTCTTTATCTTCACCACAGAGGAAGTCTCAGCTTTGATTTTTTCTACTCCTGTTTATCTTTTCCTTCTTTTTTGTGCTTAATTCCCCATTCATTCAATAGAAATTTGGTCTATACATCATGTAGGTTCCTGAAAATGCATTACTAGAGATGCTCATGTCGTTGAATCATGAATTGATATTTTAATTTGGCATCCAATTTCCTCAAAGCATCAATTGAAAGCAGAAGTGTCCTTTTGAGAGAAAATATGCAAGAATGAACTATAAAATCTGCTAAGATGGCAATTGAACTGATAGATAAAATAATTTTGATGATACTCTCAAACCTCACTTCTTTCAGAACCGAACTCTTTATGCAAGTAGTCCGTGTGTTTAGAGATGGGTAGGAAAAGGGAGTTTTTAGATGAAAAAATGTTTACCAAGACAATGAAGAGCATAGTTTACCAAAACCATTAAAAATTACTCCACATGAACACATATCCACCATGCTTTAGTACAAGAAGGAGACTTACAACTAGTACTTGGATAAAACTAACACATTTTAATTTCTATCTGATCAAGGACTACTTTGACTTTACCTGATTTTTAACGTGTAGGCGACTAATCAGCTTGGCTATCACTTCAGCAACCACATCCTTGTTTGCTGACATCAGCTCAGTAAATACTGATTGTAGGACTAATTTACCTTTTTCCTTCCCATCATCCTCATTCAATTCCAATACCTGCTCTGTGTGTGCAGTACCGACCAATTCGACAATCTCGGGCACAGTTTGAACAATCAACTTTAGCTCCTACAAAAATTGCATAAGTAATTGTTAAATCACATTGAACACATCTTTTACTTTTTCAAATAGTCATTGAATTCTAAGTTCATTTTTCATCTCAAGCTAAGAGGCACATTCTCAAGTGAATCAACCACCTAAATATCTTACACCATTCTTCTGCACGCATTGTTATGATTACACTATGATAAGCTTGAGGTCCAGGATAAGCTCCTTTAGGCTTGCAGTCTAACAAAATATGGATGGCAAAACAGGAAGCGGATGTGAATATGCCAGTTTTTAAACACAAGAACAAGCAGTAAGGAACCTTTCATCACCGTTCAAGTAGCTTCTAACCTCCTTTTCCAGATATTAAATATTCTTTTCCTACTGGTTGTTGGAGGAGAACACTATAAGCTCTCATTATTATTGTTCAAAAGAGAAAAAACAGCAAATATAATAAAGAAAAACACAATTTCCAGCTAAACAACTCCATTAACTCCCTTCGCTCTTAAATCAGGCAGGTCTACGAACGTACCAGCAAGCAGACCAGGTGGGCTATTTATCTACCACACCGAAGCACCTCTACCTCTAGAATGCAACCCAATGATTAAAACAAGTTGCTTAACTCTATTTTAAGGGGATTGTAAATTTATGGGCGCCTCAAATGTCCTGGATTACGAAGCCTAACATAATTCAAAAAAAATTAACTAGACCTAAGAACCACATAGATGTTTGAGTACCTCGAGACTTATAAATCCACATAATGCCTCAAATTCCGTCAACGCCAATGCCATCTCCGGTTTGTGATTGTCATCCTTATAAACATCCGGGAGCGTACTATGCAAACGAGAGGCTAAATCCTTGTCTGGATGGGCCTGTATGGACAAAGCTTTTGCAACAGATAGTACCTAAAAACTCCAGACATGTTAGAATCTTATCAAAACTATACTAACCGCCAAGCATAAACAGCTTTAACTCGCTCGAAATGCATCAAGTTAAATTAAAACAAATTCAATTGTCCCATTATATGATATTACATACTCAGGTAATTTCTCTTGAGCATTTCCTAAACACCATTACTCAAACTTTTTTTCAAATGATTTTAAATATCAAAAATTATGAACTGCAGTACTTCTAATATACGTCTTTAGTATCTAAATTTCTTCTTCTATTTTTTTATAAAAATAAAAAGAAATCTATGTTTGACCTGAAACCAAAATTATATAATTTGTCTCTGTAGCTAATCATACACGAGTAAAATGCTATCAAAGATCATAATTAAAAATCAGAACTTTAAGTAATTTGAGAAGAAATTAGCTCTGCCGACATCTCAAACTCCCTCAAAAGAGTAAAATTAAGTGCAATTTTACCTTGAAGAGAAAAGGAAGGTTGGTACCCCATTTGTTCACAACCTTCTCTCCAAGAACACTAGGGTTGTTTTGAATCCAATTCTTCAATGTTAACTTGTGTCTCTCTCCCTTACCACTAACCAATTCATTCTCAGTTACTCCAGTTCCTTCCACAACATAGGAAGGCCCAGAATCGTGAGTCCCCATCCAAAATTCGGCATAAGGCTTCTCTTGGTCAACATAGTTACCACTATTGCAAGCATACAGCCGTGCTACACGAGATTCCTTCCCGGGTGGTCCCCAATCGTAATTCTTCACGCAACCCATCAACCTCACCAGCCTCCCTCTCCCATCCGTCGCCGACAACAAGTCAGCCTCCATAAAGCAGATTAAAATTTTTTAGAAAAAAAAAAAAAAATCTCTCGTATGTTTTTCCTCTGCGAAAGGTTTTGTAGTCTCTGTTTATGCTACAGAGGAAGGAAAGGGAAATAGTAGCTTCAGTTCAAGCAAAGATAATGAAGATTGAAGGAGAAGAAGAATTTGCAGGAGCACATGAATGTTGGTGTTGTACCATTCAAGAAAAGAGTGAAGGAGGGAAAGAGAAATTATTCCTTATCACACGCAAAGTAGCGGTTTCAAATCTAATTAAGGGAAAACATTTCCTGCCAAACTTAAATATTTCTTCCCTTCCTATGACCAAGGCGGTATGGAATATATCAAATTATTATATTATATTTTTAAAAATTTTGATGTTGTGATTTATTATTATAGTATATGCTATATATTTTAAACTTTTTTTATTCATTATGGTTTTGATATTTAGAAATAACAAAATATAGAAGATCACATTGAAGTATATTGTTATATAAATAACATATATATTTTATTAAATACTAAATAAATATGCAATTTAGTATTAGTATAAACTAAATGTTTAGAAGTTAAATATAATTGATTAACAAAAAGAGTTGTTTGTACTTTCTTTTGAATATATATTTCTATGTATAATGTGTTAGTATGATATAATTGAAACATTTTTAAAATTGTTGAAGTCATAATATTCTATTATACGAGTATATATATTAGTTGAAGTTGAACAAACTATAATTACTGATTTATCATACCACAAGATATTGAAACTGAATTTCAAAATACTGAACCATACCGAATTAAACTGATAAGATAATGATATAATAATTTTAAAAATCAAATACCAAAATTATGGTAGCGAAGTTTCAAATACTATACCATTTGTTACATGAACCCTTTTACTTCATTTGTCACATGAACACTTAAAATTATTTTTAAAAATTTGTATTAAATTAACATCAAATAAATAAATTGATACGAAAGGGATATAGAATTAGATTTTGTCAACACCGAAATAATCAATATTAGTACGTACTAGAAGATTAGATTTTGTCAACTTAAAAATAGTTAATACAAAATTCAATTTGCATAGTGTTAACTATGTAATAGGTTGGGAAAATGTGGTAGTAGTAATTTCCATAGACCGGCTTACTTTACGTTTTTTGACAAATTATCTCCACCATTTGAAGTTTGAACCATTGACAGAGTATATATATATATATATATATATATATATATATATATATATATATATATATATATATATATATATATAAATAAATAAAAAATAAAAAAAGCCTCAAAGAACTACTCTAATTAATTTGGAATTAATGATACCTAGTGTTAAAATTTGGTTATTATTGTATAGACCATCTAAATATGGTAGAGTATATTACGTGATTTAATTATGATAAAGTATATATTTAGACATTTTAGATATTTTATTTCCTTTTGCTTTTTAACTTCTTGTGTACAAATAGGATTGTAGTCTCTTGTATTCAAGCGTGAATATAATTATCAATTCTCTAAATTTTCTTATGTTTTCTCTATCTCATTTTGTAACACCTAGGTGATTGATTGATTATTGAATACAGATCTACTTTCAAGCATACATATGACGAAAATCAATTCAATAAAGATAGCAGAGATGGGTATTCCTGTTTGAAGAATATGTGAACATATTATGAGAAATATAAGATTAAGAATGAGATTATATAAGATAAAGTTGAAGTGGTTCTTCGTGGCAAATAAGACGATGAAAGTGATATTAAAACAAACAGTACATGTGAATAAAACAAGTGTCAATGCACTGATAAGAAGATGTGAGAAATTGAATATAATAGATTTTTAAAAAGGTATGAAGAAGTTGACCGTAGAAAAATATCTTTAGCTTATTAGAAAAATGATCCTATATAAGAAAATTTAAAAAAATCGAAGGTAAAGGGAAAATGATAATAGGATAGCTCATGCGCATTGTAATATTAGTTGGCATATGCTAATTATATGCATAGTGCTATTTGTTATTTCATTTGTTATGTTTATTTTGTTGTTTTGTTGTGTGTTTTTTTTTTCTATCATACTTAATTCCATGTGTTTTAAATTGGCTATCTATTGAAAATAAATTTTATATCTCACAAAAGTAAATATACTAATATTTTTGTATATTCTATTATTCTTAAATTCCGACTCAAACGTACTAGAGATTGTTGATAAGTTTAAAGTTGGGGCAGGAAGAAGAGCACATAAATATGGAATTGCTGAAGAGTTACGCAGTTTGTTTTAAGATTCTGAGTCGGTGGGTCGGTAGTGTTGATCGTGTGTGGTCATCATCACATGCCCTAGGATGTACAAAATCGAATCGAAAATTGAATCAAATTGTAAATCGAGTCAAATAAAAAAAATCCCGATTAATGATTTGGTATTGAAAAAAAAAAACCCCGATTGTATTTGGGTTGGTTTGGTTTTAACTAAAAAAAACCAACCCGAAATCAAACCAACTCGACATTCAGGGGCGAATTTATGTACATTTTTTGGGTCACCCGTACCCCGTGGTCATCCGACTAAATTCGATATATTACTTCTATAATTATTAAAGAATATATTAAATTAAACTTGTTGAACCCATTCTCAAGATGGTTGGATGGTTCACTTGTATAATTGCAAGATTTCAAACGAAGGTCGCAGGTTCGATCCCAGGCAGCCCCAATTCGCTTCAATTTATTTTTACTAACTAAAAACACCTTTATCATTAAAAAAAAAAAGCTAAATTAATTTTTATGTATTACTCGGTTTGTTATTGTTATTATAAATTTTTTGATCTTTATCTTTAAAGCAATGGTGCACCCGTTTTCTTGAAATCTTGGATTCGCCTCTGCCGACATTATATAAAATTTTATTTTATACATAAAAATATTTACTTTGATATAATTTTAAAATATTTCTTATACTATTCATAGTTTTTATCTTTTAATATATTATTTCAAGTTTAAAACTTAGAATTCGGAATGGTCCAATAAAGATTATAGTTCATAGATGTTGATAATTATAATAAAACTTAAATCAAATTCAAATTAATATTATTGCAAAAAAAAAATCAATTCAACACTAAGAATAACAATAGTATTGAATATTTGTTCTTTAGTTTTATATTGATTTAGACAATTAAAATACATAATCTAATTTTAATTTTCCTTAAATATCCAGTAATGTAACTAATACTTATTAAACTTATTTTAAATTATGATCATTTTCATTATGACTTTGCAATATTTATTTTATATGATGATTTCATTATTATTTTTTATTGAATATTTTAGTGTCATCAGTACTCATCTCATATTTTGTGTTATTTTCTTAAGAAACACATTAGATAATTGTATTTTGGTTGTACTAAAGAAATATTTGGAGCACAAGTTAATTATATGTTTGTATGCAAACTTTACCGAAAAAATCCAAAAATCTGAAGAAGAAAAAAATCCGAGGTTTATTAGTTTGGTTTGATTTATAAATTTAAAAATTCAACGCAATGGTTTGGTTTGATATTTAAAAAATCCGAACCAACCCGAGGTTGAAAAATCCGAAAAAATCCAAATTTTATTAATTTGATTTGGTTTATAAATTTAAAAATTTTACATAAATAATTTGATTTGATATTTAAAAAATTTGAACCAACCCGGTCTTGTACACCGCTAACATTCACATCCACAATAACAGAATTTTGGACCTTTACGTATTTATGTTAAATAAAATAATAGTAATATCTAACTTCTACTATGGTTTCTTCTTTTTTACTTTTTTTATTTTTATGATACATAAACTATTGGTTGAAAATCTACTGTTTTGATCTCATTCACTATAGTAATAAATTTGAATGTTAAATACTCAGTCTGAAATTACTTGTTTTATTTTGTTTTTTTAGTTCATTTTAATTAACTTTTTTCTTGACATATTTAAGATTATAAAATTAACGAATATTTTAATATATTTTAAATTTGAAATCACAAAATTCAAAGTTGATTTTACTTTTATAAACGCAATATCAAATCAAAATTAAATAAACAAATTAAAATACGAAGGAGTAAAAAATTCAGTGAGCGTCTTAAACGATAGTTTAGCTGATTTGCTCATGGCTACTTATTTGTATATTCTTTGTTTTGTTTATAATATTATGATGCAATTTTAGATCCTGGCGATGCATGTTTATTTTGTGAGCATAGAACAAAAAGCAAATCTTCAATGCGTTAAATGGATAAGTATTCATTCATTTTCAATTAAAACTTTGTATTTATTATTTAAAATGGACTTCTCACCGAATTTAAATAATCAAGTTTAAAGGACAATTTTTTTAAAAAAATAAAAATAAAATGTAACCGTGTCACGCTTCTAATGTTTCATGTTACTCTAGAAGATGTCTAGATTTGGGGCCAAAAAAGAAGACTACGAGTTGGCAAGCTGGCGTGGCCTTTTATAATTGGAAGATTATATGCTGAGTTTTTTTTTTCTTCAAAAATATTTCATTTAAATGTCTTATCTTGAGGTACACCTTGAGCAACTTTCACATTTAGCAAATACAAAAATTAAATTTGTATGTTATAGATATGGTTTGCATAATTGCGCTTCATAACAAATTTTATGTTTGCTATGGCTTTTTCGCTATACATATATACAAAAGAAGCTGGCTATTTCGCTATACATATATACAAAAGAAACAATTGTATAATCTGTTTCGGTATACATATACAAAAGAATTAATTGTATAATCTGTATTTGTATAAAGCGAGAAAGAGACAAAGGCAAAAGAGAACTGGGTAGGAAAATATTTGTATTGTATAATTATAAGTGTAGAGGACGAAGATATATGTATTTGCATGTGTATATACAATTTTCTCTCGTTTTATACAAACAGAAACGCAATTTATACATTTCTATTTGTATAAAGCGAGAGAGGCGAGGGAGAGAGTGGCGCGCGAGATCTGAGACAGTGGCGAGCGAGATCTGGGAGAGGAGAGAGAGGGGAACAAAAATATATGTATATATACAATTTTCTCTCACTTTATACAAACACAAACGCATTTTATACATTTGTGTTTGTATGAAAGCGAGAGAGGCGAGGGAGAGAGAGTGCCGAGAGTGGCGAGCGAGATTCACCAGGGAGAGAGGCGAAATAGCAACAGTTTGCTACGGGGTACAATTAAATCAAACTATGGTTATGACATTTAATTTGAATTAATAGTTTGTTATTATATACAATTTTCCCTATTAAAATTTGTACCTAATAAAACCCCTTAAAATACATTTAGTAAAAAAAAACAACCGCTGGAATTTACACGTGATGATGTGAAAAAACGAAACATCAACAAAAAAAAAAAAAAACGTATTTGAGGATAGGCAATAAAATAGGATGAGTGCTGAAGCTGAGAAATACTCTATTACAATTTACAAGTTCAAACAGTCTTTCTATTAGGATTTGTTTTCAATTATTTTCTATTTTATTCAAATTTTATTATAATCGTATTTTTTCGTCATTTTCATCACGTCGTTTTTACGTGCAATAGTATAAATTATGCATATTAAAAAATTTAAACATGAGATCTCAAAGAATGTGATTAAGACATAGCTATGGTTCAGGAAAGTACCCATTTTTTAAGTATATATTTCAGTACTACTGTGGTTTCAATGCTTTTGGGAAGAGTTTAATCTGACTCGGAAAGTTCACAAAGTTAATAGTTAGTCGGTCAGTCAGAATAATTATATTTGCTTGTCAAATATATGTATTAAAAATATATATATATATTCTATTTTGTATCAAAAATATATACTTTATATACCTTATAATAATATGCGTAAAGACTAAAGAATACATCTGTCGGCTGTTATTTTGTAGGGCGATAATATACTTTTCCTATTTATTTATGAAGGTAGAAGATGTTTGATGATTGAGCTTGGGTATAACCTGTCAATTTTAAGACATGTTGAGTTAATTAAGTGGTGCTACTAAGAAAAATAAAATGTGATTAATGCTGTGCCAAACTTTTTTAAGAAATTAGGTAAGAATATAATATGCAAAAATAGTGTGTCAAAACAAAATGGTGAGGCAAATAATTCAATGTAGGGTGTGTTTGGTATAGTGTAGTGAAAATACATTTCAGAAAATATTTTTAATAAATTAAATCATTTTCTTAATATTTGGTTTCCATAAAATGTTTTTTAAGGTAAAATATTTTTTGAGAAAAGGTGGAGAATGATTCCGTCCATAGAATGTTCACCCGAAGGTTAGACTGCAGGTTATACAGTGGTTAAAAAAAAAATCAAAAAATCTTGAGATAAACTTAGCCAAACAATTAGTTGGGCCAGTTCAAATAATCTACAGCCCAATAAACTTCACAGAGATTTACACAAATTGGATATCTAATAAAAGAAATTATGTTCAATGATTTTGAAATGACAAATGCGTGGTTTTGAAATTTCGGTCCCCCCATAATTCATGGGTCATGGCAATCCTTCGAGATCAGAATTTTATGAGGTAAACTTTGTCAAACTAATTAAAAATCATTCTTATAAATCAATTATTTAATGCCACCATTCAAGTAGGATTATTTACAAAAAAAAAAAAAGAAAAGTGAATGATCTTAAATTTTTGGCCTTACGAGCAAGTTTTAACAAATTTTGACTATTCATCCGGAAGTTTTCTCTGTGAAGTAAATAGGATCAAAAACTTGAGACTACTCATTTTCAAAGTCATTTGGCATAAATTCTTCTTAATACTTAATTCTTTCAAAAAAGAGTTTTGTAAAAACAGATTTACGATCATGCTTACATAGAAAAGTCCCAACGAATCCCAAGATTTCAAATTGACGGATAAAACTTATCGTGTCATAATAATTGTCAAAAAAAATTCTGAACAACAAATCAACACCATTTTGATCAAAATCCTAATAATCATCAAAATTAACGACAAAAACAAATGTAAAAGTTTTACAACTTTAAAATTGGCCCAAATCAACTCCATATTTGATATATGTCACGACCCAACCCTCCGGATCGTGCGGGCACCCACTCTCACACCTAAGTAGGAGAATCCTCATATCCCAATAGTAAAAGCAAGCGGAAATTAAAGAAAACAGAAATAAATATAATACTTGTGATTTTATAAATAATACCCTTAGACACACTTTTTGGTTTAACTTGTAAGTAATTTAAACAACTCACATGAATCTAGTCTAGACAGGTACAAGAGCTACTAAGAGTATATCTGGACAAGATAAATAAAGACACAGCTCCCACCATGCGGAAGGAAGAATAGAAGCTGCTGGAAAGTTCTTCATCTTCACCTGATGAAACGTCACAAATCCTGCATCCAGACTATGTCAAAAGACATAGCAAGAGTAGTATCAGTACAAAACACACGTACTGGTAGGTATCATCGGTCAACCCGACGTCCATCATATAACATAAGAAACCAACCAGTAGAAATATACGATATATCACTCGCTTCTCCACATTTATTCTCTCTTGAAATACTTCCAATATACACTAGTATTCTGACCACTCACATTCTTCTCAATCAACCTACCTACCAGGTACTTGATCATAGCCTAACCATTCTAACACATAGAGAAATCCCCCCAATTACAACCACCAACATTTCAACTATCCGTTCATGTCATACCTCTACTTCCTAGTCACATTACCCAACCATAGTCACATAATACATTACATCAAGCTTCCTTAACACTAAACCCAATCTCTTTCCCCCCAAGGTGAAATCCACCTAAGCATATCTCATCACCCACGCTTCCTCTACTTCTCGCCATTACAACACACGAAGAACCATTACTATCTATTACTCGCCCCTTAAATACTTAGCCCTTCCACTATTGTTGGGTAAGTCAATGAACACTATAATCACATGTATAACGAACATATACAATATTATCAACATTTACGAATAACGAATAACTTCACATTTTATATCAAATCATTGGTCCTCTCATTGAACCCAAACCCAAACAGTTAGTTATGCCGGAACATGGCAACCGATTCCATAGTTATGTCGGAACGTGGCAACCGATCCAATAGTTATGCCGGAACATGACAATCGATCCAAGTTAATTATGCCGAAACGTGGCAACCAATCCATTCAACACATCACAATCACAAACACAAGTATATCCTCAAGATCATACATTTAGGTCATAATTTCATGTCAATGATAATTCACCCATCTTATTCACAACAAGTGTGATCAACAATGCAACATTATCAGCATACGTTAATTTGTCATGCTTAGCCCTAGTTCATCATCTAAGGCTTCTTTCTAGGGTTTAATCACAATTTATATAATTCCTCAATCAATCACCCCAATTTATGGTCTAGCATACGTTCATAATTCTAGTTCCATTATGACTCCATATTCTTATTCTTGAAACAATTCTATCCAAGATAGCAATTCTAGAAGCCCTAATAAGTCATCAATTTCTCTACTCAAGACATAAACCCAATTACCTTGATTTCCAAGAATTACCCATGGAATTCACTCGATTCACTCGATGGAATTCCTAACATTGATTTACATATATTACGTAGCAAACACAGATTTATATACAACCTTTTAATAGATAAATACTAATAACTTCCCACGTAAGCTTTCAAAATTTAGTAGACTCAAGTTTTTTTAAAACTTAACACAATCGAATAGTGATGTTCTCTAATTTTACTCAACTAAACAATCCATAAATTTATTAAGAATAAATAATATAATCTCAATAAAACATTATACACTTAATTCTACTAAAAAAAATTCAATTTTCTCAAATAAATAATAAATCTTCAATTTCCATTATTTAGTTCTTACCGTACATTTTGAATTTTGAGTTTTAAATTTATAAATTAAAGATATTTAAGATAAGTGTCAAAAACACACCTAAATTATTCCTTTTTTTTTTTATATATCTAAACTATTGAGAGTAGGGGTGTTCGTGGTTCGATTTGGATTGATTATTGATTAAAACCAAAACCAAACCAATCTAGTCAATTTTTTAAATTTCAAAAACCAAACCAAACCAAACGATAAAAATAACCGTCGATTTGGTTATTGTTGGTTTGATTTAGTTTTTCTGGTTTATCCGGTTTGAAAGTAATTGTAATTTTTTTGAGGACTTACGTTGATAGACACAAACATCTAGCACATGAACAATCTACAGAAAGATATTGTCGGTTCAATTAAGCAATTGAGCAATAGTAGAGTTATCATTACACGAAGAAAGTGTTTCAATTAAGAGAAAGTGTGACTATTTTATGTGAAATAGGGTAGGTAAAGACTAAAATGAATTTTGATGGACTTTGACTTAGGATTGTTATAGTTGGGCTAAAGTGTTGGGCCTGAGAAAATTGTAAAATTAAAAGACTTAAGTTAATTAAAATTTATGTGAAAAATATATAAAATAATTATAAAATTTATATATCCAATTTATCGGTTTGGTTTGGTTTGGTAATTTTTGCGATTTTTTTTAAGTAAAATCAAAACCAAACCAAATAATATCGGTTTTCAAAATTTAAAACCAAACCCAACCAAATATCGGTTTTTTAAATCGGTTTGGTTCGGATTGCGGTTCGGTTTGATTTTTTAACCATAACCATGAACAACTCTAACTGAGAGTGTGAGTATCATACCTAACTATCACTTATTAGTTTGAGAAATGCACCTCAGTGGTGTGTAGTACACTCTCTCTTTTATTTGAAAAAATCTTGACAAATAACATTCTACATGAATAAAATATTCCACCTTAACAAAATTAAATAATAAATTGTTAATATTAACTAAAAATTAATGATTAAAGTATTACTATCTCAAAAAAAAAA
Source organism: Solanum pinnatisectum (assembly GCA_035578085.1). Classification (NCBI taxonomy): domain Eukaryota; kingdom Viridiplantae; phylum Streptophyta; class Magnoliopsida; order Solanales; family Solanaceae; genus Solanum; species Solanum pinnatisectum. Next base: position 18,565,135 of record CM069077.1, read on the forward strand.
TTAAAATTATTTTTCTTACCCCACTCCACCACCTCCTCCCCCCCCACCCCCACCTCGGACAATCCCCCGTACTTTTATTTTAAAAAAAAATTCTTTTATAAAATATTTTTAAAAATTTAATAATTAACCCCCCCCCCCCCCAAAAAAAAAAAAAAAAAAAAAACAAAACAAAAAAAAAACCACCCACTCATTTCCCCAAACAAATTGATGTTATTTTATTTTTAAAAAATAAAAATTCTACTACATCCTATTTAACCCTCCGCTCCTAATTTATTTATTTGTTTTACATTTTTCTCGTTTTGTGTTAGATTATGTATGTATGTATATGTGTGTGTGTGTATATATATATATATATATATATATGAATTTTTTTCTACTTGTTATAACATAAATAAATAAATAAAAAATTTCTTGCGGCGGCAAGTAAAAAATATTTTCGATATGTACATATCTAACACAAAACGAGAAAAAAAATTGAAAGCGGAAGGTTAGGTGGAGTGGGTAGAATTATTTTTGTAAAACAATTAAATAATACCTAAATTACTATTTGAAGGGGGGGGGGGGTGATGAATTAAAAGAAATTAAATACTTTTATAAAAAAAATTAAACAAAAAACTTTAAAAAATGGCTGGGTGTGTGGTTGGGGGCGTACTGTGAGAGGAAGTGATGGAGTGGGGTAAGAAAAATATTTTACATTTTATTTTATAAAAAAATATTAATTTTTTTGGATAATATTTTTTAATCTTTAACTTTAACTAATACGAATAATTTATTTAATTTTTGTCAAGGTGAAATGTTTTGTCCATGTGGAGTGTGATGTGACAATTTTTTTAAATAAAAGAGATAGCGTATTACACACTCTGATGAGAGTGGTATAAAAGAGAGAGGTGTGTTTCTCAAACTAATAAGTGATAGTTTAGGTATGAAACTCGCAATCTCAATAGTTTATGTACGAAATTAAAAAAAGAAAAGGATAGTTTAGGTGTGTTTTTGACATGATCTCAATATATTTTGGACAATTCTTTAAATGTTTAGTTCTTTAACTGTTGTGTCTTATTTCACCTGGTCTTGAATTATATCCTAATTGTTTTCACAGAAGCTTTATGTAGTAGGTGATCAAAATACTTTTGAGAGTTTATTTTCTAGATTAGGAGTGTACTCTTGAAAGGAGGTTAATTGTTGTTACAATGGGTTTGATAGTAAGAGTGTAAGGTGTTAGAGTTAGTCATTTTTATTATAGTATTGTAATTTACAAATCACTCGATTTTTAGTGGAGATTTGAGGCACATCAGATTCTAATTTTTCACTTTTTTGTGCAGTGTCGGAATCAAAAATTTTACGAATGTGGTTCAAATATAAAAAAGTAAACACATGAAGAATTCAATCTACTATATATACATAAAAAAATAATTTTAACAATGTATAAATAATGTAATTTTTCAAAGAAGGGAGTTCAGATGAACCCCTAAGTCCTTACTAGCTCTAAACCTACCCTCGGATAAGGAGGTTTTCACGATATTTTTTTTTTTTATATTGTTTACATCCTGCAAGTTACTTCTTGTTTGGTAACTGAAGAACCTGGTTCTTCAATACAATAGGTAATATAGCTAATATAAGAAATATAAATAAAAGCGCGATAAGTAGTAATCGAATGTACTATTTTTCATAAAATATTGAACATAATAAGGAAGATGCACAATAGATGATGAAGTGAATGGAGAGTGCACATATATAGTACTATTTGGCTTCATTGGTTAGTGGTTACTGCTCTGTCAGACTAATTCAATAAAGATAATCTAACAAACTCTGAATCATACACCTGCTTTTTATCAAAGGCTTAAGTCATCGGCAACTTTTTAAAGTTGTCCGTATAATTCATTTAAACGTTTTAATTAGAGTTAGTACCTATTGAACGACTAAATTATTCAAGACATGTACCTATTAAATACAAAACGCTAATGTGACAAAATAAGTGTATCTCACTGCTGCTGAGCACGTGAATGCATTTTTTTTATTTTCTAAATATAAATTTGTATCTACTTTCTTGACACTTGGTATGCATTGACTAAATAAATAAAAAATTAATTTAATTAAGCATTAATCTTTTAAATCATTAAAAAAAAAAACCCATCCCCACACCCATGTACAAGTCATCTTCTTCTTCAACCCACCATTTTAAAAACTTCAAATTTCTCTGCCTTTTGTTATGATTCAATATTTTTTCATTTTCTGTAAACAAATTGCCTGTTGAATTTGCAAGAAGAAGAAAAAAAATCGACTATTGGAGTTAAAAAGTTGACCAATATTTGTGCATCTTTATTTTCAATAACTCCGATCGAGCAACCATCATCATTCATTAAACTTATTAAAGTGTTATAATTTTTTTTGATATGTGGATTTCGAAATAATTTATCGAGGTCGGTTATTTTTACAAAAATCGCAATAGCCGCCGGAGGAATAGAATATAACGAAGAAAAAGGAGGAGGAAAGGATTTGGTGGGTGAATTCGGGATGAGGTGGGGGTAGACATTTTCTTTTTTGTTATCGCCGGAGCAATCAATGGTGAATGGCGATGCCGGAATGACAGAGAAGAAGATGAAGAAGAAAGGGCAATAGGTTAGATGGGGTGGGGGTTAGGTGGGCGTGCGGGGAGAGATTTTTTTTTTTATCAATTTAATTTTTTCTATATTATTAAAGGCTGGAAATTATTTTTTATTTTTCAAAATTAAAATTATGGGCTCATGTGCCATGTGTCATAATTCTATTCGTGATTTTGTCAAGATAATGTGTCTGAATTACACGCACAATATTTTTAAAGCTAGTTGTTATTTTATGTTTAATAGATAAATATTCGTTAATATTAAAGTGTCTAATAGGTAAAAGTCTCAGTTAAGGTGTCTACATGAATTATGCGGATAATTTTAAGGGGCTATCGATGACTTAAGGTTTTTATAAACATATATACTTTGGATCTACACATATAGTTAACCTTTTTTTATTTCTTTTGGGCCACTTTGGTTAATCTCCCATATTTTTCTGTCTCCACTTATTAAAGATTAAACATATTTAGGACCGTTTGATCATAAAAAATAAAAGTAATTTTGAGGGGGAAATTGAGCAAAAGTATTTGGCCATCTATCTTTTCATTTTTGGTAAATGTTTTTGGCAAGAAAAAAAAAACTAATTCTGGAGCCAAATTCTTTTATTTTTTAGAATTTTTAATTTACTCCAAACTTTATATTTTATAAAAACAGCCCACCATTAATTAATCTCAACTTGACAAGCTTGAGGAACGCACCATGAAGGCACTCACTCTACCTAAGTAGGAAACCACTTATGTACAATATATTTATGTTTATGATGTATTTGTTGCTATTTCACTTTTAAATATGCATGACATTGTTTCATAGAATTTGTTAAGAGAAAAGACATAAAGTCACCACTGAAATTGTTTTTAATTTTTAAAAAGACATCTTAACTTAACAATTGTCCTATTACCCCACTAAAGCTTTTAATATATTTGTAAAATGGTCATTTTTTACCCATTCCCTCACCTGGGTTGTGAGCACGCACAACAAGCCTGTGAAACAGTGTTTTTACTGCGAATAACCAATTTAAAAGTGACAGGTGTCTCTTGTTTTCTTTATTAATTAAATATTTTCTTTCTTTTCATCATCTTCCTCCAAAAGACAGCTAAAAAAAGAGCCGTTGGTGCCTCTCTTGACGGACGATTTCATCATCAACTTTGATACTCTCTTTTACGAATTCACAATCTTTCCCAAGCACAATAAGGTAGGAATTTGTTTTCTCTTTTAATTTCCAGTATAAAAGGTTAATTTGAAGTTTTTCAAGGTTTAATTTCTTCTTAATCTCATTTAGTTTTGAGTAATGAAGATATTTTTGTGATTAGGTTTTGAAGGAAAATTTCAAATGCAATGTTTAATATCAAGAAAGTTGAGAAATCAACACAATCGTTTGGATTGGGAGACGAAGAGACTCTGGAAAGCTAAGAAATAACAAAAGATGAAGCCTTTTTTATTTTTGAAATGTATCGGGTCGCAGCGTGGGCGTCACGCGCGTTGTCCCAGATGAGGGAATGGGTCAAAATGACGTTTTTACAAAGATATTAACAACTTTAGTGGGGTAGTAGAACGGTTGCAAAGTTAAGGTGTCTTTTTGAAAATTTGGGACAACTTATAATTTATGAGTTTTATTGTTTCCACTTCATTATAAAATGAAAATACAAATTTATGGGTGTTTTTGAATAGTTTTTTAAAACTTATGGATATAAATCATATTATTTTGAAAAATGGTCAAACACATAGTAAAACTTTATCAAAAAACCACTTGCCAAAAATATTTTAAAATCTATGATCAAATACCAACTTAAAATAAACCTTGCAATATCCTTGAAAACTTCCAAAATGTAATTAGGAAAAACGAATTGCACCATATTAATGATTGGGAGCAGAGATAATTACAAATCCATGATTTTTGACATGATTTTTTTGAAGTATGAAAAACAAAGTACAAGTATTTGAAAATTGGAAGTTTATGTTTGGAGTTTGGACACGAATGAATACTTGAAAGAAAACATTGAAGTTTTATTTATAAAAGAAACTTAAATACTCCTCCTTTTTTTTTTTTTTTGGAAATACTCCTCAAACTTATTCTTCAAATTTCTATTTTAAGTGTGAACTTGAAATACTGGGCCGAATTATAAAACATCTACTGAAAATACCGTAATGCTTGTAGTCTTTAAATATGTTTGGAGTATATGTATTTTAATAATGATCAAAAGTAGAGGTTGCATACTTATACAATGTATATGTAAATTTTCAATTAAAGAATTTGAATCGAAGAAGGTGAATGCAAATTACTCCATTTAATTAAGTATATTAAATATGAATCGAGGTCTATTAGAGACAATATTTTCTCTATCTCACGAGGTAGAAATAAAGTTTGTGTACATTCTACCTTCCTTACACCCGAAGTGACATGGATTACACTCGTCATATATTTTTGTTGTTGTTGTCAAGTATATGTAAAACTTGAACATAATATCGTTGAGTAGACTCATACACCTGGTTGATGAAATTTTCATTACTAGAAAAAATAGAGGTTTTTCTAATCACAAATTAATAAAAAAATTCTGCTATAAAACAAGATTTTTCCTATTCCATTCTCACCAAACCAACTCATTCGAAAATGCACGGTGAGAAATTTCCATTGAAATATTGAAAAATAACCATTGAGTTTTTTTTTTCTTTTCTCATAGAATCAATCAAAATATCCGTAATAATAACCACTAAATATTTTTCAATCGAAAATTTCACTTTTTAGTAGTGTTTAAGACATAGATCCACACCTAATTTGTATGCACATTAAACGAGCTAGCTAGTGTAAGTTTCAATTTGTGCAATAGATAAACCTCTTAGCTAGTCTAATTCACTAATGTTGTTGTTGTCTAAGTACAAACAAGACCTTATAGTAAGATAGGCATGGCCAACGATGGAGAAAAAGAGACAACACAACACGTTAATTATAATGAAAGAGTGAAAAGATGTGAAAGTGATATATATTGGTAGAGTTGCTATTCCTTTTAGCATTTGCTCACATGGCTAGTGGGTTGAACAAAGTAAGAAAGAGATATCAAAAAAGAAGGCAGGTAGAGGATAGGATACATTCCAATATTCTAATGTCTCTATTGCCCACAACTTTACAACCATTATCCTTCATTTCAATTTTCATGGACCCAACCCTTGTTCCCTTTGATTTGCCATAGGCTATGGAGTAGAGGTTTGAGATTACTTTGTTTAAAAGGTGAGTTACACAACACTAGCTCATAGCGTAAAAAAAAAAAGAATTTGTGTATGATTGTGTCATCTAAAAAATAACTACGAATGTTCCTTTTATAAATAGATATATACATGCAAATTGCAATTACATGTTATTACAAATTTTTAACTACACATAATTTTACAAAAATTCACTATCCAAAAAAACAATAATCAACCATAGTAGTAATCAACTGTTCTTTAGTATAACTATAATTATTCCACATGATAGGGACGACGTCGAGTATGAATCTTTTTTTTGTTAAATTTAAAATGATGAGTCCTTTTTTATACTTAAAATACGAACTTACGTGTCAAATTTTACATTTAAAAAATTTGGAAAATTTAGAATTTTAAATCATGATTTTAATTAAAATTAAACTTTTGTTCAAATTTTATAAATAATTGCTGATTTCAAATTTGAATGTTAAAATTATGACCAAACGCTTACTTAATGTATTGTTTATGTATATTATATATAAGTGAAATCCTAAAAATATATATTTTAATACATATATCATATCGTATATCGAACATCTCAAGCACTAAATCCATTCGGATAAAGCGCTTCTATTTTTTTCTCCTTATACAATTACGTGCTATAGCCTATACAGTTGGCTATGTGAACGAGTGGAACATAAATGAGAGGTGGGGCTAGCACGGCATATGTAGCACTATGACAGAATGGGTAATTAATATAAGTATTCGCTCATATTTATTCATTTTAAATAGATTGGGTATCCAACTTATTTAAAAATAGGTAAAAATGAATAATATCCATATTATTCATTTAAAATGGGTAGTTAAATGGATAAAATAGATAAAAGATATCCATTCACACAAAATAAAAAAAAAGTGATAAAGGGTAGGATAGTAAAAAAGTCTTTTTCTTAAAAGAAATAATCTATTTAAAAAATGAAACTTTTTTTTTACATTTTTTTTTTTGGGGATAGGGGGGTGGGTTGGTAATTTTAAAAAAAATTATTGGAAAAAATTTAAAATTTTGTTAATTTTTTTTTGGATGGGGTGTGGGGGGGTTGGTCGGAGGGTGGGGTAAATGAAAAAATTTAAAATTTTGTTATTTTTTTTGGGATGGGGTGTGGAGGGGAAGGGGGGCTGGTAGTGGTAATTTTTTTTAAAATAAAATAAAATAAAAAATTTTAATGAAAAAATTTAAAATTTTGTTAATTTTTTTTTTTTTTGATGGGGTGTGGAAGGGGGGCTGGTAGGGGTGGGTGGTAATTTTTTTTAAAAAAAAAATTAATGAAAAAATTTAAAATTTTGTTAAAGTTTTTTTGGGATGGGGTGTGGGGGGGCTGGTAGGCGTAGGGTGTGGGGGCGAGGGGGCTCGTAGGGGTGGAGTGGTAATTTTTTTAATTATTTTTTTACATTTTTTTGGGATAGGGGTAGGGGCAGGTAGGGATGGAGTGAAGTAATAAAATAAAAAATTAATTTTTTTTTGTTTTTAAAGCTTTTAATAAGATTTCTATTATAATATGGGTAAATATGGTTACCCATAGACCATATTATCCATTGGATAACTCATTTTTACCCATTTAAAATGTGAGTTGAGTCGAGTAACTTATTCATTTTTATTTAATTCGTTTTTTTATCGACTCATATTCGACTCGACTCACTCATTTGCCACTCCTATGTAGCACCAAATAACCCACCATTATTTTGTCGTTTTAAAACTAATAGTACCTATTCTTCCATCTGATTCCATTTTATTTGACATGACATTATTATAAAAGTTAAATATTCTTTCATAACCATTTTAAAAATATTTCTTTTAACATTCTATTTTGTTTTTTTTAAATGTAATGCATGTATGCATTTCAAAATATTTAAATTCAACAACAATTGACAAATCAATTTTCTAGTTACGTAAAAGAAATTAGATGTTTTAAACTTTTTTGTTATTACTTGTATTATTATGAGGTAAAATAGTTTGCTCACATAGTTGCCATCAAATCTATTTTCTCAATTTTTTATTTTTGTTTTGTTTTTCAAGTTAACCTTTGCATCCGTACTGACAACTGCCTAGACGAAATGCTTGTTTTTAGCACTTTATCGGTAAAAATAATGTTTTTCTTTTATTTGTCCATATGGAGAAGGACATGATATATATACTCATTCATTACGAAAGTGATTCATATATATTTTTACCATTTTATAAATTGCTTACATATACTTTTTCGTTACAAAAAAAGTTCACATAAAGTCTTTATCTAATGGAAGTGAAAAATTTGTTTTATTTAATTATTTTGACTTTAACTTTTTTAAAAAATTCATATAGGAGTGGGTATATATGATCACTCTAGCAAAATTCAAGATATATTTTAATTTTTTTTATACATAAATTATTTTTTTGACTTCTTTGATTATCATTATTTAAGTTTTTTATTCTTTTTTGGGATAAGAGTCTGAAAAATATCCCAACTTTGATCGAATTTGTTGTTGCGATACTAAACTTTCATGAGGACCTATTACCTCCCTAGACTATTTAATAGTGTATTTTTTACCCTCTGAACTATTTAATAGTGTATTTTAAAGGTATATATGTGCCGACGTGAACACATTACTATTTATAATTTTGCATTATTTTTTATATCCACGTGGGCAAATATATATGTTTAAAATACGGTATTAAATAGTCTCGGGAGGTAATAGGTCCTCATGAAAGTTTAGTATCGCAACAAACAAATTCGACCAAAGTTGGGGTAATTTTTAGACCCTTATCCCTTCTTTTTTTTTGTTTCTATCATTCTTTAGTGTAAAGAAAAAAATTTGAAACTATGTTTTTTGGCAATATTGTAATTTAGTTTTTGTTTTTGTAAAAAAAAAATTGAAACATCTATAATAAATTTTACAAGAAAATTAGTGAAACAAACATAATAAATTTAAATTAGTCGTCAAAACAAAAAAGTAAAAAAAAAATATGTGTGAGGAGAATCAAATATACCCGTATGGATTATATTTTTCAAAAAAAATAATTAAAAAATTAAATCAAAAATAATTTTTTACTTCCGTTAGAGGAAAATGGTATATGTGAATCATTTGTATAATAGTAACGGTATATATGAACCACTTTTATAACAAGTGATATATCAACTCTAAATGACGAAATTGAGGGACACGCAGGGGTGGATCTACAAAGATTCGTGGGGGTGTCACGCCACCCACGGGCTTCGACGGAAACTCTAGTATATATAGGTATATATCTATAATATAATTACAAATATTAAACGTGCCACCTAGGGAACCAAAAGGCCTTGTGGCGCGGCTGGCTAAGGGTCATATTCTAAAATGGAGGATATGAGGTCGAATCTTGTTGAGGCCCTGACAGTTTTTTATTTTGCAATTTTAACTTGCTCGCTGAGGTCCTACACATTATTTTTTTTGTTTGAGTAGTAATTTATAAGTATATTTGACTAGCGTGTTACATAAAATGTGATCTATTTGTAAATATAAGCAATGATATCGTCATTGATCGTTTTCAAAATATAAAAACTTGTCGAGTACAATTATAAATGAATGATGAATATTTATGATATTTATAGTATAATTGAAAGTTTTAACTTTGTTTACTTTATGATCTCAATCAAATGTGGAGTGCAATATGGAGGTACGGAAGGAAGGGAAAATGGTAAGGTGAGAGTTCAAATAGTCAACCAATTGAGCTAAAGTGATTTTTCCCAAATATTATGTGAAAAAATCTTCCGTTGTCGGTCTTGAATTTGACTTTAAACAAGAGCATCTAAATTAAAACGATAAACTTTTGCTTCGTTGCAGACATGTGATAAAATTGAAACAATGCGGAGAAGATTAGCATGACCCATGCGCAAAGAATTTGTAGTATATATAATACATAAATTGTCATCCTATTATTGTTCATATTTGTCATAGACCGATAAGACGAATAATTCGACTGAAACCTAAAATTGAATTAACCAATGAACCTACTTGGCACTCAGAGAATCGAAATCCTAGATCCGCCTCTAGGGACATATCTTGCCCCCCTTAAATATATGGATTTGCTTAAAAAAAAAAAGAGCTAATAGTAGACAATTTTAATCTAACTTTTCATCATTAATCTTTCTTAATTACACGAATAAATAATTCAACTAATTCAGATGGAGGGAACCAAAAGGAGGATAGAGTTGTTCATATATCCCTTCCATATTTATCTGTTTAAGGAGACTCTATTTAAGTTGCTAAAAGTCAAAGAGAGATGTGTTAGCAAAATACAAAGTGCCGAAAAGAGAAAAAGAAGTGTTTTATTTTAGGAAAAATACTATAACAAAAATTTTAAATAGTAAATAGATTACGAACACTATATTATAGCAAGTCATTGTCTTGAAAGTAATACTGACACCACATAAATACAAATTATTGTAATCGATCGTTTCCCACAATTCTAAAATCACTTCCAAACATAGTATACTCACAGGGGATTATACTTCACAAAAGACAACTCCTTCATAGGCAAGTTGCTGGAGTTTTTGGAAAAAGGAGATTAATGGTGAATTAAAGGCAATTAAATCAGTCATTAAAAAGAATTGAAAGGGGTTGGTAGGCTCAAAAATATTTTGCGAAATCATATTTGATTTAGACCTCACCAATAAAGAGAGGCAAATCGATATGTTTTGGCTTGCAAGTTTATTTCTTGTGGTTGCGAGACCAATCCTTTTTACTATAGCTTTTTGCAACTCCAATAGAAGACAATCTATATATAAAGATAAACATAGACAAGGTGATATGAGACTTCTCTATAACCTAAAATATTGTTTATCTTTTTTGTTTCTTTCCTATTTTCGACATTTTTTCTATTTTTCTCACTTATATTCTATATGTGAAAAGATCTCAACAATCACTCATATAATTCTCTTAATTATGTTAAATGTTCTTAAGTTCTTTTTCTTCCAAAGAGAAATGAAATACCACGTTCTTCCCTATTTAATTCACCATAATAAGTCTATATAATGAAGGAAAATTATTGTGACCATGTAACAATATTTCTTTCACTTCCATCACAATTTAATTCACCCTAATTATCAACAAAATTATTGAGTATGAGTGTATGACAATGGAGAACTTAAAAGACATTTAGGTAGCTATTTAATTTATAAATCTGTCCAAGTTAATTTACTTTAAATCCTTACCAGGGCAGTTATTTAGCCAATTTTTTTGTGTAGTTCAAACTTTTCTTAGGATAAGGACAAGTAAGTTATGAATATTTATGATATCATATATATGGTCTTTCACTCTTAGTTCATATCAATTGAGATCTTATTCCGTCTATGAAATATTCATTTTTGAACATATTTTCTCACATGAAATTTACTTGATAAAATGATCTTGCGTGAGATAATTAATTTAATGTGATACTACCTCCGTCCCATTTTATATGTCACATTTTTACTTTGCACTTGCATTAAGAAATGATGTAACTTTACCCTTCTACCCTTATTTAATGTTTTCTTAAGTCAACTTTATAATTAATGATGAATACATTTTCAAGATTAATTAACTACTCTATCAAGGTTATAATAGGTAAAATATGATAATTTATAAAATGACAAGTATTGTGGTCCAACTATTTATAGAAAGGGATGACATATAAAATGGGACGGAGGGAGTATAGTTTTTGAGATAATTGATTTAATTTGATGTTTTTTTTTGTTTTTTTTTTTTTTATCTTCAACTTATATCGTGAAAAAGTGAAGTAGATATTGCAAAAGCGCATTTGATGAATGGTAATGAGTTGTCAAAGATTTAAGATTACGGTCCATTCGCTCAAGTCAAACTGAATTCCAATATAATAAGACATTTGAATATGCGTTAATTTACCATCTATTTTATTATCCGAGATGATTCATTTGAAGCTATAGGTTTATCGGAGAGTTGTTAGAACAATTAGTGTTGTGTTCGGGTACACAAATTAGTCTCTTCGATTATCGAGTTGTAATTTGAAACAACTCATTTGAAGTTAGGAAATGTTATTTGAAATCCTTTAAAGTGTAGGTCATGATTTTACTCCCTTAAGCAAATGAGTTTTTCATGGTATATCGTTGTGTTCTCTATTATCTTATTTTGCACTTCGTTTCAGTAGCTGAACCTAATACATCTAACTCAATTGCACTTCATTTTAGTTGCTGCTATAGTCTATTTTTCAGTGTTAAACCTAGTAAAGGTATTTAATAGGAAAATTTTCAAGTGTGAATGCTAATTTTACAAAACGTTGCAATTTAACTGATTTTCCCATCTTAATTCCACCTTCCACGGTTCCATCCCCACCCACGTTGCTTCAAAATTTGGTCGACCAATTCTAAGTAGTTATCACCACTTAACACTTAACACATCTACATATCTATTATCTTCATCTCCAAGTCTCCATTAATTCCTCTTTAGCCTCCTCCTCACGCTTCTCTCGTTATTCATCATTTTCTCTGCTTTAACCATACTACTACGTACTATATAACATTCTCTTCTAGTCTCTATGCCATTTTGTTTAACTTAATTGCTTTAAAAGTTCCACTTGCAATGGCGATTGAGCTGTGTTCATCTGACGAGTCTAGTGTGGGCATAATGAGTCCAGCTCGGATCTCCTTTTCTCATGATGTTTCACAAACAGGCTCTGTTCCTATTGAACAATATATTCGATCAACTTCACCTTCCTCCAGCATTGATTTTGATTTTTGTGTATTTCGTGAGAGCTTAGATCTAGAATCTTCTTCTGCTGATGAGCTTTTCTTTGACGGAAAGATTCTTCCAATTGAAATCAAGAGAAGAATTTCCTCTGTTCCGCCTAGAAAAACAGAGCAACAACAGTTACCACCGCCACATCCTCTGCCTCCGTGTAATACTAGTATTCATTGTGGCAAAACATCGAATAATGAATATGCAATCCAAAATAACAAAACAGGGGCTCTCGAATCATCGGATGAGAAACAGAATCCCAATTCCAAGTCGTTTTGGAGATTCAAAAGAAGTAGTAGTTGCGGGAGCGGGTATGCAAGAACTTTATGTCCATTGCCACTTTTATCTAGAAGCAATTCAACTGGTTCATCTCCAAGTGTGAAGCGCAATTCAACATTATCAAAGGATAATTTAAAGCATCATTCTCAAAGACACTTATCAAAATCAATGTCTTCTAATGGTTCAAACAGTCAAAAACCTCCATTGAAGAAGGCACCATACAACAATGGAGTCAAATTCAGTCCAGTACTAAATGTTCCTCCAGCAAATTTGTTTGGATTAAGCACTTTTTTTTCTAGTGGCAAGGAAAAGAACAAGAAGAAGTGATTAATTAAAGAATAAGTAGCATATGCTTTATTAGTTTCCAAAATTAGTAAGGTGTGATTAAGTTATTTTTGCTCACTTTTTCCATTAACATGATTGAGATTTGAGAAGAAAAAGTGAAGAAAAGGATAACTGGGGCCAAAAGCATGGAGCATAACTCATTCCATGCCACATGCTTTTTTAAGAAGAAACAGGTAACATTTGCTATCAGATGGCAGAGAGGAGAGGGCCTGTCCCATTATGCTTTTATCTTGTTTTTGTGCTTTTGGTTTGCCTTACACATGCATGTAACTATATATGATTTCAATTTGCTTCTTTGCTTGCTCTTTACTGATTCTATCACAGACAAAAAGTATACCAGTAGTTCAACTGCTCATGCTCTCAAATATATTTTATTTTTGCAGTTCAAGATGAGGTATGATGGTTCGATTTGAGTCGATTTTTTCATTAAGTTAAAGTTCAAATGTTGAAATTAAATAAAATTTATCAAGTCTATTTTCCTCACATTATCGTCGATTACTAACCAATTATCAATCAACTCTATTATGATATTGCAGCACCAACCATTACCACTATACAAACCATCTCCATTATTAGGAGCAAATATATATGTAAAAACAAATGAGGCTTTAATTCTGAATTTCTTTTTTCAAGTACAATTCATATTTAAACACAATTTTTAAATAAAAAACTATTTTTAACTTGAACTGCAAATACCTGTTCCTCAACTTGTACCAAATATTGTGTAATCATAGTGTCAGAGAGGTCACACCTATTGTCTCTTTTTAAAAATTCTTTAGTCAGGGCATGCAGTAATGACACGCAAAATTTTACACATGACTATTCTACACTATTATGCCCCAATTTAAATTTATATTTTTATCAGGCATAATAGATAGGCAAGATTCAATTGAATATCTAATTGAATATCTAAACTCGTGATAAAGTATTTTTATCGAATATTTTTTGTTTAAATTTTAATTTTTTAATATTTTGTGTTTTCTCAAATTTATTACCTGGATAAGTTCATAATTTATAATATATTATTTATCTTGTTTAATTATACACGTCATACATACTTAATTGAAACACGTGTGAGATTCTATGGTTTATTGAGACTATACATATTTTAAGTGTTTAATTTATCTATGTAATGAGAACTCGAAAACACATAAAAAGGAAATTTCAAAAGTTTAAACTGAAAGTATTTAATAGAAATACTTAATCATGACCAGCCATAATTTTAATATCTTGATGAAGTTTGTTGATAAATTTAATTGTCTATTGATTTATTGAATATATTTTATTATGAGTACATTTTGGCATATTACAGGCTCTTTCTAGCACGAGTGTAACAAAATTTAATTACATTCCTTAAGTCAGTTAATACGATTAGAATTAAATAATACGTGTTAAAAAAATAGGCAGTTTAAGTTCATAACCTTACTATGTACATTAGGGTGTGTTTGGTATACAGGAAATATTTTTTCAATTTTCTTATTTGATTGATCAAAATAATTGAAACTTTTTTTTCTAGAAAAACAAATTTCTTAAAAATGAGGATAATGACTTTCCTAATAGAAATAAGGAAAACAAGTTGCATAAGTAATGTTTAAAGTTTATTGTCTCTTTCTCGCAGACCCAATCCACCTAACCCTCACCCCTTGACCATCCCACACGAGCCACCTTTGAACCTACACTTTTAACCCATATCCGTCTTCATAACATATAAATGCTCTTAAAATATATTTTCTTGCTTATTAATCAAATATTAAAAAATAGTAAGAGATCCACTTATTTTCCAAAAAAATATTTTCTAAAAAATCATTTTCCTCCGTACCAAACGTAACACACACTATTCCATTCCAAATTAGTAAAAATAAGATTAAGCAGACTAAAGAGAAACAAATTTATATGCATTGCTCTTATTTGAACATCTACATTGATGGAGAGATTGTATTTGGCATAAAATACCTAAAGACAAACGACAAAGTCCTTCTCGGTCCAGGTCAAAAGTTTTTCCCCTATTGATTTTTCAGGGGCATAAAGAATCAAGTTTAATTTATAGGACGTATTTTTTTTTTATTAGTCAATTTAAAAAGAAATAATATATTTTTTCATTTAATAAATATTTAATGACATTGTTAATATTTTATTTATGTTAGATCTTATTTATTTGACAATTCTTTTTTATAAAGATGTACTTTTCTATTTAAAATTTTATTTACTTTAAAGATATTTATGAAATATTACAAAAAAAGAATCATATTTTTTAAATTCGTACCCAGTCAATCTACACTACATAAATTGATCAAGAAGAAAGCAACCAAGCACTCTATCCATCCCGTTTTAATATTTTATTTTTATACATTTTATACTTTTTACAAAATAAGTATGACTGTTGTAGAAAGATGATTTTAGGGAAAAGGATCTGAAAAATACTTTAACTTTGGCCGAAATTGTTGTTACGATATCAAACTTTATGGAGGACCTTTTACCCCCCTTATATTATTTAATAGTGTAATTTAAAGGTATATATGTGCCCACATGGACACGTTACTATTTATAATGATGAAATATTTATGATGTCCACGTGGACACATATATACCTTTAAAATAAACTATTGAATAGTGTAGGGGGTAAAAGGTCCTTTCCAAAGTTTAATATTATTACAGTAATTTCAATCAAAATTCGAATATATTTCAGACCTTTTTACAAAGAGTATACTACTATAATTAGGTAGTTTTCCCAAATTTTTATTGTAGAGAGGAAAAACTGATTTGTTGGTGTCAACTGGCAAGTTAAACGGGTCTTGGGCCTAATAAGAGGAACGGGCTAAGAGGCCCAAGTTTGATAGAAATAGCAAGGAATGTTGGGCTTAACTTCCTAAGCGTTTTCGTAAAATTTCAGTTTTGTCCTTTTAACACGTAAGTTAATGAACTATTTGCAACTTATGTTCTTTCTTGAGATCACTTTAAATTTTATCCAGCTAACATTGTGAATTTTGAATCTCAAGGTAAATTTTGTACTTCTTAAATTATTGAGCTAACCTCTAAGTTTGTGTTTAAGAAATTTAAATTTATACATTAAAATTTGTAAAAAATATCTTATATATATCATATAATTTTTCAGCAAACAAGTTCAAATTGAACACCTCTTGCCCCTTTTTAAATCCATCCATGCATAATATTATCAAAATTTGTGACAACTTGAGAATCAAAATTTGTTTAGAGCAACTATTTTACAATAAAGGTCACGATGAATAAACGAAACAGGATCCTGCCTAAATTTATGCTTCATCCAATTATGTTATTTGATCTTTATATGAAAATAAATGTTTTATTTTATTTGTTCTTGTTAGCAAATTAAGAGAGTTTTTTCACTTTTTTTAGTTTTAATTTTAAATAATATATAAAAATAGTAATAGTGTTTATAGTAGCAAATTAAAAATTTCAAAGGATCATTAATGAAATTATTTAATACAAAACTTCTCTAATTAAAAAAATAAATAAATGATGCATTAAATCAAGGGAGTACGAGTGCATTGTTGACTTTCTTCGTATCTATATACAACTAAATGGGTATGTCGTGAGTAACAGGGGTGTTCACGGGTCGATTTGGATCGATTATTGGTTAAATTAAAATCAAACCAACTTAATTGATTTTAAAATTATCAAAACCAAATCAAACTAAATATAATATACATTTATCAGTTTGGTGGTTATCGGTTTTGGTTTGGTTTGGTTTAGTTATTCGGTTATTAACCATACACAAAAACAAAAGAAACAATTCATTCAAAATGTGAAAAAAAGTGACAACAATCCATTCAAAACAAAAAATAGTTAGAATGACTTAAATTACCGAACTTTCAATCACTGAATTTACTATCAATAAAGCTTTAAAATTCACTATATTGACCTAGAAGGATGAGACAATAACATTTTCAGTCCCACAAAGAATTGTTATAGACACTCATATACATTAAATCAATAAGAAAAATGTTTTCACCTTGGGCATTCTTGCTTTCAATAAGTAAAGTTTAAAGAAATTTTAATGAAAACATATAATATCTTTAAAATTGTTTATAAAAACAATATATTAAGTATGTATATTAATAAAATATATGTATATAATTCATCAGTTCGATTCGGTTATTTTATTGGGTTTTTCGAATAAAATCATAACCAAACCAAATACTATCGATTTTTAAAAATCTAAAACCAAACCAAACCAAATCCAAATAAAATCAATTTTATTTTATTGATTTGATTTAGTTTTTCGATTTGAATCGGTTCTTATCCAAACCATGAACACCCTAGTGAGTAATATCACTTCAAAGTTTATTCAATTTGTGCATTCACTGTATGACTTTTTCAGTGGGTTCAATACTATTGGTGGCCTTACTTCAAATTTTAATGAGAGACTTTCATCTTATTATTTTCAAGAGTTTTTTTTATGGAAAGAAACAAATGATAATTGAGGTGTGAAATTCAATTTTTTTTGATAATTTAGATATATATTTTTACTACTGTCGCCTTTTTAAAAGAAATTTATAATTCTATAATTAAAGATAAAAATAAATAAAATGAGATTCTTCAAAATTGGGGCATAAGGTATTTGTCCTTTTTATTTGTCTCTAGAGCCATCACTGCTCTAGAGACAAATTACAAATTGTTTTCTTTGTAATTAATTTGAGTATTTAATAATTATTTTTTACTTTATATATATATAAAATTTTTCCTCGATTTTTATAAGATTGCATATTAATCTAAATTAAAATAGACTAGATTAAAAGATTAAAATAATCCCAGTTAATAAAACAAGCAATGTGAACGAGCCATGATTTATTTTAGGACAGAGATTGTCAACCGTACCTTGAATCTCCGTCACAAGGTTCAGTGTGATTTCGATGAACTGATTTGTCAGAAGCACGTGCTTGTTGATTGAACATGCAACGCGATTATATTAAAATTATTTTTATTGTGTTAATGGTTTGATTTCTAATTGTATGATTTTAGTTAATAGTTAAATAGATAATTTAATAATGGGAAACTTTAAAAAATAGCAAATATTAGGTACTCTATAACTATAGTTTGCTTAATACGAATAATAGCAAGATTTTAGGGGATTACAACAAACTTTGCAAAAACACGAAGTTACAAAAGTTTAATGAATCAGTGAAGAATAGAAGAACATAAGTTAATTCACAAAACTAAAATCTGTAAAAACGTATCAGAATCTGGAAAAATAGAATGTAAAGAAAATCAAGCCTACCGAATGCACAGTGTCCCCTTAAGAAAATTATTCTCCTCTAGTATCCGAGGTTTGATTTGGAATATGTCCTCCCGGAATAGAATGATCTCAATCACCAGTGTATTGATACCTAGAACACTGGTGTCAGCGAGCCACTCAACGACAGTAAAGTACACGAAGAAAATTTGTGCAGAAGAAAAAGAAATCAGAAATTTTCATAAGTAAAAAGTATGAAGAATCAGTGGTATTTATAGTCACACGACCATTCTAGAAAGTTTGCAACCTTTCAAACGGTCATGACTATTCTTGAAAGTTTCAACCTTTCAGAATAGTCATCTCGCCGGAAAATTCAAATTAAAACGGGAAAGTGCTTTAAATAGAACTGGTCGTGCGGATTCGAGTCGGATCGGAATGTTTCGATTAATTAACTAAATAATTGAAATGTTTTGGTCATTTAAAATCTGTCGATCCATCATTTTTCGAAGCCGAAGCCGAGCGACAACGACGATGGCGCGAGGGGGTCCCTCTTTCCAACCCTTTTAATGACTAATAGAAATGTTTCTCTATTTAAACACTTCTATTTTTCTTTCCACCACCAATGAAGGAGAAATGCCTTTTTACTAAAGCATAAGAGAATTTTTCAAGTTCCTCTCTTTTCATCTTCCATCCATTTTCCATTAATTCTTGCTATATACCCAACAACCTTGATATTGACACATGAGCATGACTGGAAAAATAATTACTTACCTGTTGAGACTATGACAATAATGATAACGTAATATTAGTTGCTCTAGACCAGACTATGACACTTGATTTCTCAGAAAATTTACGAGCAATTACGAAGTGTCTCATCAACGATAGTATGAGGTAACTCTGTCCACCAAGGTAAGGAGTAGGATCTTTGCTGACACTTGAATTTGAAGCCTCTTGGCTTTCAACCACTTTATTGACTAGGTCACACCTTTGAATACTGGAAGGGACAACTTTTAAGTATCAATTCGTATTAATTGATGATCTCTTTGAAGAAGATTGAAAGAAATTGATCTTCTCAAAGTTGCGAAGTTCATTGATGAGCTTATTGGCTTTGTTGATTGTGATGATACTGAAGAACAACAATGGTTTAAGCTTCCCAACATTGAAATTGAACAAAAAAAATTGAAGTAGCTGAACAAAGAAGAGAGTTGAGATTTAGGGTTTTAGACAATAAATAATACCAATTTGACATTAATGATGAAGAATATGAAAATAATGCACATATTTCGTCGTAACTTATACATACATTAGTTAAGTGGCTTTTTAAATTACAAATCAAATATCGAATTAATTTTATATATGAATAAGTTAATAGCTAATTAGCTACCAAACGTTATATAACTTATGTATGAATAAGTTGTATCTTTACTAGCTACCAAACGATCTTTAGCGTTTTCATTAAACTAGACAATTTAATCATATTAGTTAAAAATTCAAGTGGAGCATAAATGCATAACTAATTCCCGTGTTACTAATTAGTACATACATAACTACTTCATTCGTCCACTTTTAATTGTCATGTTGCGTTTTTCAAAAGTCAATTTGATTAATTTTTAAAGTTAAAGTAGATTTCATTAATTTGATATTTTAAACAAAATGAGATATTCAAATACTATCGAAAAACACTATAAATTGCGATTTTTTACATATCAATATGATGAAAATACACATCGTAAAATTTTAGTCAAAGTTATATTGTTTGACTCTAAATAAGAAAACCATGACAATTAAAATAGACGGAGGGAGTATATTATTAATATCTACATAACTCTAACAAACAACCAAACAATCAAGGCGAGTTAATAAAATTAGGGGCCTAAAGACAATGCTTAAGTAAATATCTCAAGTATATTGAATACAATTAGTACTTGCAACTCGTGCATCACATGTGCATTTTGTGTATCGCGTGTGCATCTCGTGCATCACACGTGCATTTCGTGTATCACATATGCATTATATGTGCATTTTGTGTGTCACATGTATATCTTATGTCAATTAATAATTAACATAAGTAATTTACTTTATTAGTTTCCAAAATTAGTAGCATTTACTTTATTAGTTTCCAAAATTAGTAAGGTGTGATTAAGTTATTTTTGCTCACTTTTTCCATTAACATGATTGAGATTTGAGAAGAAAAAGTGAAGAAAAGGATAACTGGGGCCAAAAGCATGGAGCATAATTCATTCCATGCCACATGCTTTTTTTTAAGAAGAAACAGGTAACATTTGCTATCAGATGGCAGAGAGGAGAGGGCCTGTCCCATTATGCTTTTATTTTGTTTTTGTGCTTTTGGTTTGCCTTACACATGCATGTAACTATATGTGATTTCAATTTGCTTCTTTGTTTTTTCTTTACTGATTCTATAACAGGATAAAAAATATACCAGTAGTTCAACCGCTCCTGCTCTCAAATATATTTTATTTTTTTCAGCTCAACATTAAGTTTTATGCTTCGATTTGAGTTGGTTTTTTCATTAAGTTAAATTTTCAAATGTTAAAATTAAATAAAATTTATCAAGTCTGTTTTTCTCACATTATTGCCGATTACTATCAATTATCAATCACCACTATTATGATAGTTACTGCAGTCTGCAGCACAAACCATTACCACTATACAAACCATCTTCATTATTATTAGCGAATATATATCTAAAAATAAATGAGGCTTTAATTCTAGATTTCTTTTTTCAAGTAAAATTCATATTTAAACAGTCTTTAAATAAAAAACTATTTTTAACTTGAATTGCAAATACCTGTTCCTCAACTTGTACCAAATATTGTGTAACCATAATGTAGAGAGGTCACCACTGTTGTCTCTTTTTAAAAATTCTTTCGTCAGCAAGGTAGTACTGACACTCAAGATTTTACACATGCCTATTCTACACTATCATGTCCCAATATATATATATAGGGCTATGATAGTAATTTCAAGTGCTTAATTTACCTCTGATGAGAATTTGTAAACATGCCAAAGGAAATTTCAAAGTTTGAATCGAAAGTATTTAATATAAATACTTAAGTGTTTAGATCTCGAAACAAGCCATAATAGTATTTAAATGAAATTTGTTGATAAATTTAGTTGTCTATTGATTTATTAAACTTTTTATTATTATGAGTACATTTTGGCATCTTACAGAAATTTGATTACTTTCCTTAAGTCAGTTGGTACAATTAGAATTAAATATGAGTTAAAAAACGATGGGCAGTTTTAGTTCATAACCTTATTATATATATTAATGTGTGTTTGGTACGGGGAAAATATTTTTCAATTTTCTTATATTTGATCAAAATAATTGGAAAATTATTTTCTCTAGAAAACAAACTTCTTAAAAATGAGAAAAATAACTTCCCTAATAAAAGTAGGGAAAACAAGTTGAATAAATAATGTTTCAAGTTTATTGTCTCTTTTCAACCGACCCAATCCACCCAACCGTCACCCTGACCATCCCACCCAAGCCACCTCTCAACCTACACTGCCAATCCCTATCCATCTTCATAACATTTTGTTAGATAACATATAAATGCTATTAAAATAATGTTTTTTGCTTATTAATCAAATATTAAAAAATAGTAAGAGATCCACTTATTTTCTAAAGAAATATTTTTTTAATTTTTTTTTTTTTTTTCATTTTCTTTCGTACCAAACGTAACACACATTATTCCATTAGTAAAAATAAGATTAGGCAGGCTAAAGAGAAACAAAGTTATATGCATTGCTCTTATTTGAACATCTACAATGATAGAGAGATTTCATTTGGCATAAAATACCTAAAGACAAACGACAAAGTCCTTTTCAGTCCAGGTCTAAAGTTTTTTCACTCTTGATTTTTCAGGGGCATAAAGAATCAAGTTTAATTTATAGGACATATTTTTTTTATTAGTCAATTTAAAAAGAAATAATATATTTTTTCATTTGATAAATATTTAATGACATTGTCAATATTTTATTTATGTTAGATCTTATTTATTTGACAATTCTTTTTTATAAAGATATACTTTTCTATTTAAAAATTTATTTACTTTAAAGATATTTCTGAAATATTACAAAAAAAAAAATCATATTTTTAAATTTCGTACCCATACAATCTACGTCACATAAATTGATCCAGAAGAAAGAAACCAAGCACTCCATCCTTCCCATTTCAATATTTTATTTTTATACATTTTATACTTTTTACAAAATAATACTACACAACATTTAAGTATGACTATTATAGAAAGATAATTTTACAAAGAGTATACCTCTATAATTAGGTAGTTTCCCAAATTTAAATATTACTGTTATAGAAAGATAATTTTACAATGAGTATACCGCTATAATTAGATAGTTTCCCAAATTTTTATGGTAGAAAGTAAAAACTGATTTGTTGGTGTCAACTGGCAGGTTAAACGGGCCTTGGGCCTAATAAGAGTAATGGGCTAAGAGGCCCAAGTTTGATAGAAATAGCAAGGAATGTTGGGCTTAACTTCCTAAGCGTTTTCGTAAAATTTCAGTTTTGTCCTTTTAACACATAAGTTAATGAACTATTTGCAACTTATGGTCTTTCTTCAGATCACTTTAAATTTTGTCCAATTTACATTTTGAATTTTGAACCTCACGATAAATTTTGAACTTCCTAAATTATTGAGCTAACCTCTAAGTTTGTGTTTAAGAAATTCAAATTTATACATTAAAATTTGTAAAAAAATATATTATATATATCATATAATTTTTCAGCAAACAAGTTCAGATTGAACACCTCTTGCCCCTTTTTAAATCCATCCATGCATACTATTATCAAAATTTGTGACAACTTGAGAATCAAAATTGGTTTAGAGCCACTATTTTAGAATAAAGGTTACGATGAATAAATGAAACAGGGACCCTGCCTAAATTTATGCTTCATCCGTTTATTTTACTTGATCTTTATATGAAAATAGATGTTTTATTTTATTTGTTCTTGTTAGCAAATTAAGAGAGTTTTTTCACTTTTTTTTAGTTTTAATTTTAAATAATATATAGAATAGTGTTTATAGTAACATATTAAAAATTTCAAAATATCATTAATGAAATTATTTAATACAATACTTCTCTAATTAAAAATAATAATAAATGATGCATTAAATCAAGGGAGTACGAGTGCATATATTGTTGACTTTCTTCATATCTATATACAACAAAATGGGTATGTCGTGAGTAATATCACTTCAAAGTTTATTTAATTTGTGCACGCACTGTATGACTTTTTCCGGTGGGGCGGTGGTCTAACTTCAAATTTTAGTAAGAAATTTTTACTATATTTTTTCAAGATTTTTTTTATGGAAATAAACAAATGATAATTGATGTGGAAACTCTAAATTTTTTTGATAATTTAGATATATATTTACTACCGTCTCTTTTTTAAAAGAAATTTATAAGTCTATAATTAAAAATAAAATAAAATGAGATTCTTCAAAATTGGGGTATAAGGTGTTTGTCTTTTTTATTTGTCTCTAGAGCCAGCACTGCTTTGTGTTGGAGTGAGCCGTCGGTAGGGGTGTGTACTATTCAGATTAAACTGAATAATTAAATCAAATCAAATTGAATTTTTATTTGGATGGTTTTTCAGATTGGTTTTGGACTAATAAATTGCTTTGTTTGGTTTTTTGGGAGTCAATTCCCTAAATGGTCACTCAAGTTTGGAGAATTTCCTTGAAATATCATTCATGTTTCACTTAGGACCAAAATATCACCCAACTATCATTATTTTCCTCCAAATATACTTAATTCTTTAAAAACTTTACTCTCTCCTAGTTGGCATGCCATGTTATTAAAGTATTTTTTAAAACAATAGACTTATTTAATTCATCAAACTCATTTAACTAAAATAATAATCTTATTGTTTTTTCTTTAAAAAAAATTGTTTATTAAGAAGAAATTTTCATACTAAAGAATCTTTTATCATAATTAAACTTTTTTATTTTTTTATGCTATGAAAAAATAGGTTTTAAAATATACCATATTGTCGTCAATTTTGAATACTTATAAACACATATATTCAAAAAAAATATTGATATACAAATCACTCATGAATGTCAACTTACATCAATTAATCATAAATTGTATAATGAATCAATAATATTAAATGTCAATTAACTATTACAATAGAATTAATTGTGCACTTTGAAATTCATGCTTACAATATTTAAAAATAAATAAATAGAAAGTGAATAATATTATTACTAAGTTTTTGCCAAAAAAAAAAAAATACTAAATACCTCAAAAGTCTCCTTCTATTCTAGTTGATATGTCATGTCATTAATTCATCATTTAAAAATAATAATAAACCTATTTATTTCATTAAATTTATGCCTCTACAAAACAAATATATAAATTACGTGAAAATTTATAAAGGTTAGAAAAAAATACTTTAAAAATATCTAATTCCTTCATATTTTTCTACCAAACAAAATTCAATGAATTTTTTTTGTGTGCAATTGTTACCTGAGAATTTTTGAAATCTCTAAGTAAATTATTTGAAGTTTTTTAAGTATTTTTTTTCATAAAAGTATTCAAATAAATTTGTAAGGTTGACAAAATAGTTGGTAAAAAGGAGAAATTTATTATTTAACTTTTGTTTTTAATTTAATTTTTAATTTAATTTTCATCAGTGATTTTTATATCAATTTTTTTTTTTAATATATGTGTTTATAAGTATTCAAAATTGATGACATTATAGTAAGTAGCATAAAAAATAAAAAAGTTAATTATGATAAAAGATTTTGAAGTATGAAAATTTCTTCTCAATAAACTAATATATATATTCAAAATAGTAAGATTATTATTTTAGTAAATTGAGTTTGATAAATTAAATAAGTCTATTATTAAAAAAAAAAAAAAGACTTCAATGACATGGCATGCCAACTAGGAAAGAGTGTGGCTTTTGAAGTGGTAAGTATATTTGGAGGAAAATAGTGAAAGTTGAGTGATATTTTGATCCTAAATGAAACATAAATGATATTTTAAGGCAATTCCCTAAACTTGGGTGACAATTTAGGGAATTGATTCATTTTTTGGTTTGATTTCGGATTTTAAAAAATAAAAACCAAAAAGTCAAAAAAATCGAATTATATGTATATATAGTGTTTAGGTTTAGAATTAAATTAGAGTTAATCACTTTTTATCCCTTTTTGGTTATTGCATTTCATGATGATTACGTTTATATTTTATGTTTGAATATCTTTAATAGGTACACTTATAAGTATTGTGTTTTAAGTTTTACTTACGATTTATATTAGAAAGTATATTTACGGGATTCAATATTCTTACTTTGGTTATGTTATTAATTATTGACATAACCGAATAACCAAACCGAAAAATGCCGAACCGAATAGAGGAAAATCAAACCAAACCAAACCAAATTTATTTTGGATTGGATTAAGTTACACTTTTACAAAACCAAAAACCAAAAAATTCAAATCAAATAGTGCAAAATCAAATCGAAAAACAGAATACACATCCCTAACCGTCGGTCTAATTCCTTAGCATTTTTTTTAGGATATACAACTTCTATTTTATTTTAAATTGGATCAAGGAAAGGAAAAATAGGATAGGAAATTACGGTATGAAAAACGAAATGATCACCAGCATAGGGGTGTACACTATTTGGATTAAATCGAAAAATCAAACCAAATCAAATCGAATTTTAATTTGGATTGGTTTTTTGGATTTTTTGTTTGGTTTTGAATTTATAATTTACTTTGTTTCATTTTTTGATTTGGTTTCAGATTTAGAAAAATGAAAACCAAATAACCAAAAAAACCGAGGGAGAGATAAGTAGGAGTTAACCACTTTTGTCCCTTTTTAGTTATTTTCATTATGGTTTAGTTTAGTTTTTATGTTTGGACATCTATAATTTATATACCTTTAAGTATTGTGTTTTACGTTTTACTTGTGATTTATATTAAAAAGTATATTTAAGAAATTCAATATATATATATATATTATTTTTTTCAAATTGCAAATATAACTTTGTTATGTTTCTAATTATTGACATAACCGATTAACCGAACCGAAAAAACCCAAACCAAACCAAATTTATTTTGGTTCGGATTGGGTTACACTTATTCAAAACCAAAAACGGAAAAACCAAACCAAATAGTATAAAACCAAACCGAAAAATCGAATGCACACCCCTAACCAGCATGATATAAATTTGAGATTGTCAATAAATTTAGCTACTAAGATTTTCTTAATAACAAAATATCAAAATGCATTGAGTTAATAAACGGGAGGATTATTGACCTGTTTAATTGTTACTTGGTTAAAATAAACTAAAATGCAGATTATAATCTAACCAATTCAATTTTAATTAAATTTTTCCAATTAATTTGTTTGAGAATTTAATAATTATTTTTTTTACTTTTATATATACATATCAAATAAAAGGTATTTTTATAAAAAATTTAAAATAAAATTTTTCATCGATTTTTATAAGATTGCATATTAATCTAAATTAAAATAGACTAGATTAAAGGATTAAAATAAGCCCAATTAATAAAACAAGCAATGTCAACATATTGCTCTTTTTTATACGAGCCATGATTTATTTATGACAGCATTGTCAGTTTGTCACCCGGACCATGAATCTCCGTCACAAATCGTATGATTTCGATGAACTGATTTGTCAGACACACGTGCTTGTTGATTGAACATGCAACGCGATTATGTTAAAATTATTTTTAATGGTTTGATTTCTAATTGTATGATTTTAGTTAATAGTTAAATAGATAATTTATTCATGGGAAACTTTTAAAAATAGCAAATATTAGGTACTCTATAGCTATAGTTTGCCTAATACTAACAATAGCAAAATTTTAAGGGAGGAGAGAAGCGAGCGGATCTAGGAGAGAGAGGAGAGTGTATTTTTTTCGCAAATTTTGGAGAAAGAATACAAATACAAACTTATTTGCATCAAAATGAATACATATAAAAAGGAGAGAGGTGAGAGAGGAAGGAGAGAGGCGAGCGAGATCGAGAGAGGGAAGAGAGAAGATTGTGTTTTGTATTTATTTTGCATTGTATTCTTTATTTATTTTGTATCAATTGTATTCAAAATACAACGAATACAACTATATTCATTCCTCTTTGATTCATACAAATATATTTGACAGAGAGGATGAATGCATATTTTATTCGTACGAATACAAATACAATTATACAAAAATATAAAATATAATTTTTCGAATACAATTGAAATAGAAATACAAAACTCTCACATATATTTGATTGAATAAAATTGATACACAATGCATTCAAATAGATTTCTTCTTATTGACATAAGAGAAAAAACAGCGAGAGAGAGGAGAGGGAAGCGAGAGAGGGTAAGAGTTTGCTATAATAACAACAACATATTGATCTTTTTTATAATATTTATAAATTAAAACTATTTTCCTTAAATAAGTTGCTAATTATGACTAGTTCCATAATTTTTCATTTAATAAAATATGTTTTTTTTGGTTAAAATTATTATTTTATCCCTAATTATATAATAGCTATTTTAATATTTTACCAACCCTAATTTCTAAATTTTAATATTACACTAACCTCTCTGCCTCTTTATTGTGTTACCTCTCTTGTAGACACAAACCGGTATTATTTTTTTTTTTATTTTTTTAATTTTCAATTTTGGATTTGATTTAGACAATGAGAAACAATTAATGTTATTTTCGCAATTTATTGCATAAATCCTTAGAAACAAATTTATCTTAAATAAAAATGATTAATATAGAAAATTTATTGCACTTCTATCATTATTACTATTTTTTATTTATAAACATATAGTATACATATAATTGAATAAACATTTTCTTATCAGTAAAATCAATGATAATAACAAATTATGTTACTCCTTCAGTCCCATTTTATATGACACTATTTTTTTTTTGTCAGTCCCAAAAAAAATATCGCATTTCCTTATATGGTAAGTATTTAAAGGTACAATTCATCTTTTACTCTTGTTGGTCCCATTTAATCTTAAAGATAGTACTCCAATACATTTATGAAGAGAGAGAAAAGTTGACTATTTTTTAAAGGGGTAGTTTGATAAACATTTCAAAGTCTTCATTTATTTCTTAAACTCTCTGCCCGGTCAAATGTTGCCACATAAAATGGGACAGAGGGAGTATTACTTTAATTATCAATTTAATGAATTCACAAATAAAAAATACCCCCTCCGTCCTATTTTATGTGGCAACATTTGACCGGGCATGGAGTTTAAGAAATAAATAAAGACTTTGAAATATTTATTAAATTACCCTTTTAAAAAATAATCAACTTTTCTCTCTCCTCATAAATGTATTGGAGTACTATCTTTAAGATTAAGTGAGACCAACAAGAATAAAAGAGAAATTGTATTTTTAAATACTTACTATATAAAAAAATGTAATATTCTTTTTGAAATTGACCAAAAAAAAAATGGTGCCATATAAAATGATACGAAGGAAGTAAATAATAACGACCCTTTCACACCCTCAAAAGTATGACATGCGAGATGATAGTTGGAACTTTTTTTCCAATGAGCCCAAAGCAATGAAGGCCGGCAGCGACAGCCAGATGATACTCACAACAATTGACAGATATTGAGGGCCAAACCCAAATCAATCCCCACTCCCAGATATTCATTCATCTTTGTTGACTTGTGACAAGTGAAGAAAGAAATCTAAAAAAAAATCAATCGTTAGCATTATTGTCTCTTTCTCCAAATCTGCTCTTTTCCATCATCGGAATGTACTAAAAACCCCTTTCGTCGATGGACGACTACTTGAATTTGTTTGTAGAGGAGACCTCGTTTTACAATAGGATTGTTTTGAGCACATTCTTGCCGGAATCATGGTGGGGACCACTTCCTCATTGGTTTCAAGGATGGCTTCGCAACTACATCGGTGGAGTCTTGCTTTACTTTCTTTCTGCTTTCCTTTGGTGCTTCTACATCTATTATCTCAAGCGCAATGTTTATCTACCTAAAGGTAAATAAATATCTTCTCTACTTTTTGCTATTTCTTTCTTTTAATCGGGATGAGATGCAGATTTAAAAATAAACTTTTTTAGCTAGCTAGATATAATATATTTGAATCTGAAACCCTCGTTGCTCTCAACCACTTCATTGACGAGGTCACACCTTTGGGTACTGGATGGGACAACTTTTTAAGTATCAATTCGTATTAATTGGTGATCTCTTCGAGTTCTAAGCCATCAATTTCTCAATAAATATGACTTCATTTTATTGTATGCTTTGACAATGGTAAATCTGCATTTTTGCTTCATATAGTCTAATGTTGGTATGGAAGAAACTACAAAGTTTTCAGCCTCATGAACATTGTGATTGCAGATGCCATCCCTTCAAATAGAGCTATGCTCTTGCAAATAGGAGTTGCAATGAAAGCTATGCCATGGTACTGTGCCCTTCCATCACTTTCTGAGTACATGATTGAAAATGGGTGGACTAAATGTTTCTCAAGAATAAGCGATGTCGGATGGATGCCCTACCTTATCTATGTTGCAGCTTATCTGGTAATAGTAGAATTTGGTATCTATTGGATGCATCGAGAGTTGCATGACATAAAACCTCTGTACAAATATCTCCATGCTACACATCATATATACAACAAGCAAAATACACTCTCCCCATTTGCTGGTAAGTTTCGTCTCATAACTATGTTCTATTTTGAAAACAACTTGAGCTGCCCCATTAGGTTGGTTTCTTGCTCCTGCTTTGTCGATTACTTGTTGCTAGTTGTGCTTTGATATTTTCCTGTGCGATTGAAAATGACAGTCTCTTGCAAACAAACTCACAATGTAAATTTTCACATCTCAATCATTGGTCATATGCCCTTTCCTTATTTGGTTAGAGGGGATCGAAGGGGGGATGAAGTGGTTACATATCGTTAACTGAGTTAAGAGGCCCACTATTGGTACCTCTATATTAATACTAAACTGAATTAGAGAGCACTGGAAGAAAATGGTTTATTGGAATTTCTTCATCCACTTCTTTTTTTTTCCTGAGATAAATCTAGTTTCGAAAAGCTAAACTTGCTTCATACATCTCATCACCATCTCAATGACTTTCAAAATCTAATTGCATGGCATTGAGATTAGATATTGATGCATCACAAGACTGCTTCCCCTGTTGCAACCATGCTAGAATTTTCTGACACAACTCACAAGGGAGTGTTCTACCTATTTCCCAAAGCTTACATATTCGAGGAAACTGGTTGTTGAATCTTCACCACATTTTTTTTTTGGTAACTGTAATTTATTATTACCAGATTTGCAATATGTACAATGTTGGAAACTCTGGATGTGGACAACTTCCACTCTCAGAGTCCAGCTAAATCAACAATTCCTTCTTGCTAGCACCTATTCTAAGGAAGAAGTTAAGCTTGTGCATAAAACCTAAAAACCTAGGTATCATACCAGCTCTACAATGTATGCTTTGGATGATTTTAGTGAAAAATCCTATAGTTCCTTTCTTGCCAAACGTAGTAGATGGTTGCGGCTAAGGTCATTCTGTAAATCTCTGCTTGTATTGTTTTGCTTGAAGCATGTTCTACAGCCCATGTCAGTTCCTCAGTCTATCCATTGCTAACTCTATTAATTGATAGCCAATTCAGGAGCTTTTGCCACAACCTTCCTGAGAATATATATGTAAAGAATAAATGCTGATGAGTTTCAGTTGCTTCCTTGCAGAGTGGACATAAGATATCATTTGTGATCCCCCATTTTTCCAGTCTATCTCTGGTGTATAGTCTTCTATTTATAGCCAAGTACAGTGCAAAGATCCATTTAGGACTCCCCTGGTTGTTGCAAGTCAATCTCCTCCAGGGAACCTTGATATAATCACCCCTTAGCTTCTTATACATTGCTTTGATACTAAAGTCATCTGTCTCCATGTTTTCTGCAATTTGCAAACCCTTCTCTTCAAGCCAATGCCCTGCCTGCATAATTTTCCTCACTATCCAAGAAGACTGGTTTGCTCTTACTTCCCATGGCTTCCTACCTTTGAGGTAAAAGGTATGAACCCATACAATCCATAGTTTATCTTTCTTTTTGTTTAGATCCCACAAGTGCTTTAGTATAGCTGCTTTATTCCACATGTAGATATCAGTAACATTAAGTCATCCTGCTACTTTTGGCCAGCAGAGTGTGTCCCATGCAATAAGTGCCTTCCCTTTAACTTGTGTCTCTCCATTTCATAGAAACCTTTTACACATTGTTTCAACTCTTTTCAGTACTTGTTTTGGTAACAGAAAAATTTGTGTCCAGAAAGCTTGCATAGATGATAGCACACTGTTTACCAATTGCAACCTGCCTGCATATGATAAGAATTTGACAGTCCATGATGTAATTCTGCCCATTATCTTGTCTATTAATGGTTGGCATTGCCCTACTGGCAGTTTCCTTGAGCTCAAAGGTACTCCAAGATATCTAAAAGGAAGTAAGCCCTTTACAAAACCTGTATGCTGTAGAATCAATTGCTGCATATCTTCTGACACACCACCAAAGTACACACAACTCTTTGCCTGATTTGCTACGAGTCCAGACACCTTTGAGAATTGTTTAAAACATTCATACAAGAGGGTAGTTGATGGTATATCTCCTCTACTAAACAACAAGAGATCATCAGCAAAGCTAAGTTGTATGATGTGTTGCCTGTGACATCTAGGATGGTACTTAAACTCTGGATTTTTTCTTAATGTTTTCAACATTTTTGTAAGGTAATCCATAGCAAGGACAAACAAATAAGGGGATAGAGGATCCCCTTGTCTCACCCCCCCTCTTTGCTTTGAAAGGTGCACTCGGACAACCATTAATCATTATAGAATAAGATACAGTCCTAACACAGCTCATTATCCATCCTAGGAACTTTTGAGGGACCTGCATACCAGCTAATACCTCCTCCAGAAAATGCCATTCCAAAGAGTCATAGGCCTTCTGCATATCTATCTTGAACATACATCTTGGTGAGATCCCTTTTCTACCATACCCTTTTACCAGTTCATGGCTAAGAAGCACATTATCCGTCAGCATTCTTCCGGGTACAAAAGCAGCCTGTCCTGGATTAACTAGATAGTTCATCACACTATCAAGTCTATTTGTGAGCATCTTTGAAATAATCTTATACAAAGTAGTGCAGCAAGAAATAGGTCTGTATTCTTTTATGGAGGTAGGATGTTTCACCTTTGGAATTAGTGTGACAAAGGTCCTATTTATAGGGTCATACATCTCAGTAGTTTGGAAAAATTGTAAAACAGCTGCTGTTACCTCCTCCCCTATGATTGGCCAAGCATTTTTGAAGAAGTAAGAGTTAAAACCATCTCCTCCTGGTGCTTTTGAATCCCCAATGCTCATAAGTGCTGCCTTCACATCAGTATCCTTGAATGGTTGAATGAGGAACAATTGTTGTTCTCTTGTAAGAATTGGTCCATCTTTTAATATATCAGGTTGTGTAGCTTGCATGTGGTTGCTACATTGTCCTAACAAATTTTTATAAAAACCCACAGCCTCTTTTGTGATACCTGCTGCTTCCCTAATAA
This sequence comes from Solanum pinnatisectum, assembly GCA_035578085.1. Taxonomy (NCBI): domain Eukaryota; kingdom Viridiplantae; phylum Streptophyta; class Magnoliopsida; order Solanales; family Solanaceae; genus Solanum; species Solanum pinnatisectum. The sequence continues at coordinate 18,598,116 of CM069077.1, forward strand.
CAGTGCCATCCTCTTTTGTTAGCATGTTGATCTGATTTTGAGCCTTCCTACCCTTCATACTAGCAAAGAAATAATCATTGTTTTCATCCCCCAGTTTGAGCCATTGTACTCTAGACCTTTGCTTGTATATATTCTCCTTAATCATACTCCACTTTGCCATTTTTTCTCTCAGTGCTTTCTCCTCATCAGTGCTGCCTTGTGGAATTGGACCTGTTCTCATACTCCTTTGTTTATCTATGAGCTCTTTTCTGGTCTCTTGAACTTTCTCAAAAACCCCCATAAACTCTTTTTTGTTTAGTTGTTGCATCTCTTTCCTTACCCTTTTCAGATTTCTCCATACCCCTTTCATGCCTCCACCTGAAATTCGCCAACTATCTTTCACCCTCCTCCTGAATTCTGGATGTTGTCCTACACAATTATAGAATCTGAAAGGCCTCTTCCTTGTATCCCTTTGTTCCTCCAACATCAAGCCTATAGGAGAATGATCTGAAAACAAAGGTTCCATAGCAATGACCTGTTGTGTTGCCATCTTGTTCACCCATTCATCATTAACTATGGCTTTATCTATTCTGCTATATACATGCCTATTAGTCCAGATGAAGTTCCTTCCTCCTATCTGGAGTTCCACTAGATTAGAATCAGTCACACATTCTTTGAAATCTCTTGTTTCTGCATCTTGAACTTGACTTCCAACTAGTCTATCTTCTTGTGCTAGTATAGAGTTAAAATCCCCCATAATCAACCATGGCTCATTAATTTGACTACTCATCTGTTGAATTGCTGTCCATAATGGAATCCTGGCACTAATAGTATGTAGTCCATACACAGCAGTAAACTGAAACTGTGTGTTATTTATATCTACCAAACCATGTATATATTGTTCTACATCTGCCACCTTTGTGAAGCTTATTTCCTTTGAATTCCAGATCACCCATAGCCTTCCTCTTACATTTGTATTTGCATTTGTGCACCATTCCCAGCCTGGTAAGCTTTTATTAATAATAATTTTTTCTCTATCTTGCCTTACTCTATGTTCACATATTACTATTAAACTCACTTTATTCCTTCTAACAAACAATCTCAGCTCCTTATGTTTCATCTCCTGGTTAAAACCCCTCACATTCCATGTGACTATCATGATTTTGATGGTTGCATAGATGTCATCTCCCTTCCACCACTTACTTCTCCACTCATTTGTCCTTCCTCATAGATCTAGGTTCAGGTTCCTGTCCTTCTCTTGTATCTTGACTGTTCCTAGATTCTCTTCTGATAGAAGTTCTATGTCTAACTGTCTGCCATTCTCCTTGTCCCTGTGGTGTTTCATCCTTCTCATGGTCTGATTTCTCCTGCTGGTTATCCTCAACCTGGACTTTTCCAATGCCTTGTTCCTTGTTTGTGGTGGGTATCCATTCTTTCCTCTGCCGTTGTCCCTGACCTTTCTTCTGAACCTGCATAGTTGTAGCTGGTTTGTCCACACACGAGCGTCCCATTGTAGACATTTCTGGCAAAACATTGGTTTCCATTCATACCACACTTTCTGCTCCACTATTCTTCCTTTTGGATCCTGTATTTTAATCACCTTTGCCAAGGGTCTAGTTACATCGACTTTCACTAAAATTCTGGCAAAAGAGATTCTACTGGTTTGAGTTGTACATTCATTTGCATACAAAGGTTTCCCCAAACTACTACCTATTTTACTCGAGACAACTGAATTCCAACGGTAAAGAGGTAGGTTTGGAAGCTTGACCCATAGTGGAATGGTAGTGAGTATCTCCTTCTTGAAATTGAACTCCGGAACCCATGGTTTCATTATAACAGGCCTTCTCAACAAGTGATGAGACCCTGAGCATAGCACCATGTCCCTCTCTTCCTCATTTGCAAATCTCACAACAAAGTAACCATTTATATGATATAAAATTATAGGTTTGTTGGTGAATATTCCTTGTCCCATTATAAACCCCTCCATGGCTCCAATAGACGGGGTTGTTCCCACCACATATACTACTATTGATGGAGCCCATTTCTCATTGTCTTGTGCTACAACTTCAGGTAATATTTCCACTACTTTCTCCCCATCCACAATCACCGGTGGTATGTAGTTTAGATTCATACCTCTAGTTGCCAATCGATTGGTAGCAAACAAATTCGCCCACGGCTTCTTCCCATCTTCTCCATTCAGTTCTAGCTTCCTCTGCATAGTGTTTGGTTTACCCTGTGTTACTGTTCCATTGCTTCCCAGCAAAATCTGTTTTGACCCAGATCCGGCTCCTCTTTGTTTTGACAGTTCTGGCCATTGTTCATCTTCTACTGTTTTCCCCTTCTCGTTGCTTGCAGCAGTCATCGGAATTTAAGGTGGTCTGTCTGGTGTTTGCAGCTGCTCTTCGTCAGTTGTTACTCTCCTAGTTGTTTGTGCCACTGTAGTACTACTAGCAATGCCATGGCTTATCTCTTCCTCGCGAAGTCTTTGCGTTGCTCATCGTGGTATTCCCCTCCCCATTTCCGGCAAAGTTCAAGTTAGTGCACACTAACGTGTGCCGAGAGAGAAAGAGGAGAATGTTATTGCATAACGTTCACCACATTGTTTTACCTGGTACGTGATGCTAGTGGGAGGTGTGAAGCTATCCCGTAGAATTAGTCAAGGCGAGCAAAAGCTAAACAACACCACAATTATCAAAAAAAATCTTCACCACATTGCAAGCTAACACATTGATTTAGACCAATTGAGTAATGATATGTTTTCTCTATAATTTAGTTGTATGATATTTCCTCTCGAGCTTGTATGAATATTCAAATGTCTCTAATTTCAGGAGTTGTGTTCGAAGTTAATCACTAACATGAATGGCTTGCTGCTTTGGAAATCAGGTTTGGCGTTCCACCCATTGGATGGAATACTACAGGCAGTGCCACACGTAGTAGCTCTTTTTCTGTTGCCTGTGCATTTTACCACACACATTGCTCTCTTATTCATAGAAGCCATATGGACTGCAAATATTCATGACTGTATACATGCGAAGGTTTGGCCTGTAATGGGTGCTGGTTACCATACCATCCACCATACTACGTATCGCCATAATTATGGTCACTACACTATATGGATGGACTGGATGTTTGGAACTCTTCGCGATCCTGTTGAAGATGAAGTCAAGAAAATGTAACATTCATCTTTGTACGAATTGTTATTCATTGTCTTATTAGGTTGCAGAGTGGTCGGTGCTTCATTTAGAGTTTGTTGTGTGTGTATTTCATGGATGTAAATTTTACTAGTGGTTTTTCAATGTTTAGACAAAAAAATATTATCCAGGAAAAATACTGTGAAATGATCTCGATGCACTTAGGGTATTGTTATTGAGGAAAGAAGCAAGAGATTCAAAGAGAAAGTATCTCGTAGATTTGGAATATGTATCGAACATTTACGATAGTGCGGATAGGACTTAAATCTTCTTGTCTTCTTACGTTGTACAAAAGTCATTACTTTACGTTCAGCTAGCACTAAAAAGGCTACTCTTAGTAGAAAAATAGAATTATTATTAGTATTTCAATTGGAGCAATTATGTACATATTTTAGCATTCACTCATAATGGCAGAATTCGGGTGCTACCTTCTCTCCCAAGCCTGATGAATGCAAATGGTGCTAGATCTACCGGATATATAATCAAGTTGTATCCAAATGTCTACACTCTCTTATTAAAGAAAGTTAAGATACGTCTTTAATATCTGCCGTTGGAACAATGGGAATACATTTGCCCTAATGGAAATGAAAGGCCTTATGAGTGTCCTTTGACCATGAAGTCTTGCCCTAATGGAAATGAAAGGCCTTATGATTGTCCTTTGACCATGAAATCTTGCTTTGGCAAAATTCTTATGGCTTGACAAATTCCAACGGCTATCAATAGCATTTGAATTGATCTGGGTCTAAAGGACCTATTTATTTAAGTTAGAATTGGTTCACAGGGTAAAATACATACATATCCAAATATAATTTTAAATTTTAAAAATTATAACTATAAAAATTGTAATTTTTTTGAATATTTAACTTCAAAATTTATGACCAGAGGATAAGTGATATAATGTCATACTGTCTTACTGATTTTCCAAGAAGGAGACATCACCCGACCAAGTGTAGACAACATCACCGGCCAAACAAAATGAAGGCATGTACCATCAGATGTGTAGTCATGTGTTCCTACAGCCTCTCAGATTACATCACCCCATACATTGCATTATCTTTTTTCATAATCTGATTACTTAGATACATATTAGTTTATGACATTACGAATCTATTAGATTTTGATGGATTCACAGGTAAATTTGTTCTAGCTACGCTATGGTGGATTCACATGTATCTAGGGGCTTTGAATTAAAGGAAACATTAAGGTGTCAAAATAAAGGGGCGGTGACATAAGTCTTAATTATTGAGTGTAGGTGACAATTATGTGATTAATGATTAAGGATTGTGGAGTTGCCCTCAAGTTTATAAGTTGGCAGTTTGGTCCATTGAATTAAATCAGGGGTAAAAAAGTAAATGACTAAAACCTAATTTAACCAATTTTGGTGGGAACCAAAACTGAAGGGAAACCACCAGCGAGCTGTACCAAAAGGAGAAATAAAAGATTTTTTCCCCGCCTCCCGCCGTATTCCTCTTCTGCTTCGTTCTTGCTTGCCTTTCTTCCCGTTCTCTTCATCTTCTTCTTCTTCTTTTCGTACATTGTTGGTCTTGAATGCTAGTCCTTGAGCTTTCTTCTTCTTCTTGAATCAGATTTAGCTAATCTAATCAGTACACCATATTTCGTTCTGTATCAATTAGAATTACTTCATAAGTGATTGGGGTCACACACCATTGTTTTGGTAAGTAAAATTAATAGTTCTTTGAAATCATTCATCATCATCTGGGTACCTGCAATTTTTTCAATAATTTACATTCGCATTTCCAACAGATGACTATATATGTTACAACAGAAAGGTTATTTCAATCGCAACAGAATATACATATGTTGCAACATATAACTTACACAAGCTGCAACATATAACTTAGACATGTAGCAACATTGACTTACATGTGGCAACAGAATGGTCATATGTTGCAACATATGACTTATACATTTTGTCACAACATGTGATTTATGTTTCACAACAGAATAGTTATATGTAACAACATATGACTTACATTTCGCAACAGAATAGCCATATGTTGCGAGATATGTTGCCACATGTGATTTTTTTGTCACAACATAACAATTATATGTAACAACATATGACTTACATCTCGCCACAGAATAGCCATATGTAGCAACATATGACTTACACATGTTGCCACATGTGATTTATTTGTCACAACAAAACAGTTATATGTAGTAACATATGACTTACATCTCGCTACAGAATAGTTATATGTAGCAACATATGACTTACACATTTCTTCATTAGTACTAATTGTTTTTTAATTAATTTCTTCAGGTACAATAAATGAAGGGATTATTTGTAGGTATTGATTATCGTGGTGAATGGGTCGAGAAGAAAAATTGATACATTTGGCATTGGAAGGATAGTAAGAAACCGGGGGGTCGGTAGGGATGACTGTCGAAAGAAATATTTTGTATGATAAATTTTATTTGGAAGGGTGCCAAAACCTCATTTGTTGGGAGAAAGACCAATTTGTTGCACTGTTCATCAATTCTATCACTTTCGTTGTGGATTATGTAGTTGTGATTTAGAAATAGATGAAGTAGTTAAATTTCTGTATTAATTAAATTTTCATGTGTGGCAACATATATACATTTCTTGCAAACTCATGGGAAAAAGGTGACCTTTTTGTGTTTTGTACTTATTTTTAAATTTGTTCTTTATAAAATGTTTAATCTAAATTTTTTTTGACATTTTTCCATTGCTAAATCGCTCAATTTATCAATTGACCCATCCTTAAAGTGACATATGTGGCAACATATGCACGTTCTGTTGGAAAAATTGCAACAGACATGTCATATGTGACAACTTATGTATATCATAAAATGGTCTTTTGGGGGTTAATTCAATTAAATTGTCACCTAATTCAACATGTAACACTAATATATAGTCCTACAACATGTCTAAGTACAAAATTATAGTCTAATACAACAATCTTCATCAATTCTATCAATTATTTTTACAAAGACTGTCATACCAATAGTTCCTCATACAATGACCAAGTAACTCCATATGATAGTTATATAACACCCTTGTAAATCATTGTTCCAAGTGTTATAGCATATATTTATTGCTTAATTATGGTCTAAAGTAATAAAATTTGGTCAAATTTGATATTTTTTTCATTCCTAAATCGCTCAATTTATCAATTAACCTATCCTTGAAGTGACAAATGTGGCAACATATGCATGTTCTGTTGGAAAAATTGCAACAGACATGTCATATGTGACAACATATGTATATCCTAAAATGGTCTTTTGGGGGTTAATTCAATTAAATTGTCACCTAATTCAACATGTAACACTAATATATAGTCCTACAACATGTCTAAGTACAAAATTATGGTCTAATACAACAACCTTCATCAATTCTATCAATCATTTTTACAAAGACTATCATACCACTAGTTCATCATACAATGACCAAGTAACTCCATATGATAGTTATATAACACCCTTGTAAATCGTTGTTCCAAGTGTTATAGAATATTTTTATTGCTTAATTATGGTCCAAAGTACTAAAATTTGATCCAATTTGATATTTTTCCATTCCTAAATCACTCAATTTATCGATTAAGCCATCCTTGAAGTGACATATGTGGCAACATATGCACGTTCTGTTGGAAAAATTGCAACAGACATGTCATATGTGACAACATATGTATATCCTAAAATGGTCTTTTGGGGGTTAATTCAATTAAATTGTCACCTAATTCAACATGTAACACTAATATATAGTCCTACAACATGTCTAAGTACAAAATTATGGTCTAATACAACAACCTTCATCAATTCTATCAATCATTTTTACAAAGACTATCATACCACTAGTTCATCATACAATGACCAAGTAACTCCATATGATAGTTATATAACACCCTTGTAAATCGTTGTTTGAAGTGTTATAGAATATTTTTATTGCTTAATTATGGTCCAAAGTATTAAAATTTGGTCCAATTTGACATTTTTCCATTCCTAAATCACTCAATTTTTTGATTAACCCATCCTTGAAGTGACATATGTGGCAACATATGCACGTTCTGTTGGAAAAATTGCAACAGACATGTCTTATGTGGCAATATATGTATATCCTAAAATGGTATTTTTGGGGTTAATTCAATTAAATTGTTACCTAATTCAACATGTAACACTAATATATAGTCCTATAACATGTCCAAGTACAAAATTATGGTCTAATACAACAACCTCCATTAATTCTATCAATTAATTTTACAAAGACTATCATACCACTAGTTCATCATACAATGACCAAGTAACTCCATATGATAGTTATATAACACCCTTGTAAATCATTGTTCCAAGTATTATAGCATACTTTTATTGCTTAATTATGGTCCAAAGTACTAAAATTTGGTCCAATTTGATATTTTTCCATTCCTAAATCGCTCAATTTATCGATTACACCATCCTTGAAGTGACATATGTGGCAACATATGCACGTTTTGTTGGAAAAATTGCAACAAACATGTCATATGTGGCAACATATGTATATCCTAAAATGTGCTTTTTGAGGTTAATTCAATTAAATTGTCACCTAAATCAACATGTAATACTAATATATAGTCCTACAACATGTCTAAGTATAAAATTATGGTCTAATAGAACAACCTTCATCAATTCTATCAATTATTTTTACAAAGACTATCATACCATTAGTTCATCAATGACCAAGTAACTCCATATGATAGTTATATAACACCCTTGTAAATCATTGTTCCAAGTGTTATAGCATATTTTTATTGCTTAATTATGGTCCAAAGTACTAAAATTTGGTCCAATTTGATATTTTTCCATTCTTAAATCGCTTAATTTATAGATTAACCCATCCTTAAAGCGTTATCTGTGGCAACATACGTTCTGTTGGAAAAATTGCAACAGATATGTCATATGTGGCAACATATGTATATCCTAAAATGTGTTTTTTGGAATTAAACTTTTTGAAATTAATATTTCAAAAGGAATAGCAACCCAACCATCCTACAAACAAATAAGTGATAAAACCACTAAAAACATCATGATTTAATACCAGTAAGTATTTCAAAACCCTAATTAAATTTTAGCTGAGAAGATATCAACGATAAACTAGAAATGATGAGGGCAACGATGCCTTGTTGTAGAAGAGGATCGCAATATATTATCACTGATGTTGTAGAAAATATCGCAACAATTTGATCTGTGAAGGAATAATGGAACGAGAGAAAGGAAAGAAGAGAAAAGAAAACGGAAATTAGTAAAAATAAATTAAATTTGGAATATGAAACGAAACGACCTTTTATAGAGGAGAGGAGAGAGATGAGAGAGGGAAAAATGAAGGGACGATTGTTTTAAATCTTTTTAATTGTTTTTTTTTTTGAATTTTGACAATTCAAAGTGTGACATATGTTGCCACATATATCCTTTCTGTTGGGGCACATGCAGATAATTATGTGATATTTTTTTACAACAAAGGTTATATATGTTGCGACAGACACTACATTTCTTCCTTTCCATCATAATTGACATTTGTTCCAACAAAATAAAAGTAATAATAATAATCATTAATATTAATATTATCAACAAAAATGAACAATTGGTGACAATCTAATGTTGCCACATATCTCATTTCTGTGACATATGTTACCATATATCTTCTTTTTGTGACATATGTTGCCACATATATCCTTTCTGTTGGGGCACATGCATATAATTCTTTGGTGTTTTTTAACAATAGAGGTTATATATGTTGCCACAGATACCACATTTCTTCCTTTCCATCATAATTGACATTTGTTCCAACAAAATAAAAATAATAATAATAATCATTAATATTAATATTATCAGCCAAAATGAACAATTGGTGACAATATAATGTTGCCACATATCTCCTTTCTGTGACATATGTTACCACATATCTTCTTTCTATGACATATGTTGCCACATATATCCTTTCTATTGGGGCACAAGTAGATAATTCTGTGGTATTTTTTACAACAGAGATTATATATGTTGCCACATACACCACATTTCTTCCTTTCCATCATAATTGACATTTGTTCCAACAAAATAAAAAAAATAATAATCATTAATATTAATATTATCAGCCAAAATGAACTCTTCACCAATTGTTTTATACAACTTATCAACAAAAAGGTAATTCACAATGGTATACATAACCATCAATCTAATAAATGGTGGTAACCACAACATTTTCATCGAACTTTGCTTTTTTAGGTCTAGGCCTCTGTGGGTCTTCATTGTTACTAACATAGCCACTCCGAGCCTTTAAAATCCCATAGTTCCATAGGAGTGAAGCATATCTCATGCGGAGGGTTTCAGAAATAATTCCATAAGATGGTACTTGTAGTCCATCACTCAAAAACTCAACGTATGCAGCAACAAAAAGTCCACAATCTCTGCATGGTACATCATCAATTAGAAAAAATAATAACATCATATTTTAATAGTGGTAACACAAAAAAAATTAATGTGATACTTACAAACTATTGCTTGCGTGTTGGGCAATACCAGTAACATGTCTGACTTCAAATGGGTGAGATTTGTTCTTTTCTTGGTAAGATTCAAGAACTGACCAGTTGGTTCGGTCTTTTTTATAAAAAAATTCAAGGTACTTTGGCAACAATGTAGCAACTTTTGAATCTCGGAGTACAATTTCCTCTTAGTCCTAGATGAGGTGCCAAGGCAATCCACCAGATATACCAAACCCTTTGATAGTGCCAACAATTTTTTTCTCATATTCAAAAACAACACTAGCATTATCAATGTATGTTTTGAAAAAATAATTAGTAGTGGTATATCGATATTTAGAATGACTTTGTTGCTTCGACTTCTTCTGCAAATAGTATAAAATGACATCTACATGTTGCATAGATACATCAACAAGTGTATTTTTGTATCAATTTATTTGTATGTATTCATGTCTTAATCAAAAGATAAAAGTGGGCATGGATTTACCTGATCAGTCCAGCACTTATTGGGTTGAGACATTACGTAAAATCAATCCTTCTTCTTTGAAAATGCAACTACAAAATCAAGTTGTTTGAACTCAAGATCCGAGCAATTGGCTAAGTAGTGATCGTCCTTGTCTCTTTTGCAATTGTGTAATCATTATAAATAATTATTTAGTGGACAACAAGAAGAAATATTAATAATAGTTGAACGACTTTACTTTTTTGCATGATGCTTGTAAAGACCCTCGTTTATCCATTGCGAGAAGGATGACATTAGTTTAGTTGGACCCTCGTCGTCAATGTTAAAACCTTCAAATGGATATTGTTGCTTCACATCACAACTGAAGACTTCGACTTTCTTCTCTTTCTTTTTCTCTTTCTCTTTTGCTTTCTTTTTCACTTTCTCCTTCTCTTTCTCCTTCTCTTTCTCCTCCTCCTCCTCCTCCTCCTCCTCCTCCTCCTACTCCTTATCCCTCCCCTTATCCTTCCCCTTCTCCTTCTCTTTCTCCTCCTCCTCCTCCTCCTTCTCCTTGCCTTTTGAGTTTGAGTGTGATAATGGAGCAGTAGTCATTGATTTTTTTCTTTCACTAATTATAGATAGTGATTGGGAAATAGATTTTTTCAACCTCCTACACTTCAAAGGTTGTGAAATCTTCTTGGATGTATGGACATCAATATTACAAGTCATTTCCTTAAAAATATCAGCGAGTTCTTTAACACGACTAATAAAATAATCATGTTGCTGCTCACATTCTTCGCATAGACAAAAATAACATTTGATGTTAGAAGAGGAAGCAGCACCAATAAAAGATTGAGTTGTTATCATGGATGAAGTTTCTTGTATCGTTTCATCTACAAGGTAAATAAAAAAAGGTTTAGAGTTTACAATTAATTATAAAATAATAATGGGTAGCAATTTATACTTATGTTGACACAGATGTATATTATGTTGCCACAGATGTAAAATCTTCTATGACCACACATGAGTCTTCATGTGCCACAAATGAATCTTCTGTTACTACATATGACCATTTTGTTGCCCTAACACATAGGTGATATGTTCCAACATATGACAACTCTGTGGAATATATACCAACATATCACTAAAATGTAGCAACATACGACACATCTTTCAACAAATGAAATATATGTTGGACAACTGAACAAGACTATATTTCTAAAATCATATGAACAAAATGGCCACAAAAAAACAACAAAAGTAACAAAAAAAATGAATTTTCACTAAATGCTAACAATACATATACATTTCCTCAAAATTAGGGTTTTTTTGGGTTTGTTGATTTTCTTTCAAAAACAATAAATAATAGGTACCATTACACTATTATTCAATTTTCACATTTATAGAACGATTTATTGTTCATTAACCCAAGAAAAAAACTTAGTATTGTTCGAAAATTGTAAAATCTTTCAAAAAAATGACTTATTCATTTTAAGTCGAACACAATCTTCAGTTTAGAAAGAAGAGAGAGTCATGGCCGGAGATGAGGAGGAAGATAAGATAATGGGGGAGAATATTTGTTTTGATAGTCGAATTTTTGGATTTTCTAAGGAAGAAGAAGAAGAGAAGAGAGAACATTGGGAGAAGAAGAGGAGAAAATTCTATTTTCTTTTACTTTTTTTTTTTTAAAATGGTTTGGATAAAATTATAAAAGTGAAGTGTTTTTTTTTGTATTTTATGAAAGATTAGAAAGTTTTGAAGATGTTAATTTGGTCCTAGATTTACTTAATTACATTTTAAAGTGAATTTGACCATTTCTTGGTCAAAGTGTCACCAAAAACAAAACCCAAACTTAATTCACACATTTCATTTAATTGTCTCATGTATCTAGGTAAACAAATCTCCTCTTGTCTTGCTTGCCATTCTCATAACTCCCTTGCGTATTTGTTATTCCACATACATGCGAATCACATCAAATACATAGCTACATAGCGTGTATCTAGTATGATTCACCTGTATCTGATGTGAAATAATAATAATTTCAAAATACAAGGAAAATTAATAAATGTGATAAAAATAGTTGTATAATTAGATATTTACTCCTATTATAAAGGTGTTCCGTCTCTTACCACAAGCCACAAGGTTTTCTAAATTAGGCAATACGTATTTGGCTTCTCAGTCTCTCCATTTGTTTGTCCTCCATTTTCTACGTTCATACGACGCAGATTTTTCAGAAGGATTATTTGGTTTATTGTATACATTCACACACATTTCCCTCTTTTCTTAAAGACAAAAGCATAAATTAGACTCATTCCCTTCTATCAATTACAGAATTTTGTCAATTATGCATTACTACAAATTACTTGGACGGAGCAAATCTCATGATTCAGACAACTCCGACTCGGAAAACACTGTTAATAACAATAATAATATTCCGGCAGAATTCCTCTGTCAAGCAATTTTTGCTGGAGGTACATACTCTGTTTCTCTCTTTTTAAATTTGTATCAGTTTCAGAGCAATTAATAATATATACACATGTAACAGACGCGTATATGTCAATTTTTTGTTAGAGTTTTATCCTGATTTTCTTACCTTATTTGAAATTTATTTTTTTTCTAAAAGAAAAGACAAAATATTACCATAAATATTTTTACTTTTCATGACAGAAAAATATAGTTTTCTTCCATATTTGGTTTATTCTTTCCTTAGAAGAAAAGTTTGAAACTCTATAAATTGAATACCCTCTTCTCATATGAAGAACAAAAAATAGAATCCACAATGTAGTCGTTTAAGAGTCTTGTTTATGGGGAGATTTTCTACTAAACATATTTATATATATTTTTTTAATATTAATTTTCAATATGTAGGTCGTTTGACCGAATTATATTAATAATATATCTTTAGTATACTTTTATTTGTCGTCTGATTTATCAAACATATATGATTTGCAATTATAAGCTTCCGCATGACGTCCTAATCACCTTCGTAACCCAACATTTTTAACAAGTTTGCTTAATTTGGTAAAATTGTAGATGGATTCTATGATGTTGAAGCAGCATATGGTCGATTCGAAGGAGTCGTAAGAACTGCAACAGGGTATTATGGAGGAACTAGAAAGAAACCTTCCTACAAAGAGGTCTCTGAAGGAAAAACTGGACATACTGAAGCAGTAAAAATCACATATGATAAGAGAATTGTATCTTACAAATCTCTTTGCGATTTTTTCTGGGATACTCATGATCCAACCAATAAAAATTCCCTTGTTAGTCTCTCAATCTTCTCGTAACATATTTTTTCTACTTATCAATTAAAAGTCTTCCTTTATTTCTTATACAGACGAGTGACACGAGGCATGTTATTGTTATGCAGAATTTTGGGTTAAGTACGCATCTGAGATCTGCTATTTTCTGTTCAACAGAAGAAGAGAGGAAACAAGCACAACAATCAAAGATAAGGCGGCAAATGAAGCTTAATAGGAGGATTCTAACGAAAATAAGTTTCTTAATTAGTAATTATGAATTTTTTGTTGCGGAGAATCAACATCAGAAGTATTACCTCCAGAAGCATTACAGGCTTTGTGAAAGTTTGAGCCTAAGAAGCACTGAACAATTTGTGGAGTCTTACATTGCCTGCAAACTTAACGGGTATGTGAACGTCTTGACTAAAAGTCATGATGAGCTTTTTTTTTTTTTCCTTTCTAATATTCAAATTTTGGACACACAACATTTGGGACCCATATTGAATAAGCACTTCCAATTTGACAAATTAATTTTGAAGTAAAGTTGACTTTAGTTGGTTTCTTAGACTTTGAGGCATATATTTCCAAGAGTTTATGGCTTACCGAGCATTATCTTATTTTAAAACTTTTTTACTTTGATTATCTTTAATGTTTGTGTTGTCATACTTTTTCTATCTTTGGTATTTATATCATAGTTTATTATTTTTTCAATTTTTTTTTGGAAAATAACTCTCTTGAGTTAAGGATCTTTTAGGAATAATTTCTTAATCCTGCAAAGATAAAAATAAAATATATATTTACCTCACTAAATATGTTATTGAATTTATTATAAACTTTAAGTTTTACGGACTATTATCCTACCTTATATATATATATATATATATATATATATATATATATATATATATATTATGAGGTTAAGTTTGAATATCTACCATAATAAATAGTACTAACTCTTAATTGCAAGCATGATTTCAGATAAACTGTTTGGCCATGAGAAAATTTTACTGATTTTAAAAAACTAATATTTGGCCATAAAATTTTTAAATACAACTTAAAATTCTATTTGAAATGTAAAATTTGAAAAATACCCGAAACCCTATTTTCAATCTTTATAAAAAGATTTCTTTTTCAAATTTATACCTAATTTTTTATTTTTATAAAATAACACCATTTAATTTATATTTCATGTTTTTTTAAAAAAAAAATATATATTCAAATTCTAAATATTTATTATAAAAAGTATGATCAAACACAATATCAATTCAAACTTTGAAAATTTCAAATAAAATAAAAAAAGCATTATTATTTTCATTGCCCTTATAATCTAGAAAATAGCGTAATAACTTAATATAATCTGTTAAATTATACACATAATATACATATTATTTATTCGCAATGTGTGCAACTTTAATCCTTTTATCCACTCCTTTGCCATGATTACTTTGGGGCGTGCTCGCCAGCACTTCTAGACGATCACAATAGCTTTTATTGGAATTGTATATGTACGATGTATAATTGATTGATTGTACACCTTTAAATTATGATCGAAATTTTAGCGACACGTCTTAATTTAACTTGGATCTTATTGTCTATCAACACATTTTTTATGTATTTTATATATATTTTATGTTGATGTGACACATTCAACCAGATAAAGTTAACCGTATAGCACACACCTTCATGTTATACTTATATTACGTTGGCTATTTCAAGGGTAGATCTTTGCACTGATTTTTGTCTATAATACAATTCAATGCATGTGACAGAGTATTGGCATTGGATGGGGAACTCATATTGGAGAAGCTACCACAATTAACGAGGACTTGTCTGTTGCCCAAGCAATGCAAGTCCACTTGTGATGAAATTATACAAGATTTAAAGACAACAAGTGCCCATGGCTCCACTATTTCTTGAATAATCTCTTTTCCATTCTTATATTAACACCATTTGTAATTTGCATATTATCTATCAACTATACATTCCGGCAAATTGATTCTATTTCTATTGTTAAATTGAATTGTTACATTTTACCATGATATCTATAGGTCTATTAATTTTGAAAATAAAATAAAAATGAGATGAATAAACTATGTAGTTGGCAAGATACTCGGAAGTGTGATTTCACCCTACCCATATAAAATGCACTAATTTATTTGTGATGAATAGAAAAAGATCGCCACCAAAATGTATAGTTTAGTGATATTGATGGAAGTCTTTCAAGTAAGAAGTGCTAGTTCAATTTTCACTGTCCCCTCTTCTTACTCTAATCCCCTAGCGTAACAAAAAAAAAAAAAAAGATCCAAAGAAAAATCTAGACAACAAAAGAATAAATTAAAGGACCAAAAGTTTAGTGTACTTAGCGCAACTTGGCTTGAAAACTAAAAGAGGAAATAAAAGTTTGGCATCGGGTTAGACAATTGTTATATGAGGAGTCTTCGTGCAACACATATGATCTCTCGGTCTAAGCTAAATGTAAAATAAAAACGATGAAATTTGGCACTTTAGCAGTGGGATTCGAACCATAGTCTTGCAGGTGGCTCCTCTGCCTTGTAATAGCAACACAATAACACCGTTATGCTCCTTATGGGTGCACTATTAATTACTCCCTCTGTTTAAAAAAGAACAACCTAGTTTCATTTTTAGTCTGTTTAAAAAAGAATGACCCCTTTCATTTTTTGGCAACACTTTAACTTCAACTTTTCATGTGGCATATTTAAGACCACACGATTAAAGAACATTTTTGGTACATTTGACATAACTTTAATTTAGAATTACAAGATTAAAAAGTCTATTTTCTTTTCTTAAATTCCGTTCTAAGTCAAACTAAGTCATTCTTTTTGAAACTGAGGGAGTATATCCTAGTTTTTGCCAGTTTCTCAATATATATATATATGATTTTTTTCGAAGTTAACGGGTGCACCCACTAGCAAAGGTGGGTCCGCCTCTACTTGTGGGGCCAAGAGATAGCAATACAAACTAGAAATTAGAGATGATATGCTTTCAATTATGCTTCATTGATGTTGTTTTTGAAATTATAACAATCAAAAATATAATTTTCTAAATTTGTAGCTATTTTCTAAGCAGTGGAGAAATAAGAGGAAATGGAATCTCATAAAATAGAGTTAAATATTCGATAGAAAAATTCAAATTTCCTCACATACAAACATATGAATAAAATTCAAATACAAACTCGTTATTTATACAAGAATATAATAAATTATAGGCAATTTATGTTTGATTTCCAAACATCCTTTCTATTCCCGTCCTTCCCCAACTATTCTGACTTAGATTTAAAAAATTCCATTTCTTCTTCACCAAAGCCTACTACGAGCACCGCATGAGTTTCAATCAGATTCCCTTCTCTCAATCTTCTTGTTTTCAATTTCAGTTTTTTTTTGAAATTTTTTAACAGTTGGTCTCATGTAAATTTCTTAAATTTTTAACAAGAAAGTTATAGATAATAAGAATCAATTAATTCAAATATTGATAGAGAAAGATGAATGTAAATATTATGTTGTTTTCATCCGATGATCTTTATTGTAAGATTGACTCTAATTAACTTTCATAAATAATGCTACCATCGCAAGCTACTCAATTAATTTGATACAATAGAGCTGGCATTTTACTCTCTGCAATACTTCTATAAAATAAAAACTAAAGATGTGTTTTGTAGAACCAATTTCAACTAGTATATTACTTCACAGTTTCATTAACACTTTCCATTTGATTAATAAGATGTAATCCATTTGTTTGTCATACAATCTGTTGGATGATATTGTATAAAAAATTATTTAGTAATATGAAGATGTGACGGTACAATTATCAATATGGTCTAGCCTAGATCTTTTAGTCTTGCCCACACGAATTTTTGAAATTTGACAGGTCAGACTGAGTTGGTCTTTTCTTTTGTTGGGCCAAAAAATATCAATTTTAACCTATCATTATTGGGTTGTTGATCACGTGGGGTCAACCTACTTATTTAAAAGGGAAAATTGTATGAAATAGCAAATTATTAATTCAAATTAAATGCTATAGCCATAATTTATTTTATTTGTAATTCGCAACAAACATCCCATTTTTTGCCATCTGATTCGGTATACAATTAGCCATTTTATACATTTCGGTATAAAATGTATAAAATGTGTTTGTGTTTGTATAAAGCGAGAGAAAAGTGTATATACAAATACAAATACATATATTTTCGTCCTATACATTTATAATTATACAAATACATATCTTATTATACAAATTACAATGTATAAATGAATTTATACAAAACTGAACAATTTATATAAAATTTGATGTATCCAGCGAACTAGACAAATCAAAAGCTCCATAGCAAACATAAAATTTGTTATAGAGTGCAATTATACAAACTATAGCTATAACATACAAATATAATTTTTATGTTTGCTATATGTGAAAGTTGTTCTATTTAAAATGGGGGAACCTACATAATTCCACTAGTTTAAGAGTTAATTACTTAGCTACTCTCTAGTTTGCAATATTACATATCTTATCAGATTTTATCAGAGTTTGGTGCCTCAAAATACATGTATCTCAGGTATATGGGGCCAAATTTAGGTGTAAATTGCTCTAGATACATTGTATCCAAGTAGATTCACATATATCTAGGATACATAACAAATCTTGCTCACCTGTCTCGCCTCTATCCCATCTCTCTCACCACTCTTCCATGTATCTTCTATATCAAATACACGTGAATCACTACGGATACATATATATACATGTATCTAGTGCGTATCTAATACTTCAATTCACATGTATCTGGGATATATACGAATCTAGCTTGCCTCCCTCCCCAATCTCGCTCATCTCTCTCCCTATTTTAGTGCATTTGGTAAAAAAAAAAAAAATACATGTATCATAATAAAGACGGTAAGATACTTAATATTTTGAAATTACAAGTAATAATAGTATATAG
The DNA here is from genome assembly GCA_035578085.1 of Solanum pinnatisectum. Lineage (NCBI taxonomy): Eukaryota > Viridiplantae > Streptophyta > Magnoliopsida > Solanales > Solanaceae > Solanum > Solanum pinnatisectum. The sequence goes on from CM069077.1 coordinate 18,616,409, forward strand.
GTAACAATCGTCCATGCCTGGGCAAAGGAAACATGCTGGTAAAGAACAAAGGTACAACTGACACTCCCTTAACAAGTGTTTAGGTATGCAAATTAAAATGTGCAACGCCAGCTAAGTAAAAATAAAGGAACATTCACGCCATCGAGGAATCAACGGTTGGTGATCCTACAAGTAGAAAAAAATCCAAATTCAATCAGTTGCACAAATAGCATATAATTTTTCTTCTTCAACTATTTTACGAATTCACCATAAATAAACATACGGATATTTTCAAGTTGGTACATCTTCCATATTTTTTTTATGATTGCAGTATCTTGTTGATTGATAACTCTATCTATAAATGTAGGATAAACCTACATAAACACTTAGGTTTCTTTAGAATTGTCATAAACAAAAAAAAAAAAAAACAAGAACTTAGATGAGATGCAACTTTAGGAGTAATGTAGCTTTCTTTTCTCATATATAATTTTCATTGTTGTCGTGCGTCATGCAAAGCCATCTTTTCCAATTGTTTTGAGTTAGAAAAATTAGAACCGATGGGATTAGATGAGATTCTCAATCCTTAATTAGACATATTGAATTAGAATATTTGAGAATTAAGAAATTCCTAATATATAGATCCTTCTTGTTTAAAATATATATCCTATAGGCCATATATATGGCGTAAATTTAAATTAGCGGACTAATATTTATAAATACCTAATGGTTAAAAGAAAAAGCAAAAAGATTTATATGTGTATTATTATTAATTATACATACAAGTAAATAAACAAGTAGAAACTGTGGTCGAGAATAAGCCCAACGAACCAACAAAAATTGTAGTCGGATAACTAGGATTCTAATCATTTTAGGAAGTAATTCCCTCTTAAATGAAGTGAAACTCCAATATAATTATCAAATCCTAAATTCTTTTTTTTTTTTTTTTTAAAAAAAAAGACGTGTATAGTGCAAAACCGGATATCTATGGACTATGTGATTAATGACACAATGTTGAAATGCTATTTTCTCATTTTCAAAAGCTTTATTTTCCAACACAAACAACATATATGTACCGATTTGTGTGCTCACTATGCTTCTATATTTTTTTCGTTTCAATTTGTTTGTCTTATTCATTTATTTTTTTAGTTCTCTTTAAGAAAAAAGTTTATTTTCATTTTAGCAACTCTTTAGTTCTAATTTTCTCAAAACATATTTAAATTCACAAGATTCAAAAATATTTTGCTTCTCTACGTTCGTTATCTTTAATTTAAGACTCAAGATTTAAAAATATTTTTTTTCTTAAATTTTGTGTTAATTTAAAATCAGACAAATAAACCAAAACACACCCTAAATGACAAGATATATTGTATTGACATGCATGAAGGATTAGCTAGTGATAAGTAAGAAAGGAAAGCATGCAAGTGGCCAAGCAAGAAGCCATGGAGAATAAAGCAAACTTGGAGAATCCACCACAACTTCCTTATCCTCACTTTTCCCCTATTCCCACTCCCATCATATCAAAATGTTCTTTTTCTCTTTTCAAAAGTGGTCTAATTAGTATCTACACCTGTCTTAACCCCATAAGCTTGACTTTAAGCTTATTCTTCTACCATCTTCAAATTATTCACCCAAAAATCCTCTAGAATATAATCTTTTTATATTAGTATATTTTTAAGAATAAGAAGCCTGAGGTTTTACTACTTATTATTGAGCCTAATACTATAATTAAAGGAGGTAATGGATTTTAAATTGTTAGCTTATTGACATAAAAGACGATTGAGAATAGAAGCAGAAATATTTTCAAAATTTGAGTTAGATGTGTCTAATAAGAATATGTTATAATGCGTTACGATGCTCAATCAGGATAGGAGTAATTCAAGCAACTAAATGAAAATTTAGTTATAAATTTAACGGAAAATGGTCAAAAACACCCTAAAGTATGCGAAATAGACCACTTATATCCTCCATTACATTTTGAGATCAAAAATACCCCCTCCGTTATCCCAGGAGACCACAAATACCCTCAAGAGTTAACTACCTAATTTTTTAGTGATGTGGCAAGCCACATGGAAATAATCCCTCCACCTAAGCGTTACCAACTAGGATTCATTACAAAAGAACTTGACCTTTGGCGGCGACAAAGTCGCCACAAAATCCTGAAATATTGCCACTAAAGGTTATGAGTGATTTTTAATAGCGACTAAGGTTGCAACAACCATTCGCTAGTAAAACCTATTTTTCAATAAAATAATATGATAATTAATTTTCAGTTGCAACCTAATTTTTTAAAATAAATAACTTGCACTATCAATATTAAAAACATCCAATATTATTATGAAAATCATCAAAATTACTTCTCGATTCAAATCTCCTACTACATAATGCATCATTGTACATTTTATACATTTACATGAAATAAAAATAAAACATATAGTGTCTTCAAACTCCTCCTTAATCGATATCATTTTTGATTTTTTAAAAACAATGAAGAAAAAAAACAAAATCAGAATTTAATGTTAAAAAACCTTTTGTGATGATATTCTGGGTTTTTGTGACGACTTTTGTCGCCGCTAAAGATCTGGTTCTTTTGTAGTGAATCCTAGTTGGCAACGCTTAGGTGGAAGGATTAGTCCCACGTGGCTTGCCATGTCACTAAAAATTTGGGGTGTTAACTCTTGAAGGTATTTGTGGTCTCTTAAGATAACTGTGGGGGCATTTTTGATCCCAAAATGTAACGAAGGATGTAAATGATCTATTTCGCTTAGTTCAAAGCAATTTTGACCCTTTTCAGTAAATTTAATGGTACAATAGATGTGTGTTGCCTATAATATTTACATGACTATAAAAGTTTGTCATTAAGGTTATATAACGTCATTTTTAAATTAAAGAAAATTATTCCTTTTAAAATAAATTTAAGAATATTATCACATACATATATAGTCAAATAAGGGGATTTTCAAATGGAATCACAGCTAGTTGTCCAAAAAGGGATTGGCACCAATTCTTAGACTTGCCCTTTTGGGAATTGCAGGCTTTATCCCATCACGTCAGCACGATTGGGAGATTCCATCATTAGATTTTCCCATTTATGAACTCATAAATTTATGTTTAATACAATTTTTGTTTCGATTAACGAAAATATAGTAGTAGTGTTAAACCACTTAAATTTGTGTCAATATATAAAAAAGATTTTAAATTACACTGAGTACATTGATATTGATGTTATTTTTGTCAATTCATGAATACTTAAAAAGGAACGTTATATTTTAATATTTAGTATGCTTTTAATTCCAACATTTCAATTTTACACTCCTAAATACTTTGTCATGATTTTGAACTTACAAATGAATACTACACAAGTCGAAGAATATTTTTCTTAATTATGGTATACATATTTAATATATATTTTTTCAATTTAAGATTATAAAATTTTAAAAAGTTTTTTTTTTTTTATATTTTTAAAAGTTACATGCTCAAGGCATAAAATGAGATGAAGGGAATATATGATGTCACGACCTTTTACATCGAACCAAACCATTTAATGCTAATAATCATAAATTAAATTGAGAATGCATATCCATTAATTAGTTATATATAGTTAACTAATGAAAATGTTTGCATTAATTGGTTTGATTGGTTTGATCTTAAAAAGATCACCATCTCTTCTGTTACACTCTCCTGGATATAATCTTCTTAAAAAAAAAAAAAAAAGTAGGAGAAATGGGGATTATTACAATGCGGGGAATCAAACCCTCACTAACAAGGTGGGAGTCAAGTAGCCAATCAACTGGGCTACTAAAATTATTTCACTAGATAAATGTACCTCTACTATTTCATTTTTATGTCGTACGCAACTTGATCAGAATTCAGAAACAAAGTTTAACAAAGGAAGAATAATTTTTTCAAATTCATGGTATTAAACATATCATAATAATTATGTGATTATAAAATCATCCAATTTTAAGAGTGGATGAAGAAATTAAATTTAAATTATTTTCAAATATAAAAAGATGACATTATTTTAAAACAAATTAAAGGGGGGGGGGGGGAATAGAATGGAGAGAGAATGAATTAAGTTATATATTAGGGAAAAAAGTCTTGAACTTTCATCGAAATTGCTATAACAATACCGAACTTTGAAAAGAACCTTTTACCCCCTGCACTATTTAATAGTGTATTTTAAAGGTATATTTGTGCCCACATGGACATCATAAATATTGCATCATTATAAACAGTAACGTGTTCACATGGGAACGTATATACCTTTAAAATACACTATTAAATAATGCAGGGGGTAAAAGGTCCTTCCCAAATTCGGTATTGTTACATCAATTTCGGTCAAAGTTCAGATATATTTCGAACCATTTTCCCTATATATTAATAACAAATTACTCCTATATAGAGTAATATGTAATTTTCAAACTTTCAAGCAATCTACTTTAATTGGGAAAAAGAAGAGGAATATTTCACAAGTATACCACTGCATATCTCATATCTATAAATAGAAGTGCTAGAAACCCATCATATCATCCAAAGCTAGCTAGCTTCAAGATATCATTTGATAGCTATCTATATTCTTTCCCCAAAAACAAAGAAGACATAGAAAATTTCAGTTTTAATTTGCATTGTTTGTGCATCTAATTTGCTCTTCTATTATCCCCTCGAACTCCTCAAGTGCATGAAAATTATCTACACCTCATTCATTCATGCACACTAGTAGTCAATCTTCTTTTAAAAATTTAAAGTATGGTGTGTCAACTATATTTAGCTATTATCGTTTTTCTGTGAGAGTTGTCCATATTATTATTATTATTATTTTGAAAGAAGGAGTGATGCAAGATGTTGTTGACAAAAGATAGAGTAGTACATATGATTGAAGTCATAAAATTGTTTGCACCTCACTTCTTTTGTGCTTTTTTTTGTTCTCTGTCACGCTATCCTCAGCCTCTCATTTTTATCGTGTTTATATATATATATATATATATATATATATATACACACTCATGATAAATCATTTTTATTTTATTTTAACTATAATTTGATCAATAAATAATTTTTTGATATAAAATACAAATATATATACACATTTCATTAAAAAAATATATAAACTATATATATTTAAGTGTATAACGGTCTTATCTACAAAACTCAACTATTGAACCTTAACTTTAACACCTGCTACAACCATCTTTCTATGATCGTATATGTTAAAAGAGGAGGTGGTAGGAGATGTTGTTGACAGAAGATAGAGAGCACAGATGATAAAGTGCATGAAAATTGTCTGCACCTTACTCCTTTGTGCTCTTTATTCTTCTGTCATCATCCTTAATCCCCCCCCCCCCCCCCCTTTTTTATCGTTTTTATATTCTTATATAAATATTTATCTTATATTAACTCATATATAATGTTATTCTATTTTTAACTGTACTTTGTGTTAGTCCATATGTTACTATGTTTGGGTTTTTTGTTATTGGGCCTATTTCCTATTAGGTTAAGTTTAGTTAATGGATTCTTATTAGGTTAGGTTTAGTTAATGGATTCCTATTAGGTTAGGTTTAGTTAATGGATTTCTATTAGGTTAGGTTTAGTTAATGGATTCCTATTAGGTTAGGTTTAGTTAATGGATGCTTATAAATAGCCTTCCTATTCTTTTGTATTTAGATGAATTCTATTATATTGTAATACAACTTTTGCGTCTTGTTCTTCAATTAAAGTAGTTCTGTTAACATGGTATCAGAGCCTCTACGATCTTGGTAGAAAATCAAAGAGCTTCCGCTGTTGGCGGGTGGCCATTACCCATATATGCTGCCCGTCCGGCCAATGATTATGTTAGCAAAAGTTGGGTCACCGTGTATCTTGCTGGTGACTATTTTCGATTTTTTTTGATTTGTTTCGATTTTTTATTTGTTCGAACTAGGGTTCGTTTTTTGATTTGTTTCGGTTTTTGATTTGTTCGAACTAGGGTTCGAATTTTTGATTTGTTCGTTTTGCATGGGTTGGTTCGTTTTTTGATTTGTTCGAACTAGGGTTCGAATTTTTGATTTGTTCGTTTTGGGTTGGTTCGTTTTTTGATTTGTTCGAACTAGGGTTCGAATTTTTTGATTTGTTTAATTTGGGTTGGTTCGTTTTTTGATTTGTTCGAACTAGGGTTCGAATTTTTTGATTTGTTCGTTTTGGGTTGGTTCGTTTTTTTGATTTGTTCGAACTAGGGTTCGGTTTTTTATTTGTTCGAACTAGGGTTCGATTTTTGATTTGTGGACGAAATTTGGGTTTGTGGGATTTGTTGAGATTGTGTTAAGTTGGGGTGATTTGAGAAGTTTTGTGGGGGAAAGTTTGATTCTTTGAATTGGGGTGGAAGATTAGTTAATGAGGATGGTTGAATCAATTGGTGCAATATCACTTTTAGGGAGGGTGCCAGTTTATGAAGTTTTGGGTTTTTTTTATGTGATTTTGGTGTTGGGGTGTTTGAAATCTGGACGTTGGTGAAGAATTGGTTAGTGGGTCGTTGAGATTTTGGAGTTTCGTTGTTGAATTCGTTTGTGGGTATGCTAAAAATTGTGTGTTTGTTAAAAGGTATTTGAAAATTTTGGGGTCTTGTTTGGGAGGTTTTAGTAGATTTGAGAAAGATTGGGTTCGTCTTTAGCATATAAGGATTTGATGTGTTGAGGAGATTCCTTTTGGGTTTACCCGGTTTCAAGTAATTTGTGATTCATAAAGTGGTTTAGATTGGGGTTATGGCATTTTGACACCTGGTTTGGAAGATTTGTTGGGTAAATTCTTAAGATTTGGGAACTTTCTTCTAGTTGTTTGGTTGATTTTTTGAGGGATACAATGAGTTCAAATGTTTCATCTGGTGTGGTACAAGTAGGGAAGCTTTTGGTTCTTATTGCTGAGAATGGGCAATCATATGAATTGAATTGTGATGAATATACTCTTGTTGATGCTGTCCAGCAATACCTAGAGTCTGTTTTTGGGATTTCTGTTGGTGATCAGCTTCTTTTATGCTTAGATGTGAAACTTGAATTGCATTGTCCCCTTTCTTACGAAGGTGTAGTCGGCGTCTCGGTTTTGGTTTTGTGTGACAAACTCTCAATGCTTATTGCTGTTGCATTGTGAGTTTGAGGGGGGATGTTAGTCCATATGTTACTATGTTTGGATTTTTTTGTTATTGGGCCTATTTCCTATTAGGTTAGGTTTAGTTAATGGATTCCTATTAGGTTAGGTTTAGTTAATGGATTCCTATTAGGTTAGGTTTAGTTAATGGATGCTTATATATAGCCTTCCTATTCTTTTGTATTTAGATGAATTCTATTATATTGTAATAAAACTCTTGCGTCTTGTTCTTCAATTAAAGTAGTTCTGTTAACACTTTGAATGATGAAAAATTGTAGTATATTTTTAGATATAAAATGTACATATATTGAAACGTGTAACCATTTCATGTAAAACTATACATTATATATACATATATTTATATCTATTGAAGTGTATAACAATCATATCTAAAAAAATTAAGCTATTGTAGCTCAACTATAATACCAACTTGTATCATTTCTTTACGAGTCGTCCAAATTATATTTAGTGTATTTTAGAAAAGGAGACGGTGGAAGATGTTTGTTGATAGAAAATAGAGAGCACAAATGATGAAGTTTATGAATTGTTGTTCCTTAACTATAACACCTGCTAATACCATTTTCTTACACAGGCATTACATTATATGTTAAAAGATGAGGTTGTGGAAGATGTTGTTGACAAAAGATAGAGCACACATGATTAAGTTTATGAATTGTTGTTCCTTAACTATAACACCTGCTAATACCATTTTCTTACAAAGGCATTACATTATATGTTAAAAGATGAGGTTGTGGAAGATGTTGTTGATAGAAGATAGAGCACACATGATTAAGTGCATGAAAATTGTATGCACCTTACTCCTTTGTGCTCTTTATTCTACTGTCACCATCCTCAGCCCCTAGATTTTTGTTTATTGTGTTATATTGCTATACATTTGTTTGTCTTATATTAATTTGCTGTGCTATTTTAATTTCAACTATAATTGACTGATAGAAAATTTTAGGACGTACATTTTCAGATATAAAATATACTCCTTTTGTCTCAATTTATGTGATACGTTTCATTTTTCGAGTCAAACAATTTAAATTTGATCAGAAATTTGCGCATGCATGATATCTTCAATTTTCTTGAAATGGAATTTGTATCTTTGTAATCTACATAAAATGTACTATAAGTTACAATAATTGACAATTCAAAACATTTAAAAGATATATGCAAATTTTCTGGTAAAAAATAGACTAGTTTGAATCTTAAAATACAAGATGTGTCACATAAATTGGGAAATAGAAAGTATTTATCGAAGTGTATAATTATTTTAACTAAAAATATAAAATATATCTATTAAGATATATGACAATCTCATGTGAAAAAAGTTAAATTCCGCACTTAAAAGAATAATAGCAACTAGTATCATCTTCCGACTTGGATCTGTTGACCTAACCTTCTTAGAAGTATTAAAGAATAATAGCAACTAGTATCATCAACATTAACACTTAGCTTTGTTTAGATGTTGCTACGTATTGCTTCTCATAATCTATGTATTACAAAAAATTTATTATTATTGTTTTCTCTTATAATTTGAAATTTTCAAAATAAAAATATTGCATTCATTTGTTTTAGAACATGTGTGATTATGCATTTGTCCAACTCAATCATTTTAATGCCGTATAAATTCGGTCAATGGTAGAAGGGATTTAAAAAATGAAGTTTCATCGAGTTTAGAAGTTCATTTGTAAAGTGAAAAATAGAAGGGTTCAACTGACAAACGGAGCCAAGTACACGGACCTTCCAGGTCATTCTGACGCCGTGTTCATTTTTGTTGTGCTCTTGTTGTTTTTGGTTTGGGTTCTTTTTCATTAACAGTGATGTGTGTAATTTATCATTGGGATTCTAAACAAAAGCTTTTTATTAATATATTTTCCATTCTTATCAAAAGACATGTCGTAACATCGGACTTGTAATTTTCTTTTATATAGATATATAGATTTGAATCAATCATCAATGAATAATATGTATAACTTACTTAAATCCCCTAGTGTAAACAGTAAATTACATCCTATTTCTACTATTTTTCTAATTATAATAATCCCTTAAAATTTGTACCTTCCGGATACATAAGTCACCATCCGGATACATTAATTCACCATCCGGATGCATTAATTCTAATACAAGAAGAATCTTTCTGTTGCTCTAAAAAGGGAATAAAATCTGAAAATTAATTAAATCTCATAAATTACGCTTACGTTTCTTCTTACTCTCAATCATATAGAGACAAATCCTATCAGAATGAAGAAATTCAAAATTTCAAATTGCTCCTCATCAACGAAGAAATCCTTCAGATTTGATTAAAAAAAATTGTCGAAATTTTGGGTATGCGAGGTGAGTTATGAAGGATACAAAAGTGATGAAATTGTTGTTGGACAAACGATTTCCTTTTGAATCTTCAAGTTCATCGAAGATCCTTTCAATTTTGATTCAAGATTGTCAAAAAATTTGAGATTCAAGATTCTTTCTTCTCCCAGTTCATCGAAGATCCTTTCAATTTTGATTCAAAATTGTTGAAAATTTTGAGATTCAAAATTCTTCTCCTAGTTTATTGAAGATCCTTTCAATTTTGATTCAAAATTGTCGAAAAATTTGAGAAGATACATCATGAATATCTTTGCTACTTAGCATTTTACTATTTATGTATCTTGTTTAAATTGATAAATATCGTATTTATACTAGATACATTAAATAAATAATTGTTGCGCATAAGATGTTAGATTTGATATCGATACATTACCGTGTGGAAATTGCTATGTAACTGATCATTTAGTATAAAATTCGAATTTACGTATCATATCTAAAAAATTAGTGCATGATACATTACTATTTATGTATCTCGTTTAAATTGATAAATATTGTATTTATACTAGATACATTAAATAAATAATTGTTGCCTATAAGATATTAGATTTGAGATCGATACATTACCGTGTGGTAGTTGCTATGTAATTGATACATTTAGTAAAAAATCGAATTTACGTATCATATCTAAAAAATTATACATGATACATTACTATTTATGTATCTCGTTTCAATTGATAAGTATTGTATTCTTACGGGATACATTAAACATGTAATTGTTGCCCATAAGTTATTTAGTTTGATATCGATACATTTAGTATAAATTAGTATTTATGTATCATGCCCGTATAATTTGACGTAGCTATGTATCATATAAAAAAATTATGAATATGATAAACAATGATTTAGTTAAAAAATAGTACTGCACATACATAACAAACATATGATACATACCCATTTATATAAGTGACACTTTTTATGATTCAGTTTTGTCCTAATTTTCTCCATTTTTGTTTTGTCATGTCCATGTATGGGTGTTTTATTTTGTGTATGAAAAATTATCCCAATATTCACATGATTTTCCTGTAAAAAAAAAGAACTGAAAAGAAAAAAATAAATAAAGAACTACCTCTTGATTAACTTTAAATCATTAACTAGAGAGAGAAAATATTTAAAATTCAAAATAAATGAGTGATGAAGGTAATTGGTGATATAGTGGAGTGATTATAGGCATGAAAAATGGGGGAAAATAGTGGAGTTGGAAGATTGAAAGTTATGTATCTAAAAAGGAGAGAATTTGAGAAAAAAGAGAGATTTTTGTAATCTTTTAAAATGGTAGGGAATAATAGAAAATAGGATAAGAAAATATGAGTAGTTAGTAATTTTTCCTAATATAAATGATACTAGATGAAGCACGGGCCCAATACAAGAAACATAAGAGAAAATTTCAAAAAGCACCACTATTAGAGATTGTACTTGCTATGTAAAATGATATTTTTAATAATTACATAAGTTGTCTGGAGTAAGTTTTAAATACATGTATGAAATATTTGATTAGGGTGGTCAACGTATTTCAGATTCATGCTCGTTAAAAATAGTCTATTTTTGGCTAATTAAAATCTTCTATATATGAAACAACATTAAATAAGGTGAAAATCGTACCTATAACAATTTTTGAAGATCTTGCATCGTATGAGACAACATGTCTAAGGAAACAGGAAAATTGTATCTGACAACACGAAAACTATTCAGCTAAAGTTCTTCCTCATCCCGCGGAGAACAAAAAGCTGTCCTTGAATGGAATAATTCATAAGTTTATCTAAAAGCATAAAAAGAACAATAAATTTAACACCTTGAGAGAGGGATTACGTTCAAAATTGTCCAATCGGTACTAAGATGAGGGGTGATCCTTGCTAAATCAAAGCAAGTTAAACCTTCATTTCACTCTTTAGCATCTGAATGTCCTGTAACTCAATGAACTTACTTTTGCCAGCAAGCTTTTCACTAAATATTCTGCGTCTTGCTTCAATGGCCTGTAATATTCAAATGCACGAGTGGTAAAAATAAGCCATAAAGTAGTTTCTATATCCAAGGAAAAAGTTTCCAACTCCGTAATTGGGCATAACTCAACCCCATAAACTAGGCATAAGGTGAAAATTGGCCAAGTTTATATAAGGAAACAAGTTTTTATTATGCCATCCAATGCAGGACACTTAACAATAACCAAAAGAAAGTGTCAACACCAGTAACAAATCAAGGTCAGAGTTGAATAGTTATGAACCTGTTTTTCCCAATTGGTGAAGCCTGTGACAAGGGAGAGTGAAATAGATTGCACAGTTGTTCCAGCCACCAATCCACTCCAAAGACCCTTGCCTTTTAGATGCAATACAAATCCAAGTAATAGAACCGCGGGAATTCCAACCAAATAATATGCTCCAAGGTTCACATAGGCTCCAATATGCTGCCACCCGCTTCCTCTGGCAACACCTGATTAGAGGCAGATTCACGATTTAAATTCTTGAAATATATGAGTTCAAAAATATTAAATTTGTACTAATTTTAGAGCTTTCACATTTACATATCTAGGATCTAAATAAAGAAGTCTGGGCTCAATTAAGTGCATCCAATACACTAAAAATCTGTCGCTGCTTCTTCTGACGCAATGGGCAAACAACTAAAAGGCATAGGGAGACGACTCTTACTATCTCGTTGATCACTTTCATTTATTGTATTTCAAAATTTAAAAGCTGGAATAACTCTTTTGGTCTCAATATAAAAATAAAGCAAATGAGGATGGTCAAAGAGATAACCTGATAGTACAGCTTGGGTGCCGTCCATGATGATTGATATGCAAAGAATAGGAGTAATTTCTGCAACATAAGTGACTACTTCTTTCTCATAAGAAAATACATAGCCCCATACATCGCGGACCACAAATAGAGTTATACTTGCAAGAACAACCTCTGTAGCTGAGAGAACTATCACAGCAGCGAGAGCAATTTTTGCCGCTTGTGGCCTCCCAGCTCCAAGCTCATTTGAAATCCGAGTACTACGTACAATATTAATTACTTGGAATGCAGCACCGAAAGAATAATATAAATGCTAGGTTGATAGGACAGGAGCAAACCTTGCTGCAGCACCGAAAGAATAAGGTATATGGTAGTGCACAGTGGTGATTGTAAAGCTGCTCTTCAAGAAATTGGACCATGACAATGCATCAGTATATAATCATTTCAAACATCAAAGGAAAAAGAAAAGGAACATTACGTAGGAAAGGAAGCATACCATATGGAGAGAACGGATGTTTCTAGCATCGGATTTGGAAACAGACCAGAGAGCAGAATGATTAGCTCAAATGCCCACCATTCCAAGCTATAACCATGTTCCGACAAAAAAAAGTTGAGGTAATACATAAAGGATCAACAGACAAGAATCATGTTTAAACTCAAATCACAAATAGTATTGAGATTACCAAACCATTACAGCAGATGGGATGGCAAAGCGGAAGAAGTCCCCTGTAGTCAGGAAAACATCCCTAGAGAATGAAGCTCGAGTCTTTTCACAAACCGATGAGTACTTTACATAAAGTATAAGCAAGATCACATTCAACCAATAGGATAAACCGATTGACAATGCTGCTCCGACAATCCCTAAATTCAATTTGAATATAAAAGCCCAACAAATCGTAACTTGGAAGCATAAAGATACAACTGCACTTAAAAGCATTGGTAGGATTAAACTCTGTGCCTGCAGATACCGGACAAGTGACTGAAGAATAGCATATGGAAATAGTGTAGGAATGAGCCAAATCGCGTATTTTCCAGCTTCAGTTGCAATGGAAGGATCTTGGTCCATCAATATAAGAAGTTTATCCGTAAAGATCCACAGAACAGAGACTGGTAATACATACCAGAAACAGACAAATAATAGCACTATAAGTAAAAGTTCCAAGTTTTCGATATTGTCCTGCTCCATAGGCCTGCCCACATAGAGTCTCCAGCGCACTACACATTCCAAACTGTTCCACAAAGTATATCCATGATGATTCTTCATCTATACAAAGGATAAGAAAGGTATGCAAGAAAGCGATTTTTGTGTTAATAAGTTCCTTCATTTTTTCCTTTTTTATTGGCAAGACATGGGGCAATAATCCCAATGACAACAACAATAACAACAATATACCTAGTGAAATCCTACTAAGTATGGTCTGGGGAGAGTAGAGTGTATGCAAACCTTACCATTACCTGGTCAAAATAGAGAGATTGTTTACGAAAGACTCTCGGCTCAAGTATATCAATTATCAAACTCAAGTAGAGGAAGAATAAAACAATGAAAAAAGCATAGTGATTAATTAGGAAAGCAGTCCAAAATCTATAAGAAAGGAATACTAACAAGTAACAAACATCAAAATAGTATGATAATCGAAAACACAATAAATGGCAAGAACTACAAGAGTACGACTAGTACTAAGACTATTATCCCTCTACCCTAATATGTGGCTTGCACTCCTTCCTATCTAGAGTCATATACTCAGTAATATGAAGATGTATCATGCTCTGTCTAATCACCTCTCCCCAGTACTTCTTCGACCTACCTCTAACCCTTAGTGTGCCCTCTGCAACCAGCCTCTCGCACCTCCTCACTGGGGCATTAGTGCACCTCATCTACATATGTCCAAACTATCTCAATCTTGTTTCTCTCATCTTGTCCGCCACATAAGCCACTCCTACCTTCTCCCGAATAACCTCAATCTTAATCTTATCGCTCCTAGTATGCCCAAACATCCATCTCAACATCCGCAACATGCATCTTCTGCACATATAAGTTCTTGACTGGCCAGCAGTTCAACATATACAACAAGGACGGTCTAACCACCACTCTATAGAACTTCCCTTTTAAATTTAGATGGTACCTTCTTATCATACAAAGACTCCAGAGGCAAGCTTCCATTTCATCCATGTATCCCCAATGCAATATGTGACATCATCGTCAATGTCCCCACTAGATCATAGACCCAAGATACTTAAAACATTTTCTCTTGGAAATAATTTGTCGGACAAGCCTTACTTCTATGACTGCCTTATGTGACGCAACAATGAATTTGCACTCTAAATATTTCGTTTTGGTCTTGCTCAACGTGAACCTTTTGGACTTCAGAGTTTATTTCCAAACCTCTAACCTAGCATTAACTCTGTCCAATGTCTCATCGATCAGAACTATGTCGTATGCAAATAGCATACACCAAGGAACTGCTCCCCAGGAACAGAATAATATAAAGTAATATGTTTTTGAATAAGGAAATTCAATTGAACTAATAAACTCGATAGATACAATGAATATGGAAGAATGAGACTTACAAGAACACTGTAACCAGTAACATTGGAAAGTGAAGTAGCAATAGAAGCACTAGAAAGTGAAAGTTCACCAAGGTGACCTAACATAATCATTGGCGAAACGCGCAAAAGGTACTGTGATACTGTCACCACTATCATAGGCAAAGCAATGCGACTCGTCTCTTTCACCTCTTCAACAAACACTTTCTCTGTCACTGCCACATCTTCTTCCTCCAGATTAACCAGCGGCTCTTCCTCCGCCATAATACTTTACTACTCTTCTCTTTCTTTCTTCTCCAACAAATTACTTTTTCTTCACTTCTCTGTTTGTTTCTTCAGAAATTGTGAGTATTTTTTTTAGAGGCTGTTTACAGAATTAATATCTCAAATAATTACTTAACTATAGAGTTGTCAAAAGAGGGCTGGGCCCAAGCCTCACGGGTCAAGGAATTTGAAGGGCTAGGGCGGGCAAGCTCTTTATTTGGAAGGATCTGAAAATACTCAACACAAACCAACCCTAGAAGGACCGAGGGCTGGGGCGGGCTAGCCCTTCTTTATTTTCTTTTCAAACTTAAAATTTTATAACATCAATAAAATAAGAAGATTTTCAAATCAAATATGACAAACAATGGTGTTGTTTCAATAATACTAACAATTTTTTTTTTATGTAATTAGCATGTATCTAGGATACTAGATATGAGCGACACATGTATATGGTGTGTTGCATCCAGACACGCGAGCGAGATAAGAGAGTGGCAAGCGAGATGGGAGGGAGACGAAGGCGCGAGATTTGTCTATGTATCCTAATACATGTGAATCCACTTGGGTAGAGTGCATTTAGAATAAATTGATTTAATTTTGAGTCCATGTATCCTGAGATTACAAGTATCTAAACGTACTAAAATCTGGTAAGATTCATAATATTACAACATAACATGCATTTAAGTAATTAGTTCATATACCAGCGAGATTGTTGTAAGTTACCCTTAAATAAATAGTTTTGGCCCATGGGCTGACCCTGGCCCGACCCCGATCAAGCCTCAAGGACAAAGGGTTTATATAGATTGAGCTTATAAGCCCTAGTTTTAAATGAGCTTGAAAAATCCTAACCTAACCCGGCCAAAACCCCATAGGCGAAGCCCATTTTGACGGCTCTACTTAACTAATATTTTTTTTTCACAAAAATAGTTACTCAATTAAAAGTTATTCTCACATAAAATGACTTAATTTTCTTTTATAACCTCCAAATCACTCAAAAAGTCAAAACCATTTAGGACTCCCATATGGATATGCTAAATTGCTAATAAAAATACTTCCTCCGCTACTTTGTAGGTCTTTCTTTGTTGGTCTGGTTGATACGGAGGGAGTAAATATTATATTCCAACTGATTTTTATTAAAAGGAGAACTCCGTGATCTTAAAGTTTGACCTAACATTTGCTGCTTTAAAAATAAAAAGTTGACTTAACATTTATGTAAAATAGAAGCACATGTTTCGTTGACTCGCAATTATATTTAGCAAGTAACGATCAATAACAGATCTATCAATTTGATAGTGTATTCTTTTATTTGCATGTTGTGTTTTTATTTAAAGGATTCATGTATGCTGTGGGCCTATAATTTAGAGGATTATATGTAGCTGTCAAAATGGGCTTGGCCCGCTAGGCCGTCCCAACTCAACCTTTGAATTGAATGGGGTTGGGCTTAATATTTTCAGTTCCTTTAGGAATGATGTTTTTTGGCCCAGCCTCATTTGGCTTGCTAGCCTCGTAGACTCAACCCGCAAGTCTCAGAGGCAAGCCCGTGGGCTGTGAATTTTTAAAAAAATTATTATATATATATATATATATATATATATATATATTACGTAGTGTTTTATTTGTTAAGATTTTGTCAATAAATATTATTAAAATATTAATATAAAATCAAGTCTAACTTCTTTGCATATCTTTTACATTTAAGGGTCATTAGCCCACTAATTTTCTTATTAGCCCTAGCTCATTACTCCATTATAACTATGAATCTTTGACCTTTTCTACTTTCTTGTTTTTATGCCAAATTTTCCACTTCTCCTTTATTATCTTGTTTATGGAAATAGTGATCACTAATGTTTTTTGTTCGAATGAATCTTATTAATGTTCTATATTAGCTATTATGTTTCTGTTTTGTAAATATTCACTGAAGTATGTGTAATTCATGAATGAATTTTTGTATGTATTGATGTTGTGTTCATTAGACGTCAACGTTCGTACTTTTTCTAAGAGGCCAATATTGTCCATTTTTTTGTTGAAGGGTCAACCCGTCCCAACCCGTGGCCCACTTAGGGCTGGGTTGGGCTGCTATTTTATAGGCCCTTTAATTAAAAGGGCCAGCCCGTCCCAACCCATTTAACTCTCTTGCCCGTTAGGGTTGGATTGGGTTGGGCCAGCCTATTTTGACAGCTCTAATTATATGATTTTTATATATTGTCGGCAAGCAATTTTGATTATACTATTTATATTTATATCGTTCTTGTATGTTGTCAGCCTAAAATTCAGTCAAGCAAATTTGATAAGATTTTTCATGAACTTATTTAATATAACAGAAGAAAAACTTAGACTATTCACAGCCCTCAATCTATGCAAAGACAAACAAGGGAAAAGGTGTTTAAAGGGAAATGAAAGAAAAGATTATAGTTATAATAACTAGATAATCACTACTAAATCATATACATATTACTGATAAATCTTACTTGTAACATAAACAAATTAGTCACTTGCTGAGTTAATTTATTTAACTGTGACATATGATCTTCATGAGAAGATCATTTGATGCTTTGTGAAAAATTGTCATAGTGGAAAGATATATAATGCAAGCGTGAAGTTCTCTCTCCGTCTAAGTTTGTTTACCGCCTCTCCCCAAGTGCTAGAGTATTGGAGGTCTCTCCGTCTTGTTTATTCTATTTTTTTAACAGAAAATAAAAAAAAAATGTGAAAAATCAAGTTAACTAACAAGTTTTTATACTATAAATGAGTTTGGTTTGATGTAAGAGAGTGGGAAAGATTGAGGAAAAAGAAGGTTTGGTTGAGAAATATTTAATGAATAGTTGACATGATTGGTAATACTAGTTTAAAAGATTAAGAGGATGTTTGAGCCCGCTTTCCTTTGTGTATTTGCTCACTTTCCTTTTACTAGTAGTATGGTACTTTTTCCATTTTGAATCGTTTGATTATTTTGACTTAGTGTTTAAGAAAATAAAGAATGACTTTAAATTAGTAAGACAGAAGTAATTGACAGTGAATCACTTTGCTTTGCAACAACCTTGCCTTGCCATAAATTGTGAGAATTTATCATAAATTGATTAATTTTATGTTGGTTGTCACCTTATTATCACCTCCTCCTTTATCTAGTCTTGGAACCAACAATGGAAACAAGCTCACACTTATAATCATAGCTTCAGTTGCACTTAAAATAAGCTCACACTTAAAACGCTGCTTTTCATGTAGCTTCAATTGTTAATTTTGATAGTCTTTTTTTTGTCTTATTCGTTGTTAAGCTTAAGTTATTTGATCAATTTTGCCACTATCACGCAAATTTGTTCAATGCTCTCTTTTTCTCCTAATTTTCATCTTAGGAAAATAAATTAAATCAAATGGCTATCACCGTCAATTTTGGAGTGAATCTTTTTATGGTTAATAGACCAACAATACAACAATTGAAGGGTAGAAAATTACGAGAGGACAACTATAATTTCCTGAGAGGAAAACTATAAGACAAATATATTTGAAATTCAAAAATTTTTATTTTTAGTTTTGAATGGGGCGGGCCGGAAACAGGGTATGGATAGGGTAAGCAAAAAAATTAAATGATGAAGTAGAGTTTTGAAAAATGTTTTTCTTAATTTGGAAGGGAAGTCGTTTTTCTAAATTTTGAGGAAAATGAGTTGATTTGAAAAATATTTTCCAAACAGTTAAGCCAACCAAGCATGAAAAAATTGGAAAAATGTTTTCCTCTTTATCAAACACGCCCATATATCCTCTTCGTCTAAAAAATAGGGCATATTTACCCTTTTCTTTAACATGCCTATATACCAGCCATGTTGTGATCACTCGACAAAAATTTGTGACAACTGAATAGGATAGGCAAGATTTCAGGAAATTATATCATATGGCAATGAAAGCGAGTGGTCTTCAGATTTTGGCCTTTGAGGCAGGTACATTTATTAATGAGCTAAAAACCATGAAAGTCCAAAGTTTTGCTCAATCAGAATTTGAAATTTTGTTATGAGACAAGCATAATCAAAAGTTCAAGATCAACATCTTTCCGAATCATTTGCGAACTAAATTGATAAGACATTTTCATCCAGCTAAACTTGTGACCAATTCAATAATAAGAAGATTTGGTCGTCTGCCAAAATTTGCGAAAAAATGAACAAGCATACTGCATACTTCTATCAATTTTCCAATTGTGTAGCACCAAAGTAATTCCATTTGTGTGAGTTTGTTCACATTGTACATCGGTTCCAAATTCAAATAAAAAAGGAGAGTGTTCGAGAATTAATCAGAAATAAAAGAGTATTAAAAAAAATATTTTGTTATATTAAATTTATTCATAAATGTAGTTGAGCGATTATTGAAAAGAAAAATCTTAAGTTGAGTAATTTTATTAATACAAATTAAAGTTCAATGAATCTACTAGATAAATTCTCATAGTCGAGTGACCTTTAAGGATATTAACTCTCTATTATAGCATCTGCCTGTCCTGTTTCCCCAGCAAGCTTTTCACTAAAAATTCTGTGTCTTGCTTCAATGGCCTGTAAATTCAAATGCACGAGTGGTAAGTCCCATAAGCCATAAGGTAGCTTCTATATCCTGAAAAAAAAGCTTCCTACTCCATTGTTGGGCTTAACTGGACCCCATAAGCTAGGCGTAAGGTGAGAATTGCCCAAGTTTATATAAGGAAACAAGTTTTCATTATGCCATTCAATGCAGGACACGTAACAATAACCAAAAGAAAGTGTCAACACCAGTAACAAATCAAGGTAAGAGTTGAATAGGTCTGAACCTGTTTTTCCCAATTGGTGAAGCTGGTGACAAGGGAGAGTGAAATAGATTGCACAGCTGCTCCAGCCACCAATCCACTCCAAAGACCCTTGCCATTTAGATGCAATACAAATCCAAGTAATAGAGCCACGGGAATTCCAACCAAATAATATGCTCCAAGGTTCACATAGGCTCCAATATGCTGCCACCCGCTTCCTCTAGCAACTCCTGATTAGAGGCAGATTCAGGATTTAAATTCTTGAAATATATTGAGTTCAAACATATTAAAATTTGTACTAATTTTGGAGATTTCACATTTATATATCTATGATCTAAAATAAAAACTGTGGACTCAATTAAGTGCATCCAATACACTACAAATCTGCTGCTGCTTCTGATGCAATGAGCAAGCAGCACTAAAAAGGCATGGGGAGACAAAGCTTGTTTTCTTGTTGGTCAATTCCATTTATTGTATTTCAAAACTTAAAAGCTGGAATAACTCTTTTGGTCTCAATATAAATTTGCAATTTGCAAAAAAGCAAATGAGGATGGTCGAAGAGATAACCTGATAGTACAGCTTGGGTGCCGTCCATGATAATTGATATGCAAAGAATAGGAGTAATTTCTGCAACATAAGTGGCCACTTCTTTCTCATAAGTAAACGCATAGCCCCATACATCGCGGACCACAAATAGAGTTATACTTGCAAGAACAACCTCAGTGGCAGAAAGAACGATCACAGCAACAACAGCAATTTTTGCCGCCTGTGGCCTCCCAGCTCCAAGCTCATTTGAAACCCGAGTACTACATACAATATTAAAATTTTGCATGTTTATCTCTATGCAACTAACAATATTAGATTAATACTGGGTTTATAGGACAGGAGCAGACCTTGCTGCAGCACCGAAAGAATAAGGTATATGGTAGTGCACAGAAGTGGTTGTAAAGCTGTTCTCCAAGAAGTTAGACCATGACAATGCATCAGTATATAATCATTTCAAACATCTGAAGGAAAAAAAAAAAAAACGAAGATCAAGTAGAAAACGAAGCATACCATATGGAAAGAACAGAAGTCTCTAGCATCGGATTTGGCAACAGACCAGAGAGCAGAATGATTAGCTCAAATGACCACCATTCCAAGCTATAACCATGTTCGGAAAAAAAGTTGATTAAATACATTAAGGATCAATCATAAATTCAATCACAATGCATATATGTATGTTTTTCTATTGAGATTACCAAACCATTACAGCAGATGGGATGGAAAGACGGAAGAAGTCCCCTATAGTCAGGAAAACATCCGTAGAGAATGAAGCTCGAGTCTTTTCACAAGCCGATGAGTACTTCACATAAAGCATAAGCAAGATCACATTCAACAAATTGGATAAACCAATTGACAATGCTGCTCCCACAATCCCTAAATTCAATTTGAATATAAAAGCCCAACAAATTGTCACTTGGAAGCATAAAGATGCAACTGCATTTAAAAGCATTGGTAGGATTAAACTCTGTGCCTGCAGATACCGGACAAGTGACTGAAGAATAGCATATGGAAATAGTGTAGGAATGAGCCAAATTGCGTATTTTCCAGCTTCAGTTGCGATTGAAGGATCTTGGCCCATCAATATAAGAAGTTTATCCGTGAAGATCCACAGAACAGAGACTGGTATGCATACCAGAAACAGACAAATAATAGCACTATAAGAAAAAGTTCCAACTTTTCGATATTGTCTTGCTCCATAAGCCTGCCCACATAGAGTCTCCAGTGCACTAGACATTCCAAACTGTTCCACAAAGTAAATCTATGATGATTCTTCATAAACATTCTTCATCTATACGAAGGATAAAAAGGGTATACAAGCAAGCCATTTGTGTTAATAAGTTCCTTCATTTTTCCTTTTTTATAGGCAAGACATGGAGCAATAAGCCCCGTTCACAAATTCCCCTGTTTCTTAATCGAAAGTTAAATATGTCAAACCATCTAAGCAAACTTCTATTTGTCAGAGAAGAGAGCCATCACAGGCCAATGATCAGTTCCATTTTCCAGTCACTACCAAAGCCTTGTTGCACCTCTACCATTTAGAACAAAAGGATGGATTTCTTACTGATCCCGTGGAACAGCATACTACCAAGAAATATGTTTTCGTATAAAGAAATTCAATTGAGCTAATAAACTCAATACAATGAATATGTCAAGCAACATCTTCTATACATTTAGTTGTCAACATGTATTAACTATAAATCTCCATGACCTGAATGAACTAAGAATATCAAAGATATTAGTGACAAATACTTTCAAATTCCTACTTTCTTTCATTATCACGTTACAGTTGGGCCAGAAAATATCTCAGGTTTACTAAGTTATGCACGAAGTAACACAACAAAGGAACACTACAATAGGCTTGAGGAGACTATTCTAAACCTGAAGACCACACTATTTCTAGTTATTTCTACAGAATCACATCTAACCACACTCAACATGTTTAATCAACTATTGACTATGTGACCAGTATCCCTACTAAACAACACTACACTGAAACTACTTCATCATATCAAAGTATTCGAACTCCCGTTTGGCCAGAGATGTTGAAGTTGAAAAAGTGAAAATATATTCCAAATCTGATCAAATTTCATGGCAATTTTTGCGACCTACTCCCAAAATCTATAGCCAAGTTATGTGTGAATTGCATCGGAAGGTCAAAGTCATTTGTATTTCCTGATTAATTCATCCAAAATACAAAAAGATGTGTAACATGTAGATCAATGATTGGAAGCAAAAACTTGTTGAAGGAGACTTACAAGGACACTGTAACCGGTAACATTGCAAAGTGAGGTAGCAATAGAAGCACTAGAAAGTGAAAGTTCACCAAGGTGACCTAACATAATCATTGGCGAAACACGCAAAAGGTACTGTGACACTGTTACGACTATCATAGGCAAAGCTATGCGACTCGCCTCTTTCACCTCTTCAATAAACACTTTGCGGCTCACCATCACATCGTCTTTCTCCAAATTAACCAGCAGCGGCTCTTCCATCGCCATAATTTTTTACAACTATACTTCTTCTCCAGTTATTTTCCTAACTGTATCTTCTGAGAAGCAACCCGCTTGGAAAGGAAAACTATTGATGTCCTCACTCCTCCGTATACATATTTTTCTCTTATAGAGACAGGGCAGCACATGCTCTTTGACATGTCTGCTTGAGTCGTGTCCTTCGAGTGATTTATTATTGTGGTTTATAATAATTTTAACTCTCCTTCGCTTTATTTTTTAATTTAGTTTTCTTTTAAGAGTTTGAACAAAGCATTTTAAGATGTTTCTATTATCATATTAATATGAAAAATAATTACAATTTATATTATTTTTTAATATCTAATTTTTTATTTTAAAATATCAAATTAATATAATCTAATTTAGCTTTGAAAGTTAGTCAAATTAATTCTCGAAAAGTATAACATGACAATTAAAATGAATGAAACTATAATTTTAAGAAAAAGAGATTATAAATAAATTACAAAATAAAGAGAATACTTAACTCTTAAAAATATATAATGTTTTTGCTTGATTATCGAAATTTCATCGATGCAATATAAATTGAGTAATAACATATATTTATTTGATTACATAAAGAATATCATTAAAAATATATGAAAATTTTGGTTGACTCTCCTAGTTTTATTTGTGTTACATAGATTTTAATAAAGAGAGCAACATATATTTTTTGAAAATGATGTTAAATGTATTATAAATCACAAAATAATAATAATATTTTTTTAAAAAAAAAAACATATAAAATTTTTGATCAAGTCTTTAAATTTCATCTATGTCATAAATTGAGACAAATAGAGTGACATATATGTGTTGGCACGGGTTGTTATTTCTAGTATGCTAACAACATACGTTCGCCCCTTTAAAGTTTGATTTATTTTGACTTGACATGAAATTTAACAAAAAAATATAATCTTAGATTGAAAATATAAAATATATCAAGATATTTTTAAATTTTATAACATTAAACATGTCATATAAAATATTAAAGTTAAATAATTGTTCAAATAAATTAAAACATAGGCTTATTAAGATTCCAAGCAATCACCTGGTCATGGTACTCCACTTGTTTCAATTTACATGACACGTGTTTTTTTAAGTCAATCCCAAGAAAATTTCTATCTTTTTATAATTAAAACTAATTCAATTGTAAAATTTTCACGATCTTCTTAATAAAATAATTTATATAGCCATAAATATCTAAAAAGATGTTTTACACTATAAATTATCAAAGTCTTTTAAAAAAAAAAAAATTAAGCCCAAGTCAAATAACGTTGTGATTTGCAATTGTTATTATCCTTATATATAAGCCAACAAGAAAAGGACTAACACTGCAGTACTTAATTGTACAACATGCTTTGTGAGATGTACTACTTATTAAGTGTACTATAAAGTTGGGCCTTTCTTTATCCTTTTAATATTAAACATGTGTTATTACTCTTTCATTTACACGTAAACTGGTAATTTTCTCTTCATTTCTTTTCCTTCTCTCATTCATAAATAAAATTGATTCATCTTACTTCTTTCCTCCACGATTTCACTGAATGCTATCTTCATTCTCCTCTCAATCGGTAGGTAATCTTTTTCCTCCATCATCTAACTAAAATTTGTAGATGAATAATGGCTGTATATAAATTTTTACATGACTTTTCTCTCTAAAATTATACAATTTTCTTCTTAATGATTCTCAAATCTCATCCGTTCTTTTTCTGATATTGACGAATTTGTCGTTCAAATTGCGAGTTATTTATATTTTTGAGGTTTTTAAGCAATTTTCTTTATTATTGAACTTTTATTGTCTGTAATCGCCATTTGTTTTTTGGGTCATTTTCTATTGGATTGAATATGCATGTACTAATTTTTCTGTTATACTTATGCATGTTTGGATTTAGGTAGTGAGATGCAATCTTATGGATGATTGTGAGCCCAAACTCAAAGATAATGGACTATTGTAGGCATTTCCTCCTCCATTTTCTCTTCAGGTTAAGAGTTGGTGCAACAAAGGTGTTTGATGGTATGGTTGAACCAAATAAAAGTTTTTCATTATTTTTTCTTACAGATTTTCTACAGCATATTTCTCTGTCAATTCTGAAGATTTTTGGTTCAGTATTTTCTTAATACTTTCTTTGGCTTCTGAAGATTATTATTGCGCTTATACATGGTAAAAAAATACCTACTTTTATGATAAAAAAATTTTGTGCTTTAGTGATTGATTGGAAAAACATTGGCATATTTAATGAGAGAAGAGGAAAAAGTCAAGATATTGGAGTACAGACGTCGCCCTTGACAGTGTTGGCTTCGTTCCCTACATAGGAGGGCGATGATGAGTCCAATAAGGCTACCAATCAACTGCTTTTGTTAAAAAAAAAAATACAGGAATCGCCAGCTCAAATTTACTGATAATGAGTCAAGGTATCTATAAATTTAAAATAAATTTTTATTATATGCTATGCGTCTATGTTGTTTGAACTCTTCAAAGATGTCATATGTCATTAGGTGTGTGTCGGGTTCTCCAAAAGTAGAGTGTTTTTAGAGAATTCAACACCGATAGTGCATCAAAAGTGAGTCTGTGCAACTTTTCTATGCACTGCTCTATAAGAGGCTATTAACTTCTGTTCTTATGAAAAATACAGGGAGTATTTTCTTGAGTTTATTGGTAGTTTTTAGAATGTATTCTCTTCCCCTAACTAAAAGTCCATTACAACTACCTAATCTTTTCCATGGCGGTCAGTGACTGTCATATGTTCTTTACTTCGATAAATGGCATACCATTGTGAAATGAAAATGTTGATAGATTACTATTTGAAAGTGAATATAATTAGGCAAGTTATTTTTTGAATTTTAGTATTTCGATTTATCAAACATCTCTGATTGATTTCTTTATACTGGTATATTTACAACTAATTTGTAGCTCCGATTTAATTTTTATGTTTTATTCGAACATTTGCAATGACAATGTAATAGATGGAGCTGACCATGTGTTAATCAAGTTAGGTCAAAATCACAACTAAAGAAACTTAGGAAGTCCTACAATCTCCAAAAGTAATGTTGTTATATGTTTTTCTATTGAAATCCTCACGAATAATATTGGCTTCTATATATTCTAATGAATTTCTTAGTTTATTGATTATGCCCAAATCATAGAGTGATCTTCAAGTTTTAAGAATGATCGCACACAGATTTGTTGAAAGAGACACACGCTATGAGTAATTTGAGCAAATCATGTGTGCACAGTTGCACACAAATTCAGCTATAGTAGTGAGTACTTCTTCTTCTCTTTTATTTTTTGGCTGAGAAAATATAGTAGTAGTACTTCAGCCTGCTCATCTTCTCCCTCATTCATTGTGCTTGGCTTTCTTTTGTTCTTCAATCTTTCAAACTGAAAAAATATTTATTGATGGATCACTGGTTCTTTGTTCTTGAAGGTAAGGAGAAACTTACAGTTATGTTCCACCATATTAGCCTATAACCGTTGTTTGAGGAGATAGAGCATAAGTAATGAATTAGTGGTGATTGAATTGATTAACAAGGATAAAAAAAAAAAACTACTGCTAATGTATAAGTTTTCTATATTTTGTGTTCTCTCTACCAACATGTCACCGATGGTCCCGTTGTATTCCATTGACCTATTGTTCCAAATTAATATGTTCTTTATTTTAGTTTTGAGTAAGCAAGTTATAGACCATTGGGTTGGTTAGCAGTTTCAATCCGGTATGAATAGATTTGTATACGTTTATGTGTGAAATGCCCATTTGGATTTATAGCTGTGTTTATGTACTTGAATCTTTCGATTTATGATATGGGGTTCTTTTTCTTTACCCGGAATGAGTGAAAGTTTAAATTTTGTATTTCTATTGATTTTTCTTGGTTTTCTTGTTTGTTCCTTTTAGGGTATAGGTGAATTAGAGCGGAGTGGATGTAGAGGATTAATATGTTTAACTTTACTGGTTTGGGGTAGAGCTTAGTTGATTTAATTGATTGATGGGGCTCTGTTAGATTTATGCCCAAGTAATAGAATATGATAAAGAAACTTTTTCTGGGTTTCGGGTTGAGTGGTGAGAGGGTAATTTGTGTTGTGTGGGTTAGGCGCACTCGTGAATTTGAAGGATGACTTGGTGTTTAAGTGGAGAAATGTGTAGTAGGCGGACACCTGGTTTAGAGATTTCTTGGTGATAAGATGAGGTGGATAAAGAAAACATTATTCTGGTATGATATTTGGTTTCTTAAGGGGGTAGGGAGGACAAAGAAGCTAAAGTTTTGACCTGTTTGAACTATTCATTGGGTTTTGTTGTAGGTTGTCCTAGAAATGCTACTACTGAGTATATGGATATAACATATATGATTTTACCTGTGTTGATGAACTTCTCTGCCATTTGTCTCATCCAACTGTTTCTTTGCAGGTAAAAGATCCTTGAAATGCCGACTTTTGCCAAATCGGAGAACGCTTCAAAGCGTGCTAAAGGTTAGTGGAGTTACTATCTTCATCTGTTTTAGCAAATATCTTTTACGAAACTTCTCAAAGTTTTTTGATACTTGATAGTAATAACTCATCTATTCAAACGCACCAAATCCTTTAGTTATTTTCTATTAACTTCAAGTTGTTATCTGCTGTCTAATAACATATCAAATATGTTTTCTGGAACTTTGTCAGGTACAAGATTACTTTTTGTTGATATTAATTCGTGGGATAAACTAATCACTTCGATTTTGCTAAACCTAAACAGGAAACATATTTTGCAATTATTATGTTGCTTTGGTGATGGTGCGAGACAACCTAAGAAAGCTATGCTTTTTTCGTCCCGTTATTCGAATGATCAAAATTGTCCGAAACATTGATAATAACAAAATCGTCTCTGACATCAACATGAAGTTTATATGGCTTTTGAATTACCAAACGAGTTTGACATAGTCAAAAAGTATTGTATTAGATAACTTATCTTTGATCTGTTGTAAAAGAGCATGTTATATCTTAGAAGATGACATCATGTATTAATTTGCAGGAACAAATACTTGACATGAATCAATCGAAGAAGCTTTTTGTTCATACTTCCAAGTTGTAATAATTTTTTAATAGTGATACGATGTTTGTCATTAGTCCATATTGGGTCCGTGCTGGCACTGGCCATTCCAATCTAGTCTAATACACATGATTTGCACATGGTCGTAAGTGAAATCAACAAAAAAAAATGTACTGCAAATAGTATTTGTCATCTGACTTTTAAATTTCAACTTCAAATAGCACATAAATAAGTGTGGCGGAAAATATTAATGAATTGAGCATTTCTCAACTGATTTGCCAAGATTTATAATGTCAATAGAAAAATGCATTCACGTTTATTTGGCAGCTACTAATTTGTAGGAATTAATCATATCTTATTAAATTTAGGTAAAAATAGATAAAATTACAAGTTTAGAGCAACTTTCACATATAACAAACATACAAATCATATTTGTATGTTA
The DNA here is from genome assembly GCA_035578085.1 of Solanum pinnatisectum. Classification (NCBI taxonomy): domain Eukaryota; kingdom Viridiplantae; phylum Streptophyta; class Magnoliopsida; order Solanales; family Solanaceae; genus Solanum; species Solanum pinnatisectum. Next base: position 18,644,671 of record CM069077.1, read on the forward strand.
TATCTATAATTTGCATAATTGCGCTTTATAGCAAACTTTATGTTTGCTAAAGTTTGCTATGACTATTAGTATGTATATTTTGCTATACATATATGTCACGACCCAGACCGTCGTGATTAACACCCACACTAACCCTACGGTGGTAGAACCATTACTACAACCCAAACTAACAAATTTTATGAAAACTAAGGCATTTAAAGTTATGGAAGCATGTTTAAATGACAATAAAAATGGAGTCACCATAAACTCCAAAGTTTTAACAAACAACTAGCCAAACTAATGCGGAAGAACAACTCCTAGAACCTGAAAGTCATTGTACCAAATCTCTACGAACGACAAGTTTAAGAGCAAGGGGTACAACCCCGAAACTAAACAACACCTTAAACAAATAGTCTGAGTTCGAAAAGAGTGGAATTAAACAAGAAATATTCATGGTAGCCTGAAAGAACTTGCTCACCCTTGAATTCGGTCACACTCAATAGTCACTTAGCTGAGGTCTATCAATAGCCACATGAAGATGCCCTGTACTCAACAAAGAACAAGCAAGTGCAATATAAGTACACAACCACAATGTACTGGTAGGATCACGCGTCAATCCCAATAAGTGAAACACATGCAAGTAACCACAACATTATAAAACAGGCATATATCAAACATATACATTATTAGTCAACTATTACGAACAACGAACAATTTCACAATTCTCACATATCACTGTTATATTAATTTAGAGCAATATACCCTTTTTCAATATCAATCATCATTAGATATGAACAAAATCATCACAAGTAGATACACAACACAATTCAATGGTCCTCTTACATAACCCAATTCAATGGTCCTCTCATGGAACCCACACCCAAACTCTTAATGTACCGGTTCGTGGTACCCGATCCAATGTTTATATCGAAATGTGGCAATCGATCCCATAATTATGTCAGAACGTGGCAACCGATCCAAGTTAGTGTGTCCGAATGTAACACCCGATCCATTAAACAAACCACAATCACAATCACAATGTATATTCTCACAATCATACAACAAGAGATGATTCATAGCATACAATTATTCAATTATCCTCATTTACGATTAGGGTGAACAATAATGCAACATTCCCATATATACATACATTATAATGAGCAATTACAAACATATATTACACCAACATGAAATCACAATCATCACCTACCTTGAATCCAAGCTTGAATCCCCTAAGGCATTTGAATCTTTCCTTTTCGGATTCTTCTCGCTTGTTCGTGGTCTAAAAACATACAATTAACGCAAGGATCAATAAACGAGGCCTAATTACCCGGATCATAATCAATAATATCAACCCTAGGTCAAACCTTGATCCCCACACCCAGATTAGGGCTTATTCCACCATTAACTTTAGATCAAAACCTTTCCCTAATGATAATTACCAAAGAAACTACGTTTTACGGATCGAAAAAAGGATTCGGGGAGTTAAAACCTTACCTTTAGCCTCAAGAATGGTGAAAAAGGTCAAGAACTCGTTTGGGGTCGTTCCTTAGCTCTCAAAGTCGAAAAGTGCAGAATAAAGACGTTTTGGGGTTTATTTCTGACTTTAAGTCGCATCTGCCCCACCACAGCGGCCCAGCCCTGGCGGCAAAAATGGCTTGCACGGAACAGTGAGCAAAAATAATAATTCCAAGACCACCCTATTTCACAACACACCTTCAACCAACGACACTCAAAAACTACCCGTTCACGCTAAGATCAATTTCGGGAGTTCTACTTACCCGAATTCAATTTCGTAAAGTTGTATGGATTCCATAACGACTTATCTGTCTACTCATATAATCAAAATCATAATCAAATCTCCCAGTTGTTACCAGATTTCCCTAGAATTTACTGTCTCCAATTTCGTCCAAATCTGGTCTAGGTTAGTAAATTCCAAGTTACTACCAAAAGTTTTATGACTCCAATTCTTTCTCCATTGACTTTTTCCTAACGACGGAATCATGTCGTTACAATAGATATCAATTTACCCATCACTCGTCCCCGAGTGATTAACTAGGAGAAAAGGGCTAAAGCAAAAATAGAGTAGTATCTAAATCATCGAATAACTGGGGATGTCTGTCCCATATACTTTTTTCTGTCGACTCTGGGCTACTAGAAGCTTAGATTGGATACTTCTCACCTTACCATAAACATATTCCACCAATCAACTCTCAAAGGTTTCACATCTTCAACCTCAAACCAACCAATTAAACACATACATCCTCTCATACAATGCCTCAATGAAGTCATCTCAATACTCGAGTGATAAATATTTTTGTATGTAAACTTAAATACAACAAAAGTGACTCCCAAAAACCACCAAAGTTGATCGTACACACGTCTACAACATGTTATCAAGAACCTTGACACAAACATCCGGACGAATCCTTTAGCACCTAAGCATGATAAAATTCCAAGTCAATACTCACTACAAATAGAAGTCAACCTGAATCAACCAACACACACTCATAATACCGAAACAATCATAGTTCTTAACAATATCTCCATCCCACAACATAAATTTTCATGAGTAAGTTATAACAAATTTGATCTTTAGAAATCATATACTCATCGAGGGATATGCCCAAGCATACAACCCGTCCAACAACACTATCGAAATGCTAGATTTAGTAATTATATATTACCTCTTAAGAACAATAGAATTGGATTCAATGATTGCCACATTCAACCACACATAATCAATATATGACCTTGACGCTAGATGAATATTAAGATTATAGGACAACCATAATTACACATGGTAGCTCTTCTATGAACTCTCATAAGTAAGGTGGTACATGTAGAACCACTGAAATACTTTTAACAACTCCAAGACAACACTAATTATGTCATTCGAAATAATCAAATCTTTCCAATCTTTCCACTCAACCAAGAGAACATCGCAGGATTTGGTACCCCTGATTCACCACTAGGGATCCACCCACAAAAGTGAAAACATACGAGAGCATAGCTAGTGAATCATACTCACAATACTAACAACCATCATAACACTCCGACCATTTACCTTATTATAACCCAATACTTTTTAAATGAAATCTTTCTTAGGTACTTAACAATCAATAGTAATAAACTTTACGACTCAACCGAGGTGTAAGTCCTTTTAAATGCTCAATATCGATACAATTGATCATTTCTCACCTTGCCAATTCATACCTCGACAACATATCTCACCACGAATGTAGACTTACAATGAAAAACATGAATTGTAAATTCAACTATATAACATAATCCCATTATTCATCAACATTAGCTTATGCCTTGAAGATTTTTATGAATTCATGGATCTTTGCTTATCATTGATTGCACCTCCATCGATCTTACAATATCTTTCGCTAACAATTCAATCGTACTCATTACTAAACTCAAAACAAAAACAAAATACTTATCATCACACTCGAGCTAATGTCTGTACACTCCTTTCTCAAGTCCTTTCCAATAATTTTTAACCAATTTGACGGCTTGTGACACTATTACCATAGCCACATCAACACGAAATAAATCATACGTCTCTGAACCCAATTATCACCCCTTTGAAGATATCTCTTCAGTCTTTGCAATCAAATAAAACATTCTTGCTCTAGCTTCTCTGTAAAGGTTGTACTACATTCCACTATATTTTCCTTCATTATAACTCTAGATCTTTTAAATTCTATTCGAGTGGTGTCCTACCATCGCTTATAATTTTCCATACAACCACGTTACTCACCAAGTATTAGAAAGCCACGACCTTGGATACTCGCAAGTCGTAATTACTATACAAAAATTCACTTAACCAATAATTTTATTATATAGTTGCATCCCGTCACAATCTATCACGAACTCTTATTTCCATTATGCTTCGTCAGCCTTGACTATCACTATGAAGTCAACCTTTTCATCGACATGACACCTCAAACTCAGGTATACTAATGAAATTCAAAGGACTAACCCAACTTATACGCACTTTCTTACTAAAATACTACAATTACCTTCACCCAAGTATACTCATTGGGACTTTCTTTATCTATAAGCTTGTCATTCCGGTATCCATCCACTCATTTATGGCTTAAGATATATTCACCAGTCCTCATACCACCCTCATTCTTCTTAACAAACAAGACAAGAGAACCCCACGGGGAAGCACTAGGACGGATAAAACATTTATCATGAAGCTCTTGGTTTTGAGCCTTAAGCTCTCTTAATTCTGCTGGAGCCATACGATACAGAGGGATGGAAATGGGGCGAGTGTTAGTTTTCAAGTCAATGCAGAAATCTATATCTCTATATGGAGGCATACCAAGCAAATCCGTATGAAACACTTGCTTAAAAGTCAGATACCATAGGAATAGACTCAATAGAGGGAGACTCAACCTCAACACCCCGAACATGAACAAAATAAGCCAAACAACCCTATCCTACCAGTTTCCTAGCTCAAATGGAGGATATGATCTTAGCTAGCTTAGGTTGTACACCCCTTCCCACACTAATCTTTCCCTATTGGAGATCTCTAGAGTTACCAACTTAGTATTACAATTAAGCCCAGTATAATAAGAGGACAACCAAATTATGCATAAAATTATATCAAGTCAGTCACATCCAGCATAATCAAATCAACTCAAATATAAAAATCCATAACCACAATAAGACAACACGATATACAAGGGTGACTATGACTGACTCTTCAACTGGGTAGAAACATGGATGGGGGCATCAAGTATATCACAAACCACATCAAATCTCAAATCAATTGAACTAACATGTACGAATAAATAGAACCCAGATCACACAAAACAATAGCCATCCGAGCACAAACAAGAGTAACACTAGTGACCACTGCATCATACACCTCAAACTTGGTCTTACTCGAAAAAGCATGTAACTGAGCCCTGTCGCCTTACGGGTAACCTCCTCGCCTGGCTGCACCACTCCTCTACTTGTATTACCATTTTTCCAGCCTCCACGGCCTCGCTGATTTCCTCCTCATATGCCCAGGTTCTCCATAATTTTAACACCCTTTATAACTTATATTTGATTGCTGAACACTGAATTAGATCGCGGGGGTTAGTTCAGGTACGATTTGGGGTCCATAATTGTGACTAGGGGAAAACATGAGAGATAGGGCTGAGATTCTGTATCGCCCTGTCCCGCTCTGGTGGGAGAAATCCCGCACTGGCGGTCTCGCTGTGGTGGGAAAATCCAATCCCAGCGGCCCTGACGGAAACAGAACCCCTGCCAACAATTTATGGGGTTCCTCTTTTTTCTATATTTCCCCTAGATTTTTCAGGTATAACTAGGCATTTAAGAAAATCATTTTATATTGTTTCAACACTACCACACACATATCCCCAGGATACATCCAGACTTTCACACGGTTATCAGTTGGTTGCAACGCACGTTCAGATTTCTCGCTTACAAACCACATCGTAATTTATCTAGACCCTTGCACCTAATCTCGTGATGACTTTCTTTTCACAACAAGTTTCACGACACTCAAGCAGTTACAACTTGCAGACAAGTCTAAATTCTTTAATTAGTTTGTTCCATAGACGAACATCAGTCATGCCTTATACGGTCCCTAAGGTCAGATACCAATTGAAACCTTCTCAGTTTCAATTAACTTGTTTGTGTCCCTTCAGCCGGGACTACGACGTCTAGTTCACTTTGTTGAGATACCAATTGGAATCGAGAGATATCAATTGGACTCAACTCATACCATAAGCAACAGTAGTAGCTAGCGAGCCCTACAAAACTGCTAACTTCTATCACAGAACTTGGTCGAACACAATTCTTAACCGCCTCAATCTTTAACTGATGGTAATCAGACCTTAAATCAGTCTTAGAGAAAAATCTATGAACCTTGCAATTGGTCAAAAATGTCATCTATCCGAGACAATGGATACTTGTTTTGAGTGGTGACCCTATTCAATTGTCGGTAGTCTATACACATCCTCTCTTACTAGTGATGGTGTTACCACTTTTGTTGTTCTAGTTTGGACCATAGAGTAAAGGAGGAAAGATACCAATTTTTATCACCCAGATACCAATTGAATTTAAGTCATAGCATGTAGGAGTAGAAAGAAGTGAGTTTTTTCTAAAGTCCTATAGCCTCTAGAAGAAAAGTACGGACTTCATCGTACCATTCCGCAAGACTCTACTAGACTCGTTTTGATACAATGAGATCAATGAACCTAGGGCTCTGATATCAACTTTATCACGACCTAAACCGTCGTGATTGGCACCCACACTAACCCTCTGGTGGGAGAACCATTACTACAACCCAAACTAACAAATTTTATGAAAACTAAGGCATTTAAAGTTACGGAAGCATGTTTAAATGACAATAAAAATGGAGTCCTTATAAACTCCAAAGTTTTAACAAAAAATTAGCCAAACTAATGCGGAAGAACAACCCCTAGAACTTAAAAGTCATTGTATCAAAACTCTACTAACGACAAGTCTAAGAGCAAGGGGTACAACCCCGAAACTAAACACCTTAAACAAATAGTCTGAGTCCGAAAAGAGTGGACTTAAACAAGAAAGATCCATGACAGCCTGAAAGATTTGGCTCACCATTGAATCCGGTCATGCTCAATAGTCACTTAGCTGAGGTCTATCAATAGCCGCACGAAGATGCCCTGTACTCAACAAAGAACAAGCAAGTGAAGTATCAATACACAACCACAGTGAACTGGTAGGATCACACGACTATCCCAATAAGTGAAACACATGCAAGTAACCACAACATTATAAAACATGCATATATCAAACATATACAATATTAGTCAACTATTACGAACAACGAACAGTTTCACAATTCTCACATATCACAGTTATATCAATTTAAAGCAACATACCGTCTTTCAATATCAATCATCATTAGATATGAACGAAATCATCACAAGTAGATACACAACACAATTCAATGGTCCTCTCACGGAACCCAATTCAATGGTCCTCTTATGGAACCCACACCCAAACTGTTAGTGTACCGATTCGTGGTACCCGATCCAATATTTATGCCGTAACATGGCAATCGATCCCATAATTATGCCAGAACGTGGCGACCGATCCCATATTTATGCCAGAATGTGACAACCGATCCAAGTTAGTGTGTCCGAACGTAACACCCAATCCATTCAACAAACCACAATCACAATCACAATGTATATTCTCACAATCATACAACAAGAGGTGATTCATAGCATACAATTATTCAATTATCCTCATTTACGATTAGGGTGATCAATAATGTAACATTTGCATACTTACATGCAGTATAATGAGCAATTACAAACATATATCACACCAACATGAAATCACAACCATCACATACCTCGAATCCAAGCTTGAATCCCCTAAGGCACTTGAATCTTCCCTTTTCGAATTCTTCCCGCTTGTTCGTGGTCTAAAAAATACAATTAACGCAAGGATCAATAAATGAGGCTTAGTTGCCCGAATCATAATCAATATTATCAACCCTAGATCAAACTTTGATTCTCATACCCATATTAGGGCTTTTTTCACCATTAACTTCAAATCAAACCTTTCTCCAATGATAATTACCCAAGAAACTACGTTCTACGGATCGAAAAGCGGATTCAGGAAGTTAAAACCTTACTTTTAGCCTCAAGAATGGTGAAAAATGATCAAGAACTCATCTGGGGTCGTTCCTTAGCTCTCAAAGTCAAAAAGTGCAGAATAAAAATGTTTTGGGGTTTATTTCCGACTTTAAGTCGCGTCTGCCCCGCCACTGCGGCTCCTCCCTGGCGGTAGAAATCCCCGCCAAAGCGGCTTATACAGAACTGTGAACAAAAATAATAATTCCAAGACCCCATTTCAAAACACACCTTCAACCAACGACAATCAAAAACTACCCGTTCATGCTAAGATCAATTTCGGGAATTCTACTTACCCGAATTCAATTTCGTAAAGTCGTACGGATTCCTTAACGACTTATCTATCTATTCATGTAATCAAAATCATAATTAAATCTCCCAGTTGTTACCAGATTTCCCTAGACTTTACTGGCTCCGATTTAGTCCAAATCTGGACTAGGTTAGGAAATTCCAAGTTACTACCAAAAGTTTTCTGACCCCAATTCTTTCTCCAGTGGGTTTTCCCTAACGACCAAATCAGGTCGTTACAATATACAAAAGAAAGCAATTGTATAATCTGTTCCGGTATACATATACAAAAGAATCAATTGTATAATTTGTGTTTGTATAAAGCGAGAAAGAGAGAAGACAAAAGAAAACTGGGTAGGGGAAGATTGTATTTGTATAATCATAGGTGTATATGATGAAAATATATGCATTTGTATTTGTATATACAATTTTCTCTCGCTTTATACAAACACAAATGCAATATATACATTTGTGTTTGTACAAAGTGAGAAAGGCCAGTGAGAGTGTGGAGTGAGATCTGGGAGAGGGGAGAAAGGGGAACGAAAATATATGTATATAGATAATTTTCTCTCGCTTTATACAAACACAAGCGTATTTTATACATTTGTGTTCGTATAAAAGCGAGAGAGACGAGGGAGACTGCTCAGCAAGAACGAGAGTGGCGACCGAGACTCACCAGGGAGAGAGGCGAAATATCAACTTGTTGTGGGGTACAATTAAATCAAACTATGGTTATAGTATTTAATTTGAATTAATTGTTTGCTATTATATACAATTTTATCAATATTTTAAAAATGTACACGAAAAAATATGTTTAGAAATTATTGTTTTATTGAATTTCATTGAAGATCTAGGGTCATCAAAGAGGCTAATAAAAAATAGAGATACACTCCAATGATCTTTAGCGGCAATTAATTAAGGGCAATATCTTAAATTGTCGGTGATATGTACTTTTAGCAGTAATTAACACTTTTTCTATATGTCCCTAAAACCCTTAGCGATATTGAATCCAATGACAATTAACTAATTCGATAAAAGCTTTAACGCTCTTTGTTAATATGTATATTTATTGGCGCTAAAAGATATTTTTGTGGTAATAAGAAAATGGTCAAATACATTCTTTAACTTTGTAAATCAGAGTGGATATATTTATAAAATACGTCGTTCACGCAAAGGGTCAAATTTATCATTTTCGTTAATGGAATATTTACTGAATTAAAATAAATTTTATTTCACCGCTCTTCTACTCATCAGTAATAAAATGAGTGTGACTCGTATCTGAATAAAATAGGGATTGAGTTTTTTTTTTTTTGTTGTTGGGTTAAGTAGAGATAAAAATAAATTGATTAGGTAACATTTTAAAGTTGCATAATATTTTTGAAATTAAAATTTAATTTTAAGATTTTTAATGATTCAATTTGTTAATGAAAAAAACAAATATGCATCAATCTAACATAGATATATATGTATTATTTATTAGACGTAAGAGTAGATATACATGAATTTTTTAACGAAGCTTCAAATTGCAATAAATTTATGCCTGTGCCCTTAAAAGTAAAATATAAAAATTGTTTAAAAAGCTACAATTAATGAAGGGGTAAAACTGTGTTCAGATAGAAGTCATTTTTATACTATATGTTTTCAAAATTCAGTGTAAGAATATAAGAAAGTTTTGGGGGCCAAATTTTTAGTGAAGATGTAAAATAGCTAATCAAGGTAAGATATGCAAAATGGCAATTTGATCAAACAAACAATTATGTTTATACGGCAGCAATAGAAGATTCACATTAAGCCAATCATTTGACTTTTATTGTCAACTTCAAATACTCCTGAGTTCATTTTTATTTGTCATAATTTAATTTATTATACATATTAAAAAAATAATTAATGATATAGGTATTTACCAAATTATTCCCTATTGAATGATGTCTTGAAAAATAATATGAAAAATAAGTATTTAATGTTTGATGGTAAAACATAGAAAAAAATTTATTGTCTTTTTTTTATATGACAAAAATAACAAGTAAATATGAAAATTTATTTTAGAAATAAGTGACAAGTAAAAGTGAACGGAGGAAATAACAAATAAGTATGGTTGAAAATATTGATTAAATTGAGCGTGTCTCAATATTTGTCAAGACTTGTAAGATAATTTGATGTGAAGAAAAATAATTTGCAAAAGGTAAATTGGAAAGTCAAGTTTTATTTGAAGATTTTTTATCTATTAAATTAAAAAGGGCTTTTAAATAGATCTATAAATGAGTAGTGAAGAATAAAGAAGGAGATCAGGTTATAGGTAAATGATAACAAAATACGCTAATGTTTATTTGAAAGTTACTAATTTGCAGGAATTAAGCATATTTTTCTAAGTCTTAAGTAAAATAGATAAAGCACAAGTAACATATTATTATTAATTAATATTTAAAAAATGTACAAGAAAAACTATGTTTACAAATTATTATTTTTATCGAGTTCCATTATTGAAGATCTAGAATTATCAAAGAGGCAATTAAAAAATAAGAAAAAAATTAAATGTATTTCTTAGCTTTACGATTTAAAATGAATATACTCCTTATTAGAAAAAAAAAAAAAAAAAAAAAAAAAGAGACCCCCGCTATCTGCCAAGAGGTGCATTACCCTTTAGAAGATACTTTGATTTTATATATTTACTTTTCTTTTTAGTTATTTTAAAAAATTACGTATTTTTATATTAAATCATAATTTAATTTTAATATTCATTTTATTTTTAATGAAATGACTAATAATCACACAAATATTTATCATTTATTTTAGAATCACAAATATTAAAAGTATTTGTTATTTATTTTTATGCAAAATCAAACTTATACACGCAAGTGACGCGGGAGCGTAGCTTTTTAAAAGTCATGCATGATTGCAATTGTTGGGTGTGTTTCTCAAAGCAACAACTCAGTATACATGCATTGTACTTGCTGGTTAGCAATATAGAATATATTTTTAATATTTTAAATAAATGAAATGGTCCTTGCTGCTGCAGATTTTTTAGACTTTTACTTGCAATCTTCTTTGAAATCAAAACTACATGTTTATATCGATTCCTCGAGAGACTTTGTGCCCAACTTATTTTTATTTAACATGTATAACAGTGTAGACCTATAAACATTTTTTTATATGCTAGTATGCACGTTTTTATAAGTTTATATATTTTTTGTACGAGATAGATATGAGTTCGTGTAAAGCATGGGTTCAAAATATATAATTCAATTTATTTAAATTTATTTGGCACAACTAACATTAAGAGAGTCAAACAAATTTTTATATATAATTTTTAAATATTTTAAGTTCTTAATTAATGTAATTTATAATAGTTTTGACGTAATTTCAATTAATATATGTTACTCACTCTGTTTAAATTTTTAGCTTTTGGGATAGGTACATTATCCACGAGCGACCATCAAATTTCGTTATGAAACAAACAAAATCAAAAGTTCAAAGGTCTAACTTTTTTTAATGTCATTTGTGAACTAAACCACTAAGATTTTTTTTTTTTTAAAACCCTCGAATAACCCGCATCCGCTACAACGGCCTTCGGGTGAGCACTCTGTGGTGAGCAGCACTTTGTGCGCACTGGGTAAACTTCCCACTATGTAATAGCCTGCAAACTACACAGGGGATGTAAACCGCACTAGGCAAGCCCCATGCGATAGGCTCGACTTAGAAAGCATTGAGGGGGGATCGATCCCGGGTCATCCGTGTGGATAACCACCCTCCAAACCAACTGAGCCATCCCGAAGGACAACTAACTAAGACATTTTCATCCAGCTAAACTTGTGACCAATTCAATAATAAGAAGATTTGGTCATTTGCCTAAATTTGCATAATTGAACAAGCATAATCTTATCAATTTTCCAAATTCCAATTACGTAGCACCAAAGTACCTTTTGCCTGTGTGAGACGTTGCGTTTGTTCACATTGTTAGTTCCAAATTCAATAAAAAAAAATAGAGAGTTATCAGATTTTTATTTTAAAAAAAAAATTTACTCATAAAAGTAGGAATAATACCGTGTACATCTTATACTCCTTAAAACTTAACTATAAAATTACACCAAATTCGTTATTATCGTACAGGATCAAAGTCATCATATTTATAAAAGGGGTGAAATTTCGTGAAAATCATTTATATTCCCTAATTTTACTTTAAAAATCAAACTCCCCTCTCAACTTTGAGAAATCACCCCCCTCCCCCCCTCTTTAGTTGTGTTTTCAAAATGTCTATCGTACCATTACATTACCAATCTTTATCTTCTTCTTCTTTTTTACTTTTTCTTAAAATCATAATATTTTTATATTTTAATCATTAATTGTGTATATAATCTCATGTCGTTCTATAATAAACCAAATGAATAGAATAAAATATAATGCTTATAATTTGAAGAGAAAATGGCCGAATGACCTCCGAATCCATTAGTCAATTCCCAACTATATATCAATACTTTACGAGGGTTCTATTACCCTTTTGAACCTTTTATTTTTGATATTTTGTAGCTCTTAAACGCTGACATGTCCAAGAAGGTGAATACACTTTTCTTAGGCGCGTAACAACTTATCTAAAGTATATAATTTGCATTTTAAATCCACGTGTAAGATGAAATCGGCCTAAAATTAAGGCTTCCAATTGTAGCTTGCATTTTTTGGCCATTTTTTCGAAAAAATCTTCTTTCTTCTTCCTCTTTTCTGCCATTTTCAAAGCTTGAGTTTTATCATCTTCCAATGGTATCTTCCATTTGAAAGCCTGATGTTGTGGGGGTTCGTAATCCTCTATAATGCTCTCCGATTTCAAATTTAGTGTTCAAAATTTTTCTTACCTATCAAAATTATAAAAATTTTGGGTATCGAGATTCATCGATAAGGTTTGAAATTTCTTCTCCTTGTCGATCTCCATAATATAAGTTATTTCCCACTTCAACTCATAAACACAAAATCGCAGAAAATGTACACGCATTATTTTCCTCCTCCATCTGAGAAGAAGAATCATGAAAATGCTTTTCTCCTCTCCATCACTAGATCTGGCCCTTCAAGATTAAAAAAAATTGTCAATTTTTACTCACTTGGTCACCATAACTATGTATTCTTCTGCTAATAGAATATCCTAAGCAAAAATGAATGTTTGAAAAATTAATTCTTGAAATGGTAAAAAGTGAAGTACTAAGAAAAATCATTTCTGAATGTACAAAAATTACTTGTCATTGGAGTTGTAGAAGAAAGATTGATACACAATTGAATCATACAAATTATTGGTTAGTTTGAAATTAGAAATTTCATCCTAATTTAAACAGAAAAGTAAAGGATGGGCTCACTAGATCTGAAATATGAAGAAAAATATAAGTGATAGGAGTGGGCCCCGCGCGTGTATACAAACATGTGTATATATCTGGTTAATGTCAAAAGATCAGCGTTTAAGGGTTATAAAATATCTAAAATAAAAGGTTTAGGGGGATAGTAGAACCCCGTGAAGTATTATTGTGTAGTTGAGAATTGGCTAATATGTTAGGGGGTCATTTGACCATTTTCTCTTTTAACGAAATCCATAATGTGATGCAAGTAATAAAAATAAAGAGAAATTTCATAACAATTTCTTAAAAGATTATCTGTCTATATTGTAAATAAATTTTAAATTATAATTAGAAATATTTCATTAATGACAATCAAAATTCATTTATCGACATGACTAATAGAGAACAGAGATAAGCATAATTAAATAAATGTGCAATTTTAACTTGACTTCAACTGTCATCTAGACCCTCCAATTTTGGGTGTGCATAATTAGACACTTAAACTTATATAAAATAACAAGTAAACACGCCCGTTCTACATGACAATTAACATGAGATACACTCGAGCTTATTTGTATTATGCCAAAAATTAAATATTCATGCACATAAATACATTCATACATTCATGGTTAATATATGTGATATCAAAATAACAATCACAAAAAAGTAATATTAGATTTTGCAACAAATCAATAAAAAAATTATTCTACTTATAAATTAATAATGTCACGACTTAGACTGTCGTGATTGGCACTCACACTAACCCTCCGATGGAAGAACCACAACAGCAACCCAAACTAAACAGCTTAACCAAAACTAAGATATTTAAAGATACGGAAGCAGGTTTAAATGTTAAGGAAAGAAATAGGGAGTTCCCATAAACTCCAAACAAAAGTCTAACAACCAAAACAAATGTGAAATAATACCTAGAACCTGAAAGTCAATGTACCAAAACATCTAAAGTTCAACAAGTCTAAGAATATGGGTACAACCCAATTAAACATAAGAAATCCTAATGCATTAGTACGAAATGTAGACATAGACGAAAATAGAACTCATGGCAGCCCGGAAGAACTAGCTCACCCTTGAATTCGATATGATCACTCATCTTCTAAGCGAGGTCTTTCAATAGCCGCTTGAAGATACCCTGTACTCAACAAAGAAAGAGCAAGTGCAGTATCATTACACAACCACAATGTACTGGTAGGATCATGCGGCTATCCCACTAAGTGCAACATACATAAGCCATTACAACATAATAAACATGCATACACCAAACATATACAATATCAACATCATTTACGAACAACGTACAATTTCACAATTCTCAAGATATACAGTTATGTCAAGTCAATGGTCCTCTCATGGAACTCACACCCAAATTATTAGTGTACCGATACGTGGTACCTGTTCCAAGTTAGCGTGTCGGATCGTGACACCCGTTCCAATATTTATGCTGGTACGTGGCAACCGATCCCAATTAGTGTGTCGGAACGCAACACTCGATCCATTCAACAAGTCACAATCACAATCACAATGTGCATCCTCATAATCATACTATCAAGTCATGATTCATGACATATAATTATTCAATTATCATGAATTTACGAATAATAAAATCAACAGTGCAACATTCGCATGCACACATGCATTATAATGAAGCATGAACAAATATATATCACACAACATGAAATCACAACCATCACCCACCTCGAACAAATATGTGCCTACCAAAGTGGACAATACAAAGAAAAAGGTAATATGAGTAGTATAGATGCTGAAGTACTAGCAGTAATATATGGACTGAATAGTTTTAAATTATACATTTTAAACAAACAGGAAGTATTAGTTAGAACAGATTGTGAAGCAATAGTAAAATTTCACGAAAAAATAAATAGTAAAGCTAGCACTAAAAGAAGATGGTTAAACTTCATAGATATAATATCTATATATAATAATATTGTTTTTGAATATGTTAAAGGGAAAGGTAATGATTTAGCAGATAAATTAAGTAGACTACAATTAAAAACTAACTAGTTCTTATTACAGTATGAGACCAAGCATGAGACCAACTGGCCAACAGTCAGAAGACAAAGGCAAGGGCATCTTGACGGATACTTATGCTCAGACTTTATTAGGAAGACAAAATTTCAGACCATTAAGTACAACAGACAACTTAATGGAGAGAATTTATTTTGGTAAGTATAATTTAATTTCATATCCTAAGTGTAATTTATCATTTAGAATAGTTCCAGACTGTAATTTAGATAAGGCTCAACAATTTTTAATAGATAACTTATGGATTGCATACAATTAAAAAGACACTAAGTATTTTATAGCAGCTTCTAATGCTTTATGTCAATACTTTTCAGACAAAAATAAAGATAATAAATTTAAATATTATGTAGTTATACATGGTAAAACCAAATGTATTTTTCAAACCTGGATAGAAGTAATAGATTCTATAAATGGGAGAAAAAAAACCCACTTTTTAAAGGTTTTAATAATTTTACTGAAGCTTTAGACTATGCAAGAGGAATACTTGGGCCTAATTATTATATTTCACCAGCTCTTAGACAAAGCACAAACCAAATACCTCAATACAATATCCAAAAAGATTCAGACAAAATAATATTTTGTGATCATTGTTCTGCTATGACTGAGGGTTTCAAGAGACTCAATGCTAAAAATGAAATCCTTATTCAAGAAAATATGAGGCTAGTAAAACAACTCGAGACATTTCAGAGCAAATACTATCCAAGAGCAGAAAGTACTACTCAGCCAAGAACAAACAATACTACGGAGAAAGAAGACATGAGTTCTCCATCTCTTGTAAAAATGGATGAGACGGGTGTGCATTCCCCTCTGAATGCTAAGAACTCCACTGTATCGGAGCACGATACAGCTAATCCGGTTCAAACGGTGACCGATAAAGACTTATCAAATTCGTTAATGGCTGTCACTTTGCCAAAAAGTGAAATAGAGGAATCTTTTTCCTCACAAAGGAGATTACCTAAATATTTTCAGAAAGACTCATTAAGAAAAAAACGAAGCTTTGAAAAAGAAAAAAAATGAAAAATTAGAAAAAATAATTAAACAAACGTTAGAAAAAAATTTCAAGACAAGAGCCAAGACAAACATATTATTAAAGACAGTCCTAGTCCAAGTAATGGTTCAGAAGATAATATTCACAGTCCTTCATTATCGGACGAAGAACAGATAAATAATATTCAAGACTCTCAAGATCCTTATGATGATAATGACTCAGGCATGAGTTTTGACACCATTGCATTACATAATCTAGACACTTAATCATTTTATATTTCTTAGACACTTAACTATTATATATTACTTCATTCCATATCATATACTATATAATTGAAGCAAAGACAAGTTACTAAAAATAAGATGGAAAAAGAATGGGATGGAAATGGCAACAAGATATGGGCAAGCAAATTCAAAGTCAAAGAAATCAACAATGGCATGTGAATAAAGAAGAAGATAAGATGGATGGCAAAAAATTTCAACGGAAACCAAAGTCATAAAGTCACAAGATAAAGGGCAAAATAAGACAAGTCACAACTACTACAAAGTCAAGAATGGTATGTCACTATTACTAAAAAAGCTAAAAAAGCTATGGGAATAAGAAGACAAAAGAAGAAATATTAAATTAGTAGGTGGGGATGCCCACTACGTGTCTTGTAATATTAGTATATAGGAGTATTAGGTGGGGATGCCCACTACGTGTCCTGTAAAAATGAATGTGTTGTCACTTTATCACTACCCTCCAAAAGAGGAAAAAACTGTTGACATAGCACACGTAGGTATAATAATTGAGTCTGTAATATAAGTCAAAAGATGAAATTAATAATGCATGTGACGATGGGGCCCAATGAGCACCCGACTAGCATTATTAAGGGAATTTTATCAAGAGTGTGGGCCCAAAAAAAATAATAGAGGCCACGTAGTAAATTGAGGACCGTTCCTTTGGTTCTCTTGTGTTTATAAAAGGTAGTAGTAAGAGTTGGAAAGACAGAATGAAAAAAGCAGAGGAAAAACCATAGTGAGAAAAAAGATCCAACAGCCTTTCTACCTCCATACTCCTTTATGTACAAAAAATCTTCTATTGCATATTAAAGCTTGTGAAATAATATAAGTGTGTTTGAGTATTAAAGTTTTCAAAGTTTTTTCAAAGTCCTTCGGGGGTTCCCGAAAGGGAAACCTCTCTCCGTTTATCATGTAAGTTTTACGATGTTTACTTCCCAAAATTCCCCTAAAAAATATGTTATTAATTTTTTAAGTTGATAGTTTTAATGTAATTATTGTACATGTGTTAAAAAATTACCCTTAGTATCTAGTTAGCTCCTTAACTTCTTAATAACGACTATGGATTAACTTGTAAATTTCTAGGATTCTTGGCTTTTACAGTCCGCTTGATGAAAGGACGAATTTGTTGCCAGTTTTTATATCCGGGGTGTGGTTAAAGATGAAATTGTTAAGAACACAGGTTAAGAAGAAGAGATGAACTAGGTAAAATAAAAAACAAAAACAAAAATTAAAAAAATAAAAAAAATAAAAAATAAAAAATAAAAATAAAACATGGGGAAAATAGGGAATTAAGTCATAAATTAGCATGATTTATTATATTAATATATTGGTCAAAAGTCATAAGTCATAAGATAAAGTAGACAAATATTAAATATATTTTTTGTAGTATTTACACGTAATATTTGTTTACTCTTATTCTAACTAACCATTAGTTTATACTTGCCCACACTTGCCCATACTCTTTATATATCTTTATATATTTATATATATATATACATAGTTATATTTTTATATAGATTAATATTTTAAATAGATACTTCTTATAATGTTTTTGTCTTTTTCTACTACTTTTTATATATATTATTTAGTCTTTATTAATTTTTGTATTTATATTCTACTATTATTTATATATTTTTACTGTTGTTACCTGTTTTTACTGTTTACTTTGTTATCCGCTAATATATATATATATATATATATATATCTGTGGCGCAGTATTTACTATTTTTTTTATCGTATTTACCGTATTTTTACAGTGTTTACTGTTTTTACTGTATTTACTATTTTTACTGTATTTGCGTAGTATTTACCGTATTTTTACAGTGTATATCAGTATTTACCGTATTTTTACAGTGTTTACTGTTGTTACTGTATTTACTGTTTTTACCGTACATCTAAGAGTTATATTTGGACAAATTAAGTTTAATAGATCCAGAAGTTAGTAGTAATATTAGGGGGGATATTATAGGTTATGATCATGATATAATTTTGTATAATGAAAGAATACATTGGATAAACAAACATATTTAAAAAGAAGCTTATTTATTAGGATAATTAATGCAAAATATAATTCGAAGATATAGAGAATTAACTCAGTGGCTTATAAAAGAAAAATACCATAACACATACCTTTAGACAAGAATTAGAAATAAAATGACAACTAACCTTAGAAGGATCATATTACGACTTAAATTATCTTAATAGGGAATTAAACTATATTGAGCAACAGATTGAAAATTCTAAACTAAGAATAAGATATTACGAACAAAAAATTAAATATATACATTTTGGATAAAATACATGCCTTTAGAATATATTAAAAGAATAAGATTAGTTTACAGTTGGTTATACGACGAAATACAATATAGATTCGAACTTAAAAATACTCTTAAAACATTAGTAGAATATTTAGATTGGACAGAAGGACTATTAGCTAAAGAAAAATTCAGACCCTATCTAAGTTATTCATTAATAGAAAATACCAATATTATAGACTCATTAGTAGAACATAAAAATAATCTTACTAAAGAAATAAATAACATTAAATTACATATAAAATATACCATGAATAGGATAGAATGCTATAAAAGAATTAGTCAAGTTAAAAGTCCACTAGGATAGAAAAATAGATCCGTTAAGGCATCTTGAATATTTAGACTTAAAAATACATCCCGAAAAGAAATACAGATCGCTACACAAAAATAATATTTTAAAGTGTAATTTTTCTGAAGGAGAACATATACTACACTCTGAAAATAAGCAATATAATAAGTTAATAGACTTAACAATATATCTTAGTGAAAAAAATTCAACAACAAGACAAAATTGTAGTAAAACTTTTAGAAAAAATAGAGGTAGTGCAAAATAAACAATTTAAAATATTAGATAAATTAGAAAAGAATTTAGACTTCTTAAAAGCACAAGAATTAGAAATAGATAGAAAAATTCAATATCTAAATACAAAATTTAATTTAGAAAAAATACCTACTAAAATAGAAATAGAAAAACTGGTAAAAACTATAATAGAAAAGCCTAAAAATTAGAAATTAAAAATACTCAAGTAGTAACGAAAATCATAGAACAAGTAGAAAAAATAAATACTGAAATTAGTCATTTAAAAGAAATAATCATAAGACTTGAAAGGATCTCACTCTCATGAGTGAAGAAGATCCTAAACTTATGTTAATGCATATGGGATTAATAATTGTAGGAATAAAAGGATTAACTAGAAAGAATTTAGGATCCAAAGTTCTAATTGTATTATACGATGATAGATGGTCAGATTTAAAGAAATCCATAATTGGCTTAGCCGAAGTAGACATGACAAATAATGGAGAAATTGTTTATATTAGTCCAGACTTTTTAATTAATCTAAAAGAATTTGGAAAACATATTAAAATAGGAATCCAAACTAAAGGATACGAAGAAATGAGTATTGGAAATAATTTATTAATGTGTATAGGTTTTATAGGAAAAATGACTTTAAGTAGTAACACAAAATTTAAACTCCAAGTAAACGATATAGTAGAAATTATGGGTAACAAAGGAATAAAACTAATAAAATCAATAAAGATCAATCCAGAAGAATATGCAGGATTAGAGTGGAATCTAGACAAATTAAGTAAACCTAAAGTATTTGCACCAGAACAACACTTAATGTACACTAGCTCAAAAGGAGAGATATCGATTAGGTTTACAGACTATAGTTACACAAGTCAAAAAGAATTAGATGATAATGAAACTGAAACT
This sequence comes from Solanum pinnatisectum, assembly GCA_035578085.1. Lineage (NCBI taxonomy): Eukaryota > Viridiplantae > Streptophyta > Magnoliopsida > Solanales > Solanaceae > Solanum > Solanum pinnatisectum. The sequence continues at coordinate 18,664,985 of CM069077.1, forward strand.
ACCATAGACACAGAACAAGAAGAATTTATGAATATAGAATTAATACAAGAAGGATACGAGGTAGAAAGAGCTATAGAAGAAGCAAAAAGACAATACCAAGACAATAACCATACGTTTTTAAATGTAAAGGATGTAAAAAAGGTAAAATGGATATAATGGAAACAATAGAACATTTTAAAATATGTCAGGAAAGAGATGATAATTTAGCATATAGAACAAGCGAATTAGAAGACATAAATGAAGAAAATGAAAAGCAAGAAACCTTATCCACAACTAGTTACAAAGAATTAATGGAAGAAGCAACTAGCTCTCATAGTGCAAGTCCGTTCCAAAGAACAACAACAGCACCAAATATTAACTATAGTACAGGTAATTTATCCAGAAAACCATGGGTTAGACATGATCAAGAAATAAAAGATAATATTAGACCAGCAGGGAAAAAAATGCCTATAGAAGAATCTATTAGACTACAAAAAGGAGGAAATAAAGGAAAAATATTAAACATAGCAGCACATGATCCACAAATGTGGAGTACGGTAATAGACTTATGGAAAGGAATAGTGGTAGCAGATTTAATTAAAAATTATCAAGAAACTGATGCTGAGACTATGTATAGATATTTAGAGACGTTTTTAGGAGAATCTTGTAAAACAGTATGGGAATCTTATAAACAAACTTTTCCACAAGAATTCCAAGCACTGATAGAAATAGGACCAAATCCATATAATTTTACTAATAAAATACATGTGTTATTAACAGGAGAAGACCCAAATAGTGGATAAGTGATATAACAAAGAAGTGCTCTAATAAAATTAGAACAGTTAAGTATATCTAATTGGATACATATAAAGAATTTTCTTAAAGACTATTTTTACTATTGTACTATTAGTGGAAATACATTTAATGAAGAATTAGGAAAAAAGTTATTTAATAAGCTACCAGGAGCTTTAGGAAGAGAAATAGAAGAAAGATGGTATAAAAGATAAGGAGTGGTGCAAGACCCTACACTTTTATGGTCTATAGGACAAAAAATAAATCATATAATGGAAATACTAACAGAAAAATGTACAAATATACAAATACAAAAACAATTAAAACAAAATGAAATGGGCTTTTGCAAGGCAATGATATACACTACCCAAAGTTATGATAAAGAACCTAGAAAATATAAAAGAAGAATTGGATATAACCGAAGACCCTATAGACATAAAAATATTTCTTAAGAAAATCTTCAGCTAGAAAACCATACTTAAATAGAGATAGATGTGTTAGAAAATATAGAAATGATAGGAATTATAAAAATAAATTAGAATGTTATACTTGTGGAAGTATAGAACACTTAGCCAATACATGCCCAAAAAAGAATAACATGAAAACTAGAAATTCTCAATTAATAGAAGACTTTCAAGAAACCTTATTAAATGTAGATGAATATATGTCAGACACAGAAAGTATATATTCTGTGGTAAGTATAGAGGCCGCAGAGGAAAGAGACATTCAATTAGACACGTCTGATTCAGAGGATGATAATTTAATTAATGAAATAGGATTAGAAAAATTAAAACTAAAAGAAGAAGATTTAAATTATATAATGATGAACATATATCAAGATTGTAATCATGAATTTGAAAGACAAAAAGGAATAGATAGCAATCAATGCAGTATCTGTAAATGGTATCCTAGTAAAATAAATAGAGCTAAATGTAAAAATTGTTAGATGGAAGCATGTATAAGTTGTATAGAAAATAAATTAAAACAACAAGTAGCCAAAAAACAAGAACAAGTTCAAACAAAAGACCATGCTACTAATCTAAGACTAATAACCTTAGAAACTAGAATGAATGATTTAGAACAAAGACTAATTACAATAGAAAAAAGGAAAACAAAAAATAGATATAGATAATATACAATCACAAGGTACAATACATTTAGATCAAATAGAAAGTGAATTAATGAATATTGAAGAAAATAATACTAGTTTATATGCAATGAAGATAAAAATTTTGGAACAATAAAAATACTAGTAAGAATAAAAATAAAAGATATAGAAATAGAAACTTTAGCATTAATAGACACAGGATGCACTAGTTGCCTTCTTAATAAAAAGATATTGCCACATAATTTAATATCAACTTTAAAAATTTTTAAGGAACCTATACAAGCAATACAAATGGATGGAACGTATAATTTTTACAACCAGTATATAGAAAAAGCACAAATAAGTTTTATAAATACTTGTAACGAGTTCTATAAACCAACATATAATATGTATAAAATATTAGTAAGAGATCTTAATATTAAAATTAACTTAGTACTAGGTTTACAGTTTCTTATACAAAATAACGAAAGCTGTTTATTTTGTAGAGACGGAATAATGTTATTTAGAAATACAACATATACTCCAGTACAAATTAATAAAATACCTACCAAAGAACTGCTTAAAAAAGATAAGTCAGTAAACATTAAGTGGAAGAGTATATATTAAAAGAGTTGGTTTCAAATATATTGTAAATCCTACTCAGTATTCCCTCTCTCGTTTAGTTAAATCATGCTAATTTATGACTTAATTCCCTATTTTCCCCATGTTTTATTTTTATTTTTTATTTTTTATTTTTTAATTTTTGTTTTTATTTTTTATTTTTGTTTTTGTTTTTTATTTTATCCAGTTCATCTCTTCTACTTAACCCATGTTCTTAACAACTTCATCTTTAACCACACCCCAGATATAAAAGCAGGCAACAACTTCGTCCTTTCATCAAGCGGACTATAAAGGCCAAGAATCCTAGGAATTTACAGGTTAATCCATAGTCGTTATTAAGAAGTTAAGGAGCTAACCATATACTTAGGGTAAATTTTTTAACACATATACAAAAATTTACATAAATTTTACAACTTAACATAAAAAGATAACATATTTTTGGGGGAAAATTTTGGGAAATAAGCATCATAACAACTTACATGATTAACGGAGAGAGGTTTCCCTTTTGGGAACCCCCGAAGGACTTTGAAAAAACTTTCAAAAACTTTAAAACTCAAACACACTTATTATTATTTCACAAACTTTATTATACAAAAGAGGATTTCTAGTACATAGGGATTATGGAAGGAAGAAAGGATGTTCTACTATTTCCTTTACTTTTCTCACTCGTTTTTTCATTGTCTTTCTAACTCTTACTACTGCCTTTTATAGACACAGGAGAACCAAAGGATCTGTCCTCAATTTACTACGTGGCCTCTATTATTTTTTGGCCCACACTTTTGATAAGATTCCCTTAATAATGCTAGTCGGGTGCTCATTGGGCCCCATCGTCACATGCATTATTAATTTCATCTTTTGACTTATATTACAGACTCAATTATTATACCTACGCGTGCTATGTCAATAATTTTTCCCTCTTTTAGAGGGTAGTGATAAAGTGACAACACACTCATTTTTACAGGACACGTAGTGGGCATCCCCACCTAATACTCCTATATACTAATATTATAAGACACGTAGCGGGCATCCCCACCTACTAATATTAATATTTCTTCTTTTGTCTTCTTATTCCCATAACTTTTTTAGCTTTTTTGGTAATAGTGACATACCATTCTTGACTTTGTAGTAATTGTGACTTGTCTTATTTTGCCCTTTATCTTGTGACTTTATGACTTTGGTTTCCGTTGAAATTTTTTGCCATCCATCTTATCTTCTTCTTTATTCACATGCCATTGTTGATTTCTTTGACTTTGAATTTGCTTGCCCATATCTTGTTGCCATTCCCATGCCATTCTTTTTCCATCTTATTTTTAGTAACTTGTCTTTGCTTCAATTATATAGTATATGATATGGAATGAAGTAATATATAATAGTTAAGTGTCTAAGAAATATAAAATAGTTAAGTGTCTAGATTGTGTAATGCAATAGTATCAAGACTCATGCCTGAGTCATCATCTTCATAAGGGTCTTGTGAGTCTTGAATATTATTTATATGTTCCTCATTTACTGTGTTTTCTGAATTCTACAAATATTTACTGTTTTTACATCTAAGAGTTATATTTATTTTACAAATATTTACTGTTTTTACATCTAAGCGTTATATTTGGTATCAGAGCGAGAAGTTTTTGGGAACAATTACCTATATGGAAAGACACCCTTCATTTAGAAATATAAGATTTATATATTGGAATTTATATAGAGAATATAATCTAAAAAGAGTAGTTGTATCAAGGAAGAAACAGATAGAAAATAAATATAATATTAAGACTACTAAAGATTTAGATAACATACTAGATCCGAAATTCATAAATAATATAAGGTAGGAAATACAAGGTTACTATAGTGACATAGATTGGTGTAATACGAGGATAAGTTGGATACATAAAAATTTAAAAAAGGAAGCAATTTTGTTAGGATAATTAATGCAAAACATAATTCGAAGATATAAACAATTAGCGTTGTGGCTTATAGAAGAAAAATATCATAAAACAGAACTTTTAGATAGAGAATTAGAACTCAGACAACAAGCCTTAGAAAAATCCTTAGAAGAATCAAACCAAAATATAACATACTTTCATAGAGAATTAGACTATATTGAACAACAGATAGAAAATTCTAAGAGAAGAATAAGATATTACAAACAAAAAATTAAATATATACATTTTGGATAAAATACATGCCTTTAGAATATATTAAGAGAATAAGATTAGTTTATAGTTGGTTATACGACGAAATACAATATAGATTTGAACTTAAAAATACTCTTAAAACATTAGTAGAATATTTAGATTGGACAGAAGAACAATTAGCTAAAGAAAAATTCAGACCCTATCTAAGTTATTCATTAATAGAAAATACCTATATTATAGACTCATTAGTAGAGCATAAAGATAATCTTACTAAAGAAATAAATAACATTAAATTAGATATAAAATATACTACGAATAAGATAGAATACTATAAAAGAATTAGTCAAGTTAAAAGTTCACTAGGATAGAAAAATAGATCCGTTCAGACATCTTGAATATTTAGACTTAAGGATAGAAAAATATATCCGTTAAGACATCTTGAATATTTAGACTTAAAAATACATCCCGGAAAGAAATACAGATCGCTATACAAAAAAAATATTTTAAAGTGTAATTTTTCTGAAGGAGAACATATACTACACTCTGAAAATAAGCAATATAATACTTTAATAGACTTAACAATAAATCTTAGTGAAAAAATTCAACAACAAGACAAAATTATAATAAAACTTTTAGAAAAAATAGAGGTAGTGCAAAATAAACAATTTAAAATATTAGATCAATTAGAAAAGAATTTAGACTTCTTAAAAGCATAACAATTAGAAATAGATAGAAAAATTCAACATCTAAATACAAAATTTAATTTAGAAAAAATACCTACTAAAATAGAAATAGAAAAATTGGTAAAAACTATAATAGAAAAGCCTAAAGAATTAGAAATTAAAAATATTCAAGCAATAACAAAAACCATAGAACAAGTAGAAAAAATAAATACTGAAATTAGTCATTTAAAAGAAATAATCATAAGACTTGAAAGGATCTCACTCTCATGAGTGAAGAAGACATAAATTAAAAAAAAACATTAGAATATACAACCAAATTCCATCAAGAGCCTATAGGATATTCTAGTCATACTCCGTCAAGCCAAACAGACAAAGTAATCCTAAAACAGAATAGTACGATAATAGCATTACTAATAGAATTAAACATAAAATTAGATAAAATATTAAAAGAAAAACAACCTGAACAAACTCATAAAAATAATACAGAAATAGATGAATTAATTTCTCAACTCAAGAAAGTAGAAATAACACCTAAACTAGAAAACCATAAAATAACTAGAAAATCTCAACAATGGACTTTCTTTCAAATAGGCGAACAGTCCAAGATAGCAGACCTAGTTTCTCAGAAAATAGAATAGGCAATAACATAATTTCTAGAATGTTATCTAAAAGGCAATCAAATATAGAAGAAAATCAAGAATTAAATGAAATTATAGACATAGATAGAGATTTGCAGATTTTCCAACAAAATCAACTCAAATTATTAAATCCTAAGACATTATATAATGTAAAACATTTCTCTAAAGATAATAAACTATACAGACATTATAGAGAAGAACAGATATCAGCAATAGGAGAAGACTTTGCAAAAATAAATTTAGTAAATTCAGCTTTCATAAAAACGGTTAAAAATTCTAAACTTATGTTAATGCATATGGGATTAATAATTGTAGGAATAAAAGGATTAACTAGAAAGAATTTAGGATCCAAAGTTCTAATTGTATTATACGATGATAGATGGTCAGATTTAAAGAAATCCATAATTGGCTTAACCGAAGTAGACATGACAACTAATGGAGAAATTGTTTATATTAGTCCAGACTTTTTAATTAATCTAAAAGAATTTGAAAAACATATTAAAATAGGAATCCAAACTAAAGGATACGAAGAAATGAGTATTGGAAATAATTTATTAATGTGTATAGGTTTTATAGGAAAAATGACTTTAAGTAGTAACACAAAATTTAAACTCCAAGTAAACGATATAGTAGAAATAATGGGTAACAAAGGAATAAAACTAATAAAACCAATAAAGATCAATCCAGAAGAATATGCAGGATTAGAGTGGAATCTAGACAAATTAAGTAAACCCAAAGTATTTGCACCAGAACAACACTTAATGTACACTAGCTCAAAAGGAGAGACATCGATTAGGTTTACAGACTATAGTTACACAAGTCAAAAAGAATTAGATGATAATGAAACTGAAAGTACAATAGACACAGAACAAGAAGAATTTATGAATATATAATTAATACAAGAAGGATACGAGGTAGAAAGAGCTATAGAAGAAGCAAAAAGACAATACCAAGACAATAACCATACGGTTTTTAAATGTAGAGGATGTAAAAAAGGTAAAATGGATATAATGGAAACAATAGAACATTTTAAAATATGTCAGGAAAGAGATGATAATTTAGCATATAGAACAAGCGAATTAGAAGACATAAATGAAGAAAATGAAAAGCAAGAAACCTTATCCATAACTAGTTACAAAGAATTAATGGAAGAAACAACTAGCTCTCATAGTGCAAGTCCGTTCCAAAGAACAACAACAGCACCAAATATTAACTATAGTACAAGTAATTTATTCAGAAAACCATGGGTTAGACATGATCAAGAAATAAAAGATAATATTAGACCAGCAGGGAAAAGAATGCCTATAGAAGAACCTATTAGACTACAAAAAGGAGGAAATAAAGGAAAAATATTAAACATAGCAGCACATGATCCACAAATGTGGAATACGGTAATAGACTTATGGAAAGGAATAGTGGTAGCAGATTTAATTAAAAATTATCAAGAAACTGATGTTGAGACTATGTATAGATATTTAGAGACGTTTTTAGGAGAATCTTGTAAAACAGTATGGGAATCTTATAAACAAACTTTTCCACAAGAATTCCAAGCACTGATAGAAATAGGACCAAATCCATATAATTTTACTAATAAAATACATGTGTTATTAACAGGAGAAGACCCAAATAGTGGATAAGTGATATTACAAAGAAGTGCTCTAATAAAATTAGAACAGTTAAGTATATCTAATTGGATACATATAAAGAATTTTCTTAAAGACTATTTTTACTATTGTACTATTAGTGGAAATACATTTAATGAAGAATTAGGAAAAAAGTTATTTAATAAGCTACCAGGAGCTTTAGGAAGAGAAATAGAAGAAAGATGGTATAAAAGATAAGGAGTGGTGCAAGACCCTACACTTTTATGGTCTATAGGACAAAAAATAAATCATATAATGGAAATACTAACAGAAAAATGTACAAATATACAAATACAAAAATAATTAAAACAAAATGAAATGGGCTTTTGCAAGGCAATGATATACACTACCCAAAGTTATGATAAAGAACCTAGAAAATATAAAAGAAGAATTGGATATAACCGAAGACCCTATAGACATAAAAATATTTCTTAAGAAAATCTTCAGCTAGAAAGCCATATTTAAATAGAGATAGACGTGTTAGAAAATATAGAAATGATAGGAATTATAAAAATAAATTAGAATGTTATACTTGTGGAAGTATAGAACACTTAGCCAATACATGCCCAAAAAAGAATAACATGAAAACTAGAAATTCTCAATTAATAGAAGACTTTCAAGAAACCTTATTAAATGTAGATGAATATATGTCAGACACAGAAAGTATATATTCTGTGGTAAGTATAGAGGCCGCAGAGGAAAGAGACATTCAATTAGACACGTCTGATTCAGAGGATGATAATTTAATTAATGAAATAGGATTAGAAAAATTAAAACTAAAAGAAGAAGATTTAAATTATATAATGATGAACATATATCAAGATTGTAATCATGAATTTGAAAGACAAAAAGGAATAGATAGCAATCAATGCAGTATCTGTAAATGGTATCCTAGTAAAATAAATAGAGCTAAATGTAAAAATTGTTAGATGGAAGCATGTATAAGTTGTATAGAAAATAAATTAAAACAACAAGTAGCCAAAAAACAAGAACAAGTTCAAACAAAAGACCATGCTACTAATCTAAGATTAATAACCTTAGAAACTAGAATGAATGATTTAGAACAAAGACTAATTACAATAGAAAAAAGGAAAACAAAAAATAGATATAGATAATATACAATCACAAGGTACAATACATTTAGATCAAATAAAAAGTGAATTAATGAATATTGAAGAAAATAATACTAGTTTATATGCAATGAAGATAAAAATTTTGGAACAATAAAAATACTAGTAAGAATAAAAATAAAAGATATAGAAATAGAAACTTTAGCATTAGTAGACACAGGATGCACTAGTTGCCTTCTTAATAAAAAGATGCTGCCACATAATTTAATATCAACTTTAAAAATTTTAAGGAACCTATACAAGCAATACAAATGGATGGAACGTATAATTTTTACAACCAGTATATAGAAAAAGTACAAATAAGTTTTATAAATACTTGTAACGAATTCTATAAACCAACATATAATATGTATAAAATATTAGTAAGAGATCTTAATATTAAAACTAACTTAGTACTAGGTTTACAGTTTCTTATACAAAATAACGGAAGTTGTTTATTTTGTAGAGACGGAATAATGTTATTTAGAAATACAACATATACTTCAGTACAAATTAATAAAATACCTACCAAAGAACTGCCTAAAAAAGATAAGTCAGTAAACATTAAGACTGCAACGGCATGTTGTGACGACCGTGACAATAATGGTAGTTGCTCTTCAAAAAATTTATATGAAGAAGAACAAAAAGAAAATATAGAAAATATATACATATAAGACATAGAAAAAGATTATACTTTAATAAATATAGAAACAAAATTTTACAATTTTCAAAAAGGAATCAATACTATAGGAACAATAAAACATCCTAAAGACTTGGAAAATATAATAGCAATATTGGATGAAATAAAAATAATAGGAGAAAAGCCTTTGATACATTGGGATAGTAATAAATTTATGTGTAAATTAGACATAATAAACTCAGAATACACAATAAAGACAGCAACTATAAAATCAAATAATGAAGACACAGAAGAGTTCAGTAAACAGATTAAAGAATTATTAAAATTAGAAGTAATAAGAAGATCCACATATAGACATAGATCAACAGCTTTTATGGTTAAAAATCATAGTGAACAAGTAAGAGAAAAAGCTCGCATGATAATAAATTATAAAAGGCTAAATGACAATACTAGAACAGATGCATATAAATTACCAGACAAAAATGAGTTAATTAATAGAATACAAGGTAAAAAGATATTTAGTAAATTTGACTGTAAATCAGGATACTGGCAAGTAAAAATGCACCCAGAAAGTATAGAATGGACAGCTTTTACATGTCCTGAAGGTCATTTTGAGTGGCTAGCTATGCATTTTGGATTAAAGACAGCTCCGCATATTTTCCAAAGAAAAATGGATGACATGTTCGGAGAATATAAAAATTTTGTATTAGTATATGTAGACGACATTCTAGTATTTAGTAAAAGCATGTATGAATATTTATGACATTTACAGACAGTGTTTAGACTATTTGTAAAATATGGAATAATAATTAGTAAAAAGAAAATGAAATTATGTAAAACACATGTAAACTTCTTAGGAGTAACATTAGGAAAATGAAAAATAAAGTTACAACCACATATAGCTAAAGAGGTTTTAGATATGCCTGATAAGCTAGATAATACAAAAGAATTACAAAAATTCTTAGGATTAGTGAATTATGCGAGAAATTTTATTCAAGACTTAGGAAAAATAGCAAGTCCATTATATGCAAAAACAGGAAGTAAATGACAAAAACACTTTAACATAGAAGATATTAAATTAGTTAAACAAATTAAGGATAAAGTTAAAAATATACCAGATTTACAAATACCCTTAGAATCAGACTATTTAATAGTCCAAACATATGGTAGTAAATTAGGATGGGGAGCTATCTTAAAATCTAGACTAAATAAATATAGTCCAAAAAATGAAGAAAAAATATGTGCCTACCAAAGTGGACAATACAAAGAAAAAGGTAATATGAGTAGTATAGATGCAGAAGTATTAGCAGTAATATATGGACTGAATAGTTTTAAATTATACATTTTAAACAAACAGGAAGTATTAGTTAGAACAGACTGCGAAGCAATAGTTAAATTTCATGAAAAAATAAATAGTAAAGCTAGCACTAAAAGAAGATGGTTAAACTTCATAGATATAATATCTATATATAATAATATTGTTTTTGAATTTGTTAAAGAGAAAGATAATGATTTAGCAGATAAATTAAGTAGACTACAATTAAAAACTAACTAGTTCTTATTACAGTATGAGACCAAGCATGAGACCAACTGGTCAACAGCCAGAAGACAAAGGCAAGGGCATCGCCCAGCCAGATACTTATGCTCAGACTTTATTAGGAAGACAAAATTTTAGATCATTAAGTACAATAGACAACTTAATGGAGAGAATTTATTTTGGTAAGTATAATTTAATTTCATATCCTAAGTGTAATTTATCATTTAGAATAGTTGCAGACTGTAATTTAGATAAGGCTCAACAATGTTTAATAGATAACTTATGGATTGCATAAAATAAAAAAGACACTAAGTATTTTATAGCAGCTTCTAATGCTTTATGTCAATACTTTTCAGACAAAAATAAAGACAATAAATTTAAATATTATGTAGTTATACATGGTAAAACCAAAGGTATTTTTCAAACTTGGATAGAAGTAATAGATTCTATAAATAGGATAAAAAAACCCACTTTTTAAAGGTTTTAATAATTTTACTGAAGCTTTAGACTATCCAAGAGGAATACTTAGGCCTAATTACTATATTTCACCAGCTCTTAGACAAAGCCCAAACCAAATACCACAATACAATATCCAAAAAGACTCAGCAAAATAATATTTTGTGACCATTGTTCTTCCATGACTGAGGGTTTCAAAAAACTCAATGCTTATTCAAGAAAACATAAGATTATTGAGACAACTCGAGACATTTCAGAGCAAATACTTCCCAAAAACAGATAGTACAATTCAGAAAGAAGACATGAGTTCTCCATCTCTTTTAAAAATGGATAAGACCGGTGTGCATTCCCCTCTGAATGCTAAGAACTCTACTGTATCGGAGCATGATACATCTAGTTCGGTTCAAACGGTAACCAGTAAAGACTTATCAAACCCGTTAATGGCTGTCACTTTGCCAAAAAGTGATATAGAGGAATCTTCTTCCTCATGAAGGAGATTACCTAAATATTTCCAGAAAGATTCATTAAAAAAGAAAAAAACTGAAAAATTAGAAAAAATAATTCAACAAACATTAGAAAAAAAATTTCAAGACAAGAGTCAAGACAAATATATTATTAAAGACATTCCTAGTCCAAGTAATGGTTCAGAAAATAATATTCACAGTCCTTCATTATCAGACGAGGAACAGATAAATAATATTCAAGACTCACAAGACCCTTATGAAGATGATGACTCAGGCATGAGTTTTGATACTATTGCATTACACAATCTAGACACTTAACCATTTTATATTTCTTAGACATTTAACTATTATATATTACTTCATTCCATATCATATACTATATAATTGAAGTAAAGACAAGTTACTAAAAATAAGATGGAAAAAGAATGGCATGGGAATGGCAACAAGATATGGGCAAGCAAATTCAAAGTCAAAGAAATCAATAATGGCATGTGAATAAAGAAGAAGATAAGATGGATGGCAAAAAATTTCAACGGAAACCAAAGTCATAAAGTCACAAGATAAAGGGCAAACTAAGACAAGTCTCAATTACTACAAAGTCAAGAATGGTATGTCACTATTACCAAAAAAGCTAAAAAAGTTATGGGAATAAGAAGACAAAAGAAGAAATATTAATATTAGTAGGTGGGGATGCCCACTACGTGTCTTGTAATATTAGTATATAGGAGTATTAGGTGGGGATGCCCACTACGTGTCCTGTAAAAATGAGTGTATTGTCACTTTATCACTACCCTCCAAAAGAGGGAAAAACTGTTGACATAGCACGTGTAGGTATAATAATTGAGTCTGTAATATAAGTCAAAAGATGAAATTAATAATGCATGTGACGATGGGGCCCAATGAGCACCCGACTAGCATTATTAAGGGAATCTTATCAAAAGTGTGGGCCAAAAAATAATGGAGGCCACGTAGTAAATTGAGGACCGTTCCTTTGGTTCTCTTGTGTCTATAAAAGACAGTAGTAAGAGTTAGAAAGACAGAATGAAAAAACGAGTGAAAAAAGTAAAGGAAATAGTAGAACATCCTTTCTTCCTTCCATAATCCCTATGTACCAGAAATCCTCTTTTGTATAATAAAGTTTGTGAAATAACAATAAGTGTGTTTGAGTTTTAAAGTTTTTGAAAGCTTTTTCAAAGTCTTACGGGGGTTCCCGAAAGGGAAACCTCTCTCCGTTAATCATGTAAGTTGTTATGATACTTATTTCCCGAAATTTTCCCCCAAAAATATGTTATCTTTTTATGTTAAGTTGTAAAATTTATGTAAATTTTTGTATATGTGTTAAAAAATTTACCCTAAGTATATGGTTAGCTCCTTAACTTCTTAATAATGACTATGGATTAACCTGTAAATTCCTAGGATTCTTGGTCTTTATAGTCCGCTTGATGAAAGGACTAAGTTGTTGCCAGTTTTTATATCCGGGGTGTGGTTAAAGATGAAGTTGTTAAGAGCATAGGTTAAGAAGAAGAGATGAACTGGGTAAAATAAAAAAACAAAAACAAAAATAAAAAATAAAAACAAAAATTAAAAAATAAAAAATAAAAATAAAACATGAGGAAAATAGGGAATTAAGTCATAAATTAACATGATTTAACTAAATGAGAGAGGGAGTACTGAGTAGAATTTACAATATATTTGAAACCTACTCTTTAAATATATACTCTTCCACTTACAATATATATTATATTTATTGTTATTATATTACTATATTAACATATTGGTCAAAGTCCTAAGTCATAAGATAAGGTAGACAAATATTACTATATTACTATATTAAGTATTATATATTTTAAGTATTTAGTAGTAGTACTATTTAATATTAGTATAATTATCTATATTTGTAGTAGTATTAATATATATTTTGTAGTAAGTATTTATATATTTACTGTGTTTTCTGTATTTACTGTTTTTACTGTATTTACTGTTTTTAGTAGTATTAATATATATTTTGTAGTAAGTATTTATATATTTACTGTGTTTTCTGTATTTACTGTTTTTACTGTATTTATTGTTTTTACTGTATTTACTGTATTTACTGTGTTTTCTGTATTTACTGTTTTTACTGTATTTACTGTATTTACTGTGTTTTCTGTATTTTACAAATATTTTCTGTTTTTACATCTAAGCGTTATATTTGGTAAGATTATATATATATATATAGATGAAGGATTACAAACCACAAGGGTAGTATAGACAGGATAAAGAGGAGAAAATGATTATTTCTCAAAATTGAAAAGGAAATTTGATTTTTAAACCAAAGTTCGAGAATGTAAGCAATTTTCACCCTTACAAAAGTCACTTAATTGGAGACAAAATATAATTATTGGCCTAAAATCATCCTATAAATTTGTGCAAATTTCATCCCATGCGTCTCCTCGGCCCATGAAGCCCATGAGATAATAGGTTGTTATTTTGCAAACCCCAAATAACCAAGTCCAAGTTAATGAAAGTTTTGTTTGGTCAAGATCTTAAAGAAGCTTTAGTAACACTTCTCTAGAGAGAAAAGTATTGCTTCCCTCGATTTTAATTTAATTGAACACAAAATTTAAGCAATAAAAAATAATTTTAACTTTTAAGTTTTATAGTTTTGAATTGAAGATGCTTATAGTGATTTAAATCTGGTAATATTAGGATGTTGATTAAAAACTTACTAAATATAGATTTAAGAAAAACATTAAGAAACTTAAATTGTGACAGAGGAAAAGCTATTTCTTTTTATGATTTGAGGTGTTCGATCGGCAAGAAGAAGTTCTTTAAGTAATTTTTCTTCTCTCACCTTTTCTACAAAAGCTGAAGTAAAGATTTAAAAATATATTTTTTTTCACTAATTTTTATGACAAATGCTACTCCTTGTGATTTCAGAAAGCATATCAACCATTACAACATTGCTACCTTCACCTTTTTCACCATATTTCTTTCTTCCTTATCTCTCAAAACTCATCAAATCTCAAACAAACGAAGAAACATTTGATCAAAGAAAATTCAAAAAGGCATTTAGAGTATCACTTAATAAATTATTTAAAACCAATTTTCAAAATAATATCAATTTAAAGTAAATCTGTATATGTATTTCCTTTTACATAATCTGATATTGCTTAAAATTACATTTTTTTCAAAAGATTGGCCAAATAAAGTTATTTTTGTAAACACTAATAACAATATTTCTCAAATGATTTGATCAAACACAAACGATTGAAAAAAGCCTTTAGAGTATCTCTTAATTAATAAATTATTTAAAACCAAAATTTCAAAATAATATCAATTTAAAGTAAATCTGTAAGGGTATTTCCTTTTTCGTAATCTAGTGCTTAAAATTACTTTTTTGTTTCAAATATTGGCCAAATAAATTTATCTGTGTAACACTAAATCAATATTTCTCAAATGATTTGATCAAACATAAAATACTTAAAATAATACATTTTGAAAATTTGACTAGACATACTCTTATTAGAGAAGAACAGTGCAAAACATAAATATTCCTTCTAAAATAGTCAATGTTGTGATACTTCATATAGTTGAACTCATTAATGCTCTCAAATTGGCGTTAATTAGCTGAATATATAGAAAACTAAAAGCTTAAAACAGCTAGAAATATTCAACTTTGGCTTGAAAGTATAGTCAAATCTATAAGATGTTTCGTTTTAAATACATTTTCAATTTGTACGTACACATGAATCATGCTAATTCTAAGTTCTGAATTAATGAGATTATTTTAATAACTAATAATATAGGGACTCTTTACTGACATTATTAAGAAAAAAAGAAGTAAATTAATACCGTTAGCTCACGAGGTTATTAGTTTATTAATTACTAGGTTAAGGCGGAATTAGAATACAAGTTACAAGTGTGGCCTAACTCAATAACTTTAATTAAAATTGTATTTGTCTTTAAAAATTATTAATTAAATATGTATAAATTTTTACTATAACCATAAATTTTAGATTTTGATTTCCCACTGGTTATGTCGACAATGTGTGCATGCATGACGATGCAGACAATTTGTAAGGGCTAGTAGGTCTTAATTAGTTATACAGAGTGCAGAGACCAGGAAAAGCATAGTCTCTTTAAAAATCATCTTTGCTGATAAAATGTATAAATATATTGATAGCGCGTAATGGCTTAACTTGACGTAGCTTAAATTGTTGCACCGTGTAATTGACTCTATCATGTAAATAATGAATCTGTTTTGTGGTGTTAATATAATTATTTTTGACTGATAAAAAAATTGTATAACTTATCCATATAAATATAGTCGATTATATCTATAGATTCACCCTAATTAAGTACTCTCTAATGTCCTCCTTATTGAAGTAGACGTACCCTATTATAATTTTACTGATCAGTAAATTAGAGATGATAAAAGTAGCTTATGAAATTATAATTTATCGAAATTTGAATTAATTATTGACCCATATATTATTTATTAGTTCATGCTAATTCATCAAATTTGTACGATGTCTAAATAAATTGATCCACGAGAAATTTTGTCAATTTTTTTTTTATTTGATATGTTATATTAACAATATATAAAGAAAAAAAATTATTAGCTACTTAAAAAATTATAAAAGAACAAATAAATTGATGAAAACTTAGTAATAGTTGGACTAGTTGGATTTTGACTCACTTTTTAATTCATTTCAGCTTAAATAACTTTTTAAAAAGTCAATAACTCACATATTTATTAACTCAATTCATTCTAATCCACTAAATTCAACCCAACCGGCGTTTGACACCTATATTGATCACTTTGCATTTTCAAGTGAATAGTGAAAATAACAAACCAAAAAATAACACCCATTTCAAAATGTAACTTATTTTTTTCTGTTACAGTTTTATGTAGAAAGACGGGCCATGAATAGTAAGAAAAATTAAAGTTTTGGAGAAATAATTTGAATTCCTACCCCTAAAACATTGTAAATTAAACATAGCTTACTAACATCATAATATGCCCTTTTTGGTGGATAAAATAATAGCCTTAATAAATCATTCACAAAGAGAACCTTCCATAATTTATAAATACAAAATTATTCATAATAGAATAAGACAATAGAACTTCAAAAAAACAATTAAACCACATGTCCCACACCAAAGTTAAAATCCAAAGCGCCGTGCTAACGCGGTTAGTACAGTATAGTCATATACCAAATATTTCTGTATATAAATACTCCCATCTCACACCACATTTTCATCATCAATAATTAATCTTCCAATTTAATTAAGTTCCCAAAAATGTCTCCACCTCAATCTCCAAATTCCTCCATGACTGAATCTAGAGATCAAGTTGGCCCTCTAGCACCTGCATCTCACCGTATATACGTAGAAAACGAACAAGGAATTAATTCCATGTCCGTATCTAGTATGGAGTTAGCAAAAAAAAAATGTCGTAGAAGGTGCATCAAATGTTGTAGTTGTTGTGGTATCACAACAGTAATCATAGTTGTGATCATCATAATTCTTGCATTCACGGTTTTCAAGGTGAAAAAACCTACTATAAGAATGAACTCGATCAAATTCGACGCGTTGAGTTATCTCACTAGTAGTTCCAATCTACAAACCAACGTACATAACAGTCTCTGCAGATATCTCTATCAAAAATCCTAACGCGGTCTCGTTCAAATTTAACCGTGCAACCACTAGCCTGATCTACGATGACCCTGTCATCGTAGAAGTCTTAACGCCATCGGCTAATGCTAGGGCTCGGAGGACGTTCCGGATGATTGTGAATGTCACAGTTTTGGCTGACAAATTATCAGGCATTCCTAGGCTAGCAAGTGATTTAATGGCAGGGGAATTGCCTATGAGAATGTCCACAAGTATTAATGGAAGAGTCAAGATATTGAGTATTAAGAAGAGTGTTGGTATACAAATGAATTGTAGTATGGTAGTTGTTTTACAAACGCAAGATGTTAAGGATATGGATTGCAAAAGGAAAATTTCTCTCTAGTTTAGACCGCATTACTAATTTTTTGGAATTTAAAAGGAGTGATTTTGATTTTATATTGTGTGTAGGGTATGTTAAAGTAAGGAATATTCGAGTCGGAAGTTACTCTGAATCGAACTCGTGACATTACCGTTCGAATTATCATTATATATGGTACTCCATATTTTGAGATTATTTGTGGTATGTAAAGACTTGTATGGCATAGTTCAATAGTTCTTTAATTTGTTTGAAAGTAATTTGTGTGAGTATAGTGTGGAAGATTATGTAGGGAAAAGGTTATTTTTGGTTTACTTTGTACTGGGATTAATTAATCAATTTCGTTCCATCTAGTGAATTACCAAATGGCTTCCATTGTTGTAGAAAAATTTCATTAACGGATTTTATGTTGCGCGAATCTAAATTAGTTGGAGCTTTAATAAAAATAGTGCTTATCGGATGAAAAATCAAAAGAAAAAAAATGTATTCATAATTTGATTAAAATTAAGACACTCAAAGAAAGAAATGGAATGTGTTTGATTCTTTGTTTTTATTTCACATTGCTAATCACAGAGTTAAATAGCCAAATAAAATTCTCGAGTTTCGGATCGAGGTTAGGTCCCGAATGAATATCGAAATGGGGTCCTGGAATAGGGTTTCGAGTCGGGGTCAAGTCTCGAATCGAATGTCGAAATTGGGTCTCGGGGTCAGGTCTCAGGTCGGGTTTCGGGGTTTAAGCCATGTTCAAAAGTTGAATCCTTAGTCAAATGTTGGGGTCGGGAGTCGGGGGTCGGGTTGTGTCTCGGGTCTAGTCGAGTGTTTTTCATTCACCAATCACACACTAGAAAACATTTTTAGAAAAATATTCTCCACTCACCAATAGGGGTGTGCATCGGTTGGTTTGGTTTTATTTATTATCAGTTCAGTTTATTAGTTTTCGATTTTGAAATACTCTAAACCAATAACCAAATCAATAAGATACTTTTATCGGTTTCAATTTAACCAATAAGAAAATGCTTATAAAACAAATATATAACTTCTCAAATAATTTGATGTGATAAGATAATAATGTAACTTTACAAAACGTCATAAGGCAGAAACAATAATAACTAATATGAAGAGAATTATACAAGTACACAAAGAGGAATTATGAGGAATAAGTTTCTTACTTTAGGTTTCGATGTTTTGTATAATATGAAGTTGTGAACTTAAAATTACTGTGAAGTGTGAATTGAAGACTAAAAACAAAGACAGTAGCCAGTAAAGTATTAACATTAATATATAATATTTATTTAGAGGTAAAGTAGTAAATTACTATAATCTTAATGGATTATGGGTTTATCCAATAATCGTATATTAAAAAACCAAAACTGAATCGATAACTTGATAACTTTTTATATAAAATCATTAAAAATCCGTTAACTCACCAATCAAATATGAAAAAATAGTTAGAAACCAAACTTTTCCAACAAAACATTTTCCTTCTTACCAAACACACACAAATTAGTGTTTTAGCTTCACTTTAAAAAATAAACTTATCACGTCATTAAATTTCTCTGAAAAAAATACAAAATCCAGCTAAAGATGACCATTAGAGTGAAATAAATAAAGTAAAATGACTTTTAAAAGACAAAATAAACATAAATAATTTTAATGATCAATTACCACAGGCTAAACGACCAGGCAATCAACTCAAAATTATCATCCCTATATTTTGATTGTCGTGAAACATGAAATAAGTAATTTCTAGATTTGTAACTAAACTTAAGTAGTAGAAAAAACATGAATTTGTGTAAGCAATTTGGAAAGGGAAACACTATTTTTTTTACAAATAAGAAAGAGCACCAATTAGAAGAACAGAAAAAAGATTATTTTTTTTATCGAAAAAAAAAGGAAAAAATGGCAAATATGTCCCCGAACTATCGTAAATGATATGTGTATATCCTTCGTTATACTTTTAGGATGAGAGTGCTCTTGCCGTCCAAATTTTGGTGCATATATACCCTTCATGTTAAGGGTGGTACACGTATCTTAGTCCTATCAGCCAACCCGATATTAAATAAATTTCTACCAAAAAAAATCACCCGGTTAATTGAAAATCCGCCCAAATAACTTCCGATTGCCTACTGGTATTTGAACATATCTATTCGCCGGAGAATAATACCAACAGCACAACTCCAAATGCGTACACGCCGACTTCTATGTCGCTATTACTATTAGTTGGAAACTCCGGCGTTATGTAACCTCTCACGACTTCAAACTCGCAAGTTCTAATAGTAGTTGCTGATCCCCTACTATCCTACTTTGAATATGAGGCATCTCGTAAATCTCACCGCCATTCATCACGATTTTGCTCTCGCTTCCGTATAACTATCAATCAGTGTCTGTTATTTTCGCCGCCATGGCCTTAGGGAAGTTTCCGGTCGAAACTCCATTAGTAAGGGATGAAACCCCCACCAGATCTATAATAGGAAGAGCAACATCAAGAAGTAGAAGAAGATTCACTAAGAAACCTTGAAATCCAGTAATTCAGCCATTGAAGCCCCAAAAAAACCTCCCATAAGAAAAATTGGAGTCAGGGAAGGACAATAGGATATCTTGTTGAGAATGAGGATGATTTGGAGAAAGGATGCTGCTACAAAAGTGTTTTAAGTCTCTTAATTTGAATTTAAGTGAATTGATTTGAGGTTTTGGGTTATATTAATTTGGGTGGATTTTTTAATTATTCATGTGGATATTTTAATAATTCGGGTGGGTTTTTAAATTTTGGGATAGAAATTTAACAAATAACGAATCGATGGTTAAGATTGAGATATGTGTACCATCGTTAGTATAAAGGGTATATACATACCAAAATTTGGACGGTAAGGACATTGACATTCTAAAAGTATAACGAAGGATATACACATACCATTAACGATAGTTCGGATATATTTATCTTTTTCCCAAAAAAAAGCTACAAAATTTTATTTTAAATTTTTTTAAGAAAAAAAAGAAGTTAGTATACGCCCAATTAAAACACGACATGTGGCATTTGGATGCTAATCTAATTTGTATTGTCCCCGACCAAAACCCCTCCTCCGTAAGTGCTAAAACCCTGCCTGCCTCCATTGCAGTCCGCTCTTTCTGTTGTTCAGGTTCGTTTTTCTTTTTCTTTTTTTTTCTCTCTTTCTTCTTCCTTTAGCATCAAACCCTTTTCTATATGCAGTCGACTGAGTATGTCCATCATATAATTTCACCCACTACTTTCTTGATTTTGTAGCAAATTCATATAATCATATTAAGTTGCTGTAGCCTAGAAGCTGTTTTAATTCTGACCATAGTTGGTTTCAAGTTTAGATTAAAAAAGAGGGTTGTAATCGTCACAAAGAATTTATATATAGTCCAACCCCAACTCCTAATTGATTAGTTGCTCTTTTTCCAATTTGGAGTAAATGAATGATGGGACTTTTGCATAGATTCATGTTATTGGGGTTAAAGGAAAGGACTTGAGAAAGAAAAGGTTTCTTTTTTTCTTGTTTGTAAAGCAAAGTGGAGGTCGTGTATTAGGGTACAAGCTTAGTAGGGTTAGAGTTTTGTGTTGTCTTGTGAAAGTTTAGGCTTGTTAGTGCCTATGGTATTACTAGTCGGACCCTTGTAGTTCTTGCCATACGTAGGTATTGTTTTTTTTTTTTGTAGACTTTACTCTGCTTTTCTTATTAATTACTATGCTTTATTCATTGTTTTCTTCTTCCTTTACTACGGTTTGATGCACTTGAGCCGAGGGTCTTTAGGAAGCAGTTTCTTTACCTCGTGGAGGTAGAGGTTTAGTCTGCGTATATTCTACCATTCTCCGGACCCCCCCCCCCCCTCCACCACTTAGTGGAATTTCACTAGATATGTTGTTGTTGTAAAGCAAAGTAATCGACTTTATGGTTGTATTCATGAATTTCTCTATGTTCTCTTGTATCAAAAGTTACTATAGTCAACTCCAACTAGTTTGTGATTAAGGACAATTGATTAGTAGTAGGGATGTTGTGTTATTTTTTCAATTTGGAGTAAATGAATGATAAGGTTGGCCAAGTCGCTTGTGTCTCTTATTTTGCATATCTAATTCAGTAGGTGTTTTCTTTCTATAGGTCAAAAGAAAAAGGAAAAACAATTTGTCTTTTTGAAGCAAAAATAGACTATGTATGCTAGGTTCATGGATTTCTCTCTATTACTTGCAGTTGAGTTATAAAAGGTGGAAGAAAATGATAAAAAGGCGATTTTACAAGCTTGAACATGGTGATAGAGATGCTCCTTCGCAGTCCTCTTCATCCTCCGACTCTGAATTTGAGGCAGAGGAAACAGAAGACGAAGAGGAGGAAGAGGAAGAGGAAGAGCATGATGACAATGACGTAAAGGAAGAGGATGATGGTGTTGCTCGTCTGACAGGGGGAAATGAATCTTCTTCGGGTATGTTTACCTGCTGATCTGCAGTTGCTCCTTGTCTGTATTGTTTGCTGACAGTTTATTACTTAGAGGGTATTTCAAGAAATGGGAATTCTCTGAAGCTTTTGTTTGATATCTTGATTAGGGAAACTTTGTCGGGTATCTTTAGACAATTCTTGATTTTAAAATCTATCAGCACGCCTAAGTTACAGTCTCTATTAAGTTATAAATTTTCCCACAAAGCCCATTCTCGCACCCATAAATCTGCATTGAGGTTTACTTGTGAGCATCAAAATTGGGTTACATGTGGGAGGATGTTGAGTTATAATTGTCGACATCCATTGTAAAATGGATTCCAATGGAGTTTGGGTGTTGGGCCACTCAATAATTCAATCACTATCTCCTCATGGTACCGCTGATAACAGATTTTCTCCTCCTCCTTGTTTTCATTTGCTGCAGGATATGAGAGTGAAGATAGCTCTTTCAATGAAGTTAATCTTGACTCATCAGGTTGGCTTTAGTCTATTGTCCCAAATTTTCGCTAGTTGAGTCTTACGGGAGTTTTCTGCTTGAAAATCCTACTTCTGTATACTATAAGTATTTATGTCGGCACTAATCCACATACGAGGAAGGTATATTTATAAAGAATAAAAATGGAAGCTGCCATATTTCCCCATTCCTTATTTGTAGGATCAACTTTGTATACACTGCTTCCAAACGCTTACTGTTTATTAATCGGGTAATCATTTGACTGGGGAAGATTAGCAATTTGACACATTACACTGTGAACGTAGATTTACATCTAGCCAAGGAGTAAGGTGAAATTCCGTCTCTCTATTTGAGGAAAAGAAGAAATGAAGTGAAGTTCGATGCTATATGTCTAACTTATTGGGAGCTGCAGCCCTACTAATTTATTACTGTCTGGAAGCTACAGCTTTTTGAGTTGTAATATGGAACTTGAAGTTTCTGCTCAATCTATGTATTGGAAATTCCATGAAATCAGAGATGTCAGTTCTTTTCTTTTGATTGATAATTCTTCATGGAGAGATGATCATATCTTAAAGATTTAGCTTTAATGTTCATCGTAGCCATTCTCTCCCTCTGAAGTTTTAAGGCTTATTGTTGACTAATTTTGGGAAGACTGCATTCATATTTTATTTAGTATCTTCTGCACATCATTGTGGCATTTGGTAATTACTATAACTATCACGTCGATGAATTTAATAATGGAAACATAATTTTAGATTTCTTGATGTTTATTTGAATGCCAATACACTTTTTAAAACTGATGAGAACTATTTTTGCTGGTATTTCAAGATGGAAACTGAAAGATCTTTTTGAACTACGATTTTCTTATCGTAATTTATATGTTAGGCTAAGTGTTTAATTCTAAGACTTCTCTAAAATTACCACTGATAGGTCTTCCTACGAGTGATGAAGATGCTACAACTCTAAAGGACAACAAGTTTGATGGTGAAAGTTATTTGTCTGAAAAGGTCATTGCAGAATCAGATATTATGCCGAATAGTTCTATTCCCGAAGAGGATGAGATTCCAAGTGATGCTTCAGATTATGTCTTGAAATGTAAATCAGTTTATAAGTGCAGACTGTGTCCTAGAATCGTCTGCTTGACTGTTCAGACTCTAATTGCTCATCTTAAATCCAAAGTAAGCATTGGTGTCATTGTTTTCATTTTCCAGTTGTCACTAAACTTACTTCTTCAGATCATATTCCACGTAAATTTTGTAGTGCTAACACATCCCTGTTACTAGTGCATGGACTGCTACCTGCAATCTTGTTCTTTCCATGTTAAAGAATCTTAAATGCACGTTAACTTATGCACATGATTTGGACCTGCTGTGACTGATCTAACCTAAGTATCCACATTTCTTACAGAGGCATGCCCGCTCTATAAAGCTGTTGAAAGAAGGGAGGCTTAAACTTATGCTTAATGAAGACGGAAGAATTGAGGGAGAAATTCATCCTGAGGTGGAGGATAGCCCAGTTAGAGAACAGGTTTGTCCATTTTCATTTGACTGCATGAAGAATTTTTTTGACTTAGTGAAAAAGCCTGATATCATCATAGTTGCTTACAATCATAATTTATGAATGATAATAGAACCCTTCAGCATCAAAGAAGAAAAGCAAAGGACTGAAAAGGCAACTCAGGGAGAAGAAGTATAAGGTACATGCTAAGTTCTGGCCCTGATAGCCCATGTTTACTCGTGGTATAACACCTTGTTAAGTCAAATAAGAATTTTCAAATTTACTGCAGAATAAGGAAAACTTTTTGCCCGTGGAGAATACTGTAGAGTCAAGAAGGAACCGTTCCAGGAAGAGGCAGAAAAACAAGTGAAGAACATAGTTAGATATCGCTATATATGCATTGAGCAGGAATCTTTGCTACTAGAAATTAGAAGCAAAAGGAACTACATGTCTGATGGGGGCTGGAATTAGTTGCGTTTGCCCAACGGTGTCATCCAAAATATCACATTCCTTTTTTCAAGTTTTGATCTGAGAGAGCAATTTTGTACTTGAATGTTGGATCTAAAGCTTTGTTTTACTAGTTAGTGCATGGCAAAGATATGACATGCATTTCAAAACCTTTTTTCAAATCTGTTCTGTAAAATGAAGTGAAATTTCTAATTTATATTTCTGTGAAGATGTATGACTACATTGACAGAAACAATCCCCTACCCCCTATTCCACCTAATTTCTGTGAGGACAACCTAAAACCTTTCTTCAACTGCTTACCTTTGAAGGTATGCTTGCTGTGTTATTGTTTAGATTTTTTGTTTGTTGGGTCTATCACCTGATATTTGCTTGTAGAATTTGATGAGGAATTCTGCTAGACTACCTCTTTCATTGCCTTCAAAATCATGTAAGACCCATACTATTTACCAAATGGTAGAGTGCAATGGAAACCATCATATTACCATATGCTCATGCTGTTGTGGTTTGGCAATATCTTGCGTCTAATTTGTATCAGTAATCAAACTGAGTGTACAGAAGGGAAAATGGTTCTAATTTGTATCAGTGTGCAGGTGAGTAGCATACATCAGAATAAAAGACAATGTAACGGCACCATAAATGGTGCGGTTCATCATCAATTGGCACCATCAAGGTAATGTGATTCAGTAGCTGCCAGCCAAAAATATGACAAATGTATAAAATATTCCCTGCCTGTCTAAAACCTCACGATTCTATTACTTACAGAACTAAATAAACTCACATTTTGGAGTATACTGTAAAGCTAAAGGTGGTGCCATATAAGCAGAGGTTTCAACACCACTCCTCCAAACAACCAGGTTAACAGCCACAAAATGCAACGCGTGTTCATACGCAGTTTCACATAGCTCCACTGAGATAGACGAAGACATCGCGAAAAGAGGTTAATGATCATGTATTAGGATTTAGGATGAGATGATGGCCCAACAGAATAATGTTAAACTAAAAGGTTAGGAGTTAGGCAAAAGGTTAGCATCCTTCCACAGTTAGGCCCCACCCTTCGTCTGGATCCATTCTTAGTTGAAGGTAGTCACTCTTCATTCCCATCTGCTTAAGCCGCGTTATCATCAGGTGGAGGGGCAGCAGCTTGCTCTCCAGTCTCGCTGTTTTCGGGGTGAAAATTGATAGGGAACTTTGTTACTCTAGGTTTGTCTGTTAGTATGTTCCTTTGAAGCATGTCAATTTTAACCGTTTGGGGAGGTTGTTGTCTCAAATTCTCATCATTGTAATCATTGTTCACATAGTAGCCAATTCGTACAAATTCTTGACCCATATAGGAACAGGTCAAAAGGAGCACAGTGACACCAAGTATATCTTCAGCACGAATTCGGGCAGGATCTGGAGGGTCCGCCTAGTATTAGAACAAGGAAAACATTACACAAATCCAATCAGCAGAAAGGCATTAGACCTAGTAAAACTTAATTAACTTGTCAAGCCACGACATGATACCTGCAATACAAAGCGGAAACTTCCAACATTGACAGGACCAACAAACACACTTTCTAGTAGTTGGTCATATGTGTCATCCTCAGCAGATCCAACATAGATGAGTTTCCATTCCAAATCTGCATGCACATTAAGGCAAAAGAAACTAAGTAAAGCTGTTAAATTAACAAACATATAAATACTACCTATTTGAAAAGAAAAGAGCAACATGTCTTCAGTTGCTTAAATTTAGATACACTCTAGAACAACGTCTCGCAGAAAAAAGGTCAATTTGATGGGAGCATTTCTGTGTGACTGTCAAAGAATGGACCTGTGTATCTTTACTGGGAAAGGATTTACAGTTCAAAGATGATTCTCTAGAATTTCAGTCCCAAAAAAGAGAAAATGAACAAAAAAAGACTATCTTTTTTTTAGCAAGTCGCCATTAAGGATTACACAATTACCACTTAAGGCCTCAAAATTCATTGGGGTAGTCATTGGATCTGAATTTCATTCAATTTGTGTCATACCACATGAAAGAAACAATCTGAATTTCCAAGGTATGCATATGAAATAAAAACTCCATAATAGCAGTTAACTCTGTTCCTCAAAACAATCTTTTGTATGTCATAAATAAAGTGTCCTTGAAGAAGAATTAATGAAGAAGGATTTTTTTCCAGTTACTTCTCAAAACTCACAGAAGTATTCATATGTCAACAAATATGACAGTTAATTGAGAAAACCTCGCCTCTAGAAAATTTAGAATCAGTAAGCAGTTCAGGTGGAATAGAAGTTTCCCTACCAATTGCTAAACTATTAAGTACATTGCATTCCAAAGCCAACATCCTAAAGAATTTATATAGTTAAGACACATGACCAAAGAGAAACTACAGAGATAAGTTCATTATTTCTATGCTTTACCCTGCAGAAACGAAAGAGGAGCATGGTATGCTATTACAGTAACAGATGTCACATGGTACTAAACATTTTGTCAAGAGTTTTTCACCATTAGTAGTATTGTAAGTACTCTCGCAATAGATCATGAAATATTTTTATGAAAATAGTAGTTTATATCTTTAACATTCTCAACGTGAAATCTGAACTATAAAGTTGGGCTTTCTTCAGGCTAGTGCTAGAACTAACAACACTGACACCACTACCCTCACCTTAAACCAACTTCAAACTGCTTTTTGTGTTACATGTAAATGGTCTAAATTAGATCATCTAGCAATAGGGAGTAATTGCAAACAAAATAAAATGCAGAGGCACGCAAGAAGCAGCACATGCTTCAGAAATCAAAATGTGGACAATATTCTACAACATATGACTTAGATAACTGAACTGCACAGAAAACTTTCAATGAATTGGTTTAAGGAACTGCTTTATTCAGCAACCGTAAGGATGCATGGAAAGTGACGCGTAAGATTATGGTGCAACCTTATGGGAAATGGAAGAGGAAACATGCTGAAATCATGTAATACATTTTATATCTATTCTAGTAATAATTTAGCACGCATGTCTAGTAAAATTCATGAAACCATGACCTTCAGGAAATCTACAGCACAGTGTAGAGGCGGATCCATGATTTAAACTTGATATGTTAGACCTTATACTTCTGAACTATGGGTTGGGTTCAAATCTATTTTGGCGAGATATTAGTGAGTTTTCTATGTGAGTTGGTGCTCTGCATCGAAAAACTGGGTTAAAATGAACCTGTTGCCTAAGAGCTATATCGGTCACTGGCACATGTGTTCCTCTATCCAACTGGCTACTGATTAATAACCTGAAAAAAAATACTTACAGCATGCCCGCTCCCATTCCATGAGTAATGCCAAGTTTCCTCAGAGACTCCTAATGTTTTACTGATTGTGGCACTAATGACCAGAGTTATTAAAAGCGAAAAGCGCAAAAAAGCTCTAAGATCCATTGGACAAATAGCTATGATATATGAAGACAGCTAGCTTAATGAAACTTATGTCATTAATATAAGTCAGAAATAGTACTGCATTAATCATATATGTCAGGAATCTTTTTCAAGCTCCGCAATAAAGTAAAAAAAATTAACACGCTATAGGCACAATAACCATTTCATATCTACTTTTGGAATATTAGAAAAAAACAGAAATCTCGGATGTACAAATCTAAAGGTCTCCATTCTCTGCTATATTTAGCTAGAAACAACTAATTTCTTTCAATTATCAACAGAGTCGATAACATTGTAGCAAAATTGAGAGTCAAATTTCTGAATACAAAAGACGATAACTAGCCACTAGGTCTTCGAGATGATACAAGCACAAACAGGAGTAAATTGTAGCACAAAAGGATTTATGAAAAAAAGATCGATAGATAGTAAACAATTCATTGATGATTAATTATCAACGAATTAAAGACATTGTAAACAACTTCCGTAAATAACTAAACAAAACCCTAACCATGTCTCCGAGAGGATATAATCAAAGAAAAAAAGAACAAAAATCATACTAATACAGATGAATTACAAGATTCAACAGAAAAAATGAAGTAAGAGAGATTAAGTCACCTTCTTTGAGAGCATTAACGCAGTCATAAGTGATTTCAAACTTCAGTGGCGAAAGGAACGACGATGGATTATTTAGCACGGTGATGTTTGTAACATTCACAGCACTCATGATTACGTTATTCGGGCGGCTGGCTCAAGTTAATTAGTAGTCTAAAGTTAAAAATATATATTAAGTCTTAAATTATTATTTTTTTAGAAAAAAGTATCGAAAATATTTTAAACTAGGCGTGAATTATTAATTTCATATTTGAACCTTTGTTTGGAAGGTTATTACGTATTATTACATAATATATTGTATTGTATAACATAAATACACCTCTTTATACTTTGTTGAGATGATTGTTACATGTTATTTGATTATGTATCGTTAGAGCTGTAAAAAAGGGTCGGTCCAGCTCCACTCGGCCCAAGCCTTGCAGGCTAAGAAATTTGAAGGGCTGGGGCAGGCTGGCCTTCATTCGGAAGGGCTTGAAAATGCTCAACCCAACCCAACCCTAGAAGGGCCGATGGTTGGGGCGGGCTAGTTTTTTTTTTCTTTTTTTCATTTTTTTCTTTTCAAACTTATAATTCTATAACATCAAGAAAATGAGAAGATTTTCAAATCAAATATGGCAATAATGATGTTGTTTTAATAACACTAGCAAAAAGTTTATTGTAATTAACATATATCTCTCATACGTGAGCGAGATAAGAGAGTGACAAGCAAGATTGGATGGAGGCGAGGGCACGAGATTTGTCTATGCATTCTGGATACATGCGAATCTACTTGGATATAGTGTATCTAGAAAAGTTAACCTAATTTTGAGTCCATATATTTCGAGATACATATATCTAGACATATCAAAATGTGGTAAGGTTCATAATATTACAACATAGCATGTATTTAAGTAATTAGATTATATACTAGTGAGATTATACGTAAGTTACCCTTAAATAAAAAGTTTTGGCCCATGGGCCGACCCGATCCCGATCAAGCCTCAAGGGCCAAGGGCTTATAAGCCCTAGTTTTAAATGTGCTTGAGAAATCATATCTCAACCCTAGCCTAATAACGGGTTGGGTTGGGCCGGCCTCATGGGCTAAGCCCATTTTGACGGCTTTATGTATCGTATTGTATTGTATAAATACACTCCTAAATTCTCATCAAGTTTAGGAGTGCTTTTTCAACACGTCTCTTGATTTTTTTTACTGCAAAGGGACGGATTTACCTCCAAACTTTAATAAATGGTATGTATATGCCCTCCGTTATACTTTTCGTCCACATAAGCCCCTGCCGTCCAATTATAGGTACACATATACCCCTCTCACTAACGGATCCCTAATTTCTTACACGTGTCTTAATCCTATTGAACTATCCGTTTGACCCCTTTTTTTAACCCATAACTATCATTTCATAATACCACTTCAATTTCTAAAAGGAATTTAATAAACACCCAAATTAACACACCAAAATCGGGGACCTCCGACTAGGGAAAAGGGACGGATTTTGGTGTGTTAATTTGGGTGTTTTAATTAGGATTCCTTTTAGAAAAGCTGGGTATTGATATGATAGTTGCTATGGGTTAAAAAAGGGTCAAACAGGTAGTTCAATAGGATTAAGACACATGTAAGAAATTAGGGGTCCGTTAATGAGAGGGGTATCTGTGTACCTATAATTAGACAGCAGGGGCTTATGTGGACGGAAAGTATAACGGAGGGCATATACGTACCATTTATTAAAGTTCGGGGGTAAATCCGTCCCTTTGCCCTTTTTTTTATTAAGATTTAAGAGTTTTATGGTTCTAACTGTTTGAGATCACTTGTTATATCATGTGACAAATCGGGGTGTATCTAAGTTTTGTTAGTCAAGTACAAGGATGTTTTTGAAACTATCAATAGTCGGGGACAAAACAAATAATATATATATATTTAAAGTTTACTATTCTAGTTTTTTAAGAGATAAAATTGTTAATATATTTAAAATTATTTTTAAGATAAAAGTATTTTGTCCAATTTTGATTTGAGACAAACTTTTAAAAAGATATATGCTAAAATATCTTTTAATTTTTTGGTCTTAAATAGAGAGACAAAAAGTACACTAATAATACAAACATGATGGACTATTAGTACTCCATATAAAACAACAAGGATGACTTTGAGTCTTAACTTAAAGATAATGAACTATTTTGGGTTAAGACTCAAAGTCATCCATAAATTTTCATTATGGAGCACTAATAGTCTCTTATGTTTACAGTATTGGTGTATTTTAATTTGAAAAAATTACTTGGATGAATACTTTTTAATAAATAATTACTGATTTTAGCAATATTTTTTATTTATTACCATTTATAGCAATACATAACTATATTATGATAAATCTACAATATTTATTAAAAGTGAATTCTGTATGCAATATATGTGTATTATAATAATTTTAAAAATATATTATGTTTGGTAAGAAATTGACACATTGTATAAAATGTGTGATAAATATATTATTTATCAATAAAACTTGTATTATACGTGTTTAGTAAAACTTGTATTATGTGTGTTTTATAAATTATTCTCTGTAATATATTAAAATTGTATTATAAATATATTAAAAATGATCAAGTGAAAATAATGTGATTGCTATAAATGATAAATATTTTTTAATATAGTATATTTATGTAAATTTTCTTTTTAATCCTCGCCAAAACTTTTGCCTATCTTTTAATATCTATTTGTCCAAAATTTTATATATGAAATGTTTAATCGTCTTTTTATATACTTAGATGAAATAACAACCTTATGCGAGAGAAGGTGAAAAGAGAATATTCTCTAATGTTTTGAAATAATCTTAAAAAAAGAATAAGATAAATAAATTGAAAGACACAAGGTAATTTTTTTTATAAATAAATACTTATAATAATAATAATAATTCTACTAATGAAAAATGAGATCCTCGAATTTTGAGCCCTAAAACGAATGCCTTATTTTTTAAAATTATTGAGCTATCCATAAGTAGACGTTCAAATTGATAAAGTTTACTATGTGATAATTCTCGCCATAAGATTTAGAGAAGAGAAAGTTAGAGAGATTTCGAAACTTACATGAAATTATTAGAAGTGATAAAACTGAAAAATTGCGAGAGAAGGAACAATATCGAGGCAAATACGAAAAAGAGAGACGAAGCAGCTTAGTTTTGTGAAGGGAGAATTAGAAATTGCCTAATCTTTGATTTGATGACCGGTTAATCTTGGAGCTACAGGGTATAGCCGGTTTCATGTTTTGGCGGGAGTTTGGTTTATTTCGTTTGTGGAGAATTGGAAGGCCCTTCAAAGCCCAAAGTTTAGTTGTCCCTTTGGGGATTACCGGAATAAAGCCCAAATAAGTTTCGATAGTATTGGTTTACACAAATATCCCTTTTAGGCATTCACTTTAATTCATAGCTATAGTTTTAGTTAATTACCATTCGCGATCAGCATTTAGTGATAATTACGTGGGTTGGAGTTTCGAGGAACATTGTATAATTTGCATATTTGTATAATTTGAATTTGTATAACTTTTGTATAATGTAAATTTGTATAACATAATTTGTACGATTGTTTAAAGTTTAGATGTTTCTGTTTGTGTAAATTCGTTATTTCGAGTTTATAAAAAATAGCTCAATTTTACAAACGTATCCTCGAATTATACAAACAAGATAGCTTAAACTGTAGCGACAACCCGTAAATATACAAACTATAGCTATGGAGCATAATTAAATTTATAATAGTGACTATTTGCTAAAATTCTCCTTTTCTATAAGACTGTATTTTGTTCAAAAAAAATATTTCAAACTATTGTCTAAAAAGATCCATGAGTTGAAAGAAAATGAAAAGAAAGTCATTTACACATATTTGAATCAAGTAAAAGGTGGAAATTATATTGAATGAAATAAACTATTTCCGAAAGTTAAAATGGTGTTTAAATAGGTATATACATTGTCTTATTTTTATTTTGTAAGAGTCAAACGGATAAGTTTTTTTTGTTTCCCATCTGGTGTTCGGAGCCCACATTAGAGTTCCGACTAAATTCGAATTGCGTATTACATTTGCAGGGTCCATTCGGGGATAAAAATGGATAAGTTGATGATATGAGAAACTTCCCTTGAACTACATTGAAACCACAAATTGGACTTGGATTTCTTTTCCAAGTTCAAGTTCAAGTTCAAATTTAGTTCTCAATTTAACAAACAAATTTACTCTAGGAAAAAAAACTTAACTATACAAAATAAACACCTAAATAACAACTATATAACAGTAGTTCTTTTTTTCACCAACATAACAATAGCTTTTTTTACAAAACAATGAAATTATTAAAAAAAAAATCGGAACAATAAAATAAATAATAAAAAGAAAAAGAAAAATCAGAAATTAAAGCATGACAACCCACAATTTATTTTTTAATTCCTTAATTTTCTCCCCTTTTTTTATTTACCTTCCATAAATGTCTCTAAGATAGTTATTGCTTCTCTCTCATAATTCTAATCAAAATCAAACTCTATACCTTCACTATTCTGAAAGTGTGTTCAATGAAAAATATGATTTTTTTTTCTATTTTAATTCAGCACGACGGAAGATGGAATGAAACAGGTATTCACCATAATAATTGCTTCGATTATGGTTGTTTGAAAGTATATTTATTGGTTTTATTGATTCTTTTTTTTATAAATATATATATTGTTATAGCTTTATTGATTGGTATTTTTTGGATGTAATCTGTAAAACATAAACTATACTGTTCTCAATTGCTTTGCACCATACTTAGGTACTCGCCTATAATTAAATTATTGGTTAATTAGTGGTTTATGTATTTGTGTAGTCCATATATTTTGAATGCATGTGTTTTTTTAGTTAGTGGCGTATATACACCAAATCATTATGGTGTATTTTTGTTGAATTTTTATGTTATTTATCGGGTTATTCTGCTAAGCACTATTATTTATTTTGTATCTACCGAAAACAAAACTACCAACAAAGATAAAATAAGATTTTATAATGTTTTGTTATATGACAGTGGTTAGTTTGTTTATTGGTATTGTTTGGTTAGTTTGTGGTTCAAATGATGATATGCATATCAATTTGAAGTGTACACAAATTTTTAATCCTAACATACACCATAATAATCGTAAATACCAAAATTTATACGAATTCTGCATAGCATTTAAACCAGTAAATTAATTTTAGCATTCTTTATCATAAATTATACCACTATAATACACAAATATAAGTTTGGATTGTTTTGAAGTATTTTATTAGTTTTACTGATTTAATTTTTTTTATAAACATATATTGTTATAGCTTTATTGATTGGTGTTTTTTGGATGGGGTGTGAAATATGGGGTGTAACAAGTATGTATTAGTTTTTTAATTATTATTTGTTTAGTTTGATTGCTAAAATATATAGTTCATTTTTTTTTATTGTTTTAAGTTTTTTTTGTTGTTTTTCTTGCTTGATTTTTTGTGTAAATAGATGTGTTAACTATGAAAAATATTGCTTGAATGAATGCTTGGTATGTTGTTTGACACACAAATTTTAATTAATTTGATTATATAAAATGATTGAAAAATTCTGGGTTAAATTATGGTGTATATTTTGGTCTAGTTTATGTATTTTGTATTATAGTGCACTATACACCAAAATTCAATCATAATGTACAATATTGTTCAAGATGACAATGTTAAACTATCATGTGCACATTTTTTTTTAATTAAGTTGATTATACTTACAAAAAATGGTAATTTCTTGGTTAGTTTGTAGTGTATATATTGGTGTACGTCATATATTATATATTAGATTGAACTGTACACCAAAACATCACCATATTATACACCAAAGTGTCACCATACTATACATCAAAGCGTCGCCATATTATATACCATTTCTAATTAATTTGTAATTTAAAAAATTATAAATAAGTGGTTGTATTATGATGTTATACATTTTTGCAGGTTAGTATGTGTCTAACTATTTATCGAAATGTATCGCAGGAATGTATGTGGATTTCAAGATTGAAGGAGTGATATATGACACAAACACCAAAAAGACGTTTACCAAATAGATACAATACTTTGTAATTAATTTTATTTTTTTATGAGTGAAATTTTTATTAATACTAGTGATTTTTTCATATATATATATATATATTGGTATAATTATTTATTAATTCGATGATAAATATTGATAGATAGTTGATAATATTATGGAGGCAACATATAGTTAAAATATATAACAAAAATTAATGTTATAATCATGATTTTTTACTTTATGTGCAATTTAATTATTTGTTGGTGTAATTTTTTTTATTTTTTTTATCCCTCCCTAGGAGCTCCCACCCCTTTTGCTCCCTTGGTGACTCGAACTCGCAACCTTCGGATTGGAAGTGAGGGGTGCTTACCATCCGAACAACTCCCTCTCGTCAATTATTTGTTGGTGTAAGTTATTCATTGTGATTAAAAATAATTGTACACCAAACTTAATCTACAATGTACATTATTTAATATACTTTTTTTAAAAAAGTTAAAACTATTGAACGGTGCTTTGAGTGTGATGGTTTATAATAGGAATAAAATTTGATTATATTTTGGTATAAGTTATTTATTATATTTACAAAAAAAATGGTCAACAATATAATACAAATTCTATACCATTAAATATACTCACCCCCAACCCCACCCCACGCCTTTTTAACTAACATATATAAAATTGAAGAGAGAAGTAAAAAAAGATCTTCTCATAATAATTGAAATGGAATTAAAGAGAGAGAAAAAAATCCAACAGTAATTGTATGAAATTAATGAGAAATATGGTTAAGGATGGAAATCATATTAATTAGATGATACATTTTTACCCCCTAAAAATTAGCATCAAAATCTAAAAAAGATAATTAGAAAAATGTAATTGAAGAGAGAGAGAGAGAGAGAGAGAGAGAGAGAGAGAGAGAGAGAGAGAGAGAGAGAGAGAGAGAGAGAGAGAGAGAGAGAAAATTAGCATCAAATTCTAAAAAGATAATTAAAAAAAACGTAATTGAAGAGAGAGAAAAAATTAGCATCAAAATCTAAAAAAGATAGTTTAAAAAAAACGTAATTGAAGAGAGAGAAAAATATTTTTTTTAGCATAGTAATTGTATTAAGTAAGAAAGAGAAAAAAAATCTTTAAGTAAAAGAAATGTATGCAATTATAATTGTGATTGATAATCTAAATGGTAAAAATAATAAATAACGAGTTCCATAAAATAAGCCACTAAGACACAAAAATAGATATAAAAATGTGTGAAGATATATATATTTAATAAGTTGTCATATTTATAATTAAAATGTTATTGTTGTAAATAAAAATAGTAGGCTGACATTATGTAAATTAAAATTTTAAGTTAAATATTCTTGTAATTTTCCCTTTACTCTAATAGAATGTGGAAACTTCTTGATTTGCCAGTGAAAATCCACAAAACAACATTAATTATCATATTTTGAGGTGTTTAGAATAATTTATATATATGTATATGAATAACTTTTATCGTCATTCAATTATATCAAATTATTTATTAAAGTCACTCATATTTATTTTGTATCAATAAATCACTTAAGTTAAAGTAGTTTATTTATAAAGTTATTATAGCAAAAAAAAAAAAATTAAAGAAATAATTACATAGACATCACCTCAAGTTATTATATATAATAAAGTTTTTTATTCATTTTTGTTTTTAAGAAAGCATACGTCACTAAAGGGCCTCACATGTACTATAGTAGGTCCACATGCCAAGGAAAGATGAGATCCGAACTTCGAAGTTTAGAAGCCCAAAAGAGTTCAAGTAGTGCTCGAAATAATATTCGATTGATTTGTTTGAGGTTATCGATGAAAAGGAGAACTATTTAATCGTTTTCAAAGATTCAAATTATGAATTAGAATAGAGGTGAGGTACAGGCAAAGAGTGCAGCCAAGAATAGTGAAACTAAGAGTACCACAAATTACCATGAAGAATTCAACAATTTGAGATACATAATCTATTTTTTTCTTATGTTTCTTGACATAACATGTACTTCTTGTAGTAGTTGAGTAGTAATTCCAACCCTGCTTACATGCTAAAGATTTCTCCAATCTTTCTTTGATCTTCACTTTTTCTACTCTTTCCCTCAAAACTTGTAAATGTGCATGCCATGATCTCCTGCCGTCTTTTTCAACTTCAAAATCAAGACATATCATCACCAAATTAAACAAGTTCCCAATTAACGTAGATAGGCGCACCGCCGCTACTAAAAACACAGATTTTTTCCACCGAGAATCAGTGATAAGTTTGTGCTATAAAACATGATTTTCCTCTCAGTCCCATCGAACCAACTCATGGGCCGAAAAATATATGGATAAAACAAATTCTCACTGAAATAGTGGAAATGTACTTCCAAATTTTTTTGTACGAAAACATTACTTTTTTTTTATTATTATTAATTCAATCAAAATATGTATAAGAATAATCAGGAAAAATAGTGATTTTTTAGTAGTATGCGCACGATAATAGTAAAACAAAATACCTTCATCTTTATTGCTTTGAGCTCTGACGTGTGATAGTTTTTTATTGATCATCCTGCATTTCCTATATGGAATATTGATAATGATTGGATAACTAATAGTTGAAAAGGTCATTTTCACCTTGGTTTTAACACAACGTAGCCAAGAGGAAGCTATAATGATGGAGTTTTCTCAATTTGCATGCTTCAATATGTGTTTAATTATTCACTTCTTATATAGAGAATACTTTTTTGTTACACCCTAATTAGTACTCCAATTAGGCTAACTAATTAGCTAGCTAGAGAGATCAGAGATAGGCTGCAATAATGCCACGAAGTTGTCTTCAAGATCACGGGAAATAATTAGTACTAAATAAAAAAAAATTAAACAAAGAAATCAGAAGATAGCAACAGATGCCCTTTTTTAGGAGTGTGTCACCAATAATAGCTGTTAACTATAGGGATAACAACGATTTTCCTTCAGAAATTTTGAAGTAAATTAAGAGGGACAAATAACTTCCAAGAGAATAATTTAATTTCTTAAATTTCGTGTTAAAAGGAAATTAAGAATACTTAAAATCACAATATTTCAAAAACTAAAAGACCTTTGTAAAGATTGATATGGGACGCAAGCCCAATTAACAACTAGCTAAAAGGACGATCGATGAGAAAGAACAATTTATGTAGAGTGTTGAGAAAAATGTGTAGTCTTTTCATCCTCTTCTATTGAGCCTAAGTTTCTTACCTCCCTTTTCGTTATGACCTTCAATAGTTTTTTGTTTTATTATTTCGTTGTTGTTCTGCAATTTTTTTATTACTTCCATTTTCTTGTTGTAACATTGAGTTTAGTGATTATAAATTTATAATATATGAAGGTTTCAATTGTGAAACTGTAGTTATTATATTTTGATAGAGAAAATTATGAAAAGATTGGTGATTTTTATTTTTTACTTTTCTTGAATAGGGAAAGTTTTCTGAATTTTATTTGCTATAGAAGTTAGTGGGACCAACACAACAAACCTCCTCGAGTTCTGTAGTAACTTTAGTAAGTAAATTTTATTAGGTGGAAATTTTGTCAAAAATTCCCTACTATTTACTAGGGGTGTGTATCGGTTGATTCGGTTCGGTTTTAAGTATTATCAGTTCGATTTATTGGTTTTTGGTTTTTAAATATGCTAAACCGATAACCAAACCAATAAGATATTTGTTATCGGTTTTCGGTTTATCTGTTTTAGGTCTTTAACGGTTCGGTTTTCGGTTTAACCAATAAGAAAATGCTTTCAAAATAAATATATGACTTATCCAATAATTTGACGCGATACGCATACATCAAAATAATCATACCAAACGGGGGTCATCACAACAAAGTCTTTGGTCAATTTTCGATATTTACAATCGTGCAAAAACTAATATTAGTCAATTATAAACTAAAACTAATTAAAACCAAGTCCAATTGTAAATCGGCAGTTCATCTTGAACTATCTTTAACAGCTGCCAAATCCATCGGATAATCAACAAAATCTTCATTAAGTTCCTAACCAATATAATCACAAGCCTGGAAGAAAAAGTGGAAGAGATCAAGAGATTTGTGAAGTATTTCAACATTTAATACTAACATAATGTTATTTATGGCATAGGATTTTTATATTTTTAGTGTCAATTATTATTTATTGCAAGGATATTTATATTTTTAGTCTAATATACTACTAATTATATTAATATTTTTTGTTTAATATTATATATATATATATATATATATATATAAATATATATATATATATATATATATATATATATATATATATATATATATATATAAAACTAAAAATTATTATTATATTCTTAATGGGTTATCGGTTAACCAAATAACCCAATATTAAAAACCAATAACGAACTGATAACCCAATAATTTTTTTTTGTAAAACCATTAAATAACCGTTAACCCAATAACCCGGTAACAATAAACCAATACCACTTTTATCGGTTCGGTTTATCGGTCGGTTCGGTTTTTTGCACACCCCTACTATTTACCCCTTTTTTGTACGTACTATTTAAGTGGTGTACTAAATTAACAGTAACACACTATGATTAGAAATGATCTAGAACTCGTTACAGCATAACTCCAATTGTTATTTTCTTTTACCATAAAAAATGTACAAGCAACTAAATATCATTGAAAAATTATCACATTAACACACAAACAAAATGACGAAATGTAGTGGTACCAACAAAAAATATAGCATAGCAGATGAGATTAGTTTTCTTTAATTAAATATTTTGTGTTTGAATTTGAACAAGAAATAATTATTTCATGGGGAACATTTTTCCTAAAATGAAACTGTTAATAAAATGAAAATTTGATCTGCTTATATCGAACTAACTTTTGGCATTGAGTTAAACTCATCTAACATATTTTTATAGAAATCAATATCAGAATTACTCAACTTCAATATGAGTGTCAAAAGTCTCAATGGGTAACCCAAACCCAAAAAATATTTAGTATTACTAAAAAGAAAGAAAAGGATCGGACGGCCCAACATAAGTTGTAGGCGAGGCCCACTTAGCCTCTGATTTCTTTGCTAAAATCCTGTGTCTCTTTGTTTTTCGTTATAGCTCCATGTTCATGGCCATGTCCACCCAATTATGTCCAAATCATGTAATCCCACATGCCGATTCTTCAACCTCTCATCCAAATCGAACGACCATCAGCTCAATTTCGACTATTGATTTGGGGAAACGGCGCCTAACCAGATTGTCAGTTCAATGCTCTGAGAAACAAACACAGAACCTCCGCACTTGCAAGAATTGCAAGACCCAGTTCGACCCTTTGCTCAATCATCCTCGTGCTTGCCGTTACCACACTGCTCATTTTGGAGGTATCCTTCTGAATGGTTTGTAAAATATGGGTCAAGTCTCACTGTCTTTGAAAATTTCTAATTATTTTAGTTTGAATTCGTATTCTGTAGCTGAAAGGGTGAGTAATAATACCATGTATTGCAAAGGAAGATTGTTAGGTAGATAAAAGCTTTAATTTTGCAATTCCTATAGTTACAAATCTATGTTTTTCTCTAAAGTATTAAATTTTCCAATCTTTGTTTAGTAACCTGCTATAACAAGTTAAATCACAAATTCATTTCACTGTCACCTTTATATAACTTAAATCCCATCTCCATTAGGGGAAGTGTGTAATTCTTGCAAGGTAACTCAAAGTAGTAGTAGGTAGTACTTTTGGATAATTTCGGACATTTCCTTTCACGTTTGACTCTGTAACACTGACTTACCTTGTGGTTTATGATATTATGTTTATCTTACTTATTTTGATTTTTCTAGGTAAGTGTAAGGCAACTAAGATTCACAAATTCCAATAACCTTCTGGCAATAAGATGCTTTATGGTAATTCCAGTTCTGTAGTTCAGTTTTGAACATAAAACAGTGCAAGCAGAATAGCAAGAGCGACTTTCAATTCATATTGATTTGGTGGGTTTATCAGTGCTAGTTGATAGCAAGCGACATTCCTCATCGAATGGGTGCATTGACCACTGCAATCTTACAGAAAATTCCAACAACGTAAAAAGAGCCACCACTTCATTTCTTCATCAAACAGCAACCTGTGTGTTTATTATTTAGTGCTAATGTAGTTACTTCCTCTGGTGTTTGATCTTGCACACAAAAATATGAGGGAAGGGGAAGGGAAGTAGGACTGTAGGAGGAGCATTGCTGTTCTAGGATAGGTGCTAAGTCACTTCCGAAGATGTCAGCCGGCAAGTTTTTGAGGGGTCAACAACAGAGGTCTATCGATTGGTCTCGATGTTACAATGACATTAAAATAAGATAGGTAAGCGTAATATCATAAACCACAAGGGATGTTAGCTTTACCAAGCCAATCCTGCGGGAAGGTCTCTGTAATTATTGCCATGCCAGGCAAACTTATGGCTAATAAAATTGGACAAAGAGAGTGCTGGGAAGGATACATTGTGGTTTTCGCAAACTCTTTTAAGAGCTGTCAAGTTCTTATAATATGTTGTTTTGAGTATAATATGCCTACCCTGAACATGTTAAAAATTGAGAATGTTTTTAACTCGCATTAGTGTTTCCATTAATAGCGGCTTAGTTAACCACCATTGACTCATACTTAAGCTTGCTGATAATGACTCCTCGGAGGCTTTTATCCTTCCTTATCTAGTTATATTTCTTGAGGCTTGTGGCAGCATCGTTATGTATTTGGACAATTCAGCAGTCCCATCTTTATCTTATGCAGGAATGTGGAGTGCAGTTTTAGATTGAATTTGTTAGGCTTTTTTGAGTTAAAAATTCTATCTGGTAAAGGCTAAACTTTTAGATTGAATTGGGTTTAGCCATTTAGGCTTCTCTGAGTTGAAGCTGATTCCACCCGGTCATGATATTGGTGGCAGTGTTTGCCTGATTCTCCTTTTATTTTATACATTTGTCATCAGTTCCCTTTTCTTTTTAGGTCCATAACATAAGCAGATTTGTCAGGGACAGTTTGATTCTAGAAATTGTATGACAGTGTTGGGAGAGATGTCAGATTTAGTTAATCACTAATTATTTCGTAGTGGCAAATGTCCGATTTAAAATGAAGCGGATGGATATAGAGGATTCATATGACCGAATGAAACTAGTTTGAGATTGATGTGTAGCAATGTGTTGTTGTGGAAAGGCAGCTAG
Source organism: Solanum pinnatisectum (assembly GCA_035578085.1). NCBI lineage: Eukaryota > Viridiplantae > Streptophyta > Magnoliopsida > Solanales > Solanaceae > Solanum > Solanum pinnatisectum. Next base: position 18,706,813 of record CM069077.1, read on the forward strand.
TTTTGCCTTCCCTGCTCAACAAAGAACTTTTCTATTCTGATTCCCTACAGTTTTGTTATGTTCAACCAATCAGTTTATTTTAGTTCCATTCTTTCTTTAGTTAAGAACTCACATGATAGGGTATTTATGGATTCAATTTCAGTAAATTTTAGGATTAAAGATTTAGCTGAAGGAGATAGTAGAAATAGAATCTCTCTGTAAGTATATATATACTTGGATGTATTAGTTAGTTTTGGCCGGAAGATATTAATTCCTTTGTTCTTTCTTTCTTTTTAATTAATATCAGTGATGACCAGACCAACATGCTCGGCACTTCGATTCCATCTTGTTCAACCCGCTAGCACAAGTTGCCAAGGTAATCTTACCCACCATTGGAGCAGGTGGGTACACACCAAGTGCTGTAACTAGGATTCCTTATGAGTGGATAAAGTGTTGATTTGCAAGAGTCATCTCTAAAATGCATCAACTTTAAGATTAGGATCGCAGTTCCATAGCCTATCCATATATTTCAGCCTTTCTCAATATAATTAACACTTTGGAAGCTACTTAAACCTTTTTCTCTTGATGTAGACCAGGCAAAATAGGATGGTGGAGCATTAGATCTTAGTTAATGAAAATTTATGTAAGATGAACCGAATATCTCCCCGGTGATGTTTCATGTGTGTGAAGTGAACGCCACTGATAAAAAAGCTGCTCCAATAAAATAGGGTAAACAACTCATATAGCAATTCTTTCCACAGGAAAAATACCAATGCAACTTCTGCAGAATTTACCATCGGTAATACTAGTTAAGTGATATATGTCAATTATGTTATTCCTCTTTTCATATACCTGTTGCATTTGCATTGGCTTTGAATGGAACTATGGAAGGTACTTTGGATTTATTCCTTACTATTATCATCTCATGTTGTACTGGTGTGAATAATAAATAAAATACAGAAACATTGTGTTTTCACTTCCTTACGCCCTTCTGCTTGTTTTACGCTGAAGGATATTATCTTGCTACGTTATTCCATTTCTTATCCATCATTTACTTTGTCCTATTTAAAATGAGCGCAATAGCATCTTAACTCATCATCGTTCGTTCCATATTTGTTCTTCAAACAGGAGAAACAAGGAGGAAGTTTGAGAGTGTTTATTCCGGTGGCACCATGGACACCCCTGATGGTGGTAAAGTTTTTCAATACTGGCATTGTTGTGGGTCTGAAGATCCTTTTGACGCTGGTTGCACAGCTGCACCTCATGCTTCTTATGATGATTGATACATTGATTCTTAAGCACTTTGGCCAATTCACAAGTCGAATCTCATGTTGTATCTCTATAATTTTTCTTAATCCTGTTCTCATAATTGTACAGCATACATAGCTTAATACAATTTCCCTTAATTTTGATGCAACTGATGCAATGAATTTCTTTTTTCTCCTCCTCTGTGCTCATTTTGAACAGAAGTATTATGATGAATGAATGAAAAAACTTCATTAGTGAGAATACACTGAAGAACGATTTTTTTTTTTATGGAGATATAATTTATGCTGATACAGAAGTATTAGCTTGTTCAGTCATAATTAAGCTTCCTTCTAGGATTAAGAATTACGCCTGCAAGATATGCTATCTTTACCTTTAATCCTTGTAGTTTAGCCATAATCCTAGTGACTCGCGGTGTAAATTAGGTTTTAGAATTCAAATTAAATCAAGAAAAAAATTACTATTTTAAATAACGGGAAACTAAGCAAATATCCCTAAATTAATTATAAACATATACTTCTTTGCATTGATACCCCCACTAAATAATTACAATAAATGCCCCAACTAATAATTTGCTAAATTGATACTAAATAAGTATATATATATGTATAACATTGTGGTATCATTAAGACTTAATATATATTTGTTTAGTGTTCAACTGACTTGTTGGGACAAGTTCGGGAAGGATTCTATGTTTTTTCTCCACTAATTTATTTCTATACATGGCTCAAGTAGAATACGATAATAAATAAAAAGTGTAGCTTACAAAAATGACTATAGTTTTAGGGTTATTAAATTGGAATAACTATAAGTATGATATTTTAAAAAAATAACTACACTTTGTGTGTAAAAATGGTTGTATTCCAAGAATATGTCGTTTCTTTTAATACAAAAATACATTCAAATTAAATTCCCCACTAAATAAGGCCAATTTGTTAATGTAACTGTCATTCCTTTATTTCAGCCCTTAAACCCACTAATTTGGCAATTTAAATTAGCGATAATCACATTATGACCACTGGCCTCTAGGTTTCTCATCAGTTTAAAAATAAAAATTATGTTTGATCTTTCTTCTTCAGTTTACACCTAACAAAATACAATTCCATGGCACCTATCACAGTGTTGATCTAACATTCCGAAAAATGGAGTGAAGAGAAATTTGTGATTGCACCAATGGAGCCTGAAATTTGTGATTGCATTTGAGTTATACACAAATCAAACGAGGGTATTCCCACCAAGCAATTATCGGGATAATGTGTACCTCTTGTGACCCTCCTTGGAGTATTGGTTTCCGACATTGCAATATTGAAAACAACCTTCAACTTCAACCCTAAGAATATAGCATAAACGTAAACCTATATAAAACCTTCAAAGAAAAAGGAGAAAAAAATGGAAATTAGAAGATACCTAACGAATCTAAACCACAAATAACCTCCGAAAATCAAGCAAAATCGTTGATTGTTAGGATTTAAGGGGTGAAGAGAGTGATTGTATGGATTCTACTAAGAGATTTACTTGATTTGGGAATAATGGAGATGATTTGGGGATAATGAATGAAGACTGTAAAAGTGGAACTAGGGAAGAGAAAAAGTGTGAAAAGTGGAATTTTTTTTTTATGCGTGTGAAATGTTATTTGCTATTTATTAATTAAATATATCCATAAAATATAAACAAAGTATACTATAGCTATATTAATTTTAATATAAAATGTAGTTTGCCATTTTCTGTAGTTTTTTCATAAATTATGGATTTGCCCCATTAATCACCAACTAAATTAATTATCTAAAAAATGTTGTCAATTAAATAACCGTAATTAAATGAATAATTAAAATTTTCCATTTGAAATAGACGAGAAGAACTTTTATGAAAAAAAAATAGTGTTCAAAACGATCTAACGAATCTTGATAATTTGATATCAGAGCTATTTTCTACTCCCTCCATTTCAAAATAAATGAATTGTTGAATATTGCACGTCATTTAAGAAAAGAATATTAAGACATTAATTAGACATTATTTTTTATTTTTACCCTTTTAAATTGTTGTTAAATTTATCTTTAAAATGACAAAATATTGATCATGATAACTATTTTCAATACTAACTAAGCAATTAAAGTTTCTTAAATTCATTACATAAGAAATTCGAAGGCCAGACAATAAGAGTACCCTTAAACTTGCCACAAATTTTATTTTGGCATCTTAACTATGACCTATTCTAAGTAGACACTTCAACATCATTAAAAGTATACCATTTAAACACAAATAAGTGAGGTGACAAAGTGTGTGCAACACGCTTTTTCTAAATGAGTGAAAGCCTAAGAAAAAGTACTCCCTCTGTCCCTAATTACTTGTCCACTTTTGAATTGACACACCTATTAAGAAAATAATAATTGACATAGTAAATTTATCATTTTACCCCTATTAATTATGAATTGGATGAATTTAAACTTAAGATTTCATTTTTCAAAGTAATTAATTGAGGGTATAATAAGTAAAAAAAAATTTGTCCTTTCTTCATTTGTCAAAATTGACAAGTAATTAGGGACAACTAAAAAAGGAAATGTGGACAAGTAATTAGGGACATATGGAGTATTTTTTTTTCTAAAAATAGAATATCAATTTTAACCCTTCAAATCTATTTTTTACTCCCTCTGTCCCTAATTACTTGTCCACTTTTCCTTTTATAGTTGTCTCTAATTATTTGTCCATTTTGACAAATCAAGAAAGGACAATTTTTTTCACCTATTATACCTTCAATTAAATGACTAATTACTTTGAAAAATGTAGAACTTTTCATCCACTTCATAATTAAAATGGTAAACTCACTGTGTTATTAATTATTTTCTTAATATATGTGTCAATTCAAAAGTGAACAAGTAATTAGGGATACAGGAAGTATGTACTATTTAAATACAAAATATTAATTTTATGATTTCTTTATTTTTATATATGCTCTTCAAATTCAATTTTACATTTTAAAAATCCACGGGTGAACATTATTTTTTTTTTGAAAATTTCTCTGTATTTATGTGTGAGAAATAATCATTAGATACGCACATACTTGATTCCGCCACTCATTAGGTCTCAAATTTTCTGCTGTTGGTGAGTCCCCTCTGATTTCACGGGCTTAGTGTTCGGTTTTCTAGCATCTTACTATTATACTTAATTATGTATCTAATGTATGCCAGAGATCTTTTAAGTTTATAGAGTCGAGTGAATTTCACTTCATCACATATAATTTCATATCATAATTTTATTGAAACGGAAAACTTAACACACCTTTTTAGTTTTTATTTTCTGAAGAACAATATTTTCTCGTCTTTCTTGTGCTGCCTTCTTCTCTTCTCTCACGGTCTCTCACTCCCTCTCCTTCCTCCCTTCGTCCTGATTTTAAGTCTAATAGTTTTATCCATTTTTCTCCTACAAGCAACAATCTGGTGGCAGTTCGTCGGCAATCCGGTGGTGGGCTGCTGAGCACATGTAATTCTTATGTAATCTTATTCCGTCGAACACCACCCTCTCTTTCTCTATCCCACTGATTAGCTTGCCCTATTTTATTTTTTGTGTTTTTGGGTCATTGAAAATGAGACTGATTTTTCTTATTATGAGTGGAAATTTGAAATGTGCTGAGGAGATTTAATCTCCCGTAGTGAAATGAGACCTGAGTAGAGTTGAACGTTATATACGATTCATAGAGAACCCTTACTTATTAGGGATCCAAGTTTCGTTTATTGTCTATTACTTCTTGTAGATTACTCATATGTTTTTGTTCTACACTTGGCATATGCATGTTTGTGGTGCTTCCTTTTCATGGTTTTTCAGGTGAAGAAAAGGTTTCATTTATGCTATGACTTATTTTATTCTTTCTTAGTAAGTTGTACTACTATTGCTATATGGATATAGATATGAAGCTTTTACATGGAAGCAGTGCATTTTTCTTTATTGGTAACATAGAAGCAGGTTATCCCTATTAATACACAGACAGTAGAAAATGCCGGGCATAGGTTAACTCTCAGGTATCAAGAAATAAGAACTAAACAATCTTAGTTACGCTTAATTTTTGGAAGCTTTTTGCTGCTCCTGGCTAAACATAGGTTGATCTGTTTTTAATTTCTTTAACATTTCTTTGAAATTGAAAGTCTGTTTGCTCTGCTTCTTCTGAGGTGAAGAAGGCCTCCTCTTATTCCCGAACTTGGACTCAATCCACATCACCTGATTGAAGCATTAGTAGCTTAGTATTTTGTTTTTCCAGCATATTTCTTGGTGGAGTTTCAGATGTTAGATCTCTTTTTTTCCTGTATTAGTGTAATATATTAATTGTGTTTGCCGTCCACCTTTTTTGTGACAATGCTAAGAAAGCGGAGACTGAGATTTGTGCTGTTACACAAACTTCTTTCATCATGACTTCTTGATCATTTTTTTTTTGAAACTGGTAACTGTATGACTTCTTGATCAATTGAATCTGTAGCTTGGCAATTCTTGTCTGATCACTTTGGCACACAATTTATGTTTTTTGGTCCATATTGTGGCACACTCTTTACAAAAAGCACCATATTTCATTGCCAAAAACTCTCCCTGCTATGTTTACGGTTTCTTTCATGTCCCTAAGAATTAATCCAAGAGCTACTCATGCAAGTCCATTGATGTCATTCAAACCCTTCCACACTTTTCTTAAACTTCTGTGTATTGACTTATTTTCCCCACAAAGTTCGACTGTTTTTATGTTAATCATGGAACATTACATGGCACTTACACAACAGCTTTATGAATAAAATATAATCACGTGAAGATAGTTTTGGTAGCGTGAAAAATGAAGTCCAATCTAGCGTGAATATGGATTGAAGAAAAATGTGCGGTCTAGTGTTAGCCGCTAGATATATAACATAACTATATAATGATTAGTCTGAGGAATCTGTATAATTCAAAAATAATTACTTTTTCAACTAAATTACTGATTTCTTTTTTAAAAAAAATTAGTGTCACCATATTGGTTAAGAGGTTAGGTTATGGCTTACCTCAACATGCAGATTATAATTATAGTTATTATAAAAGAGTTGGAACAATCATCACAACGAGCTCTTGCTAAGGAGAAGTAGACATCATCCTGAAAACACATATAATAAAAAGGGATTATGCCACATGTTATAGATGAGGATGTAAATCTTCCTTTCTATCAACTACGCCTCTTATGTGTACCTTCTAGCAAAGTGTGCTTATTCTCCATGAAGATTAATGCATTCCTATTTCAGAAAATTATAAATTTTTATATTAAAAGGTCTTAAAAAATAGCATTTAACTCTGTATAATATTTCTAATTATCATAAATAAAGGTTTCATTTTTATTTGAGTGAAGGGTAAAAACACACCTAAAGTATTTTTTTTAATTGAGTTTCATATCTAAACTTTGAGTTTCATATCTAAACTACTGGGTGTGAGAGTTTCCTACCTGAACTATCACAAACTATTTGTCAAAACATACCTCAACATAAACAAATAGACGTAGAATCTAGTAAACGTTCATTGATGACTTTTTTATATTCTTTATAAAATTGTTGGCTTTGCTTTGTAAGGTCAACATTAAGAAATCCTTGAGAAAAGGAAGTGAGCAATATAATCATCATACAAGGGTCAAGCATTTAGAGAATGTTCATAAGTTTCCGTGTAAATGAAATATTGCTTGGGCCAGCGGTGGGAAACTAATTCAAATTTGAAACTGCATTCACCCTGTGTTCAACCTGCATTCAATCCGTTTTTATCCATTTAATTGTGGGTTGAAAATGGGTTAACCATATTTACCAACATTTAAAATGGGTGGGGTTGGTATACTAGGCAGGTTGGGCGGGTCAAGCTAATATGGGTGAAAATTGCCACCACTACACCCAAGGGTGTGTGGCCTAGGCATGGGATGAAACCATGCAAAATAAATAAATTGGAGATTTCTTTTTTCTTCCTATCTACCTAAGCCTTGTTGGGGAAATGGTACATGTGCTAGTGGAAGGTAGGAGGTATCTGATTGGGTAGTCGAGATGCGCTTAGTTGTTGACAAAAAAAAAGTTTATTAAGGGGTAAAATCATTAGCACTTTTGTAATGGAAAAATTACGCCCTATGTCTATTTTTGAAAATGTTTATGCCACATAGCCCATATTTTATTATAAAGAAACGATTTAACTCATACTTGTGTATAAACACCTTTTATTTTTTTGATAATGGTAATGCGCTATTATACACTTTATATAAGGTTGATACATGTATATGATTCCCCCCCCCCTCCCCCCCCCTCCCGCGGATATCATGCTGTATAATATTGTATATGGGCTTTGTGACGTAATTTTTTTTAAAAGCTGTTTATTTCTGAAAATTTCCCTTTTGTAATACCATTCTGTCAAATACTTGCTTAATTTGCTTCCCTTTTTGTAATACCATGCTGTTAAGTAGTTGTTTAATTTGCTTCTAACTAAATGTTTGGCTTAAAATCACAATGTCAGGAACATAGTTGTCCCCTTTGGTTGGACATTGAAAATTATAAAATATAGTTACTTATAAGAAAAAATTACTTATAGAAAAAATATCTAAATGGTTTTGGCTTCTCTGTATTTAAGGAGATAATGTGTGCAAAAGGTCACGTCATTGCCAACAAAGCTTCTCTTCTTGTCAACAAAAAAGGAAACGAAGGTTATAAGTTAGCTCTTTGGATCTTCATGGATCTGCTAGAGAAGATGGGATTTGGACGCAAATGGAATCAGTGGATTAAATTTTGCATCTCAACAGTGGACTTCTCTGTACTTATTAATGGTTCACTAGCAGGTTATTTTAATTCACAGAGGGGCCTAAGACAACGTGATCCTCTATCACCCTTTTTGTTCCTCATAGTCATGGAGGGACTGAACAACATGATTAAGACAGCAAACAAGGAAGGTTGGTTAAGAGGATTTGAGGTTGTTAGAGCGGGAAGGGATAGCTTGAAGATAACTCATCTTCAGTATGCAGATGACACATTCATATTCTGTGATGCGGAAGAAGAGCATCTCAAAATATTGAGACTAATCTTGGTAATATTTGAAGGAATGTCAGGTTTACATGTTAACCGGAGGAAAAGTTTCTTATACCCGATTAATGAAGTGCCAAACATGGAAATCTTAAAGACAATCTTAGGGTGTGAAGCGGGTGCTCTGCCAACTATCTACCTTGGATTGCCTTTGGGGGCCTAGTCTATGTCTATGGAAATCTGGAATGGGGTGATTGAGAAATGTGAGAAGAAGTTAGCAAGGTGGAAGTCCCAATATCTCTCCATGGTGGAAGATTAACCTTGATAAACACTGTGCTTGATACACTTCCAACGTATATGATGTCATTATTTCCTAATCCACCAGGAATCATCAATAGGTTGGATAGCATCAGGAGGAAATTTCTATGGCAAGGGAACAAAGACAGGAAGGGTTACCACCTAGTCAAATGGAAGGTAGTGATCAATGAGAATAGTTTTGGGGGATTGGGGATAAAAAATCTAAAGAATTAGAGTAAAGCTTTAAGAATGAGATGGCTATGGAAATACTCAAATGAAAATCGAAGTCTATAGATTAGAGTCATTAAAGCTAAATATGAGGAGAACGATAATTGGATGACAAAGGAGGCACTACTCCTTATGGTGTTAGCTTATGGAAATCTATCAGAATTTTGTGGAATGAATTCAAAATTAATTCCATAGTCAAAGTGGCAGATGGAGTTAAAACTGTCTTCTTGAAGGATGATTGGCATGAGGCAGGCAACATGGAGACATTATTCCTAGATATTTATAACTTAGCTTTACATCAACAGAACACAATAACAGAATTGTGGACACCTCAAGGGTGGAATTTTGTGTTCAGGAGACACCTCAATGATTGGGAAATACCAGGAGCAACAAAATTCTTCAGCACCATCGACCAATTCAGTGGTTTGAAGGCTGGACAAGACATCCTACAGTGGCAGGGAAATAGTAATGGGACTTTTAAAGTAAATGCAGCCTAGAGGAAGATGAACCAACCAAAACCAGTAGATACTTCGATGGCCTTGGAAACACATTTGGAAAGCCAAAATCCCACACAAAGTAGCTTGCTTTGTCTGGTTATTGGCTAAGGAAGTAGTGCTAACACAAGATAACTTGATGAAAAAGGGGATCCCTTTATGCTCGAGATGTTTTTTCTGTGGGGAAACAGCAGAAACAGTGGTTCATCTATTTATACATTGCAAGGTCACAAGTCAACTATGGAGATTATTCCTATGTCTCAAAAACATATCTTGGTCCATGCCAGGGAAAATCACAGAAGCATTACACAGTTGGGAAGAAGCAGGAGTTCATGCTAAAGACAGAAACAACTAGAGAATTGTACCTGCGGCTATATGGTGGACCATATGGATGGAGAGGAACCTTAGAGTCTTTGAGAATATGGAGAATACTATAGAACAAGTCAAAATGAATTGTATTTTGACTCTATGTTTTTGGTGTAACCAGATATACTCTACTGATACTGTCTCTATCATTAATGTCTTAGACTCATTATAAGGACAGGACAGTAGATTTTGAGTTCTTTTGTAAATATGGTTTCAGTACAACCCATGTACTGTGTTACAGAAATAGAAACAGTTACCTATGTCAAAAAAAAAAAGTTAGCTCTTTGGGTTCATAATACGGGAAGCAGTTTAGGTGGAATTTTAGTATTCAAAAGTTTGGGCCATACTCATGATAGACAAACTGGCTTTGCATATTGAATTTGATTTCTAGTCTAGGTTTCTACTTTCTATTTACTTTGTGCACTGATATCTGGTTTAATGCAGCCTCTTGCAGAAATGAGGGTAAGGCTGCATAAAATAGACCCTTGTGGTCCGGCTCTTCCCCGGACCCTGCGCATAGCGAGAGCTTAACATCGGGCTGCCCTTACTGATATCTGGTTTAATTGTTTTTTCTGTCAAAGTAGATGAATGCATAGCATAGTGTGCTAAACGAAGCATAATATGGGTGAAGCTATCAGTACAATATGAACAATGTCATTGATAGATTCTGTCAAGCCTTAATTCATCTCTATTTCAATTCTGCAAAATATTTGATTACTATTTTAGATTTCAATGACTTAGAAAAATTGACCAATAATGAGTATTTAGAAAGATAAAATGCTTATTGTCTGGTTTGTATAAAATATAATCAACTGTGGGCATACGTAATGAACCATTTGTTAGATTTGTGTAATGGAGGGGCAGGAACTCCAGCAATGTTGATGTGAAGATGCATACTAGTAAATCTAACTTCCAATGTTGTGTATTTTGTTGTTTCATGCAGTAAAAAATGGGGTCTGAATTGAGGACGTGGGTTTCCGACAAATTGTTGTCTCTCCTAGGGTACTCACAGTCCTCAGTTGTCTCTTATGTTCTTAATCTTGGTACGTTTTCTTCTTATATTTTAATAAATTGTTGTGGCAACATTGTTCATAATATCATTTTCATGCAGCTAAGAAAGCTTCATCAGCTGCCAATCTATCAAATCAGCTTGTAGATGATATGGGTATGTCATCCTCTAGTGAAACAATAGTGTTTGCTCAAGAAATTTTTGCCAGAGTTGAGCGCAAGACGACAGGGACAAATGTTAGTTTGTCTGCAATTTCAGTTATTTCACAGGGTCGTACTAGCGAGAATTCTTTTGGTTAACCATTGTGCTTTATCTCGTAACGCTTGATGCTTCTTGTTGTACCAGCTGTATCTACAACAAGAAAGGGAGGCTACAATGTTGGCAAGGAAGCAAAAGGCGTAGAGCCTGATGATAATGATGGCAATATTGCTAGTGTGGAAAGTAATTCTGTCCCGTCTCAGAATAGGAAAGAGGATACACGCAAAAAGAAGTTTAGGAGGTCGGTTGAGACCGATGGGGAGGAAGATGATGAGGCATAGTGATTTTACTCTTCTTCTTCTTGATAGAATTCAGTTTTATTTTTGATGGTAAGCTGTTGTAATATTGAATCGTGTTTTAACTAGTTGCTTTCTTTTGACTGAATATGATGGTGCAAGTCGTTAGGGATGAGGAGCAAGAAAGACGGGTAAGGAAACGAACATCCCAAGACCAAGATGACAGTGACAACTCTGAGGTACATCTTATGGTGTATTGTTTTGACTTTTTTTGCCTGTTCACCTTCTCCATACTCAGAACTCCCGATCCACTTGAGGTTAACTGCATGTTTTTTGGTTGCAGTCAGAAGAGGAACTACTTCGGGACCAAAGAGAGAGGGAGGAGTTGGAACAACATATCAAAGAGCGAGATGCTGCAGGGACTAGAAAGGTGAGCAATCTTAACGTTGTTTGAATGTCTCTGTGCTCAGATACCAGGCGGTGCTTCTATGATTTGAATTCGCTGTCAGGTTTGTTTTCGATGGAGAGGAATGTTCAAGTAATTGGCTAACCAATCTATTAGTTCAACCATTTGAGTTGTAAAACTGAAGCGTGGATGCACTCTGGACATTTAGAGATTGGTCCCTTACAATATTACAAACACAGTGGAGTCGTCTTGTGGATTTGACTATTTTAAACATCTTAAACCAGCAACAACAAATGAACAACAACTATGCCTCAGTCCTGAACAAATTTGGATTGGCCGTATGAATCCTCTCTGGCCATGTTCCCCAATTTAATTCATCTCAGCCCAACCTTCGTGAGGATTCATCATGAATTGACTAGTTTGGTTAGTTTTACACTGACAGCCTACCACAACCCTCGTCCTTTTTCCGGGCTTGGGACTGGTGATGTGAGCAAGCTCACAATGGTGGAGTTAAGCATCTGAAACCAGCAATTGTGGATAAAATTTTTATTTGAACGTCTTTATTGCTGTAGTTGCTTTTAATTTTGAAAGTGTAAAGCTTTGGCACATATTCACTAGGGATTTCTGTCTTTTATTTGCTGTCGTATTCAGCATCTTCTAATAGGTTGCCAGTCTGAGCATCACATGCTTTGGTTATTATTATTATTTTTGCATCTTTGCAGTACCTTCTTGGTACTAGCCTTAGTAAAATACTTCATCTTAAAAAAAGAAGGAAAAAGCTTTGATTGTGTTTTTGCATCGATATGGCTATTTCTTTGAGGGCCTCTCTTGATTATTGGACTTTTCATTTTGAAGGTGGTAAAATGGAGGCACGTTTGCGCCTGGATTTTCTGTGTTATTTCACTGACTATTATATATCATTTGTGATAGGTTTTAGTTGGAATATCACACACATATTTGTGTTCTGCTTTGACATATTTACCAAACTTCTTGTTCAAATCATCTGATATGATTTCGTCCTGTGTCTATTAATGAAGGTCAGACTTATTTCTTGTATGCCAACATTATTTTTTCATCTATCTTTGTTCTAATGTGGTATTTTTTCTTCAATAACAGTTGGCAGAGCCAAAATTAACAAGGAAGGAGGAAGGTACCTTACCGTAGATACAATTTCTGTTGTATATTTGTTTGTTTCATTTTTCCTGTTCTTCAGTAGAAAGAACAGTTTATGCTCATACATGAATAAATGACAGAAGAGGCAATCAGGAGGTCTGATGCATTGGAGCGAGATGACATTGGACCTTAAAGGTTAGTTACCATACAATCTGGTTCACTATTTTATTATTATCTTAGGTCCTGCAAAAAAAATTCTTGCTTTAGTAACCACATAATTCATCCTTTATTTGGAATACCTCTTCTTTTATGGTTCTTTTACTTGTATATTTTATTCAAAGGAGGTAATTGAAGTGTGTTTGAGTATAACTAACCATAAAAACAAAAAGAAGAAAAAAGAAAAGGAAGGTAGATTAAATAAGTCTTGTAGTTCCAATGTTGTTGGTCCTGGGAAAACATAAATATGCTTGTTGGTAGATATGATGGTAAGGGATTTAAATTGGAGCTTTTGACTTTCTTGACTTAGAGCTTGGATGTCATTTTTTAAAGTTAATTGAATGTTTCACTCTTAAAGAAAAACGAAACAATAGGTAGTTCTGCTGTGGTATATAAGTTAAATATTCAATTCAGGCTTATCTGCTTTTTGATAAAAGACGATTTGATCAGTATGTACAAGAACACGGTTTGACCAAAGTCATTTGTCAAATCATCTTGCCTAGTTTGCATCAGAAGTATAAACGGAACATAAGTTCTTTTAATATGGAATGCCTCTGTCTGAATAATCTCATAATTCTTTCATTCTAAACAAGTTATAGAAGACTCGATAGCGTTGTTCTTCAAACAACTTCTCTTTCTTTTTATCTTCTGTAGTCTCCTACCCGTGGCATTTCATCCATTGTCCTTTATTTTTACTTCATGAAAAATAAATAAATAAATATAAAAATCTTTCATCTACTGTCCTTTTTAATACCCATGAATTGTTGAACATCCAGATATTAGAGTCCATATTTGAATTTCCAATGCATCAGGTGGGGGTTTGTGCAGTGTGACATGGGCCAGACAACACCAGTTCTTGAAAATTCCATCTCCTCTTACTTTAGGTTCTTGCGTTGAGAGGAGAGAGAGTACTAGGGACAGAAAAATACACAATGTAGTGTTTTGTACTAGAGAACTATGTTGCTATTCACCAATTCTAGGGTCGATTAGGGATGTAATTGAGAAGCAGTTGATGTTAATGCATAGCAAGGTCTTGTTGAAATAGACTGATATTGTGTTATTGGTTGAATAGCTTTCTCACACATTGCATTTTCTAGGGCATCGTGTTCCACATTTAATGTCACCTCCATGAAGGACATTGTTACAATACAGGCCTCAGTTCTCGGATCTGCTATAACTATGTGAAGAATTAAGGACAGAAGTATGAAAAAAATATACTTATGTTATATGTAAGCAGTTTGTTTCGGCAATCTCACAATATCTTCCTGAGCTTTGAATACAATTATAACCCATCAATCCTTGTGATTTTGCACATTGAGCACTTCATTTGGCACTAAACATAATTTACAAACTCACAACCCAATTTCATTGTGATCCAGGAAAGTTTCAAGACAAGAATACTTGAAGAAAAGGGAGCAGAAGAAGCTAGAGGAACTCCCGTATTTACATGATTGTACATTATAGTTTACACCATCCTTATTATATATGGAAGTAAATAATGTTGTTCTATGTGATATAATCTAAAATTATTTCATTCTGTTTACTGGTCATTGTCTAACCATATTTGTGGTATTTCAGAGACGATTTAGAAGATGAGCAGTACTCATTTGAGGGAGTGAAGCTGACAGAAGCAGAGGAACGTGAACTAAGGCAAGGAAACACATCCGCCCCCTGTTCAGATACTCATTCCGAAATTATTGTTAATTTGAGATTTGATTTTATTGACTTCTTCTTGCAATTGCTTCTATAGTGAACTCACTCTGTGGCACTTGTATATTTTAAGACTTATTTTGTTGCCTACTAAGAGATTGCATGATGTGAAGAGCATCTACTGTTTTGATATTGAATCCTAAAGTGTCTTGTGTTTGTCATTCTCCTCCAGTAGCTTATATGTGAATGGGTATTGCATGCTTATCTTTTCTGCTTCAGTGGGAGTCCTAATTCTAGTTAACATGAAGTCATCTAGTCTTTTTTATCAGTTGTCTTTTGGTTATGAACTTGATTTTATCTCACTAAATTCCTGTGATCATTCATAATGATAAAATTTCACCTTTCCCTTATCATATGAAAATTCTGATGAGTACTGAGTGAATTATTGTGAATACGGAGTTAGCGCCTTTCTGCATTTGCCTTACTTTTTGGTCTAACATTCTCTTTAGTAGGTTCTGGTTGAATGCGGGATTGCTTTGTATATGCATATGCTGTTGTATACTCAGGACCTCTATAATTTTGCAGATATAAGAAGGAAATATATGAATTAGTTAAGAAGCGATCAGAAGATAATGATGACATGGACGAGGTAATTAATATTCTGAATATTTATCGCTTCCAAGCACATGTTTCATTACATTCGTTATTTTTATTGTCTCCGCCATTTATTGCTTTTATTTCTTGCTTGTCATATTCTCTAGTATCTCCGTTACTTTCCCTCCCCCATAACATATATACAGAAAGTTAAAAAGAAAAAGCAAGGTTTAAATGCACCCAAGGGTGTGGCCGGCCTAGTGGTCAATGAAGTGGTGGAGAGCCATGAGGTTTCAGATTCAAATTCCAGGGGAGAAAAAAAACACTAGGTGCTTCTTCTCATCTGTCCTAGCCTTGGTGGATAGAGTTACTCGGTACCTGTTGCTGGTGGGAGGTGGCAGGTATTTTGTGGAATTAGTTGAGGTGCGTGAAAGCTGGCTCAGATACCACGGTCATCATAAAAAAGGGGTTTAAATATCATCATCTCTTTATCTATTGTTCCCTATGAGTTATTTATTGCTTTGTTCCAATAAAGACTACATTTGGGTATTTCTAACTAAAGGATGAGCTGTCCTTGCACTAATCTTCCTTTATGAATAACTTTTTTCTATCTCCTAACAATATTATTTCCTTGTATATCCTCTTAAGGCTTGAGAATGATTTTGTATACTTGAGGAATAGCCGTTTATCTGTTATTGCTATTTGATGCCCCCTCGACGTTCTTGTATGTATAGATGATATCATGTCATTTATAGAAAATTGTATCTTTTTGTAAGGTTTTCTACCTTTCACTGTTTTAGTATACTTCTTGTATGCAGATGTGTTTTGCCCTTTGTAAATAAAATTTATTACTTAATGAAAAAAGCTTCTCTTAAAGCTTGAGTGCTGTTTAATTCAGAACTTCGACAAAAATGCTTAACTTCTGGATTTGTTGTATGAATTATATGTTCGTTCATACTTACAATAAATAGTGGATGATTGTACCTTTTCGTGAAGCCTTCCTTAAAAGTATTAAGAATTGGAAAAGAGAACCCCAAATGTTGTTTTCGCTCTTTCCTTTTCTGAATATACTATAGGATGTTGGTTGGGGGTGCACTGTAATCTTTTTTTTGAGAAAGGTAACATTTACTTCTATATATCCACAGGTAAAACCACATCAAAATGTAGTTCCCCTCCAAAAAATTATACTTACAACAACCCTAAGATCTTTTAGTTACAGCCACTCAATAACATTAGAAACATCTTCAGAATTTCCTATTACTACTTGTTTACACCAAAAATAATAAAGACCTAGGCAGTTTATCTTTATCTTCTGAATATTGTTGTTCTTTCCTTCAAAACATCTTTGATTCCTTTCATTCCAAATTGTCCACCAAATGCATGCTGGGACAATCCTCCATCTCTCCTCATTTTTTCCTGCATTTCCATCACTATTCCAGCATTTTAGAACGTCTGTGATTCTCCCTGGTTTTGTCCACTTGATCTTCCTCTTGTGAATGAACATCTGCCATAATTGATCTGTCCATTTGCAGTGTAAAAAGAGATGGTTGACTGTCTCCACCTGTTCTTCGCATAAATAACATCTAGAGCAAAGGTTGTGTTTCCTCTTGTTCAAGTTTTCGTGTGTCAAGACTTCCTCCTTTGCCAAAAGCCATGTGAAATAATTCACCTTGTATGGGATTTTTGTTCTCCAGATCATCCTCCAAGGCCATCCTACTTGCTGCTCTTCAATAGGTCTCAATTCTCGATATGCAGATCTTACCGTGAACTCTCCCTTTCTCTCCCCTTTCCATATCAGTCTATCTTGCTCTTCTGTTAGATTGGTAGCCCTAGCCATTGTGTCATGAAATCTTGCTATGGATGTTATTTCCCAGTCATTTAAGTTTCTTCTCAGATGTAAATTCCACCCTTGTCCTGTCCATAAGTCTGCCACTGATGCTTCCTGAGCTTGACTTAGACTATGTAGCTCAGGGAATGCTTGTTTGAGTGTCTCCTGTCCGCACCAGATGTCATTCCAGAAGGCCACTTTTTCTCCATTACCAACCTTACATTCTGTTCTATCTTTGACCAGTAGCCATAAGTTCCTGATTGATCTCCATACACTACAATCATAAGGGCTGGTCACCCCCTCTGTCATCCACTTGTCCTCCATGCCATATTTTGCTGTTATTACTTCCTTCCATAGAGATACTTCTGGTGAGGCATATTTCCACAACCATTTCATCATCAAGCTCTTATTCTGCGTACTCAGATCTCTGATGTTGAGTCCACCCCCTCTCTTGCTAACTAGCAACTCCTCCCATTTGACCAAATGATACTTCTTCTTATCTTCACTGCCTTTCCATAGAAAGTTCCTCCTAATTGCATCTAGCCTCTTGGTTACTTTGGCTGGTATAGGGAATATTGACATCATGTATGATGGCAAGGCATCCAGGACACTGTTAACTAGAGTTAGTCTGCCACCTGAGGATAGATATTGACACTTCCAGTTCACGAGCTTCCTTTCACACTTTTCAATTACACCACTCCATATTTCACTTGATTTGCTCTTAGCCCCCAAAGGCATTCCCAAGTAGGTTGTTGGTAGTTCACCTACTTTCCCTCCAAGCTTGTAAGCTAAGTCCTCAATATCTGGTACTGTGTTTACTGGATAAATGAAACTCTTGTTCCAGTTTATGTGCAAACCTGACACAGCCTCAAAAATATTTAAAATGACTCTCAAAATTAGCATGTGTTCCTTCACAGCTCCACAAAATACTAAAGTGTCATCTGCATACTGTAGATGAGTGATCTCTAGATTGTTTCTTGTATTCTCCCCCACTTTGAAACCTCTGATCCAACCATTTGCTCTTGCAGTCTGGAATAGGTTGCTCAGCCCCTCCATAGCCAAGATAAAAAGAAAAGGAGATAGGGGATCCCCTTGTCTCAAACCCCTGTTTGATGGGAAAAACCCACATGGGTTTCTGTTGATCAGAATAGAGAATTTCACTGAGCTTATGCAATGTCTGATCCACTTTAACCATCTTTGACCAAAACCCATCCTCTGCATCATCTTCATCAAAAAGTTCCAATTCAGGTGATCATATGCCTTCTGGATATCCAGCTTGCATAGGATCCCTGGTTGTTTATCCTTTTTCCTGGAATCAACACATTCATTGGCTATCAACACTGCATCCATGATCTGCCTGCTCTTGATAAAGGCCATTTGTTGCTTGTTCACAAGCTTGTGCATCACCTTCTTTAGTCTCTCAGCCAAAAGTTTTGCAATTATCTTGTAAACACCCCCCACTAAACTTATTGGTCTAAAGTCATTAAGTTCTTCTGCCCCTATCTTCTTAGGTATCAAAGTCACAAAAGTAGCATTTATACTCTTCTCAAACACTCCTTCCACATAGAAGTTTTGGACTGCTGCAACCAATTCCCTAATCATGGCAAGGTGAGTTTGGTGCTTTGGTGCTAGTGGCACCAATCTGAAGAATACATGAACGAATTGTAAACATATGGAATATAAAATAAGTTGATTCCGGGGGATGGAATTTGAACTCTTATGCCTTGTTCCAGTTCATGTCAGTTTTCTATGAAGATTCCTTATGGTCGCTTTTGTTTTAAATACAGTATAGAATACCTGATGCCTATGAGGAAATGAGATTTTCTGTGGCTTCGCAGCGATACAGGTTAGTTATATTGACAATGATAATTGTAACAGTTGCTCTAGCATACAGAGTTGTGGAAAAGTGTGTGTTGATCTTAGAGAATCAATTTCTATTACTTAAGAAGCTTATATGGTCTTATATTATGTTTTGACTTTTCCAGGGATTCAGGTGCTGCTGAAAAGATGAATCCTTTTGCTGAACAAGAAGCATGGGAGGAACATCAGATTGGTAATCTCTAATTCACCTTACTCAAAGTTTTTATGAACTTAGAAGTTCTCGAGTCTCTAAATTTGGAATCAGTGCATCACAGGGAAGGCGATGCTTAAATTTGGTTCAAAAGATAGGAAGTCAAGATCTGAGGACTATCAGTAAGTTCTAGCTTCTCGCCCTGCTTCTTTCTCTCTGCTTCTTTCTCTCTCTCTCTCTCTCTGTATAATGTACATGCATAAGGAACGGTATGGAAGAATTGGCTTCTGTGCTTTACAGATAGTGCATTTTGCTGTATCAAGGATCTGTTGTTTCATGTTTTCCATCTAAATCTTAATATTTAAAACCTAAGAACTACTTTGGTGCAGATTTGTGTTTGAAGACCAGTTTGAGTTCGTAAAGGCAGCCGTAATGGATGGTGTTAATGTATGCCTGCTTATTCAACCCTGTCGACATGTTGATATGCTAAATCTTCTCTTGCTAATTTCTTGATCATTTTTTAAGATCATCTTTGGTTTGTGTTTAGGTTGACCAAGAGCCTTCCACTGAGTCAATAGAGAAAACTATGGCTAAATCAGCGTTTGAAAAACTCCAGGTATTGATTTATCAGCATCATTCTGTGCAATAGAATGAGCACTTATGGTTTTCCAATATTTCGTTTATAGTTTTCTCATATGCGTGAGACTGCTAACATAAGTGAATTTCGTTTGTATCCATTGTAAGTACGACATCAATATCATTGCTTTGTAAATCAAAAAGTGGTTGAAGAAGAGGGTGGAAGTGTAGATATGGACAAAATGGAAGACACAAGGGCATTTAATCTAACTAAAAAAAGAACATTTAGGCCTAACAGCAGCATACTACAGCGACTAGTGTTGGTCTCTCCTTTCCTTCCTGCCTAAACCGTTTCTCATCTCTTTGGCTTATTGTAGAAGAGTTATTGGCCTTGATGGGTCTTTCTTTTCCTTTTACTATGATGGGTTGTGCTTTGGGGTTTTGAACAAGCAATGTATATCTGTGTGTTAAATCAAGTGATAATGAGATTTATGCTTTGTGTGGATTGTCATGAACTGTCCTTGCAAAAAAAAAGTATATCATGGACTGTATCATCTCCCCTGCTACTTATTCACTATAGATGAGGTCCTGTAACTAAGTACACTTTTGGAAGAAAAAGCACGAATCTACTCTATGTATGTGTGTGTGTATATTATAAGTATAACCCATTTGAGTGTTCGCCAATGTTTTTTTTTTCCATGCTTTGCAAGGTGGGAGTTACTAATGGATTACATTGACCATATTGAGTTAAAATTTTTAATTTATATTTCCAAAATGGGTGATTCTCTTTTCAGAATTCGGTGGATGGAAATTGATTACGAAGGTCTGCATCTATAAAGTTATGCCTTATCTGTTAGAATCCTTCGCTTTTGCTCTCTGGCTTTTGCACGTTATTGCAACCTCTTAGTTTCCATTGAGACCAAATTTGCTAGATAGACCACAGGTTGTACCTTCCATATTTTAATGTTTGATTTGTTGAAACTCATATATATTAATCGTCTTTCATGGATACATTTTAGGAGGATAGGAAGACCCTACCAATGTATCCCTACAAGGATGATTTGCTCCAAGCTATTAATGATCATCAGGTTAGGTTGGTCAGTTGCTTGCATCTGTTTTTTACTTTTCTTTGGGGGTCTGAAGCTAGTTATAATGTCCTTTCCACTAAGTTTTTTGTGTGGACACTGTATACAAATTGGGTGCTTGTTGCAGGTTCTTGTTATTGTTGGAGAAACGAGCTCCGGGAAAGACCACCCAGATACCACAGTATCTGCATGAGGCGGGATATACCAAACGTGGGAAGGTATGGATCTCTCTTATATAGAGTATATACCACACCCTCCAAAAATGAAGAGGGTGTTTTCTGTTTTTAGAGGCAGAGACTGTTTTCTGATACAGCATTAACTTGCATACAAATCAATGTTGGTTGGGACTAAAAGAGAATGTCATATAATTAGTGGAGGGATATGCCAACTTACAAGCTCCTATTTGACAAGTATGTATGGATTATTCACATAAGCACCAAGAAAGTGCTGATGTTACAAAAGTTCAGAGGACTTACCCATCCTGATAAATTTAGTGCTAGATTTACTGCCCGCTTATGTTATGTCTTTATTCCCTATGCCTGTCAAGGTGGAAGAAAGATTAAACAAACTTAGGAGGGATTTCCTATAAATTGGAAACAAGGAGGGAGAGGGAATAGATCTGGTTAAGTAGCAAACTGCTTTTGTTGAGCAAAAGGTCTGGAGGTCTTGGAATCAGGAATTTGGGTCTGCAAAACAAGTGCCTAATGACCAAATGGCTATGGAGATTTGGCAGAGAGGATCAGGCACTATGGAAGGAAGTTATTTCTAACAAGTATGGGCATATTGGCACATGATACTCCAATACAATGAGCAACGCCTATGGAATGTCAGTGTGGAGAACTATTAGAAATTTGTGGATCCAACTTGCCACAAACATTATCTACAAGGTGGGCAATGGAGCTAGAATAAGAACTCTGGATAGGCCAGGAGACCTCGCTGACTTCTATTTCTGAATTATTCATTCTCAGCACCAATGGAGATGCAAAGATAAATGAAATGTGGCCCTTCATGGGTGGAACTTGAGCTTCAGAAGGCTGTAAAATGATTTAGGAGATAGAGAGAGTAGCTGAGTTATTGCAAGCTAAGTGGTTTCAAAGGCACATATTCAGAAGCAAATGCAATGAAGTGGAAATATAATAGTGATGGAAACCTATCAGTTAGTAAATTATATGACAGAAAAGTAAGGGAGTGTAATGGGGGAGTGGTTGGCCCTTGGGGAAAGGTCTGGAATAACAGGTTACCAATTAAGGTGAGATGTTTTACTTGGTTGGTGATCAGTAGGGCTTGCCGTAAACATGAGAAGCTGCAAAGGAGAGGTTTCCAAATGGCATCTTGATGTTCACTGTGCAATGAAACAAATAAAACTAACAGTCATCTGTTTCTTCAATGCAAATTTACTCCACAGATTTTCTTTATTATCTCCTTTATGTTGAAGCCACCAAACACCTGTTCTTAGCGATGTAGAAATGGGATCAGATATATTGTCTATGGTTTCTGAAACTACTATTTGCTTCACATAGATTGGATGTACTCAACCTCGTTGAGCTGCTGCAATGAGTGTTGCTGCGCGTGTTGCTGCACGTGTTGCTCAAGAAATGGGAGTCAAACTTGGCCATGAGGTATGCTTTAGATGATATGTTTGCTCTATTTTAGCGAATATGTTAAAGCTGTCTTGTTCAAATAATATTTGTACCTTAGAACTTGGAGATACATTTTGTCAATCTTCACATTAGTTGACCAATATGTAATGACTAAATCCATCAAATTCAGGTTGGCTATTCTATTCGGTTTGAAGACTGCACCTCTGAGAATACGATTCTGGAATATATGACCGACGGGATGCTGTTGAGAGAATTTCTTGGCGAGCCTGATCTAGCAAGCTATAGGTTTGTTCTGTAGTAAAATGATCTTATTTTCATCCTTATCTAACTCTCAAACCTTTTGATCTCTCTAAACAAGTGCCTGGCTTTTCAGTGTCATTATGGTTGACGAGGCACACGAAAGAACACTTTCAATGGACATCTTGTTTGGCTTGGTTAAGGCAAGTTTTCCTTAATTTAGTCTTTAAATCTTTTTTGAATCAAGTAGACTTTAGATCTTAATATGATGGCTAAGTCTTGGTAATAATCGGGAGTTACCCTTCGTTTGGAAACTGGGAAGCAGCCAAAATTGCGACCTCTTTGCTTGTTTGCTTGTCAAAGCAGCTTGCGTAAATACAATTAGACAAAACGTATTGTTCTTGGATTTGTCTTAATTTTTCTCTACGTTTCAGGAAAAGAAACATGGAGAGGAAATTTAATTAAAAATCTCTTCGTAGCAAGGCTTTTCCATGGGGATCCACAAAATTCTCACTTTAATTCCAGGGAAGGAAAAATATTTTTTTTCCTCGCCATTTTCAGAGGAAACAGGCAACATAAATTGTTCTCTGTTATTTTTCCTTCCCTAGTCAAACAAATCATTAATAATTTTATGGTGGCTATTGGGGTTTTATGGATTAGTGAACTGGGATGGAGTGTAACAAATTTGTGTTGGTCTCTTTGGCCTTCAGTTGCAACACTAATGTGGTGTGGAACTGCATCCCCATGTTCTTCCGTTGCTAACAGTCTACTTTCTTTATCACAGGTTATTTCTCGGTTTCGGCCTGATCTGAAGTTGCTAATATCAAGTGCTACTTTAGATGCTGAGAAGTTCAGTGATTATTTTGACTGTGCTCCAATTTTTAAAATTCCTGGAAGGCGGTTTCCAGTTGAGATACACTATACAAAAGCTCCAGAGGCCGATTACTTGGATGCAGCAGTAGTAACCGCTCTTCAGATCCATGTAACTCAACCCCCGGGTGATGGTGACATATTAATATTTTTCACTGGGCAGGAAGAGATTGAAACAGCGGAGGAGATCATTAAGCACCGGATAAAGGGCCTGGGGACAAAAATTGCTGAGCTGATAATTTGCCCAATATATGCAAATTTGCCAACAGAATTACATGCCAAGATATTTGAGCCCACTCCTGAAGGGAATCGTAAGGTTGTCCTGGCTACAAATATTGCTGAAACATCATTGACAATTGATGGGATTAAATATGTTATTGATCCGGGATTTTCTAAGATGAAGTCTTACAACCCTCGGACGGGAATGGAGTCATTACTGGTCGCTCCCATATCAAAGGCATCTGCGAACCAACGTGCTGGTCGATCTGGAAGAACAGGTCCTGGAAAATGCTTTCGGTTATACACTGCATATAATTACATGAATGATTTGGACGATAACACAATTCCAGAAATACAAAGGACCAACCTTGCAAATGTTGTTCTCTGTCTCAAGGGCCTTGGGATTCATGACTTCCTGAATTTTGACTTCATGGACCCCCCACCAGCAGAAGCTCTACTCAAAGCACTGGAATGCTCTTTGCTCTTAGTGCACTTAAGCTTGGCGAGTTGACTAAACTTGGTAGAAGAATGGCTGAGTTTCCTCTAGATCCCATGCTGTCCAAGATGATTGCTGCCTCTGACAAGTACAAGTGTTCTGATGAAATAATAAGTATTGCTGCAATGCTTTCTGTGGGGAATTCAATCTTTATCGTCCAAAGGACAAACAAGTCCACGAAGATAATGCACGGATGAATTTTCATGTGGGAAATGTGGGAGATCATATTGCTCTGCTAAAGGTTAGTTGCTTAATGATAGTAACCTGTTCTGGCACAATCATATTCCTGGTCAGTATAGGTTTTCTAGCCGCATGATATTGTGTTTTGCATATCTGCTTCATATTGATATCTTCCCTTGATCAATGATTATCCAATTTCCGAAGTACATCCATGTATAGACAAGTAGACACAAGTGCATATGGCAGACTAGCCTCCAAGAGGTAGTTTTCCGGGGTCGGAGGTATGCATGGAAAATCTTTGAGTTGAAAGGTAATAAGAAATTGACACAAAAAAAAACCAGAATAAAGAAATATCTTACATGATCTGGGGAAAATAAGTGCTACCATGTTTATGTTTCTTTTGGTGTACGGAGCTGGTACATCTGTATGATGTTAAGGAAAACACGGTGTCTTTGTTGCAATTCAAAATAATTGCCTTGTCATGAGAACACACTAACGTTATTTAGTTACTTGAAAATTTAGCTTGCCACCTTCTGAACAAAAGAAAATACAGAGGTGCTGCTTGGGTGCATGTTGAAAATGGTAACCTCTTTATCTATTGTTGTTTTCCAGGTTTACAGTTCCTGGAAGGAAACAAACTTTTCAACTCTATGGTGCTATGAAAATTATATCCAGGTTAGTATTAACTTCTTGTTTTACGCTGAGATAGTCTTTCTTTGTCTTGTTAGAAAGAAAACATCTAATAGCTGAGTAAAATGCGGTAGGTTACTTTCAAATTCTTTTTCTACGCTTAGATAGTCGTCTCCTTTTCCAAGTTGGAGGAAGCCATCTAGCCCGATAAAATATATTGAGCTTTGACTTATGATTCTGGTGCTTCTAAATAATTTAGTGAAACCATTTTGTTTGAAAATTCGCGTTCGCTACTGTCATTAGAAGATAACTTCATCTATGGGGCTTTAAGTAAAAAGGCATTTAGTATTTTTTCTATTCTCTAGAATTTTATAATATTGGATTGAGACATGCTTAAATGGAGCGACATAGACAATGAGGATTCATATAGCTAACTCCAACTTGCTTGGGACTTGGGCACAGTTATTGTCATTACTACTAGAAGGGGACTGTTCCAGACTAGACTGCAACTTTTAACAAAAGGGGTTTCGGGGGAGGGATTTTAACTTTGAAGTATGAAGTTGATTTATCATTGCTACCTATTGTGTCTAATGAAACCATTCTTTTAACTTTCCAGGTCAGAAGCATGAAGAGAGCAAGGGATATCCGTGATCAATTGGAAGACCTGCTGGAAAGGGTGGAAATTGAATTGACTTCAAATGATAATGACTATGAGGCTATAAGAAGGCCATAACATCAGGATTTCCCCCCCACTCTGCAAAACTACAAAAGAATGGATCTTATCGAACTGTTAAACACCCCCAGACAGTTAACGTTCACCCCAGCTCAGGTTTAGCACAGGTAAAGGATTTTGTTTACTTAGAAAATGGAAAAATATATATAGAAAAAGAAGATGTTGCAAGTTACTAGAGGCTATAATTTTCTTGGCAGAGACAACAAACTCAAGATGTCAGAGAAACTTACAATTGCTTTTTTCAATTAAATAATGGACATTTTGATGCATATATGTCTTTCTTAGGATTATTTTTTTGGCTTCATCACTTTACTTGACCCAAGATATGGTATTCTGGTTGGCAACTTTACAGTTGAGATGCTAGCACAATTTAAAGTTAGTGATTGTAGATCAACCACCTACTGAGCTTATCTGGTGGCACATTCATGGTTTCCTTCCTAAGATTTACTAGTCTTCGGATGATCATCCCTGAGAAGTGATAATTCTGTGTTGTTTGGCTAATTATGACTCAACCTATCACTGAGGTCTTATCTTCCCCATCATCCATTTCGATCCTTCCAATCCTTTTTTAATGATGTAAATAGTTCTTTATTAATGGAAAAGCTTGTGTATACTAGCAATATACCCAAAAGCGGAGAATCTACAGCATAGTGTGATCTCTACTATAACATCCAATCTTCTTGACAAATTGGGATCTCACGAGTGCACCAAGAACCGGGATCAGATGGACATACTTGTACTCTTATCCCTTAAAAGCTCTACTATTTTTTTCCTTCACAGGACCTACATGGTGCTAGTGGGGCAACATTCCAGGTGCTTCAAGTTGTCTTCCTCCTTTTAGATTTTCAGCTGGAGAGTGCCTTTTTCATTGTACCCTTCATACACATTACTGCTTCAGCCATTTCAAAATCTCACATCACAAACAAAGGTGGTCTACATTTTCACGTGAACGTATGCACTTTGTCTTTTTCTTAAATGCTCATAATATTGCCTCTTCCCCGACATCAAGACTATTAAGTATAGAGAACTATCTGAGATGGCTATCTCATATCCCCTTTTTCTTTTCGGCCTCAACTGGATAAATTCTCTTATTTCATTCTGGATCTTTACTAGATTTTTCCCTCACGAACAGCTTATGATATATTGGCGTTATTGAAAACAATCCATATCTTACTCCCATCTCCATGAGTTTATTCTACTTCCACCCCCTACCATGAAGGTTGTGTTATTGATGTTGTTTGACAGTCTCAACCAGCCAATGGGACTTATCTTCACCAGCTCTCCCATTTCAATCCTTCCGTGTTTTCAAATCCTTGCTCATATTGTGTTATGCTTTGTATTTTTGTGTTGCCAAGACATTTAACATGACCTTGATGATAATAGTAACTTCATGACAATCATTGCTCTTTCGCGCTTGCACGTTGTAGGCGCTTCCCAGATGGGTTGTTTACCATGAGCTGGTCCTGACAACTAAGGAGTACATGCGGCAGGTTAGTCCGTCTCATTTTCTCTTTCTTTTTGGTTTCTAATTAGGGTTGTTATTACTTTAGATGAAATGATTCAGAGAGATAGTAAGTGTGGGTTGTCCTGGCAGGTTACTGAACTAAAACCAGAATGGCTAGTAGAAATAGCTGCTCACTACTATCAGTTGAAAGATGTCGAAGACTGTAAGTGCTCTTACTATCTCTCATGGCTGGGGTGTTTTTGATTGTTATTTTCAGTTTCTGTTGGTCTGGCTGCCTTATTGTTGCCTCACGGCACACGACTAAGAGTAGCCTCCCTTCTCATTGTTGAGGGACCTGCAATCTAAGTTGGACGTTGGGTTTAAGCAAGGGACTAGTTGTAGTCATTTTTTTTTTCCAATAAAATATTTGTTGTTTCCATTGGAGGAGTGTTATACTGCACTTGTTTAAATGATAAAAAAACTTTTATGGAAGTAAATGAAACATTTTACTTTCGGGCTTCGGCAGTCATATGCCTAGTTGCCTACTATTAGAACAATGTCTTATAAGCTGCGACTAGTTTCATTTATCGGAAGAGCTAATATCTTATGAAAATTAGAACCTCGAGAGTTAGATCCAGTGAGCCTTGCTGAACTAGAGAGTCATCTGAAGGAGTCAGTCTTTGGAAATTTAAAATGTTTATGTGTGCGCATGTTGGGGATTAAAATATTCAAACGATAATCCTAGAAAGTTTAAATACTTATCGGAAACGTCCTCTTGATGCATTTGGACCAAAATATTTGATGTTGAGGCAATTAATTATCGTATTTTTTTGGAGGTTTGGCAGTTGAATTTGACTTCAAGAAAAAAAAAAGATTTTGTTGTTCCATTTTTTAATTCAAATAACGTAATATTGTTACTCGATAAGAAAATGCCTCGCGGCAGTGGCCGTGCATCTTAAGATCACCCATGATACTGGATATTGCCCATTATACTGCGAAAGTGGAAGGATTCTGGTAACTGAAGAAATCCATGGGCATTGACTACAGGGGCGGACCCACATGCACCGATGAGGGTGCACGTGCACCCGGTAACGTTTTTAAAAAAGTTGTATATATATATGTATAGACAATTGATAAAATGAATATATATTTATTTGTGCACCCTGTGGATGCACTTGCGCTACTGTGCGGGATCGATTCCCGGCGAAGGCAACATTTTTTTAACTTTAAATTCAGCCTTTTCTCTTAAAAAAAAACTTTTCAAAAATTGCTTTAATTAAAACTCGTTTTTGCCACCTCATCTGGCCCCACTCCTTTCTTAACCACCCTTCCATTCCTTTCTTAATTGAATTTAAAAACAAATAAAAGCCCTAGCGCAATTCTAAACAAAATATAAGACTAATTTTTCCTAACACAATTCTAAACAAAATATAAGACTAATTTTCCCTAGCACAATTCTAAACAAAATATAAGATTAATTTTTCCTAGCACAATTCTAAACAAAATATAATATTGCTAGAAAATGTACAACTTACAAAGTATTCTTCACTGCATAATTGAATTTCTACTCCTATTATCTCTGCGTAAATTGGTAAGTTCTTTATAAGCGTTTTTTTTTGCAATAATTTGTTGTTGATTCTTGTGATTTGAGATGGATAGATTTTTGACGAAAAATAATTCTTCTCAACCAAGTGCTAGTTTTAGAAACAATTCTTTGCGTTTTATAGATGAATTTGATTTGCAGTCACTTAAACCGGATCGTGGAGAAAGAACATCCATTGATAAATATAGCCCTAGAATACTAGATGAAGTAAGAAGACACTATATTCAACAAGGGTCTTGTCACTCCTAGCCTTACCCTTGAGTCACTCTTAGTAGTGCCCCCTTATCTTCAAATCCTGGGTTCGCCTCTGATTGACTAATACGATTAGATAGTTGTATATACGATTTTGTAGATTCTTCATTTATGTAGAATAGATTGATGCCTGTAATTCTCTGTAGGTGTATCTTTCCAATTACATTATGTTGTAATTAATGAACTGCTCTTCCTCAAATCAAACTCACCTTTTTGAAGATGAATAAAATGCTGAGTGTGGATTTAAAAAGAATTAAAGAGGCCTATAATAGGCAAAGTGGTAGGATTGCGAGGTAGACTTGTGCAAATGCTAATAATTAATGTCTTATAAAATGAGAGTAAATAAAAAACAATAGATAAAAAACGAAATCTATTAGAGAAGAAGAGTCTCTGTTATTGGCTTGCATTCAGTTCATTTCGAAGCTAAAAATTAGGAGAAGTTACTTAATAAACAATCAAATTGAAACAAGCAAAATAGAAGTATATTTCTCTACTATTGTTTTGATGGATAACTATTGCAGAGGGTAATAATCCCAAATATCAATTGATGCTTGATCTTAGGAGTATTTATATGGCTAAGTTGTCAATATTTGCACATGAATTGATTAAAGTAACGAATGATCTTGAGTCTATTAGCTTGATTTTGTTATACTTGCGATATTATGCACTAAAATATGTGATTAGAGGTTTCAGGAACTCTCAAGGAGATTGGAGTCAAATTGAAAGAAAAGATGCAAGGATATGCTGAAAAGAAGCTAAGGTTGAAGGCCCCGGGGCCAGGCGCACTACTAGGCGCGAGGCGCTAAGGGTCAACATTCAGAGAGGCCTCTTAGGCGCTCTAAGAGGCGCGACGCGCCAAGGCCTAACATTCTGGGGCCTTTCACAGGCGCTCTGAGAGGCACGACGTGCCAGGATGGAAACCTCAGAGGTAAAGTTTGGGCGCAATGCTAAGCGCGACACGCTAGTGGGATCCTGACTTTTCCAGCTTAAAAGTGTTAAAAAAGGATTCCTAATTGTAATAGACTTTGGCTCTAATTTTCCTACCATTATAAATAAACCCTTAGGGCTCCATAATGAGGGTTCGACTTTTGATTTAGTGTGCAAGAGCAGGAATTCAAGTTTGTAATAGGTTTTACTCCTTTAACTCTTCTATTTTCCGGAAATTCAATGAACTATTGTATTTTCTTGTTTTCTAATAGCACGAGTTGCCAAACGCCCTAGTTCTGGGGCAGTAACTATGAATTGATTGTTGATTATTTGAGATGGTTGAATTAATTTTCGGTTGTCAATACAAGTTACTTCTATATTCTTGTTTTAGTATTTTATGCTTGCGCACCATAAACATAAATCTATTGTCTAATCTTAAAATTGGGAGAGGAGAGGTTAGATAGACCAGAGAATATAGAGAGCTCGGTCCACCCATTAAATTGAGGTGATTAGTGTTCAGGAGTGACGCCCAGACAAACGCCTTACTTGGTTACGAAATAGGATGAAATATAAATGCTCGCCAGTTAGTCGATTTATCCCCGCTCAACGATGTAGTTAGATAGCTAACTGGGGTAGGCGACGAGAGGCGTATAACCCGGATCATATCATCAACCCTATAGACCAGTAACTTGACAACTGAAATTAATTCTAAGCCAATAATATGATACATGATATTCAGTATATGCTGCAGCCTTGGAATTTCTTTTAACTTGCTTGAAACATTATATCAAAGTCGTTCACAATTAGTTACTTTCATTTAGTGCATAATTATTAGTAGATAAACAATAAATCATCAACTCTTGAAAAGGTTACTTTTTACTTTTAGATGTAGAATTAAGTGAATATAAGTTGATCATAAGTCCCTTGGGAACGATAACTCGTTTCATAAAGAATCTATATTACTTGTGCGACCACGTACACTTGCGTGCGTGTATATTGGGGAGCAACAATGCTCTCCATTTCAAAATTTATGTAAGTATTACTTTTCAGTAAGTAGAGTATCAATTAAGTCTAACCTATATAAACATTATCAAAGCAGTGAATTAATTAAGTTAGAATACATAAACAATCATCTTCTTCCTACAAACCCTTGATACAAGAACTAATAAAAGCCTAAGTTAGGCGACTCGAGATATGGACAACCTTCAAATATTGCTTGTAGTCCTTCAAACGTTAAGTTGTTCGTATGATATGAAAGATGTCGCAATTCCGGCATATTATTGGCAATTGCTAGAGCTTTGTCGTTGTCTTCTGAGGCCGGAGATCCCACTAAGTAAGACGAAGTGTCATCTAATATCAGAGACTTGAGCAGTGGACAAGAACGGCCTACACTTTCTACATCATCTTTAGTAATAGATGTGTAGTAAATGTCCAACTCCTCCAATAGTGGGAAGTTCTTAGCAGCAATAGTGAATCCTCCAGCGAAGTTACCAGAACACCTAACTAGTCGAAGATGTCTGAGCTGGTTGCATCTATTAGGAAGAGGACGTACATGAATATTACTCTTATTTAGAAGTGAGATTTAGCATGTACGAACATTTAATAACAGGTTGTACAATAAGCTATGTGAAGTGAACTACAAACTTGGCAAGTTTTTCTTGCTTATGTGGTAAGTTTTTCTTGCTTTTTTCTTTCTTAATTTATTTTTTTGCTTCAATTTCTTTTTTGTGTGCAATTAGTGATTTTTTTTAGAGAATATAATAGCAGGGAGTTTATTGATGTGACCGGTTTTTATTTCCCCTGATCCATTTGCTGAGAGGAAAATTGAACGAAAAAGATGTAGGCATCATTATCAAACACCATCCAACTCTTTTTAGCACACAACGTGTTTTAACGCACAATTTTTATACATATATCATTGTATAGAAAATTTAGGCACATATATATTATTATCCTAGCATGTAAAATTTTAAATTTAACATTCAAATATTCTTGAATTATTTCTTCCGTGTAAAAAGAGAATTGATTTCTCTTTTATTTACTTATTCTTAAATGTCAGTAAATAAAAAGATTATCCAAGGACGTGAAAATTAAAATTGTTCACAGAAGAAAGTAGCTAAGGAAAACAAAGATGACTGCAGATTTGATTGCACAAAAGTTTAAGTTGACTTTTTTTTTTTTTTTTGACATTTGACATAGTTTCACAAAATCAAAATGTTTATTAAAGGTTGGTATCTAAGTGTCAATAGGTTTCTCTTTTCATTTTATTATATTACTTTTGATCATGTTTATAAATATACATTTATTCCGCATGAATGGGGAATGACTCCAAGACAAAGAAACAGACAAGTATATGTACTTTACAAGTAAGAATTAATTACATCTGGATAAGTAGGTTTCCCCTTGGACTTTCCGTAGTGAACATATGTCGGATATACTCTATCAATCGATAGATGCAATATCTTTGAACCGTTGAGCTTTGGTGTATACCTAGACAACCATATGTCACACAATTAACCCTTTACCGTTTATGGTTCTTACGGTTGTGTTCGTTTCAGCCATGAAAACCTCTTGGTTTTATGAGTGTATAGAGAATAGGCTATTGACAAAAAATTCACTTTGAAGCGCCTTACACTTCACACTCACATAGATGATTTCTAATCGTGTCATCTCGTAGATACACTATTTGGTCAAATCTGCCAAACTTAGCAAATCATTAAAAACTTTAAGTTTTATTAACTCATTAACAACAATCCTTAATGTTTTAACCTCGTTCCTGAACATTGTCTTCATTATGAGAATGGATTGAGTTGATTGATAATGTCGAATCGTCAGTCACAACTTTGTTTTTCTCCTTGAATCTAGCTCTTGGGATCTCCAGTCTGCTAGATAGAGTTACCGCCATGATGACTTGTTCTAAGCCGTAAACCCATTCCCTTAGATGATCTTTCAACTTTCTCTCTAGTTAGGTCTTTTTGTAAGTTGATCCGACACATTATCCTTTTGACTTTACATAGTCAATTGTGATAATTCCACTAGAGAGTAGTTTTCTAACGGTATTATGTCTATGTCTTATATGACGAGACTTTCCGTTATACATCATGCTCCATGCCCTACCTATTGCATCTTTACTATCAAAGTGTATGCATATTGATGCCAAAGGTTTGAGCCAAAAAAAATATCTATCAAGAAATTTCGGAGTCTTTCAACTTATTCACCGGCCTTATCTAGAGCACCTAGCTCAGAGATCATTGTAGAGCTAGAGATACATGTCTTTTTGGAAGATTTCCAAGAGACTGTTCCTCCACCAAGAGTAAATACATATCCACTCGTGGATTTTACTTCATTTGATTCCGGTGATCCAATTTGCATCACTATATCCTTTTAATACTGCTGGATATTATTATAATGCAAGACAGTTTTGAGTCTGTTTTAAATACCCCAAAACTCTTTTCATTGTCATCCAATGGGTTCGATTGGGATCACTCGTGAACCGACTCAGTTCATTAACAACACATGCTATATCTGATTGCGCACACTTCGTGATATACATCATATTTCCCAATACTCTAGCACAATTCAATTGTGAGTCACTTGCGCCTTCACTCTTTTGAAATGCAAAGCTCACATTTATTGGAGTCTTAACAATATAGAAATCCAAATATTTGAACTATTCAAATACTTTTTCAATGCAATGAGACCGTGATAATGCTAAACATTATGGAGTTCTAAGGATTCTTATACCTAAGAACGCATCAGCAACTCCAAGATCTTTCATATCAAACTTGCTTTCTAGCAAACGTTTAGTAGCATTTATGTCATCATTGTCTCTACTAATGATCAACATGTCATCAATATACAAACAAACAATGAACCTGTGATTTTAATGTAAACACATTTATCGCTTCCATCATTCTTAAATCTATTTGCCAACATAGTTTGGTCAAATTTCTTATGTCATTGTTTGGGTAGTCCATAAAGTAACTTAACAAGTTCGCACACTTTCTTTTCTTTATCAGGAACCACAAAACCCTCGGGTTGTTCCATGCAAATTTCTTCCTCCAATTCTCCATTTAAGAAAGTTATTTTCATATTCATTTGATGAATTTGGAGGTCGTATACCATAACTAACACAATTAACATCCAAATGAATATAATTCTAGTTACTGGCGAGTATGTGTCGAAAAGATCAAGACCTTGTTTTTGTTTAAAGCCTTTGACAAAAAGTCTTGCTTTATATTTGTCAACAGTTCCACCGACTTTCATTTTCCTTATGAAGATTCACTTTGAACCCAAATGTTTATTTTCTGGAGGAAAATCAACCAACTTCCAATAGGATTGCTCAAGATTGAACCAATCTCACTATTGGCACCATCTTTTCAAAAGGATGAGTCCACATAAGACATAGGAAATATTACAAAATCAGATCTGAAGGTAGTAGCCGTCCTTTGACATTTACTACGCGTTTGAATCTCTTTATTAAGTACATTCTCCTTTTGTTCTTTCCAAGGTCTTTTAGACCTTTCACTAGACTACTCAAGTCTAATTTTACAGTCCACAATCATAGGTCCTATTTTAATCCTTTTAGGAATAGGAACTTGGACTTTGGCTAGACACCCCCACACTTTGAAATATTTCAAGTTGGATTTCCTTCCTTTCCATTTCTCGTATGGAATAGATTGTGTCCTGAACAAACAAAATTGCTTTCTTTCTGAAAAGACAAAACTTTTTGTTGTTCCCTTTTGTAGTAAGGATAGTTCCTCCACACAAGTTTTGTGGTAAACCTGAACTTATAAGTAATGCAACCATCATTTTCTTCAAAGTTTGGTTATTTTTTTTTTCATTCTGCAATTCCTTTAGATTTAGGTGAATATGACAGTAGTTTGATGGATAAATCCATTTTCCAAAAATATTTCTGCCAAAGGAGATTTATATTCTCCATTCCTATCACTTCTTATCTTTTTCCCAACTGATTTTCAACTTCAATATTATATTGTCTAGACATTTCTATTGCTTTATCCTTACCATTCAGCAATAAGAGATAGTCGTTTCTAATGCAATTGTCAGTGAAAGTTATGAGATACTTTTTCCCACCACTTGATGGTGTTGACTTCATATCACAAATGTCAGTGTAAATGAACTCTAAGGGATTAGAATTCCTTTCAACAGATTTATAAGAATGCTCAACATACTTAGATTCCACACAAACTTGACATTTTTATTTATTGCACTCAAAGTTAGACAAAACTTCTAAGTTGATTAGTTTTCCTTACAAGGTTTTGTAATTGACATGTCCCAAGTGTTCATGTCACAAACAGTTTGACTCAAGCAAGTAAGAACAAATAAAAATATTGAGTTTGAAAAGCTCTCCGCGAGGTGACTTTTTCTCACAAATATTTTGTTCCTATTTCTTACAATTTTGTGTGATACAAACATTGTTTAGAGTAATCACCTTGTCAAATGTCCTTTTCGGAAGGACCTTTCCATAACTTCAATTTGATTGTTATAGAACTACCCATGAACAAAGTTTCATCGGGTCCAATAAAGGCAATATAGTCCAAATGTTTCTTTTACAAAACATGACAAATGACTATTCACCAATATTCATGTCTATACAATTAGTTATATTTAATAGACATATCTTTTCATGAAAAATCACAACATTTTAAGTGACACTTTTTCATAACTCAATCATTTTGAACAAGTATACATATAATTTGATAGTTTCATACTAGTCATACCATATACTAGTCAAAGAGAAACTCAACGACCACAATATCAAATATACTCCAAGAATTTTGTGGGTCTAACATAATACAAAAGTATCATCGAATTTCATATCCTGTGCTCCAAATTTAAACTAGACACTAAGTCTAATTTTATCTTTGTCATAAGCATAGAACCCCCCACATTTTAAATATGATCTCAAAAATATTTTTCAAGTATTTGAAAATAGTTTTTTCCACATATTTTTTTTCTCATGCTATCAAAGTGTCATTGGCAACATAAAATCTCTTTTGAAAATATTATTCTACAAAAGAATTATAGTGCTTCAATTCTCTTTGACAATCTTTACACAATATCAAAGTTCATTCCATAGAGGCACAAAATCACAAACTATAAGTCACTGGTATTTTTCCTCTATCACAAATAGACATACCACTAGGTATTTAGAATACTAACAATAAAGACAAAAAAAAAATTGTACAATTTGTTTCTATATAACAGTGAAGTTTATAGAAAGTCAAGAGTACAACATTGACTTATTATGTGAAGTTTTCATATTCTTCAAATCAATTGCATAGTCTAATTTATCCAGAGTAGAAAACTACAAAAGTTTTTAGTCTACAAAAATAGGCACAATAAAATTTCACATGGAGTACAAAACTACAAAAGTTTTTTAGTCTCCAATCAAAATTAAACATATTTTAGATTATCACATAGATATGCTTTTTCTTTTCAAATATCCTTCCAACTATAACATTTTGACATTCTATTTTATCAAACAAAAATGTGCATCTCTCATTCTACACGCTAAAGAATTTTAAAGGCAACACTTTTTGCCAAGGAAAATTCATTCAAAAATCATATGGTTTGCAGATCTTTTTCCAAAGACATACATGATAAATATCAAAATTGTTAACTTTTAGAAACTATTTTCCTCCTTAGATAAATAATAAGAAGGTTACATGGTGTAATCTTTAATCGAAATACCACCAATTCTTCTAGTACATTCTCACTTCGACCTTACTAAACAAAGCACCGAATTCTGGAGAAGTAATGCATTAATCTTCTACTTCCATGATCTGTTTCTCTCAATCAGTAGAATACAAGAAATACCAACAGTATAAAAATTTCCTTAAGATTGTTAATGTTCATCTTGTATTCCTAAGATACTTATAACAAAAGTTTGAAGAACTCGGTAAGAAACAACAAAGTTTAAAGAGTATTTTCAAACTAAAAAATTAAAACTAGTAGAGAAAATAGAATCAGAAACAGATTAGAAACAATATAAAAATATTTTTCTCAACGAAAGAAAATCGAGCCCATTGAATGCACAGTGTCCCCTTAAGGAAATTATTCCCCTCAAGTACCCGAGGTTAATGGAATATATTTTCTCAGGATAGAATGATCTTACTCACCGGTGTATGGGTACCTAAAACCACGGTGTCAGCGAACCACTCAACGGCAGTAAAATACACTTTGAATACTAGATTTAGTAGTAGTAGAAGAAGTCCAGAAAATTGATTCAACTAAAATGAGAGGAAATTCCTCAATTTATAGAAAACAAAGGGTAGTGTGAAAAGGTTCTTATTGTGCCTTACCAGAAAGGTTACAAACCTTTGAAAAAGTCACAATCTTTCGGAAAGGTCACAACCATTCATAAAAGTCACAACTTTTCATAAAAGTCACAACTCTTCATAAAAGTCACAACTTTTCATTTTCCATTCACACCTTTTAAAACTCAACAACATTCTCAATCAGTTTTCTCTTATTAACATTTGTGTTATAATATACTCTTTTTGTATTCACTACTTTTGGTCACCAACAACTATAAACACTAATAGACTTTTCTTCAAAATGAATTTAATTATATTTTCCATCATTACATTTTTTATTGCTCATTACACGATGTGTTTCATAGAACGGTATATATCATCAAAATAAGTTTATAGAAATTAACATAGGACACATGGACACTCCCAATACTAGTTACCATGCAAGTAATGAGGATGCAAATACGTACCTCTGAGCAACGTAGTAGAGCAAGTCCACGTTGCCAAAATTCTCTATGGCGAGTTTGAGTGAATGGCCTTGGCTACGATCCACGACAATCCGACAAATCTGCTCCAGCAATTGAGGCGCTTCGATATCATCAGGGTCTTTATTTTGCAAGTCAACAACACGCCACATTGTGGGGTTGTGTGAGACACCTCCACCAATTAGTACAGACCCTCTGTACACTTTCTAATATTTCTGTCACTTCTAAGTGCTCGAGAATGTTTGTCAGGATATCAGACAGAAGCTCCGCCCACCGTGGTGCTCCAATTGAGAAGGAAGCTTCCTGCCAAAAGTCATCTACATTCCACGACATTTTCTCTTT
This sequence comes from Solanum pinnatisectum, assembly GCA_035578085.1. Classification (NCBI taxonomy): domain Eukaryota; kingdom Viridiplantae; phylum Streptophyta; class Magnoliopsida; order Solanales; family Solanaceae; genus Solanum; species Solanum pinnatisectum. The sequence goes on from CM069077.1 coordinate 18,744,704, forward strand.
CTTTCTTCAAATTTTTTGTACGCTGAAGCGTTTTCTAGGTGTTCTTGCCTCTATATGCACGAGTATAATATATAGAGTGCTTTTACAATCTTGGTCAAATGGTATATATATTATACATGAATGCTCTCCAAATAATTGTAGTTCTATAAATAGGTCAACCCAAAAGCAATGTGTTTTCCTATTTATCTCTGAGTCTGTTGCTCTCATAGTACTGCATGACATTATTGCTACATTATCAAAGTTTCTAACGTGTGAAACTAAGATGAGGATGCAAATACGTACCTCTGAGCAATGTAGTAGAGCAAGTTCATGTTGCCAAAATTTTTTATGCATAAATACTGGCATTCACGTGCAACACACGTGTATCAATAATAGTATTGATGCACGTATATTGCACATGAATACCAAACCATGAAATATACTATTTTTAAAATAATGTCAATATATGGATAAACACTTATATAAGTCCAATGTATATAAACATTATCAAAGCAGTGAATTAATTAAGTCAGAATAGATAAACATATATTTTATTCATAAACAATTTGTTGCCTACATCTTCTTCCTGCAACCCCTGCAAAAGTGATACAATAACTAGTAGAAGCCCAAGTTAGGCGATTTGAGATATGGACAACCTTCAAAAATTGTTTGCAGTCCTTCATATGTCAAGTTGTTTGTTCGAAATGAAAGATGTGACAATTCATACATATTATTGGCAATTGCTAGAGCTTTATAGTTGTTTTCTGCTGCTGGAGATCCCACTAAATAAGATGAAGAGTCAGCTAATATAAGAGTCTTGAGCAGTGGGCAAGCACAATCAACACTTTCTACACCATCTTTAGTAATTGATGTGTAGTAAATGTCCAACTCCTCCACAGCGGGAAGTTCTCAGCAGCTATAGTCAAACCTCTAGCAAAGTTGCCATAACACCTAACTAGTCGAAGATGTATGAGCTGGTTGCATCTGTTAGAAAGAGGGCGTACATGAATATTTAGAAATAACAGGCACCTTAACATGAATATTTGGAAGAGCCCATTAATTATTAAAATATCCCAACATGCAAGTAAGATGAGAATGCAAACACGTACCTTTGAGTAACGTAGTAGAGCAAGTCCATGTTGCCAAAATTCTCGATGCATCAATACTGACATTCACATGCAACACACGTGCATCAATATTAGTATTAGAAATGATAAAGATGAAAAGATCTCCTTAATTATAAATGATTAAGATGAGAAGATCTCATAATTATAATTAAGGAGATCTTCTCATCTTTATCATTTATATCAAGAATTGAATGTTTAGCCTCAGTAGATTGTATGTACTTTGTGGGGGAATTATATTGAAGAATAGTACACTATAATTCATATTTTTATTTTTTTATTGAATTAAAATTTGATTAATAAATGTTATAATTTTTTAAAAATAAATTTGTGATAGTGTATTTTACTTTGTTATGAACTTTTGCTTATTTGATAATATTATATAAATAATTGAGGCAATTTTAATAATTTTCATAACTTATGAATTTTTTATGTTTATAAATAAAAATACAATTTAAAAATCCAAATAGTATGTCCTAACAAAATTATAAATTCATCTCAAATAATTTTATATTATAATTTCAAATCATAATTTATCCCGCGTGACGAAATGGACCATTAACTTGTTGCAGAAATGGGTTTATCCGTAGATCTAATTAAATTGTATACAAATGCTCGTGCCACAGTTCCTATGAGTGGCCCAACTATATATACCCAAAGTCCCTTACAGACTTGCTTAACTATAGCTGGACCAATGCTCCTTGCTGGGTTCATTGATGCTCCTGAAATTGGCCTGCATTCAGGACATTTCAAAGCTAAAAGTTAGGGGATGGTACACATTATATTTGAATGCTTGCCAATATGAGTATATATATATATTCCTATTTCAATTTATTTGGCTTATTTTTCTTTTGTCTGTTTTAAAAAAAAATCACTTTCTTTTATTTGGAAACTCTTTAATTATAACTTTCCACATAATATGCTTATAAATCAAATAATAGTTATACATTTCTCGACTATCATTTTGATGGACTGTTGTATAGCATAAAAATTCAAAATATCTATTGATGCTCTCCATTTCAAAATCAATAAGTATTACTTTTAAATAGGTGGAGTATTAAATAAGTGAAGAGTTTGAGATACTAAGAGAAAATAATACCAACAATTGTTGTTTTAATTAAAGCTATTAAATGTTATTCAATGTTAGGCCTAACTCCTCAAAATATAATTTATAAGATAAGGATTATTCAACATCATTTATAAAATTAAATAGAAGTTAACATCCACCGATATGGACTAAATATGAGCTGAGTGGCTTGACATCAACAAACATACCCGGCAACAAAGACGTTCAAGATTATTGTCATTCCAATTGCTAATCCACCAAGGTGTCCTATCTGCAAGTACAAAATATAAGAAAAACATATATTGGTGTAAATTATAATAATAAATCATCTCTGGAGTAAAATTATTTTAAATATAAAAATATATAATCTTTTAAAATAAAAATATCATATAAATTGAGATAGAGGTGAAAAAGTAAAATAATAGTGTACCGCTCTATCATCGGTACAAACTCCGCAAACAACGAACATTAGAAGGAAGGAAATGATGATTTCAATAGCCAAAGATTGGGCATTAGATCCAATTGGAATTGTACCAAAATAAGATTTTGAAGTCACGTCTAACAATAGTGTTAATGTGCCACTTGCTAGAATCGACCCCGTTAACTGAGCTATTATGTAAAAAGGTGCCTACATCATATATTATATGTCAATTCATATACATTTTGCTAAAACAGAATAGTAACAAACATAGTATAAATTATTTTATATTATAACTTGGTTATCTTATCTGTTACAATAGGTTACATATCTTGTTGTTATAAGAGTTCAGACCTATTTTAAAGAAAACTTGCCTATACATATTCTTTGAATGTTTGATAGTATAAATATATATATATATATACACACACACTAAGCACTTAAATTTAAACAAGAATTAAGGGCAAATTATACTTTGACGACTACTTAAATGAAATTTACACTTTGACTAATTAAAAGTTGTTAGTTATGTATCTATTGGTCTCTTAGGGTCGTTTGGTAAATGATATTGGAGAAAATATACATATATTAGCTTTGGTATCACAAATATCTGAGTTGGTACACATTTCAAATTGTGTATTAGTAATACACTTTATTCAATACTATTCTTATACATCCTACTAATATTATCATGTATGTTCCTCCTAAGTAGGGGTGTGCAAAAACCAATTTAACCAATAAACCGAACCGAAAAAAACACTATTGGTTTATTGATATTGGGTTATTGGGCTAATGGTTTTTAAACGGTTTTGCAAAATTTTTTATTGGATTATTGGTTCGGTTTCCGATTTTATGATTTTTGTTAATGGTTAAACCGATAACCTAATAAGACTATACTAAATTTACTAGTCTTATTGTTAATGGTTAAACGATTGTTACTTTCACATTTTTTGTTAATGGTTAAACGATTGTTACTTTCACACTTTTTCCTTTAAATGTGTCTAGTGTCTAAACTTTCAAGAAAAATGATTGTTACTTTTATGATTATTATTTTCATGCCAAATGCGGGAAAAATCATATGGTTTATATGCAAATTTTCTTATCGTATATATAATATATATGAGTATTTTCTTATTGGTAAAACCGAAAATCGAACCGTTAAGTACCATAAATCGATTAACCAAAAATCGATAAGAAATATGTGTTGGTCAACATTTTAATATTAATATTTTTGTATATTAATTTGCTTGAAATGTTTGGAGTCATAGTGTGGCATTTGCAGTGAAATTGTCCGTTGGTGGATAATTATTTTGTCTTAACCGTTGGACATTTATTTGGAGCATTACACCATTAGGAGTTAGTGCAATATGGCACTTCAGTTTTTGCAACAGATGCAAAATGTTGTTGATGGCATTAGTGCCTACTTGATTGTCACTCATAATTTCTCTATTATACCTTGTAACCTATGTAACTCCTAAGGCCATTATCTTCACTATTTACTAGCCCATTATCTTTCTATTCATTGCTACGAAGACTTCTTTTACTATAAATAGTGATGGTATTCATTTGGTTTGAATACCATCACAATTAGACCCCATGTCACACATATTCCTGGAAATGTTATACTTCCATCGTATAACTTATTCACTGCAACTGAACCACATCCAGCAAATATAATGAAGTATGTGCCAATGACCTCCGCAATCAACTGCAAACCAACATAACATTTGAAGTTCAAGTTAAAAGATAATTTTAAATAGCTATATAATTTACATTCATGTATCTTATAATTATAATCAAAATATAATCTATGTAAAATTAGTAAAGAAGAAATCTGACCGACTATTTATATAAAGAGCCCTATGACAGTGACTCTGTGACTACTAAAATATTTTTTGAGAACTAATTAACCTTTTGTGCAACAGTAACAACGGAAGGTGATGAACAAAATCTTGTGCTACTGTTGTTTGATTGGGACATACAAATATTGATGCCTTCTTCAATATTTGTTGCCATGCTTTGAACCTTCAACTTTTAGAAAATGTTCATTTTCTTATATATCATCGTATTTATAATTGAATATATAAATATAAATCTTTTTTTTTTTGCTTATTATTTCATATTTTTATATGATATGTGAGTTTTTTTTTTTTAATTATTGTCATTGATTTTATTTCCTTAAATAAAATAACTTTCCTTATTATTATCACTTATTTCATTTCTTTAAATCATATGACTTTCCTTATTATTGAGTATCATTTATTTTATTTCTTTAAATGATATGACTTTACTTATTATTGTGATCTATTTCATTTCGTTAGTTGCCTCTGATCTGTCTATTACTTGTATTTCTCTATTTTCTCTTCATTATTTTTTAACTTTTTTTAAAATATATTTATCTTTTGCTTTCTAATTAAAGAACTAATCATGGGCTTATGATATTCATCAAACATTAATCAATAAGTTTAATTAATTTTATTCGGTTACATATGTTTTTTATTATTATTTTGCACACAAGTTCAAACCTATTTAACTCTTCTCCTTATTTAATGCATTTACATGAATTAGTTACATAAGTTGAAGGATTCCGTATCACTTACTAATGGTAGAATTTGAAAGTTTTTCTTCAATATTATTAAATTAAATTTTGAATACCACCACTTATCTTCTTTTTTTTCCTCAGAATTTTAAACCTTTGTAAAAAATGATATTTCACTCTCTTCTGTCTATTAATATTAATATTTCTCTCTTCTCTCTCTCTCTCTCTTTTTCTATATATATTTTTTCTCTTATTTTCTAATTAAAGAATTCATATCTATATATTATAAAGTTAGTCATAAATAAGGTGATGTGACATCTTTTATTTTGTGAGTCGCATAACCAACATACTTATGTGTGACAGTTTATTAATTGACATGTGGACTCAAGAGTCCTGCAAAATTATTTAAAAATCAATTATAAAAAAAGTAATGTTAAAAGTTTATATTATTCCTAATTAGGATGCCTAACTAGAGGACAATATAAGAAAAAAGTTAAAAGTAAAATAAAATCTCCTTATTAAGGAAAAGGAAGGCATAGAACAACCGTTTATTTTATTTTTTTTAAAAAATAATGCAATTTTAAAAGGACGCTAAAATATTTATCGAACCGTATCAATATATAACCCTTTTAAATTAAACTGAGGTCCTTCTGGATGGCTCAGTTGGTTTGGAGGGTGGTTATCCACACGGATGACTCGGAATCGATCCCCCCTCAATGCCTTCTCAGTCGAGCTTATCACATAGGGCTTGCCTAGTGTGGTTTACATCCCCTGAGTGGTTTACAGACTATTACCCAGGTTGTAGCGGCTGCGGGTTATCCCAGGGTTAAAAAAAAATTAAATTGATCAAATAGTATTTCCTCTTTAAAGTTTTATTTTCCTCTTAATTGATGGCACGAAAATAAGTTAAAATTCCTCTTAATTAATGGCACGAAAATAAGTTAAAATTTGCAAAAGTAAAAATTACTCGTGCTTTCAAATTATACTTAAACATTTAAAATTATGTCATCTATTTAAAAGAATGATAAAAAGTTTTTATATAACATCTATTACAATTTTAAAACGGTGCTGCTATGCTTTCTTTTTTCTTAATATGAAGATTTTTTTTTTTTTTACTTCTAAGTTTTCTTATATTGTCCTCTAATTAGGCATCCTAAACAGAAAAATATAAACATTTGATATTACCTTTTTTTATAATTTGTTTTTAAATAATCTTACGGGACTCTCCATATGTCAATTAATAAACTGTCTCGCATAAACAATTTTGGTTATGCTTCGCATCCATTTATTCTTCCACGGTCCACCTCACACCTTCATAATTCTTAATTAATTTTATTAATGTGTAGTGATAACGTGCTAAAAATTGAGAGATTAAAAAAAAATGAAAACTAACACTACCGAACTATTCATACATGATTCAATCATTTTAGCTTCAGCTATGCATAGAAGAGTTTCATGGTACTCTATTTGATGTTTTTCTTTGAATAACAACAATTTATCTGGTGAAATTTATGTTTAGTAAATAAATTATTTAATTGAACTTATTTACTCAATATATTGAAATGATTTTCTTTTTACAGCTAGAGATTTCTCATCTTTTTGGTTGAAAAGTATACATTTTTGTATTTCATAATTATTTCTTGTTCATTATAATTTTTTTTCGTAAATTAATTAATTATTGAAAAGCAAAAATTGTTACATAAATTGAAACAAAGAAAATAAAATGTTGTTAAAATCGTTAAATGCTTGTGAGGTAAACTATACTTCATTATCATTAGAATACTTACTTTGAACCCAAATATTTAATTGGGGGTTATTTATCAACCCAATTTAGGAAAATGCTTAAAATAAACTATGGGGTTTACATCCAATAATAGTGCTAAAGTAACGCCTGCCAGAATTGAGCCAATTAGTTGAGCTATTATGTACACTGGTGCCTGCATCACATGAATGCGATGTTAATTAGTTTTTTCACACACATTTTTGCTAATATGCTAAAAATTGAGCTAGTAAAATTAAATCTAGCAATTTTATTTTATGTCATTTGTGAAGGTAAATCGAAAAAGTTACTATGACTAGCTAGTACGTACTAATTTCCAGGGGGAGCGACGAAAGACGGTGAAAATGAGAGTTACAGCAGGATTAAAATGAGCTCCTGAAACTTGTGCCATGGAGTAAACCATGACCATAACAACAGCTCCCCATGTCATGTTTATACCGCCAAACGTTATGCTCTCATCATCCTGTAACTTATACATTGCTACTGATCCACACCATGCAAATAATATCACGTAAGCCCCAATCGCCTCGGCAAATAACTGCATGTGTGCAATAGTTTTCGTGATGAGAATCTTAAAAGGTTGAATCTAATCAAATTTAAATTTTGGATTCGCCTTAAAGAACCATACCTTTTGTGCAAGTCCAGCATTCGAACGAAGTCCTATGTTTGTATGAGATTGGGAACCAAATATATTGGCTGCTTCCATATTATGGTGATTTCTTCTTCTCAATTACCATCAATTTTCGCCACCATTGTGGATATCATAAAAACAGGACATGAAAGTATAAAGGGAATTTGAAATTTTCTAAATTTTTTTCTTATTTTTACCAAGGTGAGGATATTAATAATAATTAAAGATGTGATGAATAGTTGGAGAATTTGTTCCATCTGCTGTATATTAGGATCTCTAGGGTCCACAGTGTTTCAAACTTTGATTTAGCCCTCTGAATTACTTTGAAATATATATTTATACTCATCTTTTGTTTTTTTTATATAAATACAGTAAGGTCCTTGAAAAAATTCCATCCATTCCTTTTAAACATTCTATGTATGTCACTAACAAACTATGATAATGGAGAAGTGGAAACTTTTAACAATTGTATAACCTTCAATACACAATCTATGTTTAACAGAAATTAAACTCGAAAACAGTATTTCTAAGATCTTAATAAGTTTTCCAAAATTATTAAACAATATAACCAGTCACCTGGCACCTATTCAGCAGGATCCGAGCTGGCATTCTTTCGTATCATCTGATATTTCCAAGTATCAAGAGGACACCAGGACATAGTTGCAGGGAAGGAAGAAAGGATGATATCGGAAAAGAGAAACACAATGATTGATGCTGAGACCAACATATCATGAATATATTTGAAGACGCAGATTTGCAACTCCCTGAAGCAGTTTGTGATTATTATGCCTTCCTCCTCTTGGTTGCCTAGGTATCCACCTTAAGTCTTTTCTCCTTTGAACCTCACCATTTCATCACATTTGCTGACAACCCACTTTCTATCCCTGAGCACTGAGTGGAAGAGAACGAAACGAGTCATGAGACTCAGGCATTATTCAATATAGGTGCAAGGCTGACAAAAGTAAAGACAACCACAATATGCACCCTGGCTAACTGGAAAAACAAATTCTAGTCATTTTTTGCAAAGTCATGAGATCCTGTGATCAAATAACACTGGCTGCAAGGAAACAACTGAATTGCCTTTTCTAACTCTCTTTGAAACTTGAAATTGACAAATCAGCTGGAGTGCATACCAGTGCTCTTTGCTGTAAATGTCTCAAACTTTGCTCCATACTAATCTGTACCATTTCAGCAAGCATCTCCTTTGTTTTGCCCAATTGTTCCTCTCCATCTATCTGACAGATGATATTGGAAACAATGTTCTCCAATGTGTCAGGTTCAAGTTCAGAATTAGGATAAGGAGTGTCTCTGAGCAATCTTAGAAGTGTTTGCGCTTTTGTTTGAGACTTAGATGTTCCTTGAACAGTCAGCTCAAGAAGTCCAGGAATTACGCCTTCTTTCAATATTGTTTCCCGGTATTTACAGCGGTCACTCTGACACATTGTTAGTAGAGCACCTACAGCATGTTCTCGGGTTTGAAGAGATCCACTTTCAAGCACTTCTACTACTGCAAGTACTCCTCCTCCTTCAGATGTCACTGCAGTCCTTCCCTCCTCATAACACACTAAAGATTCTATAAGAGCAGTACATTTCTCAGCAGCTTTTGAGGACTTTTTACAGGATTTAAGCAAATCAACAATGAAATGTATGGGCTCTGTTTGAAGGATCAAGTTTAAGTTGCCTTGATAAGTTGCCAGGTTGTAAAGAGCCATCACTGCATCAACCTTGGCTTGTGAGCTTCCTTGTCTTAGGACATCTACAAGTCGAGGAATGACACAAGAAGCACTAATGATGGGCTTTGTCACAGAAGAAGCAGATAATGTAAGCAATGAGGCCGTTGCATGATCCTGTAGAGTTGAATTCTCTGATTGAAGAAAACATATGATGGGTTCTAATGCACCAGCATTGATGATACTTATCTTGTTTCTGGTAGAAAAGGAAAAAAAAAAAATAGTCAAAATCAGAAGTTTGTTTAGTTTAATCATTCTGGAATACTGTTAAAAATTGGCAGTCATCACTTCCAAATCTTTCTTTAACGGCTCACAAAGAACAACTAATCCAGATAATTTACTATTGTAGAAAGGATCAAATCAGGTACGAAGTGCAGATACATGACAAAGCTCTTCTCATGCATATACACACATATACACCCAAGTCAACAAATTCTATAATCTTTCCATTAGCTCAGTGGAATTGGAATGTGAACTTGAAAGTATACAAGGTACTACACATCTACTGACAACCATCCTATTCCAAGCTAGAAATAGAAAATTATAACTATGGGACAAATGCTCACTGAACTTAAATTGATTCTCTCACACAAATCTGATCCAAAGAATTTGATGGATGGTAGAAGGTGTATAAACTTCATTGGGGAGAAATCAAGGGAAGCAAGCAACGGAGGAACTGAACTTAAAGCTTATAGCTAGAAGGACAAATGCAACGGAGGAACTGAACTTACACCTTATAGCTTAAAGGCAAATGCAATGGAGAAACTTGACTTAAAGCTTATAATTTGAAGGGCAAACAGTTTCATGGTCGTGGGCTACGAATTATGGTATTGATGCAAATGTTTAATTCCTTAGGATTAACCAAAGTCTTCTTCATTCTTAATTTACTATTTAATTAGGGATCATAGAATAACTAGAGAATGATAGTGGGTTCGGATTAATTCCCCGAAGCACTCATTGGATTGCCAAACATGGTGCATGCCAGCGAGAAGAACTGAATCTATTGAGATTTCAGATACAGAGCTATATTTTTGTCACTTTAGATGAACAAACAAATAAAGAGTGAATATAAACTTTAAATACTAAACAGTAATCCCTGCTCTCTCAAAAAAGTAAATAGTAGTCACTTAATGGATAACTCATTTACTTTAGGATTAAATTCTGATATTTCCCATACTCGATTATAAAAAGAAATGGTTCTTTGAGTAGTCTGTACATCAGCACTTCTAAATTCTTCAACGCGTTATTGCTATTAAAACAGCAGTAACCATCCTACATGAGAATATTTTAACAAAGAGTAGAATCTCCGTGAGGGGTTGACTAAAGCATTTCAGGTATATATATGCCTTCAACTTTTTATCAACTTTAATGTTTACATTAGGGACAACCAGTATTATAATCACTAATGGGCGGCCCAGTCAAAAGTCTGAAACTATTGAATTTGCCAAGAAAGTTTATTCCAGATTATCCAAAATACGATTGGTAGTTTCTTTTATATGCAACTTTAGTAAATGATTTTCTACTTCAAGAATCGAACAAAGAAGCACCATCGCATCATGGATCATGTTGAACACTTCCTCCAAATAAACATAAAAAAAACACTAAAATTTCCAACTTCAACCATGCATTGAGCTCTAAAAGTATAGATCTTAAAGTTCTAATCTTTTCAACTGGAATCTGAAACTATTTTGAAGGCATTAATTAACCAACAATATTCAAATGTGATTTCTACCAATTGAAATAAGCTCTTGTTTTTGTGACTCTTTTAGTTGGAACTGAGTTTGACACTGGGAATTTTACTCCTGCTTACATTTTGCAGCAATAAGACAGAGCGGGAAGAAAACAGTAAATATAAGATGAGTGATCATGAAAAAGAAAAAACAGAAGAAGAAACACCGTCTTCACACTCCAATACTCCGAACCTGAGGAAAATATGCACTTGTGGAAATGAGGAGCAACAGAGTGTTTCGACGTCTAAAAAGCTAATAGGAAAACCATTAAAAATAGCCCAAAATTGGCACGGTGAATTCAGGAGCAAAAAGTTGATAATTATCAACCCTCTCATAATTCAGGAAGCTCCAATGGGCCAACTATATCCAGTTTGCAACAGGATTGAGAATTCAATAGCATTTGACAGGCCAGTAAATTACTCAATAATTTGTATACACAAAAAGAATAGTAGGATCCAGGAGAGTCAACATATTTTATTGATACATCAATTCCGACATTATTTTTCAGTTTTTCTGAAAATAAAAACCATAAAAAAGAATTACATATTCCTTTGAGTAATCTGTACACCAGCACAACAAAATTCTTCAACGCGTTTTTGCTATTAAAATAGCAGCAACCAGGACATTAGAATATGTTTTACAAAGAGTAGAATTTCCTAAAGGGGTCAACTAAAAAGCATTTCGGGTATATATGCCTTCAACTTTTGTCAACTTTAATGTTCACATCAGAAATAGCCAGTATTATAATCACTAATGATCAAATCGAAAGTCTGAAACTATTGAATTCGCCGATATATTTATTCCAGATTATCCAAAACAGCACTAGTAGCTTATTCTTTATGCAACAAATGCAAACGACATTTTCTACTTCAAGAATCGGACACAGAAGTACCACTGCATCATGGATCATGTTGAACACTTCGTCCAAATAACATAAGAATCACTAAAATTCCTAACTTCAACCATCCATTAATCTCTAAAAGTGCTTCTCTTCTAAAAAATTGAAATTATTTTGAAGGCAGTAACAAACAATATTATAACCTGATTTCTACAACTTGAAATAAGCTCAAATTTTCTTTGAACTCTTTTAGGAGTAGTTTGGAACTTAGCTTGACACCAGGAATTCTTTTATCGCTTCCATTTTTGTAACAATTAGACAGAGAGGGAACAAGAAATCAGTAAATATAAGATGAAAGCAAAAGCAGAAAAAGAAAAGCACCATCTTCATACTCCAATGCATTCAATTGCACTTGTGAAAACGACGAGAAACAGGGCGATTCGATGTCGTCGAAAAAACAAACAGGAAAACATTAGAACAGCCAAATTATCACCACATATTTCAGGAGACCAACCAATTCCAGTTTGCAATAGAACTGAGAATTCATGAGAAGTACCTTTCATCTTTAACAGCGAGATTGAGGAGGGCAAGTAAAGCGGCTTCCTTAGACTCAAATGAGTTAGAATGGAGCATATGAACTAGTGATTTCACGGCGTTAGAGAAATAACGGCGGTAATGTTTGGAACTCTTGGTGAGGCGCCGAATTTCCCTAGCTGCCTGAACTTTCAAAGTGAGGTCATCTGATTGAATGAGAAGAAGGATTTCATAAACGCTGGAAGACGACGCCGTTTGAGGAATATTATCGCCGAAATCGGCTGTGGTGTAGCTGTCACTGGCTCCAAGGTCCATCAGAAAAGTAAATAAATTAATGCGTAAATCGGAGTTGTTCAAAGCTCTACGGAGCTAGGGAATTTAAACACAAAAAGAGGAATTTGTAGAGAGAGAAACGTAAGGTTGAGAAGAGAAGAAACATGGCCACCGGCGCCGTGGCGTTAAGTAAGAGTTACAGAGCGCCACCCACCCCGGTGGGGACAGCCACGGAGAGTGTGGGGTTTCAACGGTTTTTGTTGGTTGGTTTTTCTTTTTCATCAGTACTAATACCATATTACTTAGGAATGCTAATGACATAATTAGGATATTTACACTTTTAATTAAAAAAGCTGCATCTAAAAGTCTGATGACTTATATCTAATTGGTCGAATTAATAAGTTTCGGACATAATAGATAAGATTATACTGTATAAAAGATGTGTAAGTGCATATAATACTATTTCTGTCATTTTATTGTATTTTATCTATTCACTTTTACTTGTATATTTTATATTTTAAATATCTTTTAAAAAATAATGATTAATATGGATATTTTATTATGATATCTATATAAATTAATGTTTAGTATCAAACTTTGAAAATTAATTTGAGAAATAAGTAATTGTAAGTGTAAAATATGAAAACGAATTATTTTCTTCATGATATAGTAAGAGTGAAAATTTATTTTTAAAATAGCGGACAAGTAAAATTGAACGAAAGGAGGATGTTAGTAGTGTTTCGTTTTCTTGATATAATAAAAGTGAAAATCTATTTTTGAAATAGTGAGTGACAGAGAATGCAGTAGTGCTTGGGCATTATAAATTAATGAAAAATTGAAGATTCTTAAAATTTGTAATTTTAAACGTGTCATTATATTTAATAGTTATAAATTATATTATTAACAACAAAATAAAACTTATACTATTATCAACTCATTTATAAGTATAAAAATACCATATTGTTGTTCAAATCAAACTAAAGAAAATATCACACAAAATAAAACAAATGGAGTGGCTCTAATAGTCGATTATAAACCTAATACATAACATGACACTACTTGCACAATGCACATGTTTGTCAATGTCCTTTCTTTACTTGTCTACACATTTATTTGGTAAGACAAATATTGGAGGGACTAAATAAAATGTAATACACAAAAAGGAAAAGAGTCAAAAATATCCTTCAATTTTGTGTTATTGGTTGATTATGTCAATATCGTTAAAATGAAGTTATTTTTATTCATGTCGTTACTAAATTTCATCATTTGTGCCCCTCAATTAGATGAAAAGCCCCAAATCAACTAAAATTATCCAATTTTAACCCGATCCAAACCACTTAATCATATAATCCATTTTTTTACCCAAATCAACTTTGTTTTCCGAACTTATTAAACAAAATGAGGAAAGTTGATGGATGTTCTTTTCTTCTGTTTCAAGTGATTTCTCTTCTTTTTTTCTCCGATAAGGCAACTACGTAGGAATGGGTAGGGCACTTCCTTTTGGCTAAATAGTTTCTTTTTTCCTTTTAATAAAGAAACATCCAGTGATGCCATGTGATCCATAAAGCTTTCTCAAACCCCTCTTAATTATTGCATCTCTTATAATAATTTCGTTAGCCCAATATGTACTACCACTCCACTAGTATTGCAATGATGCAACCGTACTTTTTTTTTAAAGCAGACTTAACTGTTTTTATATACTAGTTGAGATTCAGAATGGATTATAGTCTAATTCTCTTGTATTACAAGGATTTTAGTCTCGAAAAAATTTAGACTGCTTTTATATTAGTTGAGATTCAGAATGGATTATAGTCTAATTCTCTTGTATTACAAGGATTTTAGTCTCGAAAAAATTTAGACTGCTTTTATATTAGTTGAGATTCAGAATGGATTATAGTCTAATTCTCTTGTATTACAAGGATTTTAGTCTCGAAAAAATTTAGATTGCTTTTATATTAGTTGAGATTCAGAATGGATTTTAGTCTAATTCTCTTGTATTACAAGGATTTTAGTCTAGAGAAAGTTTAGACTGCTTTTATCTCCTCTTCTGGAAATGACCATATTTAGCACATAAAGGAGTGACCTAAGTGATTCTTTCCACCTGTTTTAGCTTTGGTGGATAGAGTTAACTGGTACTTATTGCTAGTGGAAGGCATCCAAGGGTATGACCTAGTGGTCAATAAAGTGGTTGAGAACTGAGGTCTCAAATTCAATTACCTTTAACTTATGTCAAGATGTATATATATATATATATATAAGTATTGGCGCCTCTATATACAATATAATTTTTCGATGACTGGGTGCGGTTGAGTGGTAAGGGTGGGTCCGCCCCTAGTGGTGAGGTAAGGTGACAAGTATCCCGTGGAATTAGTCAAGATTTCGACCTTTTCTTTTCCAAGAAAATGGCTGACACAGCGGCGTCAGCTTCTTCTTTGTCCTCCTTGCTTCTGCTTCTTTTGTCCTTCCGCTTCGGCTTCTTCATCCTCCCTTTTTTTAAATAAATAAATAAATAATTGGCGTACTGTAAATCTCAGTTATTTCGAGCAGATTATATATCAAAAGACTTGAAACATCAAGAAGACTTTATATCTAAAATTTGGGACTGTTGAGAGGTGATTTTGAGTTGATCGAGAATGAATAGTCAATGTATACTTCATGTATATATAGTCCGTGTATATATCATGTATAGTTATGTTATATTTAGCTTTTTGAGTGTATCATAATGTATAGTCAGTATATATTTCATGTAAAGCTATGCTATAGTTAGCTTTTTGAGTGTATCATAATGTATAGTCAGTGTACAACTCATTTATAGGTAAACTATATTATATAGTCAATGCATACTTTCTATAACTTTGGGGAGCTATATTGTATAGTCAATGTATACTTCCTATGACTTTTGATTATTTTTTATGTAAATAAAACATGACTATATTTGTTGTAAACTAATAATTATTTTTTATTGTATATATTTGAAACTAGCCAAAAGAAAATCACAACCCAAGAGACAAATGCTTAGTCAAATAACACAAAAATTAAAATCGAAATAAGGCAATATCCTCTATTAACATATTATACTCTCTAAACAAATAAAAAGAAATACTACTAACAAGCAGTTAATATTGATGTAAATTTGCTAACATTAATCATGCACTAATAGAGTTCTGAAATTAACAAATAATTAATGAGTACTTTGAATCACGTTAATTTGAAAAGACTAACCCTGTGTAGTTCACTTGAATTGGAGATTAAAAAAAAAAAAAAATAAAATAAAAAAAAAAAAAAAAAAAAAAATATATATATATATATATATATATATATAATTTTTTATTCGAAAAACCCTCACATCCCGTTAATAGAACTACATATATCACGAGAAACAATTACACACCAACACCAACACTACCATGCATGGGCTGAATGATTGAAACGACAGTGTGTGTCAGAGAAAAAGAACAAATTCACATAATATTTACTCACATTTTTAACATTCCATCGAGTCATTACGAATTAAAGTGAAGACAAATCTGGGCCTCTATATGTATATAATCTGTCCATGGAAATTGCACAAGCTAGCAAAAGGAATATTTTCTGTTTAATTTTGCTGACCGGTGACCACGAAGGATCCATTTCATATATTTTGATCTAGGCTGTTTGTCGTGAGAGGTTCATTCAAATTTAAATTACATTGAATATATATAAAATTTGAATCCCTAGAATATAAGATTAGAAGTTGATTTAATGGTTAATCGGTGCAAAATCACCTTGAGGATTCAAATTCAAATCTCAAGTACTATATTTTTATTTTTCAAACTCTTTTTAGTGAAAATTTCTAAATTCATCACTAATTACGAGTACATGTAAAGTTAATTTATAGAACTAATCGATGGTATATATATATGATCCAAACGACATATTAAAAAAAAAAAAAAAAAGGTGGAGCTAGTACCATGTGCATGATACGATTTACTATTCACTTTTAATTTGTTGGTTTAATTGATAATAACATTTAATTTAATTAGAAAATAAAGACAATTAGATGGAGTAATTATTATTATAGTATTTCTGGAACGTGGTGGGTCATTTTCTGGAATCAACATGCACATAAAAAGTTGCATTTACGCCTCTTTGTAGTAAATGATAGCGACATCATTTTTCATCATTTATTTCATCAATTCAAAGATCGTTGCCATCATTATCCAAACAAAATATTTTAGTCTGTTCAACTTGAAAACCAGGATAACACCCCCACCCCCACCCCCACCAATAATAATAATAATATAGTACTTCGTGTCTTCGTCCCTCTCATGGCAAGAATCAAATTACCTAATTTTTGGTGTGAAGTTTCAAATATAATCTTTAAGTTTTTTCAATTAAAATTTTAAAATTACGTAAATATACTTTAGATTATGATAATCAACAATTATTTTAAATATTTAAAAGTATATGAAAAAATCGACGGACAAGGAAAAAATCACTTTTTAAATAGTAATTGTGTCATATTAAAGAATAGAGGAGTGCATGCAAATTATATAATCATGATGGAACTATTTATCCTTAATCAAAGGTCTTGAATTTCGAGTCCATACAAATAGGAAAAATCCTATCAGAAGTGTCGCCCTATAAATGAAGCTTGCAATGCGTGAATTCAACTTTAATTGAACTTAAGAAATCAAAATACTAATAATAAAAAACAGATGTTAGCGCAACTGTTATGTCATTAGGTGAGCGAGCATTTAACGAACATGTATAAATAATTGTCCCAAACGGAAAAAACCATATGATATATAATAAACAGAGATCGTTATATCATCCTAGTCTATTTGTTTTAATATTTTTTTCTTTGACAACCTAAGTTATTTGTTTTAATGAACAAATAAATAATTGCATGCATGGATTTGGCAAGTTGTCCAACTCTGACCCTCTCCCCACGGCCGTGCATGTGGAATATTCACTTGTGTTTTAATTTTAATAAATAATTATTACTAGGTTCACCATCTATTTTTTCCCAATGTTTTATTTTTATTTTTATTTTCCTTTGATAGTAAATTCCCATTAATGTATTGTTATACGTAATAATTGAATTTGCATGTGAAGTTTATGAACTATAAATCAAATGGTATAATTGAATTTGCACGTGAAGTTTATGAAATGTGAATTAAAATGGTATAATTGAAATTGCATGTGAAGCTTATGAACTACGAATCGAAATGATAAAAAAATGCAGGACTTATATATTGAAATATGAGGGAAAAAAATACAATTTGAACAAAGGAAATAGTTGAAAAATGAGAATGAAGCAAAGTTCACCATCAGCTCACAGATCATGCCATTTTTTATTCTATTACCTACTTAAACTTTTTTATATATGCTACTATTTTTTTATTTTTTTTAATTTAATAGTAGCCATGGCCAATTTATTGCATAATGAGTCTGTACAAAACATGCCACAATTGTGACCAAAAAATGATAAAAGCTGCAAAATAACAAACTTAGCCCAGCCCAAAGTGGCTTACTATAAAAGCTCCTCAGATAGTGTTACATTAAAGCTAACACTCTCTTATATTTCTGCCTCCATGGCTCCTTTGCGAATGTATGTGAATTCCACCTTCCTTTGGGCGATGTATCTTCCATTGAGCTCGAATCAGCTCGCAAAGGTATGTAGCCATCAACTCTTGCCCCTCTTTTCAGTGAATTCTTTTGCTCATGTCATTCTCTTGTGGTGTAGTGGTAGTGATGTCCGGTAAATTCTGAGGGAACTTTTTGGGTTGGCCCTCGATTTTTGTTGGTGACTCCTTTTTGTATGCTGACATAGCGTAGGCTAGGTAGCTTTAATATTCTCACATTTCTGAACCCATGTGTATGGCTAACACTTCATCTGTAAATCTCCTTGATGTGAGACAAGAATGTTTTGTGATACTCCCTCTGCATTATTGTTCAATGTTGTTTATCTTCCTTGTTTTGATTCTTAATGTTGAAAGCTTTGCTTTGTCTATATTTAACAAAATCCTGCATTCCTTGGGTATCTGTGAAAAATTGCTCGCTTTAATTGGACTTTGCTGATCCAATGTCATGTTAGCTAGCTTGTCTGTCACCTGATTTGCCTCTCTGAAGATGTGATGCATTCTACATTGTGTTGCCCTTATGTGTTGTCTTATTTCCTCTATATAATCCGTGAGCTTCCAAGGAATTTTCCATTTTTCCAAAACAATATTTCTTAAGCTGAGTGAGTCAGTTTCCAGAATTATGTTTTGTAAATTTATTTCCTTGCATTTTCTTAATGCCATTATTACTGCAGTCGTTTCTGTTATCTCCTGTATTCAGATTAGCAAACCAGAAATAATAAAAGATGAAAAGAAAAACACAAAGAACTATCCGAGTCCACAGAACCCACTGTGTGTCCTTAAGAAATTTAATCCCCTCAAGTACCCGAGGTTGCAGATTAATTCCTCCCAAGATAAAACGGATTAACCATTAAAGAAGTAGCGGTACCTCAAACTTCGATAATTTCAATGAATTCAAAATGACAGCAATGAATCACACACAGAGACACGATCGATCGATTTTGTTTTGTAAGAAATGTATGCAAAGGGAAGAATTCGATGCCAAAAAATGAGAGAAAACCTCTCTATTTATAGCCAACAAAGGGTAAAGGTCACAACCCTTTAGAAAGAAGACAACCTTTCAGAAAGAAGACAACCTTTCAGAAAGGTCACAACACTTTGGAAAATGCATTACCTTTCGGCATAGTCACAACTCTTCAGGAGAGTCACAACCCTTCATTTCCTGTTCACACCTTTAAAACCCAACAATCCCCCACATGAATAGGGAATGACTATTGTTAAAACATATGCATGAAAAATTGTGTGATTCATAAGTAAAGGTTAATCGCATCTGGATAAGTAGGTTTCCCTTTAAACTTTTCGTAGTGAACATATATCGGATATACTCGGTCAATCGGTAGATTTGATATCTATGAACCGTCGAGCTTTGGTGTATACCTAGACAACATAAGTCACACAATCAACCCTTGAACTGTTTTTGGTTCTCATTGTTTTGTTCGTTTCAGCCATGAACACATCTCGGTTAATAAGTGCTTAGAGAACTGGCCTTACCGGATTCTCCTTGAAGTGGCTTACACTTCACACTTACATAGGTGATTTCTAAATGTGTTATCCCGTAGATACACTATTTGATATACCCTGTATCAAACTTAGAAACCATTAAAAAGTCCTTATGCCTTTATCCTGGTTACTGAACATTGTCTCATCATGAGAATAGACATAAAATAATTTTTGACAATGTTGAACCGTCATCTATGACTTTGTTTTATCTCCTTGAACCTAGATCTTGGGATCTCCAGTCTTCTAGGTAGAGTTACCGCCACGATGACTTGTTCTCGGCCATAGTCCCATTCCCGTCGATGATCTCTCAACTCCTTCTCTAGTTAGGCCTTTTGTAAGTGGATCCGACACATTATCCTTTGATTTTACATAGTCAATTGTGATAATTCCACTAGAGAGTAGTTGTCTAACAGAGTTATGTCTTCGTCTTATATGACGAGACTTTTCGTTATACATAACGCTTCCAGCCCTTCCTATTGCAGTTTGACTATTGCAGTGTATGCATATAGGGGCCATTGGTTTGGGCCAATAAGGAATATCTTCTAAGAAATTATGGAGCCATTCAGCTTCTTCACCTGCCTTGTCTAAGGCGATGAATTCAGACTCCATTGTAAAGCGAGCTATACATGTTTGTTTGGATGATTTCCAAGACATTGCTCCTCCACCAATAGTGAAAACATATCCACTTGTGGATTTCATTTCAGTTGACCCAGTAATCCAATTTGCATCACTATATCCTTCAAGAACTGCTGGCTATTTGTTGTAATGCAAATCAAAGTTTTGAGTGTCTTCTAAGTACCCCAAAACTCTCTTCATTGCCAACCAATGATTTTGATTGAGATTACTTGTGTATCGACTAAGTTTACTTATAGCGCAAGCTATGTCTGGTCGTGTACAATTTATGACATACATCAAACTTTCCAATACTCTAGCACAATTCAATTGTGAGTCACTTTTGCCTTCATTCTTTTGAAGTACAAATCTCACATTTATTGGAGTCTTGACAATATTGAAATCCAAATTATTGAACTTGTCAATTACATTTTCAATCACATCAGTAACTTCAATGTCTTTCATATCGAAGTTACTTTCTAGCATATGCTTAGTAGCATTTATGTCAGAAATATCTCTTTTGATGATCAACATGTCATCAATATAAAAACAAACAATGACCTTGTGATTTGGAGTGTCTTTAATGTAAAAACATTTATCACATTCTTTAATCTTGAATTCATTTGCCAACATAGTTTGGTCAAACTTCGCATGTCATTATTTGGGTGCGTGTTTTTAGTCCACAGAGTGACTTAACAAGTTTACATACTTTCTTTTCTTTACTAGAACCACAAAGCCCTTGGGTTGTTCCATGTAAATTTCTTCCTCCAATTTTCCATTCAAAAAAAAATATTTTCACATCCATTTTGACGAATTTGAAGGCCATATTTCGCAACTAGCGCAATTAACATCTGAATTGATGTAATCCTAGTTAGTGCTATTATCTATTAAACAAGGCTTTCTTATTGTCTAAAGCTTATGACAACAAGTCTGTCTTTGTATTTGTCAATAGTTTCATCAACTTTCTTTTCCTTTTGTAGATCCACTTTGAACCCAAAAGTTTATTTCCTGGAGGAAGATCAACCAACTCTCAAGTATGGTTGCTCAAGATTGAATCTATCTTACCATTGACAGTCTTTTCTCAAAGAGAAAGAGTCCACAAAGGACATAACTTTTAGAATATATGAGACTCATTTTCATGAAGAAATATCATAAAATCAAACTCGTAGGAAGTAATTTGTCCATTGACATTTACTATGCCTCTGAATCTCTTTATTAAGTACACTCTCCTTTTGTTCTTTCCAAGGTCGTTTAGACCCTTCACTTGACTATCCGATAGTTCGGACTTATGAACCATAAATCGACATGCTTTACTATTTGTAGCATATCCAATGAACATACAATCCACAGTCTTAGGTCCTATTTTGACCCTTTGGGAATATTCCCTCATTTCCTTTCTCATATGGAATAAACTGTATTGGAAATTGTTAAATCACTATCATTCAAGAGTTATTGCTTGTATAAATTTTAAGGGACGACAAACAATTCTCTATCAGGATACAACAAAGCCTGAACAAACACAACTTTCTGTTGCACCCTTTCTTAACAAACAAAAGTTATTTATTTTTATTTGTTACTCACTTTACTAACAAACAAAACTTTTTGTTTCTCTCTTTCTGAACAGACAAACTTTTTGTTGTTCTCTTTTACTATAATGATAGCACCCCCCCACAAATTTTGTGGTAAACTTGAACTTATAAATAGGACATTCAACATTTCCTTCAAAGTTCAGTTTTTTCCTGTCAACAATATCAGTAGATTGAGGTGAGAATGTGCAGTAATTGGATGGATGATTCCATTTTCCAAATATATTTCTACAGAAGAAGATTCATATTCTCCACATCTACCACTTCTAATCATGACAATTTTTTTTTTTATCCAACTGATTTTCAACTTGAGTTTTATATTGCCTATATGTTTCTATTGCTTCATCCTTACCATTCAGCAAATAAACATAACAATATCTAGTGCAATTGCCAATAAAATTTACGAAACACTTTTTTCCACCACGAGATGGTGTTGACTTCATATCACAAATGTCAGTGTAAATCAATTCTAAGGTATTAAAATTCCTTTCAACAATACATACTTGACATTTTGATTTATTGCACTAGAAGTTAGGCAAAACTTCTAAGTTGATCAGTTTTTGCAAGGTTTTGTAATTGACATGTCCCAAGCATTTATGTCACAAACAATTTGATTCAAGCAAGTAAGAACAAACAGAAATACTAAATTTGAAAAGACCTTCTGTGAGGTAACCTTTTCTCACAAATATTTTGTTCTTTACTTTTTATAACTTTCTCAAATACAGACATTGTTTTAGAGTCAACACATTGCCATATGTCCTTTTAGAAGGACCTTTCCATAACATTCAATTTGTTATAGAATTACCCATGATCATAGTCTCATCGGTCCAATAAGCGCAATATGACCCAAATGTTTGTTTTACAGCACAAACATAACATATCATTTTTCACCAATGTTCATGTCTATACAAAAAAAAAAAAAAATTTAATAGACATATCTTTTCATGAAAAATCACAATATTTAAAGTGAAACTTTTTCATCAAAGAATACAATTCTTTTCAATGAGTAATATAATTTTGTGGTTTCATACTAGTCATATCATATACTAGTAAAGAGAGACTCACCGACCACAATATCAAATATACTCCAAGAATTTTGTGGGTCTAACACAATACAAGATTGTCATTAAATTTCATATCTTGTACTTTCAAATTTAAATTAAATAGTTAGTCTAATTTTGTCTTTATCACAAGTAAAGAACCCCCCACATTTTAAATATGTTCTCAAAAATATTTTTCAAGTATTTGAAATTATTTTCCACATATTTTTCCCATGCTTACACATTGGCAACTCAAAGCCTTCTTTTGGAGATTTAATCCATATAAACACTCATTGCAGGCACAAAAACCACTAATTTTATGTCACTAGTGTTTCCCCCCCCCCCCCCTTTTTGTCACAACTAGACAAACCACTTAGTATTTAGAATACTAACAATAAAGATTCAATCTTTATACAACTTGTTTCTAGTTTAACGATGAAGTTTTTATATTCTTCTAATCGTTAACCGAATGAGCCTTGAATTCTGATGAAGTTTTAATAATCTTCGAATCAGTTTCACATTCAGACAGAGTTGTAAACGAAAAAGGTTTTAATCTCCAGAAATCAAACACAATCAAATTTCACATGGACTAGAAAACTACAAAAAATTTTTTTTTTTTCTCTAAACAGAATACATATTAATAATAGTAAAGACATATTCTGAGATCATCACATAATGACTCTATCCTAACATTTATGAAATAAATTTCATAACTTATAAAGGATAGAAAAAGAAAATAATAATCAAGGGAAATAAAGATAGAACCTGATTTTTACTCTCATTGAATCATATTCTATCTGTCAACAATAATTCCATGCAAGTCACTTTTCTTGCTAATTTCTTTTCTTTTTCTCAGTTTCCATCATATTCCTATTTTCCTCAAGAAGACATTTAATTTCAACAAGAAACTAAACTCGTGTTCAAATATTGTTAGGAGACAACATTTGTTCATTTACTTCTTCTCATAGTTATATAAAACCAAGAATATAGGGGGGGAAATTAAAGTGCTCATCTTAGCCTTAATGCACAAAATAACTTTTCTCATTGAAAAGAAAACTGAAGGGGTGCAATGCTTGAATGCACTTGGGAAGAAAATAAAAATAATCTTACCCATCCAAGGAAAACTTACTACAAAAAATATATATACTCGAACATATTAAAGTAGTACTAATTCATCACAAGTCTCTTTTATCATATGATAAAATAATTATCTTTTTCTTCTTTTTAAAAAGAACACAGAAAATAGAAGTAATTTTCTTACCACAAAAAATACCAACATTAAATTTCTTAAGCTTGTTACCTCCTGTATTCAGATTAGCAAACCAGAAATAATAAAAGATGAAAAGAAAAACACAAAGAACTATCCGAGTCCACAGAACCCACTGTGTGTCCTTAAGAATTTAATCCCCTCAAGTACCCAAGGTTGCAGATTAGTTCCTCCCAAGATAAAACGGATTAACCATTAAAGAAGTAGCGGTACCTCAAACTTCGATAATTTCAATGAATTCAAAATGACAGCAACGAATCACACACAGAGACACGATCGATCGATTTTGTTTTGTAAGAAATGTATGCAAAAGAAGGGAAGAATTCGATGCTGAAAAATGAGAGAAAATCTCTCTATTTATAACCAACAAAGGGTAAAGGTCACAACCCTTTAGAAAGAAGACAACCTTTCAGAAAGGTCACAACACTTTGGAAAATGCATAACCTTTCGGCATAGTCACAACCCTTCATTTCCTGTTCACACCTTTCAAACCCAACAGTTTCCGCCTCCATATTCATTGTAATCAGAGGCGAATTCAGGATTTCAAGAAAACGGGTGCACCATTGCTTTAAAGATAAGATCAAAAAATTTATAATAACAATAACTAAGCGAGCAATACATAAAAATTACATTACCACAAAACTTTCAGAATTTAGCTTTTTTTTTTTTTAAACGTGTTTTTAGTTAGTAAAAATAAATTGAAGCAAATTGGGGCTGCCTGGGATCGAACCTACGACTTTTGTGTTGAAATCTTGCAGTCGTACCAGTGAACCATCCAGCCATCTTGAGAACAGGTTCCACAAGTTTTAATTTAATATATTCTTTAATAATTATAGAAGTAATATATCGAGTTTAGTCGGATGACCACGGATTCAGGTGACCCAAAAAATATACATAAATTCGCCCCTGATTGTAATCCCCATACATCCAGCTTCTGCACTTATTAAGTCCCCACAACTATTTCTGATGCAAAAAGTATATGAGCTTTCCCCTGGGTTTCCCCTACTAGTGCCGTCCTGGTTGTAGCCTTTGGCTACCACGCGAGCCTTGTAGCGATCAATGGTCCCATCAGACTTTGACTTTCTCTTGTATAACCACTTGCGAGCCGATACACAAATTTCAAAATCAAAATTTCGTGTGTTGCATTTTATCCATCCTAGCTCCGGTAGTTCCCACCTGACTGCCTTCCAGTGTATCACAGGCTTATAATTTCTCATCATCTGTATTATTGCTTTCCATTCCTTTGGCAATATGATCCATGGGTATTTTTTTCACCAGTCGCTGTACAGCCAATAGAACCTGCTGCACTATGTGTTCGTAGTCTGCTTCTTTTCCATGCCTTCTGTTGTTTCGCCTCTTCCAAAGTTCCCACATCACTAGATGTGGTATTTGTAAGAATTATTATTAATAATTATTAATTATTAATTATTTCTTACTTATAGCCCAAGTTTACTTGTAACTCAAGTAATACCATAAATAATATTTAATAAGAAATAAATCTCGTCCGTTCATTGTTTACTTGATGAATGTACCAGATTAAGTCATAACCTCTATAAATTGGTCCTCCCTCCACCCATTAGGGTTACCACATATTCTCTACAATAATTTCATCGCTGACGGTTGTGGTAACATAAAGTTAGGGCAAGGAGGTAGAAACCAATTTACGACTAACGCTTTCGCTTCTCTCTGTGATGATGTCTTCCGCATCAGGTATGTGCCCCTAACGATCTCTATGTAAGATTATCGAGTTCAAGATCCTGATATTATGTATTAAAGTATTTAATCTTACATGTGGCATCAGAGTCTGGATTGTTTGGGCGGATAATTTTCGTAAATAAACTTACATGCATATATATCTTTCGTTGTCTGTACTCAATTCATAAAAGTATAAAATATTTACATAATAATATTAGACTTCAAAGTCTTCTTATAACAGAGCCAATAACGTGTTTACACCTTTAACTTAACATATATGGTGTTTTAATATTGTAAGTTTAGGATTCATTCATACAATTTTAAATTGTATTCTTATAAAGTAAGTACAATCCTGGTCACGGGTATAAAATAATCTAATTAGTTTATTAGATTTCCAATATTACGTGCATCTTACTATTTGTTATTTTAATAGTTTGTAATTAGCAACACTTTTTTAATAAGAAAAATTCTTGTAAGTTTAATTTTGTACAATCAAATTATTTTCAAATTTATAAAGTGTTGTTAGCAAAGTTTAATTTGCACAAATTCTGAAAAAACTTAATCTCCCATAATGTAATAATTATATTTGTTTTAGATTGTGCAATAAATTAAAGTGGTCGTTATACTAAGCAATAAATAATATGTGTATACTTTGTGCAAAATAGTTTGTTAGTCATCAAAGTGGCTAAACTAGAAAAATTAACGTCTACACTGTAATATTTATGATCACTTGACATATGTGGATTAGTACAATTCATTATTTATTGGCATATTCAGTATTTCAAGAGAGACTAAGTCTGATTTTTCAACCTGATGCATGTATTATGTTTCTATAGTTTGTCAGTCACCAAAGTGGCCAAACTAAAATGTATAAAATTATTTACATGCACAAAATTTTATGATATTATGTGTGAATTTGTATTTATGTAGTTTGTTAGTCACCAAAGTGGTCAAACTAAAATGTATAAAATTATTTACATGCACAAAATTTTATGATATTATGTGTGAATTTGTATTTATATAGTTTATTAGTCACCAAAGTGACCAAACTAAAATGTATAAAATTATTCACATGCACAAAATTTTATGATATTATGTGTGAATTTGTATTTATGTAGTTTGTTAGTCACCAAAGTGACCAAACTAAAATGTATAAAATTATTCACATGCACAAAATTTTATGATATTATGTGTGAATTTGTATTTATGTAGTTTGTTAGTCACCAAAGTGGTCAAATTAAAATGTATAAAATTATTCACATGTACAAAAATTTATGATATTATGTATGCATTTGTATTTCTATAGTTTGTTAGTCACCAAAGTGGCCAAACTAGATAAATTAACGTCTACACATATCTTATTTATGATCACTTGGTGTATGTATTATGTTTCTATAGTTTGTTAGTCACCAAAGTGGCCAAACTAGATAAATTAACGTCTACACATATCATATTTATGATCACTTGATGTATGTATTATGTTTCTATAGTTTGTAGTCACCAAAGTGGCCGAACTAAAATGTATAAAATTATTCACATGCACAAAATTTTATGATATTATGTGTGCATTTGTATTTATATAGTTTGTTAGTTACTAAAGTGACCAAGCTAGTATGGTTAAGAAAAATATGCATTCATAAAATTGTCATTTATCTATGAAAGTTAATTAAATGCCTAATATTGAAAATAAATAGATAAATTGACTTTCACTATTGCTAGAACTTAAGAATTTACCCAAAGGTGAATTAATCATTCTACGAATAGTGAACATTTAATATTTTCAGTCAAACATATAATGTATATCCAAAGATGTCGTATATGTTTGGTTAAATATATTTAATTTCCTATTAAAGATTAAAAAAAATGGCATTTAAATTATGATAGTGTGTCGTATATCTACCCAAAGGAGAATTACGATGTACTTTTATCGTTTTACTGAATTCACATTATTTTTTATTTGTGAGCATGCATATCTATTTGCAGTTATTACTCTTCATTCACATGCTTTGTCTGTTATTATGTTCAATGGATTGAACTTCTCTGAATGGCATGAACAAGTCTAGTTCCACTTAACTATGATGGATCTTGACTTGGCTCTACTAAATGATAAACCTACTATCATTACTAATAAGAGCAGTGAGAATGAGAAGTTTTTCCATAAATCATGGAAGCGCTTTAACAGATTGAGTCTTATATTCATGCGAATGATTGTTGCTAACAACATTAAGAGTACTAATCCACAAACAGAAAGTACTAGGGCATACCTGAAGTTTGTGGAAGAACGTTTTCATTCTGCTCATAAGTCTCTCGCTGGTACACTAACGATGAACTCACGACCATGAAGTTTGATGGGTCGCATAGTATGCAAAATCATATTATCAAGATGACTAACATTGCAGCAAGACTTTTGACCTTGGGGATGAAAGTGGATGACACCTTCTTGGTTCAGTTTATTCTGAACTCATTGCCTCTTGAGTATGGCCCATTCCAAATGACTATAACACTATTAAGGATAAATGGGATGTTAGTGAATTGTCCAGTATGCTTACTCTAAAGGAGTTAAGACTTAAGAAATAAGGAGGTCATTCTATTAACCTCATGAGTCCAGGAGCTAGTAAAGGACTTAAAGTGAAAGCCAACAAGTTTAAGAAATAATAAAAAAAAAAAAAAAGGCACCTGCTAAAGTTCCATATAATGCTAATAAGGAACTCAAGGCCGATGTGTGTCGTTTCTGTAGAAAGGAAGGACACCTTCACTAAATGAAAGTTCTACTTATTTGTGGCATAAATGTTTGGGTCATATATCCAAAGAAAGATTAAAAAGATTAGTAAAGAATGAGATTCTTCCGAATCTGAATTTTATTGATCTAGATATATTGTTTGGATTGCATTAAAGAAAAGCAAACCAAGCATACCAAGAAAGGTGCCACAAGAAGCACTCAACTTCTTGTAATTATACACACTGATATTTGCAGACCCTTTGATGTTCCATCTTTTGGTGAAGAAAAATATTTTATCACCTTTATCAATGATTTTTCACGTTATTGATTTATCTATTTGTTGAAAGAAAAATCTCAAGCAGCGAACACTCTCAAAGTGTACGTTAATGAGGTTGAAAGAAAATTAGATAAAAGTGAAAATCATTAGGTCAGATAAATGTGGTGAATATTATGGAAAGTATAACGAATCAGAACAATGTCCAGGTCCATTTGCAAAATTCCTTGAGAATTGTGAAGTTAGTGGGAGTGTTGAACGATAAAAGATGGAAATTAATGAGGTAAGGGTAAATATTTCATTGCCCATGAATGTACCTACTTCCGCACCAATCACAAATGTTGTTCCTCTGGTTGAAGAACACTTTAACAATGTTGAACAACATTTGGGTGAAACACTTCAAGAAGGAACTAACTCACAAGTATCTGACGCAAATGAACCACAAACAGTGCCATTAAGAAAATCGGTCATTTCAAATGATTATGTGATTTATTTGCAAGAGTCAAATTTTGACATTGGAATTAATAAAGATCCGATTTCATTTTCACAATCCATAAAAAGCACTGCGTCTGATAAATGGATTGATGCCATGAATGAAGAGTTAAAATCCATGGAATACAATAAAGTCTGGGATCTCGTTTAATTACCAGAAAGTTCTAAAAGAATCGGGTGTGGATGGGTCTACAAGACCAAACGTGATTCAAATGGTAATATTGAACGATATAAAGTCAGACTTTTTGCCAAGGGATACACTCAAAAAGAAAGCATTGATTATAAAGAGACCTTTTTACCGGTCTCAAAGAAAGACTCATTAAGAATTATTTTAGTTTTGGTAGCTCATTATGATTTAGAGTTACATCAAATGGATGTGAAAATTGTCTTCCTTAATGAAGACCTCGAGGATAATGTTTATATGGACCAATCAGAGGGTTTCAAAATTAAAGGAAAAGATCAAATGGTGTGTAAGCTAAAGAAGTCAATATATGGACTCAAACAAGTCTCACGACAATGGTATATAAAGTTTAATGATACCATAACATCTTTTGGATTTAAGAAGATTACCGTTGATAGGTGTATATACCAAAAGATCAGTGGGAGTAAGTTTATAATTTTAATCCTGTATATTGATGACATTTTACTTGCTGCTAATGATTTAGGCATAATTGCGTGAGACGAATGACTCTCTCTATGAACTTTGAAATGAATGATATGGGTGAGGCATCCTATGTGATAGGGATAAAAATATTCCGTGATAGATCACAAGAATTATTGGGACGGTCTCAAAAAGGCTATATCGAAAGAGTTCTAGAGAGATTTAGCATGAACAATTGTTCAGCAAGAATAGTTCCTATTCAAAAAAAGGGGACAAATGTAATCTCATGCAATGCCCAAAGAATGATGTAGAACGAAAAAGAAATGAACTCAATTCCTTAATCTTCTATTTTTGGAAGTTTGATGTATGTTCAAACTCGCACAAGATCGGATATGAGTTTTGCGGCCGGAATACTAGGAAGATATCAAAACAATCATCGAATTGATTAATAAAAAAAAACTGCAAAGAAAGTTTGTGGCATGTTATGAAGCCACTATTCATGCATTATGGCTGCGGAACTTTATTTCAGGACTTGGAGTTGTCGACAGCATTACCAAACCGCTGAAAATTTATTGTGATAATACTGCAGTAGTATTCTTCTCCAAGAACGATAAGTACTCCAAATGTGTCAAACATATGGAATTAAAGTACTTTACTGTTAAGGAAGAAGTTCAGAAACAAAGAGTGTTACTTGAGAATACTAGAACTGATCTCACGATTGCAGATCCGTTATCAAAAGGCTTACAACCAAAGACATTTAAAGAACATGTTCAAAGAATGGGTCTTGGTTGTACTTATGATTGATACATTTATGATGTTTTTACACTCTGAGCTCAAATTATGTGTTTCTGATATACATTAATGAATTTCTTGTTTCTCATAATGGTGTATACATTATTGTTTTGAGATATTACAAGATAAGTCTCTATGAGACATTATTGTGGACCATAATGTTATATGTTTTATAGCTTATGAACCTAGTATGATGAGTTGCTAATGTAGTAGTATATGGAAGGAAGTATGTAGCTTAAAATTTATGTACAACCGCCATAACTCGCATTAGTAGTTTGTTATATTGTGGTATGTATGATGGACATTATAGAAGAGATTTATTATACGCGCAACTAATGTTTATGAAATATTAATGTTATATGGTCATTGGTCCAAGTGGGAGAATGTAAGAATTATTATTAATAATTATTAATTATTTCTTACTTATGGCCTAAGTTTACTTGTAACCCAAGTAATACCATAAATAATATTTAATAAGAAATAGATCTCGTCCGTTCATTGGTTACTTGATGGACATACCAGATTAAGTCATAACCTCTATAAATTGGTCCTCCCTCCACCCATTAGAGTTACCACATATTCTCTACAATAATTACATCGCTGACGGTTGTGGTAACATAAAGTTAGGGCAAGGAGGTAGAAACCAATTTACGACTAATGTTTCCGCTTCTCTCTGTGATGATGTCTTCCGCATCAGGTATGTGCCCCTAACGATCTCTATGTAAGGTTATCGAGTTCAAGATCCTGATATTATGTATTAAAGTATTTAATCTTACAAGATGTTCTATATATATATATATATATATATATATATATATATATATATATATATATATATATATATATATATATATCGACTTTGTAGGGCACGGTCACTCCACCATCTGTTTATCACATGTTGCAATGTTGCTCCATTAATGATGATTCATGCACAAGTAGCAAAAAAATTTCATAGCTTTTGGGCTAATGGAGCTGTTAGAAAGAGATGAGACATTGTCTCCTGTGAGTAGATCTCACAGCAGTAGCACCTTGATGCCAACGAAATCCTCATCTTCTTTAAATTATCCTCAGTAGCAATTCTTCCTTTCCATACCCTCCATAGGAAAAAAATCATTTTGAAAGGAACCTTTTTCTGCCAAATGTTTTCCACCCAATCTTGTTGTGGTTGTCTTCTCCTCACCAATTCGATAGCTATTTTAACTGTAAATGCTCCATTGTTACTTGGCATCCACCATGGTTGATTATTATCATCTTGTACCAATTTCGATTTAATGTTCTAGACTATATAATATGCCATCTCCTCAGACACTAGGCCAAGTAGCTTTTCTTTATCCCACTCCCCATTTCTAATACAACTTTTTACTTCAATATCTTCCTCCTCGTCGTTGACATCCTCAGTAATATACAGGGTTCCTTGTTTGGTCGAATTGTCATACCAAAAGTTGGAGTTTCCTGATTTAATTTTCCACCCAATTTCTTGTTCAACTGCATCTTTGACTTCCACCATTTTTTTCCATACATGGGAAGCACCTTTGGCCCCCACAATAGCTGGATGATGTTTCTTACAGTATTTATTCCACATGAATGTGCTCCACAGAGAGCCTGTTGCTACCCTGAACCTCCATCATAACTTGCTAAATAATGCCTTTGTGATTTCATGTAGGGATTTGAAACCCACTCGACCCTTTATCCTAGGGAGACACATATCTTCCCATGCAACCCAATGCTTCCTCCTTTCTCCACTAGTTCCACTCCAGAAAATTTTTCCAAACATACGATGCATTTGATCTATGGCTCCTTTTGTCGGATTAATGGCTGATAGAAGATATATAGGCATAGACTGCAGTACGTGGGCCATCAAAATATATCTACCACCAAAGGACTATACTAGTTTATTCTGCCAGCACATTAATTTCTTCGAAATCTTTCTCAAGCTGTCCTCATACAGTGAATTAATCTTCTTCCCATAATATACTGGACATCCTAGCTATGTGAATAGGAAATTACCCATTTTCATGCCAGTGAGCTTTCTTAGTTTAATCCCTACTGCCAATGGTGTTTCTTCATGTAAGTAGAAGAAACTTTTGTCCTTGTTTATTAACTGACCAGACACCTCTTCATACTTCGTTAGCACCCCCATTATTCTTCTGACAGAATATCTATCAGCTGATCCAAACAGGATGGTGTCATCCGCATAAGATAGATGGTTGATCTCCGGACTCTATTTTGGCATCCCATAACCCCTGTACCTACCATCTTCGTGTAGCTTATTTAATCCTCTTGCTAGTACCTCAGCAGCAATAATAAACAATATGGGCGATAAGGGGTCTCCTTGCTTCAATCCTCTCGTCGACTTGAAAAAACCGTGTGAAACTCCATTCACCAACACTGAGTACCAATTATTTGAAATTAGTCTCTAGACCATATCCACAATTATCTCCAAAAAGCCAAACTTCCTAAGCACCTTTGTTAAAAAGATCCAAGACACTCTATCGTACGCTTTCGCCATATCCAATTTCACCACCACATTGTGCTCTTTTCTTCTCTACTTGATATCTCTAATAATTTCTTGTGCCAGCAAAACGTTCTCAGTGATACTCCTTCCTTTTACAAATTCCGATTGATTTCGTGATATTATGAGCGGTAAACTCTTTGCCATTCTCTCATGCACCACCCTTGATATAATCTTATTCACAAAAGAGCTCAATGCCTTAAATCTCTAAAGTTTTTGATCTTTTCTCTCTTTGGAATAAGTACCAAATTGGTATGGGCAACGAATTTAGGTAATGGATGTCCACAAAAAAAATGCTTTCACTATATTTATGACATCCTCGCTAATAATTTCCCAGCACTGTTGAAAAAAATGTCCTGAAAGGCCATCTGGTCCACTCGTACTATCTTTGTTTAGTTCAAACACCACTTTCTTAACCTCCTCACAACTAGGCAGTAGTGTCATCTCTTCGTTTTCCTCCTGAGTGATCAATTTAGGAATGATCTGAAGCATATCATAATTTTCATTCTCATTGTCTTCCTTGAACTGCTCCTCAAAGAATTCCACAAATGCTGCCCCTATGTCCTCTGTATTGCTAATTGTGTCACCTTGTGGAGTTTGTATCTCGTGTATCCTCAATCTCTTCCTCTTCCCTTTCACATAATTGTGAATTTTTTTTTTGTGTTTCTGTCTCCATCCTTGAACCACCTCATTCCGGCTTTTTACTTCCAGTACTCTTCCTCAATATACCAATATTTTTTTAAATCTGCCTTGGCTTTTTTCAGGCTGGCCCTATTTTCTTTTGAAGGTTGGACTTCAAATTGAGCTTCCATCGCTTTTATGACATCTTCCAGTGTGGCAATTTTGCGAAAAATATCACCAAAAACCTCTTTACTCCATTTTGACAAAGCCCCTTTACACTGCTTTATCTTGGCTTGAAATACCAGAAACGGGCTTCCCGCAAAATCCACTTTCCAGTTATCTTCTATCAGCTTCTTAAACTGTGGATGTTTTGTCCAGAAGTTCAAGAACTTGAATGGCCTCACCATTGGTTCCTCTTCTGTATTGCATGTCACGTGTAGTGGCACATGATTTGACCCCCTTCGAATTAAATGCTGAACCTCTGATGACGGAAGCAGGTCCATAAATTCTTGATTCCCCATTACTCTATCTAGCCTTTTGAAAATACAATGCTCCTCAATTCTTCCATTCCACCATGTAAAATTGCTACCCGAGTATTTTAACTCTATGAGACCACAGTTATTGATGCATTGCGCAAACTCCATAGCTTCCCTCTGCATGAAAGGTAACCCCCCTTGTTTTTCTTCTTCATTGAGTATTACATTAAAATCTCCTCCTATCATCCAGGGTTTTTGATGTTGTTGTGCTATGTCCTCCATTTCATCCCATAACTCAAGTCTTTCCATACTGCTGCACCTTGCATACACCACTGTTAGTAAAAACTCCACGTTATTACATATGACGCTCATGGTTACTTGCTGGCCTGAGTCTTTTATTATTTGTACATTCCATCCCTCTTCCCAAAAAATCCATATCTTCGCTGAACAATTACAGAATGAATGATTAAAACCCAGTTTTATTTTGTACTGTTCTAGCTCTTGTGGACCTTGAAATGGTTCCATCAGAGCTATAAATGAGTATTGGTGTCTTCTGTTTAAGTCTATTAATCTTTCAAAGGCTTTCTGAGTGTTAACAGACCTTATATTCCAGAATATGATTTTTCCAATCATTGATCACTATTATATGATTTATCCTTACTACTCCTTGATCTAACTTGAAGAGGGAATGTCTTTTTTCCGCTCTTCATGTTATCAATTTGTCTTGGTGACAGATCTCCATTTCTTGCTGCGTTGACCATGTTTTCCTCCAGAACTTCATCTTCCTCATTCTCAATTCTCTGTTGTATTTGCTCCTCTGTCAGTTCCTGTAAGTCAGGAATGTCCACTTTCTTTTCACGACTCCTGTTTGGGGTCACTTCATTAACGCCCTCGTCTAGTTGATCAGTATCTCTTCCTTCAAGAGCCATATTGCTATTTTTGTTTGAGCTACCCTCGTCTTCCACTTGTGTGCTTCCGTCCCCAACATGTGACCTATTCTTTGCCTCTCCCAGTGAGTTGTCGTTGGTAAATGATCTATTCACCCAACTTTTTGTTGTTTCAGCCCTATTCTCCTTCTTTTCCTTTAGTTCCTCCTGACTCTCTTTTTCCTCTTCTTTGGTTTCAGCTGCTTGTTCTACCAATGCTGCAAACTGATTAGTGTTTCTGTTTTCATATGTTTGCCCTTCCGGCTTCTTAGTCCACACTTTGTTAGCTAACTTTACATTTTTGCTCCTATTGTTTTCGTCAAGAACATAACCTTTGGAATTTTGGTATTTAAATCTATACAAGACGTGGATTAAAAAAAATAAATTAAGACGATAAAGTTTTTGATATAACAACTTTCTAACCAACAACCATAAATAACTATCCCTGTTCTTAGTATGACGTATGAATTAAATTCAAATTAACTCCTTTTTTTCTTAAACTAATCATAAACAATTTAGTCGAAGAAAGTTCTAAATGATTACAGGAGGAACGTTTATTTTTAGATTTCAACACATCATTAAACTCTCAGTCTCAATTTCCAAATTTATTGTGCTACTCCTATTGAAACTAAATTAGTTCTAATATATCTTGAATAATTAGCTACAAGGTATTCTAGCGATATTAGATAACCTTCCTCTCAAATGAATTAGTTCGACACACTTTTTACATCCCATCTTGATTAATTTTTTCCGTTCGTGTGATCATGATTTTTAATCTTTGCTCAACTCTTTTTTATATTACTGTAAAACACGGGATGAATCTCTATTATACAAGAGGGGATTACACATATGCTAACAGATTGAGAAATTTATTGGTAGACATAAGCAAACGATCAAGAATCTAAAAGAGAAAGAAAAAAGAGATACTATAGAACTCAATATGTAAAGCTAATAAACAGAAGGTAAATCATATTTTACTTACACTCTGTTTGGATTATTGTTATCCGTTGTTTCATAATGTACTGTATTGTATTGTACTCTATTGTACTGTACGGTTGATACAATGTTTGGTTAGACTGTATTGTTATTTGTTGTTGTTTAATAACATTTTTATTGTTTGTTTTGATTGTATCGTTCTGTATTGTAGTTTATAAATTTACTAAAATATCCTTAATTATTCTAGGGTACGAGGTTTGACTAAAATTAAATAATATAGGATAAAGGGTAAAATAGTATTATGAAATATTAAGTAAGATATAATTGGAAAAAGAAATTAAGTAACAACAGTAACACACCAAATCGGTTGTTCCATAAAATGGGGGTTTTCATTGTTACGTAATAACAAAATTTAACAATACAATACAATACATTTTAAGTAACAATCAAAACAAACATTGTAGATATGGTAACGATACAATACAATATAATACAATGGGTAACAGTGATCTACACAGTGTTAAAGTAATGAACAAGAAGAACTGAATAAATATTTACATAATCAATAAAAGACACCAATCAAAACAAACCGTGTGTATGGAAAATAAGAGAAAAAAGAGAGATAAAAAAATTCTACTTTCCAATAAAAAAGGGAATCATGTCGCCATCGCCTATTTTTTTAAAAAAAAAAATTAAAAAAGAACTTTCCAATAAGTGGGATATCATTTTTGTTAAAAAAAAATAAAAGAAGGCTATACATATGTTGCCAATTAGGAAAAGGGATGCTATACTGTGCGTTTTTTCCTAAAATAAGCTAATCAAATTTCCAAATATGAATATTAGGGAACTCCTAGTTTGATTATTATTTGGATTCCATAAAAGTTTCCTCTATATATAAAGTAATTATAACCCCAAATACATCATTATATATACACCCATCACTACGACTAATAAGTTGCATAAAAACACATTATAACCAAATAATTAAGAAGAAAAAATGACTTCTTGTGACAAAACAGAAAACCCAACTTTATGCTCAAGGAATTGTGGTTCCTATGCAAATTCAAGGAATCAAGATCCCTATGATGAAATATATTTATTTCACAAGATGTTTTCTCTTACTATTAGAACCGGAAAAGATGATTTGATGATGAAGACGAAGCCACAAAGATGCATGATTTGCAGGAAAAAGGTGGGATTAATAGGGTTCAATTGTAAGTGCGATGAAGTATTTTGCGAGACTCATAAGTATCCAGAAGAACATGCATGCACTTACAATTTCAAATCTATAGGACGTGCGATTTTGGCCAAGGAAAATCCACTATGCAAAGCTGATGAACTTAAGAATAGGATTTAAATCACTATTGTTGATTATGTATTAATAGTACTACCAAATAGTGTAAAGTTGCACTTTCGTTTCTATTAATGTCATGTATACTATTATTGAGTACAAGGTACATAAATTTAAGCCACAATGTTCAATTTTTTCTACGTTAATTTATTTTAATTTATTTTCCATCTCTCAATATAGATACTTGACCATCCCAAATCGGACGTATAATTAGGGTTAATATGTACTTAATATGTTATGAAAGACGAAACAAGAAGATGATTAATTTATACTCCCTTCGTTAATCTTTACTTGTCAACTTATACTATCTTGGATGTTCAACAATACTTATCCAGTTTATAGAGCCAATAAATAATCTACAATTTTGTATCTATTTTACCTTTGCTATTAATTACTATGCATTTTTAAATGTTTAGATAACTTATACTCCCTGTTAGTGAAAATTAAAATTACAAAATAACAGAATTACAAGATTACAATTGAAAATAAAAATGAAGAAATAAATCTCTTCAGGCTAAAACACAGATATCTCGCTCTCTTTAAGGAGATTCAAGCCCACTGCGACAAATATTTTTCACCGATCCAGCAGTAGTCCTTCTTGACTTGTCCCCTCCAGGATACAACAATCTATTCACAAAAGATAACTCAACAACTCTGGACAAGAGTTGAGTCCAAAGCTCCACAAAAAGAACACCTCCCTTCAACTAATAAGAACTCTCTTTTTTGACAAACTTTATGCACTACTCTATATTTTCTTATCTATCACAACCAAATGAAGACCATCACTATTTATACTACAAGAAGTCTTTCTAGCAATGAATAGAAAGATAATGGGGTAGTAAATAATAAAGATAATAATCTTAGAAGTTACATATATTACAAGGTATAATGGAGAAATAAAGAATGAAAATAAAGGGACACTTAAGCCACCAACGGCTTGGGAGTTGCTGCATGCACCAAGAAAATTATAACATATACACTAGTAATGCAGCAATAATTATTTTCAACGGCAACAATTAACTACCAATTCATCCATCATTATGTAAACCAACATCTATGTGGCCATGCAAAAAATGTGAATTCTTAAATTATAAAATGTCACACTAACACTTCCTCTATTCTATATTAATTGAATTTGTTATATTAATTGAATTTGTGATGTAATGCACACTTATTAAAAGAAACTTTTAAAAACATAATTTAAATCATACTTTCCACTAAACTCCCTCTAAATGTATTATCCATCAATAAAATTTGTATTATATATGCTTTATAAATTATTCTCTAAAATATAAATTAAAATGCTATTAAAAATATATTATAAGTGTCTAATGGAAAAAAATATTATTACGATAAATAATAAATATTTTCTTAATATAACATATCTATTAGGTAAGTTTCCAAATTAATATCCCAAACCAAAACCAAACAGAATTCGGAGAGAGATAAGTCCTAATTTGATTATTATTCGGATTACATAAAAGTTTCCCCTCTCTCTCTCTCTATATATATATATTTTTTTTTTTTTTCCGTCTTTCATGTTTCCTTAATTCATCACCTTTTAAGCAATAAAAGTATTTAGAAAGCTTTTGCCAAAGACCTATAAAAATATACGTGATATATTTTCCAAACTTCTACTCGTAAGACTTCGATCTATTGGTAAATCTTACGACGTTGAAAACAAATATAAAAAAAGTTAAACCAAATTATATTGATACACAAAAAAATTCCAAAATGATGAAATAATTTCAATAATCTGATTAAATAACTTCATCCTAACCATATCATTGGCATCCCCTATAATAAGGAATAGATAATAATGGATGTTGATTACATTGTATACGACAGGACAACTTAACTAAGTGGAGTTTATAAAATTTAAATTCCATCACGAAACTATAATAGTACGTGCACTCTTTATGTTGGGATTAAAAAATGATTTATACCTAATTTCCCTCATATAAAATAAAAATTATTTATTGCATTATTTGCCACTAAAATGAAACGGCATGAATTATTGTATTCGACGAAAATCAGATCTAATCTTTTTGGGTGAGAACGATTTTGTCGCACGTGCGACGGTCTAGAATCTAGATCATTATAATCCAATTAATTCCTACTCTTATTATTCATAATTCAAAAGGTTAGAATTTAAATAATTTATTTTTAAAAAGAAGAGGCTAACTGTATTTTGATGAATTGGGAAAAATTTAGCAACACAATGAAGTAGTGGTATTTGATAACTTTAAATAACTTTCTAGCCTTTTAAAAATAATTTGAAATAAGTTTCATTTTTAATATAAGAAAAACCGTTAATAATTTATCAACACATTTCTAATTAGTTGGTAAAATTAGCAATAAACCCTATTATTAGTAAATGATTAGTTGGTCATTTCATTGGTAATCTGTTAATAAATTATACTCTATTTTTTCTGTCATATATATTTTACTAACCAATATATACTCTGTTGGTAATATAAATGTATAGTAATATTTTTATTGGTAATCCATTAATAGGAATTTGCTAATTTAGACATCATCATTTTACGCCATATTTACCAACTAAAATATTTAGTTAGTAACATTTTGGTTTGCAACATATTAGAAATTCGTTGCTAATTCTTAAAAAAAAAAATGGTTAGAAATTTGTTAATAACATGTTGCTTATAATATAGTACTATGAATTGAAGTTGTTACTTGCTAGTAAAACTCGTTGATAATTCAGGATTTCTTTTAATATTTTGAACTTTGAAGCACAATTGTAACTCTCCTTTTTAATTAGCAATTAATTATGTGTTTGAGTCAAATTGAATACTCATATAACAAGTGCTTATATTCTCACTTGTACAATAAACTTTTTTATTTGTAAACATTTCACGACGTTCATACTTATTTTAGATGAGTTGCATGATGATTAGGAAAATTGAACTTTTAAAAACTAATTAATGGATTAGATAAATTGTGCCTTCGCACCGCGTTATAGTGTGTTGTTCAAATTTAATTAAAATATTTCTTCCCTCATTTTTCGCCATCTGTTAA
This sequence comes from Solanum pinnatisectum, assembly GCA_035578085.1. Taxonomy (NCBI): domain Eukaryota; kingdom Viridiplantae; phylum Streptophyta; class Magnoliopsida; order Solanales; family Solanaceae; genus Solanum; species Solanum pinnatisectum. The sequence goes on from CM069077.1 coordinate 18,785,409, forward strand.
ATTAAAAATAATATATAAACAAGATATTAAAATAATGGATAGAAATATATTTGTTGAGATATTAAATTCTATATTGTGAATTATCACAACTCGGACATTTCCTTAAAATCATCTAAACAATTTGTAATCTGATATGTATTTGTTACTTTTAAAATTATCTAAATAATTTATATATAATGTGTATTTGTTACTTTTAAAACTATATAAAGAGAAATCTGAAAGAACTTGATTAGAAAGCATTGAGAAACCTCATATTGGTTTATTAGATTTGATTTGCTTGACAATTTGAATTCAAACTCCAGTCATCTTCAAATAAAGTTGAATGACAAGATCATTTATACAAATATCCCCTTTTTAGGTTTTTATTTAGAGTTTTATTCTTATTTTTAAAAATCGTGCGATATAATTATAATTTAAAAATCACTTTATAATTAATATTAGACTCAAAGCTACTATTTATTTATATATTTTTCAATCTTACAAATAATATTCAATTATCATATAATATTTGAATAAATTAAAATTTTAGATCAAAATCAAATTTTCTCAAAAAGTTTTAAATTTACTTAAAGAACGATTTGTACATTATGAGCTAAAAGATTCATAAAAACCAAAGATAAAACCATTTAGGTAAGGAATGGTAGTTGAAGAATGACTAGGACACAAAACTACATTTTCTGATTCCTAATTAATTAGTGCTTATTAATAAATATTTTTCAACTTACAATTTTCCCTTTTGCTTCACATATTTACTCCTTATCCCACCAGCTCTCTTCCCCTATTAAGCTGGTTAGTTAAATATGTTCACACTATAATTAATCTTTTCTTCATCGATTTCATTTATTCATTATACATCAATTAAAGAATAATACTCATATTAATCGCAATTCCTTAAAAAACATGCATAGTTCAAAATGGATAAATAAAAATAAATAAAGGTTATAATAACCTTTTTAAGAAATTAATCATTAAGTGAATTCTTACTTAATTATTTATCAAATTTAATTAAGAATAACTTAATAAAAATACTTCCTACTTATTAGAAAAAAAAAGTGATTTTCGCTTATACTAAAAACATATATAATATGAAGCAAAGAAAATAAAAGTAAGGAGTATGATCGGATGGATAAATTTCACTATACTTAATTAAATGTCTTAAAATTTGAGATTTAGAATTAGATTAAAAAAACAAATTCACTATAAAGAGTATTTTCCTTTCAAGAAACATATGAACATAAATTTGAACTAGTCAGATCAATAAATTTAGAATTGATCTACCATACTAGTGACTAGTGAGTATGAAACTATCAAAGAGTTGAAACAAAAAAAATGGATTTCCAAAAGACACAAGCATCCCATTTTTTCTATTTTATTTTTTGGTGCAAAAGAAGTCTGTCCCACTCCCAAAGCCCCAATATGAAGCATCCCAGCTTGCCTTATAGGTTTTGTCTTATTTTTGGTGAGGTAACATCTCACTTTCTTCCTCTTTCCCTTCTCTCTTCCATTCTCATTATTTCTCCAAAACTAGACACAATATATAAATAAATGTGTTTTTAAATTAAGTTTCATGTAGTATTTATATACTTCAATTTTGAATATATATAAGTAGATATTTAAATTTATATAAAGTTGTATAAGTAAACACACGTATCTGATATAGCATAATATACATAGGATGTGAATTTTCATGTAGCTAGGACACACGTGTCTACTTGTTAAACTTTATACAGGTTTATATGTTCTATTGTGTACATTCAAAATTAAAGGGTATAAATGTCAGTAAAATTAAATTAAAGGACAAATTTATGTGTTATGTCTATCGTATAAGTATTCATCAATTTCAATTTGTTTATCTTATTATAATTAGACACAAAATTTTAAAAAGTTTTTTTTTTCTTTAAAAAAATAAATTTTAGTCTTAAATTAAAGATATATAAATTGTATCAAAATGTCAATTAATTTTATGACCTTAAATATGTTATCTACAAATTTAAAATTAAATAGGTGTTAAAAAGGAACTATTGTTTTTTAAACGTACTAAAAATAAATAGACCACTAAATTAAAATAAGAAATATTAATTTTATTTAATTATTCGATATATAAAACTCACTAATACTAATACGACTTATTCTCCTTTCCTAGTACATACATACTTTCAAGTTGTTTGACAGATTTTTTCATTTTAATCAATTTTTAAAAAAATACTCCATTAGTTTTATAATTAAAATTAATTCTTTTTAGAATTTATAATTATACAAATATATAATATTTATTTTAAATTATACTCCCATCTATTAGTTTACATATCTGCACAATGCACAATTATTTTAGTCCAAAATTGAATCATTAAAATTTTTTACACATTTAAAGGTAACGACAAATCATAAATTGGTTTATATGAACTGTTCTTGGTAAAAAGAAAAAAAATTGTTATATCACTCTTAAGTGTCTTAAAGTTATTAATGAAAAATTTTGGTATTATTTCGTTATGTTACTTTAGTTTTTAAATTACATCTATTAAGAAAAAAAAGTTTACAACATAAATTAAATATCACTATTTACTTTTATTCTTTTAAATATTGTTAAATTATTTTTAAAAATAGAAATAATTTAAAGTAGAATTATAAATATAAGTAACTAACTCTCTCAAATTTATCATTCAGAAAACGTAAATGATGAACAAAATGGAAAACGTTCAAATACTCATCCTCAACTTTAAATAATTCACTCGTTTTAAATTATAAAAAAAAAAACATTAAAAAACTAATTAATATTCTAAATTTATGTCTAGTCAAACGTGCAATACTAATTTTGGGAGGACAATTTATTTGCTTCTTCAGTCAAACTAGTGTTATTTTTGTTTATAAATTTCATCTCTTTTTCTTTATGCACGAATTTAATTCTCTCCTCTTCTTCAAGCAAAGTTACTCTCTCTCTCTCTCTTTCTCCGCCTTTATTTTATTCTCTGTTTCTGTTGGTTTCTGTGTTTCCGTGTAGCTTTTTGAGATCCCTTTACAAAAATGGGGTATTCCCCAAGTAGTTGTACCGACTCTGTTGAGCGTCTTCACAACTCACACTCTTCAAACACTCAAACTCTAGCCATTGACACTGATCATAACTATGAGCTAAACATGAAATCTTTAATTTACAAAATGATTTGGGATTTGGGGTTGGCTTGTATCATCCCTCCTCGACGCCGTCGAATTTCTGTCAAGAATCAGAATGATGATAAAAATGGGAAGAGTTTGGAGCATAATAAAGCTTGGTTACTTGCTGAGGCTGGAGGGTGTGGTGGTCCAGAGTTGATTAATGCTGACCCATATTCAGTTCACTCTTCTTTCAGGTTTACTTTGTGTACTCAAGTTGAGGTTGAGTCGGTGAATGGGAATAATAGTTTTTCTTCTTCTTCTTCTTCTCCTGCTGCAACTGTTTTAATGGTGAATTTGGATAATGGGTTAACTGATCCTAAATCTCAAGAGGTGAAATGGAGGAAAGTTGAGTCATTAGAGAGGAATATTTCTCCTGTGGTTCATTCATTGATTAGGTTCAGTTACAACGAAATTGTTTCTGCTACTAGAAATTTTTCTAAAGGTATCTTCAATTTCACTGCCCCTTTTTTTTTTTTTTTTTCAATTTGTGTTTCTTGAATTGGGTTTTAGTTGATTTATGTTTATTCAATTGGATAGGTAGAGTTTTGGGAAGAGGAGCCTTGAGCTATGTTTTTAGAGGAAGAGTGGGATTTTTGAGGACTACAGTGGCAATTAAGCGTTTAGATAGGGAGGATGAGGAGTCTCCAAAGGCTTTTTGTAGAGAATTGATGATTGCTAGTTCTCTGCATAACCCATATATTGTTCCTCTTGTGGGTTTTTGCATTGATCCAGAGGAAGGTTTGTTTCTGGTGTACAAATATGTATCTGGTGGAAGTTTAGAGCGGTATTTGCATGGTAAATAGTTCTTGCTTTCCTTTTCTTTTTGAAATTTGATTTTACAGTATTCCAGTGGGATTCAGATTTTGTCAATTAATTTTTACAGGGAAGAAGAAGGGAAGTAAAGGTGGTCCAGCACTTCCATGGTCTGCTAGGTATAAGGTGGCTGTAGGAATTGCAGAATCAATAGGGTATTTGCATAACGGGACAGAGCGATGTGTTGTTCATAGGGACATCAAGCCTTCGAACATTCTTCTTTCATCCAAGAAGACACCCAAGGTAATGAAAGGGATAGGAATATCATTTGAAAACCACAATTAGGTAGTTGTCTATTTTAGGTGGATCTACTAGCCATTGGTGTCGGGCCCAACTTGTTAGCACCTCGACTATTTCATAGGTACAGGGAAACTCTTATCATATTTTTGGCTAATTGTTACTTGACCTATGCAGTTGTGTGACTTTGGCTTAGCTACATGGACTCCTGCACCTTCAGTACCTTTCCTTTGTAAAACTGTTAAAGGAACATTTGGGTATGAATTCTTTATGGTGAACTCTTTAGCATAATAATGATTAAGATCAGCTTAACAACAAGATTTTTCCTACATCTTACCAGGTTTTAAAACTAAATTTGCAGGTACTTAGCCCCAGAATATTTTCAACATGGTAAAGTTTCTGATAAAACTGATGTTTATGCTTTCGGCGTTGTCCTGTTGGAGCTATTAACTGGACGGAAGCCAATAGAAGCGAAAAGAGGACCAGGAGAAGAAAACATGGTTTTGTGGGTAGGTGTTTGCTTAAATATTGTCTACTATTTGTATTCAATTTGGCCTTATTTTGATATCTAAGTCAGTCTATCTCCGTCGCCCACTAAATTTATACACTACAGTCATTGGTAACTATTAATGCAATCTGAATTTGTCCAAACTCTGTTTCTCCCGAAGTTCTGGAATTGCAAGTCATAATCTCTTCACTTAGTTACCGTCATTTTGCTTGTTCTTGCACACGTGAGTCTGCATCTGAAGGTGTTGTATCCAACTCACTGACACTTTAAGTTTTTGTAACATAACTTGGAAAAAATTGGCACTTTCCTTCAAAATTTAGAAGATGTTCAATAAGGCATCGTCAGCTTTCTATGCAGATTTTGAAAATTTTGATGTTTCTCCTATTCAGGCAAAGCCACTATTGCAGCAAGATGTTCTTGAAAAGTTTCTTGATCCAAGACTTAAAATTCCGCGAAAGAATTTGCACCAAATATCTTGGATGATTCAAGCAGCAGCTGCGTGTATACACAGTGAAGAATCTCGAAGGCCCGACATTGATGAAATCATTGACATGTTAAGAGGCAGAGAATCTGATTCCATCTACACAAAGGACAGTTTGCCCGGTAACAGCTGTTTGATTGATTCTTACAACCACTCACAGCAGCCTAGAAGTGAAATGAAGAGTCATTTAGCCTTGGCAATGCTAGGAGTTGCAGAATTTGACAGCGATGACCTTTATCGTTGTTGAAACAAAAGGGTGAATCTGAAGTTTTATCACGATTTCCATTGCCCCATTCAACTTGAAAGGGAGTAAATTATAGCGCGCAACAACTGATAAGCTCTTTAACTTGTAGATATGAATTCTGTGTTTGTACATACTGGTTTCTTGTCCCCAACTCTTAAAGGAAAACTATAACTGTTTCTGTTTTTCAAGATTAGAAAAGAAGTTACAACAATGCTATCTAATCAGCCTACATTACATATGTAATTTTGTTTACTACTTGGTGAATGAAAGAGTATATTGGTGGGCAGTTCTTATCATTTCCTTTTGAGATTTCTGTTTCTTTCTATCTGTTTTCAATTAGTATCCCACATTTAATCCATAGTTGGTCACCAAATTGTATAAATTATACAATATGCAAAATTTGTTTATCCAAACCTTTGAAACTTTCTCGAGTTAAGCATACGTTTTCAAAATACAATCTTTCAGTTCAGAACTCACAATGTCTAAATTATGTAGGTGTGATCGTTACCTTGAAAGAATAATAAAAAAAAAACATAGATTCTTGTCCATTTCATATCATATTCCCTCATGCCTATTCTATACTCATCGTGCACAAATACATCTTTTCTTTATTAAAACAACAGAAGTTGATCGATCCAATTCAGGTTAGGTAATTAAGAAAAAAAATGGTTCAGAAAATACAACCATTATGCCATGCAACGGGCAAAATTCAGGTCAACTTGCAATTATTTGTCATATGTGAAAAAACAAGACAGCTCAACTCTCACATGGGGTCCAAACAATAAATCCAAATATAAGATTAGACGAACTTGTTGCTGCATGTTGTCACAATAGGAAGTAAAGAAAATGAAAAACAAATTTAATATGAAAAAAATAAATAAAAATACATACACTAGTCCACCTCAATATGATGCAAGGAAAATGGAGGTTACAGTACTTAGAACAGTTTCTTCAACAAGAAAAAAAAGAATTAAAAAAATGGGACTGATATCGACTTTATCTTGTATACACCAATTATATAAAAGAATTTTCACCACGTTGTGTTGCGTAATAGATAATTACAAGTAGAGACATCCATCAAGTGAGATTAATAATCAAAGCGCGGTTAGTGTATATAAGTTAAATCTATATCAAAATAACTAGAAAATTTTAGCAACATCTCTAATCAAGCCTCTGTTAGCTTTGGCAAATTCTGTGAACTCTTGAAAAGAAATGAAACCATCTTTATCAGTGTCAATTTCATCCATCATATACTTAACTTCTTCAGGAGTAACAGAACCTAAGGCTTGCAATGTCTCTCCAAGTTCTGTTGCAGAGATTTGTCCATCACCATTTTCATCAAAACGCTTGAAGATTCGTTCGCGATCAGCTATGTCTTGTGGTTCATCAATCTCTGCCATTCTTTGACAGTTTTATAATTTTTAACAAATATTTTCTAATGGAATTAGCAATTTGGCAAAGTTTGTTCTTCTAATTTGTGATTACTCTAATTTTAACTCACTTAGATCCAAGAAAATGACTTAATTTGAAGTTATAAAGGGGATGATGTCTATTAATGTATGGTTAACCTTATCATTAGGACATGGGCTTTTTGTGGAGAAACTATGAAAGATCATTAACGGAAATAACCATAATCAAAGATCATTAACAGAAATAACAAATTCATAATTGAGATATTTGAGGGACCGATTAAACAAATTGTATCTGAAATCAAGAATTAGAAATTATGTGGATCTATACGTGGTCAGCAATTATTATAAGTTGCTCCTTTGAGCTCTTTTCTATTTCCTAACGCTCTTTGTAGCTAGATGGCAGGGGTCGGTATGCTTGCTAAATATCGAATAACCGTACCAAAATTGAAAAATTCGGTATTTCATACAGTACTTTATATGAATTTAAAAAAGGGAAAAAGGATAAATATATTTTGAATTACCATAAATGGTATGTGTATACCTTTAGTTATACTTTTAGAACACCAGTATCCTTATTACCGTCCAAATTTTAGAGCATATATAGTATATACCATTTAGTATGTGCCTCAATCTCAACCATCAATTTTGATGCAAAAATTCAAATTAAAAATGAGAAGGAAAACATACAAAAGCAAAAAATAAATATCGTGGATCGTGATGCTTATTAGATACCAAAGTTGAAAGAGAGATGTCCTAAACACTAGATGATGAGAATCTACTTGGCCAAATGTCATTATACTATAATAATAAAAGACCTAAAAAGAAAGGTGTATCACATAAATTATAATAGAGGGAGCGAATATTAAAAGTTTATTGTTATATTGAAACATAAAAGGGAGCACACCCCAAATGGAAAGCTAAGTTGAATTTTGTGCATTCAAATTTGTTCAAACTTACAGTATTTGATTAATAATAGTTGCAGCAAAACAATATAGGGAGAACTTTTTTAATTAATTCATTTCCATAACAAACACTTGAGCATTCTTTGTTCCTCACAAATGCTTTAAAATGACATGTTGAACATTTCCTGTCTCACTAACTTCTCAACATACATCATATAAAAGTACCTGCTAGGTATAACATTTTGGTTGATAATAGTCCAAATATTTTACATCTAATTTGCTTTAAAAACAATTGGCATAAAGAGAGTAATTTTTCAGAAAAAACAGGTTCAATTGACCAAATATTAATCTTTATAGCCGCTTTCTATACCACTAGATTATATATACAACAAAAATACCCAGAGTAGTCTCTCGTCACAAAGTGTGGTTTGAGAAGTGTAGAATATACACAAACGTTACCTCTACTTTAGAGGTGAGGTAAAGAGACTGTTTTCGATAGACCCTTGACTCAAGACAAAAACAATCTAGAGTACGCAAGTGACAGGGTCGGTTGATCCATCTCAACAGCTACATTGTCGCTAAGACGCTAACATAATTTTTTTTCATAAATAGGCAAAACATTATGTTATCATTTTTCCATTAAACCAATATAATAGTTAAATGGACTTGGAATAAATTTCATAGTTCCATAATTACAAGAGTTGTAGGAGCTACATGTCCAAACGTCTACTGAGTTCGAAGAAGGAAGTATAATACAAATTGAATCAATTCAATAGAAAATTGAAATAATCACACCAGGACCTTTCTATGAAAATATTTCACATCAGAACAAACACAGTTGAGTATAATTTTAGTGGGTCGAATGGTCAATAAAATGAGTATTTATTTTTATTTTTTAAAAGTTAGCTTAAAATAAAATTTTCATATTAGTAAAAACTTAATAAATAAATTATATAAATTGATTGGGTGACTTCTAAGTGGAATACCAATAGTTAAGTGATTTTTTTTATTATAAAATATAATTGACTCACTTTTTAGGTGAAATATCAATATATAGTTGTGCGCCTTTTAGGTTGAAAAACTCAACTTTTTTTTTTAGTTTGATTTCATTTATAGATTTAAATGTCCATACAAATAGTTTGATTTTGGTATTAAAAAAAAAACTCAAACCAACTCAGTATATATATACCTCTAGCTGCGATAAATCAAACGACAAAGAAAACTATTTTTTTAAAAAAGGTATAATGATTTGATATCATTTTATGGCTATGAGAAAATTAATCAAAAAGAAGATTAATTTATAACTACAAAGAAAAAATCTCACCCTAAATAAGAATTTTAAACTATCACCTTGAGAATCTATATATATATATATATATATATATATATATATATATATAAAGCTGAATATAAACAATCTGATGTGGCACATCTCCATGACCAACATTCCTATTTTTCTTTTATCTCCTTTTTTCTTGAATTTTTCATGTTTTTTTTTTCTATTTTATTTGTATTTTCAAAAGAACTGAAAGTATTTAAACGCATTATCCAATTAATCATGTTTCTTTAAAACTTTCATTACACTAATATACATTTAAGTAAGGGAAGATCAAAAGATCAAAAAACTTCCATTACATTAATATAAATTTAAGTAAATGGATTATGGAAGATGAAAAGATAAAAAACTTCTCATTTTCCATATATTTGTTTAGCCTATAAAATAAACATATTTGAGTATTTGTAACCAACAACAATGAAATCATTCACTTTGCCTCTCATTCTTCTTCTAATATTGTGATGATGATGATGATGACATAATTGTACCAACAACAATGAAATCATTCACTTCGCCTCTCATTCTTTTTCTAATATTTTGATGATGATGATGACGACGACGATGATTATACGGATATCAAATTTCAAAGTTGAAATGTCCAACAAATTTCTAGGTCTTGTAATTTTTTAAGAAAATAGAAAGAGAAAGTATTTCATGATTTTTGTGAAGATATTGGAAGGAGAAATGTTATGTAACAAAAACTTTTCTTTAAAATAAAAGTCTTTTTGAAAGAATGTTCATTCCTCCTACAAGGAGATATATATTGAGAGAATTTTTTTAATTTGGTTGAAAATTAATAGGAAGAGTGATTAGTGCTTCAAGGGTAAGAAAAATTATTTGAAGAAAAATCAATCTATTTATGGAATTCATATCAAATTGGAGGAGAATAAGTAAAAAATCTATTTTGTAATTTAAAAAATGATAAAATTAGTGTTTATATAATTCCTTTCTTTTTTGATTTTGTCTTAATTTTTTAAGTGCCTTTGATTAATGTTTATTTTATGTTTTCTTATTTAATTTTAATTATAGTTTTGTTTTGGCATTTTTTCTAATTTTAAAAGAAAAGATGATTATATTTAGTTCATTTCATCATAAATTCTATTAATGTCTTTTACTTTCTTCCCTTTCTCGCATTAATGTTATTTATATTATATCTTATGTGGCACTTCTGGCCAGCATTCCTATTTTTCTTTTATCTCCTTTTTTCTTGAATTTTTCATCTTTTTTTTCTATTTTATTTGTATTTTCAAAAGAACTGAAAGTATTTAAATGCATTACCCAATTAATCATGTTTCTTTAAAACTTTCATTACACTAATATACATTTAAGTAATGAAAGATCAAAAGATCAAAAAACTTCCATTACACTAATATAAATTTAAGTAAATGGAAGATGAAAAGATAAAAAAACTTTTCATCTTTCATAACTATTTATATTTGTTTACCCTATAAAATAAACATATTTGAGTATTTGTAAACAACAACAATGAAATCATTCACTTTGCCTCTCATTCTTCTTCTAATATTGTGATGATGATGATGATGACGACGACAACATATTTGTAACCAACAATAATGAAATCATTCACTTTGCCTCTCATTCTTCTTCTAATATTGTGATGATGACGACAACGATGATTATACAGATATCAAATTTCAATGTTGAAATGTCCAACAAATTTCTAGACCTTGTAATTTTTAAAAAAAATAGAAAGAGAAAGTATTTCATGATTTTTGTGAAGATATTGGAAGGAGAAATGTTAGTAACAAAAGCTTTTCTTTAAAAGAAAACTCTTTTTGAAAGAATGTCCATTCCTCCTACAAGAAGATATATATTGAGAGAATTTTTTTTAATTTGGTTGAAAATTAATAGGAAGAGTGATTAGTGCTTCAAGGGTAAGAAAAATTATTTGGAGAAAAATCAATCTATTTATGGAATTCATATCAAATTGGAGGAGAATAAGTAAAAAATCTATTTTGTAATTTAAAAAATGATAAAATTAGTGCTTATATAATTCCTTTCTTTTTTTATTTTGTTTTAATTTTTTACGTGCCTTTGATTAATGTTTATTTTATTTTTTCTTATTTAATTTTAATTATAGTTTTGTTTTGGCATTTTTTCTAATTTTAAAAGAAAAGATGATTATATTTAGTTCATTTCCTTTCTCATATTAATGCTATTTATATTATTTCCTTAATTTTTTTTTTGTTTTTTCAATAATTCTTGTGTTATTCATTTTTCCTTCAAATTATAATTTTATATTATTTAATAATATATTTGTATCTATCTTCCGCTATGACATTTTTTAAATATTTTTTTCCAGCTCAATTGAGTAGATTAAATATTCGTGCAAAAGGATAGTCCTATCAAACAACTCTCTACAAAAGCTTGCACTGTATGAGCCCTCCATCATTATTCAGATTTTATTTTTTTGGGGGAGGGAGTTAATTACAAAAAACTAAAAATAGGTTTATATGAATTGTACATATATATTTACCGAATTTGATTTATCACTTTTTAATCATTTCTTCTGTTAACGATTTATATTTATATGTAATAATAAGTTGAAATAAAAAATGTGATGTAACACTTATCTTAGTCTAATATTAATATTTATTAATTTTTATCAATTATTTTTTTATATTTTTCTTAAATAATTGCTCAAAAATGAAGTTATTCTTCCAAAAAAAAAATATGTCTTGATATTTATTTTAAATTTTGATATTTTTTCTAATTTTAAAAGACTGAAAATTTACCTTAAAATTTATATTTAAATTAAATGATCATATTTAATTCCTACCATCATTACTACTTTTAATTTATTTTACTTCATTTCCTTAATCTCATCATTAATGTTATTGATATTATTTTCTTAAATCACTTCTTTTCCTTTCTTTGTTTTTGTTTATTATTTATTTATCCTAGAAATAAGTTATTATCACTTAATAAGAATTGAAATACAAATTTTACAGAATTTAATTTGCCTCCTTTTATTTTAATTTTTTGAATAATAATAATAATAATAATAATAATAATAATAATAATAATAATAATAATAATAATAATAATAATAATAATTATTATTATTATTATTATTATTATTATTATTATTATTATTATTAATATTATTCAAAAAATTAAAATAAAAAAGTGGCAAATAAAATTCCGTAAAATTTGTATTTCAATTCTTGTTAAGTGATAATAACTTATTTCTAGGATAAATAATAAAAAAATAATAAACAAAAACAAAGAAAGGAAAAAAGTGATTTAAGGAAATAATATCAATAACATTAATGATGAGATTAAGGAAATGATGTAAAAGAAATTAAAAGTAGTAACAATGGTAGGAATTAAATATGATATTTTTTATATTTTATAAAATTTTAAGATAAAATTTCCAGTCTATTAAAATCAGAAATAATGTCAAAAATAAACTAAAAGCGAGGCATAATTATTTTTTTTTTGAAGAGTAGCTTCGTTTTTGAGGAATTATTATTATTATTATTATTATTATTATTATTATTATTATTATTATTATTATTATTATTATTAGTATTAGTATTAGTATTAGTATTAGTATTATTATTATAATAATAATTCCTCAAAAACGAAGCTACTCTTCAAAAAAAAAATATGCCTCACTTTTATTTATTTTTGACATTATTTCTGATTTTAATAGGCTGAAATTTTATCTTAAAATTTTATAAATATAAAAAATGATCATATTTTAATTTCTACCATCATTACTACTTTTAATTTCTTTTACTTCATTTTCTTAATCTCATCATTAATGTTATTGATATTATTTCCTTAAATCACTTTTTTTCTCTTTGTTTTTGTTTATTATTTATTTATCCTAGAAATAAGTTACTATCACTTATAATAAGAATTGAAATACAAATTTTATAAAATTTGATTCGTCTCTTTTTTATTATATTTTTTTAAATAATATTATTAATAATAATTCCTCAAAAACGAAGCTACTCTCCAAAAAAAATTATGACTCACTTTTATTTTATTTTTGACATTATTTTTTATTTTAATAGACTGAAAATTTTATCTTAAAATTTTATAAAATTTAAAAAATGAGCATATTTAATTCATATCACCATCATCTATTAATTTCTTGTCTTAATCTCATCACTAATGTTATTTATATTATTTCTTTAAATCACTTATTTTCCTTTCTTTGTTATTTTTTCTTTCCTTTTATTTATGTATTCCTAGAAATAAGTGATTGTAATTTAATAGGAACTGCAATTTTTTTTTAACATAATTAGATTTTCCTTTTTTTTTAAATTGAACAATACTTACATATTATATAATAATAATAATAATAATAATAATAATAATAATAATAATAATAATAATAATAATAATAATAATAATAATATAATTAATAATAATATAATAATAAAAGTAATAAAGCTGAAATAAAAAAGTGATGTGACACTCTTAGTCCAGCATTGATATTTTTTTTGTTTTTGATAATTTCTCTTATATGCTTTTTAAACTAATTGTACAAAAGATAAAGTTAATCTATCAATTTTTTAAAAACAATTATTTACATTTAATATTGTTCAATTAAAAGGGCGAATATCTAGAGAGACCAAGCAAGATATTTATCTAATTTCTTAATTTTTAAAGTTTTTTCTTGCATTATAATTAAAAATTTTGTTGAATGCTAGATATAAAAGAAAATACTTCATTACATTTCAGTATTTAAGGCAATAACTACGACACCATTTCAAAATTTAATGGTATAATTGTTTCTTTCATCATATGTACCATTCTCTCCATAATTGCATCATTAAAGGAAGAAATACTAATTTTAAAAATTCAAAAGTCACGTTACTTAGTGTTTGTTTGCCGTGGGTATATGAATTAACTTATTTTAAGTTATTTTTAGCTTTTAAATTCTTTTTTAGTTTTGAAAATGTTTGTGAAATAGAAAAATGTGCTTAACTGAAAAAATATTAAAAAATAAATCAAAAGCCAAAAGTTAATTGTTTCCAACTTTTGCCTTTCATTTATAAATCACTTAAAAAATCTATCTAAACACTCCCTTATACTTAAATGCCCAGAAACTGTGTTGAAAATAGGCTAACAACATTTGAAAATTATATTGAAGTACTATAATTTTCAATGGTTATTATGGTGCCATAATATTTATATTTCTTTTTGATTGTTAAATTTATGTCCTTACTTTCTTTGTTTGTTTTTAATATTGATTTTGAATTGCATGTAATGGTGATTTTTTTATGGGTTACATAGTGTTTAAAACGAAATTCAATCTATTGACGTGATAGAAAACAAGGGAAAGAAAGAATGTAACGAGTAAAGTTGATATAAAATATTATTCTTGCAAAATTCTTTATTCAAGATGTAATTTTGAATAAGCAAAGTCCATTCACAATTTCAACATCCCTAAAATAACTTTTTCACCTTTTAAGTAGATGTTCGGACATAGATTTTTTTAAAAATAATGTTATTTGATTTTTTAGGAAGATTGAGACGTGTTTTGTTATACTTATTGCAAATAATATTTGAAATAATGTTCATACTTGAATTTACTTAATTAAATATAACTTCAAAAGTGAAAAGTGGGATGAAAAAATAATTTCAAACTTGAAACACAACTTCAAGTTGGAAAGTTGTATTTGAAATTTTCATTATCATATATTAATTTTTAAATAAAATAAAAAATTATTCCAATCCAATGGGATACTATTAGTGTTAGTGTTTTTCGTATATCATTCATCTCTGTAAATTTATAAGTTTAGCCAAAGAAAAAGTATTTTTTATAGTAACTTTTTTTTAATCATATAGAAGTATGAAATATGGTAGCACTGTCATTTAGGTGCTCCAATGTTCTAATTATGATTATATATAATTGAGAGTTAAAATTAAGCTTAACAATATCTATATGAGAATAAGTAAGAGAATATTATTCATATGTCAAAATTATAAAGAAGATAACTACGTTCAACTATATATTTTATCTTCTATTTTATTTTTAAATTGAAAATTTTAAATTTACTACATGTCGATCAAGGAAATTAAATTAATATTATATCTAATTTTGTTTCTTTTGTTTTCAAAAGTTAATTAGAATAAAAAGAAGATTAATTTGTATTGGTCATCAATTGTACTATTTCATTGAACTCATCATTTTTAATAAATTAGTCTTGATCAAATTTAAAATGTATAACATGTCCTATATAAAAAATGAAAAGTCAATATCACAAAATAGGATCATTGTCCTATTTTTATTTTTATTTTGACTGGGCAAATTTAAATCAAAATGACAAAAAAAAATTCCTCATTATTTTTAATGGTGTTATCAACTTAACTTGATAATTCATTTTATACTTAGGTATCATTTGTTAGTATGTAAAAAAAATTGCGGTTCAAAGCAAATTAAATTCTCTTATTTGTTTCAATTTAATTTATAAAAAAATATTTTTAAATTTTACTGACATACCGCGCGAAGCGTGGTTAAATTCACTAGTGTTATTATATTTTTAGAAAATAAATTTCGTTTATAAAAGTTTTCAGAGAAAAGATTCAATCTTTTCTCTCACTATAGAAACATTTTTTGATCAACAATTTTTTTTTTTCAGTAAATCCTTTCTGTTTTAAGTTCTTTTGTAGCTAAATTATTCTGTTAAATCTAACTTGTTTGATGTACGCATATTGTTAATGCAGTTGGTCCTACAATTGAATGTTTATCTATCAAGTGATTATTAGCACATAGTTCCTTGTGTATTATTTTTTCTACTCTAAACAATTTGACATTCCTTCCTTCTTTGATGAAATACCTATATATTTTGCTTCTACTTTCATTTTTAAAATTGATTATGGTGCAGGGAAAAAAATAATAGATGAGACGGATCATGTGTATATTACTATACATATAAGGTTGAATAGACTCTGCTAACTTGAAAAAAGTTTTTTCAAGTTAATAAAATACTAGTCATTTGTTGCAATACAGTACGCTGATTCTTATTCTCAAAAATTTATTTGTTGCAATACAGTACGTTGATTCTTATTCTCAAAAATTTTATTGATAGATTATAAATTTAAGTATTTTAACTCAAAGTTTTATAATATTAAATAAAGTACTACTTTATCTAACTAAGAACTTAAAATTTGAAAGAAAAAATCACTATATTCCTAATGCCATAACTATATATGGAAATAAAATTTTCTAATTATTAATTTTAACTTTGAATTACATATTAGTGTTTTTCTAGTGGTTATAAGAAATCTTTTGATGAAACTTTAAAATTAGATATAGCAAAATAAAAACTTGATAGGATGAAAATAAAATAATCTTTAATACATTACTATGACACTATATAATAAAAGTAATATTTTTTTATACTCAAAAGACTTGAGATGGCATTTAATACTGTCATATGTAATATATGGTTTTTTAAATTATCATAACTGAAATGTTTTATTCCTCTTAGAGTTTAGCTTGGATTGCTCCAAATTAAAATGAGTGAGGAAATTAGATTAAATTTTCATCTCTCATTAATTAATAGATATATTTACCCAATGTTGATTTTTTTTTAAGTAAAGATTTTATTTATCAAATGAACTTCGCAAATCAAAAAATTAGTAGTATTTGGACATCTTCCCAAACATGCTAACCAATACCCGTCTAAACATCTCTTATACTAGCTATTCAACCAGTAATTAACGATAATAGTTTAAGAGTCCGTTTGGATTGACTTAAAATGTAGCTTTTAAATTAAAAATAAAAAGTAGGGAGAGGATTACTTTTGATTTTTAACTTAATTTAAGCTATTTTTAACCTTGTCAAACACTTCCTAACTTATTTTAAGTTATTTTATATTTGCCAAACACTTCCAAGAAATAAAATGCTAACTTAAAAGTAGATTTGACCAACTTTTAAGTCAATCCAAACACCCTTTTAAGTTAGCTAGACGACTATGTAATCTATTTTGCATTGTGCCTTGCCCATGTATTTCTTGTATGATTTGCTTCACCGACACATGTCCTTCGGGGTTTTTTCCCCTAAAAAGCTCTTTGGTTCCTCTCCAGCCAGATCTTGTATATGTTGCACGCTAGGGGTGTCAAATAGAGAGGTTGGGTTGAAATTTGAGATAGTTAAATGGGTTGAAATAGAAATAGGGTTGAGTTATGATCCGCTCAAGTTTACTCTAAGCTCAAATGAGTTGGCTTCGAATGGGCTAAAAAATGGGTTGAGTAATGACCTGCCCAATTTGATCCACTTAATTTCAATAATTTTAATATATTGTTGTTTAATTTTTATAACCACAATTTGAATTTCGACTTAACAAAATTTAAAAAAAAATACAAATGTAAAGATAAATCCTGAAAGATATAAAATAGATGGTAATTCATATCTTCAATATAAGAACATATATTACATCAATGTGAATAAAGAGTCTTAAGTGGGTTGAAATTAGACATTAAGTTGGACTCAATTGAAAATTCTTTTAAAATACTCCTCTGTCCCAATTTTTGTGGCAATTTTCATTTTTTGAGAATCAAACAATTTAAGTTTGACAAAAAATTTGCACGTGGACATTTCAGATTATCGATAGCACACCATCTTCCGACTCTATCTTTGGTCAACTGTCTGCTCTTTCATAAATAGATATAATATAAAGCACCACTTCGGAGCGCCAAAGTTACGTTATTGCACAATATACTCTCCTCCATTGCACCTTCGGAGCACCACTTCCATACAGCTTCATTATTGAGAATTGACCCCAAGTTGATTTACGTGTATTAATTTAAACTCATCTAAGTTTTATTTTGCACTATAATGCTACTTTTTAATCCAAATCAGCAAGACTTAATCCTCCTCCTCTAAATCTAATCTTCTTCTGGTGACAATACTGGGAATTTATCAACGAAATTAAAAAAATAATTGATAACTTTACCTATAATTTTACATCTAAAAGAAAGTTAAAAATAATGATTTTAAAAAAAATACATAAAATTTTATTAAAATTATATATCATTTCTTATTAAATCTTGGATTTAGGCCTTGACTGTATTGAGCCGCCCTGGTTCCATCAAAATCTTGGATAGATAATTAGCAAAAAAAGTATGAAATGTTAGACCAATCTCTTCACTTATATGTCTAGTATTTTTTCGAAAAAGTGATTGAGATTTGGTATAAGATTAATGGTTTCAATGAAATTATATTTTATTCTTTCTTCTTAAAACGTATTGATTCAACCCATAAGCAGGGCCAAGCATGTTGCCGCCAGAAGCAAAACTCGTATAAAATCTCCTAATTGTTCCGGAGCTACTAGAAAGGGATTCTTTTATCATAAAGAATTCGGTTTAGATTGAGGATACTTATCTAAACGTTTTCGCAACTCAATCATATATAGATGATGGAATCATAAAAGATTTGACATTTTCGAACTATGTATCTAATTCATTAGAGGAACAAAAAACAAAGATAAGATGTGCACGAACTTCTAGCCTATTGGAAGTTAAATCAGCCAAAATAAGCATGACCGACTAAGATATTCTAAGTTTCTTTCTCTTGACCTAATATGTAATCTTCGTTAGCGTATTCATTTTTTGTGTTTTGTCTCATTAAACTAGAAGTTAATAAAGAAGCATGCATATCACTGAATACGAAGCCGCCTTTTACACCATCTAGGCCTAAGATATGAAATGGGTGAATAAGGATGTTGTGCGAATACAATCATGATATTAAAAAAGTATAGAACTTTACGTTTGAAACTTCAACCCAGTCATTCCTTAGTAACTCGTCGCTATAACTTCTATTTAACTCGTTCTCCACTCGCCCTCGTTTAATAGCAGTTCTTCATTTTTTTTAGATAGTCGAGCGAGAGCTTTGAAATTTCATTCAGTTCAGGTCCTTAGTTCCGATCAAATCGCGAGCAAAGCTCGACGCTGTTAGACTCATTATCTCTAATCTTGATTTTAAATTTACAATATTGATCTTGTTGGGATATATACTATTAACCATATGTTTAGATATAATATTTATTATAGAATAATTATTTATTCAGTTATAATAAAAGTTTAATAGATCATATACTCGTTTATGGTGTCTATTTACTTATATAGTATGTGATTTAGCATATAGAGTTTTAGCTTATACACAAATGATTAAATCATCAGTTCTTATAAGTATAAGTTTTTTGTTCACAATCTAGTATGAAAATTGGACATGTCATCGGTACGATTGCAGCACAAGATTATATATAATTTATCTTAATTGTGGGAACAGTATAGTTCCAACTTCTTGTGCTAGTGCATTTTCTATGTATTGAACGGGACCAAGAAGAGATAGTTGTCTTAGACCGACTGACAAAAACATATTCTCTAAACTATTAAATGTACTTATATTCTTAATACTGATATAACTATTATGATATGTATATATTAATTATCGTTTTTATTTATTAAAAGATGAGATTCTGAGATGGGTCAATATGCCTGATAGATTGTATGATAATAATATATATTGGTGAAATAATAAGTTAGTTGATGGAATTCATGTCTCAATATAGAGATTGATGATATGCCTTTTTGAGAAGCTTATAAGGTTTCATAGTGTCAAACCTTGCAAGTGGATTAATGAATCCGACACATGAAATAAGTTAAGCAGTGCTCTAAAGAAAATTAATCATTGAATTAAAGTCATCAGTAATTTAATTTATTGATTAGTATTTGTAATCTTTAACATGGGGAATTACATAAGTGTTTAATATGAAATTTTGAAGTATAAATAGAAGAGTGCAATTACGAATTTCTAGTGGAATGATTTGTAATTTATTAGGGTAAGAATAATTCAAATTAATTATTTGGAATTATTTCCATAATAGAAGTCTCGTTAATTAATTATGTGCTTCCTACTGTGCCCATATTTAACTAGAACTTAGAATCTAAAAAGAAAAAAAGGAATAGCGTTAGTTTTTTGGAAAAAGAAAACGTGATTTTTTTTGTTTTGAAAAAAAATTTGGGTGAATTGGGAAGAAATCTCTATAAATAGGGTTCTTCTAACTTAGAAAAAAAATATATTGATACTTGTCCACCCAAGTATTGAAAGAGTTCAATTGTTAATTTGGAATCACGGTAGAAGACTGTAGAGTTGGAGTTTGATTTGCTTTAAGGTATCTGCATAAGAATGTAGAGTTGGAGTTGATTTGCTTCAAGATATCTGCACACATTTCGAGAGATAATCATTGAATTAAATTTCAGCAAGTTTAAGTGTTCTAGTATAAATGTTTTGGTTATTCATTATTCATGTAAGCAGTACGATTTTGATTTGTTTCTGCTGTGCATATAGTTTTCCAACAGAACTCCCATGTAAGGTGACTCAGTCTAAATATGTATTTTTTTTTTCTCAAGCAATACATAATAAATAAACGCAATCAATTTAATAGACTGAAACAAAATAATCACATAGTTAAGGTAGAAAATTTTAACAACTCAGTTATATAAAAACGTAACAAAAATTCATTGTACAAAAGTGTCATCCATGGATAGCTCAAGCGTGTAGGTAAATAATAAGTATCTTAATATATAATTTAGAAAAAGTTTTTCAAGTTAAATATAAGTCATTTGTTGCAACATAGCACATTGTTTCTTATTCTCAAAAATATTATTGATAGATAATAAATTTAAGTAGTTTAACTCAAAGTTCTAAAATGTCAAATAAAATTTTGTTTTATCTAACTAAAAACTTAAAATTTGAAAAAGAAAGTTTACTATATTGATAATGTCATGACTATGTAAGGAAATAATAAAATTTTCGAAATATTAGTTGTAACTTTGAAATACATATAATAGTATGTTTCTAGTGGTTGTAAGAAAACTTTTGATGAAAAATTAAAATTAATTGTAACTAGAGATATTGAAATAAAACCTTGATAGTAGTAACAAATTCCTATGTCACTATATAATAAAAATTATAATTTTTTTTATATTAAAAAGAATTGAAGATGATACTTAATTATATGTAATATATTGTTTTTCTAATTATCATAAGTGAAATGTTTTATTTTTTTTAAGAGTTTAGTTTGGATTGTTCAAAATTTAAATGAGTGAGTAAATTGAATCAAATTTTTATCTCTCATTAATTAGTAGATATATCTACCCCACGTTGATTTATGTATATTAATTTAAACTCTTTTCTTTCTAAATTAATTATTTTTAATTGTATCACTTGCTTCCATGAGCTTCCTTTAAATACATATAGATGCCAGTTTCCTTCTTTACAATATAGTTCTATTTTATTATCCAAATGTAATCTTTCCGGTGGCAATAATGGTAATTACCAACGAAATGAAAAAAAAAATAGATAACGTTATATATAATTTTGCATCTAAAAAAAAAAGATAAAAGAATGATTTAAAAAAAAAAAAAAAGAATGTAAATTTTATTTTAAATATTTATTATTTCTTATTAAATTTTGGATTTATGTCACTGACTATATTGAGCCACTCCTGGTTCCATCAAAATCATGAATAAGATAATTAACAACTCATTAAAGTATGTGAAAATGTAATGCTAAAATTCTTAACTACAATGGAAAATATGACGAAAGAAAACGATGCCAAAAGTTGATCATGTCCAAAACTCGTTCTAAAAAGGATAAGTGACACTTATAAATATAATTTAATTTTTGAATACGGAGTCGAATCTCACATAAAATTAAGATTTATCTTTAATTATATTCAATATCACTAAGAAAATAAGTTGGAGCAATTTTATAAGTTTTAAAGATTAAGATTTCTATTTTAAATTAAACTACCTAACTAATAAATATTTAAGCAGTAAGAATTATCAACTTAACTATAGAAGGTTGAATTCAAGATTAATCAAGGAGGCAGACGAAATTAGCATCTTGCTATATTAGCTATAATCTCATCGATTTAGTCTCTCCGCACGGTGAGCACTCACAAGTTAATATACATATTTATATAATTTTGTAATTCAAATATAAAATCTAAAAAAAAAAAAAAAAAAAAGAATCACTCTCTCTCTCTCTTGGCTCTCGGCATACGTTAATTAACATAAGCTGGGGGAGCTACAACCATGGCGAGAGGACAAGGACGAGGACGAGGAAGTGGAATGGGAAAAGCCAAACAAATACCAATCGTTACGTTTGGAAGCACAGTAGGGGTACAAGGCAGCAATCGAACACCATCTACTCTTGTTACACCAGTTCATATGCCTGGAGTTATGCATTCAGGGACTATGAGTAACTCATTAGAGCAAGAGACAAAGCAACCAGATCTAGAAGAAGCGGTGGTAGAAAGCCCATATAACATAATCTCCTCGCCAAGATCAACTCAGGGTATAGTTGCTACAGTAGCCAATGGAACAGTACCGGAAAGCCCTAGAACTGAGGTTGAAGATGAATATATTGAAGACCCACCTATTCCACAGTGGAGCAATCTATTTACTAAAAACATAGCTGCGACAAATGGGTTAAGCTTAGAATATATCCCACCTAAGGTGGTGAAGGGCCAACAGATCATTGAACTTGCTCAAGAGGAGATTAATAAGGAGCTACATAAATGGACCTACTCTTTAATTGCCTATTTTATCGGACATACCCCTGGGTATAAAGCGATGCAGAGGTATGTGACACAATTTTGGTCTAATGTTGCTCAACCTGATATATACTTGCATGAAGTGGGGTATTACATAATTCGATTCCAAACCAAAGAGAATATGCAAGAAATTCTCTACAATGGCCCTTATACAATCAACAACAAACCCATCATTCTAAAGCGATGGTCGATAGATTTTGATCTCAGTAAAGAATTCCCCACAGAAATTCCCCTATGGGTAAAATTCCCAGACCTACCTATGACATGTTGGAGCAAAGATTCCTTGAGTAGAATTGGCAGTGCAGTGGGTAAACATGTGTATGATGATGTATGCACAACAGATCAGAATCTCCTTTGCACGAATGTTGTTAGAGGTTAATGTGTCTAACCTTTACCAGATGAGATTACTGTTTTAGAATCAAATGGTAGACAGATAAAGTAGGTTGTTATGTATGATTGGAGGCCAAAATTTTGTCAACAGTGTTCTGTGGTAAGACATTGTTGTCAACCTAAACCTCCAACTCAGAAAAGACAACATGTCGTAAAGAAAGTAACTCAGGAATGGAGGTATAAAGGAGTAATACCAGCACCAACAGCTAATCCTGATGGAATATATGAGGAAGAGAAAGTGCATACTCCTACTCAAGAACCCCTAGGAAAAATGACACCTTAGCCCTGAGTTTAACCTGACAAACTTTCCAGCTTTGCACTCAATTCCTCTGAAGAATGGTTTTGGAAGCCTAGTCTGTAATACTTGGGAGGGTAGTGAATTAGGCAAATTTCCTCCTGAGAAAGGAGGACAATCTCTTGCTATCTAATGACCTGGATAGTTTGGAATGTTAGGGGAAAAAATAAGTGGCATAAACAAAAGGAATTAAAACTCCTTTTGAAGAGTAGGAAAATAAAGTTGACTGGGTTTATTGAAACAAGAGTCAAACAGCATAATTATCAAAAAATTGCTCAGAATATTTGTCCAGGATGGGGAACAATTACTAATTATCATTATGCTGCAAATGGAAGAATCTGGATTACATGGGACCCTAATATTTACTAGGTTACTGAGATCACATTATCTGCACAACTTATCCACTATCTAATTACTATTGTTCTGGGAACTTTCACTTGTGAATGTACAATGATATATGGGTTTAACACCATGGAGCTGAGGAAGACACTATGGGCTGAACTAAGAAGTATAGGACATCAAATTAGATTCCTTTGGATCATCACTGGGGATTTTAATGCAGTCATGTATACAACTGATAGGAGTTTTGGGAACCCTGTTACTTTTGCTGAAGTTAAAGATTATACAGAATGCATTCAAGATCTGTAGGTGAATGAACTGACTTGGAGGGGCACATACTACACATGGACAAATAAACAACTAGGGGCAGCTAGAATTTGTAGTAGGATTGACAGAGCATTTGGCAACTATGACTGGATGATGCAATGAGGTCATGTGCAGACCATATATGAACTTCCTCAACTATCAAATCATACCCTTATGCTATTCAATTCGGAAATTGCTCATTGGATCCTTAAAACCCCCTTCATATTCTTCAATATCTGGGCTGATCACTCCAAATACAGAAGCATTATTGAAGACTTATGGGCCACGAAACTTGCAACTGATCCAATGAAGAACATGTGGAAAAAATGGAGGATGTTAAAAGCACCTCTAAAATATTTGAATAAAGAGGAATTTAAGGGAATAGAAATAAAACTCTCTAAAGCAAGAATGGATCTCCAACAAGTTCAAGATTAACTCACAAGAACCTATACAGATTCTCTACTATTGCTGGAGAAAGAGGTCTTACAAGGCTTATAAAAGTGGTCTAATATTGAGGAAAGTGCTCTTAAACAGAAGTCTAGGGCTAAGTGGATACAACTTGGAGCTGGTAATAATCAATATTTCTAAGCAGTTATAAAAGAGAGAGTTCACAGGAAGCAAATACTTGTACTCACATCCCTTAGAGGAGCCACTTTGAGTGATAAAAAAGATATTAAGGAAGAGATTCTAGCTTTCTATAAATTCTTGTTGGGATCAGCAGCCCATTTTTTGCCTACAGTCAATAAAGTTATTATGAGAAAAGGGCCAGTCCTAAACCACCAACAAGGACTCCAGTTATGTAAACCAGTTACTGATGAGGAAATACATTCAGCACTTCTAACCATTGGTGATGATAAAGCCCTTAGAGTAGATGGTTACAATGTTTTTTTTCTATAAAAAGTCCTGGCCAGTGATTAAAGAGGAGGTCCTACAGGCTACCAGGTATTTCTTCACCTCAGGTGTCATGCATAAAGGCATTAACTGCACTTCCATCACCTTGGTCTCTAAAATACTTAATCCTTCCTCTGTGAAAGAGTATAGACCAATTGCATGTTGCACAGTTCTATACAAAATCATAGCAAAGGTTTTAACAGGCCGACTTCAAAAGGTGATTTCATCAGTGATAAGTGAAGCACAATCAGGTTTCATTCCTGGCAGAAAAATTACAGATAACATCATCTTAGCAACTGAACTTGTCAAAGTCTATCGGAGAAAACATATTTCCCCTAGGTATATGATCAAGATAGATCTACAAAAGGCATATGATTCAGTTGAATGGATATTCATGGAACAGGTTATGACTGAAATGTGTTTCCCAGCAAAATTTGTCCAGTGGATTATGCAATGTGTTCAAACAGTAAATTACTCTGTGATGATAAATGGAGAATCAATTGTTCCCTTTAATGCTGCCAAGGGATTGAGACATGGTGACCTTATATCTCCATTCTTATTTTCCATAGCCATGGAATATTTGAGTCGTTCACTCCACACACTCAAAGATAACAAAAGCTACTCCTTCCATCCTAGATGTGCCAAACTAGGTATATCCCATCTATGCTTTGCAGATGACTTGCTATTATTTGCTAGAGGTGCTATCAAATTTGTTGCAACAATGCTTGAATACTTCCAATCATTCTCTCAAGCCTCAGGTCTACAAGCAAATATGGGGAAGTGTTCAATCTATTTGGAGGTGTCTCAAACATCGAAAGTGAGAGGATCATTCAGTTTATAGGGCTCACTGCAGGACAACTTCCTTTTAAGTATTTAGGCATCCCACTCTCCACAAAAAAGCTTTCACTAGTTCAATGATCTCCTCTAATAGAGAAAATAGTTGCAAGGATCTCATCCTGGACTGCAAGAAAGCTATTTCATGCTGGTCGAACACAATTAATTCAGACTGTCTTATTTGGTATTCAATCATATTGGTCTCAACTCTTCCTTATCCCAGCAAAGGTATTAAAGCTCATTGATTCCCATTGCAGAAGTATCCTATGGTCAGGCACAAATGTTATTACAAAAAAATCTCTAGTTGCTTAGGAAAGAATTTGTTCACCAAAATCCATGGGAGGATTAAATCTCACTAACATTATCATGTGGAATAAAGCTGCTATTGCAAAAACTACTTGGGATCTAGCTCATAAAAAAGACAAGCTATGGATAAGATGAATCCATACATATTATATCAAGGCCAACACAATAGCATCAACCCCTATTCCTGCTCAGGCTTCGTGGATGATCAGAAAAATTATCGCAGCAAGAAACACTCTGGAACATACTCAGACAATGCACCTCAAAACAGTTAACATTAAGGCTATTTACCAGAAGTTATTGGGGGACAATTTGAGAGTTAATTGGAAGTGTCTAATGTTTGATAATAATGCAAGACCCAGGGCTAGATTTACTATATATGCGGCTCCAACTCCAAAACAAGCTACAAACAACGGACATACTACAAGCATGGGGGATTGATGAAGATCAAAACTGCAAATTATGTCAGCAGCAGTTGGAATCCAGGGATCATATATATGTCCAATGTTTGTTTACTCAACAGGTATGTGAAAGAATCATGAAGTGGCTATCTTGGCAATGGAACAGTACAACAAACTGGGAGGATCACCTAACTTGGTGTCTTCTACGGGCAAAAGGGTAATTTCTGAATACACAAATTTTCAAAATGGTCTATGCATAGCTTGTATATGGGATATGGATTGAAAGAAACAGGAGAACCTTTGAAAACAAGAGAAGACATTGTGAAGAAATTGCAAAGGAGATGACTTTCACTTGTAATGTGAGTGCACCACTGAGGATCAAGGCTAAGCTATAGTAACTCATGTTTAATGATAATTCTATCGATTGTTAGCTTATATATTAAGAGTCTCTTTTGAAGTTTTTCTTTTTTTCTTGAGATAGTAGTAAGTGTTTATACTACTATGTATTGTTAAGACTTTCATTGGTGATTAATGAAATTTAGTTACCTAAAAAAAAAGAGCAAATTACAGAAATCACATACTTTTAAGGCAAAACTACAATCTATCCCTTAAAAGTTTATAATTACAGAAATCCCTCAAACGGATTGTATAATATAAGCGTTGATACATTAATCTGATGCGCGAGATACATTAATCGTTAAGTAAGATACATTACATTTTATACATGATACACTAATCTGATGTACATTTTATACATGATACACTAATCTGATGCACGAGATAGATTAATCTGATGCCCGAAAATGAAGAATTTTGGAGATTTGTAAAACTTATAGGGGATAATGGTAATAAGTAAACTAAAAGGTGGGATTTCTGTAATTTTTCCAAAAAAAAAAAAAAAAATCTACAAAAAAGCTTCTGAATTCGTTCGAACTCATGAACCTGCACTTAGCTCTAAATCAATTACAATTTTGCTTTCAAAAAATAAAAACCAACTTAAACTAGTGTATAAAAAATTGCAGTTTAATGTAGCCTTTTTTTTTAGAAAAACATTTTAAATAGTTGAATAATTTTAAATCCAAGCACATGCACTTATTTCCCAAATCTATAATGTCAATTCTTCTAAAAACGAAACCGTAGTGCACCTTACCTTTGACATTCACTAAATAGTGATAAACTTTCCTCTTTCCCTTTGCTTCAAACAGAAGTATCTGTGCACAAATAACCAATTTTAAGGCAATAATATAATTGTCGTTATATTCTATTTAGTGGCAATAATAACTATGAATATTTATAATCAATATTCTATATAGATGTTGCTAAACACTTTATCGACTCTAAATATAATAATATTAACTTAATTATTATTGAATGTTGTTACGGCAATAAATATTGACATTACAACTAAATATCTCTTTTATTATAGTGAATAATATAATTCATGTATACTTCAAAGCTTAGAACTCTAGCTTTCAGTATGAGTAATTTGTTCCTCGGGCAGTAGAGGTGACATATTAAACTAATTAAAAGTCTAGTCCCTTATATTTTGTACATTATTTTAAATTAAAAGAAGGCCTTAAGGTGAGACCAGTCCTTCAAGTAATATAATTCATAAGTTTAACCATTCAAAGTGTCTTTTACTCAAATTATCAACTATTCTGATGTTTAGAAGCAAAGTATATTATTATTATTATTATTCTCTTTTAAAACATATCTATCTCTGAGCTCCAATAAAGGTGAAACAGAGCAACAAATTACGGAACTATCACAATTCACGAGTGCAAATTTGCACTACTTTCGGTTATATTCTTCACGGAAGTACTCTAAATTTACTTTTTGGACCATCGGCAGAAATTAATTACAAGCGCTAGTACAAAATATAGCTATTAATTATTTGTATATATTTATGTATGTAATAGAAAATAATAATTATACCTAAGATACAAAATAAATATATTTGCCATATAGTATTTGTTAGTGCGGCCGAAAGGGTAATTATATTTGTAGCTTAAAAATGGGCACATAAACTCGTAATTTCTTCATAAAACTAGATATTTTATGTAGTATATATTTTTTAAAATTAGTATACTATTATTTGTTGATACTCATGCTATAATAAGGATAAATGGTGCACTTGGTTGAAGATTAAATTATTTACCAAAAGAATTAAGGATCAATTTCCACTCAACATATTTTTTCCTATTCTTTTCAGTGATACATCCATATTCTAGAAATTCTAGATTCACCTTTGATTATAAAAAAAAATAATAAAAAATAAAAAATAGTGGTAGCATTTTCTTTCAGAAAATGTGTAAACGTGAAGTGAAAGCATAAAGAGTTGTGGTGATCTGGCGAAATAAATTAGTAGACTTTAGCATGTGAAGTCCCATTATTGTGAGGGCAACAAAAGCAGATCACTTGTTTTCTTTTAATTTGTCCCCTAACAATTAACTGAATCCATGCCTTGACAGGTAGTCCTCAATGATTAACTCCTCATATGTATCACTCATATTATTTTTTAATATGTTAATCAATAATATATGGAAAATGCGTATCCCATTCAGAAGATCACTAAGATTTCGCAAATCGCTACAAATTTATTTCAATTTAATTGAATCGGTATATCAATACCGATGTTGAGAATGGTGAGCATTCTCAATATCATGCCTTAAAGAGGTCTTGAACCTCCACTCTCTTTAGAACAAGATTTTGAGTCTAGTGTGTATACCATTTCACCAACAAAATATCTTGATGAGATTTTTAATTACGCACTATCTTTACATGATTATTGCCTTACTAGGGGTATTTATTGATATAATTATATAAATATCAAAACAAGTAAGTTGTAGTTATTTCCATCTTTACTTCCACTCCTCCAAAAAATTATTCCCATCTTTGCTTGCACTCCTCTATTTCTTTGAGTTATTTTACAAACGTAAGCGAAGGGTGGCAAGTTGGGAAAAGGAGAGACAAAACAAAGGAAAATGTGGCATTAACTAATGTAATATGTTATATGTGTTACCTTTTTCATCGTGTCAACTTTGGATTTGTTTAGCATATCTGAGATTGTATTATTTTTGGAACCAAAAGAGAAAAAAAAATCTTATGCCATCAATAATCTTTTCAGTGTAATAATTGTCTAAGTAAACTTTTAAAAAGTGAAGTGGTATTCTATATATTGAACTATAGGAAGCGAGGGATATGTACTTTGCGTTTGATAATCAGTTTGCACCCACTATCAAACTGACGGGTTGAATTGAATTTTGATGGGTTTAAATTAATTGAGTTAATAAATAAATGAGTTATTAGTCTGTTCAAAAGTTATTTAGGTAGAAATAAGTTAAATTTATTTTTTATAGTTTTTAATTACTATTAAATTATTTTTTCTTTATTATCACTATATATAACATATCAAATTAAAAGGATGTTTTTAATAACATTTCTCATGGATCAATTTGTGTTTTATGTTAAACCTAATTTTTGTGCGATTAAAATGAGTTGGTTGAAATGGAAAGACTCTACGTCTCACTCTTCTATTTAAAATAATAATAATAATAATTTATGGGTCGTTATGAAAGTTTACAAAGTTTTTCATATTTCTTAAATTTTATGCTCAATCAAATTATATCATATAAATTAAAATTAAAAAGTAGTAGGAGTAATTATTTTGGTAAGGTTAATTTTGGCACTAGACTTGTAGTTGCATGCCAATTGTGATGGCAACTGAAATTAAAGTGGAGTAGATTTCATTGATCACGCGAATAATCCGCGTGACAGGGAGGGCCATTATACCCGATTCCCCTTTTTCCGCGTTAAACCGCGTGATCCTCCACTATAAATTCCACAATACACCCAATTAACTAACCACTAGAAAAAATTAATGTCCCCCAACATGGCAAAGCTTACGCCGAGGATGAAGGAAGTCGAGAAAGTATTCCGAAAATTCGACACCAACGGCGACGGAAAAATCTCTCTATCGGAGCTCGACGAAGTTTTGAAGGCTCTCGGCACTAAAACAACGCCGGACGAGGCCAAGCGAATGATGTTAGAGGTTGATACCGACGGTGATGGTTTCATCGACTTGGAAGAATTCGCTGCGTTTCACTGTCCCGTTGAAGGCTCTAACAGTAAGGATCTCCGTGACGCTTTCGATTTGTATGATAAGGATAAGAACGGGAAGATTTCGGCCGCGGAGTTGCACTCTGTTATGAAAGGCATTGGAGAGAAATGTTCGCTTAAGGATTGCCGGCGTATGATCAGTTCCGTTGATGACGACGGCGACGGAAGTGTTAATTTTGAGGAGTTTAAGAAGATGATGACTAGAGCTTAATGGTAGGCGTTTAATTGAACTGATTTCGTACGTAGATTAGTAGATAAATCTGTTCGTTTCGTTTGACTGATTTCTATATTAATAGTGCCGGGCCGCCATATGTGGGTGAAAGTGTTAATAGGAATTCGATTTACCAAGTTGAATAATCGAATATCAATCATCCTTGATTCAAAAACGCCAAATTGCGTACTAGATCTGTTTGCTTTTCATTATTTAGTGATGCGCATTGCATATTTCTTATTCTATTGTTGCTGCTCCTTCTTTTCTTGGTTGGTTTACGGTATTTGCATCATTCATTTTGGTGGGTTTAGATGTTGGAGTGGTGCACATTGGCTAGATCCTTCTGTTGGGTTATTGTGGTCGATATTCAATAGGGACTATTTTACAAATATCATGTCAATTGCCGACTTCCATATCTTAAACCATGATTAGTGTAAGGTGTGAAGTTTTACACGCAAATCATATTAATCCACGGAGCCTATATTTTTATTTATATTTAATTTTATATTATTAAGAAAGTAAATAATATTAAATTTTTAAATAATTTTACAAATCAATTTAAATAAATTAATAATATAGAAAAAATATTATATCCAAATTCTCCAAATAGCAACAAAATCGCCACTTTTCGCCTACATGTGATGTAAAAAAGATTTCTAGTCTTTTGATGAGTTGGGGTGAATGACAAATTACCCAAAATCAAGTGATTATCCGAACTTCTAACTCTCTTGATTAAGCCTACATGCAAGTAACGAAGATCATACTTGTAATATCATGAAATGAAATAATCTTATCATTTTTATTAATATCGCAATTACTTACTAATACTAATAAAAACAATATAGTATACGCATATAAACTACATATATCAAGGCAGTATAAGAAAATATGAGATCTATAATGAAAGAATCCATTACAAAGTTTGTGTTTGTGGCAAAATTCGAACCATCATAAAACCAAAAAAAAAAAACCATTAAAAATTATGACGGGTTTGTCTTTCATCTTTCATATATGGTTCATAAAAAATGTGTTTTCTCTAGCAGCGGGCGATACATTTTTTGATAAATTATGCTAGCTACATCTATAATATCATTCAGTTTTAGATACACCCTTGTATTTCAAAATCAAATACTACTTACATACCATACTATAAACTGGGACGGACCCACATACAGCCGTTCGGATGCTCGAGCACCCATTAATCTCGATGTAAAATTGTTTATATATATTGTAATTTATTTAAAATCTGAATATATTAAATGTCCAGCACCCAATAAACAAATCTCCTGATGGATGTATTGGTCTAATAGTGAGTTTGAAGGCTTTGTTTTAGAGGTCAAAGGGTTCTATTCTTGCTTTGAACACATTTTCTAATTTTCTCTTTTCCTCCCAATAAAACTCTCCTTTTCTTTTTTTTTTTCTTTTTTTTTTATACTTAACTTTTAGTCATAATTTCATTTACTTTATATGAAATTCTCGTGACATGATAAAATTAAAAAATCATATTCAGTCACTTTTCTTATTTTACTTGAGAAATTTTGGCTTCAAGCTAATTTTTTTCCCTCAAAAACAGAACCTTTTTTTTGTTTTTGTTTTTATAATGCTATTAATCTTATTTTTTCCCATTAATGTTTTAAACATCGAATTTAAATAACTATGCACCTATACTATGTGATTTATAATAATTTATAGTAAAAGAAGTGAGCACCCACAAGCCGAAAATCCTAGATCCGCCACTGAGTATAAATTAAAGTCATGCACATTCTTATTTCCTTTATAAAAATAGTTCATATATGGACAAAGTTGCCCTTATACCCCTCTTTATTTCTTAAAAATCAATTTTCTTTGTATCCCACTTTAATATGCCCTGCAAGAAAACCTTTCATCTAGATTCTAGTCCTAAGTTTTGTTGGTTTATTTAGTCCTAAATTTGAATCATTTTTAATACTTAACATTTTTTATCCAATAGGTAGAAGAGTGAACAAATTAGGTGAAAGGAGTATTGACAAATTGCAATTTTCCAAACCTCACCGCTTGCATTGCTTTTTGGATCATATCCAAATCCTCCAGGTCTATTCTTTGCCAGAATGGAAACAGAAGAATGATCTTTACATATTGCTGAAAGAACTATTGGAAGCCACATTTTAGACCAACTTCTGCTCAGAGAAAGAGTAAAGATACGCATTGCATTTGAATACATTTTGGAAGCACCTATGGTTTTGGTGTGATAAATGGTACATCTCTATCTTTAACCAAAGATTTCGAGGTTCAAGTGCTGAAAATAAATAAAGCCATGATAGGGAGGCATTCTCTCCTTATTGGGCAAGCAACACGAGTCTCTTCAAAGCGGATACCAAACACTAGTGAGAACTGAGAAGCCAAAAATAATACAGAAATACAATAGATTTGTGTAATCAGATTATCAGAGGCAGATTTTGTTGTCAGCATGTAAGCAACAACAACAAAAGGATAAGTTCATTTAATATTCATATAGATAAATACAGAATCTAGCTTTTCTCACAGAATTAGCTAGGAACGTCTATCCATTGCAACTGGAGTTGTATTTCACCACACTCAACATTCCTCAATCTAAGAAACACATTTTGAACAACCTTACCATTTTCATACACAATACAGCTTTCTTCTGAATAGCAATTCTGCCGGCTAGGCATTATTCTGGAAAGTATGACTCCATTGGGGATGTTCTTAAAGCGCGTCATCCTTACTGCATCTATAAATGGTACAACGTCAAGTTCTGCATCGCCCATTTTATCATCGTAAGAAAATGTATCCTTGTCATAAACTTGCTGCAATGACAGAAATAGCAACACAATATAAGCTACTGAATTAAATTGTGAAGGTCATCTTTAAGTAGGTGTGTCAAATAGCGCGATTGAATTTAGGCGGATCAAATAGTCAGAGTTAATAAATGGGCGGGTCAAATCGGGTTATTTCCCTACACGTAGCGACGCTTGATGAATATGAATTATAACTAGAACAAGGCAGTTGAACTTGAAAGGCATAATTTACCTCGAAAGACTGAATTGATTTAGTATTAGGCTATTTATTAAACGTGTCTTATTGTTTAATTTCGTCTTGATAAATCAAAGTATATTTAAATTAATTTCATAATTTAACAACATGAAGAAAATTAAATTACCAGCTTGATTGGGAGAATAGGTTCAGAAATACATAGCGTTAAATCTTCATTCCATTCGGGATTAACATTCTTCTTCACCACTCGAGTCTTCAATTTCTGGTTCCAATAATATTAAACACAAAAATTAACAAAACTGTTCAGCAACTCCCACCCCAATTCGTATGATAATTTTTTGTATAAACTGAAAATGGTCAACAATTACACAAATCTCCCCCCATACACACACACACTAAAATAGCAAAAAGAGAGATACGATAAACAAGCTTTGTTTTCTCAAATCATGAAATTTTTGATTTTATAATTAAAAATAAAACAGAGAAATCTGAGCTTACGCAATTTTCAATAAAGAAAAAGAGAAATGAGGTGAAACTGAAAGAGTGAAGAAGAGAAGGGGGAAATTACCTGTTTGCCCATGGTAACAACAACATATGGATCACTGCTTCTTAAGTCTCTAATGGCCAAATTGATGCCTCTGATGATACGAACTCTCAGAAGACCCAACTGATTCTCCATGTAATCCTTTAAAACTTGTAGTGATTGATTTTGCAGAAGTGGGTTAGCTTTATAGTTAAAACCTTGGAAGGGTATCGGCAGGGGAGTGGGTCTACAGAATTGCAAAAGTTTGAAAAATAGAAAGTGTACACCAGAAAGGAATGACTGAGATGTCAAGAAACATCTAGAACGTTACCCCTCAATATCTATGAGTTAGCTTTACTAAATACGAAACAACTTTTGTTGATATGATGGAGGTTCAAATCCACAATTTTAATATGGAAAAATATTTTTACGATCTCTTCCTTATCACTAAGACATCAATCAATTTTATTTTAAGATTCATAAATTAATATAAAAGATTTATAGAAAAATTATTAGGTTCATCCGAACAATAATAAGTTATTTTTATGTGTTGGAATAAATTTAAGAACTTATTAACACTTTTAATTAGGAAAAGTTCTTTAAGCTTACGCCTCAAAAGAAAAACGCGTCTCACCTAAGCATACATCCAAAATGATAGGATTTATGTCTCATGATATTTTCAGCTCCACAATTCGTCTCAATGTGGTTTCACTATACTCCGCCCAAAACTCACCCCAAAATTGCCTTGTATCAACACCAACATATTTTATATTAAAAAATGACCAATAAATCAAGTCAAACTCGTAAGTAAATGAGAATAGCGCAAAAAAGACAATTAGCATCGCGTCAGTCAATATGCGACAAATTTAACATGCAGAGTTTCTTTAACAAACATATTTATGGAGGACTAAATAGTAAATAGGGTCTCTTTAAATTTGGACCCTCTCTTTCCTACCCTTTTTCCTCTTCCTTTTATTCCTTACTTCATCATTGCTTTCCATTTCAATTTTTTTTAAAAATAAAGATGGTATTCAAGTTAATTTGGGTGTACTTAAATTACTTCATCTATGATGTCTATGATGAATCTTAGGCCCATTTGGCCATGCGATATAAAATCATGACATAGAATCATGATATGGAATCATGAGATGAAATTGAAGTTTTGTTTGGACATGAGATATGAAATTTTTGTGTTATATATTTTCTCATAAACATAAAAATTCCAAAAGTTGTAAAACTATTAAAATAACCCAATTGTTTATTTAATCTTATCAAATAAACAAAAAATTATAAAATCGCATGATAAATTATTACAAAGCTATTTGTTCTCCGCTTAAGTAATTGTTTCATCTAACTTTAATTTAATTTTAAAAAAAAATGAACATAAATTGTAGTGTACTAGTCTTTACTATAATACTCTCACATAGTACGAATAATTTCCTCACGTTGAACTTGCATTTCTCGATCATGTGACCGAGAAGACGAATCAACATTGTTACTTTGAGTCATTTGTTGGTCAATAATAAATTTTATGTCAGTGAGAATAATAAATTTTATGTCAGTGAGAATAATAAATTTTAAAAAGTAATGATAAGATTATAAATTTTATTTACATATGAAATAAATGGTTAGTAGATATAAATGTAGGATTGTTTTAACAAAATATAAACTCGTTGATCAATTTTTGTATTTAAATATCTCAAATCATGATATGGAATTCCCATATAATTTCATATCATGGTTTTTGGAGAATATGGAATCACATCAGCGTAAAATTGCATGTCCAAACACTGATTTCATCTCACGATACCATATCATGATATGGTATCGCATGGCCAAATGCTTACTTAATAGCTCAATTCATTAATTATTTAAATTTTTACCTTATTGATAAGAGTTTGATAATAATATTTTAATTTATTCAAAAGCAGCATATGGATGCGAGATTGTAATGACAAAATTTTTTAGGGGTGAACAATTACCCTTTTCAACATATACTTATACTACAAAATAGAAAAGGGACCACTATGTTGCAATTAAAGAAACATGAGACGAGGACAAACGAAAGGATCAAAATGTTTTTGATGTCATTATAATTCAGGAAATTATACAAAGAAAATGGATGATATATAATTTCCTTAACAGTCAGAAGTTAAGTCATTGGCATAGGGTTGCATATCCACAAGCAAAAGTCTAATTAAGAAATCCACCAAAAGGTGAGTTCAGACATCACAATCTTGTGTATGGATGGAGCACTCCTGATCCCATGCATATATAGTCAGTTAGAAGTCTAGTACACACTATATATACATACACACCTGACTTAAGTGTTCGTTTGAATTAATTTATTTTTAGGTATTTTTGATTTTTAAACATTTTTTTATTTTTATTTTGAAGGTGTTTGGAAAGGTTAAAAAGTGTTTTCAAGCACTTGCTTTTAAGCCAAAAAGTTTTAAAATAAGTCAAATAGTGTAACCTCTATTTATGACTTTTAGCTTTTGACTTATATATAAGTTACTTTTTTATAAGCTCATCCAAATAGATATAGTACTTGCATGTTATAGTGGAAGTGTAAAAGAAAAGAACACAAGATTTAACGTGGTTTGAATTATAGCTTACGTCCTTTAGAAAACAACTGTTTTTATATGTCTCCAATATTTTTTTTTCCCTTTGAGCTAGCTTTTAGGTGTGACTTGTGAGGTAGGCTCAAGGTCAATTTCTATATGGTATTAAAATAGGACCCATCTCACCATGATGTTGGATGCCCAAATTAAAATTGTTCACACACCAAATGTTGCCCTGAGAGTGAGATGAGTGTTGAAGAATGAAAAAGTTTCACATTGATGACTAATGACTAATGGTGAAGTGGGATATTGAAGAATGAAAAACTCTTACTAGTTATTGAGATGAGTGATCTCCTTATAAAATTTAAGTAATCTTCCTCCCTTTAAACTAGTTTTTTTTTTTAATTAGATCCAAGACCAATTTTAACATCTCGTCACAAATTTGTCTTTTTCTACTTGTGCACTATGTATTTTTATTTTAACGTGGCTTCATTTTGGACGTTATATCGACTTGTGATAATCAGATATATTCAATCAGGTGTATAGTTTTTAAAATATAAATTGCACAAGAAATGCTAGTACATGAATGATGAATTACATGCTTGGAAATTTTTTGAATTTTACTAGATGTGTCCAAACTAAAAATATTGAAAAGAGTACCAAACATCCTACTAAAAGATAAAGGATTTGAATATCTGTCACCAGCTTTTGTATTTAATGATCTTAAGATTGTGATGAAATTTCTTGCAAATGGAGTAATTAGGCCTTTAGGTCTATTCTTTGCCAGAGTGGAAACAGAGCAATAACCTTCACATCGTCATCATTTGCTGAAATTATCATTGGGAGTAACTTGGCCACATTTTGGACCAACTTATGCTCAGAGACAGTAAAGCTGGGCATAGCATTTTAATACATTTTGTAGTTAAAGATTGTGGTGGGATAAATACAATACGTCTATCTTTAATGATCAACAGTCTCATGTTCAAGGCTAACAATGTAAAAAGTGATACCTCTACTTTTAATCAATAGTCTCAAGTTCGAGAGCTAGCAATGAACTAAGTCATGGCAGGGAGTGGTTCTCTCTTTTAATGGGCACACAAGCCAATATAATACAGAAATACAATCGATTATGTAGTCATATTTTTTTATCAGCATGTAAGCAACAACAACAAAAGGACAAGTTCATTTTAATTGAACATCAATATTCATATAGATAAATACAAAATCTAGCTTTCTTTACAAGGCCGGCCATTAAAAATTCAAAAGAAACAAACAGAGCAAGCATAATGTACATAATGGCCATAGTAACTAGCTATAGATTTTTGGAACTAGGAATGTGTATCCATTGCAACTGGAGTTGTATTTCACCACGCTCAACATTCCTCAACCTAAGAAACGCGTTTTGGACAACATTGCCATTTTCATACACAATACAGCTTTCTTCTGAATAGCAATTCTGCCGGTTAGGCATATTTCTGGAAATGATGACTCCATTAATGGGGATGTTCTTATAGCGTGTCATCCTTACTGCATCTATAAATGGTATAATGTCTATTTCTGCATCGCCCATTTTATCGTCGCGAGAAAATGTATCCTTGTCATAAACTTGCTGCAGATGACAGCAATAGAAACACAATAAGGTTCACTTCTCTGGGTATATTAATTAATTTTAATTTTAAAAACAAGTGAATATAAACTATTGAAATTGTAGAGGTCATGTACACTAGCAGTGTCATGGACAGGTTAGGCTGAATTTTGGGAGGTCATGTACACTAGCAGTGTCATGGACAGGTTAGGCTGAATTTTGGTCGATCAAAATAGACTGACTTAATAAATTCGCAGGTCACTTGGCCATTCAAAAGTAACTTGGACTAAATGGGAAAGCGTAGCGCACCACGCATTTTATTTTCATCTCAGTTCACTACATCAAAAATAATTATTAGCGGCAATTAATTTTTAATTGTCGCTAAATATGTATTTTTAGCGGTAATTAGCATTCTTTGTATATGTCCCTAAAGCTTTTAGCGACATTGGTTCTAATTACACTTAACTAATACCGATAAAGACTTTATCACTCTTTATTAATGTCAATATTTATTACCGCTAAAAGTTGTTTTTGTTGTAGTGGTTGAAACTGAAAGCATAATTTACCTTCAAAGACTGAATTGATACAGTAGGTATCAGGTATGGATATTTTCTGCTGAAGGCCGTCTTTTTACGCGTCTTATTGTTTAATTTCCTCTTGGGAAAGCAAAGTATATTTTACTAATTAATTTCATAATCAAACAAAATGAAGGAAATTACCAGCTTGATTGGGAGAATAGGTTGAGCAACACATAGCGTTAAGTCTTCATTCCATTCTGGATTAACATTCTTCTTCACCACTCGAGTCTTCAATTTCTGGTTCCAATAATATTAATCACAAAATTAGTGAACACCAACTAAATTAACACTGCAATTTGGAGCTCCATTTATTTTAGTGAAGATACTGAAAATCACATCATCTGTTGAAGTTCATCTTAGATTATTGTTCTTCTTTTTTATGAGATGGTCACTGCGAGTCTTTTCCTAGAAAGTCACTTAATTTTGATGATCTCTTTTTTATCCATTTGAATGGTGAAGTACTGAAAATTGTTTACAATTAACACCATCTTACCAACACAGACAACAACAACAAAAAAAAAAATAGAGGTAAAATAAACAAGCTCTGGTTTTATCGTCTTGCTTTACAGAATTTTGATTTGATAATCATCAGCGTCTGCCGTACGCAATTTTCAGCACACAAAATGGCCAAAGAAGGGTATTTTGAGGACAAAGACAAATTTATGTTCCAATTTAATAAGAGGAAGAAAAAAAAAGAGGTGAAAGAGAAGGGGAGAAATTACCTGTTTGCCCATCCTAACAACAACATAAGGATCACTGCTTCTCAAGTCTCTAATGGCCAAATTAATTCCTCTGATGATACGAATTCTCAAAAGACCCAATTGATTCTCCATTCAAACCTTTAATTATACACACAATTGTTTTGAGACAGAAAATTGTAGTGGTGAAGAAATGAGAAAGGAAAGGGTATTGATGTTAAGAAACATCTACAATGTTACTACTATTAAAGTTAGATGGGTATAATATATGCTGCTAAAAAATTCGACTGTGTCTCTATTATATATTAATTTGATCTTCCGTTTGTCTGCACGTGAGTTTAAAAAATGAATTTGGAAATAACTTAACTTTAAAGTTGACTTAGGTAGCACTAATTGGACATGCTATATGAAGTTAGAATTTCAAATCACGATTTTAAACATTTATAATAATGAATATTCAAATTTGAATTTTTTAATTATGATTTCAACTTTTTAATGTAAAATTTGGATTATATTTATATTTTGTATAAAATAAATAAAAAATAAAATAAAACTCTTACCATTTTAAATTTTATAAAGAAAAAAGAAACTTAGGTTTGGCGTGAAGAAGGGGCGGAGCTACATGGAGCAAAGGGGTTTAATCCAAACCCCCTTCGTCAGAAAATTACAATGTATTTACAAGATCGATTTACATGGTTCAAGATTCAGCCAACTCTTCTTCACTTCGCAAGTTTGAGTCCGGGTAGCCTCCTTTTTTTTATCACATTTTAGCTTGTTGCATGCTAAC
The DNA here is from genome assembly GCA_035578085.1 of Solanum pinnatisectum. Lineage (NCBI taxonomy): Eukaryota > Viridiplantae > Streptophyta > Magnoliopsida > Solanales > Solanaceae > Solanum > Solanum pinnatisectum. The sequence goes on from CM069077.1 coordinate 18,825,920, forward strand.
TTATTTTTTGAACCCCTCAATGAAAATCCTGCATCCGTCATTGGTGTGAATAGATTATTCGTACTATGTGAAAAAATTATGTTCTCTTCGTTTAGTATATGTGTTGTAGTTTGACTTGACACGGAGTTTAAAAAAAGACTCATTTTTTAAACTTGTGGTCTAAAATAAGTTACAGATGTTTGTGTGAGTATAAATCTTTTTTTTTTTTTAATTTCTTTGTGTTTTAAATGACAGTATGTAGGGCAGGGCATAAACACCGAAAAACCGAACCGAACCGAACCGAATTATTTCGGTATTTTGGTTTTCGATTCGATATTCAGTATATGTTTTTGTATTTTTAGGTATTTCGGTTCGATTTTCGGTATGTAAATTTTGTGTTATTCGGTATTTCGGTTTACCGAAATATATTGTATTATAATATATATTAATATTATATTAATTATTAGTATTAAATAATAAATATGATAATTTAAAATTAGAAGCAAAAGTAGGTCTTTTCAAACTTTTGTTAACTTTCCACTTTACAATACACTTCCCAAAGGCCAAAAGTGACCGACGTTCCCACGTTCCCACTTTTGAGTTCCGGCGACCATTCCCACTTCTGAATTTTGGTGACCGGCGTCGATCAAAGAATAGCACGCAATACCGCCAATGACCAACAAGCAAACAAGAAGACAAGAAGAATCAAGATCGACAATGGCAAGAAAGACGCAAAGACAAAGAAGAACTACCACACCGACCTTTCCACTTTCCACACAGCCAGGCGCCACCGAATAAAAAAATTGAACTAACAAAAACCGAACCGAAATAATAAAAACTGAACTGAACTGAACCGAATCGAACCAAATTATTTCGATTCGGTGTTCGATACATGTTGTACAAGAACTGAAAATCGAAGAAAAAACTGAAACCGAACCGAAAGCCCAGCCCTAGGCCAGTATGGAATCAATTGTTGAACGATGCAGTAAAACGAAAGGTGAATATCAACAATTGCACAACCCAGTATCACAATTCACAACTGAAAGTACGTAACTGTCACGAACTTAGTGTGATGGCTAATGCTCCGTGCGGCACTTGACAACTTACTCACTATTCTTTCAAGATCTTGTAAGCTCAAGTAAGCCTTTGAGACTAAGATCGCTAAGAGAATTCAAAGAAAGACTTAGAAAGAACAAGAGAACTTTTTAGAAGAAGGCTTTGTATTGTTTTGGAAGATTGCTTTACAACTTGAGTGATGCCTTGCAAATGGTTGGCACCTCTATTTATACTACTTCCTAAGGGCCTAAGTATAAATAATATTTACTTTACAAGTCCCTAAAATATTTACACATTGGTCCTAACTCTAGAATTCTCTACACACTTTAGAGTTCTCCAAAGCTTTCTTGAAAAGTCTAAAGGTTTCTAGAGTTCTCCGCATGCCTCTCCTTAACTCTAGAACCTTTCGTCCCTATCCGGATGTGGATTTTGGCTGATCTAGTGGCGGGACGTCACACGCTCCCCCACCTGATGATGCTACGACCGCGGCGCATTACTGCAGAAACTCTCGAATTTGGTCTTTAAATTGCCATAAGTCTTCGTATCTCTCTCATGTGGCCTCCTCCGGAGTTTGTCCCTTCCAACTCCTTACGCATGGTTTCGATCTCCTCAAGGGTGAAGTCCTCCAGAGTCTTGAACTTGCCATCGACCTTGTTGAAGCGTCTGCCTAAGATCTCCACGGCCTGCCTCGCCGTTTCAACCCTTGCGATCCACTCTTATCCGGGTGTGACGTCAATGGGCTCCTCGCCACGGTCATCGTCACTTGCTTCAGTGGTCAAGGGTGGATGAGATGTTAGTGCTTCGCTCGGGGTGGGGTCGAGCAGCATTTCCTCATTACCCTTTTGATTCTTCTTTCCCTTGCGGTTTTTCTTGCCACCATCCAAACGGACATTGGTGGTGCTAGCGGCATTCACGTCTTCTTCGTTTGTCATTCTCTTAGTATCAAACCAGAGCTTTGATACCACTTTGTCACGGACTTAGTGTGATGGCTAATGCTCCGTGCGGCACTTGACAACTTACTCACTATTCTTTCAAGATCTTGTAAACTCAAGTAAGCCTTTGAGACTAAGATCGCTAAGAGAATTCAAAGAAAGACTTAGAAAGAACAAGAGAGCTTTTTAGAAGAAGGCTTTGTATTGCTTTGGAAGATTGCTTTACAACTTGAGTGATGCCTTGCAAATGGTTGGCACCTCTATTTATACTACTTCCTAAGGGCCTAAGTGTAAATAATATTTACTTTACAAGTCCCTAAGATATTTACATATTGGTCTTAACTCTAGAATTCTCTACACACTCTAAAGTTCTCCAAAGCCTTCTTGAAAAGTCTAAAGGTTTCTAGAGTTCTCCGCAAGCCTCTCCTCAGCTCTAGAACCTTTCGTCCCTATCTGAATGCGGATTTTCGCTGATCTAGTGGCGGGACATCACATAACACTTAATTCCTCAAGTATAGCACCAAGCTATATAGTTATATAAGGTTGTGAATATATCAATATTTCTAGTTGCAACAATAAGTTCAACTCAACCTATTACTTTCAGCTCGATCAATAAATACGTATACATGAAAATATAACTCGTGTATATTGTCACACCCATTTTTGCGCAGGGCGCAAGGGTTTTTCTAATTACAGTGACGGATTGATTAAGGGATTATTTTTATTTTTTCGGAGTTGCCACTTGAAATTGAGTTATGGTGTTCCAAATCACCTTTTTGTTTAATCGCTAATCAAAAGGAAATGACTCTTTATTTGGTCTGCGAACTAGAAATTCGGGTAAGAATTCTGTTGACCAAGGGGAAGGTATTAGGAATCCTCGAGTCCCGTGGTTTTAGCACGGTCGCTTTTATTAACTCTTACTTATTTTAACTATCTTTTGGATATATTTTTTTATAGGTCATGATTTGCTCGCATTTTTTATTCGTTGAATCTTTTATTTGGTCTCGACCTAGATTCGTAACCACATTCTTGGTCTTCACGATTAGAGACATAACTGTCTTCTTTGCATTACACTTAATAACCTTATTTTTTTATAAGTCTCTACTTTAAATTAATAAAGTTAATTATATTTTAGATAAAGTGCATCACTGCATCCTTGAGTTTCTTTTGATTGTCTCAAAAAAGATGTGCAACCGCATTCTTAATCGAAACAAATATTTTTAATGTGTCTAAAAATTCATCTAATCATAAGAAAACTAATATTTTGTCCCTTATAAATAAAACCAAATAAAATAAAATAAATAAATGTTGAGGATACAATATATAATTCTGACATCATTTCTATATCTTTTATTTTATATTTTTATTACTCTTAAAATTAACGCCAAAATTAAGCATACACATTTCAATCCAACAAAATAATAATGAATTGCAAAAATAATTCTTATTTTTGTTTGACAAAATAAAAATGACAATAATTTCTTTGAGCCTAAAATCCCTACTTTATTATTATTGACATATAAATTAAGATAGTAACTAAACAAATGAAAATAATAACCAATTAAAGTTATCTCCACTCATCAAATAAGATACAACGCTTAATCATATATTCATTTCAATTAAATCATGAATCAAACAAAAACTATAAGAAAACATATCACATAGTTACATCAAATTCCATGAATAAATTAAAGAAATAAACTAAAATTTAACCTTAAATAAAGAGAATAAGTACCGCAAAATCTTGATCGAACCTTGATTAAAACACCCACAAATCGTTTTGTAGATGGTATGTAGTGATATATGTGTAGAAGGAAGAAAAATGTGTGTATATAAGTGAATGAATTTTTTTCAAGTGTGCAAATCTCTCTTTTTCTTGCTACGTGTGCGTGTGTGTTGTTGTTAATGTTTTTTGATTTTTTTTTTTTTTTTTGCAGATTTGTGTGTGTATAAATGTATGTGTATATGGGTGTTGTCGTCGTATGTGTTGCTGTGTAGTTGTAGTATATAGGTATAGGGGTAAGTGGGGAGTGGGGGTAATGTGAGGTGAGTGGGGTGAAAGTGAGTGGGTAGTGGGGCAAGGGTATGGGTAGTTTAAGTTTTTTTTTTTTTTTTTTTATATAAACTAAATATATATAAAAATAATAATAATGATAATAATAAAAATAAAAATAAAAATATTAACTTAATTATTTTGAACTAATAAAATATAAGAAAAGTCAAATAGCTAGTCTAAAAATATAATTAAGAAATACTAACTGATTTATTAAAATTTAAAACTAAAAGAAAATTTATATTTTTTGTTATTTTCAAATCTTTTAAATAAACTTATTAAAATAAGACAAAAACTAACATACCTAACTTAAACATAAAAGAAATATTTAAGGAATAAAAAATAGTGTAAAACCAATTATGTGTCTACATATATGTAGAGATTAAACAAGATATTTGTAAAGCGAGGGACTAGATTTGTCTCTGCTTATTAGCAGTCCGCACATCCAATGTGCCGAATATATTAGCAGACTTAGTTCCCTACAAAAATCGTTACAACGTCGTCAGCTCAGAGAGGTAAGTGAAATTGAGACTGAGATGCTTTCAAGAGGAACCAGAAACATGAAATAGGAAAATTTACATGTATCTTTAATTTCACGAGAATATCTCATATATATTCACAGTTTAATTGCAATTTTGCGGCAACAGTTAGAGGAACTGCAACAAATTACTCATAGGTACTGTGTATTACTCGAGATACTTCAACATTGTAGTCTAATTCAAGCATTAGACAGTGTTAACATCACAAATTGATTAATCTGACCAAAAGATAACATTTCGTAGATAAATCTTTGTAACGTAGCTAATACAATAGATATCTGATAAACCAGACAATCTATGGGAGAACAGCTCTCTGGTTTAACTATTACTTAGGACCTGCAGAATGTGGAGGCTCGACTTGAAACGAGCTTAAGGGACATTCGTGTGAAAAAGGTCAGTAATCAATTCAACACGATACGTGATAATATGCAATTGTATCATTGGAACTTAAAAGCCCAGCTAATGTCCTTTGATTGGTGCAGGAGCAAATATTACATAATGAAATTCAACAAGTATCTTTGAAGGTATGCAAAATAGCAGCAACTTTCAAACATAAAAGAGAGATTGGAAAAAGGATATATATAACAAGTATTGCTAATTTATGTTTAACTCGAACAGGGGATTCTAATGCATCAAGAAAATTTGGAACTCTTCCATCATTCAACAACTCACAAAATGTGGACTTATGTAAAAAGGTTACTGACTAAATTAAATACTCATATGCATAACACAAATGTATTCATTTGAAACAACACTAGCTGCGAGTAAATTCTTTTTTCATATTCAAAGAGAATTTTCTCAGGCTTATGGTACAACGAATGCACATACGTTGAATGGAAATGTCAGTAGTGTTGTGCCGTAATTTTCCTATTCTTTAGAAAAAACCACTTTTTGGAAATGTTCCAAGTATAAAACAATTTGAGAAAAATACTTAGAAAAAAGTCGCCACTTAATTTTTTAAAGAAATTAAGAAAACTTATAATTTTCAAAGATTGAAACAGAAAAAATCATTTGAAAATATCATAGAGGGTTTGGGGTTCAATTTACACTTCGAGAAGGGTTTAAGCATTCAAAGTGCCCGCTAACATGCGGTTGACCTGCAACTTGACTAAAATATATTTTTTGACTAATTCTTTGAAAAAATGGTTTAGCATAAAAATAGTGATTTATAATATCTGATTAGTTTTGAAAAAATAATTAAACAAAGAGCAATTTTATTTTATTTTTTATTTTATTTTTATTTTTTTTTAGGGAAAGGAACCTAAAAAAATGAGAGATTTTGAATTAAATTGCAAGTGGATAGGATTTTAACAAAACTAGGTTAATTGGTTTTTATTTGAATCATTTTTTTTTTTGGTTAATCAAAATATGAAAACTATTTTAAACTAATAAAAAAATAAGTTTTGACTAAAGATTATAAATGAAAATACAAGAGTTGATAAAGTGAGATTTGTTAGAAACAAAACAACACAGAGAAATAGTTTGTCTTTTGGGGAATTCAACCAAGTTAATTTACAATTATAGAGTTAGAGTTAAACAACAAATAATAAATAATCATAATTAAATAATTAAAGAGTAAGGAAGAGATTGAATTTGGGCCTCCTTTTGGGCCAATTTCGCTGGAATTTTTGGGTTTTTACTCAAAATCAGTTTTTGTATACACTTTCTGTATATCAGTGTATATCGGATGTATATAGCCCATTTTTCTGCTTTCCGAGACCTTTACATCAATTCCAAAGACTTGTTCTTCGATTTCTCAAGGTTGGCTGACTCGATAAAAGAATTTGAGCCTTTATGGCTCTCTCGAAATGCAAAGGAGGAAGGAAAAGAGTCCACAATGGACTCGGGTAGATGTCACATGTGACAACAAAAATAAAGACAGTTAGAACCAACATTCTTTCAATGCAATTTAAATAACTGAAGGCAAGGAATTAAAACATAAACTACTGTATCATTCAAATAATATTTTATTAGAGGGTGACATTAGATATGAGAATGGAACACATTTCCATGGCAAAAGATTACTTTTACGGAGAAAGGAAAAAAAAAAACTAAAGTGGTTAAAGCTTTTAAACCCAAAGTCACTGTTAAATCAATTCATCCATGATTTTCTTAGAAAGAATAAAAGTCCGGATTGTTTTATGTTAAGAAACAAATATTTATGGTGTCTATACTACAACTTCACAGTAAAGTAGATGATGAGGAAACGCAACTCATGATCCAATTAGTGCTACACCCAACTTGGTATGGTGAGAACTTAATACAGGAAGATGAAATATTAGTTCCAAAGCTAATTTTGTTAAGAGACTAAGTATGGAGAAATTTAATTCATGGATATGAAATAGAATTTAAACACTATGTTGTCAAGGGACTAAGAATAGAGGAACTTCAAGATATACACATAATATTATTATGCTTGGAAGGATCATATATGAGTAGAGGGATCATGTTATTTTACTCCGAGATTGTTGCTATTCTCAAAATAAAAAACCTCAACAAACAGCTACCAGATAAAAAATTAACACCGATGTCTCAGCTATGCGGGCAGTCAACTAGAAGCAAGATGGCAACTTCTAGCTACTGACACAACTCATTTATATAGTAATGCTAGTCGTTTAAGTATGTCATAGTAATTTTTTATGCTTCACAAAGGACATTTCGAGATAAGACATAAATAGATAGCATCACAGGGGTGCAGATTTCGAGAAGGGGTTAGCAAACATACACCGAGATGTGAATGTTCAAAAATAAACAACATAACATGTTTAAAGCTTTAATACTTAACAACTACAAAGAGACTAGATGTCTTCACACAAAACCCGAAACAAACATTTTGTGATATTCGATTAAAGGAGCATCGTAGGATGGCTTTTAAACAAGTCATACAAATGGGAATAAGCAGCAAACCAGTAAAGATGGGCTGAAATTTAAGAGAGGTAGACTAAGTAAACATAGAGATGGTGCAAACATGTTATGAAATAGATATATCCCTACGAGCTAATCAACAAACATCAAGGCTATGTTTTTGACATAACACATATCTAAACATTAGATACTACGACATTAACGCTTAAGTGGAAAACTAAGATTAGAGCAACTAACTAAACTAAATGGAAAGATATTACAAACATAGCTACTCTATAAAGAAACGCCTAATCACATAAACAGAAACAAAATTCCAAAAGAGGAACAGAGTACTACTCGGGCTAAATTAAACACAAAGCTGAAAAGATGAACATTTTTACAGCTAAACTAGAGACAATAACCAGCACAATAAAGGCTAAACATTCCACGAAATCAGATTGCAAGACTCAACATTAACAATACAACAAACTTTGTATTCTCTATTTTGAAAACTAGGACAACTAAGATTTTCTATAACTTAACAGTCAATCAATCTAATTAAACTACATTCAAAGATTAAATTAGGAAGACATCAACTTGGATACTTTAAACTGATACAAAATTATACGAGCTAAGGGCAATCAGGATTAACTAAGGGAAAACAAAACTTAAACACATTTTAACATTTTGGTTTAAGTCAAACGCTAGCCAGAAAAACAGTCCATAGGTCCAAACAAGAAAATGAATAACTGAAACCATGAATCTCAATAATTCGAAACAGCAACTAATTCATCAAAAATGAATAAATAATAACAATAATTTGAAACTCATAACAACATAGGAACAACGACTATCAGCTTTAGCATAGAACAATAACAAACTAGAAAACAAGATTAAGTTATAGAGAAAAATGAGAAGTTACCTGTTTTGGTGCAGTGAAACTAGGGCAAACGAGCTGAGAGCAGCGATTCTTCTACCACGAAATCTCAATATGAACAGCAAGCCAAGAGAATCTGAGTGGCGACTTCTCGGGATTTAGAATTAGAGAGCTAAATATAAAATTCGTAAGTGTAAAACGGTTATTGCCAAAGAACCGAACTCAAAAACTTTCTTCGCCCCCCTTAACACAGAAGGGTAGGGGTGGTTTATATAGAGGAAAACTAGGACCAATTAGGGAGAAATCGGATGAAATTTCGAATTTCAAAATCGGAATTCCTCTCTCCCTTTGAAAATCCTTATGATGGTGATGGATTAGGTTGCTAGGGTTATGGGTTCGCAAAGTAGTTGGACAAGATTTTCGGGTTTGCAGCGCGATTTGATCGCTGGATTTCGTGAAGAAGACGAGGACCGGTATGGGCAGTGGGGTCGGGGTTATGTTGGAATCGCTGGTTTGCAGCGTCTGGACTGGGTTTCGTTGAACTTCTGGAGAAGAAGAACGAAGGGTATAGGGGTGGGGTCACGTTTGTCTGCTGTATGGGCTGTTGTATGTAATGTATGGTTGTATTGAATTGGGTATGTGTTTAGGAAGTGGGCTGGGTCGGGGTTATTGGAGTTGGGCCAAAAATTATAAGGAAAAGGGTCCAAAGCTTGATCTCAAATGGGTTAAAGGTGAGGAAGGGGGTTAGATTTTGGAATTGACAAATTGGCCTAAAAGATTGCTACTATAGCCAATTAGAATTAATAAATTAGCCAAATTGAATTTACTTGGTGAATTCGGCTAAAATAAATAAACAAGACAAATTAATATTAATTAATTAAAGAACTTCTTGATCTTAACGAAATAAAATAATCAACTTAATTATAAACTAATTAATTCTAAAATGCAAACTATTACATAACTAAACTAATTAGTAGAATATTTAAACAAAGCAAAATCTTTTTAGACAATTTTCAAATATTCATAAAATATACTAATTATATACATAATTATTAAAACATATATATTATTTAAAAATTATAAAAATGACAAACTATTTAAAATAACCTGTAAACTATTTGAACTTTATAAAGATAATTATTCTAAGACGTTTGAAAATTAAGAAGCTCGGAAATTAATTATTATCGGGGAGGGTCAAAATTGAGTGTCAACAAGTAGTACTCCATATTACTTCACTATTAGTAGGTAAGTAAACTACCCCATCCATCTCTAGTTAGGCCAGCCAGAGCTACACAATTTTGAGACTCGATCTTGCAACAGTATCTAACTCTTGGTAAGTCTATCTCCTTACAATCTACAACACAATATTTGTTTCTTTATAACTTGGAAATAACTTCAGAATGTCTTTTCGTACGTATGATCAAGGTCATTTTTACAAAATGAATGTTTTCCATGAGTTTTGTTACAACAAAATACTATCCAACTTTCTTGCAATCAATCAATATGCCAAAAGAATTTCATTACTGGCTTATCTAACGCGTAGACTGGTTTTTGACCTTTTACAGGTCCAAAAATAAAGGTAAATGAATGATAGGTTTGAACTATTCAGCAGCATAACAAAGAATTAAAGGCTATGGGATTGTTGTGTTGCATTGTTGTCATGACATATCACATATGTAGTAACAAAGCGAGCTCATAGTATGATGTGAACTACTGTATATCTTAAACATAATGGGATTATACATGTAATTATATATCACCATCGGGACAAACTACTCTAATTTATGATTAAAATTTTGTTGACGAAGGATTTATATATGTGACAGAAAATCAAAGACACAAACTTGAAATGTGTATGATCGATCTTATTTAATTAGTATATTTAACAAGTTTTGACATGTATACTGACTGCCTCTATTGCTCATCTTACTAGTTCAAAAACTTGAGTTTCATTTTCATATATATTACGGAAAAAGATTTTAAAAAATATATTTAAAGTATGCGAAATTCACCAAATTAATTTGCCTCATGTTAATAGTTTGACTGTAATGCTATCGATCAATAACTATGAAGCTTATTCTTTTGAAAGATAAGAAATTCGTTATATTAAGAGATGTGCTTGGAATGAAGAGTAGATTTTTAATAATCATACTATACTCTCTTTACTTTTGTGAGATATGACTTAAAAATCAATTAGGAAAAACTTGGATTAAAAGTGACTACTGAATAATGTGGCCAAAACAACCATTGTTTTGATCTAATTTTGTTGGTTATAATTACTCCAGCTAATTTTTATGATTTGACGTCCAAATTTATAAATAAAGAAGAAACTATTCTTTGACATTTTGGTATATATATACAATGAGCTATTATTATAATCTAAAACAATCCACATAGCTCATTATTAGGTAGTTAACTATGTACTTATATGGAATCCACAACTAACTAATGTTGATAAAAAATTTAACTCTATTTGTTGCCGCTAAAAAATATTTTGTTTTGTGATAGTAATAATCAAATTATTACATACATGATTCCACGTTGAATTGCTTTCTAGAATGTTTGCTTGCAGTGACATGACAGTAGGCCTAGGCTAGTTTCTGGAATGCTTTCCAAATCTACTCTCTAAACGTTTCACTTAACTAACATTTTATACTTTTACTAATTGAAACACTAAAATTAGTCCTGAAAAAAAAATTAAATATTTTATAAAATATTTCAATAATAAAAGTAGATGATTTTCTTTTATTAAATTTTTTAAAATAAATTTTGTTTGTCACTATTATCTCCGGCGGAGGGATAACACTAGTTAAAATGAAAGTCTTTTTTTTAATTATTATTATCTGAAGTTAAAATGAATTATATTCCATACTTCACAGTTCACACTAAAGAGACGACAAACGCTAATGAGGAGCTCCTGATTTATGAACCTAACCTCACAACATACAAATTATGAGCTCACAATTTTAAAATATATGAAGATAATTAGAAGGATTTGATTTGTCACTCAACTAATGATCTCTGGAATTCTAGATCTATAATTGACCGAATGCCTAATATTCGAAACGGTAAAGATATGATATGTTGGATGAGGCTTCTCTCCATTTCCTAAAGTTCCTACTCGGATGAAAGCCATGTGTCATAATTAAAAATTAAAGGTTGAGATTTAATTATCTATATCAAGGTCCTAACCATGATTAGAATAACAAATAATTTATTTATTTTCTCTTAAAAAATATCAAATCCATATTTCTAGCTAAAAATTATCTCAGAAGTCATTTCAGAAAATCACTACTTTCCATTTGATTACGAGCTCTTCTTTTTTTTTTTTTTTTTTTTTTTTAAAAAAAAAAAGATACTCTAGTATTTTTTTTGTCCTCTTTTTTGGTAATGTAGGAGTTCTTTAATTTTTTTCTTAGTTCTTCTTTTCATTTCCATCAAATGTTAGAGAAATAGTCATCTAATGCTTAGGCCTTACCGGAAATCGTTAGAAATCTAATCAACATATAATGTTAAAATTTAAAACAGAATATTTTAAAAAATCATTTTTAATAAAGAAAGAAATTTAGATATACTTATGAATTGAGATCATTTTAGCTAGAATTATGACTTATGAGATTGACATTAATTAGGAAATATTATAAATAAATTATTTGTTATTTTAATCATGATAAGGACTTTAATTTAGATAATTAAATCTCAACCTTTACTTTTTAATTATGACACATGGCTTCCATTCGAGTAAGAATTTGGGGAAATTGAGAGAATGAGAAATGGAGAGGAGCCTCGTCCTGATAGGTTAGCCTAACTTAACTTTAAAATTAGCTCAGAAGAAGAATTGTCTAAATCTATATAAGAAAATCATCGTCCATTCCACAATCCCCAACAAATATAGAACATTTGCCCACTCCAACAAAAACTCAAAAAGGTAAAGAAGATTTAGCCAAAGCTTGCGTATATTCTTGAAAGACACTATACATATACTAATTAATTTTATGCCCACTTGAGTTAAAAAAAAAAAAAAAAACTGCATTTACTTGTGTACATTAATTCTGTAAACTTGGTGATGACGTGGAGGAGGATAATCATCAGTGTTACATCCTTCATCGAAATTCTGCGAGTAGCTAACTGCATCATAATGAAACGTCAAAGTTTTCTTTCCGTACACATTCTTCCCTTCATTCACCAATTTCTTCAGCAACTTTCTCCACGATCTCCGGCAGCTGCCGCTATCTCGCCGGCGGCACTCATTTATGCGTGAGTATTCATCATGCACCGGAATACACGACGGAGACATACAGCTGTAAAATTGAGACGCCGGCCGGCGGTAAATTGAATCACTTGTCCCCATGGATATGCTAACAAATTAAAGAGAGTCAGATGAAAGTTTGTTGGTTTTGCTTATGGAGGCTCCCTCTCTCTCACTATAAATTATAATGTGTTTGTGGAGTGTGGGTAGTGGGATAGAATATGTAGGACATGTTGTTAGCAACTGGTAGCAAATTTATCCGCACCACTTTTACGTGGGCCTAACCAATTCCCCTCTTTCATAGTTGGCGTTATAACCGTGTCATGTAACTTGGTCTCATTCAATATTTATGTCCTTTAATCTTAAATGTAAGTTAAATTTGAATTAAATTTTTATAGAGTCGAACAAATACATATATGTGTCATATTTGGTATTCTACGTGACATTCTATATGAATTATTGGGATCACGTGGGACATGTATATATATACGTGTTCAACTTTATATAAATTTAAGTTTCTATTTGTACATACAAAAAATGGGAGGACATAAATGTCAATTGAGCCCAAATTAAATGACATGTTGTTGAAGTATGTGATTATTTCATCTAAAAGTTTAAGCTTTTAGGGAGAGCACACTTTTATTATTAATTAATTGTATTCACACATCCCCTCACGTGCAGATTTGATTTTTTTCATGGGTCAAGCACATGAAAATTGTTTTTTTATATAAGTGACAATGAGATTTGATCTCAAGACCTTTGTCTACCTGATTCTATATTGAAATATGTGGTCATAAAATTTTGAAAGAAAACCCAATTTTTAAAATTTAATTGTATCTCAACACATATTTATGATTTCATAGTTTCATTATCCAAAAAGGAAAAAGAGAATTTTAAACCGATAAGTAAAATTAAAGTTTGATTATATTTCAAAATTGTGTCAACTCAGAACTTATGGTATATCTGAATGGATGCGTAACTAACTGCACAAATCACAATAATGCTGGCCTTTTGGTATCTTATGGTTATAATAGATGTAGCACAAGTAAATAATTGACACTAAGTATAGTTTAAAATAGAGAATAATTGATTTATATTGAATCAATTAGAAACACTTAATTCGTCACGTATAATTGCTGTTATGGTTCGTGAAGGGTTGATTAGTGAGATTTACGAGTATCATTAAACATTCATGTGTGTGATTTCACCAACTAAAGCATCGTATATGCTGTATAGACCAATCACCAACAAACATAAATAATGTGTGGCAAATGCTGTTGTTGTTGTTAATTAATATAAATAAATAAACCTATTACAGATACTCAGTGATTCTGGACACTAATAATTATTAATCATCCCAACCTCGAGTTTTTTGCGTTTTTTTTTCTTTTAATAGAAAAGCTAAGGATTTTGATGAAATAAAAATTAATTAATGTTTCTTGATTTTTGTAACGACCGGGTTCCGTAGTTATAAAAAAGCCAACGGGGAAAAATTTTGGGTCGAAATTTTTTTTCGTAGTAACTTGAAATTTTCCAACCTAATCCAGATTTGGACGAAATTGGAGTGATTAAAGTCTAGGGAAATCTGGTAGCAATTGGGGGATCTAATTATGAATTTGATCACATGAGTAGATAGATAAGTCGTTAAGGAACCGGTACGACTTTACGGAATTGAATTCGGGCGAGTAGAACTCCAAAATTGATCTTGGCGTGAACGGGTAGTTTCTGAGTGTCGTTGGTTGAAGGTGTGCAGTGAAATGGGGTCTTGGAATTATTAATAATAGCTCATTGTTTCGTGCAAGCCACTTTGGCGGTGATTTCTGTCTCCAGGGCGGGGCCGTTGTAGTGGGGTGGGACCGCTGTGGCGAACCCGACGTGACTTAAGTTGGAAATAAACCCCAAAACGTCTTTATTCTGCACTTTTCGACTTTGAGAGTAAGGAGACGAACCTCAGGTGATTCTTGACAGTTTTCCACTATCTTTAAGGCTAAAGGTAAGATTTTAACTCCCCGAATCCATTTTTCGATCCGTAGAAAGTAATCTAATGAGTAAATATTAATGGGGAGAGTTTTGATCTGAGAATTATGGTGAGAAAAGCCCTAATTTGGGTAGTGGGATCATAGGTATGATCTAGGGTTGTTAGAATTGTTAGTAATCCGAGTAATTAGCGATTGTTTATTGATTCCCGTATTATATTGATTGTTTGCAGACCAAGAACAAGCGGAACGAATCCGGATAGGGAAGGATCAAGTTTCTTAGGGTTTCAAGCTTGTTTCGAGGTAGATGATGGTTGTGATTCTATGATTGTGTGATGTATGTTTGTTCTTGCTTCATTATGATACATGTATGTATGCAGATGTTGCATTATTGATCACATTAATTGTAAATGAGGATATATGAATGATGAATGTCATGAATCATGACTTGATTGCATGATTATGAGAATGTACTTTGTGATTGTGATTGTGATTGTGATTGTGGCTTGTTGAATGTATCGAGTGTTGCATTTCGACACACTAACTTGGATCGGTTGCCACGTTTCGGTATAAATATGGGATTGATTGCCACGTTTCGGCATAATCATTGGATCGGGTACCACGTTCTGGTATGCTAACTGTTTGGGTTTAGATTCCATGAGAGGACCAATGACTTGATATAACTGTGATATCTGAGAATTGTGAAATTGTTCGTTGTTCTTAAATGATGATAATATTGTATATGCTCGATATATGCATGTGATAATATTATTGTATTGACTTATGTATGTTACATTTAGTTGGATAGCCGCATGATCCTACCAGTACACTGTGGTTGTGTACTGATACTGCACTTGCTCTTTCTTTGTTGAGTACAAGGCATTTTCCGACGGCTATTGACAGACCTCGCTTAGAAGATCAGTGATCGTCGTTTGAATTCAAGGGTGAGCCAGTTCTTCCGAGCTGCCATGAGTTCTCCTTTCGTCTACGTCCACATTTCAGACTTAAACTTTTCTAGTTAGTTGTTAGTTCATTAGTTCGGGGTTGTATCCCTTCTTGTTTAGACTTGTTGAACTTTAGATGTTTTGGTATATTGACTTTCAGGTTCTAGGCGTGCATCGTTTAGTTGTTAGATCTTTTGGAAGTTTATGGGAACTTCAGTCTTTAGCTATTTAACTTGTTTCTGTAACTTAAATGCTTTAATTTTTTGTTTAGTTGCTTGGTTTGGGTTGTAATAGTGGTTCTCCCATCGGAGGATTAGTGCGGGTGCCAATCACGGTGGTCTGGATCGTGACAATTTTCCAGAGGGAAGTTACATTACTGTCTAGGAAAATTAAGCTTATTTCTAAAATTTTGGCTAATCGATATCTGATTTGACATAAAATTTCACTTAAAGGGTAAAACATTTTTTACCATGTATAATCGATATCATTTTCAAGAATCAAACTTGATCTTAATTTGTTGGTATGTTGTTAGTTGGATCTGTTCTAGTTTATGGTAATTATATGTTACGAGAAAAATTATTTCTAGTTGAGATATTTGTAGAGTCCTTAGTTTTGTCGGCCGATTTTAAGCGATAAGTTAATGGCATTTCATTATTTTGTCATGCAAAGACCATACCAGTTACCATGATATTTCCATCTACTTTATTTTATACTAGTAAGTATGAGTAAATGGTTAAAAACATATTTGAATTATTGATTTTCACGAATTTCATATCTTAACTGTCAGTTTTTTTTTTACTTGAACTATCATCATCTATATGTTAAAACATACGTCAACTATCAGTTTGTTCCATTTTCCTGTATGAGCATGAACGATCCTGATAGTTCATACAAAAAAATGGAACAATTGATAGTTGAAGTGTGTATTAATATATATTGTCATGATATATAGTTCATATAAGAAAATATTTATGAAACTCGAAAAATATAATTCAAACATGTATTTTAAGTCAGTTTTTTACTTGTGAAAGTATTTGACAAATATAAAAAATAACTTAAAATAAGTCAAAAATGACTTAAAATAAGTTACGAAGTGTTTGGCAAGGTAAAAAATGACTTAAAATAAGTAAAAAATGACTTAAAATAAATCAGAAACCAAAAGAAGATCTTTCCCTACTTTTTATTTTTGAGTTAAAATTCATTTCAATTTGACTTTTTATTTTTAATTTAAAAGCTATTTTTTTTAAATCAATCCAAACGGACTCATAATGACGCCAGCATGCCAGACCATTATGGGTTTAAAATAATTTAACCTTCAGCTGACCTACTTATACGTACTGTTTGAACTTTTGATGGACAAGCTTTTTCCATTGTCCTAAATCTCTTGGCTAAAAAGTGCACAAAATTTAATGGACAAGCTGGCCATAGCAATCTTTATGTAGCGTATTAAGTAAAAAACTAGTACTATGTACTATGATTTAAAGTTAACTTGTTAATGCCTAATTAGGTGCAATTTCTAATTGGTTGTTGGATCATTAGGTGTCATAATTTATTTTTGGAAAGAACATCCTCATACGATAAATTCTCGCTATATGCCTAATTTTATAAAAAAATAAACTACTACATTAGGTCTATTATACAAAAATATATCATATTCTGATCACACGATAATAACAATTACTTTATCGTGTTACAACAACTTGAACTTGCTCTATGTGATATATAATTAACAACTATAATCTCTCTCTCTATATATAGGTAAAGCTTATTGGCTGTTGGTGTCTGAATTTTTTGTTTTGAATGATGTTCTAAATTAGTAATTAAGTCATGTGAACTTTGTTGGAACAAAACCAAAGGCATTTTGCCAGCCCATACCCACCGATAACTTTGGTAGGGACTTAGGCATTCTTGTCGTTACTTGTCACTTTTCCATTACCAGAGATGTCTGTCACCTATACCACAAAAATTTGAAGGATATTTCTTATTATTATTTGCTTGAGAGTATTTAATATCAATAAGTTCATAAATTTTCATAATCTTTTCACTCATTATTTGATATATTTATTTTAATTTCTAATTTTATATTTTATTCTTTTCATATAGGAACTAAGTTATATATACCAATAATATATTATATGAAAATTTTATAATTTATTTTAGATATTCACCAATAAATGTTACTTAATGGAATGAATTACATCCTTAAAAAGAGATATCATTTAAATTATGAGAAATTTGATAAAGGTGTATATATTTTTGATACTATCCATGCTCAAAACTTCAACTATTAAATTATATTAAATTATGTATGTTCTTTTCTTTTTCTTATATGTGATGATAGCCAAATTAAAATTTCAATTTGAGTTTTGAAGTTTAACATAGATAATCCACCACTTTATTTTTTGTATTCTTCTTCCTATTTATTTAAAAAAAAAATTGTGCGTGTGAAATTTGTTATTGTTTGTCTTAAATGATTGATCTATTGTGTAGAAAATAATTTTTTTTTGTTAGTGCATAAATTTTATAAAATAAATTCAAGGGCCTCTTAATATGATTTTGCCTTAGGCCACGAGATCTATTGAGCCGTCCGCGGTGACAAGTTAAACAACATCACATAAATCTAGACAGAAGAAGTATAGTAAAACCTCACTAAATTAATAATCGGTAAATTAAATAATCTCTTTAAGATAATATTTTCCTCCGGTACCGACTTGGGCCAATGGAAAGAATTCATTTATTTCGATAAGATAATAAGATAATATATTTTCAGAAGACCCATATATAAATATATGGTCCCATTAATATTATAAATTAATAATTCTTTAAACGTTCAAATATATTTAAGACAATTTAGTGAAATGTGATTCTATTGTGTGTGTGTGTGTGTTTTTTTTTTGTTAAACTTTAAATCTAGTTGAAGTTCATCTCTAACTTTTCTTATTGCATCCAAAAGTTTCGGTGTTGTATTTTCGAACTGCACTATAAAATTGTGAAGAGTTCTAGATATGGTAAGTGTTTCCTGGTTCCAAAGGTATTGTATAATCTACAACTTCATCATCAACATTATTTTTTATGGTATCCACAATTTTTTTTAAGTTCTAGACCTCCGAAAATGTCTCATTTTAATCCAATAGGTTATTGACGTCCATTTAATTGCGGTAACCGAGATCATTAATCATGACCTCCAGTTCATGAATGATGTTTTCATAAGTGGATTCATTCGAACTCCGTGAGATTTCATCCTTCAAACAAATTTTGCAGTATCGAAAACAATTTTTTGTTGTCTCTTGTTGAACATTTGTCGTGCAAGCCGGGATTGCAAAATTGCTCCAAAACCTTAATCTTTTGTGGATCAGTTTCCTGTCCCACTTCATAGTAGCCTTCTAATATCCTATAATAAAATTTGTTCCGATAATATATCTTGAAAGTTCTTATTATCCCAACATCACAAGGTTAAATCTCAAAGCACTCTATAAATTAATGATTATTACTTTATCGATTAAATAATATCTCTACAAAATAATAATATTTTACGGTCTCAACTATATTAATTTAGTGAGGTTTTACTATATCTATAACATATATTACCTCCATTTCAATTTATTTATCCTATTTTTTTTAGTCCATTTAAAAAAAATTAATTCTTTCATGTTTATTGCACACTTTAATTCCAACATCCCACATGATAACATTTGCTAACTATTATTTTCGATTAACGGACCTATTAAAAAAAAAAAAACTTTTTATTTTCTTTTTGTGCTTAATGTGGTCTGACAGAATGGCCATAGGATTCTCTTTGATTTGCAAAATTGGGTACCATCACTGGCACTGCTTCGACTGTTTGTTGTCAAACAAATCACTCCAAATTATAGGGGACCCCCTCACCCATCAACGTGACGAAATCCAAAACTCTCAGCAAGACAAAGTGAACCTTAATTCAAGGGAAATGTCTTTTGGACCTCTATTCACTCAATCTTATCCTATAAAAAACATCCACACAATCACTTTGGAAATATTGTGAGGGTAAAAGAGAAGTTTGACTTGAATGAGATTTTTTATTTTAATTTATCGATTTGTGAATTCAAATTTTGCATTTGTGGGTTTACAAATAGTGAATTCACTAATTTGTGAAATATGAAGAAATTTCAAGCAATTTGTATAAGTTGTTTATATCTTATAGGCAAACAAAAGATATTTAATTATGTCATACAACTAGAGAAAATGATCAAAATGGTCTTGAATGTATGAGTAATGTTTTATTTTGGTTCTTAATTTTGAAATAGTTCTTAATGTATAACAAATGTGTTCATTTTGATCCTTAATATATTTTATTTGATTAAAATGGTCTTAATATATACAAAAAATGTTCATTTTGGTCCTTTTATATTATACCTAACAATTTTTTTTTTTTTTAAAAGTGTTAAATTTTACTATAGACCCTACGTGGCTAACAAAATTTACTATTTTTATCTTCTTCTTTTTTTGTTAGCTTCAAAGAAAGAATTTCATTAAATCTAAAACCATTTTTTCTAGTTTCTTCTACAGAATTTACTATTTTTTCTTTTTTAAAATATTATTCTATTTGCATAATACGCATTTATGTTTTAAGCAAGAGAAAATAATAAATTTTGTTAGAGAAAGTAAAGAAAATAGTGTTAGATTTCATGAGATTTTTCTTTGGAACTAACAAAGAAAACTTCAACAGTGAATTTTGTTAGTCATGTGGGATTCATAATTAAATTAGCACCTTTTCTTAAAAATAAATATGTTAAATTAGGGTAAAAGACCAAAATGAACAATTTTTGTCATACATTAAGAACCATTTCAATCAAGTGAAATATATTAAGAATCAAAATAAACACTTTTATTATATATTAAGAACTATCTCAATCAAGTAAAACACATTAAGAACAAAAAAAAAAATTTACCCATACATTTTGACTATTTTGGTCATTTTCTCCATACAACTACAACCAAACTAATTTGGGATTGTAATGAAAGTCACTTCAATAGTTTATATAATTGCGCTTCATAGCAAATTTTATGTTTGCTATGGAGCTTTTAGTTTGTATACTTCGCTATAAACATATAATTTTATACAAATTATTCAGTTTTGTATAAATTCATTTATATATTGTAATTTGTATAAAATCTGTATTTGTATAATTATAAGTGTATAGGATGAAAATATATGTATTTGTATTTGTATATACATTTTTCTCTCGTTTTATACAAACGCAAACACATTTTATACATTTTATACCGAAATGTATAAAATGGCTAATTGTATATCGAAAATGACTAATTGTATACCGAATCAGATGACAAAAAAAGAGGATGTTTGTTGCGAACTACAATTAAAATGCTATAGCATTTAATTTGAATTAATAGTTTGCTAGTTCATACAATTTCCCAATACAAAATTGGGGTCACTATGACTCGTCTCGTAGTGAGGAAACAAGAGTCCGGAGCCAAAAGAACAACTTTTTTCCTCCAAAAAATATAAATAGTATATTAAATTTTTTTAAACCAAAAGGGCAAAATCACTACTGAGGAAGCGATATATTTTAACGTCGTGCACGCCGTTAAAAACATCATTTAAAATCACTGCTTCAATAGCGATTTTGTCAAACACACCAACATACATACACATTTATACAACTACTTGTAAATGAGTGGCGTTGAGGATCAAAAGCAGCAAAATCAAATGAAACGTGTAAATGGGGTTCATCATAATGAGGATAAAATAGATTATGTGTTTTAAGGATAAAATAAATTGGGTGAAATTGATCTTGAAATTGCTTAATAAGAAAAGGGGAAGAAGAAAAATAGACTATTAGGTTCAGGGGAGAAGAGATGATTCATTTTATTTTTTATTTTTAATGGATCTTGTATTTGAGTTTGGGTCAAGGTATGTCAATATGGGTCGGGCGGGGCAGAAGAAAATTTGGTGGGTTGGAATTAAACTTTATCCAATAGAAAGACGCCACGTAATAATTAATAATAATAATTATTTAAAAATATAAGGTTGTTAGTTTAAAGGGTAATACTGGACCAAAAAGGTTGACTGAGGGGTATTTTTAGCCCAATAGGTGGATGAGGATATTTTAAACCTTTTGGAATAGTACTGGGGTATTTTTGGCCCTTTTTTAGTGTATATATATATATATATATATATATATATATATATATATATATATATATATATATATATATATATATTTGAATTGTGCCTCAAACATTCACAAAAGGAAAAAAATATATTTTCTAAAATCGCTGCTGGGGCAGCGATGATTTTAATTATTATTTTTTTATAAAAGCGTTGCTATAGCTGCGATTTTAAATGAAGTTTCTAATGGCATGCACGGCGTTAAAAGATATCGCTCCCTCAGTAGCGATTTTGCCATTTTGGTAAAAAAAAATGGTATACTGTTTATGTTTTTTGGAGGAAAAAAATTGTCCTTTTGGCTCCGATTTCGAGGAAGCAAACCCGATTTTCAACACAAACATTGTTATATATTATTCACTGAATACAAGTTACAATGTAGAATATGCACAACAAAGTAATAATACACTAAGTAAGGAGAGATTAATCAAGAAAGAAGTAACCATAAAGGGATGAGATACAAGATCAATAAAAAGGGAGATGAGAGAACCAGAAAGTCAAAGCTTCGACATAATAATTTCCATAGCTGTTCTTTGTAATCCTAGTCCCTTTTAACCATAACTAATTGGGCCTGAATCCCAAATAAAACTGTCCAACATTTTACTCGATTTCTAATATCAATTGGATCGGTCTTATTTACTACGTTTCGCCCATAGATCCTTATGGAGTCATCATGGTTCACAACACAGTCATGACAAAACACTCTTAGAAGACATAATTGTGGGGTTTATTCAAAAGGTTTAAATCTTAGGCACCCGGATGCACGCGACTCGCCCTATAATTCTTATGTAATCATTAATCGTGTGTAATTGGCTTTGTAAATCCTCAAATATTTAGGCGCCCTTTAACTCTTCAAAATCCATCTTCATTTATCACATTTTAAAAGATATGAATACTCCAAGTAGAAATAAGAGATTCAACATATGTCATGATCATGAAAGCGAAGTTGTTGCAATCATTCTTATGAAATTCTTCATGAATTTAACTTTTGTTAATTCTCCAGTATTATAATGTTTGGGTTATTAGAATATTGTAGCGGGAATTATTATGATACTTTAGTTTATACATTTTTTTTTGTATTATTTGTTAGAACTTAGCACTCCTAATATTTATTTCACTACTTGAACTATAAATCTTATGATTTCAATTTTTTTTCTATTTTTCTAATATAGAAACCTTATCGTAATTTAAAAACTAATGGGTGTAAGTCCCATGCCATGAGGCTTATGACTCACCTTAAATTGGAAAAAACTTATCCGTACCGGGTGTATACACCAAACTAATGCAATTTTCATTAGTACATGATTTAATGAAGCAAAATACATGTTAATTAATTATGGTTAAGTAAAATTAACTATAAATTTAAACATATAACATACATGTATTGGCTTGGCGTATACACTTGATGCAGCTAAGTTTTATCCTCTTGAATTTATAAAGTGTATCGCCCATGTTATTCCGTTGAAAATGTTGTAATTTGTGCTATTGATGAATGAAATGTCAAAATTTTCTTTTTATGGTCCTTATTTTTTATTCTAAATTATATTTAGGCTTCTTGCGTAACTGTATAAGCGACAAAAAAAATCAATAAAAATGATTGCAGGTTTATATATTGTATTGATGTAGTATAAACTATGTATAACTATATATATATATAAAATATAATTATGTATATAAGATTTATAGACATATATATACATTACAACAGTTCATCTTTAAGGAGCTGATCTTTTTTTCCAATTTGGATCAACTCAAACTTCACTAAATATTCTTTAAGTTTAGATATGAATTTATCTTGATGTTTTGATTCTTTTGATACATTATTCACTCGAATTGAATTTTAAAATATAAGCTTTGAAGCTCTTCAATGATGGATTATTCCAATTTTTCTTAATTTCCCATGCTCTTTCTTTCTTTATCTTCGATGACTGTTTTTGTACTTCTCTGTTAATTTCCTACGTTGTATTGCATCTTGATGATGTCAAATATTTAGATTTTGTCTAATTTTTCCTTTTAAAAATTAGGAGAAACAGAGAAAAATGGAACAAAAGTTTGTTATTTGATTATTAGAAAGAAAAATGGAACAAAGTAGGAAAGAAAAATAACAAAATTGTTATGAAATTATATAAAATATTGAGAAGAAAGTAGGGAGAAGAGAGAAAATTGAGTATTTCCCTTGAGGTATATTTAGAGATTTCCAGATCTGATCTACAATGAAGGCAAACCCCTTTATTTATAGGGGGAACCTAACTTGGTCTCCAAGTAGGATTCCTAACTATTCCCTAAAAGGACTCCACATAATTGGCATTCACTATAATACAAATATGTTTATAACACTCTCCCTTGAATGTCAGTAGATTATGTGTCTCGTTAAAACCTTACTAGATAAAATCCAGTGGAAAAAAAATCTAGTGAATGAAAAAGAGTACACATATCTAATAATACGCATTATGGATGCCTCATTAAAAACCTTACAAGAAAAATCCGATGGGACAAACCCTTGTGAGGAAAAAAGAGTACATTGCGTATTAACTCCCCCTAATGTGAACATCAGTCAAAAATTTGAATCTTCTCATTCTAAGCTTGTGCACCATCTTCTCGAAAGTTGTAGTTGGTAGAGACTTGGCGAATAGGTCAACCTAGTGTTACTTGAACAAACCTGTTGCATGTTGATATCACCTTCTTGGGAGCTCATGTGTGTAGAAAAACTTTGACGAAATATGCTTCCTTCTATCTCCTTTTATGAATCATACCTTTAAGATCAAAGAGTTCTGCAAGTTCCTTACTTCAACTTCTTTAAGCAAATAATCTATTGTCTTTTGAAAACTCTTCAAGAGTTTCAATTCAAGCCATCAACTTGCATAACAATACAAAAGATTCTTGACTGCTTTAATCTACATAAGAGGACTATAAACAAGTTTTTCAAAAACTTGTATATGATTTAGATTTTGAATCAATCGAATATTTTCATATCAATTTTATCAAGTGACAACATTCAATATTAAATGTGTGACATCTTCTAGTGTCTAAATTGCAAGTCAAATAAGCTTTATGCTTACCAAGATGCATCATTCCACATTTCACTTGAAAATTATTTCTACGGCAGTATGCTCTAATAGACGTAGAATTCATATCCTGACAATCTTTTATAATATTGCACACTATTGTATCAAAGATATCGTCAACGATATATCATTTTGTATGATTCACAATAGACATAACTTATTGATATCTCATCACTTCATTATTTTTTCAGGTACGTACCCCTCTCATGAGGTTTCATGAAGTGTCATGTCATAAGCTCTTCAAGAGCACATTGTCTCCTTATTATGATCATTTTGATTCTTTGATCCTCCCCTTTTTTCAAGGATTATTTTACTTACATTCGATTAGTCTATCATGCTTCATGCATCTCGTAGACTCTATCATTTAGAAACATTCAATAGGAGCATTTACAACTCTTGTGTTGCTTCTTAGCCCCCCTTATGTTAGACAAACTAATATATATCTCAATCTATTTTGGAGAATCCTTCTTTGTGCATCATAGTATATTCATTAATCATATATTGCACATCAAAATTATCAGATGAAAAATATTTGGTCCCTGACCATAAACTAATTAAGAGAAAAATTGATCATAATTTATTGGTCTGATGCGTACAATTACTTTTGAGACATTTAATGTCACATCATTTTGACTATTTATCAATATTATCAAAGATAAATTGTCGTGATTACATATTCTGAAAGTTGTGCACTTAACTCAATTATATTGCACAAACAATTTTGCGAATGTCAAACTGCAGGTTGACAACAAACGCACATGTGATTATATTATAGATGCATCGCTTTATCATATCACATGATAGGTGAACGGGCCCATATTCACCTTTTATACTTTTCAGAATTTAGGGATTAATTTAGTCCCAACATTAGTTGATCCAATCAACTTATCATGAGAACAAGCAACAAAAAGAATTCTTGAAGAATCTTTTGGTTCTTCAGTGTATGTCTAATAAGTAAACTTCAATTTTACCCTGATATGTGTCTTTTGCTTTTAGTAAATTTTTGATTTACTATCATATGAATAAAATTTAAATTTATTACTCAGAGAGTAATTTTCAGATTTATTTCTTCTCAATTACTCTACTCTTTAGGTGGGCCGTGATTCCATCACTGAATGAACTAATATAAAGAAAATTGTGCTTGTAATCGTATTATTTGTGCCAACATTTTTGCAAACATCAAGTTGCGAGATAACAATATGTACACAGGAGACCATCTAGAAGAAACATCTATTAGGACCATTAAGTATCTAAACAACCCACTAAGTGGGTGAATAGGTCCACAAATATCCTTATGTATACGTTCTTAGAACGCAAGGGACTCAATCTCGTTTGTGATAGTCTCACAATCGACTTGCCTTGCTAACTAGCCATACAAGAAAAATTATCATTTAAAAGAACCTTATCATCAATAAGGTGCTTTTGAGACTCAAACTCAACGTCTTATCCATATAAAGGGATTTTAGGCCATAAATCGTGAGACTTGAACTCAACATCTTTAATATATCACGGTGCACCAAGGCTTGAATCTGATATCTTACCCTCTTGGTGCGATTAGACATGAATCCATTGTCTTATTCATATAAAGGCATCTTAAGCCATAAATCGATGGGACATGAACCCAATATCTTATGGTGCATCAAGATAGAAACTTGATGTCTTACCCTTTTGGTGCGATTGGACTTAAATGCATCGTCTTATCATTTTGGTGTGATAGAACTTAGATCCATCATTTTACCCTTAATTGAGACTCATTCTAGAGCCTTTAAAATTACTTTCACTTTGCAAGTCTTCTAACGATCTGAATTAGATATGTATATGCCATACTGATATCCTGAACCAGTTAGGTTCCTCAAATTTAATGAGAAAATTCAATTATGTTACTAATAAGTTATGATAATAATATTAAATAAAAAAATAAGTAGAAGATCCATACAATTACTTTACCTCTGTTGGCCATCTCATTTCTTTCCCCACATAATAATATAGATAAAGCCGCAAACTTATAAAGGATTGTAAACATACCTCCAGTAAGGTAAAAGGCATTAGTTAATGCTAGTATATCGTGTGTAACACTTCAACGAATACACAACACATTACAGATCCATTATTTTACAATTTGGTCAATCATTCATGGCCCCTGCTTTGATTGGAGTCTCGTGCTAATAACGTGTTATGAAACTATATAAAATATTGAGAAGAAAGTAGGGAGAAGAGAGAAAACTGAGTATTTCCCTTGAGGTATATTTAGAGATTTCCAGATCTGATCTACAATGAAGAAAAACCCCTTTATTTATAGGAAAACCTAACTTGATCCCCAAGTAAAATTCCTAACTACTCCCTAAAAGGACTCTACATAATAGACATTTACTATAATACAAATATGTTTATAACAAAAATGATATTTTCTACTTTGTTACTCTAATCATGAGAAGGAAAGATGGGCTATAGAAGTCCAGTCCTGGTCCAAATGTATGGTGCAGATGGGCCCTTTAAGCATGTTTGCTAAGCCCATCAAAGTTTAGATCCACTCAGTTGCGTCTGTAGGCCCATTTAAAGCTAATGTTTGTTTCCCCGAGAGTAACGGGTCCTTACCTGTTACAGAAACAGTGACCTTTTATGGATGGTCTTTCGAAGGGGCCTAGTCACTAGGGATTTTCTAAAAAATTATGAAATTTACAAAGGTAAAAATTTACCACTAGTAAATTTGCCCTCTAACATCAACTAATTTCGCTATCACAATCATCAGCATTACTATCAATCGTCACCCAACTTCACCATCATAATTATCATCACCACTATCAACCATCACCGTCATGTCAGTCACTACAACACCAACCCCACCTCCACCATCAAAACTATCATCAGTACTGTTATTAGTTACTAACACCAACCAGTGTCACTAACAACTTATCCAATAATAATTCTATTGTTTTAATATTTAATTATTAATATGAATTATAAAAATTTATTATGTTTACATTCTATTTTAATTCTTTAATATTAGATTAGTAGTTCTTGGTTTTGAGAAGGAAACCATGAAGTACAAAAACTGAGAGACTGCGTATATATACACAAGGATTTTGTCATATTATTTTCATCTTATAATTGTATGTAAAATCCAGCAGTGTTGGTTACCAACTTTGCCACTTTGTATATCAAGGAAGGATTGTAAATCAATTGTGGTCCTTGAAAGCAATAAACTCTTTTTTTGTCTCATATTTTTTTTTCACTCTATTGAGATGAAGTTATATAGTCATCATAAATAAATGCCAAACTAAGCAATCTCATGGATTACACATCCGTACTGAAATGTAACACTCCCTCCGTTTTCATTAATGTTTGATTGTGCACGACGTTTAAAAAATAAAACTATCTCTAAAAATTTATGATATAAATTATTGCAAGGTAAATTTCACGGATGATCACGTAATTGTCCCCTCTTCCTCCCCTCCTTCCCTTTTCCAATAGATGCCATATAATACAATTTTTGTATTTTTTACTCTAGGTGAAATTTTTTTTGAACCAAATTTAATACATCAAGATAGTTTTAGCCATTTCCGATTAAATTATTGTAGGTTTAATTTATACACTTGTACTCCATTCATTATTAAGAATATTTACGTATCAATACGTTTTCCTAACACGATGGTAAAAATTACAAGCCGGAAGAGCATAGAATTTGACTTAAATAGGCGTTTGGTATAGATTCCAAATATTTTTTCCTCTTTTGCAAATTTATGAAATTGAAGATGAAGTTGTATTTGGTTTTTGAAATGTTTTTTTTTTATTTAGTTAGAGATAACGTACAATTGCTATAAATTAGGATAATGATTTCTATTAGTTAGCATAGATAAGCCATGTTAGCTATGTTTTAGGACCTTATTCTTCTGTAGGTAGTTGGTAAACAAACAGAGAATTCTATCATTCTATCAATTATCTTATCTTTGTAACATGGTAACAAAGCCTACGAGGGAATCATCTTCTTATCAACTTTCAGATTCCGCCTCTACCGCAACAACATTAACCACTCCGAGTCTTTTTGCTACCTTACCTCACGCTCCACTTTCTTTTTCCATAAAACTCATACCAACAAACTAACTGACTTGGAAAACTGTAATGACCCTCCTGGTCATTTCTATGTTTTGCCTTCTGTATGTTGTTGTTCGTTTGGTTATTGTGCGAGTTTTAGTGTTTTTGCAGCTTATGAACCTTGAACGATCATTTTCGATCAAAAGTTCAAGAAGGTGACATCGGAATCCAATTCTGACGATTCCATCAGCTCCGGCAGGGTCATTTTAGGCTAGCAGCATGGTCGGAATGATTCCCGAGGTTTTCAGTGTGAGTAGGTGCGATTAGGCGTTTTAACTTTAAGTTTAAGCCTAAGTTTGACTTTAGTCAACATTCTGAGTAAACGTGCTCAGATGAGAATTCCGTCAGTGCAATCAGCTCCGAAATGTCGAGTTTAGTCTAGATTGACCCTTCTTTTGTGTTCCGAGGTTTTCGATATTTTTTCGAGCCCTTTTATGGTTTGACTTAAAATAACATTTAGGTGTGGGACCCACTTTTTGTCAAGCTGACCTCGTATGGAAATTTTAATTGTGTCATTGAGTCGAAAATATCGAATTTGGTATGGTTGCATATCTCGTTTGCGTGCACGGGGTTCCGAATGAGTTTGGAGCACCTTGTCAGGGTTTTTAAGTTTTTGAAAAGATAATGCAGAAAAATCTGTTATAAAATGCAGAAATATCAGCAACCCTTTTCCAAACTTAAAACCCTCATAACTCTCTCATCTCTCAACCGAATTAGGTGATTCGAAGTCTGGGAGCTTAGTATTTTCGATGACTTCACTGTAGAGTATTCGAAAGTTGTTGGGTGCACGTAGTTCGAGGTAATTTCATGATAAACCTGACTGTTGTACCCTTTTTTGAGCTTTTATTTTTGGCATTCTTGTTTTGGTCATATCTCACTTATTTTAGCTCAGTTTTGGGTGGTTCGAAGTCCCACATGTTGGGAATGGTTGTGGCTTCATCGTGGAGTGTTTAAGGAGTGTTGGGCACCATTAGATCCTTGTAAATTTCGAGTTTAGACTGTTGCATATTTTCTTTTAAGTTGATTAAAGTGTGGTTTTCTTGCATGCTTGTTTTTGCTGCGTTTTGAGCCTTGAATTGTGTTCCATTTTGGAACAAAAGTTCGGGCTACTATTTTGGGTCTCTTGACGGAGTCAAATTTGAACATTTCGATGCGGGTCCCACGATTCTGGTTTTGACTCCAAAATTGACCCGTCTCCGTTTGTTGTGATTTTGGTGTCTACACGACCGTACTAATGTTGTGCTCCCATATTTGATAGAGTGATAGCGTTCAAAGGTCGTTCGGGAAGGAAAAGCTCCGGCAAAGTGATTTGGAGCGCGCGCGATCAGCCTTAAGGTAGGCTACGACTTCCTTTCTATTAGATTGAGTTTAATTGTGTAAAAGCATATCGATTGGAGTGAATTGGGGGTGGGTACCAGTTTCCTACTTTAGTTTGATTAGATACCTCATGTTAAGATCGATTGGTCATATTTCGGGTGTAGTATCATGTTAACTGGTTTAGTAGAGTTGCATGCTTATATGCTAAATGCTATTGTATGCTATGTGTTGTATGTTTGTTCGTCCTTAACCGTAAGCATAATGTCCTTAGATTAGGTTAGGCTAGCATTGCGTTAAACTTATGACCCGTGTGGCCTGAATAGCCTTGACTTTCTGTCGACGTCGTTCGGATGACTTAGCTCCTTGTAGACTGGAGTAACAGACTTGAGTCTGATAGTTGAACCTTAGACTAGGCGTTATCGCTGCTTGCTGTACTTCTGTATCTTCTCCCTCTAATTTTGTTGTTTCAGTGCGTTCTCGAAGGTTCGATTCATCACTAGAGGCGTGAGATTGAGATAGTATAGGCTTGGGGCCTTTTTTGTGATTTATTAGAATGGACAGCGTTTCATGGTGGTTGTTGTTGGATTGGATCCTATTGGAGATACCATCACTCCCGGGATCGTTCTTTCTAGCTGGCTGGGAGCATATCATTGGTTGGGTATACTCGGTGATTTCAGCGATCGCCTCCGGGCCTTTTTCCCTAGCAGAGCTGGGAGTGTGCTGTTGGTTGGGTGTCCTCGGGTTGCTCTTTCTAGCTGGGTTAGGAGCTGACTGCATGGTAGGACGACTCGCAATATTAATCTCACCCTCGTTTCCCTTTTTCTAGATGGGCTGGGAGTGGACTGTTTGGTAGGGTGCCCACTAGGGTCACTCTTTCTAGCTGGGCTGGGAGTGCATTGCTGGCTGGGTGGAGTCTGATGAGTTATCTTGATTACTTTGGGTTGGGAGCCTGGTTTCCTTTTTTCTCAGTAGACTTAGCTTTTCTGTGTACCTGTCGGGCTTATGGGGGTCCGTTCAGGTTTTATTTAAACTTGCGCACGAGTGTACCTTCCGGGCTTATGGGGGTCCAATTAGGTTTAGTTTAGTTGTACTTAGTTTATTTTTAGTATGCTCGTGTGCTTCATTTTTTTATCCACTTTGACCTCTCTATGTCTAGATTCTATCCTTTCTTATTGTTTTTTTAACCCTTTTTGCTCAGTTGACCTTTGATGCCTACTGAGTACCTGTTGTTTTGGTACTCATACTACATTCTGCATCTATTTCGTGATACATGTCCCAGTACCAATTACTAGCGGTAAGTAGTTCTAGCCTTCTTTTGCAGTTGTGATTCGAAGACGAGGGCGAGCACTTGGCGTTTTGGGTTTGTCTTGTCTCCTTCTTTTGTTTTAGCTAGACTTGTTACCTTTGAGACACGCTTTGTTGTGGTCCACTTTTGGGACTTGTACTCTTTATTAGATAGCTCTGTTCTAGTGACTTCCAGGTTCTATGAGGGATTCTGTATATATTTATTTTTGTTTGCTTCCGCCTTGTTGTCCTTGTTTAGAATATTATTTTCGCTAGTTTCTGCCCTTACACTTATTTGCTTGGTATTCTGAGTTACGGGTTGGCTTACCTACTGGTAGGATATAGTGGGTGCCATCGTGACTCGAGAAATTGGGTCGTGACAAGTTGGTATCAGAGCCTCGGGCTCATTGATCTCACTTGTATGAGCTAACGTCTAATAGAGTCATGTGGATATGTGCAGAGACGTCCGTAACTTATCTTCGGGAGGCTACAGGATATATTTAGGAGGATTTCCTCTTTTGTTTCACTTTCGTGCAATATGTGTCTTATTGGTTCCTTGAAATCTCACTTGTTTCACTCTTTCGCAGGATGGCTCGCTCGCGAGATGGCGCGGCGAGGTGATGATGCTAGGCTGCGACAGAGCCCGGCAGGGTGAGCGCCGACCGAGGTCAAGAGAGGTCGCAAAGACTAGCCGAGAGAGAGGAGGATCGAGCGATGGCGGACCTCTAACATTTCGTTTACCAGATCATCCAGTGGGGCCGGTTGGGCTAGCCCAGCCACCACCCGAACCAGTTCTGACTCCAGATCTCCAAGCCGCTATTGCTCAACTCTTGGGTGTGCTTGGGGGTATATGATCGCGCCCAACTACACCAAAGACTAGTCTGCGAGATCAACCTATAGCGAGGGCACTTCAAGTCAGTACCACGAGGAGTCTGACCAGCGGCGTGGACGGACTATGCGGCTGAGGATCGAGAAAAATGCTTGGTGTGTTTCTCATGTTGATACCGCCGAGGTTTTCTGGGGCTATGGGTAAGGATGCCCACGAGTTTCTTACTACTTGCTGTGAGAGGCTTCGCACTTTGGGTCTAGTGGAGTTTAGAGGGGCCGACTTCATTGCTTACCAACTAGATGGCCAACTAGGCAGTAGTGGCGCACATTCATTCAGACCAAGCCTGTTAGATCTCCACCGATATCATGGGATGAGTTTTCTGAGGCCTTCTTGGCCAAGTTTTTCCCTCGTGCGTCAGAGACCGCCTCAGGGATCAGTTCTGCAGGTTAGAGGAGGGATCCATGTCAGTGGCAGTGTACGAGACTAGGTTCCATGAGCTCTCCCGTCATGCAGAGACAATATTACCTACAGAAGAGGAGAGGGTTAGGTGCTTTTTCCGTGGGTTGAGATTACAGCTTCGACTTGAGACCTAGTCCTTATTTTTTGTGGATCGATTTTTTTTAGACCTAGTTGACCATGCCAGTATATGGAGCATCTTCGTCGTGAGGCCCAAGGGGGCAGCGAGAAGAGGGCTAGGCATGAGGGCAGCTACAGTGACTCCCGCCCCAAGTCTCGGGATTATCATGACAGGACCGGACGACGGTTTCGACAGGGTCAGTCTAGCAGACCTACACAGGCCTCTCTTTAGGCATCAGGTGGTGGTCGAAGCGAGAATAGTTCGAGTCAGGGTCGCGAGGTATTTCGGCTAGGTTCTTTAAGCCATGATGTCTGTTCTTCTGGGAGTCGCCCTCGACAGAGTTGCTATGAGTATGGTGAGATGGGTCATTGGGCCAGGGACTGTCCTCAACATAGTCAGATTGCTTCCACTCCTCATGTAGCTCCCCCATCTTTACCAGCACCTCCAGCTAGATGCCGTGGTCAGGGTTAGAATTGTAGATGTGGTTATCAGGGTATACGAGGTAGTCCCCAAATAGGCATGTCAGGTGGTAGGTTTGATGGTCAGGGCAGAGGCAAGACATAGCCATTTCTATGCAACTCTAGCGAGGGCGGAGGCTGAGGCATCAGACGATGTTATCACAGGTACAATTATTTTATGCCAGCAACCCGTCTTGGGTTTATTTGATCCGGGCTCTACTTTTTTGTATGTTTTTGTTTACTATGCCTCTCGCTTGAGTATGATTTCTAAGCCTCGGTAGCGCCGTTGCGTGTATCGACCCCCGTGGGTGAGTCTTTAGTAGTGGATCAGGTATTTCGATCTTGCTTAGTTACTATCTAGGGAAGTGACACCCGGGTTGACCTTATATTGCTTGATATGGTTGATTTCGACGTGATTCTGGGCATGGGATGATTATCCCTTTATCGCGTTGTTTTAGATTGCTTCTCTAAGACCGTTACCTTAGCCATTCCTGGTATTCCTCCGGTGGTGTGGTAGGGATCTCGTGGTAGCACACCAGTTGAGGTTATCTCTTTTATTCGGGCTAGAAGGCTAATGGCTAGTGGATGCTTATCATATTTGGCCTATGTGTGTGATGTGAGTAGGGAGGTCCCTCCGGTTGAGTTAGTTCCTGTTGTTCGTGACTTCTTAGATGTGTTTCCTACCGACTTACCTGGCCTACCCTAAGAGTGTGATATGATTTTCCGATTGAGCTTGAGCCGGGTACTCGGCCTATTTCTATTCCGCCATATCGGATGGCTCATGCAGAGCTCAAGGAGCTCAGTGTTCAGCTTCAGGATCTCTTGGGTAAGGGATTTATCAGACCTAGTGTATCACTTTGGGGCGCTCTAATTCTTTTTGTTAAGAAGAAGGACGGTACGATGCGTATGTGCATTGACTATAGGCAGTTGAATAAGGTGACAATGAAGAATCGATATCCTCTGCCTAGGATTGATGACCTTTTTGACCAGCTACAGGGAGCTTCAGTGTTCTCTAAAATTGATTTGAGGTCCGGTTACCACTAGTTGAGGATTAGGGCAAAAGACATCCCTAAGACTGCATTTAGGACCTGTTATGGCCATTATGAGTTCTTGGTGATGTCATTTGGGTTGACTAATAACCCTGCTTCCTTTATGGTCTTGATGATGCGCATATTCAGGCATTATCTTGATTCCTTCGTCATAGTCTTCATTGATGACATTTTGATATACTCGTGGAGTAGGGGTGATCATGAGCATCATTTGAGAGTTGTGCTCCAGACTTTGAGAGATCAGCGGCTTTATGCTAAGTTCTCAAAGTGCCAACTTCAAGCCTTTTGTGATGTTGATTGGGCGGGCACCACCGATGATAGGCAATCCACATGAGGTATTGTTGTGTATATAGGGCACAATTTAATATCTTGATCAGCTAAGAAGTAACCCACAACCGTTCGCTCCTCAACCGAGGTTGAATATCGATCTATCGCCAATACCACATCAAAAATCATTTGGATGCATTCTCTTCTTCAAGAGCTTAAACAACAATCCTACAACCCATAATCATTTGGTGCGACACCATTGGATCTTCATATCTAGCAGTTAATCCATGTTTTATAGCTCGAACGAAGCATGTCGAAGTTGATTTTCACTTTGTCAGAGAACAAGTCAAGGCTGATCATATATTATTGTAGGTTATATCTTCTATTGATCAATTGGCAGATATATTTACTTAGCACTTGTCTACCAGTCGATTTCAACTCATCAAAGGCAAACTAAGAATCTTCGGCAAACCTTCTTAGCTTGAGTGGTGGTGTTAGAGATAACATACACTTGATATAAATTAGGATAGTGATCTCTATTAGTGTAACACCCCGTATTCAAAAATAGACCTTAAAACATATTTCTAGAAGTTGCAGGTGCAACTCACGGACCGTAGGGTGACCCACGGCCCGTGCTGGTGGTCCGTGGTTCGCATCAGCAACCTCCCCCAGAACTCATCCCCAAAATTCGTCTAAGGGTCGACCCACAGCAGGACCCACGGACCGTAGGTCAGACGCACGATCGTGGTCCGCATCCGTGGATCAGACCCCCAGAAACTAGCCTCCAGTACTGATCAACGGTTGACCAGCACGGACAGTCCCGTCCGTCGGTCACTTCGACAACAATTAAGTCGAGGGTTTTTCAGTCTTTTTCTATTTCGTTGGACCCCTAAACTATGTCGTTTTAACCCTAAACTACGTGGTTTTGGTTAGTTTTAGCCTAAAAACATAACTAGAACTTGCCTAAGTCAGATTTTTCATCAAAAGTTAGAAAATTAGAACGCTAGAAAGAAGAAAGAGGCAACCAAACCCCAGTTCAAGAACGCAGCAAGGTTCCATCAATTTCAGCCCGAAATCGAAAGATTTCTCCGTGGAATTCATCACCAGGTATGTGGGATTTCTCTAGTGGGTTCCTTTCGCCCATTAGGTCCCTAAAATTCAGTCAGATTCTTGATTCCCTTATTATAACTAGACCTAGGGTTTCTAGAATCTCAGCAGATTACCATGAATTAGTTATGTACATGTTTCAAATCAGATTATCACGTTATTACTTCGATTCTAGCATGAATTTCAAAACCCTATCTGTGTATTTATTTAGTTCTTGAATTACACAAGCTAGGTCATATATTTCAGTTATTTCAGTTATATATGCCTCAGTTTTTGAATGTGTCATTATCAGTATATTAATGTTCATTCTCAGTTCGCATGTCAGTTTGAGCTATCCAGTATATTACTGTAATTCAGTCATAATGGGTTAATCATTCAATTTATTGGGAGTAGCATAATACCGAGTTGGACTAGGGTCAGTCACTCATATAGTTCCAGAACTACGAGTCACGTAGGTTATAAGTCCCCTCACGTGGGCATCATTTTAGTGATCACACTAGCATGCCTCTACACCTTTGGTTGGGTGTATTGGGTCCTCTCGATGAGGGCGTATACATTAGACTCCACATTTAGCTCATGTGGTTTTATTATCGATTATTAGTAGCTCCCACAGTTCAGTCAGACTCCATTGCATTGGCCACATTTCAGTAGAGTCAATATTTCAGTCTCAGCATGTTATAAATTTAGTCGTTGCATTCAATTAGCTCAGTATTCAGTATCTATATCATGTTCAGATTATACTCTTGCTTTATTGCTTGTTCACTTATATGTTTATTTCAACTTTACTATATCCTGCATGCTCAGTACCTTTCAAGTACTAACGCATACTCTGCGCTACATCTTCTCGTGATGTAGGTTCAGGTTCTCATAATTCAAATCACGCTTAGATCAGTTTCCGATCTCCAGTTCAGCAGCATCAGTGGTGAGTCCTCATTCTTTGAGAACAATAGTCATGTTATCTTTCAGTTTTTCAGTCATTTAGTTTCAGTTTTGCTAGATTTAGCCGGGGCATATCCCAGCACCTCTAGTCAGTTAGAGACTATTTTAAGACATAGTTAGATTCAACTTAGTATTTGAGTTTGATATTTCTTTTGTATTAAACTCTTAGATTTGATATATTCAGTTTTAGTATATGGGTTTTCCCTATCATTTCAGATTTACTTATGATTAGCTTCCGCATCAGTTATTATTATTCTTAGTATGCTCATGTCATGCCAGCGGGGTTAGCTTGGGGTCACTTGTGATTCTAGGGTCCCGTGTCCGCTCCAAGGGGTAGCCTCGGGGTGTGACAAACTTGGTATCAGAGCACTAGGTTTAAGTGTCCTAGAATGTTTAAAAAGCCGCACTAGGTAGAGTCTTTTTCATGGGTGTATAGTGCGCACTACATCTAATGAGAGGGAGGCTACAAAGTGTTTTAGGAAAAAACTTCATTTTTTTGTTACTCTTATCGTCCGTAAGGTATGATCTAATTCCATTCTAACTTGACGTTCTACGTTTCAGATCATGCGTCCTTGTAGAGCTAACGCCAGGAATGCGAATGCCAGGAACGCAATTGCAGTTCCTCTAATCCCAGACCATGAGGTTTCGAACGCAGAGTTTTAGATTACGATTCAGCTTTTGGCTCAGAGTATGACCAACCAGAACAATCAACAGATTCCAGTTCCTACTAATAGAAATGGTGGATTAGTGGCAGCTAGAGTTCAAGATTTTATTAGGATGAATCATCCTGAGTTTTTAGGGTCACAAATTGGTGAGGACCCACAGAACTTCATTGATAAGGTTAAGAAAATCTTTGGAGTGATGCAAGTGACTAGTAATGGTATGGTTCAGTTGGCATCCTACCTGCTTAAAGATGTAGCTCACATATGGTATACTCAGTGGAAAGATAACAAAGGCTACTTTGTCTTTTGTGACTCCCTGTATAGTAGTCAACTTCAATATTAGTCCAGAAACTCTTTCAGAACCCTTCTCAGTCTCTACTCCAGTCGTGACCCAGTTATAGCTAGATAGGTATACATAAATTGGCCTGCTGTCACAGTCTCCCAAAAAGTCACCTCAGAAGATCTTGTAGAGTTAAAAATGGTAGACTTCGATGTCATTCTACGCATGGATTGGTTACATTCTTGTTATGCCTCATTCGATTGTAGAACTAGGATTGTTTATTTTCAGTTTCAGACGAACCAATCTTAGAATGAAAGGGTAGTAGCTTAGCAATTATGGGTCAATTCATTTCTTACCTTAAGACCAGAAAGATGACCTCTAAGGGTTATCTCTATCATCTAGTTTGGGTTAAGAATTCAAGCTCTGAAACCCCAACTCTTGAGTCAGTTCCAGTTAATGGGTTCCCAGAAGTGTTCCCAAACGATCTTTCCAGAGTTCCTCTCGAAAGGGAAATTGACTTTGGAATTGATCTCCTTCCATATACCCAGCCTATATTTATTCCTCCTTACAGAATGGCTCCAGCTGAGCTTAAGGAACTAAAAGAGTAATTGAAAGACCTTCTAGATAAGGGCTTCATCAGATCCACTATTTCCCCATGGGGTGCAGCACTAGTGTTGTTCGTGAAAAAGAAATATGGTTCTCTCAGAATGTGCATTGACTATAGACAGTTGAACAAAGTCACAATTAAGAATAAGTACCCTATCCCCAGGATTGATGACTTGTTTGACCAACTTCAGTGTGCTAGTCATTTTTTGATGATAGACCTCAGATCCGGTTATCATCAGCTTAGAGCCAGAGATAATAACATTCCAAAAATAGCCTTCAGAACTCGGTATGGTCACTATGAATTTGTAGTTCTGTCATTTGGACTAATCAATGTTCCTGTAACTTTCATGGATTTGATGAACAGAGTGTTCAAGCAGTACTTGGACTTGTTCGTTATTGTCTTTATTGATGATATCATCATTTACTCTAGGAATGAGGAGGAATATGCGAGTCATTTGAGAGTTGTTCTGCAAACTCTCAAAGACCGCAGTTATTCGCCAAATTTAGCAAGTGCGAGTTTTGGTTACAATAGGTTGCTTTCCTTGGGCATATAGTATCCAGCGAAGGGATCCAAGTAGATTCCCAGAAAATAGAGGCAGTGAAATAATGGCTCAGACCTACCTCTCTTATAGATATCAGAAGTTTCTTGGGTCTAGCGGGTTACTACAAAAGGTTCGTGGAAGGATTTTCATCTTTAGCCTCTCCATTTACTAAGTTGACTCAGAAAAAAGTCAAGTTTTAGTGGTCAGATGATTATGAGAAAAGCTTCGCAAAACTGAAGACTAGGTTAACTACAACTCCCATTTTCACTCTACCAGAGGGTTCAAATGGTTATGTTATCTATTGTGATGCATCCAGAGTCGGCCTAGGTTGTGTGTTGATGCAGCGAGATAAGGTTATAGCATATGCTTCTAGACAGCTTAAGGTGCATAAGAAGAACTATCCGACTCATGACCTCGAGCTTGCAGCAGTGGTGTTTGCACTCAAGATTTGGAGACACTACTTGTATGGTGCTTATGTAGATGTGTTCACAGACCATAAGAGCCTTCAGGATGTGTTCACCCAGAAAGAGTTGAATCTTCTCCAGAGAAGATGGCTTGAGTTCCTCAAGGATTATGCACACTCACGGCTTGCTCGTCTAGGAGTTCGTCTTATGAGCATATCAGACGGTGGTGTGACATTCAGAATGGGTCAGAATCTTCTTTGGTAGTAGAGGTTAAGGGAAACAAGACAGTGATCTGATATTGCTCGAACTCAAGGGTGCAGTCTATCAACAGAGAGTTGAGGTTTTCTCCCAAGGGGGAGATGGTGTGCTTCGCTACCGGGGTCGATTATATTTCCTAATGTGGGTGAGTTGAGACAGCAGATTCTTACAGAAGCCCATAACTCCAGGTATTCTATTCATCCAGGCACCACTAAGATGTACCGTGATCTGCGGGAAGTCTTTTGGTGGAATGGCATGAAGAGGGATATAGCCAACTTTGTGGCTAAGTTCCCCAATTATCAACACATCAGAAACCAGGAAGTATGACTCAAGAGATTGACATTCCTACTTGGAAGTGGGAAGTGATCAACATGGATTTCATTACAGGATTACCTCGTACTCGCAGACAACATAACTCCATTTGGGTGTAGTTGACAGAGTCACTAAATCTTTTCGCTTTTTGGCGGTAAAGACTATAAATTCGGCAGAGGACTATGCCAAGCTTTACATTAATGAAATAGTTTGGTTGCATATGGTTTCTTTGTATATTATCTCAGATTGAGGTCCTCAGTTTACCTCTCATTTCTGGAAGTCATTTCAGAAAAGTCTTGGTACTCAGGTTAATTTTAGCACAACATTTTATCCACAGATGGATGGTCAGGCAGAGCGTACCATTCAGACCTTAGAGGACATGTTGATAGCTTGTGTAATCGACTTCAAGGGTAGTTGGATGATCACCTCTCTCTTATAGAGTTCGCCTACAATAATAGTTATTATTCCAGCATTCGGATGGCCCCTTATAAGGCATTGTATGGGCGTAGATGTAGATCTCCAGTTGGTTGGTTTGAAGTGGGCGAAGCAGCCTTGATAAGACCAGATTCAGTTCATGATGCTATGGATAAAGTGTAACTCATTAAAGATAGACTTAAGCCAGCATAGAGTCGCTAGAAGTCTTATGCAGATGTAAGGAGAAGGGAACTAGAGTTCCAAGTTGACGATTGGGTTTTCTTGAAAGTGTCGCCTATGAAAGGGGTGATGAAATTTGGCAAGAAAGGAAAGCTCAGTCCTAGATATGTAGGCTCTTACAAGATCTTGAAAAGGATTGGTAAAGTGGCTTATGAGTTTGAGTTGCCAACAGAACTAGCAGCAGTGCATCTGGTTTTCCACATTTTGCTGTTGAAGAAGTGTGTGGGTGATCTAGCATCTATTGTACCCTTAGAAAGTGTGGCTGTGAAGGATAGTCTCACTTATGAAGAGGTACCAGTTGAAATCCTTGATCGTCAGGTTCGAAGGTTAAGAAACAAGAAAGTCGCTTCAGTCAAGGTTTTATGGAGGAGGCAGTCCGTAGAAGGAGCTACTTGGGAAGCAGAAGCAGCCATGAAAGCCAAGTATCCTCACCTTTTCCCTTTCGATTCCATTCTAGCTTGAGGTAATAGTTCCTATTCAGTTTTTTTTTCCAGTTATTCATTTGCAGTTTTAGTCTTAGTATCATGTTCCTTCAGTTTGTACTTGCATTTTCAGCGTATTTGCATGTTTTTGGAACTTAGTTCAGTCATAAATCAATTTCCAGTGTTTTGTGGTAGGGTTGTAGCTCTTTCCCTTCATTTCAGCTAGTTTAGTCTTTATTCAAGGATAAATTTTTCCAATGGGGAGATTATGTAACACCCCTTATACGAAAACAGACCTTAAAATAGATTTCCAGAAGTTGCAGGTGTAACTCACGGATGCCACCCACGGACTGTAGAGTGACCCACGGCCTGTGCTGGTCATCTGTGGCTCGCATTAGCAACCTCCCCCAAAACTAATCCCCGAAATTTGTCTAAGGGTTGACCAACAGCCGGACCCACAGACCGTGGTCCGCATCTGTGAATTAGACCCCAAGAAACAAGCCTCTAGTACTGATCGATGGTTGACCAGCACGGACCGTCAGTCGATTGACGGTCTGTCTGTCCCATCCATCGATCACTCCGACAACAGTTAAGTCGGGGGTCTTTTGGTCTTTTCCTATTTCGTTGGACCCCTAAACTACGTCGTTTTAACCCTACACTACGTGTGGTTAGTTTTAGCCTAGAAACATAACTAGAACTTACCTAAGTCAAATCTTTCATCAAAACTTAGCAAATTAGAACCCTGGAGAGAAAAAAGAGGCGACAAAACCCCAGTTCAAGAACGCAACAAGGTTCCATCAATTTCAGCCTCGAAATTAAAAGATTTCTCCGTGAAATTCGTCACCAGGTAAGTGGGATTTCTCTAGTGGGTTCCTTTCACCCATTAGGTCCCTAGAATTCAGTCAGATTCTTGATTCCCTTATTATAACTAGACCTAGGGTTTACCATGAATTAGTTATGTACATGTTCCAAATCACATTATCACGTTATTACTTCGTTTCTAGCATGAATTTTAAAATCCTAGCTATGTATTTCTTCAGTTTTTGAATTACACAAGCTAGGTTAGATATTTCAGTTATTTCAGATATACATGCCTCAGTTTTTGAATGTGTCATTATCAATATATTAATGTTCATTCTCCGTTTGGATGTCAGTTTGAGTTATCCAGTATATTACAGTAATTCAGTCATAATGGGTTAATCATTTAATCTATTGGGAGTAGCATAATATCGAGTTGGACTAGGGTCAGTCACCCATACAGTTCCAGAACTACGAGCCACGTAGGTTGTAAGTCCCTTATGTGGGCATCATTTTAGTGATCACGTCAGCATGCCTCTACATCTTTGGCCGGGTGTATTGGGTCCTCTCGATGGGGTGTATACATCGGACTCCACAGTTAGCTTATGTGGTTTTATTAATCGGTTATTAGTAGCTCCACGATTCGATTAGACTCATCAGATTGACCACATTTCAAGATAGTCGATTTCCTCAAAGATGTTATAAATTTGGTCGTTGCATTCAATTAACTCAGTATTCAGTATCTATATCATGTTTAGATTATACTCTTGCTTTATTGCTTGTTCAGTTATATGTTTATTTCAGCTTTACTATATCCTGCATGCTCAGTACCTTTCAAGTACTAACGCATACTCTGCGCTACATCTTCTCGTGATGTAGGTTCAGGTTCTCATAATTCAAATCACGCTTAGATCAGTTTCCGATCTCCAATTCAGCAGCATCAGTGGTAAGTCCTCATTCTTTGAAGACAATAGTCATGTTATCCTTCAGTTTTTCAGTCGTTTAGTTTCAGTTTTGCTAGATTTAGCTGGGGCATGTCCCAGCACTTCTAGTCAGTTAGAGGCTATTTTCAGACATAGTTAGATTCAGCTTAGTATTTGAGTTTGATATTTCTTTTGTATTAAACTCTCAGATTTGATATATTCAGTTTTAGTATATGGGCACTCCCCATCATTTCAGATTTACTTATGATTAGCTTCCGCATCAGTTATTATTATTCTTAGTATGCTCATGTCATGCCAGCGGGGTTAGCTTGGGATCACTTGTGATTCTAGGCCCCGTGTCCGCGTCCAGGGGGTAGCCTCGGTGCGTAACAATTAGTTAGCATAGATAAGCTTTGTTAGCTATATTTTAACACCACATTCTTTTGTAGGTAGTTCGTAAACAAACGTGTATTTCTTCAACAATTTCTACTCAATAGAAACTACAGAGAATTTTATCATTCTATCAATTATCTTATCTTGTAACATTTATAAACTATTGTATTTCACTACATTTAAAATATGTAATAAAACACCCCTATTTATAATACTAACAATTAAAGTAAAATTGGACTAGGAACCTCTTTAACTAACAAATCCAAAATAAACATAAATAAGTAAATACCATAAATAACAAATCCTAAACAACTTAGGATTCTTACTTCAGATTTGAATTATTATTCAACATTCTCCCATAATTCAAAGTTGTATATTCTTACCTTTTTTTCCCCATTATTGTTGAATTGGAGAACTTCTCTTTAATCTTCAATTATTGGAGTACTTCTCTTCAATCTTCAAATTGTTGGAGTAATTCTCTTCAATTCTCATTTATTTTTTTCTTGGTTTTGTTGGAGCACCTTCTCTCCAACTTTTAAGTGTTTAAGCAATTTTTCTTCAACTCACAATATTTTTTCTCTTGATTGTGTTGGAACACTTCTCTCCAACTTTCAAGTGTTGGAGCACTTTCTCCCCAACTCACGATACTTTTTCTGTTGGTTGTGTTGGAGTACTTGTCTTCAACTTCCAAGTTTGACACCCTTCCCACCAACTTTTTTTTTTTTGTATTTTTTGTTGTTGTTGTTGTTGGAGCATTTTCTCTCCAATTTTCGTTAATGTCCTTCCCATCATTTTTTTTTTGTTTTTGGTGTTGGAAAGACAAAATCAAAAAATTGTAAACTCCATTAAGCACAAACTATGAATAGTCTTTTATTTTTGGATTGAATTTTTGTTATATCTAATTTCATTTTTGATACATATATATGTAAAGAATCCTTTTTTTTTACTTTTGGTACGACCCCTTTTTCATGTTTCTTGATTTTATTTGTGGGATAAGTTTATTTAACTTTCAAAAGATTGTTTTTAATTGGTTTCTTTCTATATCTAGTTTCATTCTTGATGTGTGTGTGTGCACGTGTGTAAAAGAATCCATTTTTCCTTTTGGTACGACCTTTTTTTCAAAGTTCTTGATTTTATTAGTGGGATGAATTTATTTGAGTTTCAAGAGATTATTTTTTTTTATTGGTTTCTTGATAGAATTTGAGCTTTGGGGTTTTATGTGTTCATAGTTGGATTTTGACTTTTTTTTTTGTTAATAGGATATATATATATATATATATATATAAAGTTAAGTTACAGGAGGCCCATTGCGTGCAACTGGGTTAGCATTGTTTTGGGCTTGTGGTAGCCCAGTATCTACAAAATTACAAACGTTAGATTCCCTAACATACATAGTTCCTAGGATGTCATTTCAAATAACGCTACTCGCATACATAGAAGGAACTATCAAAAACTTGGGTTTTCCAAAAGCAGTGCACTTTAGGCCTTTCTTACTTAGCAGATGAGCGACTTTGTTTTGCTCCCTGAATATGTGA
Source organism: Solanum pinnatisectum (assembly GCA_035578085.1). Classification (NCBI taxonomy): domain Eukaryota; kingdom Viridiplantae; phylum Streptophyta; class Magnoliopsida; order Solanales; family Solanaceae; genus Solanum; species Solanum pinnatisectum. Next base: position 18,870,308 of record CM069077.1, read on the forward strand.
GCTGGTGAAGTTTTCCCAATTCTTCCATCAGAGACCTACATTCAAAAATCAAGTTGTTAAAAAAGGGGTTCTTTGTATGAAACATATTTATTACTTCCAAGGAATCGAGACTAATATCAAGAGGGGCCAGATTGTTTATGCTGGACATGATCAGGCCTTGTCTGAGGGCCCTGAGCTTTGCGCAAGTAAGGGGGTGGTATTGCCTTCGTTAGAGGTGAAGCCGATGACCTAGTTGATTTTGCTTGTTTCCTTGGATAGCTATAGATACATTATTTTTTTTTGGCAATTCTGATACTTATTCCCCCCTCCCCCCCTTTCCCCGATTCAATTGAGTGATTTCTTTTTGCAGAAAATTAAGTTTTTTATTCAATTGAGTGATTTATTTTTTTTTGCAGAAAATTAAGTTATTTGATTCATTTGAGTGATATATTTATAAAATTAAGTCTTTTTATTCATTTGAATGATTAATTTTTTTGCAGAAAATTAATTTTGATTCATTTGAGTAATTTTTTTTTTTTGCAGAATATGAAGATTTTTTATTCATTCAAGTGAATTTTTGGGACCTCGTTTACTATGACTCATAGGACCTTAAATTGTATTTAGACACTTGACTGATCAAATTATAACAGTAATAACGCTCATAGAAAACATAATCAATATGATTGATGATAACATCAGTGATGATGCCAATGAAAAGTCGTTGGTGGTTTTAAACTAGGAAAAATGAAGTAGGAACAAGAGGAAGTTTGTATCTGAGCTTTCTCTAGGAACTCCTACTGATTCACCTATGTCGTCTCTTACGGAGTTTCCAAGATACGAATTACTAGAGGAAGCACATATTTTTAGATTGACCCATTGAAGGGGTGGTGTCCTCAATTTGATGAGGAACAAAAAGTGGAAACACACCAGATATAGATTGGAAGGATACGATAACTACTCAACTGCTGGAGGTTTTTACCAAAATTTATCCATAATTTTTCAGAGCGCAGTCAAAAGAATTGCCAAGGGTGGATACAGTGAGGAAATTGCTAAAATGGTGACCTTTATCATGGAAGCAAAGAAGTTGTCTCAAATGTTGTTGATGGTGCCTTGGCTTTATTGAGTAGGAAAAAGATTTTAGATATCAGAAGACATGTTGTATTTGCAGATTCACCAAGCTTGGTTGATTACACATTGTTGGAGATGGTATGTGTGCTGAAGGAGGTTAAGCCAACTTTGTCAGTTGTAAGAGCAACATGGTGAGCGTTAATATTGGACTTGAACCTGGTACATGCATGTACAATGGAAGGTTATCATCTGGTTGAGTTATGCAGTCAAGACGATAGCTCGTCTGATATGAATCTTTCCTAATCAAAGACTGAGGCTATGAGAATACTAAGCTAAACATGGATAAACAGTAATTGTGAAAACCTTTTACCCCAATTGCTTAAATATTGCAATCTAAATTTTTGTTACTAGTGCAGCCCCTCAAGAACTTGTGTCTAAAAATTCACATATTTGTCAAGCTATAAAAGGAAAAAGAAGTTCCATACCTCTTCCAAAAATAGATGTTGCAACAGTTTTAGAATACAAATTGGGGGCTAGTCAAGAGGTCCTAAATTCCAAAAAAGATTTCCATAGGCGAAAAACATATCAATTTGAGAAGAACTGCAAAAGTCGTACGGGTAAAAAAATTAAGACAAATATTACTGTTTGGAGCAGATTGGTTTTGGACAAAAAACTGAACTCATCTTCTTCTAGTGCACCGAAGAAGTGTTCTTGCTCTAAAGTATACGCTTCGGTTAAATGCAATCAACATTTAGCAAAAGCAAGTTCTACTAGTCCATGTCATTCCTTATCCATTGAACTTGCAAGTGACACCTCCAAAATGCCACATATATATGCACGATAATGTAAGTGAAAGTAATCTGAATTCGTTAGTCATGGAGCTTAAGTCCAACATAAAAACCCCAAACAATACAACTATTTCTTTTGCAGTGTCAAATTATTAAGCTGGTATCCCATATGATGAGTCTCTAGGAAATATGTCCCTCAAAATGAGAGAGATGAAGTTATATTGTTGCGAACTTTCCTTTTGAAGATACTCCAGAAAGAGCTCCAAGGGTGGGCTGATTGGGCAAATGAAAGGGTAATGCAGGCTACTTAAAGGCTTGACAGGGAGCTTAAAATGCTAAGGAAAGAAAAAGAAGAAGCCGAAAAAGTTCACCCAAAAGTGCATATGTTGGAGGAAAACACTAGGAAGAGGATTATGTAGATGGAGCAAGCGCTGGTAAATACTAATTTCATGATTGAAACAACTAATTCCCATCAGAGGTGGATCTATTAAGGGTTGAGTGGGGTGCCACGTCATCCATAAATTTCGACGAAAACTCTATATATACATATGTATATATACAATATTTATATAAATATTTAATGTGTCACCCAAAGAACTAAACTGGCATATGGTGTCATGGTAGGAGGATGATTTGATGAGGCTAATATCGCGTGTTCAAATCTTGTTAGCATCTATTATTTTTTTGAAAATTGTTGCACGCTTTTGTAAAGAAAAAAAGGCTACAGGCACATTCTTTTAAAAAAAAAAAGCTACATGAATGTTTTTTCAAGGAAAAAACAGCCTGACACGTTTTTTAATTAATTTTTCATAATTGTTGTTGACTTAAATTAAATTAGTTAAATTATTACTCCTTTGACTTTTCTTTTATTTGATTAAACAAATAAAAGTGTTCTCTTTCTCTTCAACTAAAACCCTTCTTTCTCCAAATTTCAACTTCTCCAAAGTCTTCATTGGCCCATTACGAACCTAGGTCCCTTGCTATCGTTGCTGCCCGCTGTGGCTAAGCCTCATAGGCCTGCTTGTTGTTGGGTGCTGTTGTTTTCAACTTTCTTCATCCATCAACAACCTTTTATAGATTGTAAGTTTGTAATTCTATTTTTGTAAGATTTTTTTATTTCTATTTCTTGAGTTTTTTAAAATTTTAATGAGTGATGATTGATTTCATATTAGACAAGAATTTTGAATTTACTTTGATATTCTAAATTTCTGATGAACATTGTAAGAACATTATTAGTCATATGATATAAACCACATTAATTAGAATAAACTATGACTTACCCTATTAAATTTGAATTAATTGTGAGTTGAATTGAATTTTAATTTTTGTAGGAAAGTGTTCTAGTTTTGTGAATTGAGATGGATAAATTTCTTGCGAAATTTAATCATTCTCAAGCAAGTTCTAGTACGAATGTCAATCGTTCTCATCTTATAGATTATCTTAATTTGGATTCACTTGAAGTTGATCCAGAAAAAAGAATATCAATTGCTCACAATAACCCTCGAATAAAGGATGAAGTGAGTAAACATTATATTCAAAAAGAGCCTTGTCAACCTCACATGGATTCATATCCTCAACGAGTGAGTTTTTTCACAAAAAGTGGTTTTAGCAGTTAAAATAGGGTACTTGAAAGGTTCCGTAAACATGTTGGTGATGTGAATAGCATTCATGACAAATGTTTCAACAAGATGCTAGATTTGTCAAATCATCATCAACCAATTCAAGTTGTTCTGGACAAGCATTCTCAAAAGTTAAAAAATGAGTATCGAATGTGTTTGGAAGCCTCAATTGATGTGTCAAGACTTCTTTTGCAATATGGATTATCTTTTTGAGGTCATGATGAAAGTGAATTTTCAACAAATCAAGGCTTCTTTCTAGGATTTTTGCGATGACACGGGGACAAACATCCAGATGTGAGAAAAGTGATATTAGAAAATGCTCCACGAAATGATACTTTGACTTGTCCTATGGTTCAAAAAGATATTGTCAATGCTTGTGCAAAAGAAATGTTGAAAACAATAATTGGGGACTTGAATGAAGATTACTATGATATATTAGTTGATGAGTCAAAAGACATCTCTCACAAAGAACAAATGCATCTTGTTTTGCATTTTGTTAATAAGAATAGTGAAGTAGTTGAACGATTTATCGGTCTTGTTCATGTTAGTGATACATTGGCATGTTCATTAAAGAAAGAAATTTATTCTTTGCTTTTCGTTCACTCATTAAGTCCATCCAAAATACGCGGACAAGGTTATAATGGGGCAAGTAATATGAAATAAGAGATAAATAGGCTCAAAACTTTGATTATGAAAGATATTCACCGGCATATTACATTCATTGTTTTGCTCATCAATGACAACTAACACTTGTGGCTATTGCTAAAACATATTTGGATGTTGAAGACTTTTTTGATCATGTTAGTAATGTGTTGAATGTTGTTGGAGGATCATACAAGCGTCGAGACTTACTCCGTGATCACCAAGGCAAAAAGTTAGAGCAATTATTTTTGAATCCGGTGAAGTTTACAAAGGTTAAAGATTACATCAAGAACGTGAGCTTCAAAGACCAGGTGATACTTGTTGGGGATCACATTTCATCTCATCTATTGTTCATGTTCTTGAAGTGATAGAACTTGAAGAGTCCACATCAAGTGATAGAAATCAAGCGGAGTATCTTTTAACAAAGATTAAAATATTTAAATTTATTTTTGTGCTTCACTTGATCTTGAAAGTGTTAGCAATGTCAAATGAGTTGAGTAAGATTTTACAAAAAAAAAAAAGATCAAGATATTGTTAATGTCGTGGAGTTTCTTAATATTATGAAGAAAAGATTGCAAGATATAAGGGAAAATGGATGGAAATCTTTGTTGGATGATGTTTTCTCATTTTGTGGTTTGCATGATATCTTGAATCCCAAGTTTGATGAGTCTTATTTTCTCAGAAAGTCAAAACGTAAGTGTTCGGGTGTTATTTATGCACACCACTTGTGTGTTGAAGTCTTTTTGGTTGTCATTGACGTGCAACTTCAAGAGCTTAATGACCATTTTGATGTAGTGAGTAGTGATTTGCTTCTTGGGATGGGTAGCTTGAATCCGGTCAATTCTTTCTCTAATTTTGACAAAAGTAAAATCATGACTTTAGCAAAGTGTTATCCAAGTGAGTTTGATGATGGAAAAATCTGAGATTTGATCTACCAACTCGATACTTTCATTATTCATATGCGAAGTGGTAAATTAAATTCTCCAACTTGCAGCGAATTCGTGATTTGGCGATGGCATTGGTTGAAGCAAATCTTGTGGAGACTTATTCACTTGTTTATTTACTTGTAAAGTTGACTTTGATTTTACTTATTGCTACGGCAACTGTGGAGAGAACATTTTCATCAATGAAGCACATAAAAAATGAAGTGTGGAATAACATTGGTAATCAATATTTAAATGACTGTCTAGTGTATTACATAGAGCGTGATGAAATTTACAAATGTTAGTAAGATGTCATTATCGATCGTTTCAGATTATGAAAACTCATCGAGGAGAATTATAAATGAATAATGAATATTTATAATATTAGGAATAATATTGAAAGTTTTAAATTTGTTAACTTCATGCTTTTAGTGTAGAGTGTGATTTGTAATATATGTATACGTAAGTTTTCATCTTATTATTCATATTATTGATTGATTTATCATATATATCGAAAAGACGAATAATCTAATCAAATGTAAAGTTAATTTAATCTATGAGTCTATTTGGCACCTTGAGACTCTAAATTCTGGATTCACCTCTGACTTTCGTCTTAACACTTTTGAGATGGATAATGTTGGACTAAAAATGGATAGGGGGGCCTAATGCTCTCTACCGGTGTGCATGCTATGAACATGAAAAATACTTTAGCAAGGGAGCAGGAGGCAATAAAGAACTGTCAAGCAGCGAACGTGGAGAAACACTCATTTGAGAAGGATCTATCTACTATCAAGCAAGAAAAGACTTCGTTACAACAGCAGCAAGAGAAAGCCAATAAGGTCGTGGGCCAATTTGAGGTCCTATTGAAGCAGGAGGAATGGGTGAAACAAAGGTTTCTACAGCAAGCTGATTCTTTGAAAACAGAAAAAGAACAACTATGTGTTCAGGAAAAAGTGCGGCGAGATAATTTTAGAGAGAAGGTAGAGAGAAGCATGCAAAAGTATAAAGGAGAAATCCAAAAGTGTGAGAGTTAAATCTCTTCGTTGAGATTTCAATATGAAAGATAAAAAAATAGAAACGATTAAACGAAACATTTTTCAAATGACAAAGGGTTTAGTAGCCTATGCAGAAAGTTCTAGCTCTGATACCAATTTGAAGGAAAATATTTTATTTATAAACTTTTGTATTTTACTACATTGAAAATATCTAATAAGACACCCATATTTATAATACTAACAATCAAAGTAAACTAGGATTAGAATCCTCTTTAACTATTTCCTCTGTCCCTAATTATTTATCCACTTTTGAATTGACATACATATTAAGAAAACAATGATTGATATAGTGAGTTTACCATTTTACCTCTATTAATTATGAAGTTGATGAATTAAAAATTTAAGATTTTCAAGAAGTTCTACATTTTTCAAAGTAATTAATGAGGGCATAATAGGTAAAAAAAAATTATCATTTCTTGATGTGTCAAAATAGACAAGTAAAAAAAAAAAATTAGACAAGTAATTAGGAACAGATGGAGTAACAAATTCTAATTAAACATAAATAAGTAGATAAGGTAAATAACAAATTCTAAACAATTTAGGGTTCCTACTCCAACTTTGAATTATTATTTCAACAGTTTTATTTTTGAAGAAAATATTTGGAATAATGTTCATGTTTGACGTACTTAAATACAACTTCGAAAATAAGTTGAAATACATGTTATAAGTTGTTTTTAAAATTTAAAATACAACTTCAAGTTGGATTTGAATTTATAGTCAAACACTAATCTTCAAATAAATTTAAAACTACTCCAAAATAAATAAATAATTTATTATAGATCAATTTAGTGTAGTAGTGCCACAATAAAATCATAATTTCTTTTACCAAATTTTTTGAATATGCTTATTTGAAAAACAAATTTGAAAAATAATTATCGTTAAAATAATTACTAAATAATCAACATTTTGTGCTTAATTAATACTTCAAAAGTAAAATAAAATACAATACTTTTTTAACTTCTAAAAATAACTTCCTCCATTATTCAAAACTACTTCCTTACGTTCTTTTTTAGTTGTCGTGATTTTCCTTTTTAGAGTTAAATAATAACAATTTAATTAACATTTCACGATATATTTTTTTATCATATTGTTATGTAAAAAATTATAATTTATAATATTTTCGTTCAGATTTGAATATCTAAATTCTTAGCTGTTTAGAATATTAAATTAATTAAATTAATATAATTTAATTTAACTTTAAAAATTAATCAAAATTAAAAATGAACCGAATGAGTAATTTTATTTCTTAAGGGCTTTAGCCAACCACGTCAACTTTCTAAAATAAACACGTTTTTTTTTTCTTTTTAACATTTTTGACTTCCAAAGCTTTTGGCCAAACAAGCTGATAGCTATCAGAAGTATTTTGGGGGGGCTTTTAATCACTTCCCAAATTTTCAACTATAGTCGCTGCTGCTACCATGGCAACTCATAGCAATTTGAAGAATGCCTTGATTGCGTTTCTTGCTCCACTTCCCTCTTTACTTTTCTATCTATCTTTTCTTCGCCATTACCATGAAGATAATCCACTCTACAATTGGTGTTACCACCACCCTCTTCTGTTTGCTAATGTCTTGTTTTTCCTCAATGTCAATATCCTCTTCTATGCCATTGGTTATCTCCAATCTAGTCACTGGGTAATTTATACTTTTTTTTTTTAGATTAACTAATTTCAGTGATGAGTTTCTTGTTAGATTTGATTTGGGTTTTTGTTGAAATATGGTAATTTGATTTGTATTCCAAATTTACTAGGCTAAGTCGATTTTTGAAGTTGTATTTTATAATTTGTAAGCAAAAAGTGCTATTATTCTATTCTAACTAGAGGCGACTATTATTTATTAATATTAGTATTGATTTGATGAATTGGGTTATTGTTGGAACTTGATTTTCAGATGATAGATTTGTACTGGACTGTGATTCCAGTAATGTTAGTGCATTTCTATGCAAATCATCCGTTGGCGCAGTATAATGTGTGGAGGTCTAAGGTGGTTATTCTTTTAACTTGGATTTGGAGTATAAGACTTACTCATAACTACTTCCGTCGCGAGAATTGGCAATGGGGACACAGGCAAGATTGGAGATTTACAGATATGAGCCACCAGTATGGCAAGAACTGGTGGTGGATCTCTTTCTTTGTTGTTTATTTCTCTCAGCAGGTGATTCTTTATCTGTTTGATTAAATGCCCTAATGAATTCAGTACCTTGGTTCTTTTCTGTAAGCTTATTTATACTAATGGCTAGAAACTGTGTAAGCCTATAAACAACAGATCAGCAAGCAGTCAACAATTTATTGTTAAAATGAAACACACAATTTATTCGTGAACTATTCATTCAGAATTGAGGACATTGTTTAGAATATGTATGATCATTTATGCAACTTCACTCAATGTCCGGCTTCTATTCTTAGTAATTTTGTGGTGCAATGAGCAGAGTCCCATTCATAAAAATTCTAGGGGACATAACCCATATTACTAACTAGAGAAAGGATTTATCGACTGACTTTAATGCCTACGAATATTGCCTGTTTTAGAATTTTCCTTCCCTTTGATATAGCATATCTAATTGCTTTCATATGTTGTTGTGTTGTCTTCAAGTGCTCAATCAAGCCATAAAAGAGTATGCCTCACAAACAAGAAATGCATTCTAAGTTCTTCCCTCAAAGTTTTTGCTGTTCAGATGATACCATCTCTAGTTTTGATACCACTCACTTTAGTTAGTATTTTCTGCTTGCGCGACCATCTAAACAAAAACATTGTTTGCTCAAAAGCATGGTACTGGTAAAGATCATACCATGTTGCATTTTCACTGAAGGACCAACCTTCTTGGCCTTCACCAAGCATTAGCAAACAGCTTTCCAAGCATTTTCGACAGCAAATTTATTGTTTGAATTAATTGTGTAAAATCAAGTCTGGTTGCTGTAATATCTCGAAATGTGACAAATTGAATTTGCAGTTGGTCTGGTGGTGGAACAGAGAGACATTAGTGACTCCTTTTATCATCCTCTATGGTTTTATTTATTTTTGACATGGTTTTGCAGATTTTCCTGATCGGTATATGCCTGCCTATGTATGTTGTCTACTCTGAAGACAAGCCATGGAATATCTGGGATTTCATTGCTGTATTCATCTGCTTGTCTGCCATTATAATTGCTTATTATGCAGATACAGAGCTCTACAATTTTGTGAGCAGAAATCAGAAACTAAAAGAGCTTGGCAAGCCAATGGTTCCCAATCTTGATGAAGGCCTCTGGAGGTATTCACGACATCCAAACTATTTTGGAGAGCAGTTATGGTGGTGGGGACTCTTCCTATTTGCCTGGAACTTGGGTCAGACTTGGACTTTTGTTGGTGCACTCGCTAATAGCTTGTGTCTTGCACATGTCACTGTGCTTGTTGAGAATAGGATGCTTAAGCAAGCCTACAGAGCTGAAGCATACAAGCTCTACCAGAGGACAACATCTGTGTGGATACCATGGTTCAAGTCATCCGCAAAAGGGAAAGATAAGGAAACTTGAGTCTATTTTCAATCTCTTTGGTGTCTTCCTTTGTTAAATGTCCACGATAAGATCTAGAACTATTGAATAAGTAATCTACTAATGTGCGTTTTAATTATGTATCTTGTACAATTCATTTGCTTGCAACTGCCCCGTGTCATTCATCCAATAGCCTGAAAGCTTGCTAAGAAGAAACAAAAATATGAGGATTGTTCTCCAGAAACATGCATAATACATGTAAGAAGGTAGGAAGAAATCAGACCAACTGAATCCAGATATCTCAACATGTTTTATATGTTGAAGGGAGTTCGAAGAATGGACAAAAGCAACAACCTAATCACTTGCATATATGTTTAAACTATCATCTCGATACACTTGTAGTTTAGTCCAGCGTAGAATTGAGAATTGTCCCTACTTCTTGCTCACTGTACTTTCTGATGTTGTTTCTCAATCCAAGACATGTCTCTTCCTTCCTTCCAATTTGATTTGCATCAAATTTGCAACTGTTAGTAAGCCTGACATACAAAAAAATGAATATTTCTGTAATTCTCTCATCAGAATAGCGACAAGAGAATAATGTTAAACCTTGAATCTCTTGAGATCATACTAATAGGGAGAGAGCTCAAGAACTTTAAGGTTTGAGCTCATGATTTGTTACTGATGGCAGAGTCATAGGCAAAGAAGTGCTTCTTACATATAACTCCCAAGCTGGTTGTAGTAGTAAGTAGATAATATGATGAAGTTGTCTTGGTAGAAATATGACCTGTTTTACTGATCTTACAGATTTCTTCCTTCTAGTATCAGTGTCCTTAACAACACATGAAATTTCATAGCTTGGGCTTAAATCTTTTTCCGATACTTCCAGGAGAACTGTCAATGGAAAGAAAAGCAAACAATATAGAAAGAAATTTGTTGAATTTTCCATGGCTACACTTAAGATAAAGCTTGATTTAGTAGAAGCATTGAAGATAGTCTTGACTCTTGGCCTGGAGAGTTGGGACTTTAGTTCTGTCTTCTGCAGCAATTTATGAATAAGTTCAATCAAATATTCAAGAGTCTTATTCCTGTTTACTTGCAACTAAAAGAACATTCTTACTTCAGTTTGCTTACAACTAATTCTTTTAAAAATCTTAGTTCAGTTGTTGGGGAAGCATGAGATCTTGAGAATGTAATCTTGATATTCCGTCAACCATTTCTCATGCTGAACAGATTTATTATGAGAGATCAGGATTTATGTTTGCAATAGAAGGGTCTTTTCTTTATGAACTTGTTATGGAGTTTTTTTTTTTTTTTGTTTTTTTATCAAAAGAAAAGATAAGGCACATTGCTCATGTGGAGTTTGTACAGTTCATCGAAAATATTTATGTAAAAAAAAGAACCCTGTATATATAGCCGTGTTTTTAATAGCAGTCATCAATCAATAACAAGTACATCTAGTCTAATCTCTAGAAGTGGAATGTACATGAAATTTGGGCTACGAATTAAACTATGCCTACAAAATTGAAAATAACTAGTTGCAACTCTATGCCTTGTCTTCTATACAGTTTGCAGAAACTCCTTCTGGTGTAGCTGTTCCTTTGTTAGCGTTGAGGTAGCATCTGGAAACTTCAAGAACAGCAGCTACAAAGGCCAAGGAAGCAAGAAAAGCAATGTAAGCATTCTTCCAAATCCCGACGTCCATCATCTGCAAACCTTTGAAACAATTGAGAATTCCCATTATAATAGTACCATAACCAGTGCACCAGTGATAGATATTCCAATGCACCCTATATTTGTGTTCCTTTGATGGCCGTAGACGATGAGCTAACACTTGTAATGTTGCAAGCACTAAAAGTGCACCACCAATGTACCTATGACAAGTGTGTTGTTTAACTGAAGAAGATTGTCTCCCAAGATAAAATCCCAAACCTCCACCAGCAATACCAAGAAAATAAGCTATACTTTGACAATAAATATGTAGATTGAACCACAAAGCTGGATAGTACTCTTGTAATGGTAGATATCTCAATCTAGCAAGAACAACACCTAGTGGCATCATCATTCCCCAACTAACCGCATTGATAATACCATGAGCAATCTTTATCTTAGACCTTGAATTTAGTTTTACATTATGACTACTTATAGCCACAGTTTTCCCAGAATGGAAATTTAAAGTCCCAAAAGATCTCAAGTTATCTCCTGACATGCCATGACTTCCTGGTGTATCATCATCTTGTAGTGGTCCTTCTTGCCAAACATGATTCACAACATTGCTTCCATTCATAGGTAGCTCAAACCTCGCAAAGATGATGACTTGTCCATTGATATTCTGGGCTGAAACATCATGAACCGTAAAGCTCAAGTCACCTTTCACAAGGGTGGTTCCATAGGTGTTGATAGGTGACGTATATGCTTCGAGAGTACCATCAGAACGTTGTAATGCAACAAAAGCTTGCGAGCCGATCATCCCTGTAGATGTTGGATTTATAGCCCAAGCAAGCCATCTTCCGTGCTGCCTTTCAGACTTCCTAAAGGCGATATCGACAGTACGAGAAGGCACGTCGTAATTCCAGTGAATAAAAGAATTCAAAGTATGAAGATGGCTGCATGAATCGTAGGATTTTCCATGGAACTGGAAATTGGAGCAGTTGGTTCGAGCATATGAGGAGAGGAACCATAGGGAGAAAAAGAAGAAAAAAACCAACACGTTATTAGAGTATGCCATAAAGTACGTATAGTTAATTTCTTATGATGAGAGGGTGGTGTATTTATAATATGCGAACAAATCCAATTTAGGGATGAACTAGGTTAGTTAAATTTGGAAATTACCGGGGATTAGGATCTATTTTTTTTTTTATTTATAATCCCATTATGAGTGGGAATAGTAAACCTTAACCTTTTTTCGTTAAGATTAGTACTAATTTTGTCGTGAAACATAAGGTAATTTTTTTAAATCCAAATTAGGGATGAACTTGGTTAGTAAAATTTTGAAGTTACTCAATTTGGTAGGGATTAGGATCTATTATAATGCCGTGAATTAATCCCATTTATGGATGGACTACGCTATACTAAAATTTGGAAGTGAATCACATTATGAATGGGAATAGGAAAACTCACTTATATAAAAATATGGGAAAATTATATGAAATAGCAAACTATTAATTCAAATTAAATGTTATAGTCATAGTTTATTTTAATTGTAATCCGCAGCAAATATCCCCTTTTTTTGCCATCTGATTCGATATACAATTAGCCATTTTCGGTATACAATTAGCCGTTTTATACATTTCGGTATAAAATGAATAAAATGTGTTTGTGTTTGTATAAAGCGAGAGAAAAGTGTATATACAAATACACATACATATATTTTCGTCTTATACACTTATAATTATACAAATACAGATCTTATTATACAAATTACAATGTATAAATGAATTTATACAAAACTGAACAATTTGTATAAAACTGGATGTTTGTAGCGAATTATACAAATCAAAAGCTCCATAGCAATCATAAAATTTGCTATGGAGCGCAATTATGGAAACTATAGCTATAACATACAAATATGATATTTATGTTTGCTATATGTGAAAGTTGCTCTAAGAAAATATTAGTAATACTACTACTATCGTTCTCTACTATAGAGATGTATAAGATGTATCGATTTATGAATAAGTAAGAAAATAGTATTAGATAGTTGGATCATTTAATCAAATATGTTCATCCAATAGAGTGAAAGAGTACGTGCTTTCTAAGTTGTAAAAAATAATGCATATACGGATTGTGTTAAACAATATGTAGGATACAATAGAAAAATCACATATAAATTAGGATTTATGTGGATAAATTTATAACTTCTTGCCAAACTAAGAGGTATGAAGATTTTACTGGGAATATTTATTTGAGAATGTTCATTGATATTCCAAAAAGAATAAAATTGGGGTTAGGATATGACCCATTTTTAGTTTATTTAAAGATAATTACAATACAATGTATTTGAGTGATTTAATTTATAAAAGAGCAATTTCAAATATATACAATGAAGTAATTAGTTTACAATAAATATAGTCATGTTTTTATTTACATAAAAAATAGCAAAAATCGTAGAAAGTGTACACTAACTATATAACATAACTTGCCAAAAGTCATAGAAAGTATACACTAAATATACAATATATCTCACCTCTATACATGAGTGATACACTTACATTATGATAACTCAAAAGTTGAATATAGATTAATTATATGTAAAATATACACCGACTATACATGAAATATACACTAACTATTCAATCTCGATAAATTCAAAATTACCTCTAAACGGTCCCAAATTTTAGATATGAAATCCTCTCGATGTTTCAAGTCTTTATGAAGAATAAGAAGAAGAAGAAGATACAGAAAAAGGAGGGAGGGGAGGGGTCATTAATGGGGAAATTGAAAGGAGGAAGAAGAAGAAGATTTTGGCAAATTTCAATAATTTTAGAAATATGGCTTTATTTTTGCTGAAGCAAATGGCCGAATGACTATTTTGCATAATTTTCCCTTTATATATAAAATAGTAAGTAGATCGAAGTATAAATTCTATATATAATCAAGACATAATTACATCCTAATATAGTCCATAAAATTACGTTATATAATTTAGCTAAGGTGTTCGATGCTTATTTGAATTGGTCAAAGGAGGAGTTTAAGGCCCTAAAGAACTGTCATGGCCACAGCCCCCTCTCGACTTCCAAAAAATTACAAAGTAATTAGTATTAAATGATAGATTTTGATGAATCCAATTCAACACAACAAGAACTATCTCAAAATTTCTTCCACAACTTCAAAATCGAAAATTACAAACGTGATTATAGTAGTGAAATTTCAAGAGCAAACTGTCAACAACGTTCAAAATACTTCCTAATCAAGTTCTGTTTTGGTTCATGATGTCTCATCAATTGGGATGATAGGTCATCACACTAGATCTACCTCTCCACAAATTTTCAGAAGATTCTATTTATTTTATAGAAATCAACTGGTGAAGTTTGACTAAATTTTGATTTGTATAATAGTGTATAAAATCAAAATATTATTGTATTTGAGCGTATAAATATATCTTATAATATTGTATAATTTTGTATATTGGCACTTGGAATATTGTATATCAAGTTTTAAAATAATTTTTTTTAAAATAAAATGAGTCTCGTATATTATTGTATACCGGTTATATATATATTTTATACTGAATTATGTTTTGTATAGTATTGTATATTTAGATATATATTACTATATGCCGAATTGTATTTTGTATATCATTGTATATCGAATATATATTAATATATACCGGATATATGTCAATTTATATTTTTAAAAATGTATAACTTAACTAACAATTCTGTCTCATACACTCACGTACACATACACGCATACACGCACGTACACACACGCACACACACTTCTGTGTGTATGAACTATAATTTGCTCATTTGATAAAATTGTTTAAGATCAAAAAACTTTTAAGATTTTCATAAGAAAACATAAAATTTTATATATGCCCTTGCTAGATGGGTATAGTGGACCTGCAAATCAGGTCTCGGTTGAGGCATATCGACCCAGAAATATAAGTGGCTACTTGAATCCGGCCAATCTGATATATATGGTCCCGCCTTTAGTTGTCAGTTCCGTGCGTCTTTATGTAATCAATCTTACTTTGGCTCTATTGGTACGAAGGATAAATGATACTCTAATTCATTTAAAATAATTAATCTTAAAATAATCTGTTTCTCCATCAAACGAGTTCATAATACATTTCTTTTGGAATTCACTAAAGAAAAAAGTGTCTTCATATAAATAAAACACAAAACGTACTACAGGACTATTTTTTCACTTCTTTTTTTGGCCCACGACAATTAAGAAAATGAATTTTGTGGGGAAAAATAAAGGAGGAGGAGAGATTTGAATATCTAGAGGTGGATATAAAAGAATACTTTTGTGTAGACTTCCAATCTTTGATATCCTTGGTCTCTATCATCATCTTTATAAATTTCTAGCTTCTTCTATTTTTATTTGTTCAATATATTAAAAATAATTATTCATTTTTACTTATCTAGTTTAGAGATAATTTACCTATTTTTCTATTATTAATTATTATTCATTTTCAGACATTTAGTTCACTTATTAGTAAAATTATTATTTTATTTCTTATTACTTGTTAAAGGGCATATCAAGTCAAATATGAACAACTAAACATGGACGAACCGTCTCATTCAATGGCATTTATGGATAGGTCAATGAACTTGTTAAAATGTAGTATATGTTCCCTAAATTTCAATTGTTTGTATTAGGAGCTAGATGGTCTAAATTTCACATAAATTGTCATTATCCTTTGCATGGTCCCTAATTGTTTTAGGTAGATTTTGTTGAATAATATTTGTTCCAGGCGTGTAGCACGAAACTTCCAAGCTTTTTTAGTGAAAGCTTGATGGTCCACTCATTGTCCACGTCTATTTAGAGTTTGTAAACTCTATTTTTGAATATATTTTTTTTAAAAAAAAAAGACTGTTTGTTTTGATATATTCTCTCAGTTTCATTTTGTTTGACGTTTTTTTTAATTAAGTTGTTAAAAAACAATGACATATTTTTCAATAAAAATATTTTGTAGCTACACAAATTATACATATGGCGCTTTTATGTCCAAAGATTTCAAAAGTTTTACATATAACGTACCATACAAATTTATCATAAATTTTTAAAAAAGTAATTATTTTCAGTGGCATATCTAGGATTTTGAGATGATGGGTGCACTGTTATAAAAAGGTTGATCTATGATAAAAATTTGATCGGTTCGACATTTAAGTTTTTACTACTGAAAACCGTTAAAATTTTAAAATTATAGGTCTAAAATTAATTAATTAATTAATTATATATATATATACACACACACACACACACCAATTACCACTTAGAGAAGTGTTATCTAATTTTAGAAAGATAAATATAAAATTCAAATTTCTAACCTCGTGGAGAGAGGTGCACTCAGTCATAATTGCATTATGTGATACTTCAAGTGTGGGTTCACACATCTATATTTCAATATTTTTTTAAAATTATAACACTACTATATATGATCTCGGGAGGGGACCAAGGGTTCACGTGAACCCGGTGACCCCCCCTTAGATATGCCTCTGATTACTTTTTATATTAAACTTTGTGTCAAGTCAAATTACGTCTAACAAAGTAAACGGAGAGAGTAATATTTGTCCAAGAAAAGTATATGTTCTTTATAAGTTTTCCCACAGCTCAAACAAAATTGAGTTTTAAATTCTTATTGGAAAAATAGCTGAAACCAATAATTTTGTTGCAAATTCAAACTCAGTTTTTTGCAAACTTTTGAAGCAAACGGCACTAAACAACTCAAGGTTTCACATCGTCTTTTGGTGATACACAATGCAGGGTCCCTACTTGCATTAGCTAAAATCTCTTCAATTTTATTTGTTGTCGTTGAACATAATGTCATACAGTCCTAAATTCAATTGAAAAAAAAAAAAACAAACTAGTCAAAGAAAGGACGTGTTCCATGCCCCACTTCTTTAATATTTTCATTGTAGTCAAGACAATTATATTAAATGCATGTAAGTAAATTCTGTTGTGGCTTTTAAGAACCCAAAGGGTCACAACTCTTGATGAAGCAATAAACTGCCCAACTGCTTTTTCAAAGTTTCAATTACAAGTTAATCATATCAACAGGTAAAAATCAATCCGCAATTGTAAATTCATTACATCATATATTTTTTTTTCTTCATCAGGTATCCGATTAAATTCAGATATTTGAATCAAAAAGTCTCATATTGGTGAAGAAACACTCCCTAACAAAGTGATTTCAATTTCATACCTATAGGCTATATGTCTCAAACTCAGAAACTTTTTCTTGTGTGGTACATAAGTAAAAAATATTACCCTAAAACGCTCATTTATAAATGATCTAGACAAATAATATGGAATGTGGAGTTAGGGCAGGGGATGTGAGCAGGGGCGACTCAACATAATTGGAGGCCTAAAGCGAAATTTTAATTTGAGGCCTAAAATATAAACAAACTTTGTATACGTATTTATTAAAAATTTATTTTTTTTATACTATTTCGATGAAAATTATTAGTATTTAATGTTGTTTTTTCAGTTATTGATTTTAGGTAAAATTTTATCTACTCAATATTGAAAAACATCCTTTCAGTGAGGTAATTATTATTATATGAATTGTTAACATAATTTTATAAGTAAAGTTGACAAATATTAAATAAAGATAAGCGTTAGAACCATAGAATCTGATTCAAGAAGATGATGACTTGATTTACCCCATTTCTGTATGTTTGTTGTAATGCTTGAAACGAAATAAAAAAGAATTTGTAATTCTCTTTGTTCAACACTCTTCACTATTAATTTTTATTTTTAACAAAGGACAACATATGTTAAACTAAGTAAAATAATATCTTTTTTTAAAAAATATACTTTTCATCATAAATAATCAAATTTTTTTATAAAAATTTTAACTCATAATTTATTTTTGATAAAAATTTGGGAGCGTAAGACATAAGCCTTATTTTACAAAGGCAAGAGCCAGCCCTGGGTGTGAGGTAGCAGGGATAGGGATTATGAGGGTAGGGATGAAGATAAAGTGTGCTGGACGATAAAGATGACACCATCACTATGGAATACCATTTACCGAACTTATTTTTCATACTTCCATTAACTCACGTTCCTTCTTTTTTCTGTTTTAGTGATTTATATATATCCTTGAAAAATTTTGATCAAGTGAACCTGAGAAAATTTCTCCGTACCGAATACTTGCCGTGTCTCCGTACAAAAGATAAATTCTGAGGTCCTTTTGTTCAAAGAAGTAATGTAGTTGGACCTATTAACTTTCCTCTCTAGCCTGATAAGTGATAACTCAATGCAATTGTAATTAAATTTCTCTTCACCTAATCTCAACTTATATATCTTATCCCTATCTCTTTATTTTATTTTATTTTATGTTTCATTATTTGACTGGAGATGAATTTAACATTTTGATAAGTAGTGACAATATAAAATGAAATAAAACACTGTCTAGAAGCAAAAATAGGACAAGCACAGTGAAGTGTGAAAAAGCAAAACAGGAGTAGGGCATGACCATCCCACTACAGTGAAAAAAGATGATGTGTTTGAAGAAAGTGGTGGACAAGAAAGTAACGTAACCTAAATTCTACATGGTAAAAGAGTAGAGTGCGCAAGTTGACGTTTATACATAAATGGACAGAGCTCCTTTCCATTGTTTTCGTCACCTCATTGGCATTATCTTAAATATGTACAGTAAATTATACTCCCTCCATCCCATTTTATATGTTACAATTTTATTTTGCACTTACATTAAGAAATGATGTAACTCTATCCTTCTACCCTTATTTAATTTTTTTGGAACTCGAATTTTCAATCCATGAATATGAATTAATTTATTTTGATTATTTAATTTAACCAATGAACATGAATCATTTACTTAGCTTTTCTAAGTTGGTCAAATGTATATTTTAAAGGGTAAAAAAGGAACAATATGGTAGTTTATGCATTGATTTTATGAAATGACAAGTATTATGAACCAACTATTTATAAAAAAGAATGACATATAATTTTTTTACTGTCTAATTTATTGTTGTCAAAATTTGCAATTATTAGTTTCAATATACCGGCATAAAATGGAAACAACAAAGGTGGCGTGAATCCGAGTATATATAATGTCAAAGCATGTTTAGACACATAGTTGGATATATAAAAGAATTTGAAAGCATGTTTTAAACCCATAGTTGGACAAGGAATAACAAATTAATCAAATAGGTCCCCATTTTTTTTTAATCTTCTTCCGTACCTTAGCATGGAGTGCAACCGTACTTTTACACCTACACACTTTCAAGTTTATAAATTCTTACCCACCTATCACCTTTTCTTTATTCACAACTCAACAAATATCCAATATATCTCCTTCCCCATTTTGCTCCAAATAAACAAGTTTTCCAGTAGTAATTTTAAGCTCCATTTCTGTTCAATATACTTACAAAATTGAATACTTAGTAATTATGGAGCATCCTCAGTACTATGCACCGTACCGTATTGCGAACTCATCATCTCTAGGATTTCCTCTGGGCACTGCCTTTCTTTTGGTTGCTGTTTTCAGTCTGAGTGGCATATTTTCTTGCTGCTATCACTGGCACAGAATCCGATTGCTTCGTCGACGCGCAGACCTTGAAGCCGGCGATGATCCTGCTTCCTTCAAATATAAACTCAATTATAATATGGTAAGGAATTTACTCAATTATGTGTTACATTTTCAGAATTCCATTCATATATTGGGGGGTAATGTTTAGTTGTTATGACAAGTTACGTGTTTTATTTTTAAGATAACATATTTCCTCTAGATACTTTTAGATGATTTGAAAGTGTAAAATTGTTACTTATGGTGTCCGTGTATGTTAGTTAAACTCTAATTTAACTATTTAAGACCTATTTTTTAAGTCGTTGCGTAATCTTTTTTTCCTTAAATCTAATTACGTGGAAATGCTGTTTGATGATTGAACTTTTACACTATTCAATTATGTACTTTACCCGAGTTTAGTGCAAAAATAAAGTTGAGTTTTTTGGAGGAACAAAAAATTCATAGTATTTAGTGAATTTACTAGAGTTTTGTAAAGTAATACTTTTATACATAAATCCAATTAAACAGAGTCTTCCTTTTTTTTTTTTTTTTTTCTTTTCTTTTCTTTGGTTTCCTTTCGGAGTTCGGAGCCCACATTGGGATCGCGCATTGCAGGGCTCATTTGGAGGTGGCGCTCCAAACAGGATTTTCTCCATATCCAGGGCTCAAACCCGAGACCTCTGGTTAAGAGTGAAACACTCCCACCAGTGCACCACAACTCATGTTGGTTGCAATGTCTTCTTGAATAACACCTTATGTGATATATTCATCTAACTAGACACTAATGTCTAATTTATTTGTTTTGTCAAAAAATAACTCTGTTTTTTCTCTGTTTTTCAGAGTGAGAAGCAGAACCAAAGCCAAAGCATGCCTGCAGTGTTAATGCCAGGTGATGAAGTTCCAAAATTCATAGCATTGCCATGTCCATGTCAGCCTCCCCGACCGGAAAAGGTGGCTGAAGAGGTGCAGCTGCCGCCTTCGCCTTCGCCTCCACCCCCTAAGCCAATTCGTATGGTAGTCGGATTACTTTTGTAGCACTGATTTTAGAACATTGGTATAGATTGAATTGTGGTTCTACCAAATTACCAAGTTTTTTATTTGTCATTAAGCCATTTGTCTAATGTCTGCTATAAAGTGATTCGTTCAGTGCAAGCTCAACTAAAACTTCCCAAAATCACAACTAAAATTTTTGCACAGAGTGACGTTGGTAAGTTCAACGTATGTACGTTTAGGTTCAGGACCAAAAGTCTCCATTTCTTTTGTAACATTAAAGATTAATTTTTTTTGTTAACAAGTATACATCAAGGATTAAAATATCCTACTCTCAAGAATTGTAAGTTTGGAATCCTTGACAAACAAATTAGTTTGGTCGTATTAATTTATGTATTGAACATTAAATTCAAAAATGAAATTTGTGATTTAAAACAAGTTAAGATGTCAACTTTTGTATGACTGATTTAAAAAAAAATACCACATAAATTAAGTTAGCATATAGTCATAGATTCTCAAAAAAAAAAAAAAAATAGAAAATCAGATTCTCCATTGAAATTTCAAAATTTATGATCATATATTTTCAAAATTTCACTCTTTTTTGAAAAACATAAAACATGACGTATATTCATAAGTTCTAAACACATTTTAAAAACACGAGTTAATATCTCAAATGGTTACTCAACTTTGAATTATTCACTTAGAAAGTCACTTAACTTTGAGTTGTTCACTTAGAAAGTCACTCAGCTTTGAGTTGTTCACTTAGAAAGTCACTCAGCTTTATTTTATAACTCAAAAGTCATTCAGTTATTGATGTTTCACTTAGAAAGTTACTCAACTATTGATATTTCACTTAGAAAGTCACTCAATCAACTTATAAAATTTTATTGAAATTTTATTTCTATGTTAAACTATTCTTTTTAAAGAAATAATAAGATATTTATTTTAATTATTTTGTTAATCCGAATATTTAATTATAATTTTTTTGAAAAACATACCGTAGCAATTGACCCCAAAAAAAAACTTTTTCCGTTTTAGCAAATATAACTGGAGTTAAACATGTTAAAAAATGATCCAAAAAAGAAAAAGAAGTTGAAATTGATAAGAAATAATAATAAAAAAAAAAAACGCAGCACAATGCCTTTTTTTTTTTAAAAAAAAAAAAAAGAAGATAGGTATAAAGAAAAATTATACTTCAACAAAATTTAATAAAATAATTAAAATAAGCAACTTATAATTTTTTTGTATTCGGCCAAATTTAATCAAAATTTCATTTAAAAATAATTGGATGACTTTATAAGTAAAATATCAATAGTTGAGTGACTTTCTAAGTGAAATATCATTAGTTGAGTGACTTTTGGGTTATAAAACAAAGTTGAATGACTTTCGAAGTGAACAACTCAAAGTTGAGTGTGACTTTCTAAGTGAACTTTTCAAAGTTGAGTGACCATCCGAGATATTAACTCCAAGAACACTCATAAGTTAGGCACAAAATTATCATTGTTTTAATGAACTAGATAATACATATTCTAAAATCACAACACAATATTTTAATTTAAAAAAAGCAATCACTAGCTACTACAATTCAACAAATTACAAGTAGCTAGTTACGAAGATTCATAAATGAATAAAAGAAGAAAGTATTCTTTAATATAATGTTTTCACATTCTACGAATTATTTATTCCACGATAAGCATACATTTCTTGATCAGATGACCAAAGGGGTCCTAGAATTGAAGAAGTATTATATTACTGTAAAAGCAAATGAAACAATCTTCTTTATGTATCTCAAGAAGACAAAGAACTCCAAAATTGAGTTTTTCACCATGTACTCTACAGGGTCCCTACTAAGGTAGAATTTGTCGATGAATATATAATATCATATGTGAAAAGACGTGTTCCATGTCCCAGTTATTTAATATTTTCACATGTTAGAGGGGAACACTAAATTAAATGTCACCAATTTCTGTTGCGTCCTTTACGTACCCAAAGGGTCACAAATTTTGAAGGAGACGTAAAATATCTTTTCTCTTCCTTTTTTTATTTGTTTACTTTGCTTTAGTTTATTCACACTATTTTATTTTCTTTTTAGTTGCTTTGAAGACAAAATAGCACATTTTATATCATTTTACCTATTAAAGTGATAAATATTATGACATGTTTAAATCACAAGTTTTATCAATTTTATAACTATACAAATATTATGATATGTTTAAAACTCAAATAAGTCATTTTAAGTCTTAATTACAACTATTTAGGGTACTTATACTTGATAGTATCAAAATATAACAATACTTGACCAATTCTAGCCAAATAATAGGAAGAGTAAGAGATTAGGTTCCACAGTTCCCTTTTCTCTCTCACACACACAAACAAACACACCCAAAGTTGTAAACTCCATTACAAATTTTATTGACAACCATTAAAGGGTTTCAAGACTTTTGAATTCCAAAATTTGATTATGTGAAATTGTTATTTATATGAATCGGGTGTTGTTGCAAATGATTGAGATCTTTTAATTTTGAGATAGTTTGGTAAAGATTAGAGTAATTCATAGAAATTTCAGACGGAATCTTGAGAGTAAGATGAACAATAAATTATGAGTATGTATTTTGTATATCGGGTGTATATTGTTTGTATGGCCAATAATATATATACATGCCATGCAAACAAACAAATATATACAATAACATAATTGTATGTTTTTTTGTAAGCCAATTGTATATTTTTAACCAAATCATATATTTTGTAAAAAAAAAAAAAATTACTATAACTTAATTTTCGGAAAACAATTCTTTCACTATAAATCCGATAATCAGGTCTCTAATTTTATATCTCCAGGTGCGTGTCCCCAAATAATCTTCATTATTTTACTTAAACTACATGCTAAATCAAATTATATTACATAAATTAAAACAAAATTATAAGACACATGAGTTTTCCAACTATAGGTTAATCATGTTTGAAAGCAAAATCAATTATTTGCAATGGATATTACATCAAATTTTACAGGCCCTATGTCTAACTAGTGTTATCCTATTGTACGTTGCACAATCTTACCATATATCATGAAAATACGTCTAAATAGTCCCACCAAACAATCATTTTATCAATTTAGGCGAAAGCGCGCAACTTCACTCTTGAGTTACTGAACATTTGTTCTTTTCAATTTAATCGAAAGCACAAATAAATCTGACGTTTGGCCAAATTTATATAGCGCATGTATAACTACTACATAGGCTGTATCACTACATCAGAAATAATCAGCGACAAGTAATTAACGGCAATAATTGTCACTAAATATGTACTTTAAGCAGCAATTAGCACTTTTTGTATATGTGCCTAAAGCCTTTAGCGACATTGGATCTAATGACAATTAACTAATGCCGGTAAAGACTTTAACACTCTTTGTTAATGTGTATATTTATCGGCGCTAAAAGATATTTTTGTGGTATGTAGATTTTTTTTCTTAATATTAATTTAGTCATGATTACTTGATATATATTCCTTCCTTTTTTATTTGCATGATTTTGATTACAAACTCCAATTCATATAATGTTACACTCATTATACAAACGTCTTGTTCCATTTGCTATTATTCAACTGATACTATTTGTACCTAATTAAAAAGAATAAAGGACTGTACCCTTTGTCAGTGAGACATCACAAAAAATTATTCTACGGTACTTGTTCATGTACTGCCGTTTGTACAACTATATAAAAATCTAAACAGAAAACAAATTATATTAAGTAGCATAAATGGACTACAATTATTTTAGTTTTAATATTATATTGTCCGTACATGTCTCAAAGTTTTGTACAATAATATCTGAAATAAAATAAAAACGAATCAGACACTTGGCAATTCTCTCACAACAAAACGATTCTCAAATAATCGAAACCTGGTACTCAAAAAATGAAATAATTAAACAAAATCAGAACAGGAATCAAAGAACAACAGATCATTTATTTTAATTTGTTTCCGGTGGACAAATAAGTGTTAGTGAATTATTGTTATACGATTGAGAAGAGGGAAAAAAAGGAGGGTTGTCCCTTATGTAAAAAATAATTAAATATAATTAAATATACTTTGATGAAAATGTTAGGACTTTTAAATTTCATTATAACAAATAAATATATATAGTCGAACATGTTGAGTAACCTAAAACGGCTAAAAGATAGCTCGAAATTGATTAATGTAGCTTTTTTTTTTAAATCTCTTACTAATTATTTATTAATTTAAACATTTAAATGCTAAATTTGAAAGCTAATTATGAGCCTAATTGAATTGACTTAAAAGTTCGTCAAACCTATTTTAAATCATTTTTAGCTTTGGAGAGTGTTTGGTAAGTTAAAAATAACTTAAATTAAGTTTAAAATGACTTAAAAAGGTTAAAAACCAAAAATAGAACTTTCCCTATTTTTTATTTGTTGACTTAAAAATTATTTAAGTTTGATTTTTTATTTTTATGACTTAAAAATTATTTTATTAAGCCAATCTAAACGGGCTTTCAAGTGTTGCTTAGAAGAAAAAAATTGTCTGTTAGGGTATTCTAAAGTCTAAACACTTGCATTTTGACTCAAAAATTTACGCAAAATCAGATTTGTGATGCGAATCGTTTATCTCTATAAGGAGGGTGCATTTGAGGTGCGACAGAAGAGATGCCACAATTGGTATTTTTTAATCAAATGCTCTTTAGATTTTTATTTTTTTTCGAAATAAAACAAACCTCGAAACCACATTCATAAAAAAGATATGATTATGCATCTCTCTAAGCTGCACAACCACTTTAGATCGTTCTATCCATGTTTGAAAAATGATCCCCTCACCCGCTCGGCCTTTTAATGCTTTACTTCATAATTTCTCAAAAACTACAAACGTATTCATGTGTGAATTTTAAATTTGTTAGGGTTTGAAAGGAATGAAGGAATTGATAGACTAGTAGTAAATAATAAGATAGTGAAAATATAAATATCTAAAGAAAGTGCAGAACGCAAGTTGAATGAGGGTGATTGCTTTCCAGTTTTCGCCAGCTGAATGGCATTTTCCAAATTTTAGCTTTTCAAACACCAGCAAATTTTAAAGTTAGTTTCAACAAAATTTGGAAAATTCTTCTCCCCATCCCATTATTTACTTTAGTACTAGTGTCCCTTTTCTTTTCTTTTTTTTGTGTGTGTACTATGACATCATCGTATCATCATTGTTATTATTATTTGTTTTTGTAAGTGTTGTATTATTTTGTTGTAGTTGACTCACAAAAGTATGAGTCGTATAAGAAATTAAATTTATCCATAATTCATCAAGAATGAAGAGTTTGAATCAATTTGAATAAACTTGTAAATATAAAGGAAAAGGAATATTAGAGATAAGGAGTTTATTAAGGTAGTTTGGTTGAGTAAGTGGAGAAGATTTCAGAATATATTGAAGGATACGGTGTTGTATTATAATTTCATCTAACATGTATTGATCTATAAGCTGCAAACTTTGATTGAGTTCAATACTCATATATATATATATATATATATATATCCATTTTAACACATCTAACTCTTACCAACCATCTCTCACAAGTAACACAAGTAATTCCTAAACCAGATATCTGAATCGCGTTGTCACTACATCAAAAATTATCTTTAACGACAATTGATTAACGATGATAGATTAATTGCCACTAAATATGTACATTTAGCGGTAAGTAGCACTCTTTGTATATGTCTCTAAAGCCTTTAGTGACATTGGATCCAATGACAATTAACTAATGTCGGTAAAGACTTTAATTTTTTGGTAATGTGTATATTTTTAGCTCTGTCACTGCCCTAATAGTTTAAAAGTGGAGAATATATTCTTCAAACCGCAGTTTGATGCTTCAAAATTATGTAATTTATTCCATAGCAAACAATCAAAAGAAGGCATATTTTATAATGCATAGGTTAGAATGGTTAGTATTAATTCCACTACACAAAAAAGAAGTAGGTCATATATAGAGAGATCATACTGGGCACCTAAGCAAATAGGACCCTCACCAACTTTCTCTTTCCGTACCTCGACCCGGACACCCAAACGTACCTTTACACGTACCCACACTATTTTATTTAATTCTATAAATACATACCCCAAAATCAAATCCCCATTCTTACAACTCACAATTCAATCTTTATTTTTTGTGCAACATTGGATGTGGGGAGGAAGAGTGATTAATAATACTTCATTAAGTTTTTGCAAAATAAGTAATGGAGAGTCCTCAATATTATGCACCACCCCAAATTGTGGATTCGTCGTCTCGTCCATCTCTAGGATTTCCTCTGGGGACTGCGCTTTTGTTGCTTGTCGTTTTCAGCTTGAGTGGTGTATTTTCTTGCTGCTATCATTGGGACAAAATACGTTCCCTACGACGTCGATCTCTCGCCGATATAGAAGCCGGAGACGACGATCCCAAACCCAAACACACCAACATGGTAAGATCGATCTCCTACATTTTCCATGAAAAAAGGGGGAAAATAACAATTTTGTTAGTTTTTATTAATTCTAAAAAAATATCATAATATTAAAAAAAGAAGATTAAGGTTGATAATTTAGAGGATATAATAAGTGCTAGGCAGGTTGAGTGATCTTTTAAATGATATATGCATAATTAAGTGATTTTTCCATTACAAAAATAAAATAAACATGAATAATTAATTGTTCTGTCATAGACCTTTGTGATCTGACTCTTTTGTCGAACTCCATATATAATAAAAGCTTAGTGTATCGAGCTGTCAATTATAAGCTTGTGCTATACTTAATTTGCTTATTCTGTGTTTTACAGAGTGAAAAGCAGAACCAATGCCAAAGCATGCCTGCAGTGTTGATGCCAGGTGATGTAGTTCCAAAATTCATAGCAATGCCTTGTCCATGTCAGCCGCCCATACCGGAAAAAGTAGTGGTAGAAGAGCAGAAGCCACCGCAGCCTCCTCCTCCTAAACCAGTTCGTATGGTAGTGGGATTACCTTTGTATTAATAAAAAGGGGATGATACCAACATGGGATGTGCTGAAGTGGTGAGATTGCTTGATGCTTAAATCAGAAATCTCGAGTTTGAGTTTTGAATATGGAGAAAATTCATTTGAAAGCATCACCATCAAATGGGTCTTATAGTGCGCGACTTGAATTTAATTGAAACTTCAATACGGATCGAAAAAAGAAAGAAAGTAAAAAGGGGTTGTTGTATGTATATATACCTGAGTACTTGAGTATATAAATTGAATTTTATTTCAACCATTCCCAATCTTTTCATTTGTAAATACCAATGAAAAATTTTTCAGTTCCCTGATTTGTGTATACTTCATCTATCTATCAAAAGTATTCTTAAACATTGTGTTATGGCATTCCTATAATTAGAGTAATAAGTTAATAAGGGGGTAAAATAAAAAAGTCAAAAGTTAAAAAATGTCAATTATATATATATGAAGATGTAGTTTTTTTTTCAAACAGGAGAAAAAATTGTTAAATTATGACATTTTTCGTTTTCCTTAGAGTTAATTTGAATAACTTTTAAAGCTAAATTGGATTAGTTTAACTCTATAATTTAAAATTTAAATAAAATATTAAGGAACTATATATAAAATACTCCTCACTTCGTCCGATTTTATGTGGCATTGTTTCCTTTAGTCCGTTCCAAAAAGAATATACTTTACTATGACTAGAAACAATTTTTAACTTTAAAACTTCTCTTTTACCCTTGATGAAATGATTAACAACCACACAAATATCTAACGACTAGACCAGAAGTTTCAAAAGTCTTCACATTTTTCTTAAACACCGTATCAAGTCAAATGATGTTACACAAAATAAGACAGAAGGAATATAAATTACTTTTTTCCTCATGTTAGTATGAAAACTGACACATAAATTGAAATCGAGAGAGTATTAAAAAGAATTTAACGTCAGCAGAATAAAATTCGTGGGATGCAAGTTTTAACTAAAATTTCTCAAAATGGTAGAAAAAGGACAAAATACGGTTCATGTGGCATATTTGTTACGGTATTAATAAAAACAATGGCAAATCAGCTTAAGATTTTGTTTATTTGATTTTACTTCTAAGTTGTGTTATGCACAAGTGACACAACTTCAAGTTAGTAAAGGAGATTAGTGCTTCTAAATGAAAAATAAAAATAACTAAACTTAGCAAAGTTATCTTACTCTATTTGACTGAAAACTAAATCCGTCTTGGTAATTTCAACGATTGAAACTTTTTTAGAAAACCATAATTTATGAATGACTACATAAATTTAGTTTCAACAATTAGACACATGAAGAGTGTAATAAATTTTTCAGAAAACCATAAACATTCCTCTTGCCCAAGTAGGAGACCCTAATTAAGTTGTGTGTTCAACGTTATCTTTAATTTAATATTAATTCAAATTTTTTTAAAAATTTTTTTATGTTAAATTAAAATCGAAACTAAGAAGTACTTCATCCGTTCACTTTTATTTGTCACTTATTTCTAAAATAGATTTTCATTTTCATTTGTCACTTTTGACATATTAAGAAAAAATAATTACTATTTTTTTAGTATTTTACCATCAGCATTAAATACTTATTTTCCAATACCTAATACTTAACATCATTTAATAGAAATACTTTGATCAAATACCTATAGCAATAATTATTTTCTTAATGGATGTGCAAATCAAATAATGAAAAATAAAAATAAATCGAGGGAGTATAAGAAATGAAGGAAAAGAAAGAGTTGACACATGAAGAGTTTATTCACCACTTTCCATCCATGACCTAATTTTCCTGTAGAATGAAAATATAGCAAAATCTCCCTTTGATGATGTATATATTCTTTTTTCTTCGTTTCCACCCAACACCACTTCCCCACCACTTACCCCAAATTCTACTGATTCCACCCTCTCTAATCATTTCTTTGTTTTTGTCATTTTTCTTCTTTTTCTTTCACTTTTTAATTCCTTTCCCCTTTCTCCATCACATTAGCACCTGCAGAAGGCGGATATAGTATTTTCACTCAAAGATACGAAAATAAAAATATAATATATATAATTTTATAATTGAAATTTTAAGGTAAATTTTGAACCTCATAGATTACGGAGTTATCTTTTATTTTGTGTTCAAGAGATTTAAAATCTATATATATACATTTTAAAAATTAATTATCTTATATATAAAATATGAGTTTTGTTGAACGGATTTGAGTGAACATTCTTTTGACCCCTAAATTTGCTCGAGCTAGATAGGATCAATGCAAACATTTCTTTCGGAGGTAATTTATACAAAAATCAAATTCCTGTGAATTTTTTATTTGTTTACTTATTCAGATTTTGAATCACATATTACTTATAACACAATGTCGCGATTTCTCATCCCCGATTTAGTTTACTTCTCTTTCGAATTGACCCTTCAATTCACGGAGAACCAATATAGTGATTTTTAGTTTCTCTCTATTCCCCAATTAGGTGCACTGTCTTTTTTTCTTTTCACCAAAATGTAACGTAGAGATCGAATTATATTCTCCATAATTATCATATTGTTTCTCGCATGTTTGGTAATCCGTAACTTTCAGTATACATGGACAGTGGCATATTATTCGGGCGATGCTTGTATTCATGTGAATCTATGCTTTCCTCTATATATCATGTATAATAATATTATATATGTGTATTCAATGTACTTTTTTAAATTAAGATTAGGAGTTCAAATTATATTCTACTCTTTCTTTTTTTAATCATTGAGTACACCTCTCTAAAGTGGTTATTGATATTACTTCTTGAGTTTTAATTAATTAAGTAGTAATAATGTTTTTGTTTGTTGTTTGATTTATTCTTTCAAAAAGTTTGAAGTCTCCCACATTGAAATCCCTATTTTTCTTTCATCCCATAGTATTTCTTTCTAAAAGTGGTAAATAATGTAGCTCAAATGGTTTGATTAGGGGATTTCATTATAAATGATTAAGTTCAAAATTCTTTGTTGGGATGACATTTGAATCGAGCTCGTCGCATAGAATTTGTGCTATGTGCATATAAAAGATAGCAACTATAGATTTATTTGTCATCAAAATTAGTGATTATGTAGCATAATTATACAGAATATAATTACCATCAAAAAAATAAATTAGAATTATTAATTGGTTCAATATTAATTAAAAAAAACTAGAGATTTTATACCTCGAATTCACTTATGTATATGACATAATTTGATTGCTTATGAAATCTAAGAAATAAATCTTAATGAAGATTTATGTTGTTTAAACAGACTATTTATTTAATTAAGTGGAAAAAACGTCATAATTTTGGAGAAGCAAATGGAAACTTTTCTGAATATATTTAACTAACTAATAATGTTAATGCTTCCGTAATGCCAGAGCTTCATAACCACTCAACCAAATAATTAATAATGGCAAAGGTTTCAAATCCAAATTAATTAAATGCTTGAAGAAAAGATTAGTAGTGAGATTATATTCCAACTGCCCAACTTGATTCCTTTTTAATGCTGAACCATATCAATTTGTCTCTTTATGCACTAAACGCCCATTATAAGATATGCTGCCCAATTAATTATCACTATTAGTTTTCATTAGTATTAAACTCTTTTATACTACTTTATTGTTCCTATTTATGTTGCAATACTTTTTTAAAAATCATTTCGAAAAAAAATGTCATATTTGTGGTTTAAGATTTACTTTAGATCGACCACAAATTTCTTCTTCTTTTTTTTTTCCTCATTCGTTGTTCGATACCTGCATTGAAGCTCAATTATTCCAAATTTGTGTCACGTAGGACTTCATTCAAGGGGAAACACTCTCTGTCAATGATTTTTCCATACCCAAAACTCGAACTCTTGGTCTCTGATCAAGAAAGGAACAACCCAAATTCTTTCTTTTATGTCTTTAACTTGTTGTTGTTAAGTTAAACAGTATCACATAAATTAAAATATTATTTTAAAACGCTGGGTGGATTGTTTAAAAGTACGGATGATAAGCAAAGTTGGTAGGGGTCCTTTTGGTGCAATAATTAATCACATGGAAGACGGACTTTTTTAAGGGACAGCTAGTAGTGGGTGACTAGTGATTATCTTTATCTTAATAATTAGGATGTAACCTTTGCTATCTTTTTGTTTTTATTATAATTAATCACAAAGAGTTAATTAAGTGTCTAAATCACATTTTACATCCAATCTTAAAATTAATTGTAAAGGTGCACTCATCTTCTAGATGAAAATTAAATAAACTATGAACTTTAATTTGGAGTTGTAGTGGAGTATTTAACTCAATGAAATTCTTTGTATGTTATTTCATGTAGAACCCATGTGTATATCTTAAAAGGGAAATAAATTAATTGTCTTGATTTTTGTTTTTTCTAGGTTTTCGATTTTATGTTCCTCTCTATTAGTAACTATTTTTAAAAAATTGGGAAAAATAATAATTTGAAAGCCTTTGACATCACGGGAGATGAAAGCTTAGGTGCATAGATGACTTTAAAAAATGGAAAAATTAATGAAGAGTGTTATAATGGATCAACGAGGAATTTTAGTGTAGTAAATTTGAATAACGTTATTTTTATTAAGTACTTATTTTTTTAATTTCTCATTCGATTCTGTGTTCGAAGCTCCGATTAAATATGAATTGCGCATTGTGTACTGATCGTTGATCTAAAATTCACCAAGAGTAATTACATAGTATTAAAAAACATATTATCAAAAATATTAAAGTTAACTTTAATCCATGGACAAATTTTGGGCATGGAACATGTGAAAGATGCATGACCAAAATGGAATAAATTTTAGCGCAAGGTGGAGTAAACAATAAGTGAAAAAGAAAGTAAAAATGCTGCAAGTAGCACGCAATCTCATGTGTACATATATGCCAAACTTGTTGCCAAAAGTGGCACTATTTCAGCCATATAGAACACAAGATATTGATGCTGATGGTATATTTTGTACGTAGCCAACATAAAGATAATAATATAATGAAGTAGCTACTCATAGGAGGCTAAAACCATTAACTTGTACGTACTTCCTCCATTGAGATTTATTCGTCTTATTATTTTTTTTGCCACATAACCTGTTTAATATTATAAGGTTAAAAGATATTTTAATATATTCAATATATTTTTAATTTAAAATTATAAAATTAATAAATCTTTATTATTTTATTGAACTTCATATATATATATATATATATATATATATATTAAATTAAAACCAGACAAATAAATTAAACATAAGGAAGTATTCTTAGTGGAAGTCCGTCGTTGCATATAAAAAGTTTGATTCACAATGTTTCTTTGTGTACTTAATTTAGTACTCCCTCTTATCCATTACTTTTCCAAGTTGCTCTTATGACTCACTCCGGATTCGGCGAATCACTTAAGCTCTCTCCGTTATGGTGTAGTTTGACTTGATACAGACTTTTGAAAATGAAATAATTTCTTTTTGAATTTTTTATCTAAAATAAATGATAGATGTTTGCATGATTATAGATTATTTTATTAAAGGTAAAATAAATATTTCAAAATTAAACTTGTTACTAAATATGGAAATGTGTAATTCTTTTTTAAATGGACTAAAAAAAGAGTTTGAAATAGAAATAGTACTTACTCACAATTTTTACATTTTAAAATTATATATTATCTATCAGAGTTTGGATAGGGCTTTCAACACATAGTCTAGGATAATAAGACGTTTTATCTTCAGCAATATGTAATAGAGAAATTCGACGTGAGATGTTTTGTATTGTTTTTTAAAAAAAAAAATCTTTTATCGAATAAAAACTCTTTACTGCTTCTGCCTCGAAAATGTAGACTTGGCCAAATTAACTTCATTAAAAATAATGTCTTTGTATTATAGTTTCTCTTACTTGCTTTATATGAGTTGTATACTAATTAAATATCATTATTCCGTGCCAATATTAACACAAATAATGCATGACGTGTGTTTTACATCAAACATCATGTGCTATTAAGTATTTAGAACCAATTGATTAAAACTGGTTTTAGTAATCAAAGAGTAAATCGTACTAGATTAGGGTTTCAATTAGTGGGGCATGCACATCCAATGATGAAATTAGGCAGAGGAGTGTTACGCTCATTAATCTAAATTATCTCTAATTTATTTCCTTTTGGGGAACCTTATGGACTGTTAAAGCGGTATGATTAGGATTTCCAATAGATAATATAATGTAAATAAAATCCTATACAATGTATGCTAATTAATGGCTGTAATTTCTACTTTGTTGCATTGCTCGAGATTCTAAAGGTTTTAGAATTGATTAGTGGTTACTTGAAGTAACAAGAAAGACAAGTCCAAAAGAAAAAAATATGATTAATATACATAGTCAGTGTAAGCAATTTTTTTATATTACTAGGTGACCTTTATCCATAGTAGATAATTTATTTTATTTTTAAGATTATAAAGTTAATATATTAAAGAAATTTATTTATAAATACTATATCTTTTAAGTGATCTGATTATGAAAAAATATTTTGCACCGGACTCCACATCAAGATTGTCTACTCTCCAATAAAGCAGTGTTATTTTTATTATGATTCTATATACATTTAAATAAAGTTGAGTCAGTTATTGTTGGAAAATGCTACTGGATTGATCTATTTATAAGGAGATGCTTGTTAGCCCATTAGCTTGTTTTTCTTCTGAAGCACTCTAAATATAACCTATAAATTTAAGATAAACAACATACACTTCAAGTTTAGGACTTAATTATGTATTTTTCAGTGAGTTTTCAAAATTTATCATTCGTTCCAGATTTTGGTCTCCGGTTGCATGAATCTGGCGCGTCCAGATACGTATATCTCAGATACATGAGGTCAAAATTAGATGTGATTTATTAAAGATACAGTGTATTCACGTGGATTCACATGTATATGACTCTCTGCTCTCCTCTCTCACTCTCCTCTTTGCATCTCTCTCGCTCATCTCCTTCCTATCTTACTCCCCTCCCCCCTCTCTTGCTCGCCTCTCTGTCTCTCTTCCGCTCACTTTTCTCCCTATGTATTTGTATTTCACAATGTTTTTGTTAGTAAAAATACATGTATCTAAGTGTATCTAACTTGAAATCTTGTAAGAAATTATTAATTAGTGAGACAATACGCAATTATTTCAAACTATAGGGAGAATCTATGGATAAATATGATAGGATTGTTTGTGTAAATGGATAATTTTTATAAATTTATCATCATGGCTAATGGTTTAACTTGTGATCAATTTTATATATGCATTTATCCAGACAAATATATTTTCCTCAATTGAACCAAAAAACAAAGGAAACTTACATAAATATACTATATTAAGAAAATATTTATCATTTAATAATAATATTTTTTTTCACTTGATCATTTTTAATACATATTACATAGAATAATTTATAAAATACATATAATACAAGTTTTATTGATGGATAATACATTTATTACACACTTTACCAGACATTTTAATATAATGTGTCAATTTCTTACCAAACAAGCATAATATATTTTAAAACAGTTATACATATATATTGCATAAATAATTCACTTTTAATACATTTTGCAGATTTATCATAGTATTGTTAAGTATTGCTATAAATGGTACTAAATAAAAATTATCGCTAAAATTAGTAATTACTTATTTAAAGGTACCATCCAAATAATTTTTCCAAAAAAAAAAAAATCAAAACAAAAAGGAAACAACACTCAAAAAGACACCCAGGCAAGCAGCTGCTGGGTTAAAAAATTAATCATTTTTGAGAGGTTAACATGATTTGTGTACGTTTTAATCATCTCACTATATTTATTAGTAGTACTATCTCCACCAAACAACATTAAATGAGTTAAACAAGTTATTATATTTAGTTCTATTTTTTGTGGGTTTTAAAGTGGCCTGGATCAAATCCTTCTGGGTCCATATAGATATTTCGTAAAGTGATCTAGTGCTGATGGGCTGATCCATGGCAGAAATTGTCAATACGGCCGACCCATCCTATCCTACTAATTCATACAGATTTGAAATTGACGAAGAAGTGGCCCATTTCATTTTTGTGTGAGACAAAAAATGGTCGGCCCAACCCACAAGTACGTGGGCTACGGGCTTTGTCGGGTCATCCCTCTTTTCTTAAAAGTATATTTTTTTATAATTTTTTAAATTAAATTATAATGTAAAAATATTATCATAAATATCGAAAAGACAATATTACATGGTGTTAGTGTTACTACTTATTAATCAAATACACGAACAAAATTATCTTTATAATATTTATTAAGTTTGATTTCAAGTAAAAGCATAAATAGCTAAATATAAATATTAACCTAATTGCTTTTCAATTATCATAAAAATACAAAAACTATGACAATATTTCATAGGCTATGACCTATGTTGTGAATCCCTAGAAATTTTAGGGAATTTTTATTTTATGTATTTCATATTTTACAAACATAATTTGTATTTAAATTGTAATATTTCAAACTTTAAACAGATTTTGAGTTTAGACTCTTGTTATTTTTAATACTCTATTTTATTATTATTTTTTAATTAATTTTTATTTGGCCCACGGGCCGGCCCTATCCATATTTCTCAAGTCCCACCAATCGGCAGGCTCATTCAGGTCGGACTAAAAAACTCTTTTCTTAAATGGGCTCCAAAAATCATAGCAAGCCCTATCAAATCACGGGTTAGGCCAGACCGGCCCAACAGACCTAGCCCATATTGACGGCTTTACATGGCAGTTTGAAAAGTACATGCATTTGTATCAAAAGAAACTAAAATTTTTATCATGGCAGAGGCACAACCAACCAAAGTTATGTGAGGCTCCATTCATTTTTTGACACGTGAATTGTGGACCCTTTCTTAAAGTAAAGACTAAAAAAAAATTAAAAGGAGAAAAATCTGTCAAAGATGACAGATCCCTATAAAAAGATTGTCTTAAATAAAATAAAAATATAACTAAAAGTTAATGGTGGGGTCTACATATATTAAATGCTCGCTTATAGCCAAGAGAAAAAGTTCTGGTTTCTTTTTCTCTTCTCCAAAGGAAAAAGAAGAATAACATTCAAACCATTTCTTCTCTTCTTTCTTCTAGATCGGAAATTTCATTAATATCAAGTTATATTAAAGACTAAGGGGTCGTTTGGTAGAGTGTATAAAAATAATACTCAATAGAGTGTATTAGAATGAAAGTATTAGTAATGCATGTATTAGTTATACTTGTATTAGTTATGCATAGATTATTTCTTATGCATTGTTTGGTTTGGTATATTAAAAATAGTATGCATTGTATAAAAATATTTATTTACAAAAGTATCCTTCACAATTATGGTGGAAAAGATGTAAAAGTACTTTTGAGGGGTAATTGGGTCTTTAACCATATTAATGCATGTATTAAATCTTTTGCATTACTAATACCTAGAAATCCATGGTATTAGTAATACACTCCTCAATACACAATAGAGTGTATAACTAATGCAAGCATTAATTATACATAGCATGAAAAAATGCACCAAACAAGAGATTACTAATACATATAATTAATTCATGCATTATTTTTGCTAATACACTCTACCAAACGACCCCTTAGGGCTCGTTTGGTGTAAGGGATAAGCATAAATAGTCCTTGGATAAAAAAATAGTCCTGCGATAAATTTAGATGTCTTGTTTGATTGACATTTTTGGGATAACTTATCCCATCACTATGTTATAAATGATGGGATAAGTTATCCCATATATATGGTGGGATAAGTTATCCCAGGATAACTAACCCCAGGATAGTTAATCCTGGGTTAACTAGTTCCCAACCAAACGACCCCTAAGTGTTCAATTTTTAGGGACAATGTTGCTGAAGGATACATAAAAGTCTACATAGATAATTGTGTCACACAATCTTGAGCATTCTGCATAAAATAAAATAATATTTTGCTTTCAAGTTGTGTATAAAATATTTATATATATGTATAATGAGGATTATTAATGAACAACTTCTCATTCTATTTAAAATTTTAGCAAAAAAATATCATTGTACAAATATAAATAATATTGAGAAACAAAGAGAGTAAAAGAAATAAGTTCATAGATCTATATATTTTGTAACTTTATTTGAATAAAATTTGAACGTCTCTAGAGAGTAAAAGATCAACAATAGTGTATTTTTGTTTTGGAGCTTTTACTTTGCTTTGTTTAGATAATATGCAAAGATCTTACTTAAGGTGGGAAAATAGTATTCTCTTTCCCTCCATTCTTATTGTACTATGTAAAAGTTTATCTTTATTTTAATTTTGTTTCATTTGATTTCATTTGCAAAGTACACCTATTGGCCTACAATTCACGTGTCAAAAAATGAATGGAGCCTCACACAATTTTGGTTGGTTGGACCTCTATCATGATAAAAAATTTCAAAAGAAACTTTCCGAAATAGTTAATATTTGACCTTTTTAGTTATACTTTTGCTAATTACAATTCATAGTTAAATTATTGTTTGATACTAAATGTATTGTTTTTTTCAAAGTTATTTTGAATATAAATACAATATCTAATACAATGCATTAATTGTGCAATATCTTTTTAAAAAGAAAATTTAGTATGATATCTCAATCTTTCGTGATTAATGGAATTAAGAAATCTCACTATCTTTTTCATAAAAAAAAGGATTGCACTAAAATATTTTTTCATCTTCATTAATTTTGTTGTATCACTAACTATTACTGGTACAATTTTGATACATAATTTTTTTTTTTTTTGTTATAGACTTTCTTTTCACTTGAATGTATTGATACGACATTGATATAAATGCATTCTGGTAATGAATGCACTATAGAAATATTCAAATACATTGATATAAATGCTTTTCGGTAATGAATACACTATAGAAATACTCAAATACATTGATATAAATGTATAATAGTGAACAAAAATACACTCATATACATGATACAAATGTGAAACAAGGAACTGATAGAGTGGAATACGTTGATACAAATTTATAACAAGTTGCAAGATACACAATACATTGATACAAAATGGAAAACAAGGAATAGATACATTTGATACATTGATACAAATGTGTAATCAATAGCAGATACAAACAAATACATTTGATACAATAATAGTGAATAAATACATGAATGCAATGCATATACATGTACACTGATACATGAATTGAATGCATATACGCGTGCATTTGATTAATTGAAAAGTCCTCAAATTTGCCTCAAATTTGCACTTAAAATTCGTCATATTCGAGATATGAACTCCTCGTGATATATTCAATCTTTAAAAGACATCACACATTAATTTTAGGAACAATTTCATAACACGTAATTTGAATTTTAAGCTTTAAAACTTACTTTCATGATTTACAATGAAGATTCGTAAAAATCATCTCAAGCTAATGATGACAACAATTTATCGAGAAAGAGAGGAAGCGCAGCATCGTTACGTTTGAATTTTTAAAAAATTCGAAAGAACAGTCCATAGAAGAAAAGAAGAAGAAACATAACCATACATGAAAGAGGAAAAAATGTGTTAATTTGAAGTTTACACTTATTTGGTGAGAGAAAAGAGGAAAAATAGATAATTTCTATTATATAGAAATGTGAAGCCCTGGACGAACAAGGGCAGTTTTGTCAATTTATTAAATTCCAAGCTTAATTTAAGTGTATATCGTGCATTGAGAGTATTGAACATTCCAGAAAAACCAGCCAAAAGTTATGTAATTCCCAATGTATCCACCATTAAGTTGTGGATTCCAATTGACACACGTGTACCAACACATTGAGAGGAGTAAAAGAAATCACAGCAAAGTTAAAACATGTACCCCATTTTTGATTCACTTCAAAAGTCTATACATTCAACACCACACATTTTTAAAAAAAATAATAATTAATTTCTCATTTGATTTTGTATATACGTATTAGAGTGTTATTAATTTGAATTCATATTTATTTTTTAATGTACTTATCACTTTTAATGAGATTTTTTTTCATATTCAAAATTTAAATTTGAGGTCTTTTAATCATTTCCTTTCTTAATGTGGTTCGGTCATGAAAATATAGTTTTTGTTTTATTAAAAAAATATATAGTTAAAGTCGTGTTTGGTCAAATTTTATAATATTTTTTTAAAAGGCATAATACATAAATATGTCATTTAACTTGGTTTCATTTGACATCAATGCCCTTCAATTTTGGATGTGCATAGTAGACGCATAAATTTGTATAGAATTGAACAAGTAGACACATGTGTCCTACTTGACGTCTTATGCAACGATATAATTAATGTCCTATGTGGCATTTTATGTGGCGTCCTACGTGAATTATGTCTCATATGACATGTGTATCTACTTGTTTAACTTTATATTAGTTTAAATGCTAACATGTGCACACTCAAACTTAAATGTCATAGATGTTAAGTGAGGTCAAGTTAAAAGATATATTTATATATCATATCTTTTTAAATATGGTCTCATTCCTCATTTTCTAAAAATTACTTGACTAATTTATCAGAGACACACAACCAAATTGCACTAAAAGAGTAATATATCAAAATAAAATAATTGTATATTGTCATAGATTATATCTCATATAAGAACTACTACACACTATTACAAAAAAATAAATCCAATTTATTTTTTTAAAAATTAAGTTGAATTTGTGTTAAGTTATTGATTTTGCAAATAATATTTGATTATTTGAATATGTTTTTTCTAAAAATAAAACAAAATATGAAATATAATTAAATGGAGCCATTTTTATAAAAAATAATAATTTAGGATAAAATTTGAAAAAAATATAGTTAAAGTATTAAAAAAGTTTTGACTCATATACAATTTTAAGTTATGTTTGTAATTTTTATAATCCGACGTTGATGTTCAAATAAATAAAGTGAGATAAAAAGATTATCTATTTCTTTGTGTTCATTTATTTTTCATATTTATATAAAAAAAAAATCAAATATAATATTTATTACCTTAAGAAATAAGATACAATTTAATTTTCTTTTTCATGTTTATACTACTTTAAATGGAAAAGTGATAATGTGGTTAAGAAAAAGTAGAACACAAATGAGTAAATAAGATTAATTCACTCAAATTGTTTGTTGAATTATTATCATTAGATAAGTAAAAAAAAAACATTAAATTTAAATAAACTTTTTAAATCGAATGTGTATGTTTGGCATTCTGTTAAAATAACCATTGGATCAAAGATATTGTAGTGCTAATTAAAACAAATTTAAATAAGTTATATTATTTGATAAAAATAATAATATTTTATTATGAAGTGTGATTTTTATTATCATTTTACTATCGCTTTTATTAGAAAAAAATTTGATGACAATTTTTCTTTTCAAAAAACTAATTAAATACTTATAAGACATTGGAACCGCTAATATATTTAAGATTATAAATTGTAATATTGGGCCCGTTAACGGGCCTTTTCATATCTAGTTGATAAATACAATGCCTAAAATTAAGCCTAGAAATAGATTAATTGATAGATGAATTTTTAAATTAAAAAATAGCTATTAAATGAATTACATAGCTGTGAATTATAAATTTTTAAAACTATAATTATATAATATATATATATATATATATATATAGCATATATTTGTGTTACTATATGTAGTTTTTTCTATTTATTATGAGCTATAGAGGCCCAAGTGTAAAGTCAGGGAGAAGCAAAGGTTCAACTTGAGAAATGACCCTAACATGGGTGGGTCTTGACATTTTGTCCCCCCATTAAAAAAAAAAAAAGTAGTAACATAAATGACCTTCATAAAAGGTGGTCTTGATTCTTTTATACTCCACTTGACAAATTTTTAATAAAAAGAGCCTCTACTTCCGAAAATTCCAAATTTTGGCCATAAGACAGACATTGGCTATATTTTAAAATAGCAAACTTGTTCAATTAATGAGAATTTATGCAAAAGTTAGAATTTAGGTATGTTGCTTATTAGGCATAAATTTTAACTAATTTTGCCCATTAAATCGATATTGAAGACATTTTAAGATAATGAACCTGCTTAATTGACTCGAAATTTAGCCTTACATGCAAAAGATATAACTTAGGTTTGTTGCCTATCATGCAAAACCATATTAATGCTCATTACACTTCCAAAGAATAAGGTTTTCTCGTTATAATTTGTATGGAGAAAGTGTTTGAAATGTGGAAGGTGTAATGGCTGGTTGCCTCCTTGTGAATGTGTAAGAGAGTTGTCCCTTCCTATTGTCCAATTTCCAGCAAGTGAGTTGTTCTTTTTCACAACTACTCTTTCCTTAATTCACATGTAGGGCAGCCCTTAAAATTTATGAGTTTATATAGTAATAATTGAGCTCATAGTCAAATACTTGTAAATATTCAGTAAGCTTTTTTAACACATATACAGAATTCAAGCAAAAGTTATTGAATTCACGTAAATCCATAGATGAAACTCTAGTTAAGAGAGCAGTCCTTGATCCTTAGAACACTATCTCTGTTTGTAGATATATGTGCTGGAAAATTATGGAACCAAAACTATAAGCCTTATTCTTTATGGCATCGACAATAAACACTTCAAACTCTTGACTAGTAAGGAGTGCTTCTTTTCGAATTAGTCAAGGTCTCAATGCGATATAAGACATTGGATGGAAAACCAAAAAGGGACTCGTAAATTCATTCCCTGTAAATATCAATACTTCTACCCATTATTTTGAGACAATTGACAGACGGAGTATAGTAACTCCATTTGAATAGTAGTATAGCAGAGCGGATCTAATAAATGAATCAAGAAAACTACATTGGAGAAAGAAGACTGACATTATTAAAACTTGCAATATTCTTT
The DNA here is from genome assembly GCA_035578085.1 of Solanum pinnatisectum. Classification (NCBI taxonomy): domain Eukaryota; kingdom Viridiplantae; phylum Streptophyta; class Magnoliopsida; order Solanales; family Solanaceae; genus Solanum; species Solanum pinnatisectum. The sequence goes on from CM069077.1 coordinate 18,912,838, forward strand.
GAACAACAGACAGAATGGTCCTTGGTTGGGGATTATTGTGCATCTCTAAAGACATCTTCCTCCAAAGCCTGCTGTTTTGAACAAGGTTTGCTTTACATCTTCACCGCTCAAAATTGTTCGATGCTCCCTTGCCTATAAAAATCCAGAAACAAAAGGATGAACGCTAATTCAACATGCTCAAACATCATGGAACATTTTAAAACAGTTGCCATAGTCTGTAAACGATCAATTATGTCTCAATCTCAAATTAATTGAGGCCAGTTATTTGAATCTTTTATATTCATTCTGCTTTGTTTGTTGAGGTTAATGCTTAGTTCATGTGATTGATCATAATTTGAGCTTAACCTATCACAACTTTCCTTCTTTATCACAATATTGGACTTCAAATTCATAATTTGTACATATTAAATGAATTTTTTGAGACAAATACAAGACTTAAACCAAAACCATTGGGTTCTATCAAACTCATACAGCAAATGATACATTTGCCGTGAACACAATGCACTAACTAAGTGAGGGTCTAATGAAGGGGCATCAAATCATATTAGACCTATTATACGTAGTTTTATCTTTCATTTCACCACAGACTATATTTCCATGGTTTGAACGCACTGTGTGACTTCCAATAATTTTTACCGTTGCACCATGGCTCCCTGTCCTAAGAAGCATGCGTCATTAAAAAAAATTGGTTTCTACTTAGTAATAGAGCGACCAGAGGTCAAAGATAGTACCTCAGAACAAGAAGCTTGCAATGAGAAGTCACTGAAACAGCTGATAACACATTGTTGTACATCAAGCCCAAGAGCTTCTAACGTGCTCACTGTTGACAACAACAACCCTGGCTTTGCACTGCAACAGATCTCAATTCGGGTGTCCACATTTCTCCTTTCTACCTCAAACTAAAATATTTCCCACCCAACATATAAGTGTCAAACAAATTACACACACAGACATAATAAAAGTCTCTTACAATTATTGACAAAATGTACCTTAGGAGGCTTTTTAACAAGTGCTTCATTTGGCTTTAACTCCTTGAAGTTTCCTACGAATTTTATATCCTTAATTTCGTCTTTCACATTATCATCTTCACGCAATGTATGGATTTTTTCTAAAAGCTCCTTCATGTAATCAATTGCATCTCCAAGTATAGATGTTCTGTCCATCTGCTCAATCAATTAAAAGAACTAGATTCAGTACAACAGGGCACAAGCAGAACCGTAGTATATAATACCCACAATCTTGGTTAAAGAGAAAATTAGACAGTCAATTTTAATTACATTTAACTTATATATACATTAACAGATTAAAAATATTACAATAACAACAACATACTCCATGTAATCCACGAGTGATCAAATTTGTGGATAATAGGATGTACACAGATCTTACGCATGCCTTTGTAAGGTAGAGAGGTACTCTCGGGCTCAAAATAAGTGTTATCAAAGCAAAATTGAAAGAAAAATACCGGGCAGCAATATAGCAATAAACACATATCAAATGAAGTAGCAAATTGCAGGATACACTTGTTAACAATATTTACAAGGGAAAAGGACTTGTTATATCACATATAACAGTATTGTTACACAAATGAGTCACGTATACTCTTTAAGCTGAACTGATGTAGTAGATTAAGTACAATGCAATAACTACATCTCATCCCAAATTGGGTAAAAGGAGATGGGAATCGAACAATTATGAAAAAAGAAAAAAAAAACTTAATAGCTAACTAACTGAGTTACTAAGATTTCCGAATAACAAGAAAGAAGAAATGAGGAAATTTACCTTACTAATCTTAGGAATAATGGATCTAAGCATAGAGAGTCTATCATTGAGTCTCTTTCTTCTCCTCCTCTCCGCCATTAAATTTTTTGAAGGCTGTCCTTCAACCTTCCTAATTTTATTCTTCTTTTCTCCCACATTACCCATTAATCTTGAATTTGCTTCTTCAACTTTAACATCACCAAAGCTATTCAACTCTTCTTGCACTCCATGAAAATCACTAGGAATAATCCCATCAAATTCTTCATGATTTTCCACAACTGCTCTGTCACTGTAGTCATCAAGTAATGGTGGACCAGTAAAAGAAGAATCAAGAAAATGATAGGATTCAGGTGAAGTAAAATTAGGAAAATTTGACTGTGAAGTAGATAGTGGGGGTGAAATGAGGCCCAAAAGTGAAGAATTTAAGGCAACAAATTCAGGGTTTTGGTAAAAAGGTAGTGGTGATTCAAAAGTCCATCCATTTCCATTTGGGAAAAAATCATTCAAAGTGCTCCAACTTTCTTTTCTTGGAGCAAATAATTCCTCCAAAATATCATGTTCACTAAGCTCCATTTTTTTTGCTCTCTCAAAAAACAAAAAGTGGAATGGTTTGCAAATAATATAATGTTGAAGGAACATGGAGCCTTTTTGTTATACGGAATGAGTTAAGTATTTTTTATTAGGTACTTTATCGAGTTAATTATATCACCTAGAGAATAAGAGTAGACGTACCTTTTAATTTATTTTTCCTTCTATACTCTGTTTTCCGCTAAAGTTGATCCATGTCAACTATTGGTATTTTAATAATTGCAATTTAAATTATATCATAGTCGGTTAGAATTATGTAGATATTAGTACTATAAATATAGAGATATATAGAGCAATAATGTATATATAAATTTTGCTGATTGGTTAGAGTTATACGAATTTAATTATTTACATATTACTTATTTCAAGAATACCTCACATAATAATACTACAAATCAAGGGAAATAATTGAAACAAATGAAGTAAATGACATTGATGTATACTACAACTTATTACTTTAATGTCATTTTCATTGAAATCTTAAATTAGAAAGAAGTAGTATTCAAATCCTTGTAGTTTGAGAGGTTTGACCCATATGTCTAATAAATAGAAAAGGATGGACAAATGTCGACAACAATGACAGGTTCTTTGCATATTGTGTTAACTACCTATTTTTGACTAATTTAATTACGCTAATCTTTCATTTGACATAATCTTTTCGTTTTCTTTTCTAAGAAAAACAGCTAGGTTTGCTTATATATTGGACTCATTCATAAAAATAATTAAAGAAAAATTTCAAGTTTAAAACAGTGATTAACCTGTTTTTCAAGTGATTTTTTTTCTTTCCGCTCTCAATTTCTTTTACTTTTTTTTTCAACATAAATGAATGTTCAGTTACTTTTATATTATTTATGTTTCTTTGTACCAATTACAGGATTTGATTAAATTCGTAGCTCAAAAATTACATCCATCACTGTTTGATTAAGAAAGAGTATCCGCACATTACCTCTCTCTCTATAAATACTTTGTATTTGAAAACACAATAACATAGTACTTAGTTACTTATATTAATTTCATATGGTGATGGTAAATAATTTAATATGTAATTTCTCATTATATCGTAATGAAAAAAGTTGTAATTTTAATATTGAAAAATAATTTTACAACATTAATGGGTACCGTTTGATAACTATAGTTTACTGTAATAATAAAAGGACATACTTTAAATTTGAAATATAGTAAAGGGATGATTTTGGTCCCAAAAAGAAACTCCGAGTAACTTAAAATTTATTCCCTCGTTCACTTTTATTAATTATTTTTTTAAAAAATAGATTTCTATTTTTATTTATCACGATTGACAAGTATGAAGAAAAGATTATTATTTCTTTCACGTTTTATCCTTAATATTAATATTATTTTCTGTATCGTGTGGTAAAATACACATAAAAAAAGAATTTTAACTAGCGTTCAAATCAAGCAATGAAAAACAAAAATAAACTACGGAAATATTTACTAGTGTAGTAATTTCCTATATACATATAGTGTTGACAAGTGACAAGACTAGGAGACAAGACCGTGACCATGTTGATTTCTTCCCATTCCAACACATAAAACATGTAACTGTTTGTTGGGTAATTAAAAACCACGAGCGTCCCTTCGCACTGGTTTTTATTTCCAACCTATTTATTCCTGGTTTTCAATATCTACCTACGAAAACATAACCTCAGCCATTATGTTCTCATACCTCTGTTTTTTTTTAAAAAAAAGTTAGAATTAAATTAAATTAATTTATATTTTAAAATTAAAATTTAATTATTAAATAAGTATGCAAAAATATAAGAAGAAGTTAAAAAGATTTCAAATCAGTATAATGAAACAATATATATTGATATATTAATTGAAATTTATATATTTTTATTTTAAAACAGACAAAGTAAATTATTGAATTGATTATTGAGTACACGTGACAAATGTAGAATTTAGAGCAAGTGACCTTCTTTAGAGGGTTTGGCTGATTATATTTTTAAAAAATAATACAAATAAATTGTTTGATAATACAGTTAGATTAAAATTCATTTTTTTCTAAATTGTCCTAATCATTTTTTTACAAAAAAATAAATTTATTTGTACAGTTCGCTAATTTAATTTTAAAATGTCAGGTATACTTGCACCAGTATTAGGAGTTAGGACTTAGGACTTAGGAGGCCTCATTTTTTGTGTAAAGTATTTAACAAGTATTTTTTAATATAAACATAGAGTGCAATACTATACCGTTCGTGAAGTAAAATTTTATTACAAGAACTTGTTATTTGTAGGGCACAAATAGCAATAATGCAGGCTTACTCTCCGCCTGAATTTAGAATTTTTAGAACATAACGGTATATATATTAAGTGAGAATTAATCATTAGTTTTTTAAAAAATATTTTAATATTTAATTAAGCGCATTCATTATTTATTCTTATGAGTTTTAGCGGATAATGTTATATTAATTTTAAAACTATATTTAATATCTATTTTTTATGAAAAAGCCACGAGTTCTTGTGTCTCATTTTTAAGCTATAAATTCGCCACTCTGGGGTAGAAAAATTACGTTGAATAGATCTTCGATTCAAGAAAACTATTTTCACAACAAGTTTGAAACTCGCAACAGTACACGTTTTATTATTAAATATACATATTATTATTTTAAATTAAAATAATAAATATTGAGTTTCTAACAACAAATTTTAAAAGTTTTGAGAAAGCAATAAGGGAATAATATCATTACCAAAGGATGTGATACACCGAAAATGACTGCTACTTTTTTAATTAGAAATCTTACATTCAAACTTTGAAAAAAAGTTTTGATAAAAAAGTATTTCTTCTTAAATGAAACTCTACGCAATATATATTTAAATTAATTAAACTTTAATATTAATATCAATCTTCGAATAAAAAACTATGAAAAATATGTCCGGCATATGACTCATGAGCTGTGTTTTGTGACGCCACACAGAAAACCTAGGAAGGGTAGGTTGTGGGACAGCAGGTAGCACACAATATATTTTTACGGGTAAAACCACTTTCTATGGGCGTTTTTTAATTTTTAATTTTACTAATAGACTCATTTTCTTTATTTCAATATGTAGTATGATGTCTTTCGAGATGACTCAGTTGGTTTGGAGGGTGGTTATCCACATAGATGATCCGGGATCGATCCCTCCTCAATGTCTTCTGAGTCGAGTCTGTCGCATAGGGCTTGCCTAGTGAGGTTTATATTCCTTGTGTGGTTTGCATGCTATTACACAATGGGGGTCCAGTGCGCACCACAGAGTGCTCACCCGAAAGGCAGAGAATGTGATAGAGGTTGTAGCGACAGCGGGTTATATCATGGGATTTCAAAAAAAAAAAAATACGTACGATTGAAAAGGTGAGGGTCCAAATTACTCGATTTTGTGTACCATTATTATTATCATTATTCTTATTTCTTTATTTGGCTAGGGGAGTATAATGTAGCAGAAAGGACTAGTAATATATTACAAACGTTAATAATGTTGGTTGTTGCCACTACTCTTCCGGTCCTCCTTTGTTTTTGTTTCCTTGCCAACCTCTAGCATTAACGTTTATTTTGTCTTTTTTTTTTTAATATTTGTTTTAGGATTTTTTTTTTTTTTTTTTTTTTTTTGGAATTTGGTATTCAAAATTACTAACTTATTGGCATGGTAAATTTGAATTTTGTTGGGCTACTAAGAGATTAAATGGGTCTTTATTAAAAGATTTTATCATTTTCAAGAACAAGAAGTAAGTTGTCCAACGGAGCTATAAACATGTACAAGGATATTAAGAAAGTTAAGGGTGACATTGGGGTTTGTGTATTGAAATATGATTCTAATAACATAATTTATTTTCTAGGTTCAGGGGCGGGCTTATGTACCTGCCAGAAGGTTCAATATATTTAACACAATTAAGATATTACTTATTAATTAATTATCGCAAAAGAATATTTTTTGATATAGTTTACATCGGTTGGTCAGTCCCATGCAATCTTCCGTTGTATTTGCTCCCACTCATCTAAGTAGTAAAGTAATGTTTATATTTTTCTTTCTTTGTTTTACGAATTTGATATTTAAAATTAACTAGCGTGATTAAATTTGGATTGGCCAAACCACTTACAAAAGAATACCAACCACCCATAAATCACGCTTGGTAATTTTGAATATCAAATTCTTAAAACAAACAAACAAAAAAAAGGTAATCACCCATTAATCACCGTTGACGAAATTAAGAATTTCGACAAAGGTAAAAGAAAGTTTAAGTGCTACTGAGGATTTGAACCTACAATCCTAGAGTAATAATTATTCCACTCACATTTACCAACTATATTACAATCAAACTTTATGACATAATTATAACTAGAGCACATACAATATATTAATTACTATTACATTGCCTTGTCTAGTGTCCACCACAAGTGTGCTGATAGTACTACTGCTTGCACTAATATGAAGGAAAACTAATATCACATACACCAAAAATAATTTTAGTTTTTTTGCCGCTAATCAATTAGCGGTAACAGTTGAATTACTATTGAATATGGTTTTTAGCGACAATTACTATTTTACTAGTGCCAGTTATATTTTAATATTTTTTGTAAATACCGCTAAAACTTATAACGATACTGAAACTACCTGCAATGAACTATTGCTGGTAAAAGTTTTAACACACTTTGTAAATATGTATATCTATTACCGCTAGAAAGTATTTTTATTGTAGTATATGCAAGTGTGATCAATTGCGTGTGGTGGCTGGTAGGTACTTGCGAAGAATTGCATCTTTGCTTGTGCTATGGGAGAAGAATTTACCACAAATATGAGTACGTTGCTTTAGTTGGCTCTGATGATGAGGAGAATATTACTACCTTTTTCATGATTGATAAGAATGAAAAAAACATAATTACCTTGTCCTTCACTTGTCCAATCAATAAAAAAAAGTTACATGGTTATAAATTCCTAGAAATTGTAGTAGAAACTGAACAAGATTGATAAGAATTTCGTTTAGTTCAGACTATTACACTTAGGGGTGTTGGAGTGTAGTTGTGCTAGCGGTTACATAAATATTATTATAAAAGATGATTGTTACACGATGTTCAATAATACGTGCACGCGCAAGATATTTAAGTCCTAAATATGTAACAATGTACTCTCGTGAGTTTATATGATATATATCGTAATGATAACAATTATGTAGCTACTAATTAAATAACAGTAATATAATGTCAAAATAATTTTTATATGGGAGACTAATACTATTATATAAAGGAAATTTAAAAAGAGAAGCTAATTAATTGAGAAAATTGCTATGCAAATTAATCGAACTTAGAAAACAAAAAAAAATTATGGGAGGTGGAATTCGAGGATCATGATGTGATTAAAAGGAGGTGCATAATCTTGCTTTAGATTTTGATAATGACATGAAGAGATGACTACGTAGATAAGCCATAAAGTTCCAATAATTATGATGTTTTTACTTAATTTGTCTTTCCAAGTCCATTAAGATTTTTGGTTAATTTCTTTTTAGTACATTTATGGTTTTATATGAAACCCTACCTTGTAAATTTGTGGCAATTAATTTCTCCAATACTCAAAATCAGAAAGGATGGATAGAGATGTTAATATGGCTGTCTACATGAATTTTGGAATTTGATAAAAGTGTTAAGTGATTTTATTGATATAAAATAAAGTTCAATGACTTTCTTAAATAAATTATCATAGTTTAATGACCTTTTAAGATATAAAATTTCTGAAAATATAATGGAGTAAATTTAATCTATTTTAAATAATTTAAAGATATGTTTAATAGTTTTTTTTTAAAAAAAAAAAAAAACTAAAAAAAATCTGAAACCTATTATGACAGAAAATTCTCCCCTTAAAAAGAAAAAAGAAGAATTTATACTTATGGTCGAAAATTTCTCAACTTAGTTTAGGCAAATGCATAATTTGATAGTAGAAAAAGAGAAGTAATGTCATACTTTGTAGTACTTCATTCAGAATTGGTTCTCCCTCTTCCAAACACTTTAGCCCTCCCTTTAATTAAAATATATATTCAATATAATTTACCTGTTATATTTCCTTTTTAGTTCGTCTCAAAATGAATATCATCTTATTATAATTAGAAACAATTTAATTTAAAAATTTGTTTTATCATTAATGAATTAATTTATAATTATACAAATATCTAAAAGTTATTTTAAACCACAAATTTTAAAAATCTTTGTTTTTTTTTTAAATATGATACCAAGTTAAACGGTACTTATTACATAAAATGAAACGAAGAGAGCAATAATTTAACATTTGTCCTTGCAGTCCTCAATGGTCTAATCAACCATCATGTAATATTATTCTCTAAATCTTGTTTTTTTTTTTGGTAACAGAGAAGATGCAATCATTTAAGATTAACAAGGTAAATGGTTCACGTGAGAACGTACGTACCAAATTGTCGAATGTAAAAAAAGTATGAAAAACAAAATTTCTCCAGCTAATTAAAGTAGTCTATTGAAACAAAACATGTTAGCATATGCTTTTTTTTTACTTATATACAAGTCTTTTCCGTTGATAAAATTGAAACGATGTAGAGAAGATTAGCATGACCCTTGTGTAAGGATAACACGCACAAAACAAAAAATGGTTCATTTACCTATATACCATGATATCGTTAAATTTTTTTTATCTTTTTTTGTATCAAGGTAATTTTTACTTGTTAAAACAAGTAGTTTATCTTATTTTCAATATATAATTTATAAATTTTTACATTTTATGAATAATTATCTATTTTTTTTTATTTTTTTTTTGGTTTAGCATATTATATATATGGTAATATGGAGAGAGTATACCCATATATATAAGTGACACTTTTTATGATTTGTTTTTGTCCTAGTTTTCTCCATGTTTGTTTTGTCATGTCCATGTATGGGTGATTTATCAAGTCTACATTTTAATCATCTCTGTAACAGTAATACAAACCTCAAGTTGATTTAACTAGAAAAGGTTGGATGGGTGCAAATAAAAAAAAAAAAAAGATTAATTTATTGTTATCGAGCTATTGGGTTAATGAATTTTAAACGATTTTGTATTTTAACTATTTTAGTCCTAATAATATCACAATAACTTTAATACTTTACCGATTATATTTTCTAAATTTTAGTATTACTTTCAGCCCGAAAGATTGCCTCTTTATTGTGATATCTTCTTTCCTTTCAACACAAACGAGTATTACCTTCTCTTCTCTCTTCTAGATTTGATTATGACAAAAACATATAATTAATCTTATTTTCACAATTTGACTCCTTAGAACAAATTCAAAAAGATCTTGGCTTAAATAAAAGTGATCAATGTAAAAATTTATACTACTTTTATTTTTACTAGTATTTCTGTATTTTATGAGGATTATGCACATATAATCATATGAATTTTTTTTTTCTATTGGTTAAACCAAACATTAAATCTTAATAGACTAAAATTGATAATAAATATCATATTAATTTTGCAATCAATTTAGCGTTTTCACAAACTAAAAATTAATAAATCAAATTAATAATACATAAAATTGAATCGAACCGATTTGTGTCAGTACCATACTTTCTACTCCCTGTGTCTATAACAGTTGTCCTATATTGACTTGACACACACCTTATGAAACAATAAATAATAAGGATAATATTAGTAATACTATATCACCCTTTGAATATGTTAAATTTAATGCTTTGAGAAATGTATTAGACATTGAATAATATTTAATACCAAGGGCAAAATAGATAAAAAGGATAAAATATCTCTTATTGAATAACTATTTTTAATATAATTAACAAGTAAAAATAGACGGAGACGGTCAACAGTATTACTACAATTGAATTGGGAAAGAGTGATGGTTGAAGAAGAAAACCTGTAGGCCCATTAAAATATTTAGTGGGCTTGGTCTTTTGTCATTCCCCAGAAAAACTCAAAACGATTTGATGGACCCAATTGTCAGTCCAGATAAGTTGTGTACGCCAAAACTTTGCAAACACAGTGTCAGCCTATTATCACATTTTGTCTTCCAATTTGATCACTGCCCGTACTTTTAATTAAAGTTGATCCTTTCTATTCCAATTTGATGTTTATTTCTAATTGATTTCAACCGGATCCGAGGCGAACTCAAGTTTTGAAGACTTCGGATGTAATAGGTGCAGGGTTCGAACCTTGGTCTTGCGGGTGATTTTAGTAGCTTGTACCAGCTGCAAAAGGGCACTTCTATTGTATTTATGGGTGTACTATTAAATATATCCTACTTTCCGCTAGTTTCTTAAGATATATATATATACAATAATATACATATATACACATGATTCTTTTCGAATTTAACCGGTGCACGTCAGGGGCGGAGGCAACATATACTTAGGGGTTCATCCGAATCCCCTCGGCGGAAAATATTACTAATTATACAATGTTAAAATTATTTTTTAGGTATGTATAATAGATGTCGAACCCCCTTCCATTAGTTTGTGTGCTTACTTCTCAGATTTTGAACCCCTTATTAAAAATCTTGGCTCCGCCACTGGTGCACGTGCACCCTCACCAAACCAGGTGGGCCCGCCTCTGTCTTGGACTATCCTAGTGCTGCGATTTCTTTCTTCTATAGAGTTACCAATAAGGTTGAGATATAACTCCCGCAAAGATATCAAGTTAAAACACGGATAAAATGTAAACAATTACTCATTAAAAGTAGACAAAACTTAATTGATACAAACCTATGAATAAGAAAATGAAGACATGCTACATAGATCCTAAATCTTGAGAACCTTTTTTTTTCTTTCAATATTTACAAATATATTAAAGGAAGTTTTTTTTTTCAAGGAACGTAACGAAATAAATTGTGTAGTATGTAAAAGGTGTGTTTGCCCTGCACTGCGTTTGACGAATAGTAACATTCTGAAACGCCTAATATTAACATTTTTGAGGGAAATACTAATGAGGCCAACAAGTGCCGTAACAACATCCTATCATGCTCTCTGCATATAACATTGAATTGAATATATATGTCACGGGTTTGGAATCTTTACTACTATTCAATCAAAATTATGTAAGTATTATAACTTATTCTATAATTGATTCTATACTATTTTATACATGATAGAGTGTTGAATAAAAGTATGTGTATAAGAATATTTAAAGATAATAATGCCCTTAAGCTGAACAAGAGGTAACAATTCAAGTGCTGTTATTCATCCATATATATATAGGAATTAGTTGAATAGCATTTGGTTCTAATAATGATAAACTCTGCATGACTTGTACATTTCAGGTCTATAACATTGGGTTAAATTAGGTTTTCGCCTAACTCACACCCCAAAAGCTAGCTCAAAAAGAGAAGAATTGTGCGGCCCTTATAATGAGTCCACTCATCTCATTAACCATCAATGTGAGACTTTTGTCACTTTTAACAATTCTCTATATGAATATTATATTTGTTAGGCAAATTTTGCAAATATTCGATGCAATAATCATTACAAGGCATGGAAGCATCGGTAAAAACTTATCCACATTAGATATTTATATAGAAACGATGGAATCTAACTATAGTTGAGTGATTCAATAAAGTAAAAACATACAATAGTTAATTATATATGTTTAAGTGATAGATGTTGAAAATTTTAACACATGTCATGCATTCATTGATTTGATATAAATACTCGGTACAACTAGATTTTTTACTAGCATCAACATGTCCTTTTCTTTACTAGGAAAGTACATCTTTACGTTACTCCTTTGAAATTTATGTAGCATTCAAGAATAACTGAACTTGTATGGGTTACGTCCCGAGCACTTCTTATGTATGTTGGGTAAGACATCATCGTATGAATTGTATATTATTGGCCAACTGCTATAACTATTTCTTATCGAGCGATCAAATGTGTTAAAAGTCCATTGGCAAATGGACCATTTTTCAGGCCAAACGTAGGCTGCATTTGGATTTTGGGCCAAGCGCCTGATGATAGAGCTTCAACCATATGTTTGTAATGTGCATTGCCAGGTTGGGCTGCCTAATTCAATGGGCTAGCTCAGAGGCCAAGTTAGCACATTTGTTTGACTCTCTCCAAATTAAAGTGCACACGCTACGATATATGTTGTGCGATGCTAATCTAAATTAATGGAATCAGTAGACTTCGGATACTAGAGGCTTAGAAGAAAGAATATTTTTTCTCAAACTTGTACGATTAAAAGGAGAAATGTAAAATCTAAAAAGGTTTTACTTTCTATTGATTGTGATAACCCAAAGCCGAATTTGTAACTATTCTATTCATTTTGGTGAGAAATAGTGTTCATTTCAACTTATTTGTTTTTTGATTTCCACGCACTCAGTGTTCAATATGTATATTAGAGTTTGATTAATTTAAATCATTCATCGCTCAAATTCAAGACTTCTAACTAATGATAGAGGGATCCAACGTTCCCACCACAGCCCATATTGATGCTCATCTCAGTAGTTCTGAATATATACTTCACTATATATCCAATGTACTGTGATGATTTTGCTAAGTCACTCATTCCAATAAACCAGTTCCACTATATAAAATTTCTGGCCAAAGGACAAATTGCAACTGCTCCACCATGTACCAAAGACAAAGTATAGAGTGTTATTGAAGTTTTTTATTTTGTGCACCTACTTGTTAAACAAAAAAAGGTATCATGTAATAACTATTGTCAATTGACATCATTTGTAGGGACACAAATTTACGTCTTATACACCTAATAAAGCTAGAGGAAAGTAATGTGAAAAAGATTAAAAAAATTATTTTTTTTTTTTTTTTGAAAAAGACTAAAATGAAAATCTCTGTGTGGTTGTATATAAATATTCTTGTTATAGTATTTCTTTGCAACAAACATATATTTATCTCAGTGAGATATTGTGAAGAAGTTTGGAATTAAGGATGAGTGAGCCACCAAAGTATGCACATCCCTACCCTGCTCAAGGTATATTTAACTTTTAATTTCCTATATACTACTATTAATCTTAACTAATCTACTTTAATTTTGAATTCTTTTTGGTTAATCAACCTTAATTAATTCCCATAGCTCCCTCAATTGATTTTAATTTAATGGTGGTATAGGTTATTATCAAGGTCCTCCAGTGATGCCTCCACCACCCCAATATTATTATGGAGCTCCTCCTCCAAGAAGGGAACCTGGCTTTCTTGAGGGATGGTAAGTGCCCCTTCTTTTGTTGTTTTTTTTCCCGTGAATTTTGAATACTGTATTTATTTAAATCTTGAATCTGTCTTTGTTTACTTACGTTGGTGCAGTCTGGCAGCTTTGTGTTGCTGTTTCCTGATTGATGAGTGTTGCTGTGACCCTTCTATCCTCTTCATCTGTTGATAAACTATTATTAGATCTCTCAGAATGTTAGTCCTTGTTCGTTGCTTCAAAGTTGATTGTCTCGTGTTTTTATCATATTTGAGTTTTAATTTTGTCTAATATAAATCTCTCTTTTATATTTGATTATTTTTTTTAGAAGAAAAGTTTGAATTTTTATAAATTAAAGATCATTCTTCTCATATCATAATATATGCAATATCATTCATTAGTAGTTTATAAAGTTTTGTTTTGGTAGGAGGAGATTTTTCTCTCAATAATTTAGAGTTTACATTAGTTTCTTTTATATAGGCTGCTATTAAATGACCAAACAATATATTACGGATGTTTTAGTATAATTTTCTTTGTCATTTGATTTATCACCACTATATTTTGTAATTATTAGCTCGCACACAATGCCCTGATTATTTCAATCCCAACAGCTCAATCACCTCTGTTTTCGTAGAGTCATCTACATACTTATCAACAAAAATTGCACTAAACATTGTTCTATATCTAATTTCTTTCATTTACAATTTGATCCTCTCCTTCAAGCGTGTGTGTATATATATATATATATATATATATATATATATATATATATATATATATATAACCTCAAAATTTATTTTGGTAGAGATCAACCTTTTTATTTTGTAGTTAACATATTTTATCTGAATTTGAATTACTTGAGCTACTAATATTGCACACAAAATTAGTAAAGCTACGCATAATTTTCGACTTTAGATGAGAGAATAATTATGTTTGAAAGTGAAGATAAGTAGTGTAGTAGTTACTAGTGTTGGGGTCCCTCCATGTCTCCATCAGGTTTGAATTTTCCAAATGGACAAAGAATGAACCAGACACACTTTATTGTAACTTGACTTTCTTGCATAAAAAACAATTTGAATTCTCAATCAAATGGAGTTTTTTTTTTTTTTCTAATCACAAAAATATTACTATGAAGGAGTGAGGTCTCTTTAAATTATTGGGAGAAGCGTAACACATAATTCTGGCCAGCATTATTGACGAAATGACACTCTTTTCGAAATTGGTCACTTTTAACTTCCATCGGTAAAAAAAATAGACCTATGGAGTGAAAAAGAAATTCTATGGAGTATTTTGTAATAAAACTACTTCTAAAATGAATTTTGGGTTTTCTCATAAATATTTCTTTAACTATATTGTGTCTAAATCGCTTTGATTAGTGAAATCGTCCCCAAATATTTGTAGTACTTTACTCATTATACTTTTAAAATTAGTGATACTATCAGATTTTGTATGTACCTCATCTATCTCAAATTATATGTTATTTTTCTAAATATAGTTATCTTAAATTATTTATCTTTAAGGTAAATTTAGTTAATTTTTCCCCATAATATGGGTTTTCTTAAAAACAGTGAGGGAGTAAATTTTTCAAAACATTATATTTATTATATTCAAAGAGTGATATAGTAAAATTATCCTTACATTTATAGTTTCTTAAAAAGTGTGTAAAGTCAATGATTGACAAGTATTGTTGGACAAAGAGAGTATAACTTATATTGCAACGTAAACAAGAACATGAGTAACACATATGAAATTATCCATGTTTTGTTGGAATTTAAAGGATTTGAATCTCCACACAGACATCAATATCAATTGACTCAACATTGGATTGATTTTTTCCTCATAAATAATACTTATATAGTTGCGTAAGAATCTATAAATAACTTATTAAGATGCTCAAAATATCAAACGTTTAGTAAGTTTTTATATTTTATATTGTATACCTATATATATATATATAAAACTAAATATCCAAAAATAAATAAATAACCTTAACTTGCTCTGATCCAAGTAATTCCTTAAAAGTTATTAGTTGAAATGCAGTTTTTGATTGGCGGTATTAATTATTTAATACATATAAAAGTGATCAAGACTGTCCTTGACATATATGAATTTTGATTTCATTTGATTCGTAAGGTGTAAACCTAGTGGAAATGATCATAATGTATGCTAAATGAAATCAAAATCCATACATTAAAAACACATTTTGATCATATATATTCACAAATAATATGCATGTTATGTTGAGTGAGAAGCAACGCATAATTTTATACAAGATAAAAAAATATATTTTTAAAATTTCGATGAGAGTTAAAAGTCTCATATCTCATTAATATTAGAAAGAAAATAGGTACGCATAGTCGTCCCTCAATGTCTCTATCATGTTTGAATTTTCCAAATAGGTTACCGTTTAGGAGAAGAAATGACCAGATACATTTTTTTGAATGACTTGAATAATTGTTATAGAATTATTTATCTATTAATTCATTTAAGATATCATATGTTCAAAGAAGCATATAACACTATTCACAATTCGATTCGGGGATATCATCTCCTAAGAAAATTCATGTACCAAGAAATAAAATAAAAGAAGTTGCTAAGTTAAAAGCAATATAATTAAAGATCTTATTAGGGATGTGTTCAACACAACCTGATCTAGATATGAAGCTATAATCAAATATCTTCACAAACTATATTCATATTCCAAATCATTTTTTTATATTTTTCCGCAATATATCTATTACCTCTTTCTTATCACAGAAGATATAATTTTTTTTCTCTTCCCATTATGTATTATTTTCCCCACATACGTCACATTATCATTATTGTCAAATTTAGCACATCCATGGAAAGGTATCATTCATTAACCAATCCAAGCTAGGAATCATTAGGATATCTCTTTATCTATGATTCAATTAGGTGAGAAGACACTAGCAAAATAAGAAAAAAAAATGTTTTCCAATCATTTTATAGTAGACATCAGTAATATTGTCAAAGATCATTTCAATTAATAGGGCTCATTTTCCATATTATTTGAGAATAATAACATTTAAAGGGAATTTTTATAAAATCTACTGTTCAATACAAAATATTACATCTACGTAGCCTATAATTTCACATTACACCCGCATAGCTTATACATTCAGGATACAACATTATCCATCTATATACACAATGTATAAACTTTATATATATATGTACACACTTTTTTCAAATCACATCTCTTAAAAAGCGTGCGTTCGATAATCTCATTTTTCAAATAACATCTCTTATAAATACGATTGACATGATTCATTCTTTTCCTAATTATATTGTTCAGTAATAAAAGTATTAAGCAGACACCTTCCTAGTAATTATTTCTAATGACAAACCATCGAAGGAGTTTAGTCTCTTTATATTAACAGGAGAACCATAACACATAATGGCCACTTGGGTACTGATGGAATTCTTCCATAGACAATCCATTGGAACTAAACTATAACTGCGCAAAGGATTTGTTAGAGACATTGTTCTACCAATGAGACCCTCCCTTTCTTAGTTTCTTTCATTAGCATGTTACTCCAATCTTGGACAAGTAATTAAATGGATATTTTTCAACACACCAACAAGTATAAGAAGTTACTAGCAGTGACCTGATCAGGTAAAGTCACTTTATGCATCAGTAAATCTCTTAACAAAATAAATATTTTTCCTGCCAGATTTATTCATTTACAAGTAGGTATGGCCCAAATTTCCTACTTGATTATGAATTCAAATAATCACTAGCGTCATGCGATGAAGTGAGATAGAAACTTACCAAGAAGACAAGGCAGGTGCGGCAGCTAACTGGGAGATAAATGACTGGTTCCAGCCACGAACACTAGCAAATAAATGAGCAAGCCAACCAACTAATTCAGCTTCAGAGCATTGAAAAGATGCTCAAACGGCACTCCTTTGCATTATTCCATAATAGTACTACTTTACACACACAAACCAGTCACTAGAACAACATATAATACAACCACATGACTACATTATTTCCTTTTTACATTCATAATAATACAACAAACATTTCCAACAGTTGAAATCCTTATTACAAGACACAGGAGTCTCATCAAGAGCTTAGTGTTGTAATCTGAACAGGGTTCAACAAACATAAAAAGCATGATAACTTTTATTATTACCCTCCTTTGGGATGTCATTTATGCATTAACTTCAACAGTTGTGATAGATGCCAAACCATTACCACATCCACCGCCACCACAGCCGCCACAACTGCTGCTTGTCAAACTATTCCCTCCACAACCACCACAGCCGCCACTTTCTAACCTATTTCCACAGCCACCACCACCACAACCTCCACAGCCGCCGCTTTCTAACCTATTTCCACAGCCGCCACCACCACAACCTCCACAGCCACCGCTTTCTAACCTATTTCCACAGCCGCCACCACCACAACCACCACAGCCGCCCCTTTCTAACCTATTTCCACAGCCACCACCACCACAACCCCCACAGCCACCGCTTTCTAACATACTTCCACAACCACCACCACCACAGCCTCCACAACCACTGCCGCCACAGCCGCCGCTTTCTAACATACTTCCACAACCACCACCACCACAGCCTCCACAACCGCTGCCACCACAGCCTCCACAGCCGCCGCCACAGCCACTGCTTTCTAACATACTTCCACAACCACCACTTCCGCACCCACCACAACCACCACTCTTTAATTTGTTTCCACAAACAGCACCACAACTGCCACAGGCTCCCCTCTTCATAAGATTACCGCAGCCTCCACTGATTGCTTCATTTGCGGGTGCTACAATGTTTCCTTTGGTAGCCTCCAGGTCCAACTTCACCCCCTTCTCTGTCTCAGATTCCAGATTAGCTCTGTTGTCCTCTTCATGGCACACATCAGTTTCTTGAGTGGAAAAATTCTCCTCTTTCGAATGTTTGGCACTGCCTACCAAGCTACCATACCCTTCCTTCTTCAACGTATCACAAAGTACAAAAGCTGTTATAGAACCAGGCAAAAGAAACCACTCCTCTTTCACCTGATTTTACAAGGAAACCATATCTATTAGAGAAATGTGATTCCACAAGTTGATACTGGAACAAACGTATAACAAAATTACTTACATTGATAACTCCAAATTTCAAGTCAACCAACGCCACTGCCTTTCCATAAGGATCCTGTGCAGAGAACTCTACCGCTGTCATAAAATCATCTTGACTCCTTTGCTTTGTACAATGCTTGTGCTCATAATCCAGCCTCTGACCAGGGAAGAATTTCACCTGGACAAAATATGAGTGTGGGAACTATCAATGCATGGAGAGCCAGAACAATGTTTACTTGTGGAATGATAATTATGGGTAACACCCAACAAATTCAGTTATTTCATGACTTTGAAATAAGTAAGTAAATGAGAAGCTGCATAAGAGAACTTTGATCGCAATACTCAAATTATTCATAATGATTGAAAACACAGAAACGGTCTCTACAAATTGCTGAGAAGGCCACATTTAATGACATTAAGTGTATAGGTATTAAGGTGGCTGAAATTGTTCAACTTATAAATAGCATTTCACAGCAGCCAGAACAACTACCAAATTTAATAACTTAATACATACTGAGCTTTGTAATGTTCCAAACACCAAATATTTCCACAAGAGAAAAATACTAAGATAATGAGAGCTAGAGGCTCTATTATTAGTGTTAGCAGCAAAGCCATGTTCCCTGGAAAACCCAATGAGGAACGTGAGATAAATCTTATATGAATGATAATTGGTGTCTATCAGCAAAGATGCATTTCCAGAAAATCTGATGGGACATATCAATCATCTAATAGAAGAGTGTAAGAGTGACAATGGTATACATCAAATGAGAACAGTAATCTACTTTCCTGTTGTTTTTGAACAAAAAAAAAGGAAGAAGTGACGGATAAACACTCACATTCCTCTGACCAGCCAACTCAAAAAGGTGGCCATCATCACTGCTGGATGTTTGAAGTTGAAGAGACCACTGAGCATCTAACAGCAACCACTCATCCCCTACTAACTCAGCAAGAGAATGTACCTCACCGGACTTGCTGATGCCAACCACCTCCTTGTGCAATGTAGAATCAGTTTCCCCCTTGGATTTCTTCGAGTCCCTACAGTGGAGCCATGAACAGAATTTCAAGCAGCAAGGAGAAAAGGTAATGACAGTTTTCTAACTTCTCATACATGTTTGGTGAAATTATTGGTTTCGCTTAATATTTTCACCAACATACACAAGGGCCCATGACATTTAGAATATCAGATAGGTCCCCTAATACTGAATTAGGCTGAACAGAGAATTCATAAAAGGATTACCCCCAACTTCATTTCAAAGAAGTAAAAAAAGCTTTCTGAGGAATTTGATGGTGATGCAAAAGTAGCAAATATTTTAGATGATACCACAAGAAATCATTATCATGATTCCTTAGTTAACCACGAATAAACGGACAAAGAAAAGAAAGCAGATAGTATATTAATAACAGGCACATCCATGTTAAAGTCCCTATACGGAATAAGATCAACAACATAGAATGCTTAAACATCAAGTACCTCATTTGAAGGCTAATGACCTCATAACCAGCATCATCAATGACGCGAGTCCAATTCTTAGCATGCTGAATCCTTCCAGGAAGTGGGAATAAGCAAGAATTTTTGGAGAATGCTCGAGGACGGACAAAGTGAAAGACATATGGTGCGGCAGTAGGTGTTGTAACTGAGATAGCTACTCGTAAACAGATTGGCTTTAGTGTTTCCATTTTAGAGCTTGGCACAACTTCCCACCACTTTTCCATTGTAAGTTTTGAAGTTGGGCAAACCAAATCTTCTAAGGAGACTTTAACAGAACCCACAGATTTAACAGATTTCGGAATAGGCAAACCAGACGATGAACAGGACATAAGATCAAAAAGAAGATGACCGTTAGGTTCACATTGGAAATAAGCAACCTGTTTTTCCCCAGTGATGGACAAAATAGTAAGTTTTCTCTTTGCATTGAAGATTCTATCAGGCTGAGTCTTGCTAAATGAGACAAAGAAGCTTCCCTTGTGTCCGTCTGGTAAGTTTCTGATATCTACAACCTCTAACATAACCTGTAAATAATTGGAGAAGTTACTAAAAGTTACAACTTTTTGTAGTTTGACTAATTCGAACATAAAACCACTTAATAAGAAACTTGGAAGTCAGGTCTTCATAAGCAATAAGACAAGTAGATTATTTTAAGTGAAGTGATCTATAAATCTAGGTTACACATTAATGTTCTTTATATTAGAGAGCAGCAATGTTCAAGATAGGCCCTGAAGGATACAGTTAAATGAATTGACACCCTACCTGTCATAGCAAGACCAGACACAGATAATGATGGTCTTTAATGTCTACTTAGGATTAAAGTTGTCATAATTTTCCACATTGGATTTAAATTATATACTTATAAAATAATATGGCTCCCCTATGATCTCTAGCATTAATAGCATACTGTTCGAAAACAAAAGATCACTTAGGTTTTTCAGCACATTCTCCAGATCTCTCAACCTTGCACTTATTACCTTCAGATATAAGTTTGAAATGGAATTCATTATATGCAAGTATCCTAGATATATTAGTAATATTGAATCTCAAAATATGTAAACAATAATGAGATGACAAAGCTAAAAGTAGAAAGATGCTGAAAATTACTTCTACTGCTTCCATCTCAGGATACTGCATTATCTTTTGGTGCTCATGGAAAATATCTGCGTTCTTGCTTACAGGGTTGGAGGGGTAATAAGAATTCCCAAGAGGAGATGGTGAACTGCCTCTATACATTGCACCTGCCCTCCAATATCTTAAACCATATGTTTCTTCCCACTGCTTTGTAGTTCGAGAAAAGCCAGTATCCAACTTTTTCCCTTTTGTTCGATCTGAGTCAGTGTCATCATGTTCTAAAACCTTACCCATAATGTCAACAAGGTCTTTGCAATAAGAAGCAGGATGTAACTGGTGAGTATGCCAGATAAGGTCTATGTCATAAGTTGGAACAGTGAAGCTCTTAATCGATCTTTCTTTGTTTCTTCGGATCAGATGTAAGAAACCCTTGTATCGAGCCACAGCACCTTCAAGATAGAGATCGTTGTTTATGTGTGGTCTAGACACCTATAAGAAAGACATAAAAGAACTTTTACATCGCTGCTTAACAGAGTAGATAACAAATCGAACGCCACTAGAATCACTAAGGATAACATGATTTTGACAACAATTAGCAGGAAAAACAGCTGAAGTTTTTTCTCTGGCCTCCTAGGGATATATATCCTTAGGGATGGGATGTCAGGCAAAAGGAATGCCTCTTATAACTTCCAGCTCTGGATTTTCCTTACTATCACTTTCAGAATGAGTGTTAAACCATTCTGTTTATATGGTTCGACATAAACCATTGATTCTCAAACTTGGCATTCAAATAAACAAAACAGAAGCTTGTGAACTGTACAAGTCTGACTGCTGATATGACGTGCTATGCACAAAAAAAAGAGTCTTAGCCTCCTCTTGCTCACCTGGTAAAAGAATGGGCTTTGCCTTGTAACAGC
The DNA here is from genome assembly GCA_035578085.1 of Solanum pinnatisectum. Taxonomy (NCBI): domain Eukaryota; kingdom Viridiplantae; phylum Streptophyta; class Magnoliopsida; order Solanales; family Solanaceae; genus Solanum; species Solanum pinnatisectum. Next base: position 18,934,899 of record CM069077.1, read on the forward strand.
AGAGACTAAATCATAATCACTGTACTTTTCAGCTTGTATAGCTTTTGCATGGACATCTTCTGAAAGAGCTCTAGCTGAGTCCAAATCATAAGGCTCATTTGTATACAAGTGTTTCCACAGTTCTTCGGTATCCTGTTTTGATTTCGCATTCACAGAAGATACAACATCATGGTTGTCAAGAATTCTCCCATATAATTTCTCACAGTCAGTCTTGTATCTAACCTGAAAAAGACGGCAGAAAGGACATTTAAGTATGTAATAAATAGCTTTTAGTCACAGAATTTAAATAACAAATGTTTCACTAGTTAAGACACATACAGGATTGAGCCTGTGACAATGCCAAATCCATTCACAATCCAAAGGAACAACCAAGGGTCCGTCAAAGTAGGGGGACTTAGAGTGTTTTGCCAACAGTGGTAGCCAACATGAGTAGTACCTGAAATTGGGATTTTAATTTGCATGTTCTCTAAAGTAACCTTTTAAAGAAATGAAACATTAACTTGTAATATTACCTCAGATCAGAAGAAAAGGAAAATGATTTACAAAGTAAAGATTTTTCAAATAATCAGTATTCATAGTTGAAAAACAATTAACACGGGACAAACTCTTAGAGATTATGTATTACCTATGAATGGCTTTATCCAGGCCACGGCCTTCATACAGCCAACGGTTTCTATCAACAGTAGCAAGAAACTTGAGCTGTTCTTTAGCTGCAGCAACAAGGTCCACATTTATCAGAGTCTTCTGAGCTTCATTCCACTCTAACTGCTGTTTCATCTCCATCCTTTTTTCACTAATACCCATTCTACTGTCAAATTGAAGCATGAATGTTTATCAAAAGCTACAAGATTAAGTATAACAAATACAAATCACAGTTTTGTAGGAATTCATCAAAGTACTAAAATTCCAGCACATCATTTCAGCAACTGAAAATTTATCCTCAAATCAGCATCGTGAGATAAACAGAAATATACAAATGAAATTACGAAAGTAGATTTTAAAAAAATCCCTTTTGTATGATTTCTATGGATTTATCAAACATAACTGAACCGGTGCATAAAAGATAAAAACATCGCTGAATTACACCGCTCACCCTTTTTCTGTGCAGAAAAAATGATTTCACATCCAAATGAAGTCATAGCAACGTTCAGTAGTAAAATCACAAAACTGAAAGTAGCACGCAGAACACTTGTCAAATAAAGAGAACCAAAAAGAGAAAAAAATGAACAAAATTTAGGTAAAGAGCTTAGGAATCTCTAACAGCAAAGACTCAACCAGAAAGATGAACGATACGTTGAACAATTGGTGGGCAGTTAATACTCAAAAGTCAATTGATCGGAAAAAGAAACAAACAGCAACAGAGAAATCCTGAAGCAAAGGAAGAAAGAGTAAAAAAGAGATTTCTGAATTTTGACTCACCGGAAAACGGAAGAGACGACGATCGATCGCCGGAGAACTCCACCTGAGATGGCGAGTTCTTAATTGAGAAATGCAAGATATTTTATGGAGTAATTTGGTTTGCAAGTTCCAATTTTATTGTACACCATGAAGAGTACGATATCAGCTTATAGTTTAGACTATTTCGATCAAGTACAAAATATTATGTTTGGACATAAATACCCTTTTACAAACCAAATTACCCCCCTTATCCTTTTGCCTTCGAAATTTGATAAAATTCCAATGCACGTTGTATAGTCTTACATGGTAGGGTAAAACACTCTGTAATAAAGATGATTAGGGGAACGCAATTTCAAAATCTCTAATTAAGAATGAAGAAATATTTATAACTCTACCACAATTTCTATCGGTGTTATTTCTTATGACATCAGTATTATATATAAGATGATACAAGATATATTTATTTTTTGACGTCGCTATTATATTATTTTTCATAATTTCATACTTGAATGAATTTTTTTTATTGTATTTTTCTCTTGTTTTTAATATGCACTACTTAAAATGGAAGCTTATTAAAAAAAAATATCTAACTTCATAAAATAAGAATAAAATTATGTAAATGTTATTTTTTTCAAACCCTGCTTATGAAATTTTTTCAAGATATATTATTGTTATAGTAGTCTATTGTCACTCATGCACATTCTACTCTAAATTACTTATTTCATTTACTCTTCTTGTTTTATGTTGCAATGTAAAATAATACTATTTCTCTCTCTCACCAATTTACCAAAAATTTAAACGGTTATTTCTTCAAAGGATAAATCTCATCGAGTTATTAAAAAAATCTTTTGACAATGACTTCTTTAGTTGTTTTATTGATTCCTTATTGGTAGGGTACTGAAACTCTATTGACATTGACATGTACTCTTTTAGCTATACTAATAAAAATAGATGTTTTATTTTATTCTTATCTCTATATTAAAAAAATAAAATAATTGAGCTTGATTCACAAGAAAAGGTATGCCTTCACCTAACACGCAAGCCAGGCCCACACTCAACATCATCCAAGTAATGTATTGAGGAAATATTAGTAATAGAGTAGTGTACTCCAAAGTATAAGAGAGAAACAAATACAAAAAGTAAAGCACAAGGCTCATTTTGTATTTTTCTATGTACTACATAATATGTTGTAGTACAACCAGAACAATCACTCAAATAACGTGACTACACAACATTATAATAGTGAACATTTTGTTTTATTCCGTGGCCGGCTTCACACTATTTATCGGGGGCGGAGATGGTATGATAGGTTACGGTATTGAAAAATATTATATTATTATTATATTAAATTAATTAGGTATGATTTGATATTTTAAAGTGTGATTTTAGTATTTTGTGCTATGATAAATCAATAGAGTCTATTCAATTTCAACTTATATATACTCATATATATATATAATAGAGAACTATAATTTCAATTTTTCAAAAGGACTGCCAATTCTAATTTGTTGTAGTACTTAATCATGGCTGCCAAAAATCAATAGGAGACTGTAGGGCAACAATAAAAACTTGTATGATAAATTCTTATATTACAGTTACTTCATATTATAAAACTCCATTAAAAGTTATTTAAGCTTCATTTAAGCCTGTGTTTGAAATTTGAGTTTCTGAAGTTGGAATTTTAACCATTCTACTGGCTAAAACCTTTTGAACCAAGGAAAACCCTGTGTGAGAGTTTTTAGAACTTCATATGCTATGTCATCTGTTCCAATTTGCTAATGGCTATGTGTTTGGAAAACCCAGCAAGAAATTTTTCACGTGAAGATTACCATAAGAAAGGAGAACTGAAGAGGAACAACAACATACTCAATGTAATTTTAAAGTGAGATTTGGAAAGGATAAAGTATATGCAAATTTTATCCTTAATTATTTCGTAGAGACAAAGAAATTTTCTAATAGACCCCAGCTTAAAATAAAGCACAACCTAAGTAACTTGAAAAAGAAATAATAACACTAACAATAACGAAATAATGTGAAATGAAGAGCAGTACAACATAAGAGGAATATTTCTTCAACCTGGATCTACCTCTCTTGATGCCCGTCACTGCCAACCTCTCACACCTCCTCACTGTGGTATCTACACTTTTCCTCTTCACATACCCAAACCATCTCTTGCTTCCCTCATCTTGTCCACCATGAAGATCACACCTACCTTGTCCTAGATATCTTCATTCCTAATCTTTTCTTTCGTAGTATGTCCACACATCCACCTCATTTTCGCAACTTTCATCTTTTGAACATGTGAGTTTTTGACTGGACAATACTCCTAATACAACTTAGTCAATCTAACGATACAATTTGTAGAAAACTTACCTTTAAATTTAGGCGTACCTTATTATTACACAAGACTCTCGAGGTGAGACTTCAATTTGTCCATCCTACATCAATATAATGTGTTGCGTCATTATCGATATTTATGGCCATTACCTTGACTTAAAGACCAAATTAAAGATACTTGAAACATCCTTTTTGGGATGACTTGAGCATCAAGCATTGACTTCACATATAGCATTTCTAAACTTACACTCCATGTATCTAGTCTTGGTCCTGCTCAGTCTTAACCCTTTAAAATTCTATCTCTAAACCTTTATTTTAACGTTAACTCTAATGTGAATCTTGTCAATCAATACTATGTCATTTGTGAATAACATATATCATCATGTTACCTCTCTTTGGATGTGTTGTGTCAATACATCCATCATTACCAATGCGAAAAAAATGCTAAGAGTTGGTCCCAAGGCTACGGTCGGCAGGTCAAACATCTTGTTTTTCACCCTGAAAGATTCCTTCGAGAGGGCTATAGTTTCCTCGTTAGATCCCGGTATAGTGCAACCCTGTCATAACTAGGAAGTGCTTTGAGTCCCTTGCTACTGTCCTCACCCTAGTCTCGGTTCCATCGTACACATTCTTCCCACCATCATCTTCACCACTCTCTTCCACACTTTCATAGTGTGGCTCAATAAATTGATATATACTCTTATAGTTGTTGTAGTTTTGACTATCAACTATGTTCTTGTACAATAAAATAATTATCGTACTCCACTTTCATTCTTCGAACATCTTTATTATTATCCTGAAAGTGATATTAAACAACCTGGATGGCCACTCTAAGCTCCTCATATAAGAGATGCCTAGTCTATACAACTTTTTATCTTCGTCTCTCTGTTCCCTAGCTCCTTATATAAATGTTCGAAAGCCTCCCTTTTTGCGGCCATAACCACCAACTTCGCCTCCTTCCTCGCCACCTTATACATTTCCTTCTTGCCTGTCTATCCTCCTCATTTTTGTTCTCCATCAACTTCGCATAAGTAGTCTTCTTTGCTTTCTATTTCTGTTGGACTTTACCAATCTCCTCGACGTCCACTAGAGAAACCCTTCGATACCCCAACAATTCTCTTGCAACTTCCCTTATGCAACTAGTTGCCTTTTCACATATATAGATCGCATCTCCACTGTTTTCCCAAGCCACTATTGCTACCAACTTAACTTAGCTTTGGCAGGAGTCAAGTCACCTCATCTGATTCTTGTTTGGTCATACCAAGTTCTCCTCTTAATCTCTAAATTCATCGCCAAAAGCTTATAATTAATGAATTGTAAGATTCTCGTCTAAAATAATTTTACAATCCTTGCAAAGGCCTTTATCACCCTTCTTAAGGAATACACAATCAATATGAGCCCTAACCACCACGCTATGAAAGGTTACTAAATGATCCTCACGCTTTGGGAAACTCATAGATGAAATCTTTTTTCTTTTCTCTTTTTGCTTAAAATCTATTTAACGTTGAAAAAGTGATAGAAGTTTGGGGTAGGAATAAAAATGCATCAGTATCATAAATATGAGTTATTAACATATTTGATTTTAAGCTTGCCACGTCTTTTTATCAAAATTTAAAATAAATTTATGCCAAACTATAATAAAAGGTGTAGATTTTAACCAAAAGCATAATTAAAGGTTATAACGAGAGTATATTTGAACCATTTTCAATAGTATACGGATATGTTTGACCCTTTTACAATTTTGAATCTAAGCTTGTAAAGTCATTTCCTTCTATTTAGGGGTGTTCATGGTTAGGTTTGGATCTGTTATTAATTAAAACCAAAATCAAACTAAACTAGTTGGTTTTAAAAATTTTTAAAACCAAACCAAACCAAATGAAAAAAATAACCGTCGGTTTGTTTATTTTCGATTTGGTTCGATCTAGTTCAATTTTTCTAGTTTATTCGGTTTGAAAGTAATAGTTTTTTTTGAGGACGTACGTATCTCGATAGACACAAACACCTATTACATTAGCAATCCACTTTAAAGTTATTGTTGGTTCAATTAACTAATAAAATAATATTAGAGTTATCATTACACGACCAAAGTGATTCAATTAATAGAAAGTGTGACTATTTTATGTGAAGTAGGGTAGGTAAAGACTAAAATTGATTTTTGATGGATTTACATTTATGATTGTTATAGTTGGGCTAAAGTGTTGAGCTTGAGAAAATGATAAAGTTAAAGACTTAGGTTAATTAAAATTTAAAAAATGTTTATATTTTATTTATAAACAATATATGAATAATTATAAATTTATATATCTAATTTATCGATTTGATTTGGTTATTTTTGCGGTTGTTTTTTTAGTAAAACCAAAATCCAATCAAATAGTATAAGTTTTCAAAATTTAAAACCAAACCTAATCAATCAAATATCAATTTTTTAAATCATTTGATTCGAATTACAGTTCGATTTTATTTTTTAACCATAACCCTGAAGAAGCCTACTTTTATATGGGACTATTTGAAAAAGAGATAAAAGGATAAAAGCGACACTGTTTATGCTCTCTTCCCGATCAAGATTTATCGGGATTCATCCATCAATGGAGACGACACATATGGAGAGCTTCCTCAACAAACTCTCCTTCACATCCATTACAATTGCAACACTAACCCTTCTCCTCCTTTACCTCAAAACCCCACAGACCTTCATCAATCCCAATCCAAAACCCCACCAAAAATTCCCCAAATCCACCTGCGATTTCACCCATCGAACTTTCACCACTATAAACAAACACAATCGCCGTATATGGTCCACCAAATCATGGATCCAAACAGTCCATTCCTTTACAATCCAATTCCAATCCCTCCAGGCCCAAAATTTCTTCTCCAACAAATCTCGGATCTTAGTTGTGTCAGCCGGGGCGGGTCATTCTGTAATGGCCCTGAATAACATGGGAGTTAACGATGTCTCCGGTATCGAGGTTTTTGAATCGCATCCTCTGGTGCGCCGTGCGGATCCACACAATCTGCCGTTTTTTGATAAGGTGTTTGATTTCGGGTTCAGCCCGTATTTAGAACGGGCCTTGTTTCCGGCCCGATACGTGAGGGAAATGGAGAGAACGGTGAGAGATGGCGGCGCGTGTGTTGTGGCTGTGGAAGAGTGTGGTGGCGAAGAGGTGGAACAAGTGGTGAAATTGTTCAAAAAGTCTAAGCTGTTAGAGGTGAAGAACGTGACTTTGGGTGGAGAAAGAAGGACAAGCATAGTAATGAAAGTTGTAAAGTGATTGAATTTATTGTGGCATGAACACTATATATATTTTTTCAAGATTCATTCTTTGTTCAAATTCAGTTGCAATTGATTTTATTTTCTGACTTCATATGTCTACTTTAATGTAAAATTTGAAAATATCAATTAAATATACAAATTAAAAGCGATTTAAAAAATAAATAAATTACCTTATGTTTCACGACAAAATTAGTACAAATCTTTAAAAAAAGGTTAAGTTTTCCTACTGCCACTCATAATGGGATTATATATATATATATATATATATATATATATATATATAAAATAGATCCTAATCTCTGAGTAACTTCCAAATTTAACTAACCTAGTTCATCCCTAAATTGGATTAGTTCGCATATTATAAATACACCACCCTCTCATCATAAGAAATTAACTATACGTACTTTATGGCATACTCTAATAACGTGTTCGTTTTTTGCTTCTTTTTCTCCCTATGGTTCCTCTCCTCATATGCTCGAACCAACTGCTCCGATTTCCAGTTCCATGGAAAATCCTACGATTCATGAAGCCTTCATACTTTGAATTCTTTTATTCACTGGAATTACGACGTGCCTTCTCGTACTGTCGATATCGCCTTTAGGAAGTCTGAAAGGCAGCACGGAAGATGGCTTGCTTGGGCTATAAATCCAACATCTACAGGGATGATCGGCTCGCAAGCGTTTGTTGCATTACAACGTTCTGATGGTACTCTCGAAGCATACACGTCACCTATCGACACCTATGGAACCACCCTTGTGAAAGGTGACTTGAGCTTTACGGTTCATGATGTTTCAGCCCAGAATATCAATGGACAAGTCATCATCTTTGCGAGGTTTGAGCTACCTATGAATGGAAGCAATGTTGTGAATCATGTTTGGCAAGAAGGACCACTACAAGATGATGATACACCAGGAAGTCATGGCATGTCAGGAGATAACTCGAGATCTTTTGGGACTTTAAATTTCCATTCTGGGAAAACTGTGGCTATAAGTAGTCATAATGTAAAACTAAATTCAAGGTCTAAAATAAAGATTGCACATGGTATTATCAATGCGGTTAGTTGGGGAATGATGATGCCACTTGGTGTTGTTCTTGCTAGACTGAGATATCTACCATTACAAGAGTACTATCCAGCTTTGTGGTTCAATCTACATAGTTATTGTCAAAGTATAGCTTATTTTCTTGGTATTGCTGGTGGAGGTTTGGGATTTTTTCTTGAGAGACAATCTTCTTCTTCAGTTAAACAACACAGTTGTCATAGAGATATTGGTGGTGCAGTTTTAGTGCTTGCAACATTACAAGTGTTAGCTCATCGTCTACGGCCATCAAAGGAACACAAATATAGGGTGTATTGGAATATCTATCACTGGTGCACTGGTTATGGTACTATTATAATGGGAATTCTCAATTGTTTCAAAGGTTTGCAGATGATGGACGTCGGGATTTGGAAGAATGCTTACATTGCTTTTCTTGCTTCCTTGGCCTTTGTTGCTGCTGTTCTTGAAGTTTCCAGATGCTACCTCAACGCTAACAAAGGAACAGCTACACCAGAAGGAGTTTCTGCAAACGGCATAGAAGACAAGGCATAGAGTTGTTGTAACTAGTTAGCATATAGTATAATTCGTAGCCCAAATTTTCATGTACGTTCCACCCTCTAGAAATTAGACTAGATGTACTAGTTATTGATTGATGAATGCTATTAAAAACACGGCTATATAAACAGGTTTTTTTTTTTTTATGTAAATATTTTCGGAGAACTTTACAAACTCCACATACTGGTTCTTCACATGAGCAATGTGCCTTTACTTTTGTTTTGATAAATTCCATAACCACTTTGTAAAAAGGGATCTTCTATTGCAAAGCTAAATCTGTTCAGAACGAGAAATAGTTGACAGAGTACCAAGATTACATTTATAAATAGCCGGACAGTTTTTTTTTTTTTTTCAATATTGTTTGTTTTTCTTTCCATGACAGCTCTCCTGGAAGTAATATCAGAATTAGATTTAAGCCGAGGCTATGAAATTTCATGTGTTGTTAAGAAGAGTGATACTAGAAGGATTCTGTAAGAGCAGTAAAACAGGTCATATTTCTACTAAGACAACTTCATCATGTTATCTACTTGCTCTACCATACAACTAGCTTGGGAGTTATATATATATGGAACACTTGTTTGTCTGTGACTCTGTCATCAGTAACAGATCATTCCGTGAAACTCTTTGAGGTTCCAGGACTTCAATTGTGGAACTTGGAACATTATTATTCTCTTGTCACTAGTCTAACCATAACTGCCCTCCAAAATAGTTTGAATGTCGTGAATACGTCCAGAGGCCTTCATCAAGATTGGGAACCATTGGCTCGCCAAGCTCTTTTAGTTTCTGATTTCTGCTCACAAAACTGTAGAGCTCTGTATCTGCATAATTAGCAATTATAATGGATGAATACGGCAAATGAAATCCCAGATATTCCGTGGCTTGTCTTCCTGAAATTTGGCATCAAAAATAGTATGAACACGTGTTTATTGTGTCTTATCAGAAAAAGAAGAGAAGAAAACTTATTATTGATAATGTAGTCTACAAATATATTGATATTGATAATGAGACTTAGCTTGTTCGATTTCAGTGTTACTGATAATGAGATGACATAACTTTTTAAAATTTTGGACACAAGCAAACTAATGGGTAAAAGAAAGTTTGGCTATTACAGATAAAAACTTGTTCCACTCAGGAATTTCTAGCACATAACGGGAGGAATTCCAGTTTAAACCGATATTTTTATCTAAAAATAGGTTGTGCTAGCCATAATAAGTTAAAATATATGGATAATAATGTAAAAAATAATTAATCTATACTCTCAAATCTCAATTTAAGTAACTAAAATTCTAAGGAGTTCAAAACTCGTTGGTGCATCTAACTAATTGTAAAACGTGGAAATATATAAAAGGAGTAGAGTACTATTTTTTTTTTCTTAAAAAGGGGATCCAGTTAGTGTTGGGCTGGTGGCAGATCTTCATAAGAGAACAGTTTTCAAGAAAATTCATATTATAACAATATTCAACCCAAAGGAAACGGAAACTTCCATGTTAATTAGGAGTGTGTTTGCTGCCGAGAAAAATATATTTTCCTAAACAAGTGATAGTACTTACAGTAATAATGATAGTTAAGTAATTTTATAGTCCTAAACAAAATAATGTTAGTTTTATTAGTATAAAATATTCTCAAAATTTAGTAAGAGGTCAGACACATACATATGGCTCATATTTCTCAAAAAAGTGATTTGATTGATAGAATTTGATATGAAAATTATTTAACTCTATGAATGGAGGAGAGCCCTCCAACTCAAGCACAAAATCAATATTGAGGTAATAGTAATTGAGACTTACTCTTAGTTATTTCCGCCATCTTGATAATGTCTTTCCGTTCTCACTCACTTTCAAAACAAAAGAAGAAGATAGGAAAGGCCGAGTGACCTTTCAAAAAATTAGCTCTCGACTAAGAGCCTGTTTGAATGGGTTTAAAAGTTGACCAAGTCTATTTTTAAGTCAATTTTAACTTTTGATAGTTTTTGACAAATTTAAAAATAACTTAAAATAAATATAAAATTAATTCAAAAAAACCTATTTTATAAAGCCAATTCAAACAGGCTTAATAATTGTGCAAACAGTCACATATATGGCTGAATTCATCATTACGATAACAAAAAAATAATAATATAAAAATGGAGCGCAACCCGCTCCCAGGGGCGGATCTATGAAGGCCTCGGGGGGTGCCACGCCACCCCCCGACTTCGACGGAAACTCTACATATACATAGGTATATATATATAATATTTATATAAATATAAAGCGTGGCACCCAGTGAATAAAATTGGCTTGTGGTGCCATGGTTGGAGGTCTATTTGGCACCCACGGACTCTAAATCCTGGATCCGCCACTGCCCGCTCCCCTTGCTATAAATACATTCCTATTGAATCAAATATTTCACATAAAATAAATCATTTTTGCTATTCCATATTATGGCATTGTCCTACTTACTATATCTTTCCATTTTATTGTTTTCTTCTCATAATAATATCATCTAATTCCCTAGCTAAAACCACTTTTCATCCTAAAGCAGTATTTCTTGCAGTAAAAAAAGATCCAATTAGCCTACAACACATATCTGAAATTCAACAAAGAACACCTTTGGTTCCCCTTAAAACTCTCAATCCATCTTGCTGGTGATAGTGTATGGGTAGATTGTGAAAAAGGGTACAATAGTTCAAGTTACAAGGCAGCTCGTTGCAAATCAAGTCGATGTAAACTTGCTAGCACCACTCGATGTGGAGATTGTCTTGTGGGATTAGTAGAACGTGGTCCAGGATGTAACAAAGATGCATGCTATAACACTACTGAAAATCCACTTGTTCAAATCTTAACAAGGGGTGAAATCGCACAGGATGTTTTGACAATCAAATCCATTAACGGATATTTTGTAGGTATGTATTTATTATTTGTTGGCAACTTTTAATATTCTAACTTTATGTTTGACATATTTAAGACCACAAAAGATTGAAGGGTATTTTGATTCCTTGTACCTTAAGACCACGAGATTCAACCAATTTTTTTTTTTCCAGGCCCTGTTGCAACCATACCGAACTATATATTCAGCTGCGCTGGATCATATGTAACTCAAGATCTAGGTAAAGATGTTAAAGGAACAATTGGTTTTGGACATCAAAGTGCAGTATCACTTCCTGTTCGACTTGCATCAGCTTTCAAATTCACCCGCCTTTTGCTTGAGCTCATCAACAGAGCGAAATGGTATAATCTTCATTGGTAACAGCCCTTAATTATTTGCTTAACAGTGGCTTTGATGCCTCGCGAGATCTTATCTACACACCTATACTTACCAGCCCATACGACGTTGCACGAGACAAGAAGATCTCTGAATACTATATAAAAGTTTCATCAACGGGTAAAAATGTGCCAAATAATAAAACATTACTCTCATTAGAAAAACAAGGTGGCACAAGTATTAGCACGGATTTGCCTTATACAATGTTGGCGAGTTCTATTTACAAGGCAAGCTTTTGTTAATGAAATGCCAAAAGAGGTTAGATCTGTACCTCCAGTTGAACCATTTACAACTTGTTTTAACTCGAGAGATATTGGTATGTCGCGCCTCGGATTCAATGCTCCTGAAATTATCATCGGTTTACATAAGAAAAATGTGCATTGGACTATAACTGGAGCGAATTCGTTGGTGAAGGATGTTGTATGTCTAGCCTTTGTTGAACGACTAACTAAGATTGGGGAGAAGCTATTATTATCGGTACGTATCAGATGCAGGATAACCTGGTGGAATTTGATATCTCCAGAAGAAGAATTGGTTTCAGTAACTCCCTATTTTTCCATCAGACTATGTGTTCCAATCAGAACTATACTTAATTAGCGCGTCAAGCGTGGCTTGATCGATTACTATTTCTATGGTAGGTGTTTTAACAAAAATGATGCCTCCTTTTGGGTGTATTATATACTAGGTTAGGTTTGAACAAGAAGATTCCTTAACCTTTGTCGTCCGTTGGGATAAAGTTTCGATGTTGTTCGAGACATAATCACATTACATAATTAGTACTCGAAAGACATAAATATGAGCAATTAACTCTCTTTAACAAAAAATGTAAATAAAGCGCAAAAATAGAACAAATTTCCAACAACTTGAACATAGCAAAAAAGGCTCAAAAATTCAATTATTATGAACTAGAGGGAGTAATACTTTGCAAGTTTGTAGTTGTTCTACATGACCAGATACTACATTTATTTTCTGCACTAAGGCATATCTGTAGAAAGTAGAACAAGATTTGCCTTCAATACAACAAAGAAACTATCTTATTTTTCTGAAGCTGAAGATTTGAGATGTATGGCCAACAAAAAAACAAAAGCATCTTTTGGAAGTCATTTAGCTGTCTGCTCATTTCTTTACAAAGCCGACGCCCTTCTGAATACTTGTTGCCAGCTCTTTCTTTGCCTTCTCAAGCCCAGTCCTGCGAAATTTTAGTATATTGAGAAAAATCTGACCAGTATTTTCACAATGAACATGACAGTGATTTCAAGGGGTAATTGATCAGAACATTAACCTCTCGTATTCATTTAGGGGACCAAGGGGGAATATCTCTTCAACTCCGCTACGCCCAAGCCGTACTTTTGATGCAAAAAATGGAAGTTCGGTCACCTACAAAGACCATTAACCACCACTACTGTCATGAACCCCCAAGTTGTCAATGTTCCAGAATAAAGTTATGTGATGTTAACATATACAAGCTGCAGAGGAACTTTAGCATGAGAATGTTTAAAATACATGCCTGGGAAGAGACAAAGGCACATTGAATAATAGCAGCATCTCCTCTCAATCCATGCAAACATGCATCAGCAAATTTAACCGCAGCATATGCCTGAAAAGTTAGGAAAGACTTGTCATTCAGCATTGATGTGGATGATTTGAACTCTAAACAGCAATTAAGAGAAAATTGAGATAAGAGTGCAAAAATGTTCTAACCATAGAGAGAGTTGCCGAACCAGCACCAGCTTTTGCCTGCAAAAAAGAGCATCATGTCCATTCAACAACAAATGAATTCCACCAATTAAACTAGCTTAGTCAGTAAATTTCTGGTGCTATGACAGCCAAATAAACCATGATATACACAATCCAGAAATTTGTTTGTTTACAAGAGAAGAGTAACAAGAAAAGGTAGGATGATGGAGAAAGATGATTCTATCCAGGAGAGAGACAGCAGCTTATGGCAATGGAGTTACGGCATGATGCTTGACAGGCCAGTACTGCATATAGAAGTGGAAGATAAGGACTGTCCCGTGCCACTATATTACTGTTGCAGGAGGAAGGGAGAGTAATAAAATCATATAGTAAGGACTGAAACCCCTATAGGTTGTGATTGTGACATCTAAACATGCAATGTCATATAACACATGCCTAACCATTATTTGAAAGGATGAAGTTTCTCAGAAACTGATTTTGTCAATCATGGAAAAGACAATATGGGCAAAACTATGATTTAGGAGATGACAGGCTAAACATCCAATATGAGATAAATCAGGAAATAGTATTCTCCAACTGCTGGAAAGGATCGGGGCAACTTTTTAAGGAAGATCTGAAGTCAACGAACCTCTTTAAGCATGTAGTCTATGGTAAGTCAAATATACACAACAAAGACATTATTCAACAAGGTCTTTGGAAACAAAAACAGTAAGGGAAAAGCAACACCGTCGGCCAGGCACCACAACTATTTCAATATAACAACCAAAAAACTCATTTAACAAGTCTTCAATTTCATCTTACCTCGACAACCTCAGTTCCACCATTTTGTATACGAGATGTTAAATATTCAGTTTCCGCTGGGGTAAAAGAACAAGGAGGCTTAATCTGAATTCCGTTGGACAAGTGAAAAAGAAATCCGAGGTTAGTAAGATCCCATGAACAAACTATACTCAGTTTGAACTAAGTTTACCAAACCTGGGAAAGAAGAGGTAGAATTGTAACACCAGCATGGCCCCCGACAACTGGAACATCCACTTCCCTAGGATCAAGCCCCAAAACTTCAGCCTTGATAACATGAAGGAGATTAGACCAAGCAGAAATTCGACATAAAATGCCAAAGAACAACTCAAAGAGCATTCAGTTGGTACACACAAAATCATCCATGTCACTTTTAATCTTCTTGATTATATGCCAATATAATGTTCAGCAAAGGTCATGTGTATATCTCCCAAAATAAACCAGGATTAGATGGCTGATAGCTGGCCTCAGTTCCACAAACTCATCAGAAGTATGTGGCATTCACCTCAGGTCCTTGTAATCTATTTATATTTGTACACAAGGTCAATAATGCAACAGGTCTGTGAAGCATAAAAAGTAACAGCCAGCAATGGTACATGCTCTTTAAAATGAATTAGGTCAAAATACTAAGACTAATACACAGTAGTACTCCACCAAATTCTATAGCTTTGTCCTAACATGGATATACAGAGTAAAGAAGAAATTAAAATGTATTTTCAAGAAAAATTAGTCTACAGTAGATGTCAGGTTTCACCATGTCTTATTTAAAAGGATAAAAGGGTGACCATTAACAGCTGAGCTAGTACGATATTTAAGAGAAAATGAATAGTGGATGAATTTTTCATTAAAAAATTTGGACCTAATTTGGGGACAGACCAAAAAGGATTTTCTGGATGGAGCTTGTAACATGTCCAATCAATCTTTCCCCCAAATAGTCGGTCAAGAAAAGCACTTGTTTATCGGCTTCTAGCTTTTTAAACATTGAGTAGCTGTTCTGTTCAAAGGGAAGCGGAGGAGGGAAAATCACAAGAGAATCAGTTCAGAAAGTTATGCATACCACAAAAGTATTGGCTCTGACGACATCAAGCATAGTGACACCTAAAAGTCTCCTGGGATCAAAGGTGCCAGCCATCTTGAAAACCTCTGCAGCAATTGGTACTGTAGAGTTTACAGGATTACTAATTATGTTGACAATGGCCTTAGGACAGCACTTGGCAATTCCTTCACATAAAGTCTTCACAATTCCTGCATTTATGTTGAAAAGATCATCTCTTGTCATGCCTGGTTTTCTAGGAACACCAGCAGGGATTACTACAAGGTCCATGCCAGTGAGAGCATCTTCTAATTGTTGAGGTCCTAGAAAACCACGAACCTGGAAGTCGAGAAACTCAAGTTAATTATTAAAAGACAAAAGAGCAAAACTGATCAAAGTTATAGCTAGAACGTACACAACATCATATGGGCTGTCTCAGCACTAAGCAATTATCAACATGCAATGTAGAGCAGAGTTGCAAAAGGCAAAGTTTGGCCTCGCCTCAGTTTGAGGTAGGGTCTAAATGCCCCCGAAAGAACAATGGGGGACAAAAATTTCACGAGTGAACACCCCTCTTATGGGCATACTAGCATCAATGTAACCATTCCAATTTTGTGAAATGCAACCAATTTCCAGTTTGTTGTGCTATTTTTCTTTTTCTTCTAACATCTCAACAGATTATTCAATTTTTCAGTATATATTCAGCAATGAATTTATGAGTACTATATACATCAGACCCTTTAGTAAATTTCATAGTAATCCTCCTTACATGACTTTGAAATGACAGTTCTGGTAGATGCACTAGGCTGGTAGGTCAGCTTTAAACCCAGTCAATCAACTAAACCTCTATCTCATATTAGTGGAGATCAGCTTTATGAATCTCTTGTTCTTTCCTCTTTATTCAGGTACATTACATTCCAATACTATATAGTTTGCTTTCGAGGTAAACCCGGGGTGCTCTAAAACTAAAAGTTCAAAACTATTTTCCTACATGGACATACAAGTCTTTAAGACAACAATTACTATGCCTCAGTCCCTAACAAGTTGGGATTAGGCTATGCTAATCCCCGCTGACCATGTTTCCCATTTAAATTCATCTCAAGCCAGAAGAAGAAGTTTCTTACAAACAAGTCTTTACCCAAAAAAAAGAATCTCATAGACAAAGGATCTAATATAAGTGTAAGCCTTACCATTAAACAATATCCTAACTAGTCCTTATTGCCTTTATGCATTCTTTACCTTGATGTGCTCTATTCTTAAAGAAGTGCAATTCATTTTGAAAGATTGGTAGGTCTTATGAGTATTTCCGTCCATAAGACTTGCCTACCTCGTATCATTTTATGATCTTCCATAATCATATTGTCAATACCTACACACCGATACATCTAGAAATTTATAATTAACATCTAAACATCATAAGAGACCACCTATCATTTTGTCGTGTGTCAAGTTCCTCTTTATGTTGGATGCAATCATCTCTTATCTTGTGCAACCTAGGAATACATCCATCTTAATATTCACATTTTTGCAAACTCATTTTGTGAGATGTTGGGCCTTTGACGCTGCCCCCATTCACTATCAATAACATTGATGGTTTTACAACTATTCAATAAAAGCTACATGGTTTTATCACATAACACTCCAATAGCTGTGATCTAACTTGACAGCTCTGTTTTTCATTACTGCTCCAATTTTGCAGTTCCATTCAAAGTAAAGGTTTCACATTAAAATAATATATGCTTAAAAACTCAGTAATTAATTCCTTAGAAAAATTACCACAGCACCAGTGTCCATGTGGCTAATATCAGCAGTTACACCAGGGGAATTTGCAACATCATAAAGATGCAGAACCGAAACCAAGGGATTCATCTTCATAAGCATTGCAAGTGGTTGACCAATACCTCCTGCAGCACCCAAGATCGCAACTTTGAATCCCGGAGAACCCCCTTTCGCCCTGCAATTAGCTGCGCTCAATCCCTCCATCTTGAGCCCCAAATGACAAAACATCACCGATCAATATAAGAGTAAGAACAAAGTACTACTGTATCATTTTACTATACTGTAATTGATCAATTGTTACAAATTTTTTTTTTTTTAAAAAAAAAGGCAGAAGAAACCTGGTGAGAAGGAGAAGGGTTAAGATGGGCTGAGATGGTGGCGATTCGTTCAGCACTGCGCTGCATATTGGATTTCGTTTGAGAATGAAATTATTTAACGAGAAACAGAGGCAGTTGAAATCAATTTAGTTTCTATTTTTCCAAAGAGAAAAGATGAAATGATTTATAAGTAAAGCGATCAACAAGAAGAAACTGGAATGATGACGACACCGTTTATTGAGATGTGTGAAATTGGATTTAAGTTTTTTTCTGCAGACTTATCTTTAGGGGTATGTATCGGTCGGTTCGGTTCGGTTTATCGGTTTTAAGTCTTTAACGATTCGATTTTTGGTTTAATCAATAAGAAAATGATTTCAAAACAAATATATGACTTATCCAATAATTTGACGTGATACGCATACATCGAAATAATCATCACAAACGGGACAACAGGGACCAACATGCTGTATTTTGGTCATCACAACAAAGTCTTGATCAATTTTCGATCACCATAATATATAAAACGAGGTCCCCTTTATGCAATAAAGAGAATCAAATAAAACCAAATCATAGACAAAAGTCAAAACAGTAGCAAATGAGCTCATGCTTATGGTAAATCATATATAAACCCAACTAAATGAAGTTCTTACTTTATTTTTTTTTTTTTTAAAAAAACACAATCTGAATTTCGTTAATCAAATTGCACATATTTGCAATCGTGCAAAAGCTAATATTAGTCAATTATAAACTAACTAAAGTAAATAAGTAATACTAAAAAGTAGAACCTAAAGGTTAAATAACTAAAAGTACAGAGGAGAGTTAACTGTTAAGTAGTGTTAATTATTGCGTAGGGTTTTTATATTTTTAGTCTAATATACTACTAATTATATTAACATTTTTTGTTTAATATTATATATATATATATATATATATATATATATGTAACTAAAAATTAAAATAGTAAATAATTATATTCTTAATTAACCCAATAGTTTTTTTTTTTTTTTGTAAAACCATTAAATAACCGTTAACCCAATAACCCAATAACTATAAACCAATGACACTTTTTTCGGTTCGGTTTATCGGTCGGTTCGGTTTTTGCACACCCCTACTTATCTTCACCGATCTGGATTGCGGGAATTGTTAATCAATTCTAAACAAATTGGGTATGAAATTTTATACCACTAATGATATGAAGTGGAAAATAAGAAAAAATAGAGAAGTTTTATTTTTTCCCTTCAAAAGGAAAATTAGGCACTATGGAAAATTCTAATGTTACCTAATTCATATTTTGAGTTTATTATTCCATTTAGTTTATATTTGTGTAAGAATATTTTTATATAAAATTGACATATTATGTATAATTATTTTCCGGTATATATGGTAATGTATCATACTACTAATATTAATGTTGAATGAATATTTTGAAAGTTTCCCTTTTCTTAAAAGAGAGATTTTTAGAAAATATTATGAAAATCAAACTTGATATAAATTATAATTGATGATATTATTTTACTTCAAAATGTAGAAATAATTACTTTACAAAATATAAATTATAATTGATGATATTATTTTTCAAAATTTCGCATCCGGATGAATCATTTATTAGTTTGATGTCAATCTAATTCATACTAGTTGAACTAAAGGTAATTTGACCATTTTGCATAAATTAAAGATTGAGGTGCTAAAAAGAGTGAAAGGCTTAATGCATAGTTGACTTCTTAATTTCTGACCAAATTCCTTTAGCATATCTTATTTTTATTATTATTATTATTATTATTATTATTATTATTATTATTATTATTATTATTATTATTATTATTATGTGTAATCGCTTACATTTTAAAGGTAGAATAGATGAGTGGACCAGAATAAATGTCATTAGGTAGAAAGAAATAACTATGTGCACGCACTAATATAGGTAATTCGAATTTGAAGATTATTGGTGTGCAGGTATGCTAAAACATTAGAAAATTGTTAAAATACCAATTACCAATTAATCAACTATTAATCATTAACGATTCAATTTTCAATTTAGTCATTATATAAAAAAATTAAAATCATGCATGAAAAAATGACCGACAAGAAAGTATTGAATAAGCATTTTTCAAGCTACATCGACTGATAAAGTTATTTGTGCGATTTGCGAACATTGCTAATACAATATTTAGTGAAGCGTGAACATTGAAATAATACTACATTCAATGAACATTAAGAACAGGGAAGCATCGTTGTTTTGACTAGTGTAAAATTAGAGTGATTTAATAATTATTCTCGAAATATCGATTCATATATTAATAAAATATTCTTAATCGTTATAAAATTGATAACTCGATAATAAAAATACTTAATCATTACAGAATCGTTAAACTAACAATTCCATACTGATAAATAAGTAGTATTTCTTTTGTTTCGAATTATCGATTGTACCCAAAATATGCACACCCTTAGATAAGCCTCTCACTAGGGTAAAGTGCACAGATACACGATTTTTGAGATTGCTATTTAATTAAGTTGTAGCCGATATTGATTTCATTTTTTACAAATATACCTACTTTAGAAACCCTTCAGCCATACAAAACTAAAGTTGTAAAAATTTGTGTTTAAAGTTTGACAAATTTCGGATATTTTAAACTAGAATTATGGTCATGCCAAGGCCCAAATTCCAGGCAACTTTGCTTGAAGTTATGATCTTGGCAGGACTAAAATTTAGACATAAGTTGATTGCACTTCAGACATATAGTGGCTTGCTAAAATCAACATATATTTTTTACTAAATTGTGGCCTTGATAAGGTCAACTCAACAGTTTTTTTTTTTATTGAAGTTGTTCCGACATATAAAGACGGCACTTCAGGCATTTTAACATGAAGTTCAAGCATATATATGACTTTGCGCATAAAGTTCTTGTAATAATTTTTTATAGATACAATACTCAAATGATCTAATCTTAAATAAGCTTAAATTTATAATATATACATTTCAAATAATATAAAGAATCAATCTCAATCATCAATTTGTCAAACAATAATAAATATAATAATCTTATTTTAAAACAATGGTGATTTGTCAATATTTTCAAGCTTTTCAGAATAAAGAAGCGAAAGAAACATAAGAAAGAGGATGAGGAGAATAGTTCTTCTTCTTCGGAAGTCATTATATGTCAACTTCACTATAAAAAAAATGTATGAAGTTTGGTTATTGTAAAGTTAGGACTTCATTGGAAAAAAGAAAAGGATCTGAGGTTGGCATTGCCAAATCAGATCAAACTTCAGGCAAAAACATTATAAGTTTGACCTTGACAAGGTCACACTTTAGGAAAGAAGTATCCTTGCCAAACTTCAAACACACATTAAGCAACTTTATGTTGAAGAAGAAGGAAGCTAACGATTAGAACATGTCAAAGGAACAGGTCCAACGAAGCTGACTGACATGTCTACAACAAGTGTTGATGAAGAAGGAAGCTGACGATTGGAATATGTCAAAGGAACAGGTCCAACGAAGCTAACTGACGAGTTTACAGCACTGATTTAGAATTAGAGTCACTCTAGAATTAGACTACTTATATTAATTAGGATTATATTACGACTAGGATTAGATTACGATTAGGATTATAGTACAATTAGGATTAGATTATTTATAATTGCATTATTATTATTATAGTAGTAATAGGTATTGTCTTCCCACAACTTCATGTAACCCATGCTTTTGAGCCAAAGGAGTGGCTATACAGCCTTTTCCAAAGTCATTTCAGTCTTGTCCAGCAGCTCAACAACATACTTACTCTGACTTAAGTGGATACCCCCATCAAAATACTTAACCTCTACTCCTAGAAAGAAGTGTAAATAACCAAGATCTTTCATGGCAAATTCTTTCCCAAGTTGTCAAACCAACTCTGAGACATGCGATGGATTACTACCTGTGATAATAATATCATCCACATATAATAAGAGAAATATGGTGCCTTTGTGAACTTGCAATGTAAATAATGAAGAATCTGCCTTACTACAGATGAAGCCAAGGTGTAGGAGATGCATGATAAACCTATCAAACCAGGCTCTTGGTGCTTGTTTAAGACCATACAATGCATTTTTAAGTAGACACACATGTTGAGGGTACTTGGGATCAATAAATCCAGGAGGTTGACTCATGTACACCTCCTCTTGTAAGAATCCATAGAGAGGCATTTTTGACATCGAGTTGTCTAACTTCCCACCTTGAGCTGATGGCAATGGATAGAACTACTCTAATAGTTGTGGCTTTAACCACAAGGCTAAAAGTTTCTTCAAAGTCTATGCCTTCAACCTGAGAGAAATCAAGCATTGTATTAATGATTAAAATTGTAAATTACATACTCCTTATATAGGGAGAGAATTGTAGAGTCCTAAGTTAATTATACTTAAGAGTCCTACTACAATACATATTACTACTATAATAATAATAATAATGCAATTATAAATAATATAATCCTAGTTGTACTATAATCCTAATTGTAATCTAATCCTAGTCATAATATAATCCTAATTAATATAAGTAGCATAATCCTAATGCAACTCTAATTCTACAGCAATGTTGTAACTCGTCAGTCAGCTTCGTTGGACCTGTTCCTTTGCCATGTTCCAATCGTCAGCTTTCTTCTTCATCAACACTTGTTGTAGACACGTCAGTCAGCTTTGTTGGACATGTTCCTTTGACATGTTCCAATCGTATGCTTCCTTCTTCTTCAACACTTTATTCTTGTACATCTGAAGTGGTTTCAAAGTAAATATACTTGCAAAAAATGTTCATTTTTGACTATAGCTAAACATCGGTCCCAAAATTAGGTATTTGTCCATGATAAGTCTTCTAGTTTGTCGCTTTCTCCTCCTCCTCCTCCTTTTGTTTCACTTTTTCATTCTTATAAGATAGATAATTTTGCTACAGAAAATGAAGGGCCAACTTGAATAACTTTTTTCACCTATTTCTTCTGCTTTTAATCTTTTATTTTACTTTTTTTCCATATGTTATTTGTTTAAATCAAAATAATTAACTATATACATATTATTTTTAGCCAACTCAAAATCACCTCTAATTTGAATCTTAACGACATATAAAAAAATTGTGAGCAACATAGATTGGAACAAAAAAACTACATATATTATTGAAAGTTACATAAAAATAATACTATAAATTACAATAATAAACAACTTTAAATATCTAAAAACCAAATTAAAAATTGTTTGACTCTTCAAATTCCGTCTATATCACATAACATTATATATATATATATATATATATATGTATTTTTTTTTTCTATTAGAATAATTAACAACTTAAATATCTAAAATCATATTAAAAGTTGATTAACTCTTCAAATTTTATCTATATAACAAAGATTGTGAGAGAAAAAAACATATGTTGGGTCTGTGCTAGCACGGGCTCCTGTAACTAGTATTATAAATAGGAGAACTTTAGCATATAGCCACACAAAAATAACTTAATTACGCTCCATAGCTATAGTTTGCTAATTACAATTTGTAGCTACATGTTATAGGGAGGAGAGTGACGAGCGAGATTGGGAGAGGGAGGAGAGAGGCGAACGAGAGATGACAGAGTGTAAATAGAGGCAAATTGTATACGTATATCTGTCAAAATAATTGTATATATGTAACTGATATATATATGTATTTGTATATATGGCGAGCGAGATTGGGAGAGGGAGGAGAGAGGCAAGCGAAAGAGAGCAATACTTTGTATAATTCTCATCTCGTTTGTTAATTCGCGGTGTCACACCCCTTTTTGGACCAACGGAAGGGTTTTTTCAATTTAAGAGATGGTATTGAATGAGGATTATTTTTATTTTTCAGAATGGAAAAAATGTAACTCATGTACCGTTAAATTGGAGTCAAACTATATTTTAAGGATTGTAAATCTCTTAAACACTTTAATGGAAAACATGCAACTCGTGTACCGACAAAAGTGGAGTCAAATTATATTTTAAGGACTGTAAATCTCTTAAAACACTTGAATGGAAATAATGTAACTCATGTACCATCAAAATTGGAGACAAAATATATTTTAAGGATTGTAAATCTCTTAAAACACTTTAATGGAAAAATGCAACTCGTGTAACGACAAAAGTGGAGTCAAAATGTATCTTAAGGATTGTAAATCTTTTGAAACACTTGAATGGAAAAAATGTAACCCATGTACCGATAAAATTGGAGTCAAAATGTACTTTAAGAATTGTAAATATCTTGAAACACTTGAATGGAAAAAATTGACTCATGTACTGTCAAAACTAGAGTCAAAATGTATTTTAAGGATTGTAAATCTTTTGAAACACTTGAAAGGAAAAAATGTAACTCATGTACTATCAAAATTGGAGTCAAAATGTATTTAAGGATTGTAAATCTCAAAGAAAAATACATAATAAGCAATTCATTTATATACTTGATTTAATCACGAAATTAAAAAAAAATATCATCACCTATAAATTGCGCAACTTTCTTTCCAAAGTTTCTCAAGCCTATTCTGTCAAACCTTCTTTCCCCAAAAACTGTTGTAATGGCACAAACTAAGATTATACGCCGACAGAAGATTGAACTGAAGATGATAACATCTAAAGCGAAATGCATGGTAGCTTTCAAAAAGCTATGGACAAGTGTTGTCAAGGAAGCACATGAACTTTATCTTACAACGGGAGAACATGTTGCTATTGTCGTTTATTCTCCGACTGGAAAACCATATGCTTATGATTCCTCCGGCAGTTTTGATACAATAGAGAGGTTCCTCAATGATGCAAAAGCTTTTGCGGTCAAAGGGGGTCATTGATTTGATTGTTTTAGAGAAGAATTTATCCGTTTTCTTTTATTTAGTTTTTATCTTCAGTGAAGTCAGTTTATTTCAGTATGTGAGTCTTTATTTGAGTCGTTGTTGTCCTTTAATTTTTATTTGCATAATCATTTATTGTTGTGTCTTTAGTCCTCCATGATCTTATACTATAAAGTATAAGATCTTATGGTATATTTTCTATTCTCTGTTATATTTTAATAAAATAAATTCTTCTCTATTAAAGAATGTGATGTCAACTCGTTAAATATATGTTTATGCATTAGTCGATTATATCACGCTTCTAAATAATTGATCTACAAAATTGTGTGAAAACTCTACGAAGCCGCCAATTCACTATAGATTAAAAGAAATAAAAAACTTATTTACAAAAAAATTACAATATAAAAGCTCTCTTTTAAATAGTATAGCTATAGGTAGCTAGTCCGTGTTAGGCTTTCTTTACCCACTTCTAAGAGTGTTCACGAGAAATTGTAAAATCGCCCAATCTAAATTCAAATAAAATAAAAATAAAAATAACATTATGTTAGTTTGATTTAGTTTTAAATTTTGAAAATCGATAATATTTTATTTAATTGTGATCAAAGTAAAAAGTAATATAAGAATTGAACCAAACAAGTAGTATAAATACATAATTAAAAATTATGATTACATTTATGTATATGAATTTTTTCATATCTACTTACAAAATATTTGCAATGGATAATATCTTTTGAAATCTTGGGCATTTTTTTAGTGTGTATAATTATCTCATTTCTTATATTATCTTTAGAGTTTAAACTATAATGGGCTTGTTCAAGCATCATCTCTGGTCATATTATGCATATGTCGATGCAAATCTCTGCTTTTATAAATATATGAAAAAATTACCTATATACACATTCTTTCTTTTTTTCATAATTTTCATTAATCCCCATCATTTCTAAAATTTTCTAATATCCCAAATTTTGAGCGTCAACAGCCAAAATTTCGGATACATAACTCCCACTCTCCAAACCTATGCTTATCACTTCTTGATTTCACTCCACAAATCTCACCCATTTTTTATTCTCATAAATCCCAGTCCAACTCGCCTATTTTCATGGCCTAATTATGCGCCTGAAGTTGGTCCAAACAACAATTGTGGTGATATCTTTTTCAGGCATGGCCAATCAAGTGCTCCAAAAGCAAGTCAAAGCCTTCTCTATCAGATCAATTCCTAATATGGTCCAAATAGAAAACTTTGACATATTCTCTGTTTCTTGGCTTCCCGCTTCAATATAAATGTTGTTAATATATAAACACTACCTAATGTATTATTTACATTTATCAAATATTTGTTCAGTCTTATCCAACTTAGAATGCGATGTATATGTACATATTACCCAATTATAATCTTGCTACATGAAACATAATGTTCTATAACTAGAGCACTGTGTATTAGATCAAACAATAGGTATATGATACATATCCATTCCTTAAGAAACTAAAACTACATGTATATGATACTTAATAACTACCACACAATAATGTATCAATCTAAAATCAAACATTTTACGGGCAATCTTTACTTCTTTAATATATTTGATAGGACTACTGTACTTAGCAATTTACTAAATATTTTAGGAATAGTAGTGTATCATGAGTAATATATCCTTCTTGTCCACAATGTCCAAAAGGTATCTCGTCTAGTTGAAATCTACCACAATTACATATTTTTCACTTAAGGCAAACAATGTATAGTGTGTCTCCTCCATAGTCGTCTTCTTCAATTTTATTTTTTTCTTTCTTTATTTCCTAATACTTATGGATCGGGATCCTTTTTTTAGTATTGGTATTATTCAACTAAAATCTTCTAATACTAGACGAATATATGAATCTGATGATGATTAATGGGCTAAAAACAGTTCGAAACTTTTGCATGACATATTAGCAATGACATAAATGCTACTAAACATATGCTATTAAAATCACAAGGTCATTCATTGTTTGTATATTGGTGACATGTTGGTCATCAGTAGAGACACTAATGACATAAATGCTACTAAACATATGCTAGAATGCAACTTCGATATGAAAGATCTTGGAGTTACTGATGCGATCTTAGGTATAAGAATCCTTAGAACTCCATAATGTTTAGCATTGCCACGGTCTCAATACATTGAAATGGTATTTGACTAGTTCAAACATTTGGATTTCAATATTGTCAAGACTCCACTAAATGTGAGCTTTGAATTTCAAAAGAGTGAAGGCGAAAGTGACTCACAATTGAATTGTGCTAGAGTATTGGGAAGTATGATGTACGCGATCAGATATATCATGTGCTATTAATGAACTGAGGTGGTTCACCAGTGATCCCAATCTAACTCATTGGATGACAATGAAAAGAGTTTTGGGGTATTTAAAACAAATTCAAAACTATGTCTTGCATTATAACAATATCCAACAATATTAAAAGGATACAGTGATGCAAATTGAATCACCGGGATCAAATGAAGTAAAATCCATGAGTGGATATGTATTTACACTTGGTGGAGGAGCAGTCTCTTAGCAATCTTTCAAAAAGATATGTATCTCTAGCTCTGATCTATGAGCTAGGTGCTCTAGATAAGGTCGGTGAATAAGTTGAAAGACTCCAGAATTTCTTGATAGTTATTCTTTATTGGCCCAAACCTTTGGCATCAGTATGCATACACTTTGATAGTCAAGATGCAATAGGTAGGGCATGGAGCATAATGTATAACGAAAAGTCTCGTTATATAAGACATAGACATAATACCGTTAGAAAACTACTCTCTAGTGGAATCATCACAATTGACTATGTAAAGTCAAAGGATAATGTGTCAGATCCACTTACAAAAAGGCCTAACTAGAGAGAAAGTTGAAAGATCATCTAAGGAAATAAGTTTACGGCTTAGGACAAGTCATCATACAGTAACTCTACCTAGCAGACTGGAGATCCCAAGAGCTAGGTTCAAGTCGTGACTGACGATTCAACATTGTCAACCAACTCAATCCATTTTCATGATGAAGACAATGCTCAGGAACAAGGATACAACATTAAGGCTTGTTAATGAGTTAATAAAGCTTAAAGTTTTTAATGATTTGCTAAGTTTGGCAGATTTGACCAAATAGTGTATCTACGCGATAACATGGTTAGAAATCACCTATGTGAGTGTTAAGTGTAAGCCGCTTCAAAAAGGATGATTGTCAAAAACCCATCTCTCTATACACTCATGAAATTAGGAGGTGTTCATGGCTGAAACGAACACAACCGTAAGAACCACAAACGGTAAAGGGTTGATTGTGTGACATATGGTTGTCTAGGTATACACCAAAGCTTAACGGTTCAAAGATATCAAATCTACCAATTGACCGAGTATATCCGACATATGTTCACTACAGAAAGTTCAAAGGAAAACCTACTTATATGCAATTAATTCTTGCTTGTAAAGTACACACACTTGTCCGTTTCTTTGTCTTGGAGTCATTCTCCATTCATGCGGGGGATTGTTGGGTTTTAAAAGGTGTGAATGGAAAATGAAGAGTTGTGACTTTTATGAAGAGTTATGACTTTTATGAAGAGTTGTGACTTTTATGAAAAGTTGTGACTTTTACGAAGAGTTGTGACTTTTATGAAAAGTTGTGACTTTTATGAAGAGTTGTGGCTTTTATAAAAGGTTGTGACTTTTATAAAAGGTTGTGACTTTTCCAAAGGGTTATGACCTTTTCGGTAAGACACAATAGGCACCATTTACCATTTGTTGTCTATAAATAGAGCTTCCTCTCATTTTTCAACAAGAAAAGAACCAAAAAAATTTTGGACTTCTTCTACTACTACTAAATCTAGTATTCTAAGTGTACTTTACTGCCGTTGAATGGTTCGCTGACACCGTGGCTTTAGGTATTACCAATACACCAGTAAGATCGTTCTATCCTGGGAGGATATATTCCATTAACCTCGGGTACTTGAGGGGAATAATTTCCTTAAGGGGACACTGTGCATTCAGTGGACTCGATTTTCTTCTTTGACAAAAATATTATGTATATTGTTTCTAATCTGTTTCTGATTCTATTTTCTCTACTAGTTTTAATTTTCTAGTTTTTGGAGTACTCTTTAAATTTTGTTATTTCTTACCAAGTTCTTCAAAGTTTTGTCCTAAGTATCTTAGTAGTACAAGATGAACAACAATTAAATCACATATTGATGAGCTTGGTTGGACCAACGGGATAAATCCATATTGACAACTCAAAAATTCGTGTGAGAGATAATAGGAGCAAAATCAAACAGAATATGATATGATAAAATTAAGTAAAATGTAATTTGTTGAGAGAGTTAACTAATAAATATATATAATGTTTTAAAGCGTGAAAGGGGGAATAAAGGAAAGTGATCGAATTTTTTATGAAATACTTGTGGCTTCAGTTGGAAATATACTAAAAAGTATAGCTATATTTTCTTTCTCTTATTTTTAATATTAATTAACAAGAGATTAAAGTGAGGAGCTTAGAATAGTAAGGGCATTTTTGCAATTACCTATTTTATTTATTTGTGGTTTTTTGGTGGTTAATACTTAAATCTTTTTTTTTTTTCCTTGTTTTTTTTCTACAAATATGACTACTAATTAATAAGGCAGTAAAGAGAGGAGCTTGTCGTCATCCGCCTGTGTGACACAACTAAAATAAAGCTTCTACAGATGCACTGATTTTTTGTAGTAAAAAGAAGTGCCAACTTGAACATCTTTTTTCACATATTTCTTCTGCTTTTAATTTGTTTATTTTACTTTTTTTCGTATGTTATTTGTTTAAAAAATATGAAAATGTATTATTATAAATCAAAATAATTAACTATATACATATTATTTTTAGTTCAAGCCAACTCAAAATCTCCAACTACATCTATTACTGAAAGTTACATAAAAATAATATTATAAATTACAATAATTAACAACTTTAAATATCTAAAAACCAAATTAAAAATTGATTAACTCTTCAAATTCCGTCTATATTGCTTAACATTTTATATATATATATATATATATATATATATATATATATATATATATATATATATATATATATAAATTAGAATATTAACAACTTAAATATCTAAAATCATATTAAAAGTCGATGAACTCTTCAAATTTTGTCTATATCACAAAAATTGTGAGAAAAAATAACATATGTTGAGCCCGTGCTAGCATGGGCTCCTGTAACTAGTATTATAGATAGGGGAACTTTAGCATATAGCCACACAAAAATAACTTAATTACGCTTCATATCTATAGTATACTAATTACAATTCATAACTACATGTTATAGGGAGGAGAGTGACGAGCGAGATTGGGAGAGGGAGGAGAGAGGCGCGCGAGAGATGGCAAAGTGTTGAGAGAGGCGAATTGTATATGTATATCTGTCAAAACAATTGTATATATGTAGCTAATATACATATGTATTTGTATATCTAGCGAGCAAAATCGGAAGAGGAATGAGAGAGGCAAGAGAGAGAGGGCAATAATTTGTTAGTTGCGAATTATACAAATATGACGAATTATACAAATGTGGCTATTACAAACTCAAAGTCAGCCCTCCTAATTAATAGTTAATATTAGTGAATGGTAATTATAGCAAACTATAGCTATGATGACTAATTAAGTAGTATAAGTTTGTTTAACCACATAATTTTCCCTTATAAATATAATAGCTATGTTATGTTTTAAGTATGTAAATTTTCCTTCTTAAAATTTAAGTTATAGACTTAAAATAATATTATAATACACATAATAAAAAGAAATCTAACAAATATATGCATTAAAGTTATTTAATCGTTAGTGCACATTACTGCATATTGACATAGAGGACACATAAAATTATGAAAAAAAAAATAAATTAAACTAGTATAAATAATGCAAAAAAGTGGGAAAAAAATTATGAGTTACTTATTTTATAAATCTAAAAAAGTTTAAAAAATTTAACTAAAAATAGCCAATTTTTAAACTGGAGTAACTTTGGAAAAATTAGAAGAAGTCACTTGAATGGAAAAAATGTAACTCGAGTACCGTCAAAATTAGAATCAAAATGTATTTTAACGATTGCAAATCTCTTAAAACACTTTAATGAAAAAATGCAACTCACGTATCGTCAAAATTGGAGTCAAAATGTATTTTAAGGATTGTAAATTTCTTGAAACACTTGAATGAAAAAAATGTAACCCATGTACCATCAAAATAAGAGTCAAAATGTATTTTAAATATTTTAAATCTCTTGAAACACTTGAATGGAAATAATTTAACTCATGTACCGTCAAAATTGGAGTCAAAATGTATTTTAAGGATTATAAATCTCTTGAAACACTTGAATGGAAAAAATGTAACTCATGTACCGTTAAAATTGGAGTCAAAATGTATTTTAAGGATTGTAAATCTCTTAAAACACTTTAATGGAAAAAATGCAACTCGTGTACCGACAAAAGTGGAGTCAAAATGTATTTTAAGGATTGTAAATCTCTTGAAACACTTGAATGGAAAACACGTAACTCATGTACTGTCAAAATTGGAGTCAAAATGTACTTTAAGGATTGTAAATATCTTGAAACACTTGAATGGAAAAAATTTAACTCATGTACGGTCAAAATATGAGTCAAAATGTATTTTAAGGATTGTAAATCTAAAAAAACAATACATAATAAGCAATTCATTTATATACTTGACTTAATCACGAAATAAATAAAAAATATCATCACCTATAAATTGCGCAACTTTCTTCTCAAAATTTCTCAAGCCTATTTTGTCAAATCATCTTCTTTCCCCAAAAACTGTTGTAATGGCACAAACTCAGATTATACGCCGACAGAAGATTGAACTGAAGATGATAACATCTAAAGCGAAACGCATGGTAGCTTTCAAAAAGTTATGGGCAAGTGCTGTCAAGGAAGCACATGAGCTTCATATCACAACGGGAGCAGATGTTGCTATTGTCGCTTATTCCCCGACAGGCAAACCATATGCTTATGATTCCTCCAACAATTTTGGGACAATAGAGAGGTATCTCAATAATGCAAAAGCTTCTGCGGTCAAAGGGGGTCATTGATTTGATTGTCTCTTGAGAAGGATTTATCTATTTTCTTTTATTTAGTTTTTATCTACAGTTTATTTCAGTATGTGAGTCTTTATTTGGGTCGTTGTTGTCCTTTGATTTTTATTTGCATAATCATTTACTATTGCGTCTTTAGTCCTCTATGATCTTATACTATAAAGTATAAGATCTTATGGTATATTTTCTATTCTCTCTAATATTTTAATAAAATAAATTCTTCTCTGTTAAAGAATGTGATGTCAACTCGTGAAATATATGTTTATTCATTAGTCGATTATATCACTCTTCTAAGTAATTGAGCTACAAAATTGTGTAAAAACTCTACGAAGCAGCCGATTCACTATTGATTAAAAAAACAAAAAAAAAACATATTTACAAAGAATTTACAATATAAAAGCTCTCTTTTAAATAGTATAGCTATAAAGTAGCTAGTTCGTGTTAGGCTTTCTTTACCCACTTCTAAGAGTGTTCACGAGAAATTGTAAAATCGCCCGATCTAAATTCTAATAAAAATAAAAATAACATTAGCTTAGTTTGATTTAGTTTTAAATTTTGAAAATCGATAATATTTTATTTAATTGTGATCAAAGTAAATAGTAATATAAGAATTGAACCAAACAAGTTGTATTAATACATAATTAAAAATTATAATTACATTTAATGATGTATATGTATTTTTTCATATCTATTTACAAAATATTTGCAATGGATATTATCTTTTTGAAATCTTGGGCATTTTTTAGTGTGTATATAATTATCTCGTTTCTTATAGTATCTTTACAGTTTAAACTATAATGGGCTTGTTCAGACATCATCTTTGGTCATATTATGTACATGTTGATGCAAATTAGTGCTTTTATAAATATATAGGCCTGTGGTAGTACGAGTTCAATATGCATGTGTGTGTTTTTTTTGTCCTAATTTTTGTGACATAGATAGTATTTGGAGAGTTTAACATAAATTGTATATTTTTTTTTAATATTTTAAGTTGTTAATTATTGTAATTTATAATACTTTTGTCATGACCCAAAATGAGTCATGAGTGACATCCACACCTAACTTCCTAGGTGGGCGAACCAACAAATTCAACTCCAGCTTATATTAATTGTTGAACTTACGAAATCCAACCATAATGCGGAAGCTCAAACTTTATTAAGGTAAGAAATACAAATCCACTAAAGTCTATTAAACATTGTTTCTCATAATCTGAAAGTCATCACGTCAAGACATCTAATTCTCAAAGACCAAGTCTAAAAGTATCAAAGATTCTGAAAATAAATAAATAAAATAGTTTGTGTCCGAAAACTAAGGACATCATGTCAGGACCGAGAAAATCCAACACGATCTAGAACAACAACAACAACAACAACACCACCACCACCAACAACAACAACAACAGCACCACCAGCAGCAGCAGCAACAACAACAACAACAACAACAACAACAACAACAACAACAACAACAACAACAACAACAACAAACAACAACAACAACAACAACAACAACAATAATAATCGACTTCAACTAGTACAAGAAGTAGCAGCCTAGTCGATATAAGTAGTCTAATCCTAGTGTGACTCTAAACTCTACAACAGTGATGTAAACACGTGTGAGGTAATCATGTCAGTCTGTTTCGTTGGACCTGTTCCTTCGACATGTTCCAATCATCAGCTTCCTTCTTCTTCAACATGTCAGTTAGCTTCGTTGGATTTGTTCCTTTGACATGTTACAATCATCAACTTCCTTCTTCTTCAACACTTCCCCTCAAGCTAGAGAGTAGAGGAACGGTTACTCTTTGCTTGCTTCGAATACCCAGCAAAAACTTATTTTGTCAATGTTTCGGTATGAATGTGATGTCTAGTTGTTGCTTGTAATAGTTCATCTGTAGATTTATACGAGTCCCACCAATAAAAACACTTAAGAGCAGTATGATTATTCCTACCACAAATTTGACATGACTCAATTGTAACATCCCGCTTTAGAAAAGTACTAGAAGTAGAAAGAAAACCATTTTTTTTTAAAGATCAAATTTGGAAAGTTTTGTTAAGTATGAGTTTTGGGTCAACTTTAAACGACCATAAATTTCATGATGAGTTAGGTGTGCTAAAAGATATCAAATGAAAGGTCTTTGAATTATCTTTTCAACACCACCGAGTTTGCTAATTTTTGAGTTCGTAGGAGGGAGATATGTCCGTTCGAAGTTGGGTTGTCTAGATAAGAAAAGTTAACTAGATTTTAAAGGGGTATTTTGGTCTTTTCCATACCCAATTGGTTTAATTCATTTTTAGTGAATTTATTAGGGTCTAAACTGATTTGGTTCAGTTTACACTTTGCAAAATTACGTTAGGGCTTTGAGAGAAAAGAAAAAAGGAGAAAAGCTAATGTTCATCGTTCTTGAGGTTTCGCTTGCAGATTTCACCAAGGGTTAACTCCTACAAGGTATGTGAGATCACATAGCATTGGTTCATTCACCCACGCGCCAATCATGATCTATTTTAGCGTATTTACGTTCTTGAAAGTAGAGTAATTGAGTTCTTGATGAATTTTGTTGAAGTTTCTATTGGGTTCTTGATTGTTGAGGAGTTCTTGAGTTAGTTTCATGAGATTTGAAGTTAGTTTTGAGTAGATTCTTGTATACTTTGATTGGATATTAGAATCGAACTGTTTGGGGAAGGAACCAATTGAATCTAGACGAATTAGGGTTGAAAAAATGAACAAGAAAATTCGTCAAAAATCTGGGAAAAAGGGGTGGGGCGCCGCGCACTCAGAGTGCCCCACATTAGTGCCCCACACTCAGAGTGCCCCGCATTTCAATTTTGCTTCTAGTCAGTAGTCGGCTCTATATAGTTAAAATATTTTAAGTAATAAATTATTATGATTTATAATACTTTTATATAATTTGCAAATATGATATATAAAAAAAAATCAGATAAATAAATTGAAATTGAGAAAATACTGAATTTTGAAAAAATCCTCAATTAAAAATAGGCATATCAACGAACAACTATCTTCTCCAAACCGTTTTTACATAATAGTAATGTGAAAGAAAATTCCACCTTTAGCTAGTATGTGAATTCTACTTGTAGGTGACATTCTTTATTCCCTAGATATGCTCTTTAATTCTATAAACATTAACATTCTGTATAATATCTTTTTTTCCTTAATTCTCATTTTCATTTTATTTTAGTTTACGTTATAACTTATTGATTATATTTTGTTTTCTCCCTAAAATTACATCAATCGGGCATCTTTGTGATAAGTTCATTCTTTCAATTTTGGTTAATCTCCAACTTATCTAAGGTAAGAATCTCCTTAATTAATCGAATTGACCTGTGAAGTTAGTAAGCATCTATCGTTAATTTGAATTTGTCTTTTACATCGTCTTAGCATAGAGTTAATATCTCAAAAGGTCATTCAACTTTGATAATTTATCTAATAAAGTCATTTAACTATATTTTGTATCAATAAAGTCACTCAACTTTGATTTTTGGATTTGGCACCTGTCCAGTGCCTTTTCCATCTAGTTGGTCCAGTCCCCCTTTAATCTGCTGCCATTTGTCACATAATGATCTAAGGGTCAATAATTATTTAATCAAAACAACCTCTTAAACAATGGTTAAGCTACAATATCTTTTTTAATTTCTTTTTGTTCCATATTAATGACATGTATATAGGAGAGGATCTTTTTGATCAATCACTGCTCTGTTTTCTTTTTTTCAACTCTTTTTTTCACGTTCTTTCCAAAAATTAATTAATTTCCATCACAAACCCAATTTCTTTCAAACTAAAAACTCCATTATTTTCATATTATTTAATAACTCTTCCCAGATTTCTCTATACATTCAACTTCTTAACAAAATTGAAGTGCATTACAATGGCCACAAGAAATTTCTACAGCTAAGTAATATTATTGTTCTTGTTTCTCGCTATCAGACGGTTAAGAGAGACTAAGATATTTCTTCGATTATTATATAGGTGTTCGTTAATACGAGATGAAAAACTATATAGTAACTTAGTTTTACTCAGTTAACCAAGAACAGGAAATTATTGTTTCTCCATTATTGTTTCTCAACTACTAAGTGCAAATAGCTTCTGCCCATTTACTTTTACTCTTTATCACTTTTTTAAGGCCTAAGCAATACAAGCCAAAATGCACCAAAAGAAATCACTTTTGACAATCAAATAAGCAACACAACAAACTTGCATTAAATTGTAGATCGTAATTAAAAAATTCAAGCCAAATACACCAAAGAACTATCTGTTATTGCCTCAACAAACAATAACCAAACCTCAATTAAATTATCAATTGTCAATATGATGACGATAAACTGCCACTATATTGTTCCAAAAAAATAAATAACTGGTGGGAAAACAAATTTCAACAACCACGAGTGGGTTATGGCCTTGACGCCAAAAAATGGAAAGAAAAAACTTAATTCACAAATGCGAAAGTCAATTGCACACCGGAATAAAATCTATGAAAGAAAATAACAATGCCAAAGAAGGATCCATCTCAACTTTGAGATCATGATTATGATCACTTAAATCACCATCACCATGTAACCTCTGCTTTGATGAAGGTACCGCAATCAATGTTGAGAATACTTGTTAAAATTTGAAAATGAAACATCTTGCAATTAATATATTATGTGGTGAATAACATCACTTATTAGAAATATACATATATATATGCAAAGTATTAAAAATTTTGTTCACTAACTCTTAAGAGTTGAGTCAAACTTTCATTAGATGAATATCCTTGAGACAACTGAGAAGGACACAATGGACGACAGCTTCCTTCTGTCACGTCCTATAATTTAAAACATAACATAAGTTTCACATTATTATAATAAACAAGAAATAAATGAGATGTCGTGAGATACCATAGCGTTTGATGTATCTAATAAAGGTGTATAACGGACTTGAAAATGTGGAAGGTGATCTAGCTGCTGATCAGTTTGGCATTGAAGAGATTTTGGCAATGAAGTCCTACTTTTCTTCTTGGACTTTTCCGTGAAACTCTTTGGCCGAGTATTGGAACGACGAGTTGGTTCCTTTCTTTTTAATCCAGACACCTTTGTAAAATTTGTATTGTCAATAAATACTATTTCACTGGGCTCATTTTGAGTTGTATTGCTTGGAGCTGACTTATCAGGTGATTCCTTTCTCTTCTTTATATCTTTTAGCTTCGCAATCATCTCATTCACACCATTTACAACCAATTCATACCCTTCTTTAGATTCTGAAGCTTCACTTGAAATTTGGACAAAAGTATGGCAAAAATGCTTATACCTTGCAGTAACTTCAACTTTTGGATCAATGTCTTTTTCTTCTAGAATGACATCCATCTCGTTTATATTTGTAACATCTTTTGTCCACCTCTTTAGTATATATTGTATGGGAATCCTATCCTTTATATTCAATGTGTCTAGGATCTTTAAAGCATGCCTACATAGTATACCCAAATATTCAAATAATTTACAGCTGCAAGAAACTTGAGTTATTGATCTCTTAACAGTCACGACATGCTCCTTAACACTTCCAAGCGTGCTAACATTATAGGTACATAACTCTCCATTATAGGAGTCATTTACTGAAATCAATAATGACCTTTCCCATTCACTTTGGAACATGTCAAATATCGTTAGGGTGTATACTTCCCTAGCATGAATCAATAAAGGAAGTTTAACCTTCAAAATAGGTATGCTTTGAGTCATGTCAAAATTAGACTTATTCTCATTGGTGCGCTTTTCATCGACTGATCTTCAAAATGCTTAAAAAATTGAACAATATCCAAATCTGATTTCAAATATCCTCTTAAAGATCCATTAAAACTCT
Organism: Solanum pinnatisectum; assembly: GCA_035578085.1. Lineage (NCBI taxonomy): Eukaryota > Viridiplantae > Streptophyta > Magnoliopsida > Solanales > Solanaceae > Solanum > Solanum pinnatisectum. The sequence continues at coordinate 18,972,103 of CM069077.1, forward strand.
CACTTAATTGTGTGCTTCGCATACCTACTGAGAATGTATTTCTTCCGTATGTCATTGACCATTTCTCTCTTATAGCAAATGTGGTTTTCAGCCAGTTGTTATCCGCAAGATCATATTTGTCAAGCATTTCCTGCCATGCACTTAAGAAATCCTCTTCATACTCATAATCATAAAGCAACTTGCTAAAATCTTTTGGAAATAATGCATTATCTCTAAAAATATGACTAAGATGTTTAAATGCATTCTTTTCCAAGTGCCATACACAAAGGCAATGATATGTCTGTGGCAGTACTAATGAGATAGCAGAAGATATAGCAGGATCTTGATCAATAAAAAATATTTGTGGTTTATCAGCAGACATAATCCTAAAGAATTTATTAAAAAGCCATTCAAATGGTTTAGTTGATTCTTCATATAAAAGGGCTGCACCAAATATAACCAGTTCCCTATGATTATTCAAACTAGTAAACAATGCCAAAGGTCGATACTCTTTATTTGTTCTATATGTTGTATTAAAGGAAACAACATCTCCATAAATCTTATAATCTCTTATCATCTTTCCATCGGCCCAGAATACATTAGTTATCAAACCATCATCATCTAATTGTAAAGAATACCGAAAAGCAAGATCTTCAAGTATTCTTTTCTCAAAATAGTCTACCAAACTACGAGCCACTCCATGTTTCAAGCTTTCTTTTCTTTTATCCCGAAGATAATTCTTTAGATTTCTCTTTGTGTAACCTAAAAAAGATTCTCCTCCAACTTGACGAGCAGCATAATCAAATGAAGCTTTAGGACGTATTCCTGAATCATCTAATAAGTCAATTTCATATGCTTGAGCAACTTTTATCTTCCTTTGTGAGGGTAACAAATGAGCCAAAGAAGGAGAAACAAGAGGATGATTATGTTTCTCTTCAAATGAAGTGATGCGAAACATTTCATTTAATTGACGATTAATAATAATATGAGCTAAGCACCCCGTTCTAGTTTCCTGCCTATGTTTTTGAACCACCATATCTTGTTTGATTTTGTTTCTATACCCTTCTTTATAACATGTAAACTTTCTTGAAGTCACATACCCTTGGGCTTTGTTTTTGTTAGCATATTCTTTCCTTATGCTAAAACCAATTGCACTAGCATATTCATTATAGTAATCATATGCATGCTCATCCGAATCGAATTCCATTCCAAGTTTTATGGACAAATTACATTCACTTTGAGACTCACTAGATCCAATCTCCATAAAACTAAAATACAAAGAGTATATATAAGATAAATAATCGATAATCTTAAAGCTAAAGAGAAATGCAATCTTAAATTTAAGAAAATTGATTATAAAACCAATTTGAATAATATATTACATAACATATATGGGGGCAATAATACGTGAGATGAGACTATACATGATTCTAATTTCAAGGAATGAATAGAAAGAAAACTTAGGTATCATGTTTTGTATATACTTGGCGGGAATTTTTTCGGCTAACAAGAAACATGGAGTGAACCCAACTTAGAAAAATATGTAGAATAATATACAAAAACTCTTATTAGTTCACAACAACAAAAAACAGAGTAAATAACTGAAATACATAGTAGGAGCTTTGAAGTCACTTTCAAAACTAGGCTAATTTCAGAGGGCATATGATATTAGTGATTTTCGACAACTTCAATTCAATTGATTTTTCAAGTCTACATGGCTGAACACTTGAACTTCACATACATAGCACAAACAAATATAATTCTAACATGTTATTCTTATTTCTTACATATCCCAACCTATCTAATAAATATCAACTAGAATTTTTCTACCATCATATTTACCTTACCTTAACTAAAAGTAATACACATTATAGCCATACAACTCCTCTCCATCCCATCAAAGACACAAAAATCAAAGGTTATAATTTCAATCCCACCAATTATCATGCTTGTTATTGTTTCTTTTAAGAATGTTTTATCATGTTCTTTTAGTATTAACTATGGCTTCTTCAATTTTGGGAATAACCTTCAGACCCTACTTATGAGATTGTTGATTTCCAACAACTTCAAAGTGACATGCTACTTTGATATTCCAACAACCTCAGGTTGTAACTTCACAGGCACCATTGTTAGAAAATGTTTGTGAACTTTATTAAATTTATGTTGTGTGCTTAAGAATATTAAATACTCACATTTTCAGAATTTCATTTTTACATAATATACCCATAAGATCTAACTGAGACATTTTATCGAACACATTGCGTACACTTTTTCACACTGAAAGTTGCAACTACAAGAAGAGCGTAAGAACAACGTATAACAAACCTTCTTTTGTGTTGTCTCTTCTTGTCGAGAAAAAAATATGTTCACCAACTGATTTTTCTTGATCTTTTTGATCTTCTGTTGTTGTCACTAGTAAATGATTTAATCTTCTGTGTTTGTTGAGTCTTGTATCTTTCTCTCTTGAACATATATTGTCCATGGTAATCAAATCTTTTTTTCCAGCAAAAGATAATTGCCTCAACAAATTTTTCGGATTCAGGAATTAGCAGAAAAAATTTCAGCGACCCTCTCGGATTTCTTTTCTATCTTGAGAATTTAAGCCAAAAAGATATTGTAGCTTAACCATGGTTTAAGAGGTTGTTTTGATTAAATAATTATTGACCCTTAGATCATTATGTGACAAATGGCAGCAGATTAAAGGGGGACTAGACCAACTGGATGGAAAAAGCACTGGACAGGAGTCAAATCCTTGATTTTTATATCAATAAAATCACTCAATCAAATTTATCATAAAAAAAGATGAAAAAGCAAAATAAATTATTTTTATGCCGTATAAATATAAACTTTATAATTATATAAAATTAACGAAAACTTATTGAATTTTTTTTTACTGATAAACTTAATTAGTGAAAACTATATTATGGTATTAGCAAAAATCATCCGCCTTATCGTAGCAATAGCGGGGCAATAATAATAATTATTTTTCGATTAGATTCAATTTAAATTCTGATGGCTGAAAAGTGGAGGAAAGAAAGCTGTCAATAATACGAAATTTGGACAATTAGAGGTGCATCTAGAGGAGGTTCTGTGGGTTCACGTGAATCCATACTCTCCTCTCTAGATTATATATAGTAGTATTATATTTTTTAAAAAATATTTAAATATAGAGGTGTAAACACACGTTCAAAGTAACTTATAAATATGATGATGATTGGGCGCACCTCTCCAAGTACAGATATAAATTTAAATCTTATATATCCATCTTATTTTTGTTAGTAACACCCCTCCAAGTGGTTATCGATAATACTTTTGGCGTTTTAATCAAATTTTTTTTGTTTGTTTTTTTTTTGCTTTAAACTTTCAAAATTTTCAAGTGTGAAATATTGGAAATTCCTAAAAAAAACTTAGCACGATAAAATTTTTATATAATAAATCAAATGTGTATAATGAAATTTAAAACTAGTAGTATTATATATGTTAGACCTTTAATTTTAAAAATTTAACAGTTTAGTGTTAAGAACGTAAATGTCAAACCGATCAAATTTATATATTAGATGCATCTTTTCATAAATCCTAGATACGCCTGTGCAACAAGTGTATATATATCAAGTTCAATATTGTCACAATATCTCTTAGAGCAACAAGGTTTTCTTCAATTGAATTGTCATTGATGCTTTTGGGTGATGCTAACAAACATCTCAATTTATTTATGAATTCTCCTAAAAGAATCATTTTTACCCCTGAATATTAGTTTTAATTTTTCAAAAATATTAAATGTTCATCCATTTTTGTTCTTTCTATTACTCAGTTGAATTGTAACTTCTTCTCCGAATTTGATAATGGTTTTGTATTATTTTTGTGATAGTTACAATGATACCGTGACTAAAACCTTGATTTAGAAGAGGAAATGGATGGTGATATATTTTTTTAATAATAAATTAAGTTAAGTGATTTTATTGATATAAAAATTCAAGTTGAGTAAATTTATTGATACAAAATAAAGTTTAATGATTTAACTAGATAGATTATTAAAATTGAGTGACTTTTTAAGATATTAACTCTTTTAACATAGAAATATCTCTTTTAGGTTTACTCTTGACCTTTTAACTTTACTTAATTGTTGATAGGTTTAATATGAGAAAATTCAAAATAGTAAAACCACATTTTAAATATAAATTTGGTGTTTATCTGCGAAGCCGCATTTTAAATATATAGTTTTATAACCTTCACAAATCATTGTTGCGGTAGTTTTCATAAGTCCTACAGTTACATATATTACGATCGATTTGCGGTGTTTTTTTAAGAGAGTGGTTTTTAGGGTGGTTATAAACCTCAGTTAATTTATCGAATTCTTAATACATTCATTTTGTGACAGTTATTACCTCTGCAATTTTTTGACAAACAATTAGCATTTCGTTATTTATACAATTATATTACAATTAATATGAAGTTTAGATTAATAACTAAAACGTGTACATTCATATATAAGAAACAAAAAGTTTATTCAATACATCTATAACAAAAAGAAACAAAATGTATTTTAAGGAACGTAAATCTGTTGAAACACTTGAATGGAAAAAATGTAACTCATGTATAGTCAAAATATATTTTAAGGATTGTAAATCTTTTGAAATACTTGGATGGAAAAAAAGTAACTGATGTACCATCAAAATTGGAGTCAAAATGTATTTTAAGGAACATAAATCTCTTGAAAAACTACATAATATGCAATTCATTTAAAGACTTAACTTAGCCATGAAGTAAAAAAAATAATTATCGCCTATAAATTACGCAATTTTCTTCTATATGTTTTTCAAGCTTATTCATTTAAACCAGCTTTTTTCCAAATGTTTTTATAAGGACAAAAAATAATATTATACGCCGACAAGATACTGAGACAATGATGACAGAGGCAACTTTCAAAATGGAAATGGCATATCTTGTCAAGAAATCGCGTAAGCAGTCACTTATAACAGGAGAACAAATTGTCATTCTTGCTTATTCCCCAAATGGCAAACAATTTTTTTATGATTCCTCTAAAAATTCTCACAAAATTGATAGGTCTCTAATTGAAAAAGTGAAGAAGGTTGTTGCTGCTAAAAGATGATGTGAAGGGTAGGTCATTGAGTCATTGGAGAAGAGTTTATCAAATCTCGTTTTATTTAATTTTGATTTGTCGGTTAAGTTCATTTGTTTCGATATTTAAATTTTTTTATGGGTCGATTATTGTCCTTTAATTTATAGTCATTTTATGATGTATTTTTTTTTTCTGTTAGGGTATTTTAATAAATGAACTCTTCTCTATTAAAGATTGTGACTTAAACTCATTAAATAAATAGTTTGATGCATTTCTTAATGATATCATTTTTTCAAATAGTTGAGCTACTTAATTATGTGAAAACTCTATGAAGTGACAGATTCACTATTGCTTTAAAAAGAAATAAAAAGAGGATCATTTACAAAGAATTTACAAGGTAAAATGTTCTATTTTTATTGGTATAGTTAAAAGTGGTTAACGCGCATCAGGTTTTCTTCATCCACTTCTAAGGATGTTCACGGAAATTTTAAAATCACCAAACTTAAATTAAAATCAAATTAAAATGACATTTATTAGTTTGATTTAAATTTAAATTTTGAAAACCGATAATTTAGTTTAATTGTAATTCAAGTAAGAAGTAACAAAAAAAATTGAACCAAATCAATAAAATTAATTTTAGAACCAAAAGGTCAACTTTGTAATGGCCAATTCAACATCATCCAAATTAGTACAATAGCCGCAAAACGCGAATTCCATGAGCCTTACATGGCGCTGCCACCTTGCGTCTTACAAGATACAGACGGCTTGCATCTCGTAAGGCGCATGAAAAGTGCGACTTCCCGTAAATAAAAAAAAAATTACTTCATCTTCTACACCTGTCATTCAAACCCATCCACTTATGTTGTGAAACTATCACCTTTCCCTCTCTTTCTCTTTCTCTTTCTCATATTCTAAACCTAACTCATTTTCTTTAACCCCTATCAAATAATCATTAATTTATGTTAATTTATTTTTAATTATATTATTTATTGATAAAATCACTTGAAATAAAATAAGTAATAAAACAATCAGCATATGAAATTGCATGTAATAATAAAACTATCTCAATAACAAGACATAAACTAATATAAGAAATATATAACATCCCTCATAAGAATTTTACGAAGTAAAAAAGTTTTTTTTTTTTTTAATTTACAGGAATCCCAGAATTTTATAATGAAGTAATTTTTATTTTTTTTTAATTTACAGGGAAGTCGCAATTCCCACGCGCCTTACAAGGGGCAACCCGTCTGCATCTTGTAAGACGCAAGGTGGCTGCGCCTTGTAAGGCGTATGAGAATTCGCGCTTTGCTGCTACTATCCTAATTTGAACGACGTTAAATTGTCGTTACAAAGTTGCCCTTTTGATTCTAAAATCAATTTTATTGTCCTTTTGGAATTTTGGCAAATTTTCTTACTCTTTTGACTCCAGACTCGCTTCTATAGGATATATAATATAAGTTGGATTTTTCATATAAATGCTTTTTTTAGATTAATTATTAATTATTATGCATTTTTGGAGGTATTTTTTTAATCACTGTTTATTGCCCATATTTACTTTTAATAATTAAAACTACTTCCCGGTTCTATTTCTTCGCCGGAGATAGCTTCTCCGGCCAGCCCCTATTCTTTTATTTTTCTTTTTAAATCAACATGACCCGAGGGTTATTTATACATTGATATCCAAAGAGTGCATAATCCCTTCGTTTCTTTTAACTTGTCATAGGTTTTTTTTTTTGGAAGAACTACATAAAACTCAAAATAATTATAAGTTTAATACCCAATCAAAAATAATTCAAGAAATATCATTCTTTCAAAATAAATTACAGCCCATACCCTTCATTCATTGAGGCTAATAATTTTCGTTTAACTGATATACTGTATTGATATCATTAAGGCTGATAATTTCACTTAACTGATACTAAATAAGTATATAGCTTAACTGTATTGGTATCATTAAGGTTTCTTATTCAAAAATTACTCATTAGTTAATGATACTATAAGAGTATATATATATACACCAACTGATTTAGTATCAATTAAGCGAAATTATCAGCCTTAATGATACCAACACAGTATATAATACTAATTTAGTATGAGTTAATGGTACTGTTCGATCAGTTATTTTTAAAAAATTATACCATTTCAATTTTTTGGGTATTTTATAATATATAACCAAAATTAGACTTCTTTAAAATCATCTCAATCATATCAATTTCTCTTCGGTATCGGTTACTCTTCGGTTAATTTTTAGTTTTTTTACTCTTAAAATATCACCTCAAAATATACTACTATTAATATATTTCTTTCACAAATATGTTCTTGAAGAAGCACTTTAATTCTTCACCAAAAAGACAAGAATGTAAATCTTTGTTGTTGTATTGTTTGATCTTAAATATTTAATAGGAGTGTTTGTATAGATTTTGTTGTATTGTTTGATAGAGTATCTATTACAATATCTTTTAATTTTAAATATAATTAAGTAAAAGCTAATTAAAGAGGAAAGATCCAAAGTCGTCTAGTCACTAGATCTTAGGACCTAAGTTATATTTATATTTGAAAAATGTTATAAAATATATTTATTTATTAAATTTAAAACATATTGTTAATATATAAAAATATATTTACATACATGTAAGGTTATTCGGTTCAGTTCGAGATTTTTTCGATTTTTTTCATAAATTAAAAAGACCATTCCAATTGTTCCGGACGGTTATACACTTAAATAAAAGTCCTTGATTTTATTGAAAAAATAGCATAAATTGGTTCGGTTCGGTTAGTTTTTCATATTCTTTTGACACCCCTAGTATATAGTGTAATTATTTAGTGGGTTATGAATGTAGAAGGGTATATGTTTGTAATTATTTTGCTTTTATGGGGTATTTGCTTAGTTTTCCCTTTCTTTTTTGAGAGTTAAATGCTATGAACTTTGACTAATATTTTAAGATATACTTTTTCATCATATTGACATTAAAAAATTACAATTTATAGTATTTTTTGTATAGTTTTAAAATATCTAAGTTTTTGTTTAAATTATTAAATTAATGTAATCTAAATTAGCTTTGAAAGTTAGTCAAATTGACTTTTGAAAAACACAACACGACAACTAAAAAGAAACATAGGAAATATTATTTGTCTACTGACTTTCAAAAGTACAATATGACAACTAAAATAGAAATAGAGGAAATAATACTTGTATACTGACTTTCGAAAAGCATAACATGACAACTAACAAGGAATAAAGAAAATATTATTTGTACATTGATTTTTAAATGCACAATATGATAACTAAAAAGAAACAGAAAATAATATTATCTATTCACCTTCTCCTTTACATGTTCTTCAAAAATAATCATAAATAATAAAAATAATAATTCACTTTGTAACTATTTTTTATGCCAGATTAAAAATGGAGGAACACTTTTGAAACTTTACCATATTCATACTTTCAAAAGGAATCAATTTAAGGACAAAATGGGGGAAAAAAATTAACTCTATCTTAATATTTTAAATTAGCCAATAATTGGAGACATTTTAAAATATAGTATGGACCAAAAATGTGGAATGGAGGGAGTAGAATTATATTGTTCCAAGTAATAATTTAGGTACTCCACTAATTAATGCAATGTTATGATGGGAAAGAGAAACAAAACATGTCCTATATTACGTATTCCGTAGTCCCAAATTAAAAGTTGATGTTGTGTAGGTAGGAGTGTACGTTCGTTCGGTATTTGGTTTGAGATTATCAAATTTTAAGTTTGATAATTCGATAATTAATCATTAAAAATAGATATTATTTAAGTTTGATAATTCGATAATTAATCATTAAAAATAGATATTATATACTAAAATTTTAAATTTTGGTTCGGTAATTCAAATATTTAATTAAATTTCAATGTAGTATGGTATTTGATAATACGGTATTAAAGTTGTAGCCAATTGTATTATAAAGTTAGTACTATTTTTCTAATCATTTCTATTTTTTTTTTATATGGAAGCACAATATAATAGAAGATCAATAAGTAAAAAGACATCAAGAAAAATAAATTGATATAACTAAAAGACATGTATTTGGGTTATTTATGTTTATTCTTTAACTTTCTTCTTCGGACTTGTACAATTGATACATGATCTTCATTAAGTAAATAATTCGATATTCGTGAAATACCAAATATCAAATGATACTAATGTCTTATACTTAACCCCAACTTAAATACCATAATTTTAATTATTCCCAAAAATTCCGACTCAATTAGATTTTCAATATTTTATATCATGTGTAGGACAATTTTTTAAGAATATAAACCCTGGCGATCTATTTGTCCAAGAGAAACAGAGTCTTTACATAAATAATTATATATTGTTGATCATGAGCTAGACAAGAAGTTTTTTGCTCTCTCTGTTTCACACACGGAGGAAGGGAAATTAAGAAATATATTCACTCTGATTAGTTTTGAATCATTAGCGTCCCGAGATAATTGCATAGTAAGAATCCAACATGTTTGTTTGTTTAGAGAGAGCAGCAACTATAATAATAGTACCAAAAAAAAGGTACTCCGTCCAATTTTACTACTAGATAACATTAGTTATAATTTTACTATAATGTGTTGTTCTTCAAATATAATAAATTTAATAGGTAAAAGGGTCTGAAAAATATTTTAGCTTTGGTCGAAATTGTTATTACGATACCAAACTTTATGAAGGACGTTTTACTCCCTGCACTATTTAATAGTGTATTTTAAAGGTATATATGTGCCCACGTGGACACGTTACTATTTATAATGATGCAATATTTATGATGTCCACGTGAGCACATATATACCTTTAAAATACATTATTAAATAGTGCAGGGATATAAAAGGTTATTTCCAAAATTTGGTATTGTTATAGTAATTTCGGGCAAAGTTCAAATATATTTCAGACATTTTTCCCAATTTAATACTTAGAAAAAAATAATACTAGAAAATAACTACAGCTAATAATAATAATAAATTAGAAACTAAATAATAAATTATATTTTGATAGCTCAAACTGAATAAATAAAAATAAATATCTAGTAAGATGGATACAAGTAAAAATGGACAAAGAGATAAACAAAAATTGTGATGGATTGATAAATATTCATCCATCCTTAATCAAAGATTTCGAATTCAAATTATGATAAAATGATAACTACTCCTCTATCATTTTTTTGGTTAGAAAGCGTTTTACCTCACCACATAAAAGTGAACCAAAAAGAACATGGTAAACTCCATCCTTATAAAAATGGTTTTATTCCCTTGTGCTTTATTTTGGGTGGAGACGAGAGAAGAATTTACACAGGCACAGCTCAGGCGTTATTGCTTATTGGCTTTGGTCAATAATGGTAGTAAAATTATGATAATTGATGGGTTGAATGAGCACACACCCTTCCCAGTTCCCAAAACAATGTGTCTTGCACGGACACTACTTGAAATCTTTCTCTTTCACTTCTTTATTCCCCAGTTTTAGTACATTAGTTGACCATTTTACTCAGGGGCGGACTCACATAGGAAGAATTGGGTGCTCAAACACCCATTAATTCCGACGAAAATTTTGTATATGCTTATAGAAATTAAATTACTGAAAAATAGATATAATGAGTTCGTGAGCACCCACTAAACAAAAAGGGCTGATGGCTACTTTGGTTCACAGAGCAAAGTTAAGGCTTATGTTGATACCTTCAACTTCGAGGGTTTGAATCCCAGCTAACTGAATTTCTTTTTTTATTTTTACTCTTCTTTTTATACCTATTCATTGTTTTTTTCCTTTTCGATTTATTATTTTTTCACTTTTCTATTTTTAATATTTCATTTACTAACTAAACTATAAAAATATAAGTTTTTAGAAGGAAACCCTTCTTGGCAAGCAATTTTACGTTAAAGAAAGTGAGCACCCATAGCCTTCAAATCCTGGATCCGCCATTGATTTTACTCCCAGTCTTATATTAGTTGATCATTATATAGATGTCTTATATTAGTGGATGACCTTATTAAATTAAAAAACATTGATTAAATATTTTCTATATTGTCTTTATAATTAATACTTTTAAAATGTTCACATTTGTTAAAAATTTTTAAAGGATGAATTAATAAGATTATCTTTCTATTTTAAAAGGAAATATCCAAAGTAACATAACTACGTAAATCATTGTCTGTTTAATGAGTATGACATGTTTAAATATTATAAATAAAAATGAAAGAAAAAAAGTAAAATATTCATTTCAATTATTAATTGCAAAAAAGAAAAATAATATATGAACGGTGAATCCATAATAATATGGGCGGACCCAAAGCGGAAAGAAGATAAAACCTAAAGAAACAAACCGCATGGACAACGTGCCCCTTCCTCTCCCTATACATGTATATATATTGTCTATTCCATCCTCCAAAACGTCCTAACCTCTTTTAATACACCAAAAAAAAAAAGGATTTTACATAATACAATTGCTTTGTAAATTGTAGTTATGTATTATTTTTGGTATCTGATATTCACTTTAAAGTTCAACTATTTTAAATTCGCGCTATACAAGGTCGGGGAGGCGCCTTAAGATGTTAATTAACTTGAAATCATGCATGTTCACAGAAGGAGATGGGCAGCCGGTAGAAATGAAGCTTCATTAAAGGAAATGTTATCTCCTGTAATGAAGCTTGGAAAGAGGCATACAAAAGGGAGCCAGGCATAAAATATTACTCTTTTTTTTTAAAAAAAAAATTACATTTCTTTACTCTTATATTTTTGCTTGTTAATTAAACACTGATAATACTCACTAATCTAGTGGGCTATGAGTCGTTTAATTATTCTTAGTGCAAATGTACGAGATTCTTATTGCGCTTAATTAATTGCTTTAATAATTTACTAATTGAATCTTCATTCTTATTCATTTACGATCTGTGTTTTCTCATGGATTCGCCAACGAAGCATCAAACATTTTTGATGAGATTCATGGAGCAATTCTTAGTATTTTCCTTGTTTTAATCTGTGTGAACCTTTATTGATCGAGTATAAAATGTTGTGGCTTAATTATTTGTCTAGTTTTTTTCAAAGTGCATGAAATTTTATACTTATAAAAAATATTTTAAAATATAGTCTTTCATTATTAAATATTTAATTTATTTGTGTATCATCTCATCATAATTAAGGTATTTGTAATTTTCTTTTGTTTTAATTATTTGTAATTTTTTTTAAAAAACAATTATTATTGAAAATAAAATAGATTTTTTTTTTAATTTCTAAAATAAATAATTTAAAACAATTAGTTTTAAAAATAATAATAATTTGAAATGGAGGAAGTATTTACATAAAGTAGGTGGAGTAGTCACTATCAGTATTTGTTTTTTGTGGTTATAGGTTAGGGGATTTGTTTATCAAGTTGGTTAATCCTCATGGACTTCATATGAGTTGTTCAAGGTAACATTCATTGCTTTCCTTTATCGAGTTCTATACATTTATAAAAATAATTTTAATGAAATATATACATGTAAAAAAGTTAATATATTTGTTCAATTTTATATTGGGCTACAAATATTAGTATAGAGTGGCCAAAATTATGCATTATTATTGATATTGCTTAAAGTGCATAAAATGAAAATTGTCATTTCATTTGAAATTCAGAGGTAAGGCTAAGAATGGGGTGATTGGTGAAGATGTTGTGTTGGAAGGTGGAAGGACATATCAATCTGTAACATCATTTGTGAATGTAACTAATTTTCCTTACTATTTTTCAGTAAATCTCACATTCTATATTTATTTCAAGTGCTAATTGTTTAATGGTAACTAATGAGACATTCCTCTAAGAAATTTGATTTTCTAAAAAATAAATATTTTTAAAAATATTTCATCGAATACCAAAAAATTGATGAATCGCTCAAAATAATACTTAATTTAACTATAATAATTCAAAGAAATTTATTTTGGAGAATCTTTTTTTTTTTCTCATTTCTCTTCCATTCCATTCCATCCCACTATTAGTGAAAAGTTAAACTATTATTATATAAGAGTTATTTAGCTCTTTATATTGTATATTTATGTTTTTCACTCCTAATGGTTCTTCTCTCCATATTTTCCCTCTAGATCCAACAAAAACCTAATTCTTTTTAAAATCCTCTTAGCCGGCACACCTTAATACCTCAAGATTTGTAAGTCTTATTTATTGTGAAGAAATGAGAATTCGCTCATAATTGATCGTAATTGGAGAATATTCATCGATTTATCGAATTTTGTCGATCAATCGACGAAATTTGATTTTTTGAAGTTCTTGAAAGTTATGAAACAATTAGTAATTTTAAACCTCGCTAATTGATAATTTTTTTGTAGTGAATATTTTGTAAAAAATATTTTTTTCCGTACCAAACACATCCTAAATTTCATCCTCTAGTTACACTTATGCATCAAAACAAAGAGAAAATAACAAAAAATGATCTCTTATATTTGAGGATGACTTAAAAATAGTCCTTAAGTATTCATTAAATAAGTTTAGTAATTTAATTTTGTTAAAAGTTAACATTTTCAGTATATGATTAAATATTTATTTTTGTTTAACAGCAACCATGAAAAAAAGATTTAATCATAAACACCAAGAGAGTCTCATTACTTTAACGTGGCTAATATCTGTGTTAATTTTTTATAACTACCCTAAGTAAAAACTTAGCGGTTAATTTATTTCATAGCAAAAATATAAAATTATTTAATCAATACCACTTAAAATTTATCAATATTAATATTTATCAGTTATTTATTTTACACTTAAGATAATTTAATATCATTTAATTAATACCAATTAAAAAATAAATTTCAAATAGATATTGAACCCTGCAAAATACGATTTTTTCGTACCTAATATTATAGAGAGGGTAAATTTCATTAATATACAGAAAAATAAAAAGTTCACAAAACCAAAAAATATTCCTTGCAATTCTTTTCATGTGTAAATGTGTATCGATATTTCATAGATAGTTATGTAATGTACCGATATTGAATACACGATGTATAAGTGTGTATCAATATTATATAAATAGTTTATAAATGTGTATCAATATTGTATAAGTAGGTATATAATGTATTGCATTGTATAAATGGTGTATAATCATATATTGACATTATATGAACAATTATGTAATGTATCAATATCGATATTTATTTGAGTATCATGCATTCCATCCTTAATAAACAAAAGGATAAAAAAAAAAAAAAAGACAAAATTGAAGAATTTATATAAAATTGAATATATTTAGCGAATTATACAACTCAAAAAGATAATATACACCGTAAATGTTTTGTAAATAGATATGAAATATACATAATTTTTTCTACTATTATAGAAGTGTGGGTATACATAACATGACAATTTACGTTTAATTAAGGGTATTTTTAACTTTTGCATCAAATTGCAACGTGTCATTAACCCTTAGAATTGAGGAGCCACCGCAACAAAGCATCTGGAAATTTCTCCTTCCTCTCTCGGTCTTTTTGGCCTCCATCTGTTTTCCTTTCAAGGTGTTTTACTTGGTTGCAATTCATCTCTATTTTCCGATTCTGGTGAGCTAAATTTCTCCACTTTTACTTTTTCATGGAATGTACAATTTCATTTAATCAAAGCTACAAGATTGTTGGTAATAATATTTTATGAATGTTCTCCTTTGACCCAACTCTTCACATCGAGTCCTAATTTTGATATAGTGCTATCCTGGAGCAAATTTTTACAAGATATTGCTTTGTTCTGTTTCCTTTTTCTTCTATTTATGATTTTCGTTGTTTCTGATTTGTATTTAATTGGGTTGATGCCTTCAATTTACTTATAGTTCACGTGTATAGATTATCTTTCATTCCCTCTTTAACTCTCAATTTCAGGAAAAGTAAAATTTATTTTTTCCTCCATTAAATTTTGATTTGCAGAACTATGACCTGTGACATTCACAGCAGGCTTGATTTTGTGAGTAAGAAATGGTCATCCTACGTTGAAGCTTCAATTTTGGACAAGGTAACCATTGCTTATTCTTCTGAAGACATTCTTATTTCTCATTGCTTCTCTATACACTGTTATTGAGCAATTTTTGAGGCAACAAAACCATTGATTTATATTGGTGCTGACTGCTGAGTAAAATGTTTCCCGCTCATACTGAAGTACTAGCTGAAAGATACTTTATTAAATGAGAACAATGTGAAATGAGTCTCCAATGAGACGGGGTTTTGGCCAGTGAGAAAGATCAGCTGGTTACTGTGAGGCACATTATCAACTCTATAGATAGAACTAACTGATTGCAAATATGGAGGCACAAGTATTTTGAAAGTTTGTGAAGGCTTGGGGAATGCAAATATGGTACAGGGAAGAGTGTTGAGAATGATGATGTAACCTGGAGAAGTCAAAGTCGACTCAATGTTCAAGACCCAACATTCAGATCAATATTCTCAATCAAGAAAGCCCACACACTCATAGCCCATTATATTTCATCATCTTTTGTACATATCATAAGATTCTTTTCTTAGATGCTTCTTCTAGAATTTGTATAGGTATACAAAGTTTGTTAGCTCTTTAGATTATTTGACATTTCTGCCATTTTGTATTAGCATAAATAGCTGATTCTTTTTCAACAAAATTCACTCAGAAAATTTCTCATATTTTGCCTTCATCGTTCTTCTAATTTTCTATATGGTATCAGAGCACCATTGAAGATCCTTCACTCTCCATATCTTAAATGACAAATTCTTCTGCCACTGAGTCAAGCTCTCCCACTCTTGTATCCAAGATTATGGATCAAAGCAGTCCATATTTCCTTCATCCCTCTGATTCACCAGGAATGTCCTTGGTGAACTCTACTTTTGAAGGAAAGGGCTATGGAGGATGGAGAAGATCCATGCTCATTGCTCCCTCAGCTAAAAACAAGTTGGGATTCACTAATGATCTGCAGTCATTGAACACGTACAATGACATGGTGAATTCACTCTCTAGAGATATTGCTGATAGTGTCTTCTACTTCAAAACAACTGAAGAACATTGGAATGATCTCGAGATCAGGTTTGGGCAATCAAATGGAGCCCAGCTTTTTCACCTGCAAAAAGAGATAGTGATTTCTTCCAAGGATCACTCAACATTGCAGCTTACTATACCAAAATCAAGGGGTTATGGGATGAACTTGACACCTTAAACACTAAGGCCATCTGTTCATGCATTTGTGATTGTGGTAGAAAAGGAAAAATGGTGAAGGCACAACAAGATGAAAGGCTCATTCAATTTGTTATGAGATTGAGTGAGGCCTATGCTGCTGTAAGAAGCAGCATCTTGATGATTTCTCCATTGCCCTCTGTCAGTCTTGCTTACTCTTTTCTCATTCAAGACGAGAAACAAAGAGAGATATCTGTTTCTTCTTATCCTGCAGGAAATCATTCGTCCTATTTGGTGGCTGATGGGAATGGACCACCTCAATATCCTGGACATAGGAACAGGTCCCAGATGCCTGAATACAAGACTAAGAAGGGTAATTCATCGTTGATTTGTTCCCATTGCAAGAAAGTGGGACATTCGATTGACAAATGTTATAGAATCATTGGTTTTCCCAATGATTTTAAGTTCACAAAGAGCAAGAGGGATCCAAATACAATCAGGAGCAATGTTGTGCTACCATCTGATTTACTTTGTTTTCCCAGTTCTCTCCCTAATTTTGCAGAGGAACAGGTTTCTCAGCTGGTTCATCTATTGAATCAAGTTAAGATCACTCAACCAGATGCTAACCCTGTTGACCAAAGTGCAATGACTGCTTATGCTGGTAACAATTTCGTCTCCTGTTTACTCTCATTCAATTCTAAACCCTGGATTTTAGATTCGGGTGCATCTCAACACATGTGTTGTGATTCAAACATGTTTCATTCCCTTGAAACTCTCCCTCAACCCATCAATGTTACTTTGCCTACTTCGACTAGCGTAAAAGTCACCCATTCAGGAATTGTTGCTCTTCTCCCTGATCTTTTCATTCATGATGTTCTCTATATTCCTTCATTTAATTTAAATCTTTTATCTGTACATAAGATGTGCATTCAACTGAATTGTTTCATCAGTTTCTCATCCTCTATTTGCATTTTGCAGGCCCCTTCAATGAAGAGGCCTTTGGTTCTTGGTGAAGCTAAGAATGGTCTCTATCAATTATTCTCTTCAAGCCTCAAGTCTGAAAGTCGTACTAACAAAGCTGCAATTTCTTTGTCTAGTCATAGTTTTTCCTCTTGCAATTCCTTATCCAGTAAATAGTTCTCTTTTCCATTTATGGCATGTAAGGTTGGGGCATCTCCCTGTTTCATCAATGAGTAAATTGTTTAGTTTTTCTAAATCTGATTCTGATTATGCCTATGATGTTTGTCCTCTTGCCAGGCAAACTAAATTACAATTTCCTATAAGTACCATAAAAACCAAGACAATATTCGAATTAATTCACATTGACACATGGGGTAGTTCAGATATTTTCTCACCATAGTAGATGATTTTAGTAGGTGTACTTGGACCTACCTTTTGAGTACCAAAGCTAATGCTTTCACAATGTTGAAACAGTTTATTTTCATGGTCCAAAGACAGTGAAATCCATCAGGTCTGACAATGCTCTAGAATTGGGAAATGGAACCATTGCCTCTGAATTCCTTCTTTCTCCGGGTATTCTACATCAAACATCTTGCATTTCCACTCCACAACAAATGGAATAGTCGAAAGAAAGCATAAGCATCTTTTAGAAACCTCCAGAGCAGTATTGTTTCAATCTAATGTTCCCATTTCTTATTTGGGTAAATGCCTTCTCACCGCTACTTTCTTAATTAATAGATTCCCACCTAGGGTCCTCAATGGTAGAACTCCTCATGAAGTCTTGTTTGGTTCTCCTCCTAAGTAACAGTTCCTTAAGGGTTTTGGATGCCTTTGTTATGCTTCTACTTTAACTCAAAATCGATCCAAGTTTTACCCTAGAGCTGTTCCTTGTGTTTTCTTGGGGTATCCCCCTGGACAAAACAAATACAAACTTTTATCTTTGGATTCTAAAAGGATCTTTGTGTCTAGGGACGTTCATTTTCATGAATCTATTTTTCCCTTCAAATCCACTTCCTCTTGCCCTCCTATATTTCCCTCAACTCCCTCTCTTCCGGTAGATGACACTCTTTGTGATGATCCTACGCCACCTAAGGATCCTGTAATCAGCATCCCCTCAACCCAACTTGATGTTGTGGATTTCCCTGGTTCCTCCATCCATGGACCTGGTTCGCCAACCAGTTCCATCTAATTCGTTCCTCTTCCTGTTCCTGTGCATTCACCTCGAAGATATTCCGAAACTCACAAACAGCCTGCTTACTTGACTGATTATCACTGCAATAATGTTATTCTCACTGATCTTACTTCTTTCATGTTTCTCTCCTCCCATCCATCCACCAACCTTCCCTTTTGCAGCTTTATCTTCTGCTAACCAACAAATGGTCACTTCTTTTTCTCCCATCGTTGAACCTAATAGCTATGGACAGGCTACTTTACACCCAGGTTGGCAGGAGACTATGGATGATGAGATCAAGGCTTTAATTGCCAACAAAACTTGGGATGTTGTTGAGTTACCTAAAGGTAAAAGGGCTTTACCATGTAAATGGGTTTATAAGGTGAAACATAGGTCTGATGGCAGCATTGAAAGGCTCAAGGCTCGACTTGTGGTCCGTAGTGATATTCAAAGAGCTGGGATCGACTTTATTGAGACTTATTCACCCGTTGTAAAGATGACAACAATCTGTTGTCTTTTAGCCATAGCTGCTAAGAAGGACTGACCTCTTTATCAACTAGACGTGAATAATACGTTCCTCCATGGAGACCTCAATGAAGAGGTCTACATGAAATTTCCTGCTGGGTTGGATGGACCAGGGTCCATCCCATGTATGTTGACTTAAAAAATCTCTCTATGGTTTGCGTCAAGCTTTTCGACAATGGTTTGCCAGATTATCTGCTGCTTTACTGTTCAAAGGATTTATTCCTTCTCTCAATGATTACTCCCTATTTTACAAACATCTTCTCACTGTGATTTCCATTTATGTCGATGATATTATTATCACAAGTGATGATGCTACCACCATCACTCAGTTGAAGTCGTTTCTTGATGATGAGTTTAAAGTCAAAGATTTGGATCTTTTGCACTACTTCTTGGGACTTGAAATATTCAGGGAAGCTCAAGGTTTGATCATTACCCAACGGAAATTCACTCTTGAACTACTCTCTGAGTTAGACTATGATTATTTGCCTCTGGTCTCTTCTCCATTGGATCCTTCCATTAAGCTTTCCTCTCATTCTGGAGAACTCATTGCTGATCCTACTGCCTATCGTCATATAATTGGTAAGCTCAACTATCTCACACATACTCGGCCTGACCTCTCATACGCAGTTCAACACTTATCACAGTTCATGCAAGAACCTCGTCTTCCCCACTTCAATGCTGCTTTACGAGTGGTTCGTTATCTTCGCCTGAATCCTGATCAAGGTTTGTTCTTTACTGCAGAACCTTCTGTCTCTCTTCTTGCCTTTTGTGACGCGGATTGGAGATCTTGTGTTGATTCACTACGATCTGTTAGTGGTTTTTACATTATTTTTGGTGGTTCACCCATCTCTTGGAAATCCAAGAAACAGAAAATTTATCATATTTTGCCTTCATCGTTCTTCTAATTTTCTATAAAGAGAGAATGTGATAGTATAAATTATCCATATTGATTTACCAAAGTAATACCCTATATAGCATAACAAAGAAAAGTAACAAATAAAACCGATGAATACACAAATACTAAAAATTAGTTAATCATTTACACCCATGTATGTCCTTGCTCACAAATACTAGTCGTTTACACACAAATACCTCTCATAATCTATTGCGTTGTGCCATATCTTTTTTAACACAAAGTAGTAGAAAAAGAAGTTAAGCTAATATTCGCTTCACTGGTCAGAGTGCGCTAAGGCTTTTAACCAAACTAACTACGTAAAAGAAACAGTAGAAGGTAATCTACTTGATATGTTAACAGAATCATGACATCGATCTGAAACTACATTTTTGAGATAGTGTCTTCTCACAAGTTTCGCCTTGAACAAATCCACCTATATGTAGTAAGTTTTCTTTATACATTTTTACTTTGTCTTCTATGACTCCTTATATAGATGTAAAGTTCAGAATTTGTCGTGCACAATTTTTAGAGCCTCATTTTGAGATGTATGTCTCTTTAAAGAAGCCGTGTTGTTGTTGTTGTTATTGTTTGTCATTGATAACATATTTACTTACTGTGTGCACACACTTTTGAAGTAAAAGGTATATTTTTTGTCTACTTCTATTAATTACGTATATATAGGTTTATTTAAGTTGTTCCTGTTTGAGATATGTGCCCAAAAAATAGAACTTTTGTAGTTGAGGGAAAATTTGAATTTTGCTTCAATAGTTTTTCAGGGCTTTCTTCCTTCACATTTGTCCGTACAACCTAGAAGGAAAATCTAAAACTGTTTTCTTTCCAATCCTGTAGTTACGACATAGCTTATTAGCATGCTACAATTAGGAATGACAATAGGGCGGGTTAGGGCGGGGCAAACCTTGACCTACCAATATTTTGACACGCCTTATCCTGCCCCATTTAACATTATTTAAAAAATTTCCCTGCCCTAACCCACCCCGCTATTACCCACCTCGCCCCATTTATGTTATTTTCCATTTTTCTAATTTATTTTTTACTTTGAAGAATGAATTTTCATTTAACTTCTTATGATAAACTTTTTAAGTTTTAACACTAGTACTGCAATTATATTACATATATTTGCTAAGATTATTATTTTTCACCAAAAACTTTATTTGCTGGTCTAATTATAGTATATCAAAATAGATTCGTAATTCAAAACATACCAAACAGCTTCATAGCGTTGTGACTTTGACACTTGCTGCATTGGAATATATTCCAAAAGCTATACTTTTGGCTTGCCAAATTTCAGAAATACCTCTACTCTTTTGTATTCGCTAGAAAACCGCAAAACAACCCGTTAGCCGCCCTGCCCCGTTATGTATTTTAAATAAATAATCTTACCTACCCCGCCCTATATAGTTATTTCTCTGTCCTGCCCTATTAAGGGTGTGCCCTGCCCCGCCCTTCCCTGCCCTACCCCAACTGCCATCCCTAGCTACAACATCCTTCGTTCTAACAATTTCACTATTCTTTGTGTAGCTTCTACTGCCATTATGGAATTGTTAGTAATTACATGGTGTACTGATTATTTTTTAATTTCTCTTTTTATTTCTATTTTTATTAAAAATAATATTATTCTTAAAATTTCTATTTTTTTTTAATTTTTTATATTTCATTTCCTTCTCATTCTGAACCTTTACTTCATGTGATTTCATACAATTTTTTGTATTATCTATAATTTTGTATGCCATGTTTATTTTTTTTCATTAGCATAATTCTATTAGAATTCTAATTTTTAAATTAAAGTAGAATTCATTGTTAAATAAGGTTATAGACTTACATTTTTCTTTGCTTTTAAACCATATTTATATATGTTATGTTGAAATTTGACATAAAAATATTAGGTTAAAACTTTTGTTTTGAATTTAAAACTTATATTATATTTTTAGTTTCATTTGTTTTAGTAGTATTGACTTAAGAATTCACATACAAGTCATTTATTTTTTAGTTAGAGTTGATAAATTATTTTTTATCAAATATTTTAATAATTTATGACATTTTATTTTAATAATAATAATTTTAAAAAGCACTAGAAATCTTTTATAATAAAATACTAATATTTCATTAGATTATAAAAAATGACTGACTTAAAAATATTGCAAGCAAGTAAATTGTCAATGCATTTGCACAAAAATATTATAAGAAATAAAAAGTTTATTCAATTCATCTTTGTCATTCCAAAATGTTCATAAAATGAACAATCTTCGAGAAATTACGCAACAATAATATAAGAGTTACCATTGTAGGTGCAATGTTGTTGACTTCGACAAGGTCCTCAGATATGGGTCTGGCTCCTCTCCATTTTTTTTCTTTCCATTTTTTTCAAGTTCTAGATTGGATTGGAGACACGTGTTATAGTTTAGAATTAATGGTTGAGATCTAATTAATTAAAGCAAAGTCCTAACCATAGTTGTTTACTTACATATATTTGCTTCTTAAATATTTTTGCAATCCAACGATTCTATATTTTACATTATACTTTTCCTAAATATATTTAAAACTTTTCTTACTGCCCTGCATATATATTTAAAACTTTAATTAAATAGTTTTACTTTTTTGAGAAAAAATTGTAATACAGTTAAACATTTTTATTATTCTAATAGAGTATTAAGAGCTACAATGTCTATAGAACAATATTGACTCCATTTAGGGAGTAAGAAAGAATTTAAAATTGAGTGACAAATTTATTTTACTCTTAAAATTAAAAAAAAAATGTCAGGTCACAATTTTTAATTTTTATTTGGTAAATATTATTTGAAAAATGGCAAACGTTAGGGAAAAAAAGTAAAAAATCAGCAAAAAATTACTCAAGCAATTAAGAAAGTAAATTCTTTTAAATGTAAATATAAAATTGTTGGATTGCAAAAATATTTAAGAAGGAAATATATGAAAGTAAATAATTATGGTTAGGACTTTGCTTTAATTAACTAGATCTCAACCATTAATTCTAAACTATGACATGTGTCACCAATCCAAGCTAGAACTTGGGGAAAATTGAGATAAGAGAAATGGAGAGGAGTTGGATCCCTCAGATATGTATATGAACCCCGCAATTTAAGCAATTTTTTTAGTGGTTTTTCAATTTTTTCACATTCGATTGATCAAAATTTTTGAAAAATACTTTTTTTAGAAAATAAAATTTCGTAGAAATGAGGAAAAAGACTTTCCTAGTGGAAGTAGAGAGCAAGTTATATTCGACGAGTGACATTTCAAATTGATTTTGTCCTCCCACATTCCAACATATATCAGGCATCTTCACCAATCACCCCACAATGACAAAAAATTGGTACTTCGAAGAGGGTTATACAAGGTAGACATTTTCTTACTACATTGTCGAAAGAGGCACCTTCATTTGATGTATCATTCAAGAGCAAAATCCAGGCTCAATTGATGCAATGGAGATTGAAATGCGAACAAAGAATCGTAATGACCACATACCTTCGAAGCTACTTGATGAATCGGAACAGATAAAATATGTCAAGAGAAAAAAAGGTTCAAAATCTTAAAAGTGAAAACATCTCTGGAAAAAAAAAAGACGACAATGTTGCTTCCAGTAGCATCGAAAAAAAATAGCACAGGAAGAACAAGAGGAAGAAATTGAGGTTTGTATGCTTTTGAACTTTTTATACAGTAGAATACGTATAAATCTGGATAGTTGTATTCTATTAGTTTTCATTGTCATTTTTTTGGGTTGTTCACTTGTATTGAATTATTAACCAAAGTTTAAAATGTTGATTGGTTAATATAAACATATTTTGATATGCTAATACATTATAGTGTAGAAACAAATACTTGAGCTAATCTTATCCAATGTATGTTAATTCAGTAGTTGTATTCATATGTATTTTCTATAGTTGTTGTTGAGAATATAGTGTGCAGTGAAATCTGTTAGCATAGTAGAGTAAGTTAATTAGTTACAACAGTGAAGTTAGTTAATTGTATTTCATTATTCTAGAATTGAGTAGATGCTTCTAGATTTTATTAATTAGAAATTGTATATATAAGGATCACAATGTAACTATCAACAGTTAGTTTTTCCCTAATGGAAGTTTTCTCTCTTCTCCTTCAATCTAATTTCTCTGTCTGCAAGCTTGACCTCCATTAATGGAGGAAAAGAGGAAGTTAGCAGATTTATGCCACTAATTTCATCATGGTATCAGAGCAAGGTTGATTGGTTGTGTTCTTCGATCCTCCATCTTCGATTCACTTCGTGAGTTTGTTTTCCGCTGTAATTGTGAATTTCTGTTGCTGCTTATTTTCGCGATCTTCATATTGTGAATTTCTGTTGCTGTTTACTTTCGCGATCTTCATCGAATTCATTTTTTGTTGTTGAGTTCTCTGGTTAATTACACAAAATTGAATTCTCATTTTGTGATTAAATCACTTCACGAACAAATCGAACATCATGGTTGATCTCTAAGCTGATCCTGCTTCTAGTTCGTCCCACGCTCGATCGATTTTACCAAATTTTTCTATTTACATCCTTCAGAGAGTGCAGGTTCCTCTCTTTTACCTGCAGTTTTTGATGGCACTGGGTATAGATCTTGGAGAAAGGCAGTTCTTAGAGCTCTTTCAGTCAAGAGTAAAACAGGGTTCATTAATGGAACAATTGTGCGACCTACTCATACTGATCCCAATTTCATGCAGTGGGAGAGGTGTGATGACATGGTTACCTCTTGGATTTTGAATTCCTTGTCCCCAGAATTGCGTGATAGCCTGCAGTATGTGAACAATGCCAAGGAACTTTGGGCAGAGTTGGAAGAGAGATATGATCAGACTAATGGTTGCAAGATGTATCAGTTGCAAAAGGAGATCAATGATCTTGTCCAAGGCACTCTAGACATTACTGGATATTACACAAAGATGAAAAAGTTGTGGGAAGAAATGAGTACAAAGCTGAACAAGACAGGAGACTCATACATTTTTTGATGGGGCTAAATGAGATGTACACATCTGTTAGAGGCAATATTCTTATGATGAACATACTTCCTAGCATGGCTCAAGCATTTGCCATCTTGTCCCAAGAGGAAAAACAAAGAGAGGTGAGACCCCACAATCATACAGCCTTAGATTCTACCTCACTCAATGCCTATGGCCAGACGAATAGTAGTGCAGAATACAAAGGTTTCAAAACTAATTACAATTCCTCTAGAAGGGGTGGAACCAGTTCTGTAAATACAAACACTAATGTTGTGTTTAGAGGAAATTCTAGTACTAACAGGTCATCTTTGTTTTGTGATTATTGCAAGAAATCAAGGCACACAAAGGATAGATGCCACAAGCTTCATGGGTATCCATCCAATCCAAGGTTTCAAAAAGGAAAAAGCACAGGTTCTGCAGCAAATGTGTGTGCATCTGATATGAATTGTGCATCTGATATGAATGGGCATCAGGCTGAGGAAGGACATGAAATAAAGAGGCAAATGCCACTAAACTTGTCCAAAGATCAATATGAACAATTGCTTAACCTTTTAGGGACTCTGCAGGTAAAAAATGGAGCCTCTGACTCAGATAACTCAGACATTATGTTGAATGGAGCTGTGAATCTGGCAGGTATACTTGCTTGTTACTCCTCTATTACTGATATTGGTGATCTTTCTTGTAAATGTGTCAAACTAAATGCTGGCTCTTGGATCATAGACTCAGGAGTATCACACCACATGACTTACAACAAAACCAATCTCACAAACATTAAATCACTTCCATACCCATTCCTAATCTCATTACCCAATGGTTATAAGGTCAAAGTGACTGAAATTGGTGATGTTTGTTTAAGTCCAAAGATCGACTCAACAAAGTATTGTTTGTTCCTAGCTTTAAGTTTAATTTGATATCTCATAATGCTCGCACCGCAACTCAATGGTATAGTTAGTTTTAACAAATCTTCTTGTTTATCGCAGGCCCTCTTCTCTCAAGAGCCCTCCGAACTTGCAGAGCCAACAAGTGGTCTCAGATTTCTTATGTCACAAGTGCCACAACTGTTATGCATCTTCTGCTCAAAATAATTCACATGTTGCCTGTCATCTTGTTCCTTCTGTTGTTCCTTCTGTTGCCAATATTAACAGGAAGAAAATTCCTAATGTGTGCACCACATCTTCTGTAAAAATTTCTTCTACAAATAAAGAAGTTTTCAATGCTGTCAATTCTCAGTCTTGTCTTACTGATTTTTGTTCCTCATTTGTTAATACTTCCACTCATACTCATGATGATGAATTATTATGGCATGCTAGATTAGGACATGTACCTTTTGTGAAAATGAAAAACATTTCAACCATACCTATAAATTTTTCAAATAAACAGCCTTTTACTTGCACCATATGTCCTATGGCTAGGCAAACTAGGATACCTTTCCCAGAAAGTACTACTGCTACCACTAAAGTATTTGAGTTACTACATATTGACTTATGGGGACCATACCACATTCCCACTCATGATGGTTATCATTACTTTCTCACTATGGTAGATGACCGCAGCAGATCCACTTGGACACAATTGCTAAGATGTAAAAATAGTGCTCTCCAAACCATCAAAGCCTTCATATCCCTCATAGAAAATCAGTTCCAAACTAAGTTGAAAGCCATAAGATCTGATAATGGTCTGGAGTTCACTTCAGCTGAGGCCACTTGCTTCTTTAATTCCAAAGGCATCATACACCAGAAAACTTGTCCTTATACACCTCAACAAAATGGGGTGGTGGAAAGGAAACATTAAGTACCTTCTAGAAACAGCAAGAGCTCTTTTGTTCCAGTCAAAGTTACCTATGAGGTACTGGGGGGAGTGTGTATTGACTGCCACATACCTCATAAATAGATTGCCTTCTCAACTTCTTCACAATAAATCTCCATATGAACTATTATACCACAAACAACCCACATATTCTCATCTTAAAAGGTTTGGTTGTCTTAGTTTTCCCACTATTTTGAAGACTCATAAGGACAAATTTGAACCAAGAACCACACCTCAATCTTTGTTGGCTATCCTTTCAACACAAAAGGTTACAAAGTTCTGAATTTAGCTACCAAAAAGGTTCATATATCTAGAGATGTCATTTTTCATGAAAAAGTATTTCCATTTGTCATTGCTCCTGTTGGCTCTAGTTTTAATTCTATCTTACAGATGCTAATTCATACCACTGATATAACTTGCCTGCATGGGACAACAAACACTTTTGTTAATGATGATTTGCTGGATAATTTCACATCACCTGAGATCACTGATGACCAAGTACCTATTAATACCAATTTGACCACAACACCAACTGAAGTCACACATGAACCTACAACACAACATGCCTTGTCTAATCCCAATACCTCTACAAACAATAAAACTTTGCCAGCACTTAGAAGAACCACTAGAACAATTCATACTCCTAATTACCTCAAAGAATACAACTACACCTTGCCTAGCTTGCACTCCCTTACATCTTTTATGTCACAACATGATCATGTTTGTTTCAGCAGTTTTTGTTCTGATAGTCAGCAGTTAGTGAAAACCATTTCACATGAATGTGAACCTAATTCATTTGAGGAGGCAATCTTGCATCCTGCCTGGCAACAGGCCATGACACAAGAGTTTGAAGCTTTATATGCCAATGACACTTGGGAAATGGTCACATTACCTGAAGGGAAGAAAGCTATTGGTTGTAAATGGGTGTACAAAATCAAACATAAGGCTGATGGGAGTGTAGAGAGGTTCAAGGCTAGATTGGTAGTAAAAGGCTACATACAACAAGCTGGGATAGATTACACTGAAACTTTTTCACCTGTGGTCAAAATTACCACTGTTAGAACCTTGATTTCTTTGGCTGTCAAGAAAGGTTGGGATCTATACCAATTGGATGTCAACAATGCATTCTTGCATGGTGATTTAAATGAGGAAGTGTACATGGCACCTCCACAAGGTCTTGCTGTAGGTTGTGACAACATGGTGTGCAAATTGAAGAAATCCTTGTATGGATCGAAGCAGGCCAGCAGACAATGGTATGATAAGTTGGCACGCAGTCTTTATTCAAAAGGATATCAACACTCAGATAGTGACTACTCACTATTCTATAAAAGGAAAGGATGTTCCTTGGTTTTTGTTGCCATATATGTGGATGACATAATTATGACTGGGACTGATGTTGATGAGATCAACTCTTTAAAGGTCTTCCTGAATGATCAGTTCAACATAAAGGATTTGGGCAAATTGCACTACTTTCTAGGGCTGGAAATCTTATACATGCATGATGGTGTTCTTGTTTCACAAAGAAAATTTACTTATGATCTCTTGAAAGACTTTGATGCACTGAACTACAAGGCCACCATATCACCACTTGATTGCACTGAGAAGTTGAAAGCTACAGATGGCAAACTCTTGTCCGATCCTACTCAATATAGGAAGTTGGTTGGCAAATTAAACTTTCTTACCCACACCAAAATGGACATAGCTTACAGTGTACAACACTTGAGCCAATTCATGCAAACACCTAGGGAGCCATATTTAAGAGCAGCTTATCATGTACTGAGATACATAAAGCAAGACCCTACGATGGGGATTTTCATTTCAAACAAACCTGATCTCAATATCAGTGCTTATTGTGATTCAGATTGGGCTGCATGCCTAGATTCGAGGAAGTCTGTAAGTGGCTATCTAGTGCTTATGGGTGATAGTCCTATCAGTTGGAAGTCTAAGAAGCAAGCCACAGTATCATTGTCTTCTGCTAAAGTTGAATACAGAGCTGTAAGACAAGTTGTGGGAGAATTAGTGTGGCTTGAAAGGCTGCTTGATGAATTGACTGTCGAATGCTCCCTGCCAATACATGTCCATTGTGACAGCCAAGCAGCAGTCCATATTGCCAAGAATCCAGTCTTCCATGAGAGGACAAAACACATAGAAATCGACTGTCACTTTGTTAGGACTAAAATCCAACAAGGCTTGATTGCACTCCATCACATCTCCACTAATTCACAATTGGCAGATATCTTCACCAAGGCTTTAACTGGGGTTAAACATGCTACTCTATTGAACAAGTTGTCTGTAATCACCTCACCTCCAACTTGAGGGGGCTGTTGAGAATATAATGTGCAGTGAAATTTGTTAGCATAGTAGAGTTAGTTAATTAGTTACAACAGTGAAGTTAGTTGTATTTCATTATTCTAGAATTGAGTAGATGCTTCTAGATTTTATTAATTAGAAATTGTATATATAAGGATCACAATGTAACTATCAACAGTTAGTTTTTCCCTAATGGAAGTTTTCTCTCTTCTCCTTCAATCTAATTTCTCTGTCTGCAAGCTTGACCTCCATTAATGGAGGAAAAGAGGAAGTTAGCAGATTTATGCCACTGATTTCATCAGTTGTATATGTATGCTAAATTACTGCCAAAGTTGTTAAACTGAATATGTTTTATACAGTAATACAATATCGACAAGTAACAACTAAAACAATTTATAATAATCAATGAATATTTAATTAATAATTGTATTCATTCGTATATTCAATAGTTGTGTTCATATGCTAATTCTACACATAATACATTTTATGTATGCAGAAAATCAGATTTTCTGTGTTAAATCGTTTGGTTGAAGCCTTGTATATATGTAGGTATATGCAAATCATAACATAGGTCATGATTTGAAGGAGAAGCTTAATCCGGTGTAGTTTAATAAATTCAAGAATACATGTTTGGTGTATATACCTGTATGAATGAGTGTCGGGTTCAAGCACAAATTTTTAGGTACTTTATGGTATGCGAATTGGAGGATAGTTTCTTAGATGCACTGTTGATTCGAATAAATCAAAGCACACTTTAATTCAGTCTTAGAGAGTTTGCCATCATAACTGGCCTAAATTGCTTTGTTGATGCCGATGATTTTTCATTCAACACAAGCAAACCTAACAGAATTATTGAACAATATTTTGAATGTAAAAGTACTATAAAAAGTATTGTAAGTGATCAATCTGGAAATAGGATTTGAAACTTTTGCGGCAATTTTTTATTCAATAGAAGAACATCATTTATACCATCAAACTTGCATAGTAAGAGGGATACGATAATCCTATAGTACTGTTTATAGTACTTTTACCTTCAAAATACTGTTCAATAATTTTGTTATGTTTGTTTGTGTTGAGTGAAAAATCATCGACATCAACGATGCAATTTAGACTAATTATGATGGCAAACTCACTAAGGTTGAATGGGAGTGTGGTTTGATTTATACGAATCAACAATGCATCTAAGGAACTATCCTCCAATTCGCATACTATAAAACACCTAAATATTTGTGCTTGAACCCGACACTCGTGCATACGGATATATACACCAAAACATGCATTCTAGAATTTATTAAACTGCACCGAATTAAGTTTCTCCTTCAAATCATGAAATATGTTATAATTTGCGTATACATACATATGCAGAGCTTCAACCGGACAATTTAACACATAAAATTTATTTTTTTGCATACAGAAAATGTATTATATGTAGAATTAACAAATGAATACAACTATTGAATATACAAATGAACATAGTTTTTGATTAAACATACATTGATTATAATAGATTGTATTAGTTGTTACTAGTCTATACTATATTGATGTATAAAACATATTCAATCTAACAACTTTGGCAGTAATTTAGCATACATATACAATTATATAATATACATATGAATACAACTACTAAATTAACATACATTGAATACAATGAATTCAAGTATTTGTTTCTATAATATAATGTATTAATGTATGAAGATATACTTATGTTAACCAGTCAATGTTTTAAATTTGGGTTAATGTTTTAAATTAGGGTTAATAATTCAACACAAGTGGACAACTCAAAAATATGACAATGGAAACTAACGAAAACAATTATCCAGATATATATACGTATTCTTTGTATAAAAAATTGAAAAGCATACACACCTCAATTTCTTCCTCTTGTTCTTTTTGTACTATTTTTTTTCAATGCTACTGGAAGCAACATTGTTTCCTTTTCTTCTCTTTTCATGATTGGTTTTCTCTTTTGAAGGTTTTGAACCTTCTTTTCTCTTGACAGATTTTGCTTGTTACGGTTCATCAAGTAGCTTCAAAGGTATGGGTCATTACGATTCTTTGTTCGCAATTCAATCTCCATTGCAGTAATCAAGTCTAAAATTTTGGCTTGCTCTTAAATAAGACAATTGAAAGAAGATACTTCTTCCAACAATTTATCAAAAAAATGTATATCTCGTGTAACCCTCTTCGAAATACTAATTTCCACCATCGTAATGGTGAAAAAAATTTCCCAACCGAAAATCTAGTAGAATAGATGAAACATGTAGATGCAGGGGCGAATTTATGTATCAATTCGATATATTACTTCTATAATTATTAAAGAATATATTAAATTAAAACTTGTTGAACCCTTTCTCAAGATGATTGGATGGTTCACCGGTACGATTGCAAGATTTCAACACAAAGGTCGCAGGTTCGATCCCAGGCAGCCCCAATTCGCTTCA
Source organism: Solanum pinnatisectum (assembly GCA_035578085.1). NCBI lineage: Eukaryota > Viridiplantae > Streptophyta > Magnoliopsida > Solanales > Solanaceae > Solanum > Solanum pinnatisectum. The sequence goes on from CM069077.1 coordinate 19,003,372, forward strand.
ATTTATTTTTACTAACTAAAAACACGTATTGCTCGCTTAGTTATTGTTATTATAAATTTTTTGATCTTATCTTTAAAGCAATGGTGCACCCGTTTTCTTGAAATCCTGGATTCGCCTCTGTGTAGATGTATTATGTATACAAATATAACCTTCAAATAAAATGACAAGAAAATGGAATTAGAAGATACCTGATTAAGATGAATCACAATGTGGCTCCTGAAATCATGCAAATGATCGTGAATTGAAAGAAAATTTGGAAAAAAGAATAGTGATTTAGAGATATTGAAAGAGAAAACTTTGAACCGTAAAATGTGCTTAAAAAATATTGATTAAGCGTATAATAGTATCTTTGCTATTTAATATTTAATTCTACCCATATAAAATAAATAAAATATACTCTAGCTATATACCTTAATTATATATCACAGTTTACTGTATCAATCTTAAAATTGATATGAATTTCTTGCTAATTTATCTTATAATTAAGTAGTAGATTGACACGCTATATATAGGCTGGCAATTGGCATACTCGCAGTATCGGTGTTCGTGGCCTTAGCGTGCATGGTTTTCGGTAATGAAGAAATATAAACAAAATATGTTGCAATTAATTATGTAAATAGGTTATAAAATAAAGTAATGTCAATGCATTCTCTATGTTTGGTAGGAAGGAATATTCATGACGCGTTTGGGCAATTTAATTTTGTGAAGAATAATTTATGTATAAATATTATTATGAGATGGTTGTTTATAAAAAAAAAAAATATCTTTAAATTAGGTGAAATTAAATATAAATGTCTTCAGTTAATAGTATAGTATATAGTTTGATTTAAAAATATTCATATTGTTACTTAATGGATCAAAAATGCTATTTTCTTACAAATATATTATTTATTTTTTTGAGTAAAACTTATTGTATTCCTTAAATATTTTATTTATTTTACCATATATATTAGGACTCCTTAATTATTCATTCTCCAATGTGTTACCATATATTTTAAGACTCCTTCACTATTAATTCTTATAATAAATCTTATCATATATTTTTTCTTTTCTTACCGTATATTTTAATACTCTGCCATATGTTTTGTTTTTTGAACATTTTACTTGCTTAAATTGATTTCAAAATTAAAAAATTTGCTAGATTCTATTCCAAACTTTGATTTTAATATTATGGGTTGTCCTCACCGGACAACTCCGCTTCTAATGGACTTACTAAATAATTGGACTTGTGCTAGATCTCAAAATCATTCAAATTGAGCATTTTGATTGATACGACCGGTTTTCATCGTTATAGAAAAGCCAACAGGGAAAAATTTTGTGCCGGAAAACATTTTTCGTAGTAACTTGGGATTTTTTAACCTAGTCCAGATTTGGACGATATCGGAGTCAGTAAGGTCTAGGGAAATCTGGTAGCAATTGGGTGGTTTAAATATGATTTTGATTACATGAGTAGATAGCTAACGCGTTAAGGAATCCGTACGACTTCACGGAATTGAATTCGGGTGAGTAGACCTCCCGAAACTGACATTGGCGTGAACGGATATTTTCTGAGTGTCGTCGGTTGAGGTGTGTTGTGAAATGGAGGTTTTGGAATTATTATTTTGCTCACTATTTCGTGCAAGCCGCTGTAGTGGGGTGAGGACTGCTGTGGCGGGTCCGACGCGACTTAAGTCGGAAATAAACCCCAAAACGTCTTTATTCTGCACTTTTCGACTTTGAGAGTAAGGAGACGAACCCCAGGCGATTCTTAACAGTTTTCCACCAATTTTAAGGCTAAAGGTAATGTTTTAACTCCTCGAATCCGTTTTTCGATCCGTAGAACGTAATCTAATGAGTAATTATCGATGGGTGAGAGTTTTGATATGAGAATTATGGTGGAAAAAACCCTAATTTGGATAATGAGATCATGGGTATGATCTAGGGTTGATAGAATTGTTAGTAATTCGGATAATTAGTGATTGTTTATTGATTCCCGTGTTATATTGATTGTTTGTAGACCAAGAACAAGCGAAACGAATCCGGAAAGGGAAGAATCAAGTTTCTTAGGGTTTCAAGCTTGTTTCGAGGTGGGTGATGGTTGTGATTCTATGATTGTGTGATGTATGTTTGTTCTTGCTTCATTATGATACATGTATGTATGTGAATGTTGCATTATTGATCACATTAATTGTAAATGAGGATATATGAATGATGATTGTCATGAACGATGACTTGATTGTATGATTATGAGAATGTATATGATTGTGATTGTGGCTTGTTGAATGGATCGGGTGTTGCGTTCCGACACACTAACTTAGATCGGTTGCCACGTTCCGGCATAATCATTGGATCGGGTACCATGTTCCGGTATGCTAACTGTTTGGGTTTGGGTTCCATGAGGACCAATGAGTTGACATAATTGTGTATCCTGAGAAATGTGATATTGTACCTTGTTCGTAAATATTGATAATATTGTATATGTTCGATATATGCATGTGATTATATTGTTGTAATGGCTTATGTATGTTACACTTAGTGGGATAGCTGCGTGATTCTACCAGTACACTGTGGTTGTGTACTGATACTGCACTTGCTCTTTCTTTGTTGAGTACAGGGCATCTTCAGGCAGCTATTGACAGACCTCGCTCAGAAGATCAGTGATCGCCGATCGAATTCAAGGGTGAGCCAGTTCTTCCAGGCTGCCATAAGTTCTCTTTCTGTCTATGTCCACATTTCGGACGTAGATTTTCTAGTTGGTTATTAGTTCATTAGTTTGGGGTTGTATCCCTTCTTGTTTAGACTTTGGTTCATTGTTAGAGTTTTGGTACATTGATTTTCAGGTTCGAGGTGTATTTTCAGCATTTTTTAGTTGTTAGATCTTTTGGAAGTTTATGGAAACTTCAGTCTTTAGCTATTTAACTTGCTTCCGTAACTTAAATGCTTTAGTTTTTGGTTTAGTTGCTTGGTTTGGGTTGTAGTAGTGGTTCTCCCATCGGAGGGTTAGTGTGGGTGCCAATCACGACGGTCTGGGTCGTGACAAAGTTGGTATCAGAGTCTAGGTTCGTTGATTTCGATGTACCAAAACGAGTTTAGTAGAGTCCTGCGGAATGATACGGAGACTTTTGTACTTTTCTTCGAGAGGCTATAGGATTTTAGGAAATCTCTCTGTTTTCTCTTGTCTCTTTTCGTGCTATAACTTAATTCCAATTGGTATCTGGTGATTCAAATTGGTATCTAACCTCTTTCACTCTTTTGTCCGCAGATGGTTAACACTAGATTCAACGGCGTCAGGCCCGTAGCTCCCATCAATGCTTCAGCTGAGGAATCTGCAGCGAATTGGAGGATAGTTCCTTAGATGCACTGTTGATTCGTATAAATCAAACCACACTCCCATTCAACCTTAGTGAGTTTGCCATCATAATTAGTCTAAATTGCATCGTTAATGTCGATGATTTTTCACTCAACACAAACAAACATAACAAAATTATTGAACAATATTTTGAAGGTAAAAGTACTATAAACAGTACTATAGGATTATCGGTATGCCTCTTACTATGGAAGTTTGACGGTATAAATGATGTTCTTCTATTGAATAAAAAATTGCCGCAGAAGTTTCAAATCCTATTTCCAGATTGATCATTTACAATACTTTTTATAGTACTTTTACCTTCAAAATATTATTCAATAATTTTGTTATGTTTGTTTGTGTTGAGTGAAAAATCATCGACATCAACGAAGCAATTTTTATGATGGCAAACTCACTAAGGTTGAATGGGAGTGTGGTTTGATTTATACGAATCAACAGTGCATCTAAGGAACTATCCTCCAATTCGCATACTATAAAACACCTAAATATTTGTGCTTGAACCCGACACTCGTACATACGGATATATACACCAAAACATGTATTCTAGTATTTATTAAACTGCACCGAATTAAGTTTCTCCTTCAAATCATGAAATATGTTATAATTTGCGTATACATACATATGCGGAGCTTCAACCGGACGATTTAACACATAAAGTTTATTTTTTTGCATACAGAAAATGTATTATATGTAGAATTAACAAATGAATACAACTATTGAATATACAAATGAACATAGTTTTTGATTAAACATACATTGATTATAATAGATTGTATTAGTTGTTACTAGTCTATACTATATTGATGTATAAAACATATTCAATCTAACAACTTTGGCAGTAATTTAGCATACATATACAATTATATAATATACATATGAATATAACTACTAAATTAACATACATTGAATACAATGAATTCAAGTATTTGTTTCTATAATATAATGTATTAATGTATGAAGATATACTTATATTAACCAGTCAATGTTTTAAATTTGGGTTAATGTTTTAAATTAGGGTTAATAATTCAACACAAGTGGACAACTCAAAAATATGACAATGGAAACTAACGAAAACAATTATCCAGATATATATACGTATTCTTCTGTATAAAAAATTGAAAAGCATACAAACCTCAATATCTTCCTCTTGTTCTTTTTGTACTATTTTTTTTCAATGCTACTGGAAGCAACATTGTTACCTTTTCTTCTCTTTTCATGATTGGTTTTCTCTTTTGAAGGTTTTGAACCTTCTTTTCTCTTGACAGATTTTGCTTGTTACGGTTCATCAAGTAGCTTCAAAGGTATGGGTCATTACGATTCTTTGTTCGCAATTCAATCTCCATTGCAGTAATCAAGTCTAAAATTTTGGCTTGCTCTTAAGTAATACAATCAAAAGAAGATACTTCTTCCAACAATTTATCAAAAAAATGTATATCTCGTGTAACGCTCTTCGAAATACTAATTTCCACCATTGTAATGGTGAAAAAAATTTCTCAACCGAAAATCTAGTAAAATAGATGAAACATGTAGAAGTATTATGTATACAAATATAACCTTCAAATAAAATGACAAGAAAATGGAATTAGAAGATACCTGATCAAGATGAATCACAATGTGGCTCCTGAAGTCATGCAAATGATCGTGAATTGAAAGAAAATTTGGAAAAAAGAATAGTGATTTAGAGATATTGAAAGAGAAAACTTTGAACCGTAAAATGTGCTTAAAAAATATTGATTAAGCGTATAATAGTATCTTTGCTATATAATATTTAATTCTACCCATATAAAATAAATAAAATATACTCTAGCTATATACCTAATTATATATCACAGTTTACTGTATCAATCTTAAAATTGATATGAATTTCTTGCTAATTTATCTTATAATTAAGTAGTAGATTGACACGCTATATATAGGCTGGCAATTGGCATACTCGCAGTGTCGGTGTTCGTGGCCTTAGCGTGCATGGTTTTCGGTAATGAAGAAATATAAACAAAATATGTTGCAATTAATTATGTAAATAGGTTATAAAATAAAGTAATGTCAATGCATTCTCTATGTTTGGTAGGAAGGAATATTCATGACGCGTTTGGGCAATTTAATTTTGTGAAGAATAATTTATGTATAAATATTATTATGAGATGGTTGCTTATAAAAAAAAATATCTTTAAATTATGTGAAATTAAATATAAATGTCTTTAGTTAATAGTATATATAGTTTGATTTAAAAATATCCATATTGTTACTTAATGGATCAAAAATGCTCTTTTCTTATAAATATATTATTTATTCTTTTGAGTAAAACTTATTGTATTCCTTAAATATTTTATTTATTTTACCATATATATTCGGACTCCTTAATTATTCATTCTCCAATGTGTTACCATATATTTTAAGACTCCTTCACTATTAATTCTTCTAATAAATCTTATCATATATTTTTTCTTATCTTACCGTATATTTTAGTACTCTGCCATATGTTTTGTTTTTTTTTTTAACATTTTACTTGTTTAAATTGACTTCAAAATTAAAAAATTTGCTAGATTCTATTCCAAACTTTGATTTTAATATTACGGGTTGTCCTCACCGGACAACTCCGCTTCTAATGGACTTACTAAATAATTGGACTTGTGCTAGATCTCAAAATCATTCAAATTGAGCATTTTGATTGTAACGACGGTTTTCATCGTTATAGAAAAGCCAATGGGGAAAAATTTTGTGCCGGAAAACTTTTTCGTAGTAACTTGGGATTTTTCAACCTAGTCCAGAATTGGACGATATCGGAGTCAGTAAGGTCTAGGGAAATCTGGTAGCAATTGGGTGGTTTTAATAGGATTTTGATTACATGAGTAGATAGCTAACGCGTTAAGGAATCCGTACGACTTCACGAAATTGAATTCGGGTGAGTAGAACTCCAGAAACTGAATTGGCGTGAATGGATATTTTCTGAGTGTCGTCGGTTGAAGGTGTATTGTGAAATGGAGGTTTTGGAATTATTATTTTGCTCACTATTTTGTGCAAGCCGTTGAGGCAGGATTTTTCCCGCCAAGGCGGAGCCGCTGTAGTGGGGTGAGGACTGTTGTGGCGGGTCCGACGCGACTTAAGTCGGAAATAAACCCCAAAACGTCTTTATTCTGTACTTTTCAACTTTGAGAGTAAGGAGACGAACCCCAGGCGATTCTTGACAGTTTTCCACCAATTTTAAGGCTAAAGGTAAGGTTTTAACTCCCGAATCCATTTATTGATCCGTAGAACGTAATCTAATGGGTAATTATCGATGGGAGAGGATTTTGATATGATAATTATGGTGGGAAAAGCCCTAATTTGGATAATGGGATCATGGGTATGATCTAGGGTTGATAGAATTGTTAGTAATTTGGGTAATTAGTGATTGTTTATTGATTCTTGTGTTAAATTAATTGTTTGTAGATCAAGAACAAGCGGAACGAATTCGAAAAAGGGAAGAATTAAGTTTCTTAGGGTTTTAAGATTGTTTTGAGGTAGGTGATGATTGTGATTCTATGATTGTGTGATGTATGTTTGTTCTTGCATCATTATGATACATGTATGTATGTGAATGTTGCATTATTGATCACATTAATTGTAAATGAGGATATATGAATGATGATTGCCATAAATTATGACTTGATTGTATGATTATGAGAATGTACTATGTGATTGTGATTGTGAATTGTTGAATGGATTGGGTGTTGCGTTCCGACACACTAACTTGGATCGGTTGCCACGTTTCGGCAGAATCATTGGATCGGGTACCACGTTCCGGTATGCTAACTGTTTGGGTTTGGGTTCCATGAGGACCAATGAGTTGACATAATTGTGTATCTTGAGAAATGTGAAATTGTACCTTGTTCGTAATTATTGATAATATTGTATATGTTCAATATATGCATGCGATTATATTGTTGTAATGGCTTATGTATGTTACACTTAGTGGGATAGCTGCGTGATCCTACCAGTACACTGTGGTTGTGTACTGATACTGCATTTGCTCTTTCTTTGTTGAGTACAGGGCATCTTCAGGCATCTATTGACAGACTTCGCTCAGAAGATCAGTGATCGCCGATCAAATTCAAGGGTGAGCCAGTTCTTCCAGGCTGCCATAAGTTCTCTTTCTATCTATGTCCACATTTCAGACGTAGATTTTCTAGTTGGTTATTAGTTCATTAGTTTGGGGTTGTAACCCTTCTTGTTTAGACTTTGGTTCATTGTTAGAGTTTTGGTACATTGATTTTCAGGTTCGAGGTGTATTTTCTGCATTGTTTAGTTGTTAGATCTTTTGGAAGTTTATGGAAACTTCAGTCTTTAGCTATTTAACTTGCTTCCGCAAATTAAATGCTTTAGTTTTTGGTTTAGTTGCTTGGTTTGGGTTGTAGTAGTGGTTCTCCCATCGGAGGGTTAGTGTGGGTGCCAATCACGACGGTCTGGATCGTGACAAAGTTGGTATCAGAGTCTAGGTTCGTTGATTTCGATGTACCAAAATGAGTCTAGTAGAGTCTTGCGGAATGATATGGAGACTTCTGTACTTTTCTTCGAGAGGCTATAGGATTTTAGGAAATCTCTCTGTTTTCTCTTGTCTCCTTTCGTGCTATAACTTAATTCCAATTGGTATCTGGCGATTCAAATTGGTATCTAACCTCCTTCACTCTTTTGTCCGCATATGGTTAACACTAGATTCAACGGCGTCAGGCCCGTAGCTCCCGTCAATGCTTCAGCTGAGGAATCTGCAGCGAGAGGTCGCAGTCGAGGTAGGGGTAGAGAAAGAGCTAGGGGTAGAGGCCGAGGAAGAGTAGCACCTACTGGGATGGAGCTCCTGTTGAGAGTGCTCCTAGGAATGAGGCCCTTCTTGCGCATCATAAAGATATAGAGGAGAATGTTGATGTTGAGAACGTTGAGAATGTTGAGGATGTGGGACTAGAGGATGAGGTGCATGCTGAGACTATATGTATTCCTCCCCAAGACCCAGTGTTGGCTTACCAGATTATGTCGTTCTTGAAGGGATTGGTTTGTCCTGGAGCGCTTCCTTTTGTTCAAGTAGCTCAGGCTCCCGCCCGTCCCCTATTGCTAAACTGCCCTAAGACCGGGGGAACGGGAGGTAATGATGCTTTCTTCCATCCTTTGTTGGGTTCTTTTATGACTAGTAATGAGCATGAAATGTTGACTAAGTTTTTGAAGCTAAAACCTCCTGTATTTTTTGGTTCTGAGAGCGAGGATGCTTATGAGTTTATTTTATATTGTTATGAAAGGCTTCATAAGTTGGAAATTGTCCATCAGCATGGGGTTGAGTTTGTGACTTTTCAGCTTCAAGGTGAGGCTAAGCAGTGGTAGAGAACTTATGTAGAATGCAGATCTTCAACTTTACCCCTATTCTCTTGGACTCAGTTTCATGCTCTGTTCTTAGAAAAATATGTGTCTCAACTTTAAGAGATCGTAAGAAGGATGAGTTCATGGTGACTACTGTGGCTGCTTATGAGGCTAAGTTCCATGCCTTGTCTAGATATGTTACTCAATTGGTGACTATTGAGAAAGAGAGAATTCAATTATTTATTAGGGGATTAAATTTTGAGTTGCAGGTATTATCTGTTCATATGACCTCTGCAGGAAGGAGCTTTAATGAGGTAACAAACTTTGTGAATAAAGTGGAGGGGGTGAGGCGAGACGGTCAGGCTAAGACATTGGCTAAAAGGGCCAAGAACTCGGGTAACCTTCAAGGTTCTTACTCCAGGGGGTCCAGAAAGCCAACGCTTGCAGCCAAGCCAATTCAGTCTGCTATGCCCGCCTCTACAGGTAATTGCTCGGGAACTCCGCCTCATAATTTGATTCAGGATAGCCAGGGAGTCGCACCTTCGGCGGGCAGCAGGCCATCATTTGATGGTACATGTTACAAGTGTGAAGAACCTAGGCATATGAGGAGAGATTGTCCCCACCCACGTATGATGGAGTTCGTGCAGCAGCAGACTAGAGCAGTGGTGCACGTGGGAAATGGTAATAATGGTCGAGGGCGTCCACAAGGTGGGAGATGAGGTAATCAGCGAGGCCGTGGAGGTAGAGAAAATGGTAATACATGCAGAGGTACAGTGCAGCCAGGCAGGGAAGTCGCTCGTCATGATGATAGATCTTAGTGTTATACCTTTTCGGGCAAGAATGAAGCAGAGGCGTCTGACACAGTGATCACAGGTACTATTCTTATATGTGCCCGGATGACTAATGTGTTATTTGATCCGTGTTCTACTTATTCTTATGTATCCATGCGATTTGCCTCAGAATTTGCTATGATTTATGATATACTTATGCCCTTATCCATGTTTCTACCCCAGTTGGAGAGTTAGTCATAGTCACTCACACTATCGTGCTTGTCCTATTTGTTTATGGGTCTTTAGACTTGGGCTGATTTGATGATTTTGGATATGACTGACTTTGATATTATCTTAGGCATGACTTGGTTGTTCCCCTATTATGCAATGTTAAATTGTAATATTAAGTTTGTAACTCTAGAAATTTTGGGAAGGGAAAAATTAGAGTGAGAAGGGGTTTACAATTCTAAGTAAGCTAAGATCATATCCTCCATTCAGGCTAGAAAACTGGTAGGGCAGGGTTATTTGGCTTATTTGGCTCATATTCGGGATGTTGAGGTTGAGTCTCCATCTATTGAGTCTATTCTTGTGGTGTCAGAATTTAGAGAAGTGTTTCCTAATTATTTGTCTGGTATGCCTCCGGATAGAGATATAAATTTCTGCATTGATTTAGAACCTGGTACCCGTTCTATTTCTATCCCTCTATATCGTATGGTTCTGGTAGAATTAAGAGAGCTTAAGGCTCAAATCCTAGAGCTTTTTGATGAGGAATTTATTCGTCCTAGTGCTTCCCTGTGGGGTGCCCCAGTTTTGTTTGTTAAGAAAAAGGATGGTAGTATGAGGATGTGTATATATTATCGGTAATTGAATAGGGTCACCATTCAAAACAAGTACCCATTGCCGCAAATAGATGATCTTTTTGACCAATTGCAAGGTGCATCAGTCTTCTCTAAAATTGATCTAAGGTCTGGTTACCATCAATTAAAAATTAGGCCTGAGGATGTGCCCAAGACGGCGTTTAGAACCCGCTATGGGCACTACGAGTTTCTAGTTATGTCTTTTGGTTTGACTAATGCGCCTGCAGCTTTCATGAGTTTGATGAATGGGGTGTTCAAACCCTTTCTCGATTCGTTCGTGATAGTCTTCATTGATGACATTTTGGTCTATTCGAAAAGTGAGGAGGAGCATGTCGACCATCTTCGTATAGTTTTGGGTGTTTTTGGGAAACAGTGGTTGTATGCTAAATTTTCTAAGTGTGAATTTTGGTTGACTTCTGTTGCATTTTTGGGGCATGTAGTTTCGAAAGAAGGGGTAATGGTAGATTCTCAAAAGATTGAGGCAGCTAAGAATTGGGTTCGGCCAAGTTCTGTGACTGAAGTTAGGAGTTTTGTGGGGCTCACTAGTTACTATCGTCATTTTGTGAAGAACTTTGCTTCTATTGCCACTCACTTGACAAATTTGACCAAAAAGGAGATACCATTTGAATGGACTGAAAAATGTGAGGACAGCTTTCAAAAGCTCAAGACTCTCTTGACCACCGCACCACTCCTAGGATTATCGATTGAAGATAAGGATTTTATTATTTATTGTGATGCTTCACATTCTGGTTTGGGTGTTGTGTTGATGCAAGACAAGAATGTTATAGCTTATGTGTCGCGTCAATTGAAGGTGCATAAGAAGAATTATCCAACACATGATTTGAAGTTGGCAGCGGTAGTGTTTGCTCTTAAGATATGGTGACATTACCTATATGGTGTTAAATGTGAGGTGTTTACTGATCATCGTAGTTTGCAACATGTATTCACTCAAAATGATCTGAATTTGAGATAGCGAAGGTGGATGGAGTTACTCAAAGATTATGATGTCACTATCCAGTACCATTCGAGTAAGGCGAATGTAGTGGCAGACGCTTTGAGTCGAAAAACAGTGAGTATGGGTAGTCTAGCTTGCTTGAGTGTAACCAAGCGACCTTTGGCTAAGGAAATTCAGACCTTGGAGGCTAAGTTCATCCAGTTGGGCATCTCAGAAAGAGGTGGACTGTTAGCTAGCATTGAGGTAAGGGCCACGTTCATTGAGGAGATCAAGGCCAAACAATTCGAGGATGAAAATTTAAATGAACTCAAAAAGAAGATTGCGATTGGTAAGGCACAAGAGACCACTCTTGATGCGGAAGGTATGCTCAGTTTTAAAGGAAGGATTTGTGTTCATTGAGTTGATGACTTGATTCAAAAAGTGTTGACAGAATCCCATGGTTCGCGATATTCCATTCATCCGAATGTGACCAAGATGTACCGAGATTTGAAGCGAATTTATTGATGGTCAGGCATGAAGAAAGATATAGCGGAGTTTGTGGCTAAGTGTCAAAATTTTCAACAAGTAAAGTATGAACATCAAAGGCCTGCAGGTTTGCTTCAATGAATGTCAATTTCGATATGGAAGTGGGAAATGATAGCCATGGATTTCGTGGTTGGTCTTTCCAAGACTGTGGGAAAATTTGATTCTATTTGGGTAGTGGTTGACAGATTGACTAAATCAACCTATTTTATTCTGGTAAAAATAGATTATAATGCGGAACAATTGGCTAAAGTTTATGTGAAAGAGATAGTAAGGTTGCATGGAGTGCCCCTTTCTATCATCTCAAACCGTGGTACCCAATTCACATCTAAGTTTTGGAGTAAGTTACATGATGAATTGGGCACATAACTCACTTTTAGTACAATCATCCATCCACAGACAGACGGGCAGTTAGAGAGGACTATTCAAGTGTTAGAAGACATGTTGAGGGCATGTGTGATTGATTTTGGAGGGCAATAAATTCATACCTTTGTGTGAGTTCTCCTATAATAATAGTTATCACTCCAGTATTGATATGACACCATTTGAGGCACTTTATGGGAGGGGATATAGATCACTCATAGGATGGTTCGAGGCTGGAGATGTGAAACCTTTGGGGGTTGATTTAGTGAAGGATGCTCAAGATAAGGTGAGGAGTAGTCAATCTAAGCTTTTAGCCGCCCAAAGTAGACAGAAGAAGTATTCAGACCATAAGGTAACAGATATGGCATTTCAGACTGGTGAGAATGTTCTTCTTAAGGTATCACACATGAAAGGGGTGATGATATTTGGCAAGAAGTGCAAGCTAAGTCAGCTATACATTGGCCCTTTGAGGTTCTTGAATGTGTAGGGCCTATGGCGTATAGGTTGGCTTTACCTCCCAACCTATTGGGAGTTCATCCAGTATTTCATGTGTCCATGTTAAAGAGATATCATGGTGAAGGAGATTACATCATTAAGTGGGACTCAATTGTGTTAGACAAGGACTTACAATATGAGGAAGAACTGATTGCAATACTTGATCGTGATATGCGTAAGCTGAGGACCAAGGAGATCAAATTCATGAAAGTTCAATGGAAGCATTGTCCAGTCAAGGAAGCTACTTGGGAAACCGAGAGGGACATGCGCGACAAGTATCCCCAATTGTTCATCAATTCATGTACTACTTCATTCTTTTCTTAGCCTATGTTCATAAGTTTGTCACTCGGGGACAAGTGATGGGTAAATTAGTATCTATTGTAACGACCGATTTTCGTCATTGTAGAAAAGCTAATGGGGAAAAATTTTGGACCGGAAAAGCTTTTCGTAGTAACATGGAGTTTTCCAACCTAGTCCAGATTTAGATGAAATCGGAGTCAGTAAGGTATAGGGAAATCTGGTAGCAATTGGGTGGTTTAAATAGGATTTTGATTATATGAGTAGATAGCTAACATGTTAAGGAATCCGTGCGACTTTACGAAATTGAATTCGGGTGAGTAGAATTTCCGAAACTGACATTGGCGTGAACGGGTATTTTCTGAGTGTCGTTGCTTGAAGGTGTGTTGTGAAATGGGGGTTTTGGAATTATTATTTTGCTCACTGTTTCATGCAAGCCGCTGAGGTGCGATTTTTCCTGTCGGGGCGAGGCCGCTGTGGCAGGTTGGACGCGACTTAAGTCGGAAATAAACCCCAAAACGTCTTTATTCTACACTTTTTGACTTTGAGAGTAAGGAGACGAACACCAGGCAATTCTTGACAGTTTTCCACCAATTTTAAGGCTAAAGGTAATGTTTTAACTCCTCCAATCCATTTTTTGATCCGTAGAACGTAATCTAATGAGTAATTATCGATGGGGGAGGGGGGGTTTGATCTGAGAATTATGGTGGAAAAAGACCTAATTTGGATAATGAGATCATGGGTATGATCTAGGTTTGATAGAATTGTTAGTAATTCGGACAATTAGTGATTTTTTATTGATTCCCGTGTTATATTGATTGTTTGTAGATCAAGAACAAGCGAAATGAATCCGGAAACACTACTAGAAATTAGGCCTATTGCAACGGATTTTTTAGCAACGCTTGAGAAACCGTTACTATAGAGGGTATATTGTAACGGTTTGAGCCGTTGCCAAAAGAATTGGATATTATTGCTACGACTAAGTAATAAATCCGTTGCCATTGTGTTAAAACCGTTCCAATAGACCTACACATGGCAACGGGTATGGTAATAGTTGCCATAAAGTCATCTATGGCAACATTTAATGCGAATATTTTTCTATTGGAACGGTTATTAAATCCCTCCATAATTTCCCTCTCTTATTTTGGCTGAACCTGCCAAAAGCTTTTCATTATACTTTATTTTTAATTAATTTTGTAAATACAATTTACTTTTCTCTTTATCAGATATTGATACAAATGAGGCAACATTTGCTAAGCTCATTTCCCCTCTCTTCAAGCAGAACACAGAAGTTGTGTCACTCTTCGTCTCTTTGACCCAATTTTTCATCCATTTGTGGAGCTTAGCAGAAGCAGAACACAGAGTAGATTGATGGAACACAGAAGTTGTGGAGCTTTGCAGGGATATTAATCTTATGGTAAGTTCTTCATGTCTGCCATTTTAGGGCAAACATAGACCCATTTTTTTCTTTGAATCTAAACCTATTTCTCTCTTCATACCTCTTGTGAAATCTAATGAAATGGAGGGTTGTTTGTTTTCTTGTAAAATCTAAGGAAATGGAGGTTTTCTTATTCAACTGCTGGAGGTTCTCTTCTTCAATCTTTAAGGTTATAGCTGAAGAAACTACAAGTTTGAGCTTTTGAGGTTTTCTTCTTGAATCTCTTCTTTTGTCTTTAATCTTTGGGTGTGGTTAATGTATTTGATGTATTTCTCTGATTGTGGGTTTTTTCCCATTAAGTTGTAGCTATTGTAGGTTTAATGTTTTGTTGGAGTTATGGTGAAATTTACCGCTCTAGACCATATTTAACTTGACATTGATATTGTATTTCTTGTCCATGAGTTATTCAATCGGGTTTGAATACCCTTGTATTGATGACGTCTTCACTTTCATTATCGTTGAAGAGTTACATTAGAGCAACATGAAACAAGAGATACATTAGCTGAAAATGGAAAAACTGAAATTCACTGCTTGTTGGTATTAGACTTTTTGACATGAAAATCTGAAACTTCATAAAATTCTAGATCAATATTATTTGCCTTAAAAACCTGTTTTATCACTTTTAAAGACTGTTTTGCCTTGATTTCTTATCAAAAAGAAAATCAGTAGGGCTACTTTTTTGAAAAGAATTGAATCCTCAAGGTGATTTATTGGTGTGTTAGAATATATATGACCGAACTTCATGTGAATCCAGCGACCATTTTCCATTTCTTCAATGTCCATAAGTCTTTAATAACATAAATTTGAAAGCATGATAAGCTTGTTAAAGTTACTTCTTGGCATGTCATGTAGATCAGTGTTTTGTATATATTTCCAATGATAAAGGGAACTTTGATATTTGTTTCATATATTAAGAAAAACTATGAAATGCTTGTTGTAAATTGAATTGTGATTGCTATGAGTTTTAAACTACATATTCTCCATGTACATTTTGAGATATGCTTGTTCATGTCTAAAATATTATTTTCTTTTTATTTCATAGTTTATCATAAATTTGATTCTTTTTATCTTTTTGTGTTGCATAGATATCAATGGATAATTTAGATAGAAGTTGGATGAGTCTCAGACGATGCAATGATAAATATATTAGTGGAGTGAATGATTTTCTTGATAAGGCATTTCAACGAGCTTTTAAAGGAAATGAAATATTATGCCCTTGAAAAAAATGCATCAATCGTTATTGGCATTATAGAAATGTGGTGAAGGATCACTTGATTGTAAATTGATTTGTGGATGGATACAACAAATGGATTTTTCACGGGGAAAGACTTTCCTCATGAAATACACCACTTTCACGCAACCATGATGATATTGATGGACTACTTCATGATACATTTCAAAATATAGAGGGTGAAACAGGACATGGAGAAGGAGAGAGAGAAGGGTTATCTGAAGATGCAAAGAGATTTTTAAAATTAGTGGATGAAGGAAAAAAAGAGTTATATCCAAGATGTGAGAACTTCAGTAAGCTTAGTTTCATCATTCGGTTATACTTGCTTAAATCCCTACATGGGCTGAGTGATGTGGCTTTTACTGATCTGTTAGACTTGTTAAAAGAAGCATTTCCCTTTGCTCAACTGCCTAAGTCTTTCAATAAAGCTAAAAAAATAATAAAAGATTTGGCTCTCGGCTATGACAAAATACATGCATGCCCTAACAACTGCATGTTATTTTGGGAATGAAAATGCAGAGAAAGATAATTGCTCTGTGTGTGGGTCTTCTAGATGGTCAAATGAGGGTGATTGCATGACTAATGCAATCTCTAAAATACCAGCAAAGATTTTAAGGTACTTTCCTTTAAAGCCTAGGCTTCGGAGAATGTTTATGTGTCCTGAAATAGCTGTTGCAATGAGATGGCATGATTCTGAACGACCTAATGATGGGAATATAAGGCATCCTGGTAATGGAAAAGCTTGGAAGGATTTTGATTTTATGCATCCAAACTTCTCAAAAGATCCTCGTAATGTTCGATTGGACCTTTCAAGTGATGGTTTCAATCCATTTCAAACCATGAGCATTTCCCATAGTACCTGGCCTATTATGTTGACGAACTATAATTTATCACCATGGATTTGCATGAAGCCAGAGTATATGATGTTGTCGATGATCATTCCAGGGCCATCATCTCCTGGACAAGATATAGATATGTACCTACAACCATTAATTGCTGAATTGAAGAAACTATGGAAATTTGGGATAGAAACATATGATGCTCATACAAATCAAACATATCAAATGCGTGCAGCTTTAATGTGGACAATTAGTGATTTTCCAGCGCTAGCAATACTTTCTGGATGGAGTACTAAGGGAAAATTAGCATGCCCCACGTGTAACTACGACACATGCTCTCAATATCTCAAACATAGTCGTAAAATGTGTTACTTAGGTCATCGGGCATTTTTTGCCTCTTGATCATCTATTTAGAAGAGACAAAAAATCTTTTAATGGAGAGAAGGATCATAGACTTGCACCTACATCCTTGTCGGGCATAGAAGTGTTTGAAAAGTTACATGATTTCAATAATGTTTTTGGGAAGGGCAACAAGAAAAGACGTCAAAATAATGAGGGTCTATGGAACAAAAGATCCATCTTTTTTGACTTACCATATTGGAAACATAATAACTTGAGGCACAATCTTGATGTGATGCATATTGAGAAAAATATATGTGATAGTTTACTTAGGACTTTATTAGATATCCCAGGAAAGTCAAAAGATCACATTAATTCTCGCTATGACTTGCAAGAAATGGGGATACGAAAAGAGCTTCATCCAAGGAAAGATAATACAAATGGAAAAGCTCATTTAGCTAAATCTTGTTTTACCATGAAACCAGAAGAAAAACGATTATTTTGCATTGTCTTAAAAAATGCAAAATTACCAAAAGGATTTGCCTCAAACATATCAGATCGTGTGGATGTGGATGAGATGAAAATATCAGGGTACAAAAGTCATGATGCTCATTTTATAATGCATTACTTGCTCCAAATTGCGGTTCGAAAAGAATTGCCGAAGAATGTTTCATTAGCCTTGATTAGGTTGGGGAACTTCTTTAAAGCTGTATGCAGTAAGGTTATAAGGCAAGCAGATCTTGAGCCAATGTAGATTGAAATCAAAGAAATTGTATGTGAGCTTGAAAAGATTTTTCCTCCATCTTTTTTTTATATAATGGAATATTTGACTATCCATTTGGTTGATGAAATTAGATTGGGTGGTCCAAATCATCTTCGATGGATGTATTCCACTGAAAGAAAAATGTGCAAGTTCAAGGATCTTGTTCGTAATCGATGTTATCCAGAATGTTGTATAGCAGAGGGGTTTGATGTTGAAGAGTTCTTGATCTTTGGTTCGAGATACCAACATTATGGAGTGAAGACACCATTCAGTAGGTATCGAACTGAGAATGATGAGGATGTTGAAAAAGAGGGAGATGATTTGTCCCTTTTGTTTCCTAAGCTTGGGCATCCAGTTGGAAATGGGAAGAAGAAAAAAGGAAAGACTTTTACCATGGATCTAGAGTTATCTAGTGAAGTACATCGATATGTTCTCTTCAATACTGGTGATGAACAAGTGGAAGATTTTATCAAGTAAGATAAAAACATAGTAATTGTATATAATTTAAACTTCATATGTTCAATTATTATAAGGCACTTAAAACTTCAATTATAAATACCTAATAATCAAACATGAATTATTCATACTTACATGGAGCATAAGATGTTAATTGATAGTAATATTAGATCAAATGCATGGACAAGAACAAAGAGTCATAGTCAAGAATTTGGCAACTGGTTTAAAGAGAAAGTTAAAAATGTTGAAGTGCCTAATCAGTTAAGATGGCTAGCTAAAGGGCCTAATAGGGTGGCAACAAAAAGATATACTGCATAGTTCATTAATGGATACCGATTTCATACATTAAAACGTGATTACTCACGCAAGTCTCAAAATAGTGGAGTGACTTTATCAGCGACA
Source organism: Solanum pinnatisectum (assembly GCA_035578085.1). Classification (NCBI taxonomy): domain Eukaryota; kingdom Viridiplantae; phylum Streptophyta; class Magnoliopsida; order Solanales; family Solanaceae; genus Solanum; species Solanum pinnatisectum. The sequence continues at coordinate 19,021,767 of CM069077.1, forward strand.
ACTGATAGTCTTGCTAGTGCTCGAGATCAAAATCCCATTGATGGAGAGGTTATATATTATGGGGCTATTCAAGATATCATTGAGGTTGATTATTACAATTGTTTTAGTGTTGTACAATTTAGATGTGATTGGTTTCATAATGAAATAGATGAATATGGGTTAACTCGTGTGTACTTCAGCAAATCAAGAAGTATGGATTACCCTTTTGTGTTGGCGTCTCAAGTGCATCAAGTATTTTATGTGGCGGATCCAATCGAGAATGATGTTTATTATGCAAGGAATAAAGTGCCTGTTGATTTGTATGACTTGGAGGAAGAAAATTGTCCTAATATTGGAGATACATTTTGGAGAGAGCTAAGTGAAAACATTGGTCCCTCAGATAGATTATCCGATGTTGCCATGAGATGGTCAAGAGAAGATATTCCTGCTGATATTGTTGATATGCCATCTGATGCTCAATTTTCAGAGGATACAACTATGGGAACGTCGGAAGAGGAGGATGACTTTGATGATACTGATTGGGATTGGATGGATGCAGATGATTAAATAAATAATTTCTGAATGTCTTGTAAATATATATTTATCATCGTTTTATTTTATTTTGAGTGAGTGATATATGTCCTTTCCTTAGAAATACATGTTTCTTTTATTCTTTTTCTTAAAATTATATTCTGATTTGTTTCTTAGAAATACATGTGCCTTATATTGTGCTTAAAAAAATCTGATTCTTATTCATATATATCGTTTTGACAGATTCGATAATCATGAGGAAGGACGAGACTTCAAAACAAAACAACAAAGGAAAAGGAAAACAATATGTGCAAGCTGGAACACTTACATCTATGGCTTACAAAAGGGTTTCTTCACTAAGATCAAAAGAGAATGTTCAATCTATTCTGCCGCGAAATTCCTCTACTCCTGTAGCACAAACTTTACAAGAAAAATTGCGACAAATGCCTCAGATGTCTTGTACTTTGAAAGCACAGTCTAAAAAGGATCAAATGCCTCAGAGTTGTTCCACTCTAAAAACAAGATCTATGCAGAAATCACAGCAACATGTGCCTCCGAGTTTTTCCACTTTAAAAGCACAAGTTGTGCAGGAACAAGTGCAACAAGCACCTATGAATTCTTCCACTGTAGTAGCACAAGTTTTAGAGAAACAATTGCAACATATGCCAAGAGAATCTCCTACTGTAGAGGCACACGATATACAAGACCAAGTGCAACAAGAGACACAGAATTCGGAAGAAAATGACCTATCAGGAGAACTAGGTAAAAACATATAAATTCACTTCTAAACATTTTAATGTATTGGAATTGTAAAATTAGTTAACATTGTTGATATATTGTTTAACTTTGCTTCGTATTATTGTAGGCCCTGTGACTCAAAAAAAAGAAAAGAGGTAGTACAGTAATGCAAAGTGTATATGGGCTACAAGAGCGTAAGTTGGTCGTGTTGAATAGGTACAATCAACCCATTGGTCCTACTAATGCTGTTGTAACAGAGTTGGGGAGTTTTCTTGGAACCTTGGCAAGGAATGCGATGTTTTGTCCTCTTAATATTCATAATTGGAAGAATATGAACACAAAAAAAGATTTGTGGGATTATACCCAGGTTTAAGTTCCTGCATTTATAATTTCAGTTATAAACTTTTCATACTTTTTACTAATATAAAGAACAAATTGTAGGAGAAATATGATATTCCTGATAGTGCAAAAAAATGGGCTTTGGATAGAATTAAAAATGCTCGGAGAAAGTATAAGAATGACTTGTATGAGAAACATTATAAATCATATGATAATGATGATCTTCGAATGACAAATAGATATTTCAGAATCTGATTTTAAGGATCTTCTCAAATATTGGGACTCTGAAAAATTCAAGGTTAGATTTATATTTTATGTTATGATTGATTCATTTTTCTATTTTTGATTCATTTTTAATTTATGTAGAATTTACTGACTCGTTTATTTACAGGAAATGAGTGAAAGAAATACCAAAAATCGAAAAAAATGGATGAATTCACATACTATTGGTAAAACAAGTTTTGCTGTGATACACAATAATTTGGTATGTTCTCCTGTTAATCATTAAATATGAATTTGTTGTCATAAAAGATCTTTAATACCAACTTTATGTAATTAGGAAAAAGAGATGGAAAGCCCCGATGAGCTGTCAGCTAAAGAACTCTTTGTGGCTATAAGATCAAGAAAACCTGGTTGAGTATACAAGGACTCCAACGAAGATACAATTAGTAAAATTGTATAACTTTTATTTGGTTATAATGTTGTTAAGATCCTTTATTTGTTCTTAAATACTTGATTTAATTTATTTGAATTTGATTTGTCGGTTGAAATGGAGAAAATGCAAAGTCGACAGAATGAAGATGACAATCAATCATTTGATACTTTTACAGCAGTCATAGGACCTGAACACCTAGGGTGCCTGAGATTGTATGGACGAGGAGTTACCAAAAGTACTTTGAAAAGAAAAGCGCTTTCTGAACCTTATTTAAGTGCTAATGATATGATAACATGATGGAAAAAAAAATAGAGGAATTGAAAGAGAGGATGCATCAAAGGATGGCGGAAAAATTAGAACAACAAAAAGTAACCATACACCAAGAAGTTACAAATGATACTATTGGACGACTTAATCGTATGTACCCTGGACTTCAATTGAATGCTGCCAAATTGGCATCAGTGGGTGCTCAATCACCACAAGAAGCTATGCAACCGTTGAATCGTCCATCTTCTAGCAAAAACCATCAAAGTATGTCATTTATTCTTCACTTAATTCTTTCATACATCTTTAATTATAGTTGTTCCAGTTGAATGTTGAGTTTTCTACTCACTTTTTGTGTATAGATTTATCTCGATCAGGATCCTATTTTGAGTATCAGAACCTTGGACTCTTCTTTTCCTTTGCCAAATGTTTTGGTTGTGAAAACGTTAGTATTTGAATCATTGTTCTCTCATTAGTGTGCCATCTTAAATTGTGAAATTATTGTGGCTCTTATTGTTAGTGAAATTGTTGGACGGTTGGAAACGATAAATATTTAGCACTAAAGGGCTGGCCTATTGCTGACACAGATGAACTGTTGTTGTAAGTTCTAGTTTATAGATAATTTGTATGTGTATCTACGCTACTGTTGGTCGTTATGCGAAGATTAGTAGCTTGTTGTTAGTTTAAATTAAGGATCATCCTCGCTAGACTTGGCAGATCTGAAAAACCATGTATTTGAGTTTTCACCATTCTGCGACTTTGGCTTAGCCAAATGGATTGTCCTTTCCTATATATAGTGGAGTGTGGATGAAGTTTTAGATACTTACAACTTGTGTGCTTGGTGTGTGCATTTGATTTATAACTTCCATGGCTTGAATTTGACTAGTTATTGTGAATTAGAAGGGTTTGAATAAAGTCTGAAGGTTCTGTCCCTTCTTGTTTTGTTGTTAAAATTCCTTCCCTTGAAAATTGTTTTTTTGAGATATTGTGGTATACTTATTTGGTACACTGCTAGTGTTGCTATATTTGATTGTCATGTTTATTTTATTATATATTCCCCTTGAATGTGTTTTGTTAATGTGTTTCTCTTTCAATACAAAACTATATTACCAATTTTTAAGTCATTTGTATCGCCCAACCAACCCTGCACCCACTAAAAGAAAAACAGTTCTAATCTGAGTCATTTCAGGTTGTTGGATACAATAACTTGCAGTTTACAGCAGGCAAAAAAATAGTAAAAAGTTTGTGTCAAAGACTAATAGGCAGACCGGTTAAATAGTTTGACTAACTAAAGGCTACTTAATAGTAATTGGCCAAACTGTAGGTTATATCGATTATTTTCTGCTACTATATAATGCACCAACCTTTGTTAACATACTCAAAGTATGTGTCGTGATATAAGGAAAAAGTGCAGATTACAAGAAATGCACTTTTGGTACATTACATATGCTCGATAAGTCAGAAGTGATTCTTTATATAAATGGATTGTTATAAGTGTTGTTTTTCTGTGTAATGGTGACTAAGTGGGAATCAAGACATGTAAAGATTATGTCTTTCGCATTTTCTGTTTGGTTTCATCATTATCTCTTGTTATTTGCTCTGTCACTAAACTGTTTTTTCGAATGTGTTTTTGAGATTATTTGTTCATTTGGTGTAGTTGAGTCACAAGACAGAAATGTGTTTTACATATTCTCTTCATCTGTTTCCCTCATAACCTCCTTTATTTGGTGGAAGTTCTATTTTTCACAAGAAACCAAACTCATCTACTTCATCCCCATCTGGAAATAAGATCAGTCCAATTCATGTTCTTTTCATTATAGTTATATTAGTTGTCCTGTTTTTCATATTTGGTCTGCCTATTTGCTAGTTAGGTTTCTTATAGAACACCCTTCTTCTTCAGCCTCATCTCAATCTAATGGATATCCGAAGTTTCTAGTTCAGATTCTTTGCAAAGACAGTTACAATAGTTATTCCATTTACATGATTTTGGTTTGGATCAAGCATTTATTGATGCATTACTTGTCTTTTTGTACAAAGAGGTTGTTGGTCCTAAAGAGCCCGTTGATTGTGCTGTTTGTTTGTGTGAATTCTCTGATAAGGATAAATTGAAATTGCTCCCTACTTGTAGACATGCTTTCCATATCAACTGCATTGATACTTGGCTAAGTTTACCTTCCATTCCTTTGGTTTTATCTTTTTTCTTTATGCACAGTTGATTGAGCAAATGAAATGTTTGATTATTTCACTTACACAGATGTGGATCAGTAGATCGAGACAAATGATTTAATTATGTAAATCTGAACTATCTTTCTTCAACATTTGCTCTCAATAAACTTTTATTTTTCTGGTCTTTTATAGGTGGAGAAGATAACCAAGGGGATGATGAAAGCAGTGATGAAGACCTTATTACTTGATCTAATTGATTGAAAGATGTAGAAACCTATTGCTTTAATTAGCTCGACTCTTTTGCTTCTTGATATTTTGAAACTTTTGTTATGCTACAATATTTTGTTTTAATTTCTATTAGTATGGAACTTGTGCAAGCTATTGAAAACATGTGTTTTGGTGTATATATATATATATATATCTATATATATATATATATATATATATATATATATATATATATATATATAATGCTCAAGAAACCTGAACTATTGCAACATGTTGGGAAAAACTATAGATTCATATAGATTGGTTGCAATAGAAAATAAAAATGTTGCAATATCAATTAAAATCGTTGCCATAATATTTAAAAAAGTGTTGCCATAAGAACAATCTATTGCAACATACTCTATTGTAACTGTTGCTAACAATTACCACATCCTCTAATGCAAAAGTTGTAAACCGTTACAACTGTTGTAATATTATAGTTCCTATAGTTGGACAGAAAACCGTTGCAATAGAGGTTCCTATAGCAACGCTTTCAGGAACCGTGACAATTAACTGTTACAATAGAGCTATAGTAACGCGAGCAGATGAGACGGTTGCAAAACTGTTGCTGTAGCGCTCTGGCAACTGTTTTAGGTCCTATTGCAAGGCATATGAAACTGTTGTTGTAGAGCAAAATTCTAGTAGTGAAAGGGAAGAATCAAGTTTCTTAGGGTTTCAAGCTTGTTTCGAGGCAGGTGATGGTTGTGATTCTATGATTGTGTGATGTATGTTTGTTCTTGCTTCATTATGATACATGTATGTATGTGAATGTTGCATTATTGATCACATTAATTGTAAATGAGGATATATGAATGATGATTGTCATGAACCATGACTTGATTGTATGATTATGAGAATGTACTTTGTGATTGTGACTATGGCTTGTTGAATGGATCGGGTGTTGCGTTCCGACACACTAACTTGGATCAGTTGCCACATTCCGGCATAATCATTGGATCGGGTACCACGTTTCGGTATGCTAACTGTTTGGGTTTGGGTTCCATGAAAGGATCAATGAGTTGACATAATTGTGTATCTTGAGAAATGTGAAAATGTACCTTGTTCGTAATTATTGATAATATTGTATATGTTCGATATATGCATGTGACTATAGTGTTGTAATGGCTTATGTGTGTTACACTTAGTAGGATAGTCGTGTGATCCTACCAGTATACTGTGGTTGTGTACTGATACTGCACTTGCTCTTTCTTTGTTGAGTACAGGGTATCTTCAGGCGGCTATTGACAGGCCTCGCTTAGAAGATCAGTGATCGCCGATCGAATTCAAAGGTGAGCCAGTTCTTCCAGGCTGCCATGAGTTTTCTTTCTGTCTATGTCCACATTTCGGACGTAGATTTTCTAGTTGGTTATTAGTTCATTAGTTTGGGGTTGTAACCCTTCTTGTTTAGACTTTGGTTCATTGTTAAAGTTTTGGTACATTGACTTTCAGGTTCTATGTGTATTTTCCGCATTGTTTAGTTGTTAGATCTTTTGGAAGTTTATGGGAACTTCAGTCTTTAGCTATTTAACATGCTTTCGTAACTTAAATGCTTTAGTTTTTGGTTTAGTTGCTTGGTTTGGGTTGTAGTAGTGGTTCTCCCACCGGAGGGTTTGTGTGGGTGCCAATCACGACGATCTGGATCGTGACATTGACAAAATAATATAGGAGAATAACCTATTCAGGACTCGAAAAATGAAACAAAATGTTGTTTTTCTTCTTCATTGACCGAGTCCATTTTTATTTTGTAGTAATATTATAAAAGGCAGTGCATAAGATGAGGCATTTTAGGCAATCGGAGCTACATCTCAAGACAGAGAGCATATGTTTCATGGATTCACGGAGCATATGTTTCATATACCTACAATTCTGTAATTTTATTATTAAGAAAATATGTAGAACTAGAACTTTCAATAATTCTATAAATAAATTTAAATAAATCACCATTAATATAGGGGGAAAAATATTGTAATTGCTATTTGAGAACTGTAACACAAAAAATAATCATAGCCGCGATAATTTTTAAATTAAATCGTCATCCATCTCCATATTTGCTAGTCCTTCCCTCCACCCTCAACTAATATTTGCAATGATTATTGTCTATATATCTAAATAAGGAAAGGATAAAAAGACTAAGAATAATCACAAAAACTAAAAAAAGTTATCTAAGGAACGTAATGCTAGTATATCTCTATCCTATCAATTTGAAGCACAATAAGCTTAAAAATTATTTATCAGTTATGACCGTGTCATTTTCTACGAGAGTTGCTTTATGCATTTATATATATTTTTTAAATCAATATAACTTGAAACATATGATTACATAAAGTATAAATATCATTATACTAATATATAATAAATAATACTAATTTATAGCAAAAATACTGTAAAGCAATTAAAATCAATATTAACACTCAGAATATACATTTTTACGTTCAAAACATATATTTATACATTCAGAGCTTAGCCTCAAATTATACGACATATGTCCTATAAATCTATATCCCAAAGTGTTATTGATACGCATCGCCCTAAAAATACCTTTATAAACACTATTTTATAGTAAATTATTCTTCATAAGAAATTTATGGATACTGAAAACTTATTAATACTAATTTCTCTTTCATTTTCCTTTTAATTTTAAAATATTAAAATTTCCAACTCTTAGATTTTTCGTCTTTTTGTTTTTATTTTTTTGAGTAGGTGGATTGTTGCCGTCTTCAAGTTCTTTGGGGTTTGAAAATATTGAAAAAGACAAAATAATTGAAAATGAGATGATATCACGACAAGTAAAAATTTTGACACCATCAAAAAATGTGATCAGAATTGAGATTTATGGAATCATCTATTCTACTTTTTCTTTTTCTTTTCAAAAAATAAAAGCATAATTTTAAGATACCATTGTTCTAGATTCATGATAAGATTTGCGTGAAAATGAGATCACAATTTTCTACCTATCCCCCCTAATCTGCCCTTATTTTAGGATTCGATTCCTCAAATTTGTGTTTTTTCATGATTTTTTTAATTGGATATTTAATATTTATATTAAAACTTCACTAAACATGAATTCACACTTTGCATGATTTATTTTTGAATAAAATATAGAAATTTCATATATTTGGAGGCTGATTATATTACCCCGCAAATTTTTTTAATTACAAAAATTCCTTATTTGTCGTTGCTTGCGGATACATTATTTGTTGTATAAATTTCTAATTAGAATTTAGAAATAAAGAAATCGCAAACTCATTAGTCAATATTAATGTACAAGATTTTCAAGTAACAATATCAATTATCACGGTCCATTTTCTTTTCATCGATTTTTCTACATCACTCATCAACGACTTCTTCTTCCCTCCCTAACAAAAAAATACGATCAATTTTTTTAAAAAAATATTATTATTAAAATATCTTTAATAAATTTGAGATGATCTGATAATCTACCTTTTCCGTGAAGAAAAAGAAATAAAAAAGGAAATTACAAAATGATGAAAGTTAAAACTTAGATTGTCAATCATTAAATTACTCATATTTTTCTAATAAAAAAAGAATTCATTACAAATTTTATATTTTTATTAATTAACAAGGTGGTTTATATATATACATACATATATATATATATATATATATATATATATATATATATATATATATATATATATATATATATATATATATATATATATATATATATTCCATTCTTCCTAATATAATATTAAAAAAATTGACAATATTTTAAAATTATTTAAATCTATCATAAATAAAATATTGATGGTATCACTAAACATTTATTAAATAAAAACTATGTAAATTTCTTGAAATGAATAAAAAATGCACCATATAAATTAAAATAAATAAAATATATTATTATTATTATTTGAACAAATCTATTCAAAATAATTTTTTTTTGACTTCACGAGATAAGAATAAGATTGTGTTTACCTATCTTTCCATAAACTTGTGGAGTGTTTGTTATTATTGTTTGACCAAAATGGTGAATCAATTTATTTTTAGGATTAGTGAAATCTTCTCCATACCCCCAAATTCTCCACTATTTACTCTAACCTCTTCCTACTATAATCTCTCACTTTTTTTTCATTAGAAATCAAATCCTTTATAAATTCATACATATCCAAAGAACACTTTCTATTAGTTCATGCTCTGTTTTGGCTCATTAGCCATGGCAGCAACACTTGCAGAAACATTGAGCCCCATCAAAATCTGCATTCCAAAACCAACAAAAGTTTGCTTTTCATATGCAGCCTACGCCAAAAATGTCATTCAACGCCTTAAATCATCCAATCTAATCGTCGAAAAAGGACTTTCTGATGTTGAATTCTCCACCATTGAATCTAATTTCAGCTTTACTTTCCCACCTGATCTCCGTTCTATTCTTCAAGAAGGTCTACCCATCGGCCCTGGATTTCCCAATTGGCGATGCTCATCTCAACAGCAATTAGAGATCATCAAGAATTTGCCCATTTTGAGTTTGTGTAAACAAGTGAAGAAACGCAATTTTTGGGTTGAATTTTGGGGGAATAGGCCAATTGATAATGATCAAGCTGTGGATACGGCAAATAGGTTCTTAAAAAATGCCCCTGTTCTCGTTCCGATTTATCAGCATTTCTATATTCCGTGTACGCCCTATTTGGCTGGGAATCCTGTGTTTTACGTTCACGATGGACAGGTCAAATTATGGTGTTTTGATATCTCTGGGTTTTTTCAACAAGTAGAATTTCAGAGAAACGAGATGATTCTGAGAAGACCCAGTTTGTTTAACTTGCTGAATGCACCGTCATGGGCGGCGACGGAAGCGAGGAAGATTGACTTCTGGACGGAAATGGCGGAGATGGGTCAAATGGCGACGGTGGTTGCCGGTGGAAAGCACCGGCGGTGGTGGAGTGAGGATCTAGAAGGGTATTTAGAGGATGTGTTTTTGAGGTTGACGGAAGCAGGGTGGAAAGAAGAGGATGTTAGAGAGATGATGATGATGGATGATTCCGGTGACCGGAGGAGATGCAGCGATGCCGGCGTATTTGTCAACAAGAAAGAGGTGGAATCGCACGTGAGGTTGTTATCGAAGAGGTTATTACGTGCGGGGTGGAGTACGGAAGATGTGGTGGACACTCTAGGATCTTCTGAGGAAATTTTTATGGAAGAAGATTCTTGCATTGATTTTTATCATAAAACAAGTTAAATGAATTTGCGTTAATCAAATATTAATATAGGAATTGTAGTATACTTTTCATATTTATTAGCGTATACAATTTAGTTGAAATTAATACCAGAAAATTATTCTTCAGATAAATCTTGTCTATATTTTTTTTTATCTTGAAATTTGTTAGGTCGATTTGTATAGAATTTATTAAACGGAAAATTTTCAAGTAATTTTATTAATGGGATCTATAGAGATGATTCGTTATTCTAGAGTAAAATTTGATGAAATTAGATAAATTTTTTTTGATAAATTTTTCAAAAAGCCTCCAATATCAATAACATTTGTTATAGATGACTTATAATTCTATAAATGGAATCTTGTGAAGATAGCTAGATAGTTGGATTAAAAAAGCCTTCAATATCAATAAAGCTCAAATATAAAATCTTAATGTGCCTCACCTTACTCTTTTCACAAATATTTGGACAGATTATGGGTAAAAATATTGAAAACAAAATAAATTTATAACATGATAAGTACAATGCTTGTTAATTTATTATTACTCCTACCTCATATCCTTAAAACGTGATAATGATAAGAATGAAATGCGTGTGTATCGGAGGACTAATCCACATGCAAACCTTGGTAACCATTTTAATTGATTTAATCTTTATTTGGTTGACTTTCTTCTATTTATATCCACTTGAATGAAAAAAGTGATAAAACTTATTGCACTCATAGCCGTCTGATTAGCATCGCAAGGATTGTGTATTGTATCCGTGTGTATATAAAATCTAATTCTAATTAAAATCGTGTGAATTAGTATCTAATTGTATATGTATGTGTTTATAAAGCAAAAGCTAGATGAATATATCTATATGTGGCTAATTCTATGTGTAGTTGGCAAGTATGTATATGTTTTCAAATTGTATACGCACAATTGGCCAATTATATATGCAAAGTATTACATATGAGGTGTATGTTGGTAAGGAATCCAACACTTAATATGCATATTATATGTATGTTATACGTGTACAAGTATTGATCTTATATAAGATCATACACATAAAACATTACAGTTTTCATAGATATGACATGCAACTGTACATAGAGAATAGAAATTGAAGAAGTCCAACAGGAATCCAACATAGAAAGAAAGCTATAACTTTGTGAACAATTGATTGCCTATGTATTAATTTCTAAAAGCTTTGTGAATTTTAGAAAAAAAAAATTTGTGGAAACTTTGAAAATTTGCGATAATCTTTAAGTGGCCAATTGAAATGTCACGTGATGATGGCAAATGAGGTGGAGGTGGAGCAATAACAATTGAGATTTGTGTATACACAAACACTCACATATATAATAATATATACTATAAAATCATACAAATTCATTACATTTTATAATTATTTAAAAATACCAGTATAAAAAATAATAGAAGTGTAAAATAAGTACATTATTATAGACAATTTTTCATCGTGTGTGAAGTTAGGGTGAAGGGTGATGAGACCCGATAGCCATTTTTGTTTGGGGGCCCAACAGTCCAAATGGAAGGTATACACTACTGTAACAAGACAATGACAAATAACAAAAAGTCTCTAATTAAAGCCAAATTTTCCATTTGTAGGGTTCCCTGAAATATTCTTTATTAATTTTTTTAAAAATAGAAAACGGAAGAAAAGGCTACTTTTGCTATTTTCCTTGGGAGCAGAGTGGAGTAGGTAAATTGTAAGATGAAATTTCAGAAATAGCTATATTAAGATGATGTTAGATTTTTTTGCCTATATTTTGGCTAATTAAAATTTGTAGCTATATTATTGTTTGATATCTGTATATTCAAACAAATACAATATTTAATGCATTACATGAATTGTGCAATATATTTATTTAAAAAAAAAATTGTTTACCATAAATCATCTTAATCTTTCATAGTCGATAAGACTGTGAAGATCTTTTTCATAATAAAAAAACAAAGAATTGTGCTACAAGATCTTTTCTTATTCATTGATTTCTCTATATCACTAATTATTACTTGTACGACCAAGGGCGGACCCACGTAGTCGGTTTGGGGTGCTCGAGCACCCATTGACTCTGACAAAAATTTTGTACTCCCTCCGTCTCATTTTATGTGAGGTACTTTGACTCAGCACGAAGTTTAAGAAAGAAAGAAAGACTTTTAAAACTTGTGGTCCAAAATGAATGATAGAAATTTGTGTGGCTGTAAATCATTTCATTAAGGGTAAAATAGACATTTTATAGTCAAATTGTTACTTTATATAGAAATGTGTCATTCTTTTTGGGACTGACTAAAAAGGAAAGTAAATCACATAAATTGGGACAGACGGAGTATATATATAGAGAAAATATGACAAATACGTTCTTAAATATAAATAAGCACTCATAGAACAAGAGCAGTCGTGGGTGCGCTGGTTTACGTATGAAATACAAGGCGCGCAAAGCAATGCGGGCGAGGGTTCGAATATTGTCAGGCCCATATTGTTCTTTGACTTTTTCTAGCGAATTTTGCAACTTTTTTTTTTTTTTTACTTTTTCCTTTTTTAAAATAAGGGCTTCTTTTAACTCCAAATTTTGTACCTGTTTTTGACTTTTCCTATGCTTAATTAGTTTAGGCTGACTAACTTTTTCTTTCTTTTTTATTTTTAACTTTTCCTATGCCATAAAACCTTTTTCATTGCCTGCATTTTTGAGACTTTTTCTTTTAACACAACGACGACAGACTTGTTGCTAAAACTCTTGTGGATACGATTAAGAAATTTGATTTTTCCTTTATGCTGCACCTGATGTGGAAAGTTCATATGATGACAAATGATGGATCAAAATATTGTCAATGCTATGGGATTTCTTGCTCTTACAAAGCAAAGATTACAAAATATGAGGGATAATGAATTCGAATTATTAATGGATGATGTCTCTTCTTTTTGTGATAAACATGATATAGTCATTCCGGAGATGGATGCTAGCTACTTTCGTGGGAAGTCAAAGCGTAAAGCTCTTGATGTTACATATTCTCATCATTTGCGTGTTGAAATATTTTATGTTGTTATTGATTTGCATTTTCAAGAGCTTAATAATTGTTTTGATGCTGTGAGTACTGACTTACTTCTCAGTATGGCTAGTTTGAATCCAGTTAATTCATTTGGTAGTTTTGATAAGAGCAAGATAATGAGGTCAACTGAATATTATATGAATGAGCTTGACAGCAACAAGCTTCGGGATCTCAGTTTTCAGCTTGATAGCTTTATAGTTTATGCTCGTGATTCTGACAAGAGGTTCTTCAACTTGAAGGGAATTAGTGATCTTGCTAAAGTATTGTCAAGTTAGATCTGCATCAAACTTGGCCACTTGTTTATTTGCTTATCAAGTTGACTCTCATTCTTCCCGTTGCTACTGCTTCTATGGAACAAACTTTCTCATCCATGAAGTACATTAAAAATGAACTTCGTAATAGTATTGGTGATGAATTTTTGAATGGTTGTTTAGTTTGCTATGTAGAGCGTAAGATATTCGCAAATGTAAGCAATGATGCTATTATTTATCGTTTTCAACATATGAAAAATCATCGAGCACAATTATGACTTTAAGACTAGAAGTCTCTTTTTGTAATGATAATATTACTAGTAGGTCATTGTGACTTATAATTAGAGGTTGTTTTTGATGATGATAATATTAATCGTTGTTTTATTTTTTGTACTTTTTTTATAGGAAAAGGGCCTAAAATACCCCTCAACTATGCGAATTGGTACAAAATTATCCTTCTTCTACCTTTCGGACCTAAAATGCCCTTGACATCAACCTTTGGGCTCTATTTTGCCCTTATCTTTAACAGCCCAAATTAATTAATGACGTGTCACGATTTTATTGGCTACCCTAATAATTAATTTAACTAATTAAAAAACTCATATACCCACCCAAAAAAGGCCCACCCCTTTTAAACAACCCAACTTTGATGTCTCTGCAAAAAAAGAACAAGAAAAAATGTTAGCTTCAAGAAATCAATTCCTGAAAATGGAGGTATGAAAAAGAGGAAAAAACAGAGGAAGAATGAAAAAGAAAACGCCAAGATGATGAAAATGGCAACGAAGAAGAAGAGAGACAGAATGGAGGATCGGGATAACGTGAATCATCAAAATTCTGAACAAAATGAAAGTGGAAATCAAGAATTAGGAGGAGATGAAGGCGATGAAGACAGAGAAAATGATGAGAAACAAGAAAATCAAGAAGAGAATGATGACAACAAGAAGATGAGGAACTGCAAAAATGGCCTCTCTTCTCCATCTTCATTTCATCTTCCTCATCGCATTTCTCCAAATTCCCTTGCAATATCAAACGATTGCTCGTCTTCTCAAACGCCGATCTCCGTTAATACTCACTTCGCCGACTGCACCGATCTCCCTTCTCCGAAATCGTCTCATCACCGGACTTACAATTCAATAAATTCGACACTTTCAATTGCTTTCATTGCTCCTCTGCCTTCTTCTGATGGCTGGATTTCATGGGGAATTCACCTAATTCAGCAGTCCATGATCGGCACTCAATGCCTTATCGCATTCAAAGCTTCAAATGATTAAATGAATTAGTTGTTGTCAAAAAAAAGAAAAAAAGAAGAGGAGGAAGGAGATGACGACAAAGAAAAAGAAGAAGATGAAAGTTGAGTTAAAAGATTTGGGTTAAAGAGGGGTGGGGCTATTTTGGGTAGGTATATGGGTTTTTAAATTAGTTAAATTAATTATTTGAGTAGCCAATAAAATCGTGACACATCATTAATGAATTTGGACCATTAAAGATAAGGGCAAAATAAAGCCAAAAGGTTGACGTTAAGGGCATTTTAGGCCCGAAAGGTAAAAGAAGGGCAATTTTGTACCAATTTAGATAGTTGAAGGGCATTTTAGGCCCTTTTCCGTTTTTTTATTAAAGAGTTTGAGTTAGTATACATTTACTTTTTTTATTAAAGAGTTTGAGTTAGTATACGTTTACACTATGTGATTGCTAACAGGTTTATGTTAAAGGAAGTGAGCACCCACAATATTTAAATCTTGGATCCGCCACTATGTACGACATTGATATATGAATTTTTTTTCTATTGTTACAAAAGAAATTTATTGGAATACATTGATATGATATTGATATAAATACATTGGTGACGAATGCACTATAGAAACACTCAAATATATTAATATAAATATATAATAACTAGCAAAATATATACTCAAATACATGATACAAATGTATAACAATGAACTAATACACTTAAATACATTGATATAAATTTTTAAAAAGTTACAAAATACAGTAAAATACATTGATACAAAATGAATAACAAGGAATATGTACAATTGATACGTTGATATACATATATAATCAATAGCAAATATAGAAAAATAAATTTGATACAAAGTATAACAAGAAATAATTTCACTTCAATAAATTGATATCATACATCATAAAAATCAAGAAATATATACACATCAATTGCTTTTCCAAATACATTCTAGAGATGAATATACATTGTTAATACAAATACATAACAATGAACAGATAATACATGAATTCAATGCATATACGGGTGTGTTTGATTCCTTGAATAAATTATCAAAGTTGCCTCAAATTCAAGATATAATCTCTTTGTGATATATCCAATCTTCCAAAACAACAATTTCATAAATCCACAATTTAAATTTTAGCTTCAAAACTTCTCATTACTGTCATTGGAGTTTCGTAAATCATTACGAGTCAATAACGACAACTTTTTGTCAGAGCAAAGGAGAGGAAGCACACCGTCATTGAGTTTGAATTTATAGAGAATTTGAAGAATCATCCATGAAAGCAAAGGAGAAGGAAGAAAATCATTCATAAAAAAAAGGAAGAAATGCTAATTTGAAGTTATACGCTAATTTGGAGAGAAAAGACAGATAATGGTAAGATGTGGGTTAAATGACCTTTAAGCCCGTTCTATTTTCGAGTTATAACCCTCCGGATCTCTATAACTAATTTTCATATTTCTACTCCGTCACTGATAAGAATACTAATTGACGCTAAAAGTACATATTCAGTGGCAATTAAGCTATTGTTGTTAATTAATTGTCGCTAAAAATCATTTTTGATGTAGTGAGAGTATATATATGTTGACACTCAATTTTGGACCTCCATAATATAAATTAATCACCGAGCTTCCTCAATTTCAAACGATTTAAAATAATTATTTTTATAAAATTTCAAAATAAAATAAAATATATATAGTTTCAAAGTTATTTTAAATAGTTTGTCACTTTTGTAATTTTTAAATAATAATATGTTTCATGTACATTTTACGAATATTCGAAAATCGTCTCAAAAAAATTTTAGTTTTACTTAAATATTTGGTTAATTAGTTTAGTTATATAATGGTTTATATTTTGAGTTAATTAGTTTATAATTAAGTTAATTATTTATTTTATTAAGATTAAGAAGCTCGTAAATTAATTATGTTAATTCGTCTTATTTAAATTTTAACCAAATTTTGCAAATCGCTCAATGTGGTTAATTTCTTAAATTCGATTGGCTATAGTTTCGATCAATTTGATCAAATCCTCAAAATCTAATCTTTTATTACAATTCTAGCCTCTCATTTACCTCACATTTAACTCATTAAAGATAAAAAATTGAGCCTGTTTCCAGCAGCCCAATCTCCTTTCAGTAGAAACCCATCAATAATTCCAACAACAGTCTCCAACCCAACCCCCTGAACCGACCCAGCCCATCCCTTTTCCCTTCAACCCGACCCAATCTCCAGTTCACAAAGAAGAAATCCAGGAGCCTCCTAGACGTCAAAATACACGCCCAGCTTCAACGAGAACCAACGACGTCCTCAACGGCAAAGGGCCAGAAGCGACAAGTTACAGCAATCAAACGGCGTTAATTTCAGCGCTTCCAGTCCAATCGTTATGTCGTCTTCTTCCCGTCCCTTTCCAATTTGTACCTGCAGCAGAGCACCAAGCCGTGTCTCAGTCCTTGTAGCCAAGAGATTACTCCACGTCGGCACTCAAGGACGAGAGGTCGATCGACTCCGTCCATCTCCCTTTCCTCTTCCGGAATGGGGTTGAAGATTAAAAAAAAGGGTGTTTCCCTAAAATGGTGAAAGATTTTGAAGTTTGAATTTGGGGAGGGTCTCATCCTATCCGAATTCTATCCGTTTCCCCTCAATTTGGAACCCTAATTTTCCCCCTATAAATACTTCATCCTCTTCACTGTGGAAAGGGGGAGGAAATTTTGAGTTAGAGAAAAATTAGAAAAACGGTTAGAATCTGTGCTGATATACAGACATAGAGAGAAAATCATATAAAAAATATAGATACATAAGAGATACAAAAGAAAATAGCAATGAGGACCTTTTTTTGATCCATTCTGTTGCTACTCGCTTCGCTTGCTTATCAGGATTTTTCGAGGTCTAAGCTTGTGGTGGTGGAAGCTCGGCATCTTTGGTTCGTTCGGTCTCCGTTTCGCTGCCCAAGAAGAGGTGAGAATCTCGCCCTTATTTCGTTTATAGCCTTCTTCCTTCTCGACCTTTGTATGTCTATTTGGATCTCTCAAGTAGTTGTTTTCATTTAGATGTCGATAGTTGTTTGGGAGAAGATTCATGTCTCTTAGATTATCGCTTGAATATAGGCCGAATATTGATGGTACTCTCTCTAAATGCTAGATATGTTCATGCTGTCTCGTTCGGAATCAGTTTAACGCGTTGTTCTCCATGTTGAGCTTTGAGTGCTCTGTTTATTCTTAGCTCTCGAGTTGTTTTAATGTTGCAGTCTGTCTGCTTTTTTTTGGCTTGAGTCTTTCTTTGGTTGTCTGTTAAGTTATGATAAGCCGGTTATCTCTAGTTTTTAATTTTGTCTGAAGAATGCAAAGTGTGTTTGTATTGCTTGCCTTGAGCCTTGCCATATGATCTTGAAGCATCAGTTTTTAGCTTTGTTTGGCTCGTCGTGATACATTCTCGGTCTGTCTCTAGGTGCTGAAGCGTGACTGTTTCTTCCTTCATCTCTTACTTGAAGTTGTAAAAATGTTGAAGTCCCTTTTTTTATTCATGTCGGCGAATTCTTGTCTTACTTTATTAATATTGTTCTTGGTGACTTGTGCATGTACAAAGCTTTTAACTTCATTTTAGTATCACATAGTCTGTTTTCCACTTTCTTAATCGTTACTATATGCATCTTTCCTTATTATTTGGAGTTCATTGTTGCCGATATTGGTTTTTGTTCAAATTCTTGGTCTCTACTGTTTTAGTGTCATTCTCCAAAGTTATTCAATAGGCATATAGTCATCCTTTCTCTTTCAGTAAAAAGTAGTCAAATCCATACTTCCATGCTTTAACTTTGTGCAATATTTGTCATATGTGGTCCTGTTACTTTTTTCTTTAATATAATAGTTTGGTGGAGTCTTCTTCTTCTAATGTGTTTAAAATTTGGTCTAGTAAGTGGTAGTATATTGGTTTTACATGTTTCCCTCTATATAATGCATGTGCTCATGCTTTAAATATTACAAGTGGTGTTCCAATGACCTCAATATTTGGATAAGCATAGAGTAGTCGGTGATTATTAAGTGATATGTTGGAATCTATTATTATTTGCTTTGCTTAGAATTCTGGTTTTAGATCAATGATATGAGTTAATTCGGCTCAAATGGTTTTTTTTAGTTTTTAGTGTTTTACTTTGTTATGGTGTTACTGCCTAGTAATGTTATCCTTGAGACTATCGTTTTTTTTTTTTTTTTTGTTTATTTGTGCTTATAATTGCTCCATATTTCACCATTTTGTATTCCTCTGTTAGCTTAAGCTCGGATAAGACTTTTCTGTCGTGTTTAAAAATATATATACAGTAAAACCTCTATAAATGCATATGCTTGGGATCGGAAAAAAATATTTATTTATCGAGATTATTAGTTTATCGATAAATGCATAAAATATTTATTTATTGATAAATAAATATTTATTATTTTAGAGAGTACTTTGCAGTATGTGCCATAAGAAAGAAAGAAAAAAATATTTGAATTAAAAATTTCAAAAGTTTAAATCTAGGAAACTAAAAAGTGTAGTCTTTGCATATTTATTATTTAAATCTAGGAAAGCTAAACGAATTGAGTGAAATTTAATGTTTCTAATTGTATTCATGTATATAGAATATGAAGAGATTTCTAATTTCAAACTATTTGGTACAACACGAACAAAATATTTCGGAAATTGTGTTCGCTCTTCAAAAAGTTAAGGATGAGATTAATTTTGGTTTTGGTGGGAAGAAAAAACAATCAACTATAGAATCATATTTTAAAAAGAAATAGTTATTGGTCTAGTATTATTGACTGATTAAATATATATAAATTCTTGATGTATTCTAGTAATTATTACTTTATATTTTTTCTGGGCCTTTAATACTTTATTTTTAATTATTATCTAATGTATTTAGCGAGAATATTACTTTAATATAACTGGCCCAAGTCGGGACCGAAGAAAAATATTCATTTAGCGAGATTATTACTTTATCGAATATTACTTTATCGAGGTTTTACGGTATATTTTTCGCAACATGGAGTTAATTTTGATAGCTTAGTTTCTTTGCTTCCCAAATCCTTCTTTGTCTGACTGCCTAGCATGATATGTTTGATCAAGTATTCGCTTTTCTTTAGCTAAGGATCGCATTTAGAATAGTATGCCATGTTTAGTTAAATTACTACTAGCTGTTTGCTATTGATAAGTTGTATTCCTTTTGATACAGTTATTATTTAGTGATTTGTTCAGAAATATTATTGTTGGTTACTAATTCCTGTTCTCTTTGTCCATTGTATGTGAAATCTGTCTGGTCCTCATGGACTCTATCCTTGCATTTTTCTTTTGGGCCACGGAGGCCCAAATTTTTATTCGAGTCAGCCGGCTGTTGAAATCGAAGAACAAGTCCTTCAAAAATTGACGAACAAGGATTAGAGCTGATACGGATTTCTATACTCTAGGTGTATACGAAAAATGAAAAAGGAGGCTTAAAAGGCCCACCCCTTATTTTACAAATTGCATTTTGTTATTTTGGGCCTAAGCCCACTTATTGGTTGTCTTGCTAGTTTAGGACAGGTGGAAGATTAGAATTAAGGCCCAAAGAAAACTTTATTATTATATTTTCCTTGTTAGCCTAGGACAGGTACAAATGGTTCAAATAGGCCGAAGGCCCAAAAATGACATTAGGCCCAAGTAGTGGCCTAGACGGACAAATCCAGACTTGAGCCCAAAATTTTCTTTCCCTTGACTGATGTTATGTGCTTATTTGTTAAAAATTAATATTAAGGTTTCAAAACTTCAAAATCCCCAAAAGACACCTATTTTGATTTAATTACTTAACTAAATTATTCATCTTTTATTTGACTTAAAATAAATAAATAAATAAGTTTACAAAATATTTCACTTAGATAAATATTTCAATATTTTTCTTTTCTCCCCTTTTAAACGGTCCTAACTAAAAATCACATCAATTCAACTTTTAGCCAAATAATTAATTGCTGGATAATTGCATATTAACGGGTGTTTCGGGTGCTTTAAATCCCTTCCCGAAATACTAAAAAGAACCTCGAACCCCTTTTAAGTTTTCATTAGATTTCTGTTTTAGTCTTTTGAAAACAATAGTTTTCTTAATTTTACTTTAAAATTAAGTGGCGATTTTAAATCAGTCTAAATATATTTTCTTAATAAAACAGTATATACTTTGATGGTATATGTATACTCTGATGGTATCAAATAGTAATTAAATAGTCTTATTATGGAAACACAGCCTCTTCCTCTAATGGTATCAAGGAGTTACAGAGTAGTGTTTTCACTGAAACATTGTCTATCCCTCTTTGATACCATCAAAGTATAGATCAAGCAGTAAATGTGATTTAATAGTTAAAAATAGGGTGTGTGAAAGTAAAGAGATATCCACTTGTAAATAGTTTCTTTTTTGGGATACAAATGTTCTTTTCCCTATTTTAAAAGAATTGAAATGCAGTGAGAAGTTCATATCTGAAATTGGGGCAATTTAGAAACAGGTGGTTTTGCATCAAATTACAACAACAATAGTGCTTTAAATGTGAGTTAGAAGTTGAAATTGGCTTTAAAAGGCTACCAAATTTTTGTGGCCATTCAATTGTCCATTGTTTCATCTAGATGACTACTTAATCATGTACTTGTCCCATTTTGTATCTCCACCACTAGTTGTGAATACTTGGGTTCAGTACTGTGATAATTGGGCCAAAAGAATGTGCAACCTTGTAACTTGTAGCTTTTCATGCAACCCAGAGTCTAAAGTAGTGAGTTATCTTTCCGCTTATGATAATTTAAGTTGAACTATTTTTTTTATAGAAAAATTATCTAAATACACAAATATTAATATCAGAAATATTAATCCATTTGATAGTTTGACATAATTACATATTGTTTACTAATTAATAATTTTGTCAAGATTTCAAGTCAGAAAGATATACCATTCTTTCAGATTTCAAGTCAAATACATGTATCATAGATACTAGATAGAAAGGCGAGCGAGAAAATCCACATGTATATTATATTGAGATACAAGAATGTCTCAGATATATATACAAAATAATATGATATGAAAGATAATTTCAAAAACTAAATTGAAAACACTCCATTAGGCCTTAAACTAATAAAATTTATATCGTTTTGCTCATTATTTAACGACATCAATTTTGCAAATTATAATCAATCTCTCCTTTTCATCATATGAATAATTTTAACAAACTATATTTATTGTTATCCACGTAGCACAAAAGTATTGGCATTACGTATATGTATGGCTGTCTATAAGACCGAACTTAGATGACGTTCTGTGTAGAATGCACCTTTTTCGTGTCACTCAATTGCATAATGAAGAATTTGAGTGTTCATATCATAAATTATTTTGTTCCAAATAATTCTATTTTTGCCATTGTATTTTCAACATTTGGCACCTTGAGTTTGATGTCAATTATGGCGACAAAGACCAAATATATCCTACTGTTCATACAAAATACAATTCTGGAAATTACTTTCAAATAGTTACAGTAATGTACACATTATATGATGATTGATTTGTATTATGATGTACACTGACCAAATAAATGATGGTGTATCAGCACTTATGACGACCACATAGATTTTTCTTTAGTTAATAATTGAAAAACTTGTTACAAGTAAAATAGTCAATACGTACCACACAAAATGGAAAAATAATTCCAAATTACGTACTTCCGTGGATTGTCAATTCAACGGGTTGAATGAGAAATGTATCATGTTGGAAATTAAAAGGAAAAAATGTCATCAGTTACGTCGACAAAAATCGATTGTTGCGGAAGTTTTTGGTAATTGCAATTACCTACTTCGTCTAGTCCAATATAAATGAATTGTTGATATTTTTTTTTATAATCCAAAATGAAAAAATTGTTCCATCATTTCTTGCTAACAAAACCTATTAATTAAGTAACAATATATTTTTAATAACTTTAACTTTTTAGATGAAATGATCACATATTTTGATATGGTATTAAAATAGATATGGAGCTATTATATTCAAGTTTTACTGCCATCTATTGTAATAAAATAATTTTCAATACTTGACTCGAAAATGAAAAAAAAAAAGATCAAATAAGAGGATGCACAACATTTTCTCTAACTACTTAAACTATTAATTCGAGTGATCACACAATTCAACTAAAATCAATCAATTTATGTGCACAAAGGATCATCTTTCAACTGTGCACTTTTCAACTGAACAAATCCCATAGTAATTTCTGAGCATCTTCACGAGCAAACTTGCATGTGTTAGAGCGTGTGACAAACTCATCTAAAAATTTAATATATTAGATAAGATATATTTTTATTTACTTAATTATATTCTTAACATATTTCATCATGTGTGGGTCTGACTTTTTTCATTATTCAAGCACATAATATTTTTTTTATTTATAATACATAGTCATGAGATTTGATCTTAGAATCATTGTCTGCTCTAATACCGCGAGTCTATCTTCTCTTCTTTGTTCATATTCCAAAAAAAAATTAAAGCATCTCATCTAAAATTTTAAATTATGAAAAGGACATATTTTTATTTATTTAATTATATTCTCAATGACACGAAAGTAGGTTTGAATTTATAATAATTAATTTTTTTTTAAAAAAATTATATATTAATTAATTAAAATTGACTTGATAAGAAAAAAATTGTGCAAGATTCTTACCTTATTAATTAATTAAAATTGACTTGATAAGAAAAAAATTGTGCAAGATTCTTACCTAATCCCATTATTCTGTACTAGGTTATGATGCTACACCCAGAGATTTTTAAAACCTTTTCCTTTTATAACAAGAAGTTGAAGTTCCATCCAAAAGATAGCTACTGTTAGACTAATTTTTTTTTTTTCATTTCTTAGTCGATTTAATCCAATTGGCTAGTTTAATAACATGGTACATGCCTACCTGTTGTGTTCTGCGTGTGAAATGCAGAGATACCCAAATAAATTCTATTTCTATAGCACTACTAAAAACACTAGGAAAAGATGATTCAGATTTAATAAATCGTGGAAAAATTGATCTTTTCCTTCGGTTTTACTAATTTTTAATTTTCATGTGAAACCACGGAGACTATTGGTATGCCATCTACTAAAAAAATCGAACCAATCGAATCGAAAAAAGTATTATTGGTTTATTGTTATTGAGTTATTGGGTTAATGGTTATTTAATGGTTTTATAAAAAAAAATTATTGGATTATCGGTTCGATATTGGTTTTTTAATATTGGGTTATTGGGTTAACCGATAACCCATTAAGAATATAATAATTTACTATTTTAATTTTAAGTCATACATAAATATCAAACAAAAAATATTAATATAATCACTATATTAGACTTTAACTATAAGATCCTACACAATTAACATTACTTAATTAACTCTGCTCTCTGCATTTACCTTTTAGGTTTTAGTATTACTTTAGTCTTTTAGGCAACTACTAGGATTGTTAATTAATGAGTATTTGTTATACTTTTACTACACTAAGCAGAATCTTTGCACTCAATGAGTAATTAGATTTCTCTCCTTTTTTATTTCGCGTTAAATTGTTGGACAAGTCATATATTTGTTTGGTTATCGATTTAGCATATTTAAAAATATCTTATTGATTTGGTTATCAATTTAGCATATTTAAAAACCGATAAACCGAATTGAACCGACCGATACCTATGCCCATAGAATATTTTCGCGAAATAAAATTAATAAAATCGATGGACATTGCGGATTTAATAATAATAAAAAAAAAATTAAAAGGTGGGGGGAAGAACACTAGAATTTTTAATTAGAACAAAGAGACATGACGTTTTTCTTATCTAATATTCACCAATAGAATAAACTGCTAAAAGCAAGGACCAAAGTAGGATCAACTTAAATTAAGGAATTGTAGATTGTGAAACAGTGTGCATCACACCTTTCTGATTGATACATGATTGGTGTTAGCGGGACCTTCTCATGCCTTATTGGGGAATTATTCCTACAAAAATTCATATTATTAATCACCTAAAAAATAATTATTTACAAAATGTAACTCGTAAAGACAATATATCAATTGCTACATAAGAATAATATTGTAGAAGTTGTATACAACACCATTATATATAAGTTAAATTTGTTATATTTATGAATGTGTTTGTATATATAAGTCAAATTCATTTATCGATTGTAAGTGAGGTCCTAATTATTAAAAATAATAGATGAAAAGGAAACACATTACATCAACGTTTTAGTCAAGCAAAGATTTGGATACTTGTTGATAAATCATACTCTTGCAAGCATTACCACTCTTCTCAAAATATATTATATAGTTTCTTGTTCGAAATCAAGCAAAATGAAATGGACTTCAAAATTAGTTCATGATTTTGTTATAACTAAAAGTACATAAAAATTAGCCCATGATTTTGTTATATTATCATTTTCTTGATTTCTCTTCCATTGCCACGTGATCCTTCGAGAATCTTTTTTTTTTCCCTTCAATTTATATATACATTGACTGTACATGTGGAAAAACAAATATTACACTATTAAATATAGTTTAACATGTTAAAGCGTCAAATAACTAATTAATTCATTTACCATAGACCACTATTATTTACATGACTTCATATTGTAAAAAATAATTTACACTTTGAATGTATAAAAATTAAGACTCTTTCAAAATTGGAGAGAAGAGTGATGATTAAGTGTGAATTATTTTTTATTTTTTATTTAAGCATTAATAATCATCTAATTTATCCAAAATAGAAAGAGTTCCTCACTTGTTGACACATTTATACTGGGATTACACATTGGTTTGGTGTGATCAAATGTCAACCTATGACAAGCGAGAAAGAGACATTTCATAATTCGTTTCCTATATTATTCTTTTTTCTACCCATTCATCCTTTGATTATTGCTATTTTCTCCCACTCAAATTTACATGATATAATTTAAATTTTAATAGTTAATTAAAAAATTAATTTAAATATTTTAAATTATTAATTATTATAAATTAAATTAAAATTTAAAAGTTTGAATCTAAAAATTTCAATAGGACTGAAAGCAATAGTACTACTACTATATAGTATAAACTCTAGTGCTCCATATTAACCCACCAGGCAAGAAAAACGACTTTCTTCAATTTCATTTTCCTTATTCCCCTGTTTCCCTAATTCAACCAGAATATCAACTACAATTTCTTTCTTCCAAGGCTCTCTTCAACTCTTTATAGATTTCAACAAAACTCAGAATTGCTACTAAATATATACGATTTCTCACTGATCATGGATAGTACTTGTGATGATATATATAGCAGTGCTGGTCTTGATTTAGGGTTAGGCTTTTCATCAATGGGGAATCAAATATCAAAAAAACACGGACAAGTAGCTGCAGTTAAATTCGATCTCGGTTTTGAACCCTCTCTGAATTTAAGCCTTTCATCCGGTGATCATCAGATGGTAGATCTGAAGACGGAAAATAAGGATCAATTATCTGTTGCTTCGTCGTATTCAAATGGCAGTGAAAAAAGGGAAAGAGATATTGGTAGTGAGGTGACAGAAGTAGAAAGAGTGATTTCTTGTAGAGTAAGTCATGATGAAGATTATTATGAAGATGATGATGCCTCAAATGGAAAGAAGAAACTTAGGCTCACCAAAGTACAATCTGCTCTGTTAGAGGAAAGCTTCAAGCAACAGAGCACTCTTAATCCTGTAAGCTATCCATCCATCTTTTCTCGCGCAATCATTTCATTTAAAAGTTTTAATTATTTTTTCATGAGTCAAGTATGTGAAAATCAATGAGTGATCATCGGAATCAAATTTAAAAAAAAAGTTCTACCCGACTCTGATACCATATGAAAGTTGCGAGTTATATGACTATATCTTATATTTTTTCAGTCTCAATTTATGTAATCCTACACAAATTTGATTTGATTTGTATAGATATTGGATTTTCTAAATGACCAAAACTGATGGTTCACAATTTTCGAATAATCCAGAAGCAAAAACAACACTTAGCAAGGAAGCTTAACGTAAGGCCTCGTCAAGTTGAAGTTTGGTTCCAGAATAGAAGAGCAAGGTTTGATATCATATTCCTTAATATCCAGGCATACTCAACGATACATATTTTTTTAATATATATTTAATAGATTTCTTAATATAAATACATAAAAATCACTTCCACAATAAATTATGAATCGAATTAAATCAGATATTTGTGGTTTTTACAGAACGAAGTTGAAGCAAACAGAGGTGGATTGCGAATTTTTAAAGAAATGTTGTGAGACACTAACAGATGAAAACAGAAAGCTTTACAAAGAATTGCAAGAACTGAAAGCTTTAAAAGTTGGGCAGCCATTGTACATGAAGCTGCCGGCTGCAGCCAGCCTCACTCTGTGTCCTTCCTGCGAAAGAGTCGGCGCCGGCGCCGCCCAAAACTCAGCCAAGCCTCCTCACCTCTACGGATCCTTTACCAATCCCTCAGCAGCTTGTTAATTAATTAGTATTCAAATTGTCTTGTTAATTTATTTTTAATTAATGTCTTGTTGATTAATTAGATTCTTAGGAAATCTCCCAAAACTTATTAAGATTTTTTTTTTTTGGTTAAGGGTTTAATTTGTACTATAATGAAATGACTTGTATAGTTCATTTGTTAATTAGAGGTTTGCTAATTAATCATTAATCAATATTCTATTTACTCATTTGTTTCTTTAATTTGTCGTAGTACAACTATGTAAATTGTTAAGAAATATACTTATTTTTGGTTATCTGTGGTTCTTCACCTCCTGATCATTTTCAAATTACTTGAGATATTATTTTGAGTTTAGCTTAATATATACTGAGTTTTGTAAAGAACTTTACGATTATCAATTCACTAAACAGGGCCAGATCCATGTGGATATCCAAAAACTCAGTAATTTTTTCCGAAATTCTACAGTTATATTGAAAATTCTTTTAAATACATGACTATATAAAGATGGGAACACATTAACAACTAGAAGGATAGCGGCAAATGCCTTTATTGGACTATGAAATTAAAATTCTAAATTCACCTCTCGACAATAATTAAAAAGGATCACTTTATTTTACGAATTATCGAATATATATGTTTTAAAAACATGTAGGTGTTGCCTGTTGGTGTTGGTCCATTTAAATCTGATAATACCAAAAAGTTGGTACAGATACAATTAAATCTTAATGTATACATGAAATGCAGTTTCCACGTTCTGTTGCGTCATTGGACGTAAATTTCTTTTCTTCTAATTTGTGTGGGTTTTTTTTATTTGTTAAAAAATAATGTCATTTTTTTCATTTAAAATATAATTTTATCCATATGATCAGTAGAAACAAATGTCTATGATTTTATTTTGATTTATAAATTTTAAGAGTTTCTCTTTATTTTTCTCTATATTCATAATCATAGTTCTTCTCTCTCTATATATAGATAGTTTTTCTCTCTGTATATATATATATAAGAAAAAGGAGATTATAAAGTAGTGCTGTTTAATTAGGTAGGCTTTATACCTTAATTAACGAAACAAAAAGATAATGATTTGGATGGTTGAATAAGGAGAGGTTAGTCATGATAGAGATGATGTGTATGTGGAAAGCCAAAGGTAGGAGTCAGCTCACGTGTATTTGTGTCTAGTTTTATTTTATTGAGAAAGTATCAACATGAAAAAAGTGAAGGAGACATGGCCTCCCATGTAATGGGCGTATAGAGATTAATTTGACATCGTCACAGAAATACACAAACTTCAAATCTTGACTCTTTTTATGTGCGTATATATACGGTCTCGTTGGTTGACAAGTAGTCCAAATATATATAGTTAAGTTATGATGAATCATCTGAACATGTTTTATAGCACAGTGGAATAGAAAGTTTTTTTTCCCCACAATAGAATAGGGACACCAAGCATTCAGTGAGAAGAAGTAGATTCTTCAACCGCACACAGAGTTATTGAGAAGAATTTTAATATATATATAAAAACTAAATAAATTAACTTGAGAAAAGTCATGAGAGTGAATGTGAAAGAGAGATTTTGAGGAGATCTATGTGGGACGCACATATCATGTGATATTGAAAAGATCACACGTACCCCATGCCTAGCAAGTTTCTCATAAGTTTCATTATGAACATGGAGAGTAATTGTATCACAATCTACTACTACCTCTTTGATGTATCATTTGCAACCACTGCTTATTGAGATGTTACAAATTGCTTGTTATTTTCCCATCATTAACATGGTCCACACCTTATCCTGTTTTCTCTTCGACCCCACTTCTTTTTTTTAATGGTTGATTTTTCTCAATTAATATAGATTTCTTTATTTTAATTTATCTGTTAATATACACTTTTTCTAGTTCGTTTTATTTTTAAAAAAAAATTGCAATTCTTTAAAATTGTAGAATTGATACGTTTTATGTATTTTTAGATAAGATTATAAAATTCAATTTTATTTTATTTTTTTTAAAACTTCGTGTCAAGTTAAAATAACACAAATAAATTGAAACAAAGAAAGTAGTTATTATCCATAAAATCACTTTTTTTATTGAAGAAAATTAGGCTCAAGAAGTCTTTTTTTTTTTTTTGAGATAATACAATTAGTCGAGTGGCTACCTAACCTATCTTTTTTTAATAGATATTTGTTTTGATATGTTGGACATGTATAGATAATCTCAAATGAAATTTAATGTAATTTATCTCTTGTTTGGTTGCTAATTCTTA
Source organism: Solanum pinnatisectum (assembly GCA_035578085.1). Lineage (NCBI taxonomy): Eukaryota > Viridiplantae > Streptophyta > Magnoliopsida > Solanales > Solanaceae > Solanum > Solanum pinnatisectum. Next base: position 19,051,129 of record CM069077.1, read on the forward strand.
AATGAGTTATACCAAATTAATAATTAATATCACAATAAGTTATACTAGTCAAAACATAGAGTAATAGTATCATAATTAATTATTCTAAGATAAAAATAACAAAAATACCTTCTCACACACCCATGACTTACAACCATTTGGTGATGACTTGACTAATAAAATAATCACTTTTCTACTAAATTAGGTGAAAATATTTTTATAAATAAATAACTTCTTACAAATTATGTAATGTATATTATTTTTAACTCAATAAATAAAATATTCAATAAAAAACAATATTAAAATAATTAATCTTAATATAATTTATCTCACCATAACTCAACTTTCACTACTAAATAATTCAAACAAATATCTTAAGAGACACGTTATCATGATTGGTCAGAGACAAGAGTCCTAAGTTGAATCATTGGAGGATCTTTCATGGTCTAACTTTATGGTCCACTTTATAATTCATTATGAATTTGCCTATGATATATTGTCCAGGTTATTTGGTGTCCACTTTTAAAAGAAACAAAAAAAAAAAATATTTAAGAATAGTGAGTAACTTAGGAAGAAAATGGAATGATGAGTGACGGAAGCTGCAACTTTCTGCTAGTCTTATCATTATCATCATGAATTTCATCACCTTCCCAATCGTTTACTACTTTTTTTCCCTTTTCTCACTGTGATAAAAACAGGTTAGAACTATAATAAAAATATTAAAACTTTTATTGATATTAATTAATAATTATTAAATTTAATATTGCTATAAGCTTTTAGTTATATTTATAGAGAATATTGATTGCTTCTAAAAAGAAAACAATTTAACGACAATTAAGCGCTATTATCATTCATAATTCTTTTATGTTCATTTTTTCAATTAATCCCTACCGTTTTGTACCTGAAATAATAATATTTTTAAAAAATATATTCAGTAATTTTTGTTACTTAAAAAATTATGGTTTGATATTTGAGATAAGAAAAATATTTTTTATTAATTTAAATAGTGTAGTGTACCAACTCAGGATTCAATTGGACAGTTGTAGCCCAATAATATTTTGTTGACATCAAATAGCCAATCAGCAAACTTTTGGTTTAAAGGGTATTTTAGAATATCTTGAACCCTTGACCTAGTGGTCAAGAGAAAACTCCTCAACCATTTAACCACTAAGATCAAGAAGACCGGTGATATCAAATAGCCATATTAAAATAAGTAGCCAATTTTTTTTCTCTCTTCGTTAAAAATATACTTCAACAATTTTGTATCACTTTTAAATATATCCAATATCTTTTACCCTTTCCTTCAATGTCTTTTTCTCCCTCTTTATTAAAAATTTATTTCAACGATCACTAGTACTTTTTTAAGTTCATCACATGCTAGATCTTGTCGGAATGTAAATCAAAATTATTGTAGTTTAACAAATGAGAAAAGAAGTGCAGACACAAATGGCGTTAAAGATTGTTAAAAGTTTGTTCTCACGTTGGAGCAACGATGGGTATGAAGGTATTGATAGAGAAGAAGATTTACATGTACATATTATGTATAAGTTATAACAAGATAAATTTTTTAGATATATATATATATATATATATATATATATATATATATATTGTGAAGAATCGATGTCAATACGATTATTCTCATTTATGTATATACTAGAAAGGGGAAGCCTATGCTTTGCACGGGCCCAATTATCATTATCTCAAATTCTTAATGTTTATTGAGGAACTTTCACATATAGCCACTCAAAAATAGCCCAATTATTCTCCATAGCTATAGTTTGATAATTACAATTCGTAGCTACATGTTATAGGGAAGAGAGATGCGAGCGAGACTGGGAGAGAGGAGAGAGGCGAGCGAGAGAGGGCAAAAAGTGGGAGAGAGGTGAATTGTATATGCATATCTGTTAGATAATTGTATATTATACATATGTATTTGTATATATGGCAAGCGAGATTGGGAGAGGGAGGAGAGAGGCAAGCGAGAGAGGGCAGAGAGTGGGAGAGAGCTGAATTGTATATGTATATCGGTTAGATAATTGTATATTATACATATGCATTTGTATATATGGCAAGCGAGATTGGGAGAGGGAGGAGAGAGGTGGGCGAGAGAGGGCAGAGAGTGGGAGAGAAGTGAATTGTATATATGTATATCGGTTAGATAATTGTATATTATACATATGTATTTGTATATTTTGGCGAATTATACATATACAAACGTGGCTAATTATACAAACTCGAAGTCAGCCCACATAATTAATGTATAATGTTAGTCATGAGTGGTAATTATAGTAAACTATAGCTATAATGAGTAGTTAAGTAGTATAAGTTTGCTTAACCGGGTAATTTTCCCATTATTTGTGGTATTTCACCGATATAATTTCAAGAATTAACTATAATAAAATTAAAAATAATTAATACAAAAATGATAAATATAAAATATAAATGAAGCCCATAAAATATTTTCATGACTCTATCTTATGAAGGATCTTAAGAAAGTAAGTTTAAAGTTGAAATTTTAAATGGATTTCACATTTTTTTCATTGGATGAAGAAGACAGTTTTCTTTTTCCATTTTCATTGGATGAAGAAGAGGCAGCATGTAACAATTTTTTTTTTTAATTTTAATATAGAGCATATAGCAGTTAACTAAATGAAGAAGAGGCAGCGAAGGGGAATAAGCAGGCAGCACAAGCAGACGTGTTGACGGTCTGCTGGCTGCTATACCCCTTTATTAGATAGTAAGAATGTATACATATAACACATACATTGAGTGAAGTCATTTTTAGATACACGCGCGCGCGCGCATATATATATATATATATATATATAATTTGATGTAGATAATTTTGTGATCAAAATGTGGTTTATTTTCTTTACGATAAATATAGAAAATCGTATTGACGTATGTAATAAGTATATGTATACAATTAATTCAATGTAGGTAATTTTATGATATACATGTGATTCATGTATACATAAATATAATGAAATTTGTTAATCTAATGTAAAGTAAATTTGTTATATATACTCTGTTTAGGTATATATTTTTAATGAATTTAATATAGCGCAGACAAAATATGTTGTGAGAATTTGATTCATGTATACACTAGTAACTCGGTATATATTCACACACACAAAAAAAAATAAAATACTTTGGTTGTTTCAATTTATTTGTCATGTTTTGATCTGACACAAGATTCTAAGAAACTATGTCAAATGTATTAAAATGTCCTTTACACTCTTATGATCTTACATAAGATTAAAGGATACAAGAATATTCATCCCAAACGAGCGTTAATAAAGAAATTACCTGACTAATCACTTAAATTTAGAAATAACAAAAATATTCATTCTTAAAAAAGGGACGCAACTTTTTTTTTTATTAGTTAGTGATTTAGTCCCAACTAATTAACTTGTTTTTGCTAAAAACAAATTTAGCTATTAGGCTGCCAATATTTTATGAGTATAATATACTTATATGTCAATTCCTCCCTATCTATGACTCATGTTGAAGTGCATAGCCCAAAACTCGAAATGAAAATATGGATGGTTGATTAATAACTGGGCTCAAGTAGACAATGCTTTGGATGGATTGAGGCATTTGCACAAATGACAAATTTCAGAAATAGCTCACATTAAGTCAAAATGAGGTTTTTTTAACTATACTTTGGCTAATAATAATTCGTACTTATCAATTTCCCCTAATCAATGGGACTGGAAAATCTCATAATATCTTTCTACAGTAAAAAAAGAATTGTGTTATAGGATTTTTTTTCTTCTTTATTGATTTCTCTATATCACTGTCTATTACTTGTACGATATTAATAGTTTAATGTATAAATTTGTCTGTTGCTACCAACTTTTTTTCACTTGAATACATTGATATAAATATATTCTAAAGATGAATACACTATAGAAATACTCAAATACATTGATACAAATGTATAACAGTGAACAGATACACTCAAATACACGATACAAATGTATAATAAGAAACTAATACTTTTGAATACGTTGATATAATACTTTTGAATACGTTGATATAAATTTATAACAAGTCATATACATTTGAATACATTAATACAAAATGAATAATAAGAAATATACACTTGATACATTGATACAAATATATAATCAATAACAGATACAAACAACTACATTTGATATGTAAGTATAACTAGTATACACTTGAATAAATTGATACAAATTAAAATGAATTAAACTGAATGGCCAACGTTATATCATATTAAGATTTATGTTCGATGCATGATGTAGTGTTTAACCAATTGTAGTCGAGAACAAATCTTATTTTCTAAGTTTTAAATATACTTATGGACATGCCTGTTTCAAAACAGGCTACTTTTATCAAGAAGATCTTTGAAGCAAGAGAGCAAGCAGGCAGTTGCAAGTTGGTGCTCACCCTATGCATGGTCTAATTACATAATCACTATTGATACCTAAATATACAACTTATTTTTATCATATTTTCTAAAATTTCTTACCATTTGAATTTTTTTTTACAAAAATCCCTACTTTCTTCTATTCTAAGATACATCATTTTACCCGATGTATCGATTGGATACATCACTATACGCGATGTATCGGCCGGATACATCACTATATATATATATATATATATATGATGTATCGAGACGTAATACATCACTATACGCGATATATCGGTCGGACACATTACTATATATGATGTATCGATCGGATACATCACTATACACGATGTATCGAGATGTAATACATCACTATACGCGATATATTGGTCGGATACATGACTATACGCGATATATCGGTCGGATACATCATTATACGTGATGTATCGGGACGTAATACATCTTTTTATGTGATGTATCGATCGGATACATTACTATACGCGATGTATCGGGACATTGAGTGATGTATCCGAAACAAAAACGCGATGTATCGGGATGTATCCAAAACTAGAACGCGATGTATCGAGACGTTTTGGAATGTATCCAAATTCCACCAAATTTAAGGGATTTTTGTAATTTAAAAAAGAGTAGGGATAAAATATAATTAGCTTTTATCACTATGGAATTTGTGTAAATTTCCATATATAAAATCTAGGGATAAGGGTTTGAAAAATACCTCAACTTTGGCCAAAATTGTTGTTGTGATACCAAACTTTAATGAGGACCTATTACCCCCAGACTATTTAATACCGTATTTTTTACCCCCTGAACTATTTAATAGTGTATTTTAAAGGTATATATGTGCCCACGTGGACACATTGCTATTTATAATTATGCATTATATTTTTTGTCCACACGGGCACATATATGCCTTTAAAATACACTATTAAATAGTACATGAGTAAAAGGTCCTTTTCAAAGTTTGATATCATAACAACAATTTCAGTCAAAGTTCGGATATATTTCAGACCCTTATCCCTAAAATCTAATATATTTTTAATTTTATTTTGCCACTCTCATCAAATGCATGAGTCAATTTTCTATTGATCATTGATAGTTTGATACAAGCTGAGAAATAATATATATTTTTTGAAGGTGGGGCCAGTCAGACAGACAAATTTTCATTAATCTGAATTGGACTACATGCATGTATTGTGCATGAAATAGGAGCCAAGAGAAAATACAAATAGCCAACTTGCTAATAAATGGATGGTGCAGGTGTTTCTCTGTTCCTCTCTATGGACTTGTTCATGTGAAACCCATACCAATGTGTTTTTATAAAATTATATTACTAAAAATGCAATTTATTATAATTTGTAATTATAAAAGATTATTTCTATGCCGATAGCATTGTATAAAATGTTTTACATTTAACTAGTAATTTTATTAATCTTTATTTTCTACAAATTATCATACTACACTTTAATATGTGAATAATTGGTTAACTTAACTTGATAGGTGCAAAATTTGTATATTATTAGTGCACAAAATTTAACCCCATACTTGTAATGACATTTTGTACAAATAATCCAAAGTATTGGCAGGAAAGAGGAGCTTCATTTATTTTAAGGATGATTTTGTCCATATATACAGCTACCTAGTTTTTGTTTGTCATGTGTGTTGACCCCTTAATTTAATTGTTTTGTAGCTAACTTTTGTCAGGCTAAAGTAACCGTCGAAATTTTCATGTTAGAGATCTACGTCTCGACAAAAACAACTCCATATTAATCAAATTTTTCGTGTCCCAAAAATGTTTCAACATTTTATTTTCCCATCAATTCAATTTCCGTTCACGTTTTTTTTGATTAATGAATAAATTATTTTTTTGGTTAACAAGATAATAATATTATAACTTAATAATGATTTGATTGATGAAATTTGGTATGAGATCGATGATCTCGATAAAATTGATAATTTCAATTTTTCAAAATAAGGATTTGATTGATGGAATTTAGTATAAGATCGATGATCTCGATAAAATTGATAATTTCAATTTTTCAAAATAAGGATTTGATTGATGGAATTTAGTATGAAATCGATGATCTCAATAAAATTGATAATTTCAATTTTTCTTCTTAAAAGGTATTTTGATCATTTGACCTAATAAGCGCGGGATCAAATATGTTAGCGCCAGAAGCTATATATGCTTCCATAGCAAATGGATCCTTGTAATTGATAAAAATACAATGCTTTAAGCTATTATGTTTCAACTTTCCATTAATCATTAATGTAGTTTTACCGAGTACAAATTAAATGTAGATTTTATTTTCGGGCACATACATAGAGTGCTCAAAAATTATTAAACAATGTGGAATTTAAAGAACCAAAAAAACTATGTTAATGTGTATATATATTATAGTTCATTTTATACTAATATAATACTAATTAATGTACAATTCAATGGTGGTTTAAAATTCGGGTTTTCTTTTCTCATGTAATGCTTAATTGCGACTAATTATATTGATAAAACGTTACCTAATATTTAGATTTTTGGCCAAATTATTCGATTCCACACTTCAAATTCTTAATTAACATGAAATAGTACTTATAATTGCTAAATAAAAAGGGTTACTAAACTAGATGCATGAACATCTTGTACTGACCAGTGTAATTCCATCAATCAAACAATTAGTTGATCCTATTTGAACTAATCTTGCTCCCTATAAAGTTAATTAGTTAACTCAGCTCGTTGATTACTCGCAAGCAAACTTAACCCACTTTGTTAGGTTAAGGCGATCAAGTTTAGTTTCTAATGTTTGTAAATTGTAATAGTAATATCCCCTCTGAATATTTATAGCGGTCATGCTGAGCTTTTATTATCACGTACTGATGCATATTAAGTTATAATGTAATTGTTACCCGAAAAAAAAAAGCTCTATCCACTTGCGTAGTTTATGGTTTTTTTTTAGCAAATGTTAAAAACATAATTAAATGAATAACTTCTTTTTTAATAATTAAAATTTTGAATAAAACAATCACATTCTTGACTAGCTGGCTATGGGCAACACAGAACACATTTGTCTTTTGACACTTTTTGTGCTAGACCCACCTACTAGAGTGCTTCTTTCAGCATACAACATCGTATCTTTTTCTCCTTAAGAATAACATTTTCAGAAGTTAAATGTGTTTTCAGTTAAAAAAAATACTATATCATTAATGCAATTTAACCGTAATATTAGATTAGCACTCTATGTATAGATTACATATTAAATTAGATATGGAAATTTTATATGGTATAGACCAATTTAACCTGATAAGATTTAAGTTCTTATACTTTATTAAAATGAGCAATTGAAATGGAGTAATAGAATAAATTGAACATTTTATGAAGAATTGATAATGTGGATTCATTACAATATGTATGATAAGCACTTCTCGTCCTATCACATGGACGGAGTGCCCCTCTACAAAATGTATGCATTATGATACAAAATTTTTAGAAAACTCAACATTGATCTAACTAAATGTTGAGATAAAAAAAAAAAAGAATATATCATCTGGATAAATAATTACTCATTAGGAACTTCCATATGTCTAGACTATCGTTCTCTTTGACGTTCATTAAACGATAGTCGAAAAACCCACTTGGAGAATGACTTCTTCTTATTAGACTGCTGCTGATTTTGGATATCATCCTTGTTATCCCTTGAATCAACAAAAGTCTTCAAACGTTGTATAGCGATATTTAGCGTATCTTCGGACATGTTAGCAAAACATGCACGAAACCAACCCGGTTCTGTACAATGGCATGACGATCCAGGTGAAATATTTAGCCCTACTTCGTACACTATTTTCTTCCATAATTCCATTTCTCCATAAAATGTGTTTGAACTTAGAAGATGTCTCATATCCACCCAACAAAACAATCCAGCATTGCTCTCAAGGCACCTGATCCCAATTTGTCTAAGACCACGAACTAGCATTTCATGACGTTTCTTAAGCCTCTTTTGATTTTCAGAAACGTAATTTTTCGTGAATTTTTTGTCTGATAGCAAAGCAGAAAGAAGGTATTGAGTTTGAGATGAAATTAATCCAAAACTAGACATTTTTGTGGCTGCAGATACGACCATATCGTCGTTGGAATAAATGGCACCAACTCGAAATCCTGGAAGACCCAAATCTTTAGAAAGACTATAGACAATGTGAACTCTATCCCATACTTGGGTGTACATGTAGTTATTTTCGATTAATACTTCCATGACACTAACGAATTTAGGCGAGTTAAAAACAGTGCCAGAATATATCTCATCGCTGATGAGATGGATTTGTTTTGTAGATACGAAGTTTAGAAGAAGTTGGAGTTCTTGTTTGGTTAATGTTGTGCCTAATGGGTTCGAACGGTTAGTAACTAAAACCCCTTTCACTCTAAAGTTCCACCTTTCGGCTTCTTTGTAAGCTTCTTCAAGAGCTGATTCTGTGATTCTAAAGCCGTTTGAACTTGTACATTGTATTGGAACAATCTCAGCTCCGGTTCTCCATTTTAGGTCTCTATCAAATCTGCATTATTACACAATATGATAATTAGTAAAGAACATAGTTCGCCTGTTATAACAAGTTAAAATACATGCACTACTAATAATGTTACGTTAAATTCTTTATAATGTCACTAAACGTACCCTGGGTAGTATGGAGTGGGAAGGAGAAAAGCATCGCCAGGATCAGCAAGGCAAAACATGAGTGTCTCAGTTGCGGAAGTAGCACCAGCTGTAAGTACAAGCTTGTTTGAATCAAAGCTTACTTTGTTCCCTCTGATTTCAGACATGAATTGAACCAATGCCTGCACAAAAATATACATTACAATGTGAGATTCTGAAGTTAATAATTATATAATTAGTCAGTCAGTGTATATAAATTAAATTCCGTTGCAATAACGGACTTACATCTTTGAAACCTGGAAGACCATGGTAATCTTGAAATAAGGCAAGCTCTCTAACTATTGAGTCGCCATTTCTCTTAAATGCAGCTGCATCTGGATTTTGAGTAAGCCACGACTCTAATAAATCGAAAGAGAGCTGATTCTCTGCAAGACCCATCTGAATGATTCCTTTAGGATTACGAATTTCATCGTATGGGTTTTTCTCATACTCTTCCCATCCTATGAAGTAGGAAGAATCTTGTCCATGTGAGTTACACAAGGCTTTCTTCGATAGGAGCTTCATTTTTTCTGAGTAAGAACTTGAATTTTATGTTTGTTTTGAGAGGCAGAAATAAGAAGAAAGAAAATATTGAATGGAGATTGTTGCTATGTGTCTGGTATATATCATAGTGAGGTGTATATATATATATATATATATAGGCTTTAAGTCATATGCGATTTAGCCTTATACCTATTGAACACTTAAATCTTAACAAATTTTTACCTATTTAACACACAATGATAATTAATAAAAACACAAACATACGTGCATCTCAAACGGCATTTACATAAAATATAGACCAATACAATATTGACACGTGACAATTGAATTAAATTTTTTTATAAACTCTATTCAAATAATCCAAAGGAACTTTTATAAAACAAAATATTATATTTATTAAGTTAACCCACCCCCACCCCTCCCCACCCCACTCCACCCTTCTTCTTTCTTTTTCTTTTTCCGGCGAACTTATTCTCCTTCTCACTGCGCCTCAGCTACCAGTAAACCATTGCCTCTACCCTCCTTCTTCTCCGTCGGATTTTGCTTTCCTTTCTACCGGGCTGTTGCACTTCAACCGCCTGTAAATCACCCCTTTCTCGAATCTTATCCCTTTCACCTGCTCCGATAATATACCATTGATCCCTATCTAAGTTAACTCGTCATTCACCTTTCATTCTAATAGCGTAAAACCTTTCACCCATTGTCTTCATCTTCTTTCTACTAGTAATCATTTATCACACTTAAAAAAAAAAAAAAAAAAACTTTTGTTGGAAAAAAATAATCAACCTCGCTGGAAATATTTTTTCGAAGGAAATAATGGAGCTTTGCCGGATTATTTGAAAAAGAAGAAGGAAAAAGCAGACAAGAGTTGGAAAAGTGAGAGAGAAAGGTGGAGGGGGTGGTGTGTGTGTAAAGAATGATCAATAGTTGCAGGAAGATGGGGGCGAACCGGAGAAGACAAAACGTTCCTGTCTTTTTTTAATTAATTAATTATTATTATTATTATTTATTAATTAGGTGTGTAAGTTGAAAAGAAAAAGAAAAAATATACTTTCAAATTCCTTTACGCGCTTAAAGAGGGTGAAGTACACTCTTTTTGCCATGTCAGCCTTTTGTGTCTAATATGAATCACTTTTGAACATGTGAGGTGTTCAATAGGTACCAGCCTTAGTTGAGGTGTCTAAGTAAAATATGCGAACAATTTTAAGGAGCCGTAGATGAATTAAGCATGTATAAGAGTTTAACAATGAAGAAACAAACATATCACCATATGTTTTCAAACTTTGACTATACAATTTTTGTTTTTTTCTACTTTTTTGTCCCCAAACAAACAATTGTACTTGGTGTGTTTTGGGAAGTATACACTAATTTGACGCGCTTTTTTCGTCGTATATTATACTCTAATTGAATGTTTTATTTGTTATGATGTAGGGACATTTAGGGATCAGTTTTGTACTGGCTTATCTAAGGGTTTAACAAAAGAGTGGCACTAATGTCAAATCTATCAACATTTTTGGTTAAAAAACACTTCGAAAAACATAACAAGTGATGTCTTGGACTCTTGGTGATGCTACTGCCTACTGTCAATATTGATGCTGTTAGTCTGCTACTATAATACTGCGCTGAATTAGTACCAATATTTTCTATTTGAGAGTAGTATTGATAATCAATTCAAAAAAATGCTTGAATAGCGGGAGTTTAAAAACGGAGGTCAGTTTCAATCCCCGCAAATTATATTAAATAACGGGGGTTTTCTAAACTGACGTAATTATAAATATTTAGCATTAAATAACGGGGGTTTTCTAAACTGACGTAATTATAAATATTTAGCAATGGTCAAAAATTTCACATATCCCAAATAAAAAAAAAGCGCCCAGCAGCATTCCCGCTTTTCTTTTGGTTTCCCTCAATTTTTCTACTTAGTTGTATTCTCATCAGTGTTCAATACCTCACTTTGCCCAAAAAAAATGCATTCTCATCGGTGTTCAATACCTCACTTTGCAGTTCACAAGTTTTGATGCTTTACTATTTTTTTTATTACTTCTCCTTTGCAGTTCACAATCAAAGAGTTCTTGTTTGCAGCTTCTCCACACAATCTGGTACACAACTTTATGTCTATCTTTCAACAAAATAATTGCTATTTTTTGAGTTTGATCGAATTTTGATATGAGAATCTCAAATTTTTATATGGGTATCTCGAATTTTCATATGGGTATCTCAAATTTTGATATGGGTATCTCAAATTTTTGTATGGGTATCTCAAAATTTAATATTGGTATCTCGAATTTTGATATGGGTATCTTAAATTTTTGTATGGGTATCTCAAATTTTGGTATTGGTATCTCGAATTTTGACAGATTTATATTTACTGCTCATTTGAATTTGGAGTTTTCGTAGATGGGTTTAAAATATGTGAAGGAGATAGTATGTTCTTGAGAAGGGTTCTCATTTGTGGAAGATGTTTGTTCCCTTATTTTCACAAATGGGTTTCCCAATTAGATTTTCATTCTTATTTTTTCTTGTGATTTTGCAGTACATTAATGTACTGATTGTTTTAGAACTTAAGACCATTGTTTTGACTTATATTAACTTAGATTTTTTATGAGTTGTAACTTTTACCTTATCTCCTTATGTTTTGATTATGGCTGATTGAAATTATGTAAGGTTAGATAGTCAATCAATTGAGGTAATAAGATTTATCTAGATGAAAGTGATATGATCTATTGAAAATGAGTTTTCATTTTTTTGATGTACTTTGATGTAGTTGAAAATTTATCTCGGTTATTTTTTATGGTTTGATATTAAATGGAATGATAACATTGTAGAATTAAATGTTCATTATATATAGTCATTTTTGTGTTGGTTGTTTGTAGAGTACTATACCTAGAAGTACTTCTTGTTTCAAAATCTGTTTTGAAGGCTCTACCATATGATATGTTGATAATTTATGGGAGGAACGTCTTAGTGTTGATTCTACTTTGAAGTTTGAACCAACTTGAGTGGTTGTTGTATTTGTTTGTTGTCCAAAAAAAGGAATTATGATAAATTTTGTTGGTACATAGCCACTGCACAATGAGATTTGGATGAGTTTTTGTTTCCAATTAGGTAGTTAAAGTTATGAGATTCATATTTATTGTATTGCATCTATTGCATAAGTTATAAGTTCCTCATTCTTTTGGTTATTTTAATGATTTGTTGAATGAAACTTTTATCGTTATTACAAGTTTATTTTGAATATGATTTTATACATTTTTGGTACAGTTATAAGACAATGTCTCATCATTAACAGGGAGGATTTGGCATCAAGTGTGAGTTTTGTTATGAATTCTTTGATTGTGTGTTCTTTATTAATTAATTTTTATTCTCATCAAGTGATGTCAATGGACACTCATTCTCATTCTCTTGAAATCTTATAGGTGATATTCTTGCACGTTATTTTTTCAATGGATAAGTCTTGGATTGGAATGCCAAGAAACACATCGGAGTATTTGCTTGGTCTGAATCAATTTCTAGATTTTGCATTTAACAATGGAGCTATAGGAGATAAAATTAAATGTCCATGTCCTAAATGTGGTTTTGGAAAGTGGCAAACTAGAAATATAGTGTTTGACCATTTGTTGTTGTTTTGTGTTTGAAACTGTAGTGTCTACAGTTTTTGGCTACTATTTTTTCAATTTTTAGTTGCTGATTTTGTGAGTAGCTGTTGTTTCTGCAGATTTTTGGTTGCTGTTTTTTTAGTTTCAAATGCTTAAGATAAAGTATTTGTAGGTTATTAGTTGCTGTTTTTTGGCATTTTAAGCTGTTGTTTTTGCAGTTTTTGGCTACTATTTTGTTGCTTTTAGGTGCTGAATTTTTGTGTTTTAAGTTATTGTTTCTACTGTGTTTTATCTACTGTTTTATCAATTTTTAGTTGCTGATTTTGTGAGTTTTAAGCTGCTGTTTCTGCAGATTTTTGGTTGCTGTTTTTTAGTTTCAGATGCTTAAGATGAAGTATTTGTAGGTTATTAGCTGCTGTTTTTTGGCATTTAATTTTAAGCTGTTGTTTTTGCAGTTTTTGGCGACTATTTTGTTGCTTTTAGGTGCTGAATTTTTGTGTTTTAAGTTGTTGTTTCTACTCTATTTTATCTACTGTTTTTTCAATTTTTAGTTGCTGATTTTGTACGTTTTAAGCTGCTATTTCTGCAGATTTTTGGTTGCTGTTTTTTAAGTTTCAGATGCTTAAGATGAAGTATTTGTAGGTTATTAGTTGCTGTTTTTTGGCATTTAATTTTAAGCTGTTGTTTTTGCAGTTTTTGGCTACTATTTTGTTGCTTTTAGGTGCTGAATTTTTGTGTTTAAGTTGTTTTTCTACTGTGTTTTATCTACTGTTTTTTCAATTTTTAGTTGCTGATTTTGTGCGTTTTAAGCTGCTGTTTCTGCAGATTTTTGGTTGCTGTTTTTTAGTTTCAGATGCTTAAGATGAAGTATTTGTAGGTTATTAGCTGCTGTTTTTTGGCATTTAATTTTAAGCTGTTGTTTTTGCAGTTTTTGGCTACTATTTTGTTGCTTTTAGGTGCTGAATTTTTGTGTTTTAAGTTGTTGTTTCTACTCTGTTTTATCTACTGTTTTTTCAATTTTTAGTTGCTGATTTTGTTCGTTTTAAGATGTTGTTTCTGTAGATTTTTGGTTGTTGTTTTTTTAGTTTCAGATGCTTATTTTTTATGGTTAAGATATAGTATATGCAGGTTATCAGTTATTGTTTTTGGCTGAGTCTTTTTTAACTTCTTATGAAATTAATTGATTCATGCTACAGGATTTGAAATATTGAATTGCGAGCATGCCAAAGTTCAAGCGTTTACAGAAAAAACAAAACTCAGATCAATTCGTATCTGATTCTCAAGGTGCGGACTCAACACATTCATTTCTCCAATCAACATCATGTCTGCCACCACATCAGACCACATCATTTCTGGCCACAACACATTCAGTCCCACTATTTCATCCAACATTGTAGGTGCCTCCAATATTTCAGCTTGTATCACAGTCATCTCAATCAATTGACTTGGCATCACATTCAGCTTCAACAGCTTATCCTACATCACAACCATCTCATTTAGTTCACTCGACATCACATCCGGCTTCAACAGAACAAGACTCATCACAACAAGTTCCAACAGTTTTACATTTTTTCATATCACTTAATTAATTTTATACTTTATTTTTTTATGCAGCCAAGTGATGCTGCTAGTGAACCAATTCCGCCTATGCACACAAGAAGATCATGCGGTGGTGATAGTAATCCTAGCCATGACAGCCGTTGATTATATTGTAGTGAACCAGTTCCGCCTATATTCTTAGCTAATTAATTTGATGACAAGATTGTGTGATTGGAGGGGATGTTAAAATGTTGGATTGGATATTTTTTGTTTAGATTTAATGTTTGATTCTGATGAAGATATTTGATGTTGACAATATCATTTTAGCGACTAATGATAATATAATCTTTTTGTGACTTTATGATATGTCGTTAAAGAATATATATTTCTTGACCTCGAGACATTTTTTGGATTTGATTATGATTTATAGCTTGATTAGTGATTCTATAAATAATATATGAATTAAAGTATATTGAATGAATTGTAGAGCTTATGCGATTGCCCAGATCTTTCAATATAAGCAATTGCAAAAATTGTGGAGGTTTTAAACCCCCGCTATTTGTAACTGAAAAATAATATCAAAAGAGTTAATTTTAAATTAGCGTGGGTCGACCTCTGCAAAGTAACCCCCGCTAATTGTTTGTGGGGGTCAAAGAAAAACTGCCGCAAATTGCTTGCGACAACTCTTATTGTGGGAGTTTTTACAACTTCCGCAATACTAGATTGCGGGGGTTTTAAACCCCCACAAACCTTAAAATTAACCCCCGCTATTTAAGCATTTTTTTGTAGTGAATACGCTTGACATAAATTGTTAGTGTCATTCCCGACCATTGACAGTCTTAAAATCATTTATCTATTTGACTAACTAAATTTAGATATACTCCTGATCAAGCACATGACATATTAAGTGGTCTTAAACTCTTGTACGAGCATAAGACTCTTAATAAAAAGTCGAGATAAGTGTTGAAAACATCTAAACTTGACGAAATTTTTTGGGTGTATTTTGACAAAATCGGAGGTATATTTAAGTTCAGTTGATTAAATTTATGATTGAATAAATTAAAAGTGGGCACTAGATATGTAACAACTTAAATTAAAAGAAGTAATCACACAATTCAACCCGCTTCTAATGAAGGCATACATTAACAAATACAGTATATAATTTATTTTATACAAATAAAAGTGAGTTATCTCTAATAATTTAAATTATTAGATGGACATTCTTTTGGTTTCTCACTAGATGTTTGGATATTTTCGTAAGTATAACTTATATAATTCTCATAGTGTAAAATCTAAATTACCTTCTATCCCTATTATTTTTCTAATTACATAAAATTCCATGTTTTTTAGGCATTTCGGATACATAATTAAGGATCTGGATAAATTATTGTTGATACATTATGTATCAATCTGTTGCACTTATTAAGGGAAAAAAAAACCTAAAAAATCAAATTAAAATCTCATAGTATCCGTCTGTTGCACTAATTAAGGGTAAAAAAAAAAAAAAAATGAAAATCAAATTAAGATCCCATAAATTGCGCTATTCCATTCCAAATTATTGTCAAGAATTCAATCATATAGTGTAACAAATCAAAAAATTCAAAATTTCAATTTCTTCTTCCTGTTCATCGTTCTCTCTGTTTCATAAAAAAATTTATTGAAATTTTGGATAAGCGAGATGAGTTATGAAGGATACAAAAGTGATGGAATTGTTGTTGGACAAACAATTTCTTTTGTGAATCTTCAAGTTCATCGAATATCCTTTTGGTTTTGATTCATGATTATCAAAAATTTTGAAATTCAAAATTCTTCTCCCAGTTCATTGAAGATTCTTTCAGTTTTGATTCAAAATTGTTGAAAATTTTGAGTTTCAAAATTATTCTCCTAGTTCATTGAAGATCCTTTCAATTCTGATTCAAAATTATCAAAATTTTTGAGAAGATACATCATGAAGATCCTTTTAATTTAAATTGATAAGTGTTATATTTCTACTAGATACATTAAATAAGAAAGTGTTGCCCATAAGATTTTAGGTTTGAGATCGATACATTATTGTTTGGTAATTGTTATGCATCAGATAGATTTAGTATAAATTCGAATTTACGTATCATAATTAAAAAATTAGTGCATGATACATTATTATTTATGTATCTTATTTTGTTTGAGAAATACTATATTTTAAAATTAAAAAAAAAATACATTATACATGTAATTATTCCAAAATAGCTTCTTTTTTTTGTGTGTGATACATAACACAAAATTTATGTATCAAGCACATTTATATTGAACATGATAAACACTAATCGAAGATTCAACTACATTAGAGTTATGTATCAATACCTTAAATATGAACATTATACATTGTATAAAACGAAGGTTATTGTAGCAGTGATGTATCAGATCAATGATAACACTAACAAAGTAATTTAAGACTCAAAATAAACGAGATACATTAAAAATTTGTATCTTTGATAGTGATGGCCATGCAATGTAGATCCAACTTTTTTCTTCTATTTTTTTGGACGTTTTTCAATAATAGATACATTAAAAGAAAATAAATATTTTTTAAGAAAAATTTTCAATGACGATATGATTAACTAAAATTGCAAAGGTTCAATAAGATTTCAATGGGGGCAGGGGGCGGAGGTAATTTTATTTTTATTTTTTAAGATGAAAAAATTAAAAAATAATAATAAAAGAAATCACAAATTGAAGTGATGGAAAGAAATCTACCTCTTGAATAATTTGAAATTATTAATTAGAAATAGAAAAGATTTGAAATTGAAAAATAGATTAATTGATGTAATTATGGAAAGATTTGTGGCGTGAAAAAAGGAAGGAAAATCATGGGTATGAGATTTCAAATTATTGTATCCGAAAAAGGAGATGATGGAAGGAAAATAAGGGATTTTTGATATTTTTTGAAATAATAGGGAAAATAAGAAAATATGATAATAAATGGTGTGTAGTTAAGTAATTTTTCCTTTTCGTAATCCCGACCAATTCAGATACACGTTGTGTAAAATCCATTAAAGAAAAAATCATTTCTTACCAAAGAAGGTAGCTCATTCCAAGACTTGAAAAATATACCTGATTAAAGAAGTCATATTCATACCACAATATTCCTCGATAATCTTTTTATAATTAGATAAGTGATCACATTATTCAGCAATACGTATAAAAATATGTTATCCAACTAATACGAAAAGTATTTTAAAAAAAAAAAATCTAAATTCTAATAAGAATAATATGATTTTTTTTTTTTAATCTATTTCACGAGGTAAGCCATATCGATATGATGGTGTAATAAAAGTATAGGACCCACTCTCTATAAAAATAGATGTTTGAAATTAGAAATGGAGATCATATAGGGCACTTGAGATCTTATCATTGTTTTGGAATGAACAAAATGTGTAGCTTATGTTTGATAAGCTTAACACATTACATGTTGACTAGTGAAGAGAAGAAAGAGACAGAGAAATAATTCCATCCAAAAGTTAAAGAGCAGTCACCATGCCTTTGTTTTGCCATTGTCCCATTTCCTCACTATGTGTTGCCCACTCAAATCTATTCTTGTCCTTCTCTTAGTCTCAGGTTGGGCTAAAAATAGTTTGAAAAATAAGAACCCAAAATCTTTTTAAATATCTCAGTTCTAATTTTAATCTATCTTTTTTCCACATGGTAGTTTCTTTAATTATTTAAAGTGTAGTAGCCTATAAAATAATGAGTTACAGTCAACATCCGGTTTCTAATTGTTTGGGATTTTGCATTAGCGGAAGATTAATTAAAACCTTAAAAAAAGACACGATGCATAGTTTAATTTAGTTTGCACATAAGAAGCTTTACATTACTTAATGCGCTTTGACCCAATTATTAGAGATTTAGACACAAATTAGGATTAATTTATTGCTTTTCACCTGGTCGGACGGTAGTAATATTGCATGGGTGATAAATACTCCCTCCGTATAATAATAGTTGTCCACTATACTATTTTGAGATGTTTAATAATATCTGTCCATTTTATGAAATATGGATAATTTTATACTTATTTCTCTATTATATTTTTTTTTAAGACATTGTATTTATTATATTAAAAGAGTGATATAGTAAATGGAAAAAATCCTTTTGGCCAGAAAAGTTTGGCCATAATTTGGCCATAATAGTAAAAGGAGATGTTCATACTATAAACTAGTTTCATTTTGGACAATTTTACCCTTTTAGCTTGAAAATTGAATACATTCTTGGGATCTCTATATCCTTCCATTATGTTTCCAATATATTGAAAATAATTAATGATATAATGATGATTCCATAGTCAATTATGAAAAAAAACTACAAATTTCAACAAAAAAAAAACATTAAGTGATCAGTAGTAAAAAAAAATATTTTTTGAATTACATTTTATTCTTGTTGGTTGTATTAGAATAAGAAAAATTTCACGTTATATTCGACATTATATTCTTGTTGGTTGTATTGGACTGAATAACTTATTTATAAAATAAATGTTCGAGTTATATGATGACGTTATCGAGTAAATATATTCGAGAGGAAATAAATTAAGAATCATATTGTTGAACCAATAAAAATTTTGTTACAGTAAATTTGAATCTCTTCCATTTGAAAAAATTATAATTTTTCAAAACTGTAATTATATTTTCACCAACATATATATATATATATATATATATATATATATTTGTATTTTTGTATTTTTTGTTTGTGTTATATATATTTTAGAAGTTCGGCAAAGAATCACTAAAATCTTATTGACATTCCACATTATATTCTTGTTGGTTGTATCATAATAAAAAAAATTTACCTAACTAATATTACAACAGATTATGGCCAAAAGATTAGTGTTAACTAAATTTTACTTAACATTAATTTTTTTTATTCAAATATAATAGTTAAAAAAATAGTTAATTGGAATTTGTAGGTCATTTTAGTAACAAATATAATAATGATTCATAATTATCAAATTGACGTAATATAGGGGACAAAATTTGTATGATAAATACTATCAATGTTTGACTCTCTTTGGTTCGACATGTATGAACTATACACATAATTTCTATAACTATCGATATTTACCGGGTCTAATATCTTTTGAGTTGTCGTTATCTCAACATTTTACAAATAACATTTAAAAATTATTCAAATATATTGTTTAATTTCATTTAAACATAATAATTAAAAAAATTACTTAATTGGAGGTCATTTTAGTAACAAATATAAGTAATGATTCACAATTTATCAAATCGACATAATATAAGAGATAAGACTTGTAGGATCAATAATATTAATGTCTGACTCTCTTTGGTTCGACATGTATGAGCTATACGCATGATTTCTATAACTATTGACATTTACTAGGTCTAATGCGTTTTGAGTTGTCGTTATCCTAATATTTTACAAATTACATTTAAAAATTATATATTTATATAGCTTAATTATATTTAAACAAAATAATAAGCAAATTACATAGTTGGAGGTCAGTTTAGTAACAAACATAAGTAATGATTCTTAATTTATAAAATCGACATAATATATGAGATAAAACTTATATGATTAATACTATTAATGTCTAACTCTCTTTGGTTTGACATATATGAACTATGTGCATGATTTCTATAACTATTGACATTTACCAGGTATAATGTGTTTTGAGTTGTCGTTATCCCAATATTGTACAAATTACACTAAATTATTTATTTATATAGCTTAATTTTTTTAAAACATAATAAAATTAAGCAAATTACATAGTTGAGGCCAGTTTAGTAACAAGCATACGTAATGATTCATAATTTATCAAATAGAAATAATATAGGAGACAAAACTTATATAATTAATGGTATATGTCTGACTCTCTTTGATTCGACACATATGAACTATATGCATATTTCTATAACTTTCGACATTTACCAAGTCTAATGTGTTTTGAGTTGTTGTTATCTCAATATTTTATAAATTACATTTAAAAATAATTAAATCATATAGTTTAATTTTATTTAAACATAATAATTAAAAAAATTACTTAATTGGAGGTCATTTTAGTAACAACTATAAATAATGATTCACAACTTATCAAATCGACGTAATATAGGAGAAAATACTTGTATGATTAATACTATTAATGTCTGACTCTATTTGGTTCGACACATATGAACTTTATGCATTGTTTCTATAATTATCTACATTTATCATGTCTAATGAGTTCTGAGTTGTTGTTATCACAATATTTTACAAATTACATTAAAAAAAATTATTTAAATATATAGTTTAATTTCATTTAAACATAATAATTAAAAACTTACTTAATTGGAGGTATTTTAGTAACAAATATAAGTATTAATTCACAATTTATCAAATCGACGTAATATAGGGGATAATACTTGTACGATAAATATTATTAATGTCTGACTCTCTTCGGTTTGACATATATGAACTATACACATGATTTCTATGACTATCAACATTTACCAGGTTTAATATGCTTTGAGTTGTCGTTATCCCAATATTTTATAAATTATATCTAAAAAATTATTTAAATATACAGTTTAATTTTATTTAAACATAATAATTAAAAAATTAGTTAATTCAAAGTTATTTTAGTAACAAATATAAGTATGATTCACAATTTATCAAATCGACGTATTATAGGGGAAGAAAGTGATCGGACGCCTTTGTTCTTTATGCAAGTGTTCTCAATTTATACTATGAAATCAAATAATAAAATCAGGAATAAGAGTATGAAGTAAAAAGCAAAATAATTTTCATAGTCCCTAGATTTTTATATTACTATTTTTGCCGTTTAATAACATTTTGTATATTTTATTCAAAACACATGTAATTTTTACAGCTTTATAACTCATTCAATATTTCTCCTATTTAATTTAGGAGAACAAAGTTATGGGAATAGTCAAAATTCTACCGGGAATTGCAAAGGTTTTTTTGAATATATCAAATTCTTCTTAGAGAAGTGGAAAATATTTATTAAAAATATTTGGGGATTACAAATAGCTATATTGAAGGTTAAACCTCAATGATCCTATATATTAACATGCCATCAGCATCCCACCTCAAGCAACTCAAGAAAAAGTGAAGAAAATATGGATAGAACTCCTTAAAAAAAATTACTAGTGAGCCATTACATGGGTCTCCAATCAATCATAATATCCTGTACAAGGAGACTCGTAACAAACTTAAGGATCTGAAATCGGAGGTAGAATTGCTACTGCTGAATATGAGATAGGAGTTGATTGTGTCAAGCGAATGTTAATGGATAATTATCCGTTGACTACTCTTTATGACATTCTCGAAGAGTTGGTTAGTGTCGTTTCTGAAAAAATGAAAAGGGGAATTCTGTTATTGTTTTAAGCAGTGATACCGAGACTGTTGCATCTGCATCAAAGGATCCATCGGTGAATCAAAAAAGCAATTAGCAGTTTTTTATTTAAGTTTCTTTGTTTGTGTTTTGATCGTCTTTTCTATCTTATGTTTTGTTTCAAATCTATCTCATGTTGACTCTTTCGCCTATCTTAATGAAGTTAAAATTATTATGTTATACACGGTTGCATTCTGTTTTTCCTTTCTTTTTTACATTTTTGCAAGACGATAAGCTATATATGTAAGTCCAAGGAAATGGTCTCTGTTGTTTTCTCAACTTAAGTAATTTGTCAGTGAAACTATAAAACTGGCAGTTTCAATTTGTTGCCATTTGCATGATTGTAGTCGGAAAGTACATGAAAATAAAGAAATACATAGTTGTGTGATAGAAATGGTATTATGTTTCCTGGACTTCTCATCAAAGTGCAAATAACGTCAAACAAAAAGTCCCCTTTATTCTTAGCAAAGAAGCCGTTCTTTGGTTTTGAAATCTAATGAATATCCATCACCATATGAGAATCATCATGCTCTATGCTTGTACCTCTGTCTAGCCCATTACCTCTATCGCTGCTTTGATTGGTTCTCCCACTGCCTCTTCCACCACGATTATCACCACCCTTCCCACCCCTGCCACCACCCCTAACACCAGTTCTTCCACCATTGCTAGCTCCAAATCCAGCACGTGGCTGTGAACTTGGAAAGTAATATTCCATTCTTCCTCGACTTCGAGTTGTATGTGGCCAGCCATGTGAACGAATGTATTGGGGATCTCGTAGAATTGTACCTTCAGTTTTGGCTGTGTCATTCAAGTCGGGGTCTGCCACAATCATCTCATCGGTCCAGTTTTGAAGATCATGCACAATTCTTTTCAAATTATATTTAACATAATGAACTTTCTGTTGGCAAACATAATTTCCACTCATCTATTAGCTGCAGAAAGAAAGAAATGAAGAAGGGCACGAGAGCAGCACACTATATCAACATAGGAGGGAAAAAAATTAGTTAGGTTGTTAGAATATTTCTACAAGATTTAGACAAGTGTACAGCTGTGATTTTTCTGTATTTTCCTTTTTTTTTCTTCTTATTTTCCTGCATAAAATACTTGTATATAAAGATTGAAGATGATGATCAATAAGGCATCAGAAAATTTCCACAAACGTCTCCTACATTTCCTACATGATATCAGAGCAATAAGCTCGATTCAATTCTCATTCACTCATCATCTACAATGGGAGATTCTTCATCACCCTCCAACAATTCCGGAACCATTGTTGCACCTACAACATCTGCTATGGACTCCAGTCACCCCTATTATCTTCACCCCTCTGATTCTCCTGGAATGAACCTCATAAGCACTATGTTTGATGGATGAGGTTTTCCTGGTTGGAGGAGATCGATCTTGATAGCTCTTTTAGCTAAGAGGAAGCTAGGCTTCATCAGTGGCACCTGTCAAGCACCAGCTTCCGATACTTCTGATTCTTCTCAATGGAATTGTTGTAATGACATGGTAACCTCTTGGTTACTCAACTCATTGTCCAAAGAGATTGGAGATAGTGTCATCTATTCCAACTCTGCTAAGGAGCTTTGGGATAGCCTCGAACAAAGGTTTGGTAAGTCTAATGGAACCAAGCTTTTTCACCTTCAAAAGGACCTTAATGGATTAATGCAAGGTAATTCTGATATATCAGGTTATTTCACTAAATTGAAACGTTTATGGGATGAGTTGGACTCTTTAAATGCAGATATTACTTGTTCTTGTGTCTGCGTTTGTAACGGAAAATCCAAAATCTCTTAGTCTTTACAGGATCAAAGACTTATTAAGTTTCTAATGGGTCTAAATGACACCTATGGTCAAGCCAAAGGTATCATTCTAATGATGAATCCACTTTCAGGGATGGATCTTGCATATTCTCTGTTATTGCAGGATGAAAGTCGAAGGGAAATCTATTAACATACTCAAACTACTCCAAACGCATCTTCCTTCATGGCAGTAAATCATGGAAATCATAATCACAATTCTGGTTCTCCAAATCTTAGAAATGGAAATGGTAATCAGAATTTCAGGAATGGATATGGTGGTCAGAAGTCTGGTGTCTACCCTCAGAAACCTGATTTTCCTTTTCAACGATCTGGCATCAATACACAAAGAATCAAAGGGAAGAAAAGCAAGTACAACCCAAATGTTACCTATACATATTGCTTAAGAACTGGACACCATATGGATGATTGCCATAGAGTGTGCATGGGTACCCTGAGGATTTCGAGTTCACTAAAGGGAAAAACTCTATGATCAAAGAGATTGCAGCTTTTGTAAGAGAGGACAACTCTTATCAGTCTTCTAAGAAAGGAGGGACAACCAATTTTCAGCACTTTACTAAGGAGCAAATGGTAGAAATCACTCAAATGATGAAGGAAATGCAGATGTTTCAATCAATGCCTTCAATGGAGATAAATGCCAATGGTGTAGCTGGTACCATCCTTAAATACTCAGACACATGTTTTTCAATTTTTAATTCTGCAACTTGGATTATTGACTCAGGAGCATCAGAACACATGTGTTTTGAAGCTTCTTCTTTCTCCTTTATGAAACCCCTTCATGTTCCCATTAACATTAGTTTACCTAATTCTTTCAAGGTAACTGTCACACATATAGGTAGTGTTTCTATATATTCTGCCTAACCTTACTCTAACCAATGTCCTTCATGTTCCTGTTTTTAAATACAATCTTCTTTCTATACATAAGTTGTGTGATCAAATCAATTGGAATGTGTTATTTACTTCTAGTACATCTCTCTTGCAGGACCTTCTAATGAAGAGAGTGGTAGTTTTTGGTGAACTTAGAGAAGGATTATATCTTCTGCAGCCAACTAATTTTAGGCCTAGTTTAAATTTTGTCAAGCAATCTGTCTCTTTTTCAAAAGGAAGCAATTCTAGTTTTATTCATGTTTCTTGTCCTGTTCTTTGTGATGCTCTTTCAAATGTAAGCCTTTGGCATATGAGACTTGGGCATATGCCCCTATCAACAATGAAATTGTTTAATTTTATCAAACATTCTTCTAATTCTACTCTTATTTGTCATATTTGTCCTCAAGATAAACAAACCAGGTCCTCCTTTCCGACTAGTTCAATCAAAACTAAAGGAACTTTTGACTTAATTCACATTGATACTTGGGGTCCTTATAAACATGCTACTCATAATGGTTACAAATATTTCCTTACCATAGTTGATGACTATAGTAGAGAAATTTGGACATTCTTGCTGAGCACTAAAAGCAATGCTTTTTCGATTTTAAAGACCTTTTTATCCATGGTCGAAAGACCGTTTAACAAGAAGGTTAAGTGTATCAGGTCTGATAATGCTTTGGAACATGGCAAAGGAACCCTCGCAGCTGCTTATTTGCAAGAACATGGCATTTTACATCAACAAAGTTGTGTCGCCACCCTACAACAAAATGGGGTGGTAGAAAGGAAACATAGACATCTTTTGGAGGTTGCTAGATGTCTGTTTTTTCAATCCCATGTTCCCATTTCTTATTGGGGTGAGTGTGTTCTAACATCTACACATTTAATCAACCTTTTTCCTTCAAAGGTTTTACATGGCAAGACACCTTATGAAATCCTCTTTCACCAGCCACCTTCATACTCTTCTTTAAGAACTTTTGGTTGTCTTTGTTATTGTTCCACCTTATCTCAAGGAAGGAGTAAATTTGATCCCCGAGCTACGAAATGTGTTTTCTTAGGCTACCCTCATTCTCAAAAGGGGTACACAGTCATAAACCTCACCTCTAAGAAAATACTTGTATCTAGGGATGTCGTTTTTTATGAAGGTCGGTTCCCTTTTACTACATGTTCTACCTCATCCTCTGAACTCTTTACTCTTTCTCCCTCTTATTTTGATGTTCCAGATCAACCCATTTCTCCTCTCACTTTCAATAATCACATCTTTTCTTCTGTTCCTCCACCACCTTCCTTTCCTAACATTGTTCATCCTTCTTCACCAGACCCTTTCATTCCTCCTATCCCTTCTCCTAGAAGATCAGAAAGGCTCTCTTAAAACCCAGGTTATCTTAAGGATTTCATATGCAGTAGTGTTTATCTCACTAATCTTACTGGGTCGTGCTTTACTTCCCTTCCTCCTACCATGTTTTTTCTTTTAATACCCTGTCTGTTCCTAATCAGCAAATTTTTAGATCCATCACCAATCTTACTGAACCCACTAGTTACTCTCAAGTTGTTGCACACCCTGAATGGGTATCTGCTATGGCTGCAGAAATTGCAGCTCTAGAACTCAATGACACTTGGGAAGTTGTTTCACTACCTCTAGAAAAGAAGGCTTTACCTTGCAAATGGGTATACAAGATCAAATTGCTTTCCAATGGTTCAATTGACAGATTTAAAGCTTGATTGGTGGTGAGGGGGCATTTCAAAGAGAGGGAATTGACTACAATGAGACTTTTTCTCCTGTTGTCAAAATGACAACCATTAGGTGTCTCTTAGCAGTGGCAGTAAAGAAAGATTGGAAAGTTTCACAATTGGACGTCAATAATGCCTTCTTACATGGTTCATTAGAGGAGGAAGTTTTCATGAAATTCCCACTCGGGCTTATTCCTCCATCACCTACCCATGTTTGTCTTCTTAAAAAGTCTTTGTATGGTTTGAAACAACCTTCTCGACAGTGGTATTCTCGACTTGCTGGTGCTCTAAGCTACAAGGGGTACACTTCGTCTTTGAATGACTACTCTCTATTTTTTAAAAGATCTGCAGGCCTTATCTCTATTGTTGCGGTTTATGTGGATGAAATTCTTTTAACTGGTGATAATCTTCATGAAATTGGCTGAAATCAAGTCTTCTCTCAATACTGAATTCAAGGTAAAGGATTTAGGGGACATCAATTATTTTCTTGGTCTGAAAATTATTAGAGAGAATCAAGGTTTTATCATCAGTTAACGCAAATTTGCCCTTGACCTTCTCGCAGAATTTGATACTTCCAATGTTTCCTCTGTTACTTCTCCTTTGGATCCCTCTATCAACCTACATGCAGATGCTGACATACTTCTTTCTGATCATACAACTTACAGGCATTTAGTAGGGAAATTGAATTATCTGACACATACTCGTCCAGACCTTGCTTTCCCAGTGTTGAAACTCAGTCAATTTATGCAGCGGCCATGCCACTCTCATTACTCTGCTGCTCTTCGTGTATTAAAATATCTGGCTTTGGATCCAGGGCAAAGGATTTTCTTATCGTCTGCTCCTTCCCTTATCTCTAAATGCTTTTTGCGATGCCGACTAGGCATTTTGTAAGGATTCTCGCCGGTTGATTAGTGGATTCTTCATTACCCTTGGTGGTTCCCCCATCTCATGGAAATCAAGGAAGCAAGCTTCTATTTCCCTTTCTTCAACAGAGGCAGAATATAGGTCCATGAGAAAAGTCACTGCCGAGATAACTTGGTTCATCCGTTTACTAGAGGATCTTTCAGTCCCACCATCATTACCTGTTCCTATTAGCTCCGATAGTCAAGCTGCGATTCATATCTCCCAAAATCCTGTTTTCCATGAGAGGACAAAGCATGTGGAACTTGATTCTCACTTTGTTCGACAACAATATGCATCTGGGTTGATCTCTCTTCAGTTTGTTCCTTTAAAGCTCCAGCTCGCGGATATTTTCACAAAGCCTCTTTCTGGCGCTTCTCATCATGGCATTTTATCCAAGTTGGAGGTTTTTTCTCTCCCCTCCAACTTGAGGGGGGGATGTTGGCAAACATAATTTCCACTCATCTATTAGCTGCAGAAAGAAAGAAATGAAGAAGAGCACGTGAGCAGCATACTATATCAACATAGGAGGGAATAAAATTAGTTAGGTTGTTAGAATATTTCTACAAGATTTAGACAAGTGTACAGCTGTGATTTTTCTATATTTTCCTTTATTTTTCTTATTTTCCTGCACAGAATACTTGTATATAAAGATTGAAGATGATGATCAATAAGGCATCAGAAAAATTCCACAAACGTCTCCTACATTTCCTACACTTTCACATCGGTACCCAATGCTATATCACAAGCCTGGTCAAAATACATCAGCATGCTCCGATATGTCTTGTACTCAACAGTCATATTTGGGTAACCTCCCAAAAAGAATCGATTCAAATGTGGTCGAATAATATCTCGTCTCCACCTTGTCAATATATACCTTTCATCAATTTTATCGATCCTCTTGTGTGACAAAATCTTGAGTATATGACAGCAAAGTATACCTCTAGACTCAAACCATTTGCAACTACAACTAAAATAATTACCAATAGGCTTATATTCAATTGTGTACTCTACTGGATTGCCACCATATTTATGCATAATTAAATAATCTCTAATGATGAATTTTTCAACACCGAGGATAGCTTCATGATTGGCAGGGGTGCTGACTTCAAAATGATACAACTTTCTTAATTGTGTCTTGAAAAATTCATATACCGTGCGAGTGTAACAATGAATTACTTATTCCTCCCACTTGAACAATGACTCACTTATAATATGAAATCCCTTGGACCGATATTCTGCTTCCAACTCTTTCTCATGCTTAGCTCTTATAGCTAACTCGTATTGGTGTACAAATAACTTCAAGGTGCTTTGATGGGAGATAAATCCATCAAAAAATGCATCCATTCCCTTACTTCTTTGTGTAGATAACATACCATCCCAAAAGAATACATCAAGGTATGCAAGAACCCATTTCTCCTTCTCAATATAAAGTTTGTTGAACCAATCCCTTGTTTGCAAATCATACTTCGCAATATATTCTGCCCATCTTATCTCAAAGTTTTCAAAACTAATACTATCAAGGATCATGGACTTGAATTCTCCACGTGCAATTTTAGAATTGGTAAGCCCACTTAAATAAAGCAGCAATTTTGAGAATATATGCCAAATACAATATCTATGTACAGTATGTGGCATCACTTCCACAATGGCTGGCTTAATGCTCGGATACTGATCAGTTATGATAGCATTTGGGTCAACATTCCCCATGGCCTCAAGCCAAGTTCTAAAAATCAATTTGTAACTAACGATATCTTCATGAGACATGAGAGCACATCCTAGTAGTATCGATTGTCTATGGTGATTGATGTCAACAAATGAAGCAAATGGCATATTGTAGCGACTCACAAGATAAGTCGTATCAAAGCATATCATATCATGGAAGTGCTCATAAGCAGCCTTACAATGTGAATGCACCCATACCACATTTTGCAGCCTTCCACTATTATCAATGTCAATTGAATAGAAAAACTCCCCATCTTTTATCTGCATTTCATGAAAAAAGTTAAGCAATGACTGCGCATCCCCTTCTTGCATTTCAAAATTCCTACTCTTCAAAATAAAATTCCTACAATCCTTTAGAGTGCAACCCAAATTTTGTGGTCCACCGTGTTGAACCTCGACAAGCCTAATGTTCTTGGAGGGTCTAATTCCAGATCGATCGTGAGCTACAAGATCCCTTTTCAAAGATTGACTAATCGACCTGTGACCAACCATTAACCGAGCTATGGCAGGAAGCAATTCATGATTGTGCTCATTAAAAACTTTTAGAGACACGCCAAAAACCATAGCTATCAACAATGGCAGTGATCCTAGCTTTACAATTGTTACTCTTTGTGGTATACTTAACTTTACGATTTCTAGCTCGATCACAACAATAAGTTAAATACTTAGCAGTGTCACCAGCTATCCTTTTGGAATTTCTTTTCACTATAGAAAATCCTTTTAATCGTTCATGCTCTTTGTACAATGCAAACCAAGTATTTTCATTTTTAAATTGCATTCCGGAGATTGGACCAACACTCACATCCTCTTCGGTGAAAGTATCATATGGTTCACCATTAACATCGTACTCTTCCAACCCATTCATTTTCGTTCATCAAACTATCGTCTGATGCCATCCCTAAAAATCTGTACAACTCCTCCCTAACTTCAGTTGTATTCATATTTTTTTTTTGGAGAAGTGATCGAGTAGAGAAGAATAGGAAAAAGAATTAGCAGTAGGATTCCCTTAACAATAATGCTACGTAAGAATAAGAATGCTAGCGTATGAGTTGGAATGAAGAAAAAGTAGTGTCCCAATGCATAAGACTTTTCATATTCTAAGCCTAAGAATTTGTGTTCTAATTGAATTGTAATTTTAGGAAATGACAACACTTTAATACATTTTTCCTTTATTTTAAACTAAAAGGTTGGTATAGTCTTTGTACGTTTCTGGCCAAATTCGGGCCACTTTTTTCTGGCTGTTTAGCACTTCTCATAGTAAAATTACCCCGATTTATAATTTCTTAAGAAGTATGCAAAGTTAATAGTGAACCACTATTATTGAAGAGAGTAAATATAATTCTCTTAAGGTCAGATAATATTGCTCCAAGGTTACGATAGGCTCAATCAATGCACTGCTTCGCTTGATTATTAATGTTCTTTAATTTAATTGTCATTCAACTATACTTGATTCTTTCATCTTGAGGTCAATTTAATCTACAAACTCTTAAATCACACTTACGGCTTGTTTGGACATGCGATATGAAATTATGAGACAAAGTTGAAGTTTTGTTTGAACATTCAATTTAGACTTTTTAGGTTGTATGTTTTCTTATGAACATAAAAAACTCATGATAAGTTGTAAAACTATTAAAATTATCCCAATTCTTTATACAATCTTACCAAATAAGTAAAAATTTATAAATCACGTACTCTCTCCGTCCAACAATAGTTGTCCACAATATATATTAATCATAGTTGTCCAACAATATTTGTCCATTCTAGAAAACAAAGATAATTTACCTTTTGTATCTATTTTGCCCTGATACCATTTATTATCTAGCACATTTCTCAAAATATTAAATTTAATAACGTCAAAGGATAATATAATAATATTACCCTTATTATTTATTGTTTCTTAAGAGGTGTGTCAAGTTAATAGTGGACAAGTATTATTGGTCAGAGAGAGTAATATACTATCACAAAACTATTCAAAAAAAAGCACAACATTTATTAATCAAACTTTAATTTAATAAAAAAAATTGAACATAAATTGTACAGTTTTTAATATAATTCTCCCACGTAGCACGAACTACAGTCAATCTTCTCACATTGAACTTGCATTTCTTGATCATATGACCGAGAAGATGAACCAACATTATTACTTGGGAAAAGGTTTGAAAAATACTCCAACTTTGATCGAAATTGTTGTTACAATACCAAACTTCATAGATGACCTTTTACCCTCTGCACTATTTAATAGTGTATTTTAAAGGTATATATGTGCCCATGTGGACATATTACTGTCACGCCCCGAGCCTACACCCTAGGCGAAACTGGCACTCGAGAACCATTGTTGACCCCAAGCGAACCCTTGGCCTGGCTCACTACTCAACGAAAGTCTTAACTCAACATACTTGACAACTCAAGAGATAACTGTAAGAAGCAAACTCAGAATGTGTAAAGTAAAACATTCAGCTGGCCATAAAGGCAACTCAAGTCTTAAAATCAGACAACTGAAATGAATAAGACTAATGAACTATAGCTAATTATCTATGAATCCTCTAAAACAAAGAGGGATGTCGGGACAAGACCCCAATCATCCTAACAACTGAAATACTAAAAACAGTGTAAAAAGGGTCCTCCGGATAACAAGGAGGCTCACCAACTGAATCTGAGTGCTCAACTGGATCAACGAGGCGCTGGATGCTGATCCTGGTTACTTGTGTCTGCATCATTAAAAGATGCAGGTCAAATGATATCAGTACATTGAATGTACGAGTATGTGAGGGAAAACTAAACATGACATAAGCTTGAAATGAATAAGAAAGAAACAATTACCTTGGATTTACTCAACTCATGAATAACTCAACTCAAATGCAAAGTAACAACAACAATAATAGTGCAATTCATACAAAGCATTTAAAACAGTAGGTGACAACTCAATGTATTAAAGAAAATACAATAGTAACTTAGTTACATATAAAGTAATATAATACTGTGGGAGTTTCTCTAACCGACAACCACCACTATGAGCCTAAGTGATGATACATCGTCTTTTCCACGCTGCCAGAACTGTCTTATAGTTTGCCATCATATAGAACACCTTAACTAAGTGGATCCACTAGTCTATGCTAAAAAACACTAAGGAGTCATCTAAAAAGTATGATCTTTTCTACCTATGATGGCTACATGGTTTATGGAGACTTGAGTTATTATGAACTCGTGTCCCCATATCGGTGCTCAATACTACTCCCAAAATATATTTAGCTCATATGTTTTAAAAACAAAGCTCTTTCTCTGATTTGAGATAATTACTCAAAAATTAGCTCAAAGGCTCTCTTGGAAATCGATGTTTCCTTTCTTGCTCAAATGTGAAATATTTTTAACTCTTGGGAATACTTAGTTCCTGTAAAATGAACTTTACTTTTACTCTTTACTCAACTCAAAGCTTAAGTCTTAAAACAAAGTTAAAACGTTTGTAAAAGACTTTTGAAAAACTCTATGAACTTCTCTTGACTTGACTCTTGACTTCTCTTGACTTACTCTTAACTTTCCTTGAATTGAATTATGGATTCAAGGCCCATGATCTCATGTTTATGGATGATTTTATGATGTTTAGACGTACCTTGGAGTGTAGGAATCAACTAGGAAACATAGGTATGTTGCTAGGGAACTAGTATGGAAAAAAGCGGAAGAACTGACGTTCCTGGCGCTCTGAGAGGCGTGAGACGCCAGAGGGAAAACTTCAGAGGACTGGGGTGGGGCGCTCTGGCTGGCGCGGCGCCCCAGAGCCCCAAGTGGGGCTCTCTGGCTAGGGCGGCGCCACAGGCCCCTGCCCAGAAAACCCCAAACTTTCTTCTTTGTTTTTCAACTCTAAACCCCCTAATTTCACTTGATTCTTTCAACTACATCATCAATATATGCAAGATTCAACTTGCAATCACACCTAATTTTATGAATCAAACTCAAGAAACTTCAACAACAAGAACCCACAAGATTTCAAACGAATTACCATCAAGAACTCATAACAATTGCTTTCAAAACAATACAACTTCGCTGAATTGAATCATGATTGGCGTGTGGGTGAACTAACCCAACGCTATGTGATCTCACATACCTCGTAGGGATCACCCTTGACGAAATCCACGACCTTAATTAGCTTCAAGATTTGGCGATTTCCTTGCTTCTTCTCCTCTTTTCTCCTCTTCGTTTCTCTTCTCTCAAAACCCTAACTTAGTTTTTTAGACCCCAATTAAACTCCTAAAAATGAAATAAAACTATTGGGTAAGGAAAGCACCAAAATACCCTTCCAAAATCCGGTTTTGACTTTCCTTATCTAGACAGCCCAATTTCGATTGGGCATATCTCACTCATACGAACTCGAAATTGAGAAAACTCGGCGGCGTTGGAAAGATAATATCAAGATCTTTCCTAAGGTATCTTGTAGCACACCTAACTCATCCTGAGTTAGGAGTTATGGTCATTTGAAGTTTACCCAAAACTCAAACTTAACTTAATTTTGTCAAATTTCCAGTCTCAAATTGGGCTAAAAAATATTTAAAAAATAAGAAACCAAAATCTTTTTAAATATCTCATTTCTAATTTAATATATTTTAATTTTTTTCCACATTGTAGTTTCTTTTTCTTTTTAATTATTTAAAGTAGAGAGTCTATAAAATAATGAGTTCAAGTCGGCATCCGGTTACTAATATAGTTTGGGATTTTGCATTAGTGGAATTTTTTTGAAAACCTTTAAAAGACACGATGCATAAGTTTAATTTAGTTTGGACATACGAAGCATTCACATTGCTTAATGCACTTAATTTGACCAAGTTACATTTAGACACAATCGGGACGAGTGTATCTTGTATCAATAAAGATAATGTATCGGGATGTTAAGTAATGTATCCGAATTCCTTAAATTTTAAGGTATTTTTGTAATTTGAAAAAGGGTAGGGTTATGATGTAATTAGCTCTTAACACTATGAGATTTGTGTAATTTTTACTCTCTTTCTTTTTTTATCAAAACCAAACTCAAATCAAATACTATCAATTTTTCAATCTAAATTGATTTTTATCTAAATCGAACACCCTTACTTACGAGTAAACAAAAGAGTCGAAACAATACCACAATTGGCCTAGCTAGCCCCACAATTGCTAAATATAGGAATCATGAGTTTTGGAGAAGGCAAGAAATAACAAGTGGTATGGGTTTCACATGAAGAAATCCATAGAGAGAGGAACAGAGAAACACCTGCACAATCAATTTGTAAACAAGTTGGGTATTTGTGTTTTCCCTTCCTACTTCATACAAGGAGCAACTCGGTATGCTCTATTTACACAATGTTTAGTCCAATTCAGAATAATCAAATTTTGTCAAATATCTATGTCTGACCCCACTTTCCTTACCTTCAATCGAAAATTGTTTTTGTCTCTCATGTCATTTCATGAGGCGCCTGAGGAAAAGAAACCATTGTTTCATCTATAGCCATGTACTAGTCCTAGAATGTTATACTACTAGTCTCTGTTGAAGTTTATAGTAAAATAATGGGCACAAGTGCTACCCATTGTTTCATCTATAGCCAAGTGCTAGCAGATATAGCAAAATGTTGATGGGTGTCACATTAGTGCCGCCCTTTTGTTAAACCCTTAGACAAGCCAGTACAAAATTGATCCCTAAATGTCTCTACATCACAAGAAATAAAAACATTCAATTATAATATACGACACAAAAGCGCGTCAAATTAGTGTATACTTCCCAAAACACACTAAATATAATTGTTTTTTTGGGGACAAAAAAGTAGAAAAAAACAAAAATAGCATAGTCAAAGTTTGAAAAACATATACTGATATGTTTGCTTCTTTCATTGCTAAACTCCTATACATATATATATACCTCACCAGAATATGCCAGACACATAGCAACAATCTCCATTCAATATTTTCTTTCTTCTTATTTCTGCCTCTCAAAACAAACATAAAACTCAAGTGCTTACTCAGAAAACATCAGAAAAAATGAAGCTCCTATCGAAGAAAGCCATGTGTAACTCGCATGGACAAGATTCTTCCTACTTCCTAGGATGGGAAGAGTATGAGAAAAACCCATACGATGTAATTCGTAATCCTAAAGGAATCATTCAGATGGGTCTTGCAGAGAATCAGCTCTCTTTCGATTTATTAGAGTCGTGGCTTACTCAAAATCCCGATGCAGCTGCATTTAAGAGAAATGGCGACTCAATATTTAGAGAGCTTGCCTTATTTCAAGATTACCATGGTCTTCCAGCTTTCAAAGATGTAAGTCCGTTATTGCAACGGAATTTAACTTATATACACTGACTAATTATATAATTATTAACTACACAATCTCACATTCTAATGTATATTTTTGTGCAGGCATTGGTTCAATTCATGTCTGAAATCAGAGGGAACAAAGTAAGCTTTGATTCAAACAAGCTTGTACTTACTGCTGGTGCTACTTCTGCTAATGAGACACTCATGTTTTGTCTCGCTGACCCTGGCGATGCTTTTCTCCTTCCCATTCCATACTACCCTGGGTACGTTTAGTTTAATTTATATACACCGACATTATAAAGAATTTAATGTAACATTATTAGAAGTGTATTTTAACTTGTTATAACAGGCGAACTATATTCTTTACTAATTATGATATTGTGTAATAATGCAGATTTGATAGAGACCTAAAATGGAGAACCGGAGCTGAGATTGTTCCAATACAATGTACAAGTTCAAATGGTTTTAGAATCACGGAATCAGCTCTTGAAGAAGCTTACAAAGAAGCCAAAAGGCGGAACCTTAGAGTGAAAGGGGTTTTAGTAACTAACCCTTCGAACCCATTGGGCACAACATTAACCAAAAAAGAACTCCAACTTCTTCTAACCTTCGTATCTACAAAACAAATCCATCTCATCAGTGATGAGATATATTCTGGCACTGTTTTTAACTCGCCTAAATTCGTTAGTGTCATGGAAGTATTAATCGAAAATAACTACATGTACACCGATGTATGGGATAGAGTTCACATTGTCTATAGCCTTTCTAAAGATTTGGGACTTCCAGGATTTCGAGTGGGTGCCATTTATTCCAATGACGATATGGTCGTCTCTGCAGCCACAAAAATGTCTAGTTTTGGATTAATTTCATCTCAAACTCAATACCTTCTTTCCTCTTTGCTATCAGACAAAATATTCACGAAAAATTACGTGTCTGAAAATCAAAAGAGGATTAAGAAACGTCATGAAATGCTAGTTGGTGGTCTTCAACAAATTGGAATCAGGTGCCTTGAGAGCAATGCTGGATTGTTTTGTTGGGTGGATATGAGACATCTTCTAAGTTCAAACTCATTTAATGGAGAAATGGAATTATGGAAGAAAATAGTGTACGAAGTAGGGCTAAATATTTCACCTGGATCGTCGTGCCATTGTACAGAACCGGGTTGGTTTCGTGCATGTTTTGCCAACATGTCAGAAGATACGCTAAATATCGCCATACAACGTTTGAAGGCTTTTGTTGATTCAAGGGATAACAAGGACGATATTCAAAATCAGCAGCATTCTAATAAGAAGAAGTCATTTTCCAAGTGGGTTTTTCGACTATCGTTCAATGAACGTCAAAGAGAACGATAGTTTAGTCATGTGAAAGTTCATAAATTCTTGTCTTTTTTTAAATCTCAATAGTTAATTAGATGTTGAGATTTCTAAATTTTTGTACCATAATATACATACTTTAAATTGTTTTAATTGTAGAAGGGCACTCCGTCCATGTGATAGGACGAGAAGTGCTTTTCCATCATACATATGGCAATAAATCCACATTATCAGTTCTACACAAAATGTTCAATTAATTCTAGTACTCGTTTCAATTTCTCATGTTAATAAAGTATAAGAACTTTTATCTAATCAGGTTATCATATGACTCCTTTTTTTTTAATGACACAGAAAACCCGCAGTCGCTACCTATGGGTGCGCATAGGGTTAATCCCTCGCTTCTATGCAATAGTTCGCAAACCACATAGAAGAGGTAACCCGCACTAGGCAAGTGCAGTGCGACGAGCTCGACCCAAAAGGCAAACCCTTGCTTTCAAGGGCAAGGGGGGCAAGGGGTTTCAAAACTTGAGACCTCCAACGTGGAAGTCCCAAGCCCAAACCATTAGGCCACCCCTTTTGGTACGACTCCTCTTCATTTTCTCAAGGGTATATTTGGATGAGTGCCTGTAATATTTAATATTTAATGGTTTAGATTAAATTAATTTAACAAACCTCTTAATCTTGCAAATATGCCTTATTTATTGAGGAATAATTGCAAATGGAAATAATAGATAACACAAATTGAATCACACTAGAGTATCTTATTCCAAGGTGTTGATGTTAGATTTCAGCCTACGTATTAAAGTTTCAAACTCATAAATGTAAGATGTTTATTTATTTATCTATTTATTGATAATTGTGGTGTCTGAATCAGCTTGCACACACGATTAATTCCACGAAATATACCAGGAAACTCTATACACCAAGTTAGGAGAGATGGGATGAAGTTAGATGTTTATGAAGACGGAAGAGTTATATATATATATATAGACATAAAAAAGATGCAAGTCATTTTGACTGTGAATTGCTCAAAATAATGAAGAGCATGTGTTTTCCATGTTTTCCTTTCCTTTTTGTGGGAGGCGAACTATTGATGTTTGAAAACCTGCTAAAAATCATAAAAAATGAGTAGTAAGATGTTTGATGGTTCAAAAATATGGAGATTCTAAACACAAACAAATTGTACTTCCAAAATTATGAGCTCAGACATCAAAGTGATGCACAAATCTTTATGTATGCTTCGTATAAAAAATATTGACTCCAATTGAACGCCTGCATCGGTCTCTGAAAGGAAGTGCTCCAAAAACCACATCTTTAAACAGAGAATGAATCTAGAGTCTTCCAGCTTCATAAGGAGACTGCCAGTATTTCAAAAGCATATGAAGTTGAAAACCAAAAGGCAGATCTTTATAACAAACTGAAAAATACATAAATGTGATGTACAATACAGAAACATAACTATTGATGTCTATCTCAGAGCTACAAACGACGAACAAATTGTACCCTCTAAGATATAAAGTGAAAAGGCCACAATATACATTTTTACAGAGTAGGGTGTCTGACTAGATTTCAACCAATACGTACTTGAAGTTCCTTTTGGTATAATATGCCTACAATAAGGTTTAGTCGTCATTCTTTTTTTTGTAGGGTTTGGGGTGAGGGGGAGAGTGGAAGTTACATTTCGTGCTTCGAGAAAGGAACCGCAAAAATGTTATGCTATTCATGGAACAAAACTTCAACAAATTTTCTGCTTAATCTGACTCCGTCTTCAGGGGAGGAGCTCTGTGATATGCTGGTATTGTTGTTGGGAAGAACATTTGTCGGATCCCTTCTGCCTTTATGATAGGAAATATGATGCCTGATGCAGACTGAACAAAAAAAAAGAGCACGCATGCCAAAATGGTCAAGACTTTATAACAAGGTGAACAAGTATGCAGGAATTTCAACTGGAAAGTAGCTCAATATATAACACACACATGCTCAAAGAGTCAACGAAGACAGTTTGAATACTGCATTTAAGGTACATACCGAGATTAATCTAGCTCCGATCCACAACTTCTTTGGAGAAGGAAAAGGTACAAGTAAACGACCAACTCCATAAACGGCCACTGCAAAGAAATGGAGCACCAAGCTCATTGGATTAGGATTAAGACCAGAGAGTAGAGCTACAGGTCCAGTTGAACAAGTGCCTCCAAGGCTCAAATAGTCAAAACATGCATCTCGCATCTCCCTCCTCGCTTGATCAGGAGAAGCACAGAACACCTTATACAGAGCTCCAGCCAAAGTATTTATGGTGGAAGCCACTGGCTGAACACAGAGACCAATACAAGAATAAGTAAACAGGTTAATAAAGTCAGAAAAAGTCCCTTTCCAGAATTCCAGTTCTATTAGTTTGTATTCTTTTAGAGGGAATAGCTCTAAAATAGTGATGCAGTTGTAGACATTAACCCCACTTCAAAAAACATATGATTTTTCTGTAGAGATAAAGACATCATATGCCACGTTAAATTGCTAGAAAGAAGGTTCTCCCTATACTTGATCAAGAAGCTGAAAAAAAATATTTTTCTAAATAAGCCACAACACATACTACAAATCAGTCAACTGATGATAGAGTAAACCAGACAACAGTTTTAGCTTTACCTTGCGCAAAGTATAAAAGGACTCCAGATATTTACATAACTCATCTGCATCATTCAGGTCTTGCAACGGCATAAGAAGATTCCTTAACACTGCAATGTCTGAAAGCGCAACAGTCATTCCCCCGCCAGTTAAAGGATGGCGCATGTTGAAAGAATCGCCTAGCAACAGAGCTCCAGGTGTAGGATAGGGAGCAGCTGGCATGCTCCTGTTTGGCATAGTTTTAATATGCCCCTTATCAATTGCAGATAGAAACGCATCACGCAGCTCAGGTGGTACCTGAAAAAATGTAAAGATACAATCACGGTAGCACGTTGGGAGGAACCAAATAGCTATCTTCAGAAACAGGCAATTGTATGTGAGGTAGGTAAAACAAGGACAGACTTAATATACTGGCTGTGTATATGACTATATTCTAAAGTTAAAAAAAAATAGTACCATGCAGGGAAACTGTACGTACCTGGGGAGCCACCATAGTTTTCAAATAATTTGCCATATCACCATTAGCAAGAGAAGGAAGCTTTTGACCAGGTACATCGACCAAGCAGCGAATTTCCGTGCTACTAATAGGATAAAATAAGATGGGAGAAGGATCTGCCAGAATAACATGCCCATGGTTTGGGTATGGAAGTCGATCATTCTCCAATTCCAATACCAGACCAACAAAGCAAGAGGGAACATCAACCTGCAAATGTCAATACTCACACTTACAATGATTTTCAAGATTTAAATTTGCCAAACTCAGCGCACGTAACATATATCACCGGGCATACGAAGGTTTTACTTGACCTGATGTGTGCATATGACACTACATTAACAAATCAACTGACATGTTTAGTGGTATTAACTTCACCTTAGGGTCGCAAAGCGAGCGTCGCAAGTTTGAGAAGCACCCATCACAAACTACTGTAAGAGGAGCATGTGCTTTAAGTTCTTGCCCAGCCTTCGTTTTGTAGTGAACACCCTTAATGGATCCATTTTCTTCAATCAGGGATGTTACGGTGCCTTGTTCCAATCGTACACTGTACATAATTTAATAAAAGCAGTCAGTTGATTATTTGCAACTATGATAAGCAAAAGGATAATTACAATTACAAGATTGCATCAATGACTAAAAGCATGAAATGTGTCTAGAACAGTTCTTTTTATTAATAAGGAAAGATTAATATGATGTGTCAAGAACAGTTCTAATAAATATACTACATGGGAAAGCTTACTTGGGAAGTGTAGCTGCTTTTTCTCTCATCTTTTGTATGAAACGCCCATTGTGGAAGCTTCTCCCAGCCACATCCGAATGGAAATTTTTCAAGGGATAGGAAACGTTTGTGCTCTTTCCATCCTTGAAAAGAGCATATCCAACCACCCGCTGGGCATCAATATCCTCAACACAATCTGCATCACAATG
This sequence comes from Solanum pinnatisectum, assembly GCA_035578085.1. Lineage (NCBI taxonomy): Eukaryota > Viridiplantae > Streptophyta > Magnoliopsida > Solanales > Solanaceae > Solanum > Solanum pinnatisectum. The sequence continues at coordinate 19,091,880 of CM069077.1, forward strand.
GCAAAGGTCAAGAGCACAAAAATTATGCAAACCTAGAATAGTACATCGAAAAGTGAATTCTATATCCTAATCAAGTTAAAACCTATGTTGCTCGGACTCTTCAAAAATGTCAATGGGTGCGTGTCGCATTCTGCAAAAGTAGTGTAGTTTTGGAGAATCCACCACAGGTGCGACATCAAAAGTGAAGAGTCCGTGCAACTTAGGTTAAAACTACAACTTATTTTATATACTATAGTAAAATACTCCCACCGTTCACTTTTAATTGTCTACTTTGGACTTTGCACGCTCTTTTAGAAACAATGATTAATATGAGTATGTTTTACCACAATACCCATATTAATTGATGTATAGTTTTAGGTCTTGGGAAATGTTTTGAGAATAAGTAATACATGTTGAGGGTAAAACATGAAAAAAAATATGTACTTCTATTGATATGCCAAAAGTAACAAGTAAAAGTGAAAATGTATTTTTAGTATAGTGGACAAGTAAAAGTGAACGGAGGGAGTATATCTTGTGCCGACCAGCTCTATCACAAAATGATCAATTGTAAGCTCTTATGTTTGTTTGATTTTGGTTTTTTTTTTTTTCTTTTTTTAGACAAACCTTCAATGCCCAACTCAATCAATTTAAGATAACCCCCAGGCTGTAGCAATTCGCCAACAATCCGGTCCGGCTCTGTCAAATCCCTTTCAATGACGTGAACATTTCGTCCTTCCTGCAGCAGTGGCAAAAAATAAATGTTTAGATACTAAAGGAGGATCAGGACAATTGGTAAAAAAGCCACTAGACAAACATTTTCTTGCTTCCTGCTCGTGGACACAAGTTTTAGGAATCAAATGCCAAATTTTCCATGACATCTAGAGACTCCTAGTTTCTTACTATAAGGCAAGCCATTAAAGATCACAACTTACCATCAAGATAAGAATATTGACAGCACCTGTATGTTGGATTAAACAAAATACACTACTCCCTCTTCCCGAAATGATTGTCCTATGTCCCTTCCCAAGTTTCAAACTAAGTGAAATTGGGACCACATCATTAAATGTCTTCTTTTACCATTTTGATACGAGAAGAATTGCAACTTATAATAATTCTCAAAAAAAATTGCAACTTATAATACTTTCCCTATGGTTTCCGGTCATCTCAATTTTCATTAGAGGAAAAATGAATTTATCTACTCCAATTTATCTCTAGAAGTTAGTCCAATTAACTCTTGATAAGCAAAAGTGCCCAGTAAAGGAACTAGTATCTATACATGCAAGTAATTCATATTCAAAAGACCTCCTGGAGGGGAGCTAAAAGTTAGATTTTTTCATGAATTTTGCATATACAACAATAACAACAACATACCCACTGAAATCCCACAAGTGAGGTCTAACGAGGCTAGGGTGTACGTAGACCTTACCATTACCTCATATAGAGAAATTGTTTCCGAAAGACAATCGGCTCAAGTGCAGCAATTTCAGGTATAAAGAAAAAGAAAACAGTGATGAAAACATAATACTAATAAGAGGAATTTTCCATATCCAAAAACAATTTTTTCATCATCCCTCTTTCCATTCCAATATTATGACCTTGCCAATAAGAGAATTTTCATTTCTTTCAAAGGAACTTTTAGAAATATGAAAACCGTAAAGTAGAAAGCAATTGGGAATAGACCTTGGCAAGGGTATGAGCAAGAGCAGCACCAGCAACCCCAGCTCCAACAATTATAACATCCGCATCGGTCCCTTTCTCCGATTTGCTAGAAATTACGTTGTTGGTGTCACATTTTTGGGTAGATTTAGGATCCTTTTTCTTACAATTGGGGGTTCTTGGTCGCAAAATATAAAGAAGAAGGAACCCCAATAGAGAAACAACAAAACTGGGAACAATATATTTATCCATCATGAAATTCACCATTTTCTCGCTCTGAATAAGATCAAATTGTGTATTTCGCAAAGATTTGGTCAAAGAAACCAAAGGTAACTTCAATTTTTTCTTTGTATTTGAATCAGAAGCCTGAGAAAATGGTGATTTGGATGGTGGAGGAGGGGTTGCAGATAGAGGAAATTTGTGTTTGTAGAAGACGAGGGAGAAAGTTGAGTAGAAATTGTTTGTATTTATAAGAAGCATCGAAATCCGAAATTGGGGATCCAATTGGACCGTTTGATTTTGGGTGAAAATTGCGAGAATAACAAAACAACACAAGAGACAATATTGAAATCTGGCAGAACCTCAAGAGGGGCCAAGTGCAAGAATATTTATTTTTGAGTTCTTTATGTGGTATAATTACAAGTGGATTATTTTTTATTTTTTTAATTTTAATTTATTATTTTAAAAATTTTATTATTCTAATGTTTTCCAAATATATATATATTATTCTACATTATTTATATTTCATTTCGTTCTCAATATTAACTTTTACTTTGTGATTTCATGCAATTTTTTGTATTATTCATTGATTTATTTTTATCTTTTTCATTTTTATAATTTTGTTATTATTTCATTTTTTAAATTAAAATAGAATACAATGTTGAATAAGGTTATGTGCATACATTTTCCATTTCTTTTAAATCATATTTATGTATATTGTGTTGCAATTTGACATAAGAGTATTATGTTAATATTTTTGTTTTGGATTTAGAACTTATTATATTTTCAATTTCATTTGTTTTAGGAGTATTGAGGTCGATATTTTGCATTGCAATATATTTTTTTAGTTTTTATGATTAATTTAATTAAAATATACTACTTTAAAAAATATAAACTAATTATTTTTTACAATATTAATTAAAAACTTATGTTTATTAATATTATGTATAAACGCCCTTATTTGTCTAATATAACTTTTTAATTTTAGATCAATAATTTTAATTTTTAAAATTAAATATAATCTTATGATTACACTTGTGCAACCAAATAGTACAGTTATAATTACACTATACAGTTGGCAAACAAACATATCATTGTAATTACTAGATTGTGTAAAGTATCATCTTTTTATATATTTAGTAGAAATAATAATTGCATGTTAGAGAAGGTGAGAAGAAGAATACTTTATTTTGTTTAGTAAAAATATTATTACAGCTAAAATTTCACATGCAATAGTACAAATTTTTATTTTCTTGCAACATCATATGCCAAGATATTCTTAGTTTAACTAGAATAATATTCCTACTGAACAACACAAGATGATCTTCTCACCTTATCTTCATGGAGTTATTGTCTACTAAATATATTTAAAAAACGATTGAACATTTCATACTTAAAAATTGTGGTCAAAATCAACGTTAAAAAATAGGCCAAAAAATTAGAGGAGAACTAAAAGTGAACCTATATTACAAATATGAGGAACGATTAGTGTTCCATGTAAAAATATAAAATGACTTTGAATCTTAATCGAAAGATAAAAGACTATTTTAGACTTTTTTTTCGACCAAAGTTGGTCAAGTTCAGCATCATGAAAGTAAAATATTAGATCGAATACAGGCAAAAAATTGATGAAGGACTGAAAGTGCACTAATATTACAAGTATGAGAAATGATTAGTACTCCATGTAAAAATTAGAAATAACTTTAAATCTTAATCGAAAGACAAAAGACTATTTTAAACTTTTTCTCGTTCAAAGTTGACCATCATATAAAAGTAAAATATTAGATCAAATACACCCTGCAAAAATGTTAAACAATGAGTTATTTTACCTTAGAATAATAAGTTGAAAAGAAAAAGAATTAAAAAAAAAAAAAAAAAAGGAAAATATATGACAAATTAAATAACTTATAATTAAATATAAGAAATGCTAAAAATTAAATGAGTTTTTTTTTAGCATAAGTCACAAGAAATGAACATGATTGATTTTTATTTTCTAATAAATATGTACGAATAATTATCTACTCTATGCATATTCAGGACTAATTGCAGCCTATTAATCAATGTATACTCCGTCTAATTCATATTAAATGAATTGTTGAATTTTGATACATCCTTTAAGAAAAATATTTATAGACATAAATTAAAGATTATTCTTTACTATTATCGTTTTAGTTATTTCAAACTATTCTACTAAAAAATAACTTTATTAAATGAATAATAAATAGAAAAAGAATTCTCAACATTTTCCTGAAACTTTAAATAATTAACTTATTTTAAACTATAATATCAACAATTCACTTAATATAGACCAAAGAAAGCACTCTTCGACTATGGAAAAGAAAAAGAAAAACATCGCATGCCTTTTTAGTTATCTTAGCTAAATTTACAGGATTGTAATAAGGTTTGAAAATCACTTTCAAAAAAACTTTCCCCTAGGCCCTAGTTAATAGCTATAAATGTAGACTACAAAGAAGTTTTAAAGATGATTGAAATAGAAAATGACTGATACACTCAGCTATTTATCATTTGTTATTTTCAAAAAAAAAAATCATTCGAGTTGGTATGGAAGCTTCGACTAAAATCTGAATCGTGTATTGCAGGGCCTATTTGGAAATAACGCTCCTAACAAGAATTTCTTCATACGTAGGGCTCAAATCCGAGACCCCTAATCAAGGGTAAAACAATCATCTCCCTTCATTTTTGTTTATCCACTATTTCAAAAATATTATTTTTATTTTTATCTATCATTTTTCACATATCAAAGAAAAAACAATTATTTGTTATATATTTTACTCTTAGCATTAATTTATACTAAACATCCATGAATAGGAATAGTGTGATAAAATAGTCATGTCAATCATTTTTCTTAATGGAGATGATAAATTCAAATCTGACAAGTAAAAGTAAATCGAGAGAATATTATAAATACCAACTCATAGTAGTAAACTAAACAAAATTGAAACACTTACTTGAAACTCCATTAATTCCCTGTACTTTAGGTGTCATCTTCAGTATTGACCTGGAGAATTTTCACCAAGTGATCTTTTCCACCATTGTTTTCTTTTGTATTGCCCTGGGGAATTTTCACCAAGTGATCTTTTTCACCGTTGTTTTCTTTTGTATTGCCCTGGGGAATTTTCACCAAGTGATCTTTTTCACCGTTGTTTTCTTTTGTATTGCCCTGGGGAATTTTCACCAAGTGATCTTTTTCACCATTGTTTTCTTTTGTATTGTCCTGGGGAATTTTCTCCAAGTCATCTTTTTCACCATTGTCTGTTTCTTTCTCTAGTGGCTTTGCACTCTCATTAACTACATCACAAACAAACCTATCATGTAGTGTAATTTCAAAGGCTTTAAAATACATCACACAATTATATATGGCTTGTTTCTAGACTATATATAAAATTCAAACGTCTTTCTTTCATTCTTAAATTGTATATCCAATCAAACATTATTATATAAACTGGGATTGATGCTTATTATAAAGATTAATTTATAATTACCTACATAAAACTTACAAATCTTTATGAAATATTACATAAACTCACAAGTAAATCCAATAGAGTAGATGAAAACTGAATTACCTGGAAGTGAACCATTTCCAACAAGTTGAACCTCAATATTATTGCAATCTTGGCCATTCACCACATTATTCTGAGATAAAACCCTGTTATCATCGACTTGATTATGCGTTGAAGCATAGCAGTTGACTGGATATGTAGGGGTAAAATATGATACCACAGGCTGTGGGGGAACAAATAGATTTGTACCCAAATAATTAAAGGAACTAGTCCAATTGTGCCAATAATGAGGGGCAAAATTACAATCATAAAATTGCCACATTCCATAGCCAGAATTTGTAGGGTAAAAATTGTGATAATAATGGTTATTACTATTCATAACTCTCCGTTCCCTTGGCTCTGCTTTTTTGACCTCAACATATTTATTTATCAACCAGTGAAGTTTCTCTTGCAATACATGCGTTACAGATTCTTCTGAATCATAAGTGACAAACCCAAATCCTCGGGGCGTTTTGGTTTCTTTATCGGAGATAAGGTTAACCTGTTCAATTGTTCCAAATTTTTCAAAATACGTTTTAAAATCTTCTTCCGATAAACTAAGAGGCAATCCACCAACAAAAATCTTTCTTCTGTTACTTTTGCTATTGCTAGTTTCACTATTTTGTCTTTGAAAATGTGGGCATTCTGAACCAAGTTGGCATTGACCGCTTGCACCTTTAGGTATCGCCAATTTAACATCAACCTACAATAATAATCATCAAACACAAAGCACATATCAATAAGAATTGATGGTCGCTCAACTAATATAGTTAGTTATACACAAACTTTTTCATAATAACAACAACAACATGCCTAGTGTAAAGTGAGATCTGGAGTGTAAGAAGAATAGGAGATGTTATGAGTAGTTATTTCTGATAGATTAAAAAATAAACCAAAATAGTATAAGAAAAGAAATATACAAAACTGATTAAAAATTAAGTTCTTATATCTTTTCATTGATTAAAAGTTTTACTTATTAAATTCTTAATTTTGTGAACTAAAAAAAAAAAAACTCCATCCTCTTTGTAAAACCTTTTCACTGGAGTCGTCAATATGGGCTAGGCCCGTTGGGTCGGCCTGACTTAACCCGTGATTTGATAGAGTTGGGCTACGATTTTTGGAGCCCATTTAAGAATTGAGCTTTTTAGCTCGATCTGAATAAGCCTACTGATTTGTGGGGCTTGAGAAATATGGATAGGGTCAGCCCGTGGGCCAAATAAAAATTAATTAAAAATTAAAAATAAAATAGAGTATTAAAAATAACAAAAGTCTAAACTCAAAATCTGTTAAAATTTTGAAATATTACAATTTAAATACAAATTATGTTTATAAAATATGTACTACATAAAATAAAAACTCCCTAAAATTTCTAGGGAATCACTAAATAGGTCGTAACCTATGAAATATTGTCATAATTTTTGTGTTTTATTATGATTATTGAAAACAATTAGGTTAATGTTTCTATTTAGCTATTCATGCTTTGACATGAAATCAAACTTAATAAATATTATAAAGATAATTTTATTTGTGGATTTGATTAACAAGCCGTAACACTAACACCATGTATTATTGTCTTGTCGATATTTATGATAATATTTTTAAATTATAATTTAATTTAAAAGATTATAAAAAATATACTTTTAAGAAACGAGGATTGGCCACATACTTGTGGGCTGGGCCAACTATTTTCTAGCCCACACTAAAATTGGGCTAGCCCAACTTGACCCGTGAAATTTCAAAATATGTATGAGTTAGCCCGAATGGATCAGCTCATATTGACGGCTTTACTTTTCACACACCACTCGATCAAAAAAGGCTTTTAATTGCTTTTTGGCCGTCAGGCCTTTTTTATGTAATAACTTTTTTGGTAAGGTTTTCTTACAATTCTATAAAAAAAAAAAAAAAAAAAAAAAAAAAAAAACTTTTTAATTTCCCTTTTGTCCTTACAACAAAGGGGGATTTTGTATGCATAAGAATATTTTCTATATAGTACATGAACATAATTTAAGAGAATTGAATTCAAGTTTTAAGTTAGTTTTTGTTGATTTATTTTCAGATTGATTTGTATTAATTCATATTCATGATTGTTTTTCTTTTTTCAAGTTTGTAGATTTTTGCGGAATTGTTAATTATGCTAACGTTTCGAATTACTTAATTAGTCAAATCAGTCCAGAGAGAAACAGAGAAAAAAACGCGCTCTTTAATTATCGAAGTAGCTCTAAAATAGTTTCTTAATTTATCGAATTTAGTCTTTTAACTAAAATCGGATAACCAATAACCTTTTAAGGCAATCGAAAGCTAAGGGCAATATTATTCAATATAGGTGTTTTGAAAAGCTAAACTCTGTATTTGTATTAAAAAATACATAAAAATTCACGTGCTAATGCAGCTTTCATTGTAAAACTTTTCTTTAAGAAAAACCAAGACAACATAAAATTTCAATTTTATGTACTGACATCACGTCAAGGTAATTATGCATAATAAACTAAATTTGCAACACAGAAATACAACAAGTTACGTATCGTGATTTAAAATTATATTATCTGTGAATATAAGTTAAATTCGAGGGAAAAAAAAGAAGAGAAAGTTGTGCAGTTGGTACCGTTCTTCCAATGATTATATGTTGCTGATGAAGAAGTTGATCGATAACAGAAGAATCAGCAAACGTAACAAAACCAAAGCCTTTTCCACAATTAGTCTCCCTAAATTTGATTACCTGTGACTTCACCACTTCTCCATAACGACTAAAGTGTTGCGTAAGTATTTCTTCACTTGTCTCCGCCGATATTCCCCCAACAAATATTTTCCCTTGCACACAATTACTCTCCATTGATGGGAATGAAAAATAATTTTGAAACTAAAATTCAATGAGTTTAACTCTTATGTACGGACAAATCAGATATATGAGGAAGAAGAGGGAGAGAAAAAAAAGGAATTATTGAAGAGTCGCAGTTTGATTGAGAGTGCCCTTATAATTTTATAATCTTAATATGTTTGTGGGTTTTCTAATATTACGAGGAAACCCGCTTATTTTGGGGCAATATCCCAATAAACCTGGGTAAAAAGGCGGGCTCCAAACCAATAAACCTAGGTAAAAAGGCGGGCTCCACTGATAAGAAAAGGAAAATTTTGTGTGTGTGTTTTTTGTGAAAGAAGGCACGGCATCATAAAAAATGTTCTTTTAAAAAAATATTAATTAGTTAAATACAAACACTACATAAGTACTTTTTCGATAAATAATTATGACTAAAATACTTTTTTCCAAATAAACAAATTTTAAAAAGCTTGATCAAACAAACTATAAAATTATTCCAATAATATGTCTATTTATAAATATTTAACTAAAGGATCCTTCTGTCATGTAGAATGAGATTCAACATTACAAAGGTTAGTTTTCCTATGAAATACCTGAACCAAATAAAGTTGGATGATGCAAAATTTACCAAAACATAACCTTTGTGATTTTTCAGTACTAGATTCTGTAATATACTTTCATACAATTTCAAATTTTGACATGGACTATTTACCTCTCATTCTCCTCATATATTTAAGGTTATGCACTATATAACATTTTGTTTGGTTGGGGAACAAGTTATTTCAGGATTTTAACCCAACCCATCCTAAAATTAAAAGCTATCCCTTATTGCTCGTACCAAATGAGACTTCCAGATTTACATACAACATATACAATTGGAAAACTAAACCAATATATGCATCCACTTCCCTTGGAAATTGGAATAGAGATGAAACACACATTGAAGGCAGTTATGCAACAGGAACTTTGCAGCAAATATCAAAGATATCTTCCATAGGAGCATGGTCACCGGTCCCTTCATCCTTCCATGCGTACAACAACTGCTTCCCTTTAAACAGAAACATCCCTCCCTGATATCAACATACAAATGAATATTACTATATATCTCACACAAGCCAAGGGCTCGAGAGAAATTATGATTATACAGGTGCTAAACAAGTGTGTTGGACTACATTTGGGTCAAAACAATATACGGGGTTGGATCACAATCTGCTCAATAGTTTCTTGGGTCAAGACAAGCCCATTAATTTAGACTAAACAATAGTCATAACCCCAAGCCGTCCAAGTCAAATTTATGTTTCATTTGCTCATTTATAATATGTTTAATTAGTAAATTAAACTAATAAAGCTTTATCCTTTTGTTTATCATATATCAAACTCAAAAAGGCTTGCTTTTCTATGTTAGATAAGCTTTTTTATGGGTCAATTTGTGCTTCATATGCAAGCCTAAATTGGTCCAATTTTTTACATGAGTTAACTTGGGCTATGCCCAAAACGACCTGCCAACTAATACATATCCAGACTAACCCGCTCATGTCTGGATGAACCCACGGATGAACTGGACGGGTTATATTTTTATGGGCTAAACATGACACTCCTAGTTCATGAACAACAATGCAGCAGTAGAAGGAAGAGCTTAAACCTGCTGCAAGACACCACTTCTGTCATCAGGGGTGGCTTCAATAGTGTAGTTCTTTGTAGCTTCCCGCAGTTCATTGAATCTAGAGAGCACTTTAGCCTGGCAAGTAAAGGGAAAAAATTAGTAAAAAGATCAAGTCATTCTCATGGAGCAGAATGATCATTTTCATGAAGGGAAATTCCTTGAGATCATTACACTAGCTGGGTTAAAAAATGTGCGGCCAATGCCATAATACAAGCCTAGAACATCGTATGCCTGAAATACAAGGTAAGTGTCAAAATCTTCAAGTAAAAAATGTCAAAGGCAAAATGAAGCATTTGCATAGTTGTGGAGATAGACAGACACTAACCCTGCGGTCTGGATCAGCATACAAGCAATCCAATGGAAATGGCAACTGGCCACAAATATGAAGCAAATAGAATCAGCTCAGGATCCTTAAAAGATACAATCAAGTTGTTGACAACATGATCAGTACACAGTTTAAATTAAGAAGTATGCCACAGTACTAAATAATTTTGGGTCACCTCAATGAATCCTCAATTTTTATTCCGCCCTTTTAAATCAGTTTCCTTCCATTGTCAATGAGTTGGCCTCTTAAGACAAATTTAATCCAACTAATGTATGTCTACAACACCAGCCTAATGTAAGTACCAAAATCACTAAGTTTACTCCCAATTAGTCGGCATCGAACTTAATGAAATACAAATTAAGAAAGCCATTGAAAATACTCTACTATTATGTTCTTTGATTCCAAAATCGGAACCATTCAATGAATCAGTACTGCAGTTTTAGCTTATAAATAAGGCTAGATCTGCCATGCATCAGATGGAGCCAAGCAGCCTCTGGAGTATTGGAGTTCAACATAAATGCATCCTTACCACACCAGATGTCACTTATAGAGGCGAAACATATTAACAGAGCATAGAACATGATATATCTCTTGTTTTTTCTCTCAATTTCATAACCGTTTCCATTATTGGTTATTTGACAAAGCAAAATGAAATCAAACAGTGCCCATAAATCATGAAGTCTAAAGTCATTGTGTTACTTAAGAATAATTTCTTAGATATACTTGCTAGTCCTCCTTATGTAATTCCTTTGTAAGGAAATCAACTTTCCATTCTAGTCCAGATTCCGAGATAAACACCAATATTTGGAGACCTTACTTTATTCAATATCAAGGACATATCACAAATGAAAAGTCACTATGTATGTTGTGGGACATCCGTTTATTTTCTTAAACAAACATAGCATGCAAAACAAGGATAAAGCAAAATGCCAGACACAGAACAAAAGAAGGATTTAAGTCCCTGGATTAATTCCCAACCCTTATTCTTCTTATTATTGTATAAATTAGTTATTACCAAACTCCAATCTTAATTGATGTTTTTCAGTAGCACATGTTTTAAACTTTTAGTATGTAGATATCAAACCTCCAATATTAGTCCACATTTTCATTGAGCACACCCATTTAGGCTTTACTTTTTAAGGAACAAGCCTTTATTTCCAATATTTCGGAAAACCTTCAAAGTCAAGGAGTGAGCTCAAGCCTCAAGGTGCTATTTTTTTTTACAGTAATAAAATTACCATGCTCTGCCATGCAAGATTAAGAAAAAGGGAAATTGGAAAATGCATTGCAATATATAAACAACAACAACAACCATAATAATAATAATAATAACAACAACAGTGCTCTTTGTTATTCCATGGTGTTGGGGCCAGCTTGTACGCACCTCAACGTATAAAGTTCTTGATATTTTTATTGGTAAAATCTGCAATAAGGTTAAAATACTCCTGGAAAAACAATAGGTTCAAAATCCGCATACTAATATGACTAAAAACTTATTCTCAACTAGTAGATATCACCTATATAGATCTTTTCCTTCCATTATCGTCATATTCTTAGCTAAGTTTGCATTAATTCCAAGAAATTATAGCTCTTTTGAGACAACTTCTTTCCCCATGATTTTAGTACTACCTCGTTCCCTTTTAACACCTCCCATCACCATAGTTCCACATCTACAGAACGATGCATACGTAGGTCGATTAAAGACATGACCAAACCATCTCAAGCGACCTTCTCTCATTTTATCCTCAACTCGTGTTACTTGCACCTTTAGGCTAATATGGTCATTTTTAATCTTATCTAATCTTGTATGACCACATATCCATCTTAGCGTTCATATCCCTGGAACACTCATCTTGTGAATATGTTGGATTTTAGTGATCCAACATTCACTACCATATAACATTATCGGAATAATTGTCCTTTAGAACTTACCTTTCACTTTGGTAGACATCCTCCGATCACATAAAACCTTAGTAGTAGTTTTCCTTTTCAACAACAACACCAACGTATCCAGTGTAATTCACAAGTGGGGTCTAGGAAGGTAGAGTGTACGCAAGCCTTACCCCTACCGGCTGTTTTCGAAAGGCCCTTGGCTCAGTAGTTTTCCTTTTCAACCATCTAGTATTCTATGAGTAACGTTCATCTGCCATTCCATCCCCGTGAAACAACAAGCCTAGATATCTAAGCATTTTGGCACCACAATCTCATCTAGCCTCATCTCAACTTCGCTCTTCTCATGCGGACTACACTTGTCGTGCATGTATTCAGTCTTACTCTATTCATCCTAAAACCCATACTCTCTAACTGCTTCTCCATTGATCAAGCTTCTGGTTGACATCCCTGTTGGTTTCAGTAATTAACACTTTTGTTGGCAAATAGCTCACACCATCTTGTATTTTGTTGGTTAGCTCATTCATAACTAGGTAAACAAGTAGGGACTCAACATCAATCTCTGTTATAGACCCAATGTTGTAGGAATTTTTTTTGTATCTCCTACTACTATTTTCACACTAGTAACAACTTCTTTATACGTGTCCTTTATGGCATTAAGATATTTAATATGAACTAATTTCTTTTCCATCACCCACCAAATGACCAAAGGACCTTTCATGGGACTTTATCATATGCTTTCTCTCGATGACACCATGTGTAGATCTTTCTTCTTTTCAGCATAAATTTTGATCAATCTTCTTAGCAGGAATATAGCCTTTGTTGTAGATCTACCATGCATAAATCCATATTGGTTTTCTGTTTAGGACAAACTAAATCTATATTTAAGTACCAAAATCAAGCAAACTTCTTCCAAATCAGAATAGAGGCAGATTCGGACAAACAGTATCAAATTTCAACCGACGACATATAGTTCTATGCTTCCAAACTAAGGTCAGTCAAGAGTTAAGGCAAGTCACACACTATTTTCTTGCAGAAACCACATTTTGACATTTCTTGAATCAATTATGTGGTGTTTGTTTGTGGATTTAACTTGCAAATAAAGAGATTTAAGCTTGCATGTTTACTTTTTTTTTTTTTCCATGAAACTGAGAACGCAATTATAACTTGAACTTGAATATCTTTTTTCAAGTTGAAGGCGTATTTCGAGTAAGTTTTCACAAATATTCAACTTCCACTCATGGATCTCAACTTTGAATGAAACAATTCAAACAAAACTTCAACTTTGAATTTAAATATGTTCCTGAAGGAACCTTAAGTTCATGGAGCCAAGTGAGCCAGAAGTTTGGATATGACATGTAAGACCTTAACTAGCTTATTTGAAACATTAGAAATAATATGTCAAAGAACTAAATCATTCAAAGTAACAGCCAAGGTGAAATGAAGATACCCTTTCAGCAAGAATACGTGCTTTGTTAGGAGCACCAATACCAACTGCAATTAGCTTTACACCAGCAGAATCAAATCTCTCCTTAGTCTCTTTGAGTGCTTTAGCAAGTTCCCAGCTAACAAACAGCAATGCATATCGAACGAGGATATCAAAAACAAAAATTTTAGATAAAACACCAAAACAAAAGGTCTTGATAGCAAAGAGAGGTCATAATTTACCAGCAAGGACAGCCAAAATGCCTCAGAAGTGCAACAACAGCTACTCCCTGGTGAAGAAAACGACCCAATTACAAAATGTAATTATGTTACCAGAAAACGTCGGTCAGCCATTTGAAATTCATGAAACGGAGGTAGGTAACTACAGGATAACATAGGCAACAAGCCCCATCCTTCCATTTAAACCATATATGCGCCACCAAATTATTTGCCTTAAGTTTCTAATTTTCCCTACCGCTATTAAGTAATTTTCCATTTTTTTCTTCTTCTGTATTGTTTCAGTCAACCTGGGCATACCTTAAATTATATATACTATTTATACTGTTGTCTATTCTTTTTTTAATGATCGTGGTGTCCGCACTACCTTTAGTACACCTCGACTAATTCCACGAAATACATGTCACCTCCCACCAGCAACAAGTAACTCTAACCACCTAGGCTAGTACAAATGAGAAGAATCACCAAATGTTTTTGTTTCTATTGAGATTTGAACCTGCGACATCTCACCACCTAGGCTAGTACAAATGAGAAGAATCACCTACACTCTGTTTGGATCATTGTTACCCATTGTATTGTATTGTATTGTATTGTATCGTTACTATACCTACAATGTTTGTTTTGATTGTTACTTAAAATGTATTGTATTTTATTGTTAAATTCCGTTGTTACGTAACAATGAAAACCCTCATTTTATGGATCAACCAATTTGGTGTGTTTCCATTGTTACTTAATTTCTTTTTCCAATTATATCTTTACATAATATTTCATAATATTATTTTACCCTTTATCTTATATTATTTAATTCTAGTCAAACCTCCTACCCTAGAATAATTAAGGATATTTTAGTAAATTTATAAATTACAATACAATACGATACAGTCAAACCAAACAATAAAAATGTTATTAAACAACAAACAATACAGTCTAGCCAAACATTGTATCTACCATACAATACAGTACAATAGAGTACAATACAATGCAATACATTATGAAACAATGGATAACAATGATCCAAACAGAGTGCTGGTGTTTTTGTTTCTATTGAGATTTGAACCTGCTACGTCAAGGCTCTCAACCACTTCATTAACCACTAGTTGTAATGTTATAGTAAGAAAAGATTTCTCTTTTAGCAATCCAGAAATTTGCACAGCACATTAAAACAAATTGTTGGGAAGAGGAAAAAAGAAATCCCCAAAAATAGGAAATTGAGTTGTTAGAATTGTGAAATAGCAATACCTCATTTTGATCCCAAAGGTCCTCAAACTTGACGGACTGACCAGTAGCAGTGAAAATTGTAACATCTGCAAGTACATCACCAATGTCTTGAGGAAAGGCAGCGGTGGAAGCAGCAGCTTTAGGCACAAAACTAGAAATTCGTTTTGGTGTAGTGGCGGTGAGAGAAATAGCAGAGGAAGGGAAAGGGTGAAGAAACTTGAAGGTGTTGGGAGTGGGAGAGAAGGAACAAAAAGAAGGAAATTTTGTAGCAAGTGTTAGGCAACTCTGCTGCAGAGATGCCATGGTTGCAAATTGCAATTGGGTTGAAATGAAAATTTGTGGAAGAAATATGTAGCAAAAAAAATTGGCAACTTCTTAGCCCAATTTTTCTAGCTAGAGTACTAGATCAAAATATAACCATCCATTTTTTTTTTCGTGGCTTTACTAAGACTAGACTAAATTTATCATTCAAAAACCAAAACAGGATATTTCATTTATTTTATTTTTAAGGTGGAATTTATCTCGATGAACTAACAAATATAGCATTTAAAAGGTTGTCATCAAAATAAGTCATAAAAAAACAATACATGGATTGTCCCTAAAGTATGAAAAGTTGTAGGTTAAAAGTATTTTTAACCATGACTATTTTTGTTGCACAAAATTAAATTCGTGGACTTTTAGAAAACTTATGATATGTTGTATAACTTGTGTCACTAAATTTATGTATTTAGGTATAACTTGAGTCACTAAACATAAGCTTTGGGCTTAGTATTTTTTGCCTTCAAATACAATATGTGTCACTATGCTTATGCCTTGAAGTATTACTTGTGTCTTAACGTAATCTTTTTGTGTTAAGGCATAACTTATACCACTGAATATATGCCTTGTGAAAAAAAAAAATTTGAGTTACGATTTTTTTTGTTTTGTTTTTTTTGTTGTTGGAGAAATCTTCAATCATTATTTTTAGTTAAAGTTCTGAAGGGAAAGAATTGAAGATCAATAATTTTAAGTGGTAAAAATTTAAAGACCACTCCAAAATAGGGGCATTCATTTGATGGATTCAAAGAAAAAGAGAAAATTTCATAAAAAGATGTAGTTTAAGGTTTTTAAAATAAATATTATATAGTTTAAGGTTATTATTCAATGTACAAGGATAGCATTCTTATTACATAACTTTGCGATCTCTTGTTTTTTTTTAAAAAATGTATTTTTAATTATTCGTATGTAATTGCGCCGATATTTGACTAACAAGAGCAATTAATAGGATAGCGTAATTTAATTAGGCGAAGTTGGTAATTTTCAAAAGTTAGGATTGCTTTGTCTGTTGATTTAATGCGTCTGGAATCAGTTCGTCGGCACTTGATTGCTACTTGATTACTTATGCGTATTGCGTTAAACTTTTAGTTTTGCAAAGAGCGCAAGTGGACAGCACTCTTTTAAAAACTTAATAACTGCAAAATCTGTCAAATTTCCACTTAATTCAGTAAGTCTATAGTCTAAATTCCTTGCTTTGATGGCAATCATTGGCCCCGCTTCACTTATGCAATTGATGGTAGCATTATAAAAAAAATATGCTTCTTAAGGATTTAGTTATGAAAATTGTCAAGGAACTGAGGATAGACAGATGTACAAAAAATGTAGCAATAAAGTATTAAGTTGAAGGTAATGTTGGATTGAAGAAACAGCGCAAGGACTTAAAATAAGTATCTTATTAGTATCAAATAACTATATAATGGGAAAGAAGTTAAATTTAAAGTTTCTAAAGATCATGTAATAAATGTGTCAGATAAACGGGGTCAAGTAATATGAAACGAAGGCAATATCCAACAGATTGATAAAACTAACTGAAGTAGACATTTCCCTCGATGTTTTCTTACCAAAACTATAATCATACTCAACCTAAAATATAGAAATCAAATACAATATCTAAAAGAGCAGAGACAATACACTAGAGATACAACACAACATTGCTAAATTCATTAACTTTGCAACAGATGAACTCAACAACCCCTTATGAAATATTGCAACTTAAGTCATAACCAAAATCCAAGGACTATTCAGTATGTCCATACACAAAGTAAGACATAAGCTAACAACAGCAGAGTACTTGCAACTCACACACCTATAAACTTCAACACTCCTCTCCAAAACCTCCTCATTCATAAACTCAACATATCTTCTCAAACACTCCCACAACTTCTCCACAAAAGATCTAACACACTCAAAAACAACTCTCCCACTCAAATCAAGAATATACCTCTTACTCATTGGCACTGTTAAAGCAGTACTAATAAGAACTTTATCATCCATTTCTGTACTTGTCAAAATTTGATGAGAAGTTTTGACAAATGTTTCTGTTGCACCATTACATATGGTCACCAGCATTTCTCTCATTTTTGCTTCATTCTTCGGATTTGTCAAACCAGAAAAGATTTCATTGTAAGTGTTGATATTCATTGTTTTGTCTAGATAAACAGTAACAGCAGTGCTCACAATTACTTGTACACAATTCCCTATCAGAGTATCAACATATTCAGGAACAGAGTAACCCTGTTTAACAGAACAAAATGTAAGTACCAAATTCCTGGCGAAACTCCCAACAATTACAGAAGCAAAACCACATCCTGCATCAGAAAACAGTTTATTTAAAACCCGATCGAACATATCAGAATCTAATTCCTCTGTTTCTTGATTACAACACCCTCGAAGAACTCCGATAGTTAAAGCACTAGTCACCTTAACAATTGACTCTGAAAACTCATCTGAATTAGTAATCTTGGAAATTTGCTTCAAACTTTTTGGAATTTGATCAGAATTTGATAACATAAACTCCTTTAGATATTTAGAGAAAATCCCAATTACATCAGCAGAATCAGACATCATTTCAGCTAAAGAAACAACTGAACCAAGAAACTTCAACAATCTTTCCCTCTTTTTAACCATAGATGGTGAGTAAAAAGCTTTATATGCACCAAAACCAGTGATACCAAGAGCTCCCAAAGCAACAAGCAAGTTCTTGTTTTTTTTAGTATACCCCATACCCTTTTTTATTTGTTTCATATCCATATAGTTCAGAGCACAATCTCCTTAATTCTCAAGACTCAAAAGGGGTTTGGAAAACAGATTGGACAGAACTTGCTTAATGTAGAAGAATATGAACGGATATTTTTTCTTCTTCTTTTTTTTTTTTCCTTTTTGGGGTCACAGAAGCTTATCCGGTAGAAATTATACATGTACTATGAATCTTTTGATAAGAACGACTTAGATTAGGACAACTGGTGGGGTCTCTGCATCTTCATCACTTTCAGCTTGCAGGAGTCCACATTTTTGTGGGCTTAAAAAATATTTTTGTTCTGAATTTATGTTATATACTCCTTCTCCTGTCTCATATTAGTTGATTACTTTTTTTATACTTTTTTATACATGCATGTTAATAAATTATAAATAACAGAATAGTTTTATAAATTCAGTCCTTAAGAAATACTTTGAAGCTTTACAAACAATGTGAACCCTTTCGAAAATAATTAAGTTCAAGGTTAATATATGAAAAAAATTTAATTAGAATACTTTTTTGATTTAGTAAAATAATCAAGTAGAGAAACAATTGTTTTTAGTGCGGTGATCAACTAAAATGGGACAAGAGAGTAATTTAATATGGTGAAAAAAAAGTTTATAATCTAAAATACATTATAAATATTTGAGCAAAAATTATTTCTTATTTATGAAAGTAGATTTATTTTGATCTCTTAAATATAATTTCGTCTGGCGCTATTACGGGAATCGCTTTTGCTTTCTTTTCCTGTGGCTACTAAGATCTTTCAATTTGCCAAGTTCTCTCTTGCCTGCCCATGAATTCAGCAGTAGTTAGTTTTGAGTAGGTGGAACTATTCTGTTTTGGTTCTTCTCCACGGATGCATCAGAGGTCTTAGGCTACATTCATTCTGCAGGACCAAAACGAGGCCTTTCCTCGCTAGTTGGAATAAAAACCTCAACAGCAGCCTTCATGGAACCCCTTCTTCCTATCCTTGCTACCTATGAAATGAGTCCCTCTTTTGATCATATTTAATTTTTTAACTTTATTAAAGTGGAGCATATTTTTTATATATTTTGAAGGATCAAAATAAACGTTTTCTCATAAACAAAAGATAATTTAGCCCAAAATAAACCTACTCTCAAATTTAAAAAATGTTTTTTTTAAATAGACTACAAAAAATAATTTCACATAAATCAAATAAATATTTGATTGACATTAATTGGAGGATGATTTCTTCTTAACATTTTCCTCAGTGATACTTAAATTTAAAGCTAGCTAAATTTAAAATATGTTTTTTGTTTCTCCTTCACGCGAGAGAGAAGTACTGAGTGTAAACTATCATTTATCCACTCTGAAATTTAAGAATTTAGATTTTTTTTAAGTTGTATTAGAACATGCATTTTATTTAGAAAATAAAATTGTGTTTTTTTGAAAATAAATATTTTATAAATTGTTTGAACATATATTTTCATAAATTTTATAAGTGAAAATAAAATTCCTTCCAAAAACTGTTCGATAGTTTTTTGAAGAGAAATTTTTCACCACTGATCTAGTAAATAACGAGAAAATGAGCTCCAACGCACTTGTTAGATAAGCTGAGTGTATATCAAGCACGTAAAGTGTTGGATTTAGAGTGGGTTCAGTTAAATCCACTATTTCTCGTACTCGAACTACAATTTATTGAATTTAAATTTTAAATTCGCGTTTGAGCTAAGGTATTAAAGAACCGTGCTGGTATCCATAGAAGTACTGAGTGTGTCGGGGCTAAAAGGAAGAGAGGAACACCACACGAAAGAAGAAGGCGATTGAGGTAAGCCTAGTGGAGTTGTACCGCATGCTCCGAAAGTAGTACTATTCGGTGCAATTTGGGGTCCGACATGTTTTTCGTCTGCTTCAACAATTGACTCATTAGAAACCTCGTCATTTGATATCACCACTGAGGAGGAAGGAGGAAGAAACTCTCTCCATTGCCCACCAATATTACTCTTGCTTGATAATGAAGTAGGTGAAAGATCAAGAGGAGCAGGAGGAGGCGCCACCTATTCATGAAAATTAAACACAATCAATAATTAGTTAAAATAGCTAGTAATGTTTCATTTAATATGTAAGTTAATTTTTTTGATATTAAACGGGATGCGGGATGCATGTAACGGGCCGGGAGTGCTTAAGATAATGTTTTAACTGAGATGATTACACAATTCAATATAGATCAGCAACCTCTCGTGAATGTCCAGGGATGGAGGTGGAATTGGAGTGAGATTGAAACTCGGGTGCTGCAGTTAACATTTGGACAACTTGTCTGAAATTAACAACTTCGACCCTATAGATTTTAGGGGGAATTGGTGGTGATGGAGAGATGGGCTTCTTGTTGATTGATTTTGATGGAAGGCAGCGAACTCTATGGAGAGAAGAAAGATATGGCTTTTCTTTCGTTTCTTCGTGTTGATCATGACCAGCAAAAGAACTTGAAGAGCTAGAGAAGGAAGAGGAAAATATTTTACTTGAATACGACTCCATTTTTGAGTTTTCAAAGTATAAACTTGTTAAGTAGAATTTGTATTGCTAATTTTGTGTCCTTGTATATATAGTGAAGGTGGCTAACAAAGTTGGGGGATTTTGTAAGAACAAAATATTGATTGTAGTAGTAATAGAAAGAAGGTTGTGAAGAAGATATAATTAAATGAAATGGAGGGAGGATGTAATGTGAAGTTTGTCTTGAGGCGTTGGCTATATATATATATATGGATAGATGAAGCTGATCAAAGTTGGAGGGCGTTTGAATTGACTTAAAAGTTAGTCAAATGTGCTTTTAAGTCAGTTTTTCATTTTTAAAAGTGTTTGGTAAATACTATAAAAAAATAACTTAAAATAAATTTAAAATGACTTAAAATAAGTCAAAAACCAAAAGTAGGTCTCATCTATTTTTTATTTTTTGACTTAAAAGTCAGTTCAGTTTAACTTTTTATTTTTGCCTTAAAAACTATTTTTTATGTCAATTCAAATGAGCTTTTAGTCTTTAAGTTATAAATAAATCCAATATTAATGTCCACGGCTCAATTTTGACCTAATTTAAAAATTGATTTCTTTTTCTTCTTTTAGTTATTTTCTTTGTTTCAAAATATGTGATATTTTAGCATTTTCACTTTGTTATAAAATAGTGTTTGATATAGTAAGAGAAAATGGGAAATGAAGAAAATATGAAGTGTTTCCTATACTTTAGTAAAACATTTTTTTCTAAAGAAAAGTTTAATTTTTAAATAAGGAAATACTTTTACTTGTAATTAAAAGGTGGGGAAGAGGAATCCCCTCACGTCGTTGTCGATAGGCTACGGCTACAATTATTTTCTTCTCTTTCGATATTGTTTTTGACATGTTACAAATATTATTTTTTTTACTAGTTTTAACTTTTGGATTTTGAAAATATATATTAAAATGTTGTTTCTTGCGAAATTCTGCAAAGTTATTGTTCTAAGTATCTTAATAGTACATACTAGTCAAATAGATGATATTATAGGATTGTAAAAAGGAACTGATTTTATTTTTAAAAAATTATCATAATCAAGAACGATTAATTAGTAGCTTTTATTATTATTATTATTATTATTATTATTATTATTATTATTATTATTATTATTATTATTATTATTAATATTAGGAGTAATAAGAAAATAAAAATATTCCTTATTTTATAAAAATAAATACTTGATGCTATGTGAGGACTGAGCTCAGCTACACGTGCTTCCTTTGGACTCTCCTCTACTGATGAATAATTTTAGCTAGGGATGTATAAAGCAAAATCAGTATATCGGACTGAATTGATAATTCGAGTTAAATTGAGAAAAAAAATAATCAATGATTCGTAATTTCATCTGACTGTTTTTTTTTAGCTCAAGCTATAATAGTTTTGACGTAATAAAATAATTCAATAATTTAACATCATCACTGCCATATGTAAATAGGGCTAGAAATGGACGGTCTGTTGAGTTTGTTTATAATTCATTTTTACTTGTTTTATATTATAAAATTAGTTTTATTTTTATTTGTTATTTGTTATTTTTAATATATTAAAAAAAAAGTAATTAATTTTTTCATATTTTACCTTTAGCATAAATATATAATACCGACCATTAATTAATATGAACACCATGATTAAATCATTTTATCAATAATTATTTTTAAAAATATATAAAATTTAAAATGAACAAATAAAAATAAACAAACGGATAGAATATAAAAAAAATACAATAATGTGCAACCGTGCAAAAGTACCGTCAAACAGTCTATTCAAACCTTCATTTATAAAACTCCATATTCAATCTTATTTAAAAATTCAACCAAACACAGTCATAGTTCTTGAGAAAGACGGAATTCTTCTAGAAATTAATTAATATCCTGAATGGTTGGCTGACGCCAAGTTAATTTGACGTCCATATTACATGTTCCTTTTGAAATTTTACACATATATTTACTTAATTAATGTAATTAATTTAGTATTTGACTAAATTATTTATTGATAATTACTAATTAAAACAGTAAGTGCAAATTGGAAAGAAAAATAAACAATTGTATCAAATGACCTTTTTCTATAATTAAAAACAGCCAAAAAGGTATATTTGGAAATAAATTAAATTAACTCACAAAGTGCTTATCCGAAGAGCAGAGGTTATAACAAAAATTATAGCAACTGCGAATTATATCCTTGAATTAAAAAAAAAAAAAATTATCAAAACAATCTTTGAGTCAGGTAATATCATTCTTGGGTATACATAGCCGGCAACTACATATTGTCAATACTTGCCATCACTTTTGATATTAATTATTCCATCTATTTATATATTATTTTTTATTTTTTAGATAAAAACTATGTAAATTTTGATTGACATTTTAAAGTAGCACTATGATATTTTTCATCCTATTGGATGACAATTTATACTACCTCCGTCCACTTTAATTGTCATATTTTTTTTTTTTGAGTCAAACGATAATAATTTTGACTAACATTTTATGATGTATTTTTTCATCATATTAATATGCAAAAAATTGGAATTTATAGTACTTTTTGTATAGTTTTTTAATATCTAAATTTTTTGTTCAAAATGTCGAATTAATGTAATCAAATTTAACTTTGAAAATTAGTCAAATTAACTTTCGAAAAGCGCAACATGACAATTAAAAGTGAACAAAGGGAGTAATAGTTTTAGCTTCAATAATTGATCAAATAAATCTTTAAAAATTAAAAAGTATCATAACACCTTATAATATGCCTTAGATATCGTGACGTCTTGGGACGGAGGGAGTAGTCATCTGTTTCTTGTTATGAATATTTAATGATCAAAATTTATTGCTTGCAAAGAATTTGGAATTCAACAAAGCAGTACTGTGAAGAACAAGTGTTTTGGTCTTTGAATAACAAACTCACTTGTAATAATTCAAAACAATGACCAACTAGTCCTGGCCAACTTGTTGCTAAGTCTCGAATCTTTCAAGACTCATTATTGAAAGTCATACAGACTACACCTTCCGTTTCACAAAGAATGACCTAGTTTGACTTAACACAGAGTTTAAAAAAATAAAGAAGACTTATAAATTTTATGGTTCTAACTAAAGTTATGTCAAATGTACAATTTAATCTTGTGGCCTTAAACATGCCACGTGGAAAGTTGAAATTAAAATATTATAAAAAAAAAAAGAGGTCATTCTTTTTTAAACAGACCAAAGAAAAATAAGTCTTTGTTTTTTTTAAACGGAGGGAGTATATTATTTAGTTTTGACTATGAAAGCACCTACGTATTACTCCGTTCGTTTTTATTTGTCTATTATATTAAAAATAAATATTTATTTTTATTGATTCAATATATAAAATTAAGAAATAATCTATCACTTATTTTTTAATTACCCTTATTAAATTTCCAAGACACGGAAGTTATTATGTTAAAAGATTAAGAGTGATATAGTAAAGTTGTCATTTTATTTATTGCTCCTTAAGAAATGTGACAAATCAATATTGGACAAGTAAAAATAGACAAACATATATTTTAAAAGTTTTGTCTGCTTTAATTTTCTTGATTCTTTTTCTCTAATCCTATTTAGCTTCTTTTTTAAAATCTGAATTTGGAAAGACATATAAAAGAGGCGCAGGAAAAAAAAAGACTGAAGTAAGTTTTTGTATAATAATGTATATAAAAATAAGGAATTGACATGTATATATAATCCATAAATTAAATTCGCATGTTTTAACCAAATAAATATTTAGTAAATAAAAGGAGATTTTTAGGAGATAAGCGGACCTAGGTTGTGTCTAGGGGTTCACCCGAATTCCCTCGGTCGAAAAATTACGTTTTATATATATATATATATATATATATATATATATATATAGGATCAAATTCTGATTTTATGTGTACATATATTAAAATAAGCCCCCCTGAAAATAAGCGAGAAGCTTTAGTTCAATGGATAAGGGGTTCAGCAGTGGCTTTTACGTTGTGAGTTTGAATCCCATGTGCAGCAATTCATCTTCTCTTTTTTTTTTTTTTTTTTTTTTTTTTTTTTTACCCTTTTTAATGCATGGAATTGGGCTCAACTTTTGGGTTTGGATCATCTTCTCTTTTTCATTACTCTTTTATGTCATTTTTTTTTCTAGTTTGTTTTTGTTTAAATTTATTAGACACATTTTTTTTTTTAACTTATTTGATTTATTTGTCATTTTTTTTTTCAACAAGTGATGACTAACCTAGTAAATTAAACTACATAAACTAAAAAATTGACGATACCATTTTTTATCTTTTAAATATGCATTATAATATTAGTAAATCTATACTTACACACTTTTAGAGAATATTGATAATTTTTCTAGTAATATGTGTTTGAATGGATACTAATTTTAAAATGCAAATAAAGTAAAACATTACAAAATAAAAGCATAAAAAGTACAAGAAATTTTAAGAATGTTCAATGGAGTAGGGTAAAAGTAGGAAGAAATGCTTAATGCGGTATGATAAGGTAATATAAATTTAGCGGGTTAAGGTAAATTTTTTCTTCTCCGTCTCGCTTCCTTTTTCATCCTTTAATTTTTCACGTGTTTTAGGAATTAACTTATGCAATACAATTGAACCACTAATTTTTTTTTTATCAACGTAGCTTTGTTTTCAATATCTTTGATTAGTTTGGTGTTAACTTTTATCAACCAGTGAGATACCTTGTACAAAAAGCATGTCGGGGTTACTACACTCACCGCGCACTTACATTACCACATGAGTTTCTTCTTTAAATTTCGAACCCCCTGAGCTTAATTCCTAGATCCGCCACTGCATACAACTATATTAGATTTGCATGGGATTCAAAAGTGGTGGAGAAAATTTAGGCGAGAAATAATATTAAATACATATAAAAAAATATAGAGAGATAAAAAAGAAAAAGAACTACACTTGAGAAGACAAGGAAAAAATAAAGAAAATATTTCTCAACCCCACAATTCAATGCCAAAATAAATATAGAAAAGAATGGTCAAAAAAATAAAAGTGAGCAATTTACTGCCAATTAAGTCTATATGTCTTTTATAATTTTGTATAATATCTATATAATAGTGTATATGGTGCATACAAATTTCTTATTTATTTGATTAGCGAATGCAATTTTCTATCGACCGGCCGAACGTGTAATTTGCCCTATTGCTCAGTATTTCTGTTTCTACCGTTAATGGGCCCAAAGGATCTTTAAGTTGGGCTTGCTCTAAAACTTGCACGAGCCCAATATTAAATTCTTTACATATAAACAAGAAAATAACGAAATGACCCCAAAGGACTTGGTATTTTCAGTTTGCTCCTTCATAAAAACGCTCTCGTAGTTCCAAAGCTACTCGAATGGCAAAAACAATGGATGTAGCAATTTATTCGCGTGGAGTATTTGCTCTTCTTCTATGGCTCCTCGTCGCATTAACCTCCATAGTCCGCGCTGATGAGCTTTCTTTAGGTAACTTTCTCTTAAATTCTAGGGTTCTGAAATATTCTTTTATCTTTATCTTTTCTTTCACGACTTAAGCAAAAGTTTCGGGAGAAATTATGAAGTATGTTAAGATTAGTGAGTTTTTTGACACTTAAAGAGTCTTGCTTTAGGCTTGTAGTCCTTGTAAATTACTATAATTACAGAAACTATGCCTCAACCCCGCGTGCGGGATCACAGTGGGTATATTGTTGTTGTTATTGTAATTCTAAGAAGGGCTTACTGGTTTTAACGTTGAAGTTGCTATAATTTGATTGTGTAATTTGAAGCTGTATTTGAGTTTTGATGGGTTAAAGTAGAAAAAGATAAATCTGTTTGTTACTTTGCTTGTTGTTTGTCAAAACTGTGATATTGAGAAGATACATATTTTTTTTTTAAAGAAGTAACGTAATGTTTTATGTATGAATGACCAGCAACAAGGATGTACTGGAGCAAGCATTGAGAAAATTACAAGCACCTGTTGGTTATAACAGAGTATGTTTGTTTGGATATCAAGCATGCCTAACCCAGGATAAATTCGTATGTGTTCGGTAGGAAGGAGATTGTTTTCCAACAAAACATTTTCTAGAAAAATAAGTGGTTTCTTATTTATTTTTTTGTATTTGGTATGTAAGTAAAGAATATTATCCTAAAATTATTTGTATATGTCTTAGACAAAATTATGAGGATGGAGTGGGGAAAGGAGGTGGGGGGGGGGGGCAAGGAGTGGGCTGGGGCTGGGACGGGGGTAGGTGGTGGGGCAGGGGGTGATGGGTGATGGGGGTTGGGGGTGGGTGGTTGTGAGGGTGGGGAGGAGACAATGCGACTTGTTTTCCCTACTTCCATTATGAAAGTCATTTTTCTTATTTTCAAGGAGCTTGTTTTTCTAAAGAAAATATTTTCTAATTTTTTTGACCAACCAAACACGAGAAAATGTTTTCCTCCATACTGAATACATCCTTTAATCAGAATATCTTTTCCCTTCACTTAGTCAACAGATTCTACATGTGCAAGCAGAATGCAGAAACTACTCGACATCTTCAACTACACTGCCCAGTAACAGAAGATTTGTGGAACATGTTTTTGTCTCTTTTTGGACTGAACTGGGTAATGTCTGGTAGTATAAAGGAAGCCTATGTGAGCTAGAATAACTAGATAGTTGGTATGTCCATCAGAAGAATCTGGAAACTAATCCCTTTTTGTATCCTTTGGTGTGCTTGGAATGAAAGAAACAGTAGATATTTTGACGGAATAGCAATTCCAATGCACTCCCTTAAAGCTAGATGTCTTTTATTTTTATACAGCTGGGGTGCCCTAACACATGTGAGTCCCCTGACAATTTTTTGGACTTTGTTATTTCCTTAACCTAGCATATGATGTACTATATTGGAGCTAACAAAATCTTTTATATTTTCTTCCTATTTTATTTTTGCATCTTCATGATGCCATCAATGATATCACTTCATAAAAAATGAGTTTAATAAGTCAAACATTGCCTCAATATCTTGAGAAACATTTGCATTTGCAATGTTGTCACAAAAAGATAGAAACATAGTAGGCATTTTGTTGCTTATCAGAATTGCTACATTGAATATGGTATAAAAAAAGGGGTTCCTAAGCTCCACAGCTAGATGGCCTGGGTATGTTTTCTATTTTTTTCCTAACTGTAGTTCCCTTGTGGTTTTTACTTCTCAACTATCTGTAACACTGATTTGCAATGCACTATAACCTCATGAATTGGTACTAGCATGTTCTTTGTTTGTTTGTTTTATTTTTATATTTCATATTCAAGTACTTGCACATATTGTGCTTTCTCCTTTTTTGAGTTTGCTTTGATGTTTTAAATCCCTATTTTGTGTCGAGAGAGTGAGAGAGAGAGCTTAGTCAGCAAGTATTGGAAGTTTTTCTTGATAGCTCCTTCTTTAGTGTGGTTGGTGCCGCACTGCCCTTGCATAAAATCCAACAGTTAGGATTGGGCTTGCTTGTAAGAGGTGATCCTTAGGTGAAAAAGAGTTGTATAGAGTTCTTAGTGTTCCTTTTTGGCTAGCTGTTAGCCAAGCATGAGCTCCTACAGAACATTATAACATGTTTATACCTTGAAATGGTATATTTTTTTTGAACAATTAGTAGCTGGTTATAATCATTATAATTTCTTTTTCTCTTTGTGTTGGACAGTTGTATCTCAATCTACCACGCTGCAGATATCTCCAGGAATAGTAGTGGAAAATTCTCCCGGCTCTAAGCCAGGAACTAAAGTCATTTGTGAGAGAGTTCAGATCCATGGATTGTCAAGGCTAAAAAGTCTAAGAAAGTATGCCCATTCAGTAAAGGTGACTGTGTCATATCTGAATCCAAGTGGGCGTCCACCTAATGCTGAGGTCTGTTTCCATAGGTGAGCCACTAACCCTTTGTTTCTTTGCTAATTAAACTAAGAACTAATGGAACTCCAAGTCTCCAATGATGCCTCTTGTAGCATATTTTATTTCTTCTGCTGACCAGTAGTAATAGCATAATGGCTTTTATGATTGTGAAAAATCACAGTAGATGATTTTCTCAAAAAGAAAAATCATAATAGATGAGTTGCTGACAACTTGATATATATAACATTGGTGTATGGTCTATCATCCTTCTTTTTATTAATATTACCTAGCTCTCTACATAACAATGGGTTATGTGATAAAGAGATTGTTTTGAATCAGATGGTATGTTAATTAATCTCCAACCTCAAGTATTTGTTGCTACTCGTTAAAGTTGTGTCTGTATGCCTTTTCATTTTTTTTATTGGTCCGATAGATACCTAGGACTTCAGGTGCTTTATTACGTGTTAAATCTGTATGTTTGAGGGACATCATTTCAAGAGGTAAAATTGATACCCTTTCTCTTGTGTAGTATGATGGCTAAACTAAAGTGTGATGACCGTTAAGGATTATCTATTACTAGTACGACCCATTTATAAGAAAAAAATAACAGAATAATTTCTAGTATGACTTGTCTAAAGGTAGTTGCTTTTTTGCTTCCAAGTTTATGCCTTTGAGCTCTTTTCTTTGAGAATGGTAAACTTAACTTCTATATATCTATACTACAACAAAATGTAGTCCCCCATCACAAAAAGCTGTCTCTTTCTAAAATCCTAATAGTATATCTAATTACAGCCAATCAATTACATTAAAAACATCTTTTGTGGCTCTGTGCAGGGTGCTGTCTATAACTACTTGTTTACACCAAAAATAGTAAACCCTAAGCAGTCTGTCTTGATCTTCTGTATGTTGCTCTTTTGCCTTCAAAACATCTCTGATTCCTCTCTTTCCATATAGTCCACCTAATACATGAGGAACCATCTTCCATCTCTCCTCCTTCTTCACTGCATTGCCTTCTCTGTTCCAGCTTCTTAGCACTTAGTTGATTCTCCCAGGTTTCACCCACCTGATCTTCCTCTTATGGATGAACATCTGCCGCAACTGGTCTGTCCATTTGCTGTGCAAAAAGAGATGGTTGACTGGCTCTATCTGTTCTTCACATAGATAGCATCTAGACCATAGGTTGACTTTCCTCTTGTTAAGGTTTTCATGAGTGAGGACTGCTTCCTTTGCCAATAACCATGTAAAGTAGTTTACCTTATAAGGCACTTTGGTCTTCCAGATCATTCTGACAGTAAAAATACCTCTGCTATCCACCTTCCACTCCAAGCTGTCCTTTTCTTCTGTAAAATTGAAACTTTGAGGGACTGTATTATGAAAAGCTGCTATAAAGGTCATTTCCCAGTCATTTAGGTTCTATCCTTTTGAGCTCATAATATGAAACCTCCCAACTGAAATGTCATCTGATACAAAAGGAAGATCAAGAGTTAGAACCTTTTGAAAGTTAGATAGGTATAGGTGATCCACTTCATCTTTACTGTCTTAAATTTTTATAAATTGTTAAGGGTCATTATCATCTTTGCAGGAATCAATCCCTTGCAATTGGGATGTGTCTGCCAGGCCAATGGATGAAACTAACCAAGGGTTCATGGGTGAGATCAATGTCACCTTTCGAGCACAGGTTCTTGGATATTAGGATGACAGGCTCATCTAAGGACACTTTTCAGGTCTCGCTGCATGAAGGTTTGTTCTCCCTGGGCCAATCTGAAATCAACTTCTTTTTGTTGTTTTATTGCTTTTGGAATTTTAATTCAACTTACCAACCTTAATATCCTTTACCCTTTTATGCAGATTTTTATTTGTATCGTGTTGTGTTTCTGGTATTGGGGATATTGCTACTTGCTCTGGCATCCTTCCTTAGCAAGTCTCTAGTATTTTTCTATGGTGGTGCGATGGCAGTAGGGGTTCTTCTTGTGATACTGATGGTCCTTTTCCAGGTAACTTTGTACCCTTCATTCTCAAAGAAGTATGCATACTTCCGTAAACTTGTCCCTTTTCTGAGTGCAGAGAAGAGCCTCTGCTAGGATTGCTAGCTTCCCTGTTTTTAATATTGAAGAAGCATGTGCGTTCTTGTTGGGATTGTCTTTTCAGTTTCAAATCTTGATATTTTAGTTCAAATTTACATAGCAAACTGTTTTAGTTGATTTCAGTAGCTAAAATAATTTTTCAATCGTATTGTGCGAGATAATATTTTTCTTGAAATGGAAATTGCTTTGCAAATGTAAACTGCAGAGTAGCACCATAAGAACTCCACGGTAGTATTTTTACAAAAATCTTGTGCTGCTGAAGATGTATCTGTAACTTACAAAAATCACCCAGATGTTGGCGGGAAAAAGAGGGAGAATAAAGCTAACAAGATCGCTAAAATTGTTGACAAATCACATCACAAAGTAGATAAAAATAAGATATTGAAGAAGTTTAAAGTATCTTTGTTACCTGAGATTTGGACTTGGAAAGTATGTTTGACTAATTTTTTTTCTTTTGCAGTGATATTTTTTCTAATCTAATGAATCTTTAACTTCTAAAGTGTATAATTAATATTTAATAGTTTAGGTTTCTTCCCCTAAATGGCACATGTGAATTAAATCGCAGACATGCTTAAAAAGAGGGAGGAAATGAGAACAATACAAATATAAGAATATCATAAATGTACTTATTGCAAGGCATTTTCTGAATGTCCCAGGTTTATGTGAAAAAATGTTGTAAAAGGTCTTGCATAACTTTTATCATATAAGATTGGCTATTATGCCCTCTTTGGAGAAATGGCATTTTTTGGGCCATTAGAAGGATTTGTAGGCAAACCAATCTCAACAAAGAAAAGGATACGTAGGCAACTAAATTGAACAAAGGGAGTACAAGTAGAACTTATCAACAAAATAATTTTTTTTTTTGAGTTGTTAGTTCAAACTCTCATTTTATTCTTACTTCATGGCAATATAATAATTATGAAATGTTGGAAATCTGGAAAATAATAATTTCTGCTGTTCAGAACTACAACAAAATAGAGCATGTGAACTGAAAAGCATACGGATGGGATATGAAATAATTCCTAATTACAAATCATTAAATAGATGTTTCTTTAAAGAAAGCTAAATGGCTTTTAGGTGATACTATTCCAATGCAAAATTGGCAGGTGGTGTCATGACCCACGATGGATGAGAGATCTAATCTCCGTGTATATAGAAACAATAATCTATTATAGTTGTTAAATCTTATAATTATCATGTTAAAGAAGGCAACTTTTTTTAAACTATAAAGAAGGCAAATTACTTTGAAACTATAAAGAAAACTTTTACACTGTTGTAGACGTGATTTCCTGTTTCATATGAATTGATTCAACTTGAATTGGACGGTTGATATCTGTGGTGAATTAGTCCTAATTTTGATTTCATGATGTAGGCGAAGATCGTGGCATTTTAGAGATGTACAAGAGATATTTTTAAGTGTACTTGAAGTCTTAGAGAGTCTTATGTGGTAAACTAGTTTAGCTTAATAAAAAGCTAATATTCCAATGTGGGAGCCAATCAAGAAATTTTAGATTTACAACTTTGAATGCTACATTAGAAACATCATTCCAACTAACAATCCAATCATGTGACTATGAGTGTATCATAGTCAACAATGTCAATCAATCAGAAAATATTCAATATTTTGTTTTATCTTGAGCTATGTGCATAACAGCTGTATCATGTACGAATGTGTGTAGATGTACAATTGTAGGTATAATATCATCCTTATCAAGAAAACCAAACATGTAGGTGTATATCATGCTTCTATGTTGAAATTTTCTGATTGGCAGTTGCTGTATTCTAATGATAGGGAATGAAGCTTCTTCCGACTGGTAGGAAGAGTTCACTAGCAATATTCTTGTATTCATCCATTGTGAGTATCTTTGCTAGTATGAGTATACTATTAACAGTTATTCTTTGAGTCATTCTTTTCAAATTTTGTTATTAAGAGTTGCCATTGTTTTGCATTCAGGTCGGTGTAGGATCTTTCATTCTAAGCTATGTGCCACAATTGTTGCGTTCAATACTGCGCGAGATTGGTGTTGGTGAAGACATGTACAACCCTGTATGTAAGTTGTTATTGGTTTTATTAGTTGCCTTATTGTTTGAACTTAGGGTTCATCCATTCATTTCATTTAATATGGGTTCCTGTTAGGAAAAACCTTTTGCTGAGGGTTTCTCATGGCAGTAAAATCTACCTCATATAACTTTATTTTGAGTGCCTTTATAAGTTAAATGTCAAAATTTAATGGCTGAAAAGCATATGCTGCTAACTCCTGCTGTTATTTCACGATAAGACGACTGAACTTTCATAAGTTCAATCTGATTGGTTTCTGCACTGAGCATTCCACTTACCAGGGAATTTACGATGACACGGACCGTCTTTTGTTGCAGCTGGCAATATTTCTGCTGCTTTTCCTTGTGATTGCTGGTGCTTGGTTGGGGTTTTGGGTTGTTCACAAACTCGTACTTGCAGAAGATGGATCAATTGACACCGGAGTATCTCAATTTGTTGCTTGGTCCATTCGATTTCTCGCTTCTGCGTTGATTCTTCAGGTTTCCATTTATATGATAATACTACGAATCCGTTTAATCCTCCAAAGTTCTCACACTTTTTGTTAGTCTATATCCCTTAACAGAGTTCAATTGGGCACTGACGTAACTTCATTTGTTTGTCAGAGTTCTGTGGATCCTTTATTGTGTGCCGAGGCATGGATATGTGGAGTTCTGATCTCATCAATCTTGAGGAGATTATGCCGTCCCAAAAATGTTCTGCGCTTTTTCAAGTGAGTGCCTTTTTCTAAAAAATAAAATAAAATCTTTTACCATCCTTTCTCCCCATTTTCTGATTGATGCTTACGTAGTCTGGTTGCTTTATTCTATTGTTATGTATATGGGTGGATGACTTCCGCTTTGGAGTCACTTTGTATTTTCACACTCTGGTTTTCATGCAAAGCAGGAATTTATCACAAATAGACACGAGTTATCTCTGGGAATCTCAGGATTCATACACATCACCGATAAAAGGGCCATATGATTCCAGGACGTTCAAGACAAATCTAAATGACACAATCAGCCCAGGTTAGCCTAAACTAATTATTAGTAAGATGAAATGAAGAAGTATTAGGTGGAGTTTCTCTGATGTGTATTTTTCCTGCAGGTTTTCCTCTCAAGCCAGGAAGCTTAGAAAAAGATACATTCTATTCTACTTTCCATAACACTCCTGAACGGAAGAAGCTTTCAAAGGATGAGTGGAACAAGATAACTAAAGACACCACAAAGAAGGCTATGGAAGAGCTTGTTTCTTCCCCAGATTTTAGCAAATGGGCCGTTGCTCACGCAGATAGGATTACTCTTGCTCCAAAGAAAGAGACAACTGCTAGGCAGAGAAGGTGGTACCAATGGCTATGACTTTTAAAATGTGATTCTAGTGGGTGGAGAGCTTAGGTGTCCAGAATTGTTGTAACGTGTTCCGCGTTTTTCACTTAGGTAGTGATCCTTTTTTTAGTGAAGTATATATTATGGTGTAATTCTCAACACGAAAAAAGTACTATGTAATATGTATTATGGTGTGATTACATTCTTATTAGTCTGAGCTAGTGTAACCTTATTGACTTTTACAGGCACTGAAACTGACTACTTCAAGCACCGTGCATTAATGTTTGCTTAATGTAAAATAATCAGCGAGTAACTATTGTTTTATATGACATGGTGTCCTTGGTGATTATTCTACAGTTTGGTTAAATTTTCACCACTCTCTTTTATTTAACTTCACCTATGTTATCTAGGCACAATGCTTAAAGAAACTTATTAGAGATGTATTTTTTATACTAACTTCATTAATGAGAATCATTTGCACAAATACCTCCATTTTAGAGTGGTCTTTAATTTTCTCAAATTCATAATTTTTAATTTTGCCTCTACTGTTTATTTTAAAAAAAATTGTGTGTCAAAATATAATCAACTAAAATTGAATTCCGCTGGACAATTAATTTTGCAAAACAAAATTTTAGAGAATGTCTGCCTTGAGGCACAAGTCATA
The DNA here is from genome assembly GCA_035578085.1 of Solanum pinnatisectum. Classification (NCBI taxonomy): domain Eukaryota; kingdom Viridiplantae; phylum Streptophyta; class Magnoliopsida; order Solanales; family Solanaceae; genus Solanum; species Solanum pinnatisectum. The sequence goes on from CM069077.1 coordinate 19,126,349, forward strand.
TAGCGAAGACTTCAAAGAACTTTGCTTGCTTTAACGCGATCGAAATTATGTCTTGTGGCACTAAATTCATGCTTTGGAGAATAGTTTTTTCCCACTGAACTAATCTTTTGTGGAATAACTTGTGTTACTGTAACTTATGTTTGGGAGCCTAATTTGTGTCACTGAACTTATGTCTTGCGATTTTTTTTTTTCGCTGTCAAAGGCATTTTGACATTTTTTATTACTTAAAGTACTGAAATGACGAAAATTAGAGACCACAAATTTAAGAGACTAAAATGAAAGACCATCTCGAAATTGGGACAATCCATGCAAAATTTTTGTATTAATGATGTTTTGAAACTCTAAATTTGACTATTACTCCCTCTAGTTTATAATACTATGAGGGGTATGACACCCTTGAGAAAAATATTTAAGGACATAAATCAAAAATTACTTTCCACTATTACTCTTTTGATTATTTTCAAATTAGCTTCCTAAAAAATGTAAAATAATTAAGATTCTCATTAAATGATGGTTAAATATGAAAAAAAAAAAGGTCTCAATAACTTTCTTAAACTTTGAATAATTCACTTAATTCAAACTATGAAAAAAAACACTCAACAAATTCGCTTAATATGAACTAGTAAAAATACTATTTTGTGTAGCTATTTAATACTAAACATAACATGTAGAAAAAGTAATAAAACTCTCTTGATTTGCTAAAAAGAACAAATAAAAAAATTATTTTTAAAATAAGGAACAAGTAAAATGAATTGGAAGAAGTAATCTAATTTCTCAAATATTTCTATAAAACTAACAAAAAAAAAAAACTTGTATTCCCGTTAAAACTTTTATAGTTATTCCATTTTATATTAGTTGATCCATTAGGACCCCCATATTAATTTGTCGTAATTTTTAAGATGAATTTTACTATAAATATGTTTTATTAAATTAATATGATATTTTAAAATTCTAAATTTGACTCCAACTACTTTATATAATTATTTAATATTAAAAATAATATAAAAACAATTTTTTTTTTCTAAAACACTCTTAATTAGCTAAAATGATCAGATAAAAAGAGAAAAAAATATATAGGTCATTGATTTATTTTCTGTTAATTAGAAATTTTACTCCGCTATATTGGCGACGTCCAAAGTCCAAACCCGATCTCTCCAAAGTCCAAACCCTTATAATTTTTTTTTTTTTAATAAATCACATTTTATTAAATAAGAGCCAAAGCTTAGTCTATACAAAAAGCTAAAATGAAAATTGACCTCATCCATAAATGGACCGATCCAAATAAAATAATGAAACAAGATTCCAAATCTACAATTAGTTGCTCTTTGTCTAGTTTCCAAAAATCTCCAAACCCTTTCTCTCTTTACCCGCCTCTTCAATATTTGGTATGCCTCTTCACTGTCTCCTCTGTCTTCTTCCATCTTTGAGCTGCTGATTCATTTTTCTTTTCAGGTGGCTATTGGAAATCCAAGGGACCGCAGATGTTCTTCATTTCTGTCCGGATATGACTCCGCTTGCTTGACGATTTTTCCGGTATTACCTCCGATCAGCTTCTCTGATGACCCAAACACATCTAATTCTACTTTGACTTTGTACCTGTGTGAAGTATTCTGCTATAAAATTACTGTACTTTCTGATTCCTCGCATAAATGTTGAATTGTTGTTATGACTGTTGTTGAGGTGATTGCTTAGTTGTTCCTTCTCTACTATATCACTGTGTGCTGATTTTGCGAGTTTTTATCCTTATGTTTGGTATCTGCGATTTATCCATGTTTAGATGCTTCCTTGTTATGCTTGGTAGCTCCTAAAATAGATAATAGCACTTAGTTTCTTGAGACTCCACTACTTCATTGACCAATGAATCTGCCACGCAATTCCCTTCTCTGAAAATATGAGTGATTGATGCATTTATACTTCGTATCACCCTTCTAATCTCCTCTATTCTTTCTAGCAATTCCCACGGTATCTTCCACTGATTATCCACCATTTTTTTGAGAACTAAAGAGTCAGTTTCGATTATAGGCTCTTTTAGATCCTTCTCGACAGACTAAATCGCTTCTAGCAGAGCAAGGGCCTCTGCTTCCATGTTTGTTGCTATTCCTATTCCTTTTGCCCTTGCATATAAGGTCTCCTTCCTCGTCCCTCACTACAAAACTTATAGAACTAGCACTGATTTCCTCTTGCTTTGCCCATCTGTGTTGCATTTAACTTTGTTTCTTCCAGGTTTCTTCCATTGAACATAATGGTGATGTATTTTAGGTTTATACCCCTTCAGCTTTGTGATGATTTGAGGCCATGTTTCCTTTCTGATATGTATTCAAGGATATTTCAACTTTATGAGTTTCCTCACCTCTTCTTGCACTTGCATCACCATTTCATTGTATGTGGTGGTTCCTCCATGCTTCAAGTTATTCCTTCTTTTCCATAGTGTCCACATTATAATTGTTGGCATTGCTCTCATCACCACCTTGAGTTTGGAATTATCACTATGCTTCCACCAATTTATTATTAGTTGTTGTAAATGCACGCTCTCCATTTGTATACCTGCAAAATTAGAAAACTGCCTCCATAGCCTATTGGCTATGGGGGCTGTTAGAAAAACATGTGTCATTGTCTCCTCTTCTGTTTCAGAACAACACCAACATCTAGACACTATCTGAATTTTCATCCTCTTCAGATTGTCATCAGTTGCAATTCTTCTTTTCCAGAGTCTCCATAAGAAAAAATTCATCTTAAAAGGCACCTCTTTAGTCCATATCAGTTGATAATCTGCCTTTCTTTCTTGTTTATGTCTCATTAGTTCCCAAGCTGATTTAACTGTGAAAATGCCTTGAGTACTCCCCATCCACCATGCTACATCATTGATATATTCCTCCAATGGAGGTTTAATGGACTCCATGATATAATCAGTCAACTCTTCTGATATCTTATTAAGAAGTTTCTCCCTATCCCAAGCCCCTTGTTGAGTGAAATATTTGACCTCTATTTCCTCTTCCATTGCATTGTTCTCCTCCACATACCATAGTGCCCCTTGTTTAGTCCAATTATCAAACCAAAAGCTTGAGTTGCCTGCTTTTATTTGCCACCGGATGTTATGTTCTACCTCTTCTCTAATTGTGATCATTTTTCTCCAAACATGAGAAGCACCTTGCCCTCTAGCCATTGTAGGATGCATTTTCTTACAATACTTGTTCCACATGAATGATGCCCATAAAGATGATGTAGCAGTTCTGAAATTCCACCAAAGCTTTGCAAAAAAAGCTTTTGAGACATCATGTAATGACCTGAAGCCTAGTCCTCCCTCCACTTTTGGATAACACATCTTATCCCATGCCACCCAGTGCTTATTCCTAGCTCCTGTTGAATTACTCCAAAAGAACTTTGCAAATAACTTATGCAACTGGTCTATTATGCGTTTAGAAGGGTTCATAGCAGCTAGCAAATAGACTGGTATTGACTGTAAAACATGAGCAATTAGAATATACCTTCCTCCAATTGACTGTTTGTAACTTTCTTCAACAAGTTCTCAAAATGACCTTTATTCTTTCTTCCATAAAAAATTGGACAACCCAAATATGTGAATGGGAAAGATCCTTGCTTGATGCCTGTTATCCTCTTTACCAGATTACACACTCTGTTAGGCACTTGTTCATGTAAATATATCATGCTCTTGTCCAAGTTAATCATTTGCCCTGACACCTTTTCAGACCCTCTAAGAATGTTGATCATTTTCCTCATAGATGCAGTTTGTCCTGAGCAAAATAGGATGGTATCATCTGCATATGATAGATGATTTATTGCTAGGCTCCATTTAGGCATTCCATATCCTATATAATCAGGATCTTCAAACAGACTGTTTAAACCCCTTGACAAAACCTCTGCTGCAATTATGAAAAGTGTAGGTGATAAGGGGTCTCCTTGCTTTAGTCCTCTAGTAGATTGAAAGAAACCAAAAGACTGTCCATTCATCAATATTGAGTACCAGTTATTGCTAATGAGCCTCACTATCATGTCTATGATTCTTTCTGCTAAACCAAAGCTTCTCATTACTCTCACCAAACATTTCCATGAAACCCTGTCATAGGCCTTAGCCATATCCAACTTCACCACAACATTATGATATTTGTTTCATCTGTTGATGTCTCTAATTATCTCCTGTGCCAACAGTACATTCTCAGTAATGTTTTTTTAGTGAAGTATGTATTATGGTGTAATTCTCAACACGAAAAAAGTACTATGTAATATGTATTATGGTGTGATTACATTCTTATTAGTCTGAGCTAGTGTAACCTTATTGACTTTTACAGGCACTGAAACTGACTACTTCAAGCACCGTGCATTAATGTTTGCTTAATGTATAATAATCAGCGAGTAACTATTGTTTTATATGACATGGTGTCCTTGGTGATTATTCTACAGTTTGGTTAAATTTTCACCACTCTCTTTTATTTAACTTCACCTATGTTATCTAGGCACAATGCTTAAAGAAACTTATTAGAGATGTATTTTTTATACTAACTTCATTAATGAGAATCATTTGCACAAATACCTCCATTTTAGAGTGGTCTTTAATTTTCTCAAATTCATAATTTTTAATTTTGCCTCTACTGTTTATTTTTTAAAAAATTGTGTCAAAATATAATCAAATAAAATCGAATTCCGCTGGACAATTAATTTTGCAAAACAAAACTTTAGAGAATGTCTGCCTTGAGGCACAAGTCATGTAGCGAAGACTTCAAAGAACTTTGCTTGCTTTAACGCGATCGAAATTATGTCTTGTGGCACTAAATTCATGCTTTGGAGAATAGTTTTTCCCACTGAACTAATGTTTTGTGGAATAACTTGTGTTACTGTAACTTATGTTTGGGAGCCTAATATGTGTCACTGAACTTATGTCTTGAGATTTATTTTTTTTCGTTGTCAAAGGCATTTTGACATTTTTATTACTTAAAGTACTGATCTCTCCAAAGTCCAAACCCTAATAATTTATTTATTTTCTGAAAAAGAAGAAAAAGTTCGTCGTCGTGAAGCCTCACTCCTCCGACGGCACGAATTGACTGATTGAACTCCCACTTTGAAAACATATGTTTTTCTTCTTCTTTTTTCCTATTTCCGATTCTACAGAGGTACAATTTTTCTCTCCACTCATCTCTGTACTTACTATCCATTTTTTGCTGTTGAATAAATTCAGTTCAGAAAAATTCAAGCTCATTGTCCTTTGAGAGAAGATAATGGAGAAAACTCCATCTGCTTGTGCTATGCAATGGAACATAGAACTTGAAAGAGACCTCCGTTCTAAAAAACCTGGTAAGTAACAGTTTCTTTGTATGCTTGTTACCTATTCTATTGTAATGTATTTTGTTGTTAGTTTGGATTTAATATTTGTTTTCATTGTTACTTAAATTTGATCTTATCAGATTGTTAAATTCATCTTAAGTAGCTACTAAGGGCTCGTTTGGTGTGAGGGATTAAAAATAATAGTGATGGGATAAGGAAATAACAATGGAATAAAAAAAATTATGTTGTTTGGTTGCCGTGTTTGGGATAACTTATCCCACCATTTATATCATAGTGATGGGATAAGTTATCCCATATACATGGTGGGATAAGCTAACCCCAGGATAACTTATCCTGGATAACTTGTTTCCAACCAAACGACCCCTAAAAGTCTCATTTTACTTAATGTGATCACATCATTACTTTTTTTTTCTTCTCATTTTATTTTTGCTTATCATTCAAATAATCTTATTTTATGATAAGTTTTTTTTTTCTTTTTGATAATAGTTCTACCTCGTATCCTTATTTGTCTTGTAGATTTTTCCTTTAAATTGCTGATGTGTGGCACTATGGTAACGACGGAAATGATACAATCTGTGCAAATGTTATATATATCAAACTAATAAAATACAACACAGTACGATGCATTATGAAATGATATGTAGCAACCATCTAAACTAAGTGTTATAATGCTGCACTTTGTAATTTTGTCAATCAAACTAACTCCTTTTTATAAGACCTTTTTGTTCTTAAAATTTTCAATGATGATTCCAGTTTTATTGTCAATGTATCTTTAATGCTGTTATGAAGAATTATTGTTCTATTTAAACTATTTTATGATAGCTATTATCGTTTTTGACTGATACTTTTGTACTCTTTCCCATGATGGTTAGGTAAATCTATCGAAGCCATACTAGATATTGGGCCAAGACTTGAGTGGTGGAGTAGAGAGTCCAATCTTCATGCGGCTGAGTACAAAATATTTGGCTTAATTCCGGGGGAAGATAAGCTATTTGCAAATGCTATCCTTCTTAGGCTTGCAGATGCATTTAAGTCAGGAGACAAACATATGAAGATTTGTATAGTGAAGATTTTCTTGTCAGAGCTCAAGCAGAGGAGGCAGTTGAGGGGCCAGGGAAGAAAAGATGAGGGAATCCTTTCGAAGGATAAAGTAGATAGCTATAGAGAACTTTTGACTAGAATAAAGATAGTATTCGACTCTGGAAACATTGAAGAGAGAGCATTGGCTTTAGTTCTATTTGGTTGCTGGGCTCATATTGCAAAAGATAGTGCTGATGTTAGATACCTCATCCTTTCAAGCTTGTGGTCGATGCATATTCTGGAGGTAAGACCTGTCCATCTTAATGAGTACTATCTATTGTTTTGACATTATTAGTGTAACATTGCGTGTGTTTTCCCACTAAACAACTTTAAAAGTACATTTAAGGGCATTCTATGAGAGAATTTCTTCACAACAGATTATCCACTGCTTGTAAGATTCAGTATAGGGAAGCCGTTATGAAGGTATAGGAGTACACAAAGTTTAATCTGATGTTGCAACCTGTCCTTAACACATTTGGTTGGAAAATTTGCTTGCACTTAGAGCTTCCCGGTTCCCAACACACAATGTAGGGATGATCTGGAGCAAGGTGTGCTGAAGAGAATTACCTGTTGGGACGGAGCACTAGTGTTGTAAGATATGAATGATCAAAATTTCCTGCCATTTTACCGAAATAGGACTCCAAATAATTTCCAGATTTTGGCAGCTTACTATCCAGTCATAAATAAGCTCTCCATGTTTTTTTTTTTCATCATTAAGGAAGTGCTTGTAGGAATTTACACTTCGTGCAACGCACTAATCTAAACAATTGTATCATTTACAGCAATTACATATTGTTCCGTTTGCCTCTAACTTTTGACATGATTGATAATTGAAACAACCATTTTGCGTCTATCTACAGGCAAAGGCTTCTTTGTTTGCAGCTGGATGCATTTCTGAACTGGCAGACGATTTTGCTCATGTATTTTTGGAGATGCTTGGAGGTCTGTTGGTGTCATCTGAAACATCAAGGACAATAAGGTTAGCTGGAGGACGTGCTTTTGCTAAAATGTGGTGCCCAATTTTACTAGCAGATATAGCTCATAAGGTTCAGTATTTCTCTTTAATATGAGTTTCTGCCACCAAATACATTTAAATTTTCTTATTGCACCTGTGACTCATTACATGGACCCCCTATCCTTCTGTCCCTTTCCGCTCTATTCTAAAAGAGCTTGTTTTTTGAAAAAGCACTATTCAGAAACCATGTTGTAAATACTCATAGAGATGACAACATTATGCATAGTGAAATGCAATGTTTTTCTTTTTCATGCATGAAATGCAAGTTATCATCTCTTAACTAATTGTGACTATTGCTATAGTTTTTGTTACAACTTCCTTAAAATAAGATTTTAATGATACCAGGCGATTTGTATTGTCTGACAATTTGCTTACATGATGAAGAAGTGAGTTCAGATTTCTATTGCAGCACTAAAATTGACTTTTTCATATTGCAGACTGGTGTGAATCTTATCCTAGAATCTTCAGAAGAAGAATTCTCTTTGGTGATGCTAGTTTCACTTTCCAAAATTGCTTCTAAGTGGACACCTTTAATTCCTAGACAGGTATATTTTTACTCATTTTGTTTGATTTGCATCTTTTCTAATGTCAACCAATGTAGGAAGAGAAAGGCAAATAAATACAAAAATGATAAGGAAAATAAGAAAATAAATGGAGTCTAAGTTTTTGTCTCCGAGATGAAGGTAAAAGAACCGCACACTCTAGGTTGTGGCCTAGTGGTCAACCAAGTGGATTGAGTCCTCAAATCCAGCGAAGGCAAAAACACTAGGGGGTCGTTTGATAGCTGACTAGAGTTATGCAGATATTAGTAATACATGAATTAGTCATGACTGAGTTGGTCTGTGCAAACAAGCTGAATATATAATATTGAAATTAAGGATATCTATTGTACTTTATACCTGATTTTTTTGCATATTTATCTCTTGATTTTGGTTACAGGTGGAATTGCTTTCCTCATTTATGACTAAGGATAGAGGTTTGAGCCTGCAAGTTATAGCATTAAAATGTCTTCGTTTCATTTTAACCAAAGGAATGTATCACTTCCCGGCCAATTCAAATGTGACTCTAAAGTTGTTTGGCGTCATAAATCAGTTAGATTTTCCACCAGCTTTGCATTTTGATGCTCTAAGAGTTTTATGCAAGGTATTTCCTCTCGATTTGTCAAATTTGTGCTATTGTAATCATACTAGTACTGCTTATGTTCTCCTACTTTGCAGATACTTCCCCCCAACCTAGATACAATTCCATGCACAGAGATCCTCACTATTTTCTCCAAGTTCTTACAAATTGTTGAGTTCAAACTACAATCTCCAGTCATCTCAGAGAGGGTTTTTGCAATTCATGTATTAGCTTGTATTTTTGACAAGCTTTTGGGGATACTGAAAGATCGCAGTGGAATTGGCTCAATTGTTTCATCTCGTATGCTTACATTCACCTTCGATCGCATCTCCTACTAATTAAGTTAGTGGTTGATAATCCTCATCCGCATGAAGGAACGGAGCGGGAGGTAAATAGTTTACTTTTTATTTTAGTTGATTTGGTTGAAAGACATCAAGATCTCTCCGGTATTGTCTTTGGATAAGATCGTATAGTTATTGAACATCCGTCGGCATGCTTAAGAAATTACCAGATGTATGAATTGATCTCGAGGAGATCATCATATACAGAGCTTGACAAAGAAAACCATACATCAACCGCATCGTGAGTCTTGATTTATTTATCGGCATTCGATAACTTGCTTTGAAAAATTTGGATGTCTCCACCGGTGGTGCCTCCCAAGTCTTTAACGAATGGAGCATCCGGTTGAGCATGTGCACGGTCGCGACTTACTTCTGTTTACATCCACCTAATATATGACCTTTTATTGCACTTCCATGCTGCATATCGGTGTATGTGGTGGAGATAGGAAGATCTGGTTCTAATAGAAATTTTCCTCCATCTCGTTATAGTTCTCTCTTACATGATGGTTCCTGTCCCAGCATGAAATTCTCATTATTGATCGTGTGAAGCAAATTTTAGTTAAAAAGATTATTGGTTGTCTTATAATTTGGCAAAATACGCGGCATGTAATGGTGCGTAGTTAGTAGCTACTTACATATTTGGGAGCTAATACCTATGGTTCAATCGATATCTGTTGTTTTTGGTTAAAATCCTTATCCCATCTTTCGAATTAGAAAGGAAAGTTCGGTTGTTCGGGCTTACTCTTTCTGGAAATGCGGTGAGGAAATTATGGCCAGTGGTCACATTGAAAATGTTATTGGGGCCACCAACAAGCTTTGTTCTTTAGAGGAAGCTTTTGATGCCTCTGTTTCGTCTTGCTTTTAGTTTTGAGAGATGGTTTATTACTTTACGATCAAAGGTTGTTAGAAGCGTATGGCGGATGTACTAAAATTATTGAGCATGAATTTGCTTTCACAAGATGCCACCAAAAGTACTGAGAACAAATAGAGGCGAGGATTTTGGTTTAGCACTCGAATTCTTGAAAGGACTCATTTCATTGTTGCAATTGCTTGCCCATGCTTCTTGATTCATGAGGCTAGTAAAGGAATTTGATCTCTTAGCAACGTCATTCATTGTCATGGGCGGACAAGTATGAAGATAGTTTCGATCTTGGATTAAGTTGTTCCTTTAGCCTTTAGTCTTTGGATTAACATTACGTTTTGCGATTTCCATGGTAAATAAAATTGTAGTACTTATGGTCTTGAAACTACAGACGAGAAATTTCATACTCATTAGTTCATGACTTGTTAAGAAGACTTGGGTTCTGAGACTTAGAGACTAGCAAAAATCTGCGGCATCTTTTGGATTTCCATCAAAGCTCTGGAGCTGCTCCATGCAAGAATTTCGAAATGAAGTCTCTGACTGTGTTGAAGCAGAGATGTTGCTAAACTTTGTAAATCTTCCGTTCGAGATTTCTTAGTTTGCAAGCGATTCTTGTACACGAAAATAATGGTACATCCCGAATTCTCGTGATGTTTTGCGATTCTTTGTTCAATATTATTTTCTCGTGGATCTGATTCCTTTCAGGACTCCCAAACTTTTTTTCAATTAAGGTAATCAAGTTTCATTCATAGACTTGCAATCAACTAGAAGGAGCTATTATTGAATTTATTGAGATATTCTACTGCTTTGTTAGTCCATTTCATATTTCATATGGTAGCCAACTTATACTTTGATGTCATCGACCTTTTTGATCTGAAATTGTCTTGGTGGGAATATAAGTAGCGGATCATTTGAAACGATAGTGGATTTTTAGACAAAACAAGTTTTGAGATTGATTGATTCATTGGATTGGTTACAGAGTTGTACATTTTTATTGATATTAGAATTCGATAGTATTCTAATATTGAAGCTAATAAAGCGAGCCCTATTTCTTGAGCTTTTCATAACAAATGAAGATGGTAAAAGGATAGACGATATATCTGTCTTGTCGGGCTTTCGGCTCCTACAACTCTGTGTATTCGGCTAAGAAATATATCGCGGACCGGTTGTCTCAAGTGTCGAAGTTGTACTGCATCCTTCACTCAAGGACATCCTTTCAAGTATTCAGTGCAAACAGGGATAAGAAGGTATCAGAGTCCAGTTGTCAAGCTTGGAAAAACGATCACATGGTAGGCCTTAATGACAAGCTATTGCACTTCACAACAGGGACTACCGAGAGAGATGGATTACATGCTGTGGAAAATGCTGGAGGGACTTCGGATGTTGATAAATTTGTTTGTTTTGATCATAATGAGAAAGGGCAAGGATTTGCAACATGCTTGCTAAATGTTTATGCATTTCCTGTGGGTTCTTACCAAATCAAATGGCACAGCTGTTGTATAGACAACAATGGTGCTTACTGGAGCCTTATGCCCCTGAACACTAATCAGTTCTTCACTGTACAGGAATCTTCTAATAGTGGTCAGTCTGTTAGAGTGCCATAGACTGCAGTTATTTAGTTAGAGCTTGGATGATACTTCTATTATATAGAGCTCAAATGGTATTTCCATTATCAGAACAATTAATTTGAAGCTTCTTGGTGAATTGCCTAGAGTACCATGGACCAATCTGATTGTCAACAATAGTGCCAGATCCAAAGCCATGTTTACACTAAGGTTGATGCTGCAGGTGTGGCTATTAACTGCCACTGCTTGGTGGATGGTGGTGGATAAGACATGTGCTTGTGCCAGCAACATGAAGAAAACAGAGAACATCTTTTCGCTACATGTGTGTATTTACTCAGGGATTATGGAATAGAATCCTTTAATGGCTACAGGGACAACCTCTGGGATCACAAAGCTGGGGGCTACACTTCCAATGGATATTAGGGAATACTAAAGGGAATTTTAGAGCCGCACAAGCGTTTAAAATGATATATGCTAAATGTGTGCACAGTATCTGGAAACAAAGGAACCTCGGAGTTTGAAAACAAGCAGAAACTGGGACACTCTTGCCAAATAAATTTCTTATGTTTGTAATATTATAGCTCCTATTAGAATTAGAAGTAGACTCCTAACAGCTTGTTTTTTGTTCTTGTTAGGTAGTTAGTCTTTGTGTTGATATTTGATAGCTGCTTGTGTTAACTATGCTATGGCTCTTGTAAAGTCACTTTGGTAATCAAGGAAGTTGATAGTCACCAAAAAAAGTGGGTAATTTTGATAATTTGCGTATTAGTTCGTGGTACTACTTGACTTTTATTCGCACAGTCACAGCATAGTTGTGCAGCTCTTCTCCTCTTTCTTTCGATCCTTTTTTCAGGGTTCTCTTCAGTCTTCAACTAATTAGCTCCTCTTTCAAAGTTGGCCTAATCTTACCCTTCTCTTGATTTGTGTGCATGAATATGATACTCTTCAACCTCACATTTTATCTGAATTTTTAAACAGAATTCTGACTTGGAGATGATGGTTTTAATATTTCTAATGTTTGGGAGAAGTAACAGGTGAGGAAGGTTGAGCTATAATCCAATTGATCGAGTGATTTTATAAATATTTTATAGGGATTCTAAGTTGCGAATTTTATGATGGTTAAATATTTGATGCTATTTTTTTTTGGGGTTTTTTTCTGACCGATCAAAGGAATTTTAGGAAAGTTAGTTCTCTCTGTTTAAAGATATTTGTTTTCATAGAGAAAATATTCAATAACTTTGATTAACAAAAATGAAGAAAGTTGAAAATATTTCTTTGTTTGATGAAATTATATTTTTTTTAAATGATGCCAAGAGCTCCAAAAAGAAGAAGAAGAAAAAGGTTAAGAGTTCTTTTTATTTTTATTTAAGTACTCTTTCTCAATATTGTTAATAATATATTTTTATCGTATAATTTTATAATCATATACACAAATTCATACATAATAAAGTAAATATTAACTAAACAAAATTTAATATTTTATTAATTAAGTGTGCATGAATTGTGAATCAAACATTGCAATAGCACATACATTATTTATGCAAAAATTCGTGATTGAAATTATTTTTTGTTAGTACGGACTACGGCCGCGAAGTCGATACTATCGAGGACGGCTCGCAAATTTCACAGAATTTATTGTAAATCTCTTTTTCGTCCCTAGGGTTTCCAATTCATTCTCGTCCCTTAGGGTTTCAATTTCAACATCAATTAACAGGATAACAATGGCGTAAATTCTGTTCGCCGGCGAGTTACTTTTGTCACCGTCACAAACTCTGCGCCGGCACTTTCTTCCGGTATGATACAAACAGAACTATCCAGGCGATTTATGCTCTCTAGAAACTTCGATTCCTTTTCTCATGTTATTGATCTAACTTTAAGCTTGAGAAAACATATTTTTTCCGTGCATATATAAGTGTTTGGACTGATTTTTTTTGACACTTTAACCAAATCCGCTAATGAATCTGACTTCTCCTTGTGAATTAGCTGAAAGCAGTCTCAATTGGGTTTATTTGTGCTTTATAACAATTGACAAAATTTTATGAGGAGCAAAATTGAAATTAACAAGATCTCGTAGGTCTGGAGATGATCACATTCTTTTTTTCTTGTTTTCTGATACTGGTAATGTTGTATTCCTCAGCATCAAGGATATGCTGGAGAATAAGGAAGAAACTACTTAAAGAGAGCCTCACAGATCTACAAGCTCTTGTTCCTCTGCAACTGTTTCTTTACACCAAAACACCAAAAAGAAAAAGAGATATAATACAATTCCATTTTACTCTATGAATGGAATTGGACCTATCTTCAAAAATCTGCTATTTCTCTCTCCACACAGTCCACCAGATGCAACGTTAATGATTTTCCACCGTCTCTTGTGGCTCTTGCGTCGACCTCTTCTAATCCAGCAACTCAGCAGATCTGCATTATGCTCAGGCACAGTCCATTTTGTGTCTGTGAGAGTAAAAAATAAATTCCATAGTTGTGCAGTGAATATACGGTGCAAGAAAAGATGACTATATGATCTGTTTCCCCACAAAGTTGACATCTGGATACTATAATCCTCCTATTTTTCTTCAAAACCTCTAGCAACCATGTGAAACATTTTACTTTAGTTGGTGCTATGTTTTTCCCGACATTGTTCCATAAACCTTGTTATCTCACATTCTTTTAGTATTCGAAGCATGTTGAATGGAATTCAGAATTGTTCTTAAGTTCTAAATGAGGGATCAATAAAGTTTTAAGGAACTGTGCTCTGAATACTCTACTTCAATTTGCTGCTTCTAAACTAAGAAAGGATGCCTTTGTTATGCTACGAATCTATAGAAGACTGTCATGAAATTGAGTCCTAATTATCCATACTTAAGCATAAAGTATGACTGCAAGTGCCTTAAAGCTGACGTTCCACTGGTAAACAGCCAGCAGGACAAGGAAACACGTGTTTTGCTTTCCAATCCGAGGTGGCACACTAAAATTTATTCTAGTCAAATTTGATAAATTGTGTTTCTTCATTCAACTTGTTTGTTTGACTCTGTGCTGCAAATGTGATGTTTCTATTTGTTTTTTTCAACTGTAAATGTGCTTCACTATGCTCTTTCTCAAAAAAAATGTGCTTCACTATGCATAAACTGGCATTTAAGATCCTGGCTACATGAGCATATGCCACTGTCAAGGTACAAATTTGCTTTCCCAACCTTTATTCAAACAATTCCGGGTGGTCCTTCCACCACTTGCAATATAGATAGTGTACATGTTGGTGACCATATTACAGCTTCTCATACCTTGTCAGTTAAGTGTTATCTTAAATAGTTGTCAGCCAAGTTTTGTTATGTCAGTTTCAAGTAATTCTTCTTTTGATCAGTCATATTGTTGAATATTCTTTTGAGGATCAAAAAAGGAGGTGGCGACTACTGGTTGGACTTTTTTTCACTTTTCTTTTTTCTGTACACCTTTGAGCATATCACTGATGGTGTTGGTGTGCCTGACTCAGTTTTCAGTAGTTGTCAGTATAGCGTAAAAGTGCTATCCTTCCAGCCTGGAACAGTGCCAAAAAGTTTAATTTGAGGTTTACCAATTCAAGCTTTTACAAAATTTTCAGTAAAGTGTCTATTACATCTTCCTTGGGAAAAAAGTTTTGACTGTAAAAGAAGTTCTCTTTCTCGAAAAGATGACTTTTGACTTTGTGCGTGTACTCAAAGGCTTATTTCACCTACTCTTTTTGTTGGTATTTGATTGTTTGTTTGGACTGATGATAAAGACACAACTGTGTTGGTGCGATTTCACGCTATCCGGGTTTTCTTTTTGTATGATGCTCTATTTTAGAAGAAAAAGTTAGGTAGAACAAATACATCATATTTTGTAGTTTTAAAGTGTGGTTTCCTTGAGATGGGTTTGGCCTTAAAGGTTCTTTGAATAATTTATGCAATGGCATTGTTACTTTCTTTTTTCACAACTTAGCCTTTTATTTTCTGAATAGTGAAGACGCTTCTGTAGATAGGAGAGCTCAACTTCTGTATTCAGTGCTAGAAAGTTGTCAACCTATTAATGGGTGCACCAAAGCAGAAGTGGACATCAGAAGAAGAAGCTGCCCTTAAAGCTGGTGTAGCGAAGTATGGCGTTGGCAAATGGAGCACCATTCTTAAAGATCCAGAGTTTGCTGCTGTGTTGCGCTCTCGCTCAAATGTGGACTTGAAGGTAGTAGACATAACAACATTATCAAATCTTGTCTTCTCATTCTGTTGGAAGCTTGTTTAGCCAGTTGGAGTATGTCATATATTCACATAGTAACAGTATTGATGCATTGCTACAATGTCACTTCTGTCTGGTTTTGCTTTTTCTTTTTCCCATCGTTTTCTGGCTTGCTTTGGTTAGTAAAAGTTGCCTTGATGGGCTTAGTTTTGCCTGGACAGGATAAATGGAGGAATCTACATGTCATGGCAAGTGGTTGGGGATCTCGGCATCGAGGGAAGATCGTGTCTAAAAGTGTTCAGCCTACACCGAAGCACGATGACAACACCTTGGTTAG
Organism: Solanum pinnatisectum; assembly: GCA_035578085.1. Classification (NCBI taxonomy): domain Eukaryota; kingdom Viridiplantae; phylum Streptophyta; class Magnoliopsida; order Solanales; family Solanaceae; genus Solanum; species Solanum pinnatisectum. Next base: position 19,142,148 of record CM069077.1, read on the forward strand.
CTGTGTGGGTGAGAATGATACAGAAATTCTTGATGTTAAACCTCTTGCATCGACTGGTGATGTACTGAAGGATGTTGGCTCAAAAAAACCACTTTCAAGGTTATTAAGCTACCGATCACTTAGATCTTCCTTATTCAAATCTTGGATTCTGTACGACTAGTCTTGAATGTTGTGCTAGGAGAGCGCTTGAAGAAAAATACTACTTTATTTATTGACTTATATGAATCTGAAATCACTTTTTAAGAAAATAGCGTACTCCATAAGATATCTAACAATTCTTTTTTGAGATGGTGAAGTACTCAAACCCTGTTAGAAATAAATAAACAATCAAAGCATATTTTGAGATACAACTTTTCATGCATTTAATGATTAATACTCCCTCCATTTCAATTTATTTGTCTTACTTTCCTTCTTAGTCTCTTTTTAAAAGAAGCCACTTTCTATATTTAGTAACTCCCTACATGGCATATTTAAGACCACAAGATTCAAAAGGAACTTTTGGTACTTACATAACTTTAGTAAGACCACAAAATTCAAAAGTCTTCTTGATATCATGAACTCCGTCCCGAGTCAACTAGGACAAACAACGTGAAACATAGAGTAATATTTTTCATCAAAAGGATAATTGTAAGTTATCTAGTATAATTTTTTTTTTTTTTTTTGAACTTGGTAACTTAAGTTATCTAATATAATATTTACCCACCTTTAGTTAAGGAACTTAATGTAAACCATTTAGTTCTGGAAGTCAGTTGGCTCTGTTATAGAAAAGGTTTAGTGGCCAACTTGGTATTTTCTTATTATTGATACTTGTAGTCCTTGAATAGATGTTGTGACCATCTATGTAATATAGCTTCTTGAAAAATGATTTATTTATATCTTTTGGTCTGAGTTCAAAATTGAAATAACAAGTTTGGAATTCAAGTAATTTAGTTCTACAATTGCCTCTTTTTTCCCTTCTCAAAAATACTCACCGACTTTACAATGCATCAAACTTATGTTGTTTGTTCATTGGTTATAGATTAGATGATCTTATACTGGAGTCAATAGCCAAATTGAAGGAATCACGTGGATCTAGTCGGAATGCAATTTCTTCTTACATAGAGGTACTATTTTCCTATTTTGAGCATATTTGATATAAGTGAGTCTGAGAAAGTGATTTTTTTTTTCTTGAAGATTTAGTTAATTTTATATTGCTATTAGTATTAGAATGTTCCACATTAGTTGAGGGAACAGATTGTTGTCTTCTTAAATGGGTTTTGTGTAATTCTCACCAGATGAGCTAGTTTTGAGGTTCCAACGGTCATCCATTTCTATTTTTGGTGTATCCATGCTGGATTCCCATGTTATGTTGTACGCACTCCATATGTCTAGTATTTGGCGTATGCCAGCGGTGGGGAGAGGGAGGGCGTTGCTAGGATGTCCCAAATTGGGTGAGGGGATGATTTATTTTCTCCTTATACGATTTTAGACAAGCCCTACTTAATTTGCTTTTTGTCGAGTTAGGTCCAGGTCTATTTTCTTGACATGTTTTGGTTTACCGAAGTATCATACCAATCACTATTGGAGTCACCTTCTGCTTAATCTATGTTTTCAATTTTTGATGAAAAAACTAAGTGTATATGCTCTTAAGTTCTGCCTAGTTAAGCATTTTCAAGACATTTGTATTAATTTTGTTTTTTTCTTCTAACGAAAATCTGCTGCCTCGTACACAAGAAGGAGAAGCAGACCCTTACCATGTCCTTTTCAAAGAACTCTAAAAGATGTTGAGGTATTATGAGTCAAGCAGTAAACAAGTTTAAATTGTTCCTTGATTTTTCAAGAAAACAAAAAGAATAAATATAAGTTGCCTTTCTGCCTTGTTTGAGCAAGTCCTGTAATATATGTTAACAATTTGCTATAAGTTAAACATGCATGTCCTGTCTGTATCTTAGTTGCTGATTTTACACGGGAGCCAAGACTTGCTATGAGCTAAACATGCCTGTGCTGTTTGTATCTTAGTAGCTGATAGTTATGCTAAAATTTATGTAACATGGCTTTTCTTTAGTTGGCAATGCCTTTTGATCTTCATTGCACAAACCTGAGCACCCGAGAACTATGTAAGAAGTATCAAACAGAAGAGGAAAAAGGTGGGAACTGGTAAAATGTACTATGGAAAGGTTATGTGCCAACTGGAAACTGGCCCAACTTGGTCATTGGGATGGCCAAAGGTCGCAGGGAATTGGTAGTGGTAATTGTTCTTCCCTGTGTGTTGTGTTCTAGTCAAATTTCTCATCGTACACTGGGACTCTTTTGTGTTTTCAACATAGACTAATGTAAGTGAGATGCCTATGCTTCTTTTTGAGAGGTTTAGATGGGATTTTCTTATAAAGGTTGAAGTTACTCACTGGGCAAGGTTTCTTTAGTTTTAACTGCAGTTTATACTAATTTTTATCCAAAAAAAAGTTCGCTTTATCCTTATTTATTCTACTCTTTATTTTTAACTTAGATCATACTAGTGTATGGACCTTGTAATTGCTGGCATATTCTTTAGATGCCTATAACTCAACAATTTCTTTTGTTTTGTTTAAAGGAGCGGTATGTGGCACCTCTAAACTTTGAAAGACTGTTGGCAGCAAATTTGAAGGTGTTGACTGAAAAAGGAAGACTGATAAAGGTAATTAACCTGGGAACTGGTATAAAATGATGCAGAAATCCTCTACCCCTTCTTTATGTTCAACGAGGATGCATTTGCTGCATGTTAAGACATGCAATGCCTATTCCATGGTAATGTAGCATTAACATCAGCAGATCATGTTTAATGATTACTGAGGAGAATTAAGATAAACTGTGTCATAGATTGAATTCTCCTTGTGTTTTTTTTTTCTTGTCAATATTTGGTTCGTTTCTATTGCTATGTTGAATTGGAGTTGGTGGATGTCAGATTATCATGCCCCAAAGACGTAAGTTTCGTCACACTCTACAAAACTCTAACTAAAAGGTGGCAGTGTCTGTCGATAATACCATGAAGAATATTGGTAAGAATCAATTTTACTTAAGGAAGCAATGTTGTAACTTTTCAAGAATGGAAGGCTTCTAATTGACACTAAGCTCCATTTGTAGTATCACATCATGCCTAAGTGAGGAAGATATAAAGCAATGAGAGAATGAAAGGTCTGAATTCATTCTTTTTGGTTTGCCATCGTTCAGTAATGGACCCTCTCCTGAATCATAATGTGTATTCTTGAATTTAAGAAAATGAAAGCTCATACTGTGGTGTTGTGGCTACTTTGGTTAGAGTTTTGAATTTTGTTAAAGAATGCTCAAAAATTTCAATGCATAGATGTTGGTTGCGGAGTGAAATTCTTCAGTTGATTTGGAACTGCCACCATTTAATGCATGAATTTAACTTTAGTATTGTTCAGTTCTTTTATATTCATTGTTAGATAATTAGACAAACACGGTGATATGGGTAAATGATCAAATTTCCATTTTTCCTTTCGGAGAATTTTTAAAAAATTACTATTATGTGGACAGTGGACAGCCCCAATTATAGATATACTTGTCTGTTCCATAACCTGGATCTTGATACCTCCATCCACATTGATAGGTAAAGCATCACTACAGGATTGCACCGAGTAGAGCATCATCTGATGGCAAGGGAGGCCCTTTCTCTTCGCCTATGGGCGGAAAGCTTGATTCCACTATGGTAGAAAAGAATGAAACTAGATTACTGACTAAAGCACAGATTGATGCGGACTTAGAGCAAATGAAGAGCATGAGTGCAGAGGAGGCTGCTGCAGCCGCTGCTCAAGCAGTTGCAGAGGCTGAAGTTGCCATTGCTGATGCAGAACGGGCAGCAAGGATTGCAGAGGAGTTTGAAGCAGAGGCAGAGGCAGCACAGTGCTTTGCTGAAGTAGCATCGAAGGCACTACAGCATCAGACTATCCTTGTCTGGTAAGCTAACCTTTTAAGAGTCAACTTATCGTGGTGATTGTTGAAAAACTTCTTCTAACACCACAATGAGCCCATTAATTCTCTAAAACATTGTATTATCAGGTGATGTTATGCTGGTTATTCTCCAACTGCTAAAATATCATTGACAGAGAAAAAGTTTTAAATTGTCAGAAATGTTAGAATTCAAGTCTGAGGATATATTAAGCATTAATAAAAATATTTCATTTTGTTAAATATTTGGTGCAAAATGCCACACATATCATACGTAACTTATGCCCCTTCTTAAAAACTCTTATGTTGCTTTCAACAATTTTCATTGTAATGTTTTTTCACAATTGAGAGTCTTGCTTCTCTAGGAAGTAGGAACTATAAGTTTTAAAGACAGTCTACCTAATATGAATTAATGACAGTGTGACACCTGTCTTTTCTAGAGCAGCTAATGCCATAAGCATTAGAAGAATTGCCACATGTTAGAGATAAAATGAAATTTCAGTAACTTAGAACTGACTGTAGATCCCTAAGTTATATATAGGTTAATGCCTCTAGACTGAAAGATCCCATACAATCATATTAGATACACCCTTCTAGTATTTCATGACCACCCTTATGTATAGATTCTGTGATATTTCTCCATTTCATATTATCCCTTAGTAGTTGGTACTTTGTTTGTCAATGCCTTCTTTTAATTATTTATATACGGAAGTTCTAATAATGGAATGGAGAAGAACTGGGGATTTGCTATTAAGACCTACAAGCATAATTTGCAAGAAATTTATTATGTTATTGTGGATTTCATTTGGCATGATTTCTTCATTATTGTATTTTCTTTCCATGCTTGAGTTTGATGTGTTTTACTTGAGCCCTAGGTCTATCGAAGATAGCTTCTAAGGCTGCGTACGCACCACCCTCTGTAGACCCCACCTATGAGATTACATTGTGTTTGTTGTTGTTATTATTTCAGTATTAGAGAAAGAAGAGTACGTATGCTTCTGGCATGCACTTTCTTTTTCTCATAGTCCCTTAAGCTACTGCTCTTCCACATGCCTTTTAATTAATGTAAACCAGGTTTAACACTGGGAAATATGAGCAACAATATAATAATCAGTTTGGTAAGTTCAAAGACTTGGATGGAAAAGAAAGGAGGATTTGCTTTCAGACTATAAAATCATATTGTTATCAAATGTTTTTCCTTATACAAATTGCAGAACCTTATCTGGGACACATGCCAGCCTTTAGGTATTGAGTTCATCCAAATTTCCTCTCTAATGTTTAATAGTCTTAACTGCATTTTGTTTAATTAGGATGAGGAGCACTCCATTAACTTTGGTCTGTAGAAAGTTAGTTATCTGAAATTTTGTTAACTGCAAGAGATCATTTCTAAAATAGGGGTTTTGCAACTATTGAATATCTATTTTGTTGCAAGGGATTGATGAAAACTTGAAGCTTTTCTTTTTGTATGAGCACACAGGTTTACACAAACTTGCATGAAGGCAACTTGCTAGATTCACATATGCTCAAATTAGACATCGACTCATCATTTGGCATTGTATATAGTGTAGGTCCATATTGCATAGTGGATAGGCAATTTCATGAAATTGCTGTAAGTTTTCAATATTGAATGGTGATATACCGCTTTAAGTGCTACTAGCACACATCATATTAAAATTCTATCACATTTGCTTGATTTGGAGGCTGGAATGTTTTCAGCCTTCTGAAATACTGGTATCTCTTCCAATACAAGGTAGTGAAATGTTGTGTTCCCTCCCGTAGGTTCTGAATTTTTACCCTTTTTGTACTTCTGAAGTTTCTCAATATGTTGTCTTTACCAAAAAGTTCGGCAATGTGTATTATCACAACCAATGATTGATTTCAACTTGATTTAAGCTAAGTTGTGTGACAACAAAACCTTAACTAAGTTACTTTCTAAAATGTCATTTATTCACGAAATCTTTTCTTGTTTATGCAGATGGCACTAATCTGGATCCACCGCTAGGGTTTTCATCTTCAGTACAGTTGGCAATTTATTGTTGATATGTGGATAGAGCTGTAAATGTGGAGATTTCTTTCATTGCTAGTGATCTTAAATATAGCGTTGTGGTCATAATGAAGTTTATAGGCAAGTGGACTTTAGTTGTCCTCTTTTTGGTGGTTGACAAGCAATTTGTATATCCTTTAAAAAACTGTACCTTTTCCCTCTTAACCCTGGTTTGGTCCCAAGTGGCTGTAAAAAATGAGCTTAGTTGAATTGCCGTTGATCCACAAACTTTTGGTGAACCAAGGATTCAAAAGATTGATTATGTTGTGTTTTTGAGGCTACATATTGATATTGCTGGAGCATTCATGTGTTGAGCCCTCGCATACTGCTAAGAATTGTTGATGAATGGAATTCATCAATGCATACGTTGTCAAAAGAAGCATCGACACTTCAGTGGGTGTATGCTCTCAGCCACAAATTATTGGGTGCATTACTTTTTTGCGATGTGAAGCACAGAATTAGTATGTCCAGAAGCCTATCATATTTCTGTTCAACTTTTGCCAACTTCTGCTGTGTTGAATTTTATATATCATATACTCCCTCCGTTTCAAAAAGAATGATCTCCTTTCTTTTTTAGTCGGTTTCAAAAAGAATGACCTCTTTCCTTTTTTGGTAACATTTTAATTTTAGCTTTCCACATGGCATGTTTAAAGCTACAAGATTGAAGGGCAATTTAGTATATTTGACATAACTTTAATTTAAGACCACAAGATTCAAAAATTTTTTTAAATAAAACTTTGTGTCAAGTTAAATCAGGTCACTCTTTGTGGAAACGGAGGGAGTACTATTTTCTTCTGTTTTTTTTGGTTCAATTATCCTAGCAATATACGATACCACAGACGATGTTTCAGCGCAAGAAGCATTACGGAATCTACTCTGAATTGAAAAGGTCTGGGATCCAAGCATATGATGTGACAATCAGAAAGAAAAGACAGATGACAGCTCTCTCAATCAGCAAGACAATTTAATTTACATTAAAAAACTCTGGAGAAACAAATAGCCTCACAAATTTAATATACAAAATCAATAGGTCATCCTTAACTCTTTGATTTTGAGTGCTTGACAAGCCAATCAATGACAGAGTCAATATTGGTGGAATTTTTGCATGATATCATATAGCAGCACACCTCTCTGTCTGTTACTGATTTCAATCCCCTGCACAACAAAACAATTGTTCTTAAAAGAGTTCACATAGATATAAATATATCTGCCCTTCCTTTAACTTGATTACTTGATTTCCAATTTTACCATATTCCAAGGAGAAAGATATGTATTCCCTAAATTCAACTAAGACAAAGCATACTCCTGAAATATTGTCTGCTTACATCTCATCAGTCAAAGCCTGCTTGGACAGAGCTCCAGGTTTGTCAATCTTGTTCCCCAATACCAGCAACGGAATACCACTCAATGATGGCTTGTTCAGCAGGTCATGGAGTTCACTTTTAGAAATGCTAAGATTATCATGATCAGCAGCATCAACAACATAACTACAGAGAAGGAGATTAAGCGATTTAGAAACACAGTACTCAAGCCTGTTAGTAAGAAATTATATCTTCAGAAGAGTTTCAGATTCTTGAAAGTTTTGTTATTTACTTCTAATAGTACAAGTTCAGTGAGGTAAGTAAAGCAGCTTCAACATAACAAACGGAATAAACAAGAGAAAAGATGCATACACTATAGCTGAAACTGCACGACAATATCTTTCCCACATACTTCGGAATCTGGGTTGACCTCCGAGGTCCCACAATTTTATAGTGACATTACCTTTAGTCACTTTCCTCATGTTAAATCCCACCTGAATATCCAGTAATTCTCATATTGTTATCAAGAACCCATTAACATTGAAAGCGGTATCACATAACACTAAGATGGGAACTTACCGTTGGTATCATATCTTCACTATATCCACCAGTCTAAGAATGACAAAAGTGGAGCAAATTTAGCAAGACATCACGTCATTTGGACATAAAAGGTTAACTGTATATGTAAATGCTGGCACTAGAAAAGGTGTTAGTTATCTACTCACAGCAATAACATTTACAAGTGAAGTTTTCCCTGCATTTTGCAGCCCTATCAAAGAAAGCTCCATTTCCTGTTTAAAGAAGAGACTGCAGAATAAACAAGTTTCCATGAGCTCATATGTGGAATCATACATGTTGCTGTACAACTGTGAATGCAATATGAAATTCCAACAATTTTATAATACTATACGTCTAGACCAGCTCAGAATCAAGATGACAGTAAGTTTCCTTTGTTTGTCTCTAAAGTGAATATCCAAATCGAAGTAATAACTACACGAAAAAGGTATACAAACACCAGTAGCAAGTAAATGGTCTGTGCTCAGCACACTCAGTATACTATGAATGCAACGAGGAAAGAGGGTAAACGAAAATAAAAGCAATAACTAGTCCATTGATGGAGCTCATTTTTCTAACCCAGTCCTCTTGTGCTTCATCAGACTTTCAAAGTTTCAGGCATAAGATGGAAGCTCGAAAAGAACTCTTAACTGCCAAAATGTAGAATCAGAATCAAGGGTGGAGCTAGAATTTTTAAAAAAGGGGTTCGATATCTGAAGAACTAAACACACGAACTAACCGAAGGAGGTTCGGCATCTATTATATATACATAAAAAATAATTTTAACCATGTATATATAGTAAAATTTTCAGCCGAAGGGAGTTCGGATGAACCCCCTAACAGAAGGCTGGATCTGCCCCTGAATTCAGAATAAGGTGCCGCTGACAATTCTCTTGACAAATTATTTCCATCTTTTAGTATCTAGACCTTAACAAACTAGAAAAAGTCATCCCGGCTATAAGGTCATGTGATACAGAGTTTTGCACTAAACACCTACAGATTGTGTTTCTAATAATAGGTAGTCTCAATGACCATGCAACAATCTATCTACAGAAATATATCTCAAGAAGTCAGAGTGCCACACACATTAAGAACCACAACTTATGTAGAAAAATCTACAGATAATGATGAAGAATTATGACAGGACTATTGAGATTTGAAATCCGACCTCTCTTGTTCATTCATCCACAGTTGAGAAACGGAATAATGACCTTTTCTTGATCTCCTATTCCATTTTTTTCTTTTTTTTGATAAGGTAAAGGTTATCTCCTATTCCAATTTCTTTCTACTATATAGCTCTTTGCCTATCTTTCCGATGTCATTAATATAAGTGGTAGGAAATACGTAAGATACAACAGGCATATCCTAAAATGGTCATTAGTAACAAAATTTCAGAATAAAATTCACAATGAAATCTCAGTAACTCAAAGACTTTAATACGATTCACTAACAATTATAGCTCATGATGGAACAAACAAAAACAAAACTCATTAACCTAAAGGTTCTACACATCTCATCGTGAAACAAAAACGATTACTCATTGCTAATCCTAAACAACCAAAAAAAAAAAGAAAAAGAAAACCACAGTTCATCTAATTAAAATTCCAAATATCTCAATCAAAACACACGGAGAACAGTCGAACACAACCTCCAATCATAATCTACATTAAACTTGATTAATTATACATCAAATTATCAAAATACTTAAACATAAACAAAACGAAGAAGAAAAACACAATTACAACACCAAAATATTTCCAAATATAATCTAATCATACAAATTGACAAAAAAATTCAGCTCCATGAATTCGCTTCAACTGTCAAACTCACAACCTAGTAAGAGAAAGTAGTGCAGAGCCACAATTCTCACAAAGTGGTTCAAAATGTGAACAAATAAAAGCCAAAGGGATTTAAACATGTATATAAACAGTACTCCAATAGCTTTTGTCAAATGAACTCCTTAGCCCTACTTGACTCCGCCGCCCTTATAAGAGCTCGCAATATAATCAACGACAGACTCAATCTGAAACTAGTTAACAGAGATAATACGAAGCTTACCTTCGGAGCCAATTGAGAAAAGCTTCCCAGAGACCCATGGATGACGCGAGGTATCGGAAATGAGAGAGATAGATAAGCAAATCTCAGTATAAACCACAAATCTCTCTCTCTGTCTCTTTCGCTGTCGAATTTACCTTTCCTTTTTCCTGCTTACTGTTTGCCTTATTACTATCTGCATTACGAAAATTTGAGAATGAAATGATTATGTACAACATTACAAAATTTTGATAACATTTGCCCCTAAAATTCAAATATAATTACGAAATAGCCATGGTTATTGGAAGTTACAGTTTGTCGTATGATGAGTACGTGGACCAATACGATATCATTAAGTTGTTATAAAGGGGAACACTCGCGAAGAAGTACGCGTGAGAGTCACGACCAATGAAATTTAAAATTGGCTTGGCGGAAGGTGAGATTTTGCGGATGATTATATGGAGTGTATGTAGTGGACAAAATGTTAATCCAACAAGTAAATGCACGCGTGTGCTACTCATGTCCGGTCATCATTGGTTATATACTATTCTTAACTTCCTTTTTTTTTCTTTTTCTTTTATTTGTTCACTTAACTCTTGGAAACATACATACACAATCGAAACATTTCATAATCATATTACTTTATGTTAAAACATATGTAATTATGCTAGAAGATATAAACAAGGTAGAGTTTAATATAAAATATCTCTTGTGAACAGATTGTTGGTTTCGAAAGTGATCACGGTGTCATATGGAAACTTACAATTTCATATCAAAACGGTGATGACAAAAACTTATACTAAAAACATAATATTATAATATGAAAATTAATATAAAAGAAAAATATTAGAACTATTGAGAGAATAAATCTTCTCATAAACTAAACTCTTAAATATCTATATTGTGGATGTTATTGTGTTATTGATATGAGAAGAGATGTGAGTTCCAAACTTTTCCTCGAATGAAAGAATAAACCAAATACGAAAGAGAATTATATTTGTCTTTCAGGAAAAGTTCAAGCATTTATGATAATCCTTTGACTTTTCTTTAGGAAAAAAAAAGTAAAACTCATATTTGGTAAGAAAATCAAGGCAGAATCCTAAAACAAATATCTTCAAACAAATTCACAAGTACCACCAAGTTCATAATCAAAATCTCTCAATATTTTGTAGGCAAATATTGTATAGAAAATTTTGTCTCTTTTTAAATTGCCAGAACCTGCTTATAGAGATTTCTTCTCAAATTAAGAAGGAGAAGAAAAACATGTAATCCTTTTCTCGAATAAGAAAACACATGGTACTTTCTTTCCATTTCTCTTAGAAAATAGCATTCTAAATTCTAGTTAAATTTAAGCATTGTCGACCACATAATTAGATATTGAGGCTTATGGATATAATTCAATTAACTAAAGGAAAAAAGGTCATATTTATCTTATATTCTCACAAAAGGATCATATTTATCTTTAGTCATATTTTTTTAATATATTTATCCTTACCGTCCATCTTTAGGTACATATTTACCCTTGGACCGTTAATCTTATGTGACACCTATTTCCTCCTAATTTATTATTATGCCCAATTTTATATTATACCCACTTATTTGATCCATAATATTGGAGTGAATTGGGTCCCCAAGTAAACGGGATTTCTTGGTCAGCTTGTTTTGATTGACCCATTAATTGGGTTGGTGGATAGAAGCTTATCAAAGGAATATTTCGAGAGGAGAGCAAAAAAGTTTGGGACATGTAGATGTGCCAATGGCGCCACATAGGATAATAAAAGTTGGGACATGACACTTGACGGTTTAAGGGTAAATATGTACCTAAAATCGGATGGTAAGAGTGAATATATCAAAAGAATATGACTAGAGACAAATATAACCCTTTCCTAAAAATACATAGGTAAATATGACCCTTTTCTGAATAATTAATTTGATGTATCAGTAAGTTGACTTGATTCTCTTCGGTTTAAAAGTACAAAGATTTGGTTTCTTCAAATTTTCAACTTCAAATAATTTACTGCTACTTAAATACTGACCACACGCCTACCTAAAATAAATGCTAGCCATCTTTCTCAGCTTGGTTACAATGGAGACTCTGAACATCTGAAAAACCATATAAACTCCGCCCTGCCGATTAGCTGCGATGACATACTTCCATTTTCATCATATTTAGTTCTTTCTTCTGTTTCAGAGAATGTGAATGGACCAATGCAGTGATTGGCATATATAAATAAAAGACATACACCATTGGCAAATGCAATTTTTCTACATGGATGTACTGCATCCTTTTCCAAACATATGTTAACCTATGATTGTGCCTACACTGCTTGGCATTCAGTACTTGGATGAGTCCAATCAAACCCACTGTGAAACATGGCCTCCTCATAGACGCAAGATATAGCAAGAACATGGCAAGTTGAGTGAAGTTAACTCAATTTGCATAAATACAATCGACTTATACAAGAAGGAAAGGGGAAGTTTCCTAATTATGAGAAGGTTTTATTTCACCAACACAATAGAAAATGGTGGATGCAGATTGAAGTTGCATGTCTGCAGACGAGGTGTGAGAAATTACGCTTTCAGGTACCCCTTTTTGTCCAAGTATGAAATAACTATATCGGCCAAATCATTAGGAGAATCACATAGCCCTTGGTTCTGACGTAAAACTATCTGCAAATACACAAAACCACAAGTAAAATGAGCTTTGAGGAGGATGACAAGTAATTTGCTATCAAGCGAACATCCAAATTAAAGTAAGTTCAGACTGACAACTCAGAGATGAGATGATTGCAATAACTGTATCAATGGCATATATTGACTGATCCTAAGTTTGATGCAGTAGGTCAAAGCATGCAGCTAAAACATGCTGATAATCTGAAACAAGGCAATCCCAGAATCTAGGAGTACAATCAATCCCCTTATGGACAACATGTTAAACAAGCAAAACAGACTTGATCTTACCTCAGACGTTAGGGGTGGCTCGTATGGATCATCAACACCGGTAAAACCTGTGAAGTACAAAGCAAATATTATTGTAATAAATTACATGAAATCTTAGGTGAACAGAATTTTTTAAAATAAAACAAGCAGAAAGATGAGAAAACTAAAAATTAGGGGGATAGGGGTGTAAGCTGAAGAGCGTACAAGTTTAACTAGCCCAACTAGTCGAAGGTTAGGCGGATAGATTGGTAATCCGCCCAACTAAAAGTTTGGATCTTAACCAAGATAGCAAAAATTGACACACAAATGATGGAAAATATGTTTTTGTTTGTTTGTTTGTTTTGTGATCATCCAACTTCTCTCTCTATAAAGAAAAGAAAGTTGTTTGTCGTTCGACTTGTTAAGCAGACAAATTATAAGAAAACAAATACAAAATCGGTTGAGCTGGTCGGGATGTCGGGTTGGATATGACCCATTATTAAGGCTAAATTAACATAAACAAAGGTTGATCATATGGCCTCATTTAAACCTTCTTAACCTGCTCAAATTTGGTTCAACTTGCCCATTTGGCATCCCTAAAGAAGGGTATATTGAGGAAAGTTAATCATCTGGCTGCCCAATGGATATCCACAGACTTCCGACTGACCGCCCTTGTCCATCAAGATCATAAAGTTTTCTGATACAAAATGCTAATTCACAAACAAAACAAAAAAAGCAAAGAGATGTCAACATAACAGGCAATACCTTTTATTTTCCCAGCTCGAGCAAGTTTGTACAACCCCTTAGGATCCCTTGCCTCACATACATGCAGAGGAACATCCATGAACACCTAAAAAGTTATCCAACTCAATCACCTAATAGTATGTGTCAAACAGCAATCGCTCACAGGGCAAGCTAATCCTTTAAGAACCATTTATTAGCACAAACCTCAATGAAATCCCCTTCTGCCAGTAAAGCACGACAAGCATCTCGTTCCTTTCTATAGGGAGATATCAAACTGGCAATGCAAATAACTCCAGCATCTGCAAAAAGCTTTGCCACCTCCCCTATTTATATATAAAGCATTTGGAATTATTAATTTTCTAAGAAGAATAAATAAGAGGGCTTGGGGAAATATTTGCAAAGCAAGGACCAGAAAAGAAGCCAACCAGTCCGTCTTATGTTTTCTGCTCGATCTTCTGCTCTGAAACTAAGATCACGATTCAGACCATGGCGAACATTATCACCATCAAGGATATAGGTGAGTTTTCCTCTAGCGTGTAAGCCACGACCTAGAGCACATGCGAGAGTGCTCTTCCCTGAAATCAAGTTAATATAAAAAAAAAAGTCCATGTGTGCATGTAGGTGTATGTGTGAGAGAGAAAGCTCAGTTATTAAAGTCCTTATTTAAAAATCAGAAATAAGAGTAGTGACCATGACAACAGTATGCTAAATAATAAAAAAGGAGCCCGGCGCACTAAGCTCCCACTATGCACAGGTCTAGGGAAGAGCCGAACCATAAGGGTCTACTGTATGCTAAATAATAGCATGTTGAAGAAACTAATCAGCATCAAGAGAAGAAATAGATATTCATATTAAAATGTTCTGCCAAAACCCACAACAATTCTTAGGTGTTTCCAAATCAAGGCTACTCATATAGTATATGGCAATAGCTTGTCGACAAATAATGTTCGTTTCATACAATCGACACTGCAATTGAAAATAAAATCAAGTGCACTGTTTGAGGCTGACAGAGTTGAGACACCCTTTTGCAGTATTTTACTCTACTTTCAGGTTTCTGTGATGAAGAGTGTCAACTAATGACAAATCTTCTTCTTTACCAGAATTTAGTGTTCATCAAGCAGACCAACTGATAGGACTGAGAGATAAAGGTAATGTCGCAAGTACACGCAAGATTATCTCATCATTCTTAATATTATAGTTTAATAACTCTACAGCTCAACTTTCTAACATAACCAAACTGCCAAAAAAAAGGGGGTAAAGTTGAGGGCCTTATTGCTGGTTTGGATTTTAGCTATTCTGATTTTGGTATGTTCCGTGTCATCTTTTCGAAGGAAGATTGAATCCCAAAATCATACAAACAGCATCCAGCTTTAAAAGAAGGCTAGTTAATTAAAACTTTCGTCCTTCACTGGATAGTACCCTATAAAAGCAAAAAATTGAGAAAGGCTCCTAGCAGCGAGTTGTTCTTCCTTCTATATTTTTTACTAAGTAATCATGTGATATATTAACCACTCAGCAACTGCTGCTCTTGTTCATTAATAAGCAAAGACATGGTGGATGCAAGGGCCAAGTTATAATCATAACAATACCCAGAAATTTAGGAAATGGATAATGATACATATAAAATGGTCGGAAATGGATTGTAAAACATTATATACAATGGTATGATAGAAAACAACATCTGCAAAGGCAAGAGATTCACAGAAAGAGAGAGAACAGAGAAAAATTCCAGATCCAATATGAGGATTCTGGCATTTTAAACTAACCTGAACCACTGAGGCCAGTTACCCATATAACACAACCCCGTTGTTGAAGCAACTCCTCTCTGTCACATTTCTCTACAGAACACTTGTGCCAGACAATGTTTGTTGAATTCCCGATTGTAGACATCTGAGGTACACCTTTACCTAGTTAGATGATTGTCCAATTAGTAACAAAATTTTGGTGAAGCCAAATCACGCCCACTAGAAATAAGAACTAAGAAGTCATAATATGCTACATAAAGACAGAATAATCCATCATCCTTTTTCATGTACAGTCAGCTGAATTTTGAGCTAATCAGAAGCATTGAATTAGAGAATAAAACTGTGGCCTAAATCCAAGGAAGTCGCAGGTTCACAAAAAACAAAGAGCTTTCTATTTTTTCACAACAGCAAATGACAATATTGAGTCCAGGAGTCAATTTTCACATTGACTTAGCATTATATATATCAGCAAAACAATCTATTAGCACAATAATGTTAACACGGGATGGATTGGTGTGGCTTCTCTACTCCTAGGACACCAGAATATCGAACCATGAATCCTCCTAGAATCAAGAGCATTTCATTGAAATATATCCTGCATTTTCACCTTAGTAGTCCTATGCATAATCAGTAATATTGCCCCAATCATGGTTACTAATAAAATAACACAAGAAACCAAAAACCAGACGAAATAGTAGGTATAAAGTAAATTGCCCAATGTTTTCAAGTTAGACCAACTTCGTACCATTTCCGGCATAAACCGTATATCTCAGAGAGACCGTATTTCTTTGGGTTGGTAGTATTGGAATGCTTTCATTATCTAAAAACAAAGAACATCTCCCACCAAAAGATAAGTCCAATAATACCACTCACCGGTAAATAGCACAATACTTCTTGTGAATCTCCGCGATCCACTTTTCCCTGGAACTATCAATACACCGAATAGCCGATTGGGAACTACACTCTTTCATAACTATACTAATAAGGGGTGGGGGGACGGAAGTACAGAAGTGAAGTAACGACAACAGCTCAATTTTCACATTGATTTAGCATTATATATATATATAAGCAGAGCCATCTAAATTAGCACAATAATGTTAATGTACAGCAGATAGCGAGCATTTGAATTCAGTATTTCCCTACTAAGCAGAATTATTAAGCCTAAAAATGTAGCTAAGAAAGGAATAGGAAACAAATCAAATGAAAGAAAGTTCTTTAAAAAAACACCTACCAGCAAAGCCATTGCAATCATTTGTAGGCAAGTCTTCGTTGGAATCACACCCTGCCCGCTGAAATTTTTTAGCTTTTCCGTTGACATGAGACGTTCTAGAAGCCTCAATTGCTCTTAAAGGCACTATAAAGCTCGTTTTGACCTCGCTACTAGAAACACTGAAGCCAAACGATTTACCTGGTAGCTTTGATAACCCTAACTTTCTCGACGATGTCTCCGGAAAATCAAATTCCGGCGAAGTCCGATAAATCGACGAACATTTTCCAATTGCAACCATTTTGAATCGCAATGAGCGAATTATCATTTCTTCAAAATAAATAAGATGTACACTTATATAATAACAAATAAATACATAAAAAAATGTAGAGTGGACATGAAAATAGGAGGAAAAAATGGTAATCAATTAGATTCCAATGAGGATATATTATAAATTAAAGAATACAACAGAGAGAGAGAGAGAGAAAGAGGGAGGTACGAGAAAAAGAAAATACAAGCTGGTGGGGTCAGAAATCCATGGAGATCGCGAATGGCGTGCAGTGGTGCAGTGAATTGGTGCAGATTTTACGGTGGTTGGCGGTGGAAGTGGTGGATTTACGGTGGTGAGCTATATATGTGCCTTGACAAAATTTGAGATCATGGATAAACCAGCAAATGGTATATATAGCAGAAGTAAGGGGTAGTTTGTTAGGCCGGATAAGTTAGGGATATTTTAGAATTAAATGTAGACTTAGCCGTCAAAATTTTCTAATTTAGGAGTTAATTATTTCTCTTTTTCTGTCTATTCGTAAGGAGTAATATATGTAACTCCAAATTTAATAAAAAAATATTAGATAATAGAATAATAAATAGTTATTTAAAAGTAATGCATAAGACAAATGGGAGTTTGATTATTATTCAAAGTTGAGACGTGAGTTTATTTTTAAAAACAAAATTGGAGTATGTAAGTGCAATTATCTAATTTTTCGTCAGACTTACACTTATTTAGTCAGTGATATAAATTTAATATTTATTTCATCTTCTTTTGATAAATAAATAAATTTTAAAAATTAGAATTTTAGAATAATTGAATTCAGGTACCAAAAAACTCCAAAGTGCCTTGCTGCCTATCTGCTGGGTTCAATTTAGTTGTTCTGGTCCTTTTGAACTTATTAAATTACTTGTCTTTAGTTTTTATTCATTATTTGTCAAATTTTAATTATTAAAGAACTTGTAAAAACCCACAAAATACTTTATTCTTTCATTTTTATTTGTCACTTTGTTCTAAAAATAGACAGTAGTTTTTACCTGTCACTTTTGACATATCAAGAAAAAACAATTATATTTTTTCATGTTTATCCTTGGCATAAATATTCCTTCTCCAAATCATTTTCCAAGACTTAATGCTAAACATCATTTAATAGGGATAGTTTAATAAAATATATATATATATATATATATATATATATATATATATATATATATATATATATCAATAATTATTTTCTTAATAGGTGTGCCAAGTCAAAATGCAACAAGTAAAAGTGAACGGATGGAGTATTTGATAGGAGTTCATTCGGCATAGAGGGACTATTCTTCCCTTCAAGGAAAATGTGTTGAATTAAAATGTACCGGATATAGAAAATATAAATATAGTGGCACGTCTCACGAGGGAGTGCATATGGAATAAGATAAATCTAAAATTTTAAGTAGAGGTGATCAAAAGTTCATTAAGCATATTAAATTATTATGATGGGAAATAAGAAATCTTTATATGATTCTGTTTGATCAAATAATTGACTTAATATTTGCAAAAATTTATCACTGAAACAAAAATGTAGACCTTTTTTTATTTGTTCTAAACTAGATCGAATTTGATAACAATGTCCAATGTACGGTTTAGTAGTAACTTATATTTTCTCTGTCTCTAATTACTTGTTCACTTTTCATTTTTAGTTATTCCTAATTATTTATTAGTTTTGATAAATCAAGAAAGAATAATTTTTTTACATTATTTGTCCACTTTTCATTTTTTAGTTATTCCTAATTACTTGTCTATTTGGACAAATCAAGAAAGGATAATTTTTTTTACCTATCATACCTCAATTAATTACTTTGAAAAAGTTCGAACTTTTTGAAAACCTTAACTTTTTAATTCATACACTTCATAATTAGTAGAGGTAAAATGGTAAACTCATTATGTCAATAATTGTTTTCTTAATAGCTGTGTAAATTCAAAAGTTGACAAGTTTTTACCGACAGAAGGAGTATAATCATATATCATATATATATATAAAAGAGAACCCTAGACCCACCTACATGTCGCCACCACAAACCAGGATTCCCTTTTAATTTATTTTATTTCCAAAACTAGTCTTCCCCTTTCATGAAAAGTTGTGATTTTTATGAAAAGTTACGACTTTTATGAAGAGTTGCGACATTAATCAAAATTTGCGATTTTTATGAAGAGTTGCGACATTAATCAAAATTTGCGATTTTTATGAAAAGTTGCGACTTTTATGAAAGGTTGTGACATTTCCGATAAGACACAATAACCATTTATT
This sequence comes from Solanum pinnatisectum, assembly GCA_035578085.1. Classification (NCBI taxonomy): domain Eukaryota; kingdom Viridiplantae; phylum Streptophyta; class Magnoliopsida; order Solanales; family Solanaceae; genus Solanum; species Solanum pinnatisectum. The sequence continues at coordinate 19,161,185 of CM069077.1, forward strand.
CACACTATCTTTTGTTGTCTATAAATAGAGGAATTTCCTCTCATTTTAAAACAATGAAAATTTTGAACATCTTCTACTTCTTCTAGACAATTAAATAATTGTTAAATAATTGTGTACTTTGCTCCTGTTGAATGACTCACTGACACCGTTTTTTTTGTATCAATACATTGGTGAATAGAATCGTTCTTTCCCAAGAGGATCTATTCCTTTAAATCTCGGGTACTAGGGGGAATAATTAAAGGGACACTGTGCATTCAGTGGACTCGATTTTTTCCATTCTGTTTCATTCTACTGTTACAGATCTTGGTATGTTTTTACAGTCATTAATTTATGCTTATATTATTAATTGTTATTTTTGAGTACGTATACATGCTTTAAATTTTGTTGTTTATGTTTCTGCAATATTATTGTTATAAGTATTTGTTAGTACATATTAAATAACAAACGTTAATTGAGTATTCAAGCAAGTTTTCTCTACTGAAATTGTTGAAGGCACAATAAAAAAAAACCTTACAAATCTCTAATTTGTTCATCAACAACGTCATTTCTTCACATACAATGATGAGCTTTTGTGTTCTTTAGAAAATCCTTTGAGAGTTAATAACTTTGCATGCCCATATTTTTTTGTTTTTATGTTGTTTATCTATTTTTACTAAATTTAATCACTGGATATTATGAGTACTTTAAGGATTGAAAGTTGATTGAAGTGTTAGTCAATTTTTTGAGGTATGTTATTTAAAACATGAGAACTTTTCTGGTTAGAATGATTTGTTATCATCATTGGATATCTCATAGTTTACTCTCTTTAATGTATGTTTTTTCTTGCTGTTTTGTTGTCTCCTTACAATTGTATTGATTATTTTCCATTTGGTATATATATGATCTCACTTGGACAACGCTTTCGTCCTTTTAATGTTTTTCTTTTTTTCCTTCTCATTCAGCTCTACTAAATATTTTTGGTGTGAGTTATGACTATTTTCAGCAAGCTTAATTTGAAGAATATGAAACTGAAATTAAGCTTATAGATCCCATGCTTACTTCTAGTAATAGGACCGGAGGGTAGACTAGAGTGCGAGACGGGAGTTGGTCGATGAGGAAAGACAGGAGGAAGAGCGGAAGATGAGGCGGACTGTTGCTTCCTAGCAGGCAGCGAAGAAGCGAGCTGCCCAGGCGAGGAGGCAGACCCGCTAGCTGGGCATAGCGGGCTGGGCAGTTGTGCGGCAGAAAGGGGTGGAGCCGGTGGGTTCATAGGTTTAGTGAGATGACGAACCACATATGGAGAGAGTCCATCATCTAGAAAGTGGTACGTGTGATTTTGAGGAGTATGTACCTTGGCAAAAGAAAATTGCATCTCATCAAATATTACGTGACGGCTAATGATGATTTAGTGAGAGGACAAATCAAAACATTTATACCCACGATGATGCGATGGATATCCCAAAAAAACACACGGGGTTGACCGGGGTTGGAGTTTTGTTATTAGTGTGGAGGGAATGAGAGGATAACATAAACACTCGAAGACACGAAGATGGGAATAAGATGGATCCTTCCGATAAAGAATGCTAATAGGAGATTGATAGTTTAACAATTTATGAGGAAGGATGTTGAGAAGGTAAGTTGCCATTTGTAACGCATGATGCCAAAAGTAAGGAGGAAGGGAAACATGGGCCAATAAGGTACGAACAATGTTATTAATCGTACGGATTTGTCGTTCGGCTTTCCCATTTTGAGAGGATGTGTGAGGACAGGATAAACGAAACAACAGACCATTGGTTTTACAGAAGTGATTGGATAAAGCTCTCCCCGACTGTTACACCTCATTACCAGCCTCCCCGTCTAAAAATCCTTCACAGAAAACCCAAAGGGATCAAAATTAACAGAGACAGAGTTATCAGTGGTAAATTTGCGGACGAACACAAAATTTTTAACTAGATGAGGGGCATGGAGGACATTGTTTAAGTGCAAGGGAGGACACAGGAAGGACAACGTTTTGTGACCATAGCCGTGAATTGGAATTGAGTGACCATTACCAACCATTATACGACGATTAATACTCTTATTTACCTTGTGTGGATGTCATGCGGGAAATGGCACCGGTGTCCATGTACCAATTTGCATCCGGAGGAGTGATCCCAAGAGTATGCATCGCGGCCTCAATGTCCGTAGGGGTAGGGGATGCCGTGTATGCCTGCTGGGGAGGGGGCCAAGAACACCTGCTCGTGGCGGCTGCTGCTGTCCATAAATGGGTTTGGATTAAGTGGTTGACGGATATGGACATGGTGGTATAGCCCAAGGACCCCAAGAGGCCATCCATGGCCTTTGCGCCCTTGATCGAGAGAATATGGCGGAGAGTCTTTGCGTCGGCGATTCTTGCCCAATGTTGCGCTTGTTGCGCCTCGGTGGCCACCACGGCTGCGAGTCCGCCATTCTTTGGCGGCACCTCTGCGACCCTCTGTTGCCCGATCTTTGCCGCGAGACTTGCTGCCATTGTTGCTGCGGCTGTGGCTTCTCTTCCCACCATTAGTAGGGCGGTTGGAAGAGAAATTTTCAGGAACATCAGGAGGACCCTCGAACAAGCGAGCAACTAATGCAGCTGAGGAACTTTGGGCTACTTTCTTAGCACGGACAGCCTTTTCAAGAGTGAGCATCGAACGGGCTTGATAAAATTGCGGGAAAGGGTCATATTGGCGAATAAGAGTGGCCACACCTTGGTAGGGCTCGGTAAGGCCAGAGACCAATTGAAGAACTAGACGATTGTTAGCCACCGTGGAGCCAACATTCTTGAGTTGATCCTCCAGAGATTTGAGATGTTGACAATAGGCAGAGACATTCAAAAAATCCGCCATGTCGACATGAGTGAAGTCGTAGTCAAGGGTGACAGCACGAGAGTGTTTGTTATCCTGGAATATATCACGCAAGCGATTTCATGCCTCCATCGCCGTGGTGTCAGGCTCAAGAATGGTATGCAAAAGATCATGAGAAATAGTAGCGTAGAGCCATTGGAGAATGGTGGCGTCAAGGGTGGACCACAATTCTTTGTCCTCCTCATGTTGAGGCCGTTTCTCCGTTCCCACTGTCGGAGGAATAATATGATCAATCACCCGATGGGATCTTGCATGAATCTTAAAGAGTTCCGCCCAGGTGGAATATTGGACGTTCTCCATCTCAAGAATGATGGGAACATGGTTCTTGATGTTGGAGACAGCAAGAGCAGGATGAAAGGAAGATTTGGAGTTAGACATAGTGATTGAGAAGAGAGGAAGAGGAAGAGGTGGGGGGAGGGGGGCGGCGGTAGCGGGGGGGTCAGCAGGGGGGTCACGACGAAGGAAGAAGGTCGGATTGTACCCTAGACAGCTGATACCATGAAAGAGATTAATCCCTTGATTTATTTCATTAACATCCTTAGTATATATACACCTATTACAAGAGTATAATCAGGCTATAAGTAAGGAAACTGCCTATATATATATATATATATATAAACTAAATATATACAATCTGTTACAATCTGTCAGAAAATATTGTCATATATTTTAACAGAAACAATACCTGCTTTAAATAAAAGTAATATCTTAAGCTACAAAAGATATGTCTATTAACATAGATTTGTTGTCCTTTAAGTCCCAAGTCATTGCTGAGCATTTGAGTTATCTAGGTTAGACTCATTTTTAATTTTTTAATGTTCGAGAATATTTCTTTAACATGAATCTAGAATCTAACATTTTGATATACTTGTACTTTCATAATGCACCAACTATACATACATATTTCTGCAAAAGTCGTAAAGTTGCATTGATGAAGGATCTAGAAGGGCCTTCAGAGCAGCAGTTTAATGAAGAATGAATTTCTAAAAGGGTCAACAATATTATTTTGCTGTTCTTTCAAATATTTTTTTCTCCTTCTATAAATTTTGTTAGAGTAACAAAGTAACAATAACAAAAAGTGGTGAATGTTTGACCTCAGACAAGTAGATTGTCTCTAAAAAAATTATTTATGTTGTTGTGGTGTACATTTTTAACGGTCTTAACTTATTTATAACAAATATTGATGATCGAAAACTTTTATATAATTTGTTTTTAACAAGGAGTTATTCTAACCATAAAATTATCAGTTATATATTTTTCATGTACAAAAAAATAGAAAAAAATATGTTTAATTGCTACATAAAAACATCACTCAGTTTTAACAAGACAATTATATCATCAAACATATATTATGATTAATTATGTAAAAGATCAAAATGATTAGAATTCCAGATATTTTTAATCATTCTTTATATATTTAAAATTCTTGAGATATGTGATAATGTCAAATCATTTAATTTCTGTTGAAATGTTCTTAAAACCTATTAAAATTTAATCTTTTTTCTTATAACAGTCAATTATTGGAAATCCTATTCAAAAGCTTAGAAAGACTATTTATGCCCGTGCGAAGCGCGGGTAAATTACCTAGTTAATAATAAAGTGGGTGTTTGGCATTAACTTTTTAATAATTTATTATATGTACAAAGTAATGTGGGTGTATATTTTAATTTTATTTTGAAAAAGTAAAATCAAATCCCCACCAAAAAAAATTCGATTTGATTTTTATTGATTTTTTAATTCATTTTTTTTATTTGATTATGTAAATAATTAATAATATAATCAAATTATATTTATAAGTTGAAAAAAAAACATATTAAAAAAGTAATAATTGTTACAAGTTCATAAAATTGTGAATTTTCTTTTCATCAACAACATAACGTAATGTATCTATTTAATTTAAGTCTTATAGATGTACTAACGTATTTGATTTAAGATTGTAAACAGATGGTTTATTTTATATCCTATAATAGGGAAATATTCACCCATGTGAAAGACATACTTGAAGAGATTAAATAATACTTTTATACTCCTTTTCATTACCATTTGTCTTCCTTGTTTAGTATTATTGTATTTTCCTCTCGTTTTACAACACATTATCAACATGAGTCTCTAACCAATTGAGACCTATTTAATTTTGGATTATCTTCATTTTTTCTTCTTCCTTAAAGTCAATCAATTTTCTTTCCGAGTCAGATATACATTTATATGTTTATAACAGTTCTAATAGGACTTGCATAAGTCTTTGATCTGCAGTTTAATTACCGCATACATAACTTGTTTTAGGTATTATTATGATACTTTATTGGGTATAATAATCAGTACGTTTCATGTTTATATTATTATATGCTACTAACTTATAACTCTAAATTAAGTACCAAGCAATATGTGTAACGACCTGATTCTGTCGTTAGGAAAAAGCCAATGGGGAAAGAATTGGACCAGAAAAACTTTTGAGTAGTAACTTGAAATTTCCTAGCCTAGTCCAAATTTGGACGAAATTGGAGTCAGGCGAGTATAGGGAAATCTAGTAATGAATGAGAATTGTAATAGTGAAATTGATTGCATGAGTGGATAGCTAAGACATTAAGGAACCCGTACGACTTTACGAAATTGAATTCGGGTGAGTAGAACTCTCGAAATTGATCTTAGCGTGAACGAGTGTTTTTTGAGTGTCGTGGGATGAAGGTGTGTTGTGAAATGGGCATTTGGAGCTCTTAATTCGACATTCTGTTTCTATGCAAGCCGTTGTGGTGGGATTATTCCCGTCAGGGCAGGGCCGCTGTAGTGGGCTGGGGGTCGCCATAGCGGGGCAGTCGCGATTTAAGTTGGAAATAAACCCAAAAACGTTTTATTCTGCACTTTTTGACTTTGAGAGCTAAGGAACGACCCCATATGTGTTCTTGACCATATGTGTTCTTGACAGGTTTTCACCATTCTTGAGGCTAAAGGTAAGGTTTTACTCTCCGAACCCATGTTCCGATCCGTAGAACGTAGTTTCTTGGGTAATTATCGAGGAAAGAGGGTTTGATATTAGAATTATGGTGGAAAAAGCCCTAATATGGATATGGGGATCAAGGGTTTGGTCTAGGGTTATTGGGTTTATTATAATCCAGATAATTAGACCTTTGATTGTTGATCCTTACATATAAATTGTTGTTGTAGACCTAGAGCAAGCGGGAAGAATTCAAAAAGGGAAGATTCAAGTTCCTTAGGGGATTTAAGCTTGGATTCGAGGTAAGTGATGGTTGTGATTTCATGATTGGTGTGATATATGTTTGTAATTGCTCATTATAATACATGTATGTATGCGAATGTTGCATTATTGATCACCCTAATCGAAAATGAGGATAATTGAATAATTGTATGCCATGAATCACATCTTCTTATATAATTGTGAGAATATACATTGTGATTGTGATTGTGGTTTGTTGTATGGAACGGGTGTTACGTTCCGACACACTAACGTGGATCGGTTGCCACTTTTTGACATAAATATGGGATCGGTTGCCACGTTTCGACATAAATATGGGATCGGTTTTCACGTTCCGGCATAAATATGGGATCGGTAGCCATATTTCGGCATAAATATTGGATCGGGTACCACGAATTGGTACATTAACAGTTTGGGTTTGGGTTCCATGAGAGGACCAATGAATTGGGTTCCGTGAGAGGACCATTGAATTGTGTTGTGTATATACTTGTGATGATAACGTTCATATCTAATGATGATTGATATTGAAAGACGATATGTTGCTCTAAAATGATAACCAATGTGTATTGTTGAGAACGTGGAATGCTACGTTGATCCTGAAAAGATGGTTAATATTGTCTATGTTTGGTATATGCCTATTTTATAATGTTGTAGTTACTTTCATGTGCTGCACTTATTGGGATAACCACGTGATCCTACCAGTACATTGTGATTGTGTACTGATACTGCACTTGCTTGTTCTTTGTTGAGTACAGGGCATCTTCAGGCGGCTATTGATAGACCTCAGCTAGGTAACCATTGAGCGTGACCGAATTCAAGGGTAAGCCAGTTCGTTCAGGTTGCCATGGATCTTTCTTTCTTAAGTCCACTCTTTTCGGACTTAGACTATTTGTTAAAGGTGCTTGTTTAGTTTCGGGGTTGTACCCCTTGTTCTTAGACTTGTCTTTCGTAGAGTTTTGGTACAATGACTTTCAGGTTCTAGGGGTTGAATTTCCGCATTAGTTTGTTTAGTTAATTATTTAAACCTTTGGAGTTTATGGGGACTCCATTTTTATTGTCATTTAAACATACTTCCGTATCTTTAAATGCATAGTTTTTGGTTAAGTTGTTTAGTCTGGGTTGTAGTAATGATTCTCCCACCGGAGGGTTAGTGTGGGTGCTAATCACGACAGTCTGGGTCGTGACAAAGTTGGTATTAGAGCCCTAGGTTCGTTGATCTCATTATACCAAAATGAGTCTAGTAGAGTTTTGCGGAATGGTACGATGATGTTTATAGGACTTTAGGAAAAATTCACTTATTTTTACTCTTTCGTGCTATGACTTGAATCCAATTGGTATTTGGGTGATACAAATTGGTATCTTTCCTCCTTCACTTTATGGTCCGAACTAGAGCAACAACAGCGGTAACACTATCACTAGCAAAAGAAAATGTGTAAGACTACCGACAGTTGAATAGGGTCACAATTTAGAACAAATATCTATTGCCTCAGATAAATGACCTTTCTGACCAATTGCAAGGTGCATCGGTTTTCTCTAAGATTGATTTAAGGTCTGGTTACCATCAGTTAAAGGTTGAGGTGGTTAAGAATTGAATTCGACCAAGTTCTATGATTGAAATTAGCAGTTTTGTGGGGCTCGCTAGCTACTATTGTCGCTTGTGGTATGAGTTGAGTCTAATTGGTATCTCCTGATTTCAATTGGTATCTCAGCGAAGTGAACAAGACGTCATAGTCCCGACTGAAGGGACACAAGAAAGTTAATTGGAACTGAAAATGTTCCAATTGGTATGTGGCCTTAGGGGTCGTATGAGGCATAGATTATCAGTAACGGTCGTCTATGGAACTAGCTAATTAAGGAATTTGGAAATGTCTGCAAGTTGTAACTGCTTGAGTGTCGTGAAACTTGTTGTGAAAATAAAGTCATCACGAGATTAGGTGCAAGGGTCTAGATAAATTGCGATGTGGTTTGTAAGCGAGAAATCTGAACGTGTGTTGCGATCAACTGATAATCGTGTAAGAGTCTGGGTATATCCTGGGGATATGTGTGTGGTAGTGTTGAAACGATGTAAAAGGATTCTAAAGTGCATACTTCGTTGGGTTGACCGGGGGGTAGACAATGATTGTCCTAGCTAAATGGATTTTCTAAAAATGCCTAGTTATACCCGGGAAATCGAGGGGAAATATAGAAAAGAGAGGAACCGCAGAAATTGTTGGCAGGGGTTCAGTTTCCGTCAGGGCCGCTGGGGCGAGATTTTCCCCGCCACGGCGAGACCGCCAGAGCGGGACAGGGCAAGACAAAATCTCAGCCATGTCTCCCTTGTTTTCCCCTAGTCACAATTATGGACCCTGAATCGTACCCGAACTAACCGTTGCGATCTAATTCAGTGTTCAACAATCGAATATAAGTTATAAGGTGTGTTAAAATTGTGGAAAACCTAGGCATATAAGGAGGAAATCAGCGAGGCCGTGGAGGATGGGGAAATGGTAGTACAGGTAGAGGAGTAGTGCAACCAGGAAATGAGGTTGCCCGTCAAGAGGACATGGCTCAGTTTTATGATTTTCTGAGTAAAACCGAGTTTGAAGGTGTGATGCAGTGGTCATAAGAGCTACTCTTATCTGTGCCCAGATGGCTATTGGTTTGTTTGATCCGGGTTCTACTTATTCGTATGTGTTAGTTCAATTGCCTTGGGATTTGATGTGCGTTGCTCCCAGTTGCACACACAAGTGTACGCGGTCGCACAAGTAATATAGTGGCTCTTAAAAGAATCAGATTATCGAACCCAAAGGACTTGTCAATTAACTATTTTTTACTAAATTATACTAGTCTAATTATTTATTTAAGCGTGTCAAAAGAAAAGAACGCAGGAATTAAATAATAAGATTACTTACAATAGTTGGAAGATTTCAGGACTGTAGCATGCAATGAATCTCATGTTTCATATTCTTGGCTTAGAACTAATTTTAGTTGTCAAGTTACTGGTTTACAGGGTTAATTGTATGAGTCGGGCTACACACCTCTAGTCACTTACTCCAGTTAGCTGTCTAACTACATCGTTGAGCGGGGATAAACAGACTAGCTGACGAGCATTTATATTTTATCCTATTTCGTAACCAAGCAAGTTGTTCTTCCGAGCGTAACTCCTAAACACAAATCACCCCAATTAAATGGATCAATCGAGCTCTCTATATTCTCTAGTCTATGTAACCTCTCATATCTCGATTTTAAGATTAGACAATATATTTATCTTATGGTGATCAAGCACAAAATACTAAAACAAGAATATAGAAGTAACTTATAATGACAACAAAAATTAATTTAAAAACCTTAAATAATCAAAATTCAATCCGTAGCTACAGCCCCAGAACAAGGCTTTTAGCTACTAATCTCTAAAAAAAATAAGAAAAAGAAAAGAACCCTAAAAGTATTGACAACTTTATACTTTGATGCCCTCTAATTGATCTTCCCCTCTACCTAATCTCCCAAAATAATTATTTATATGGATATTTATAGATATAGAAAACCCTAAATAAAATAAGTGAGTCCAAAACAAAGTGGAAACCAAAACCAAGCGGAACTCGAATTCCACTACGCGTGAACCGCCTCAATAGTTTTAATTGTTGCTTCCGTCACTGAGTGACACATGGTAGGACTTTTATTCGCTGAATCGCTATTAGCAATTTGCAATCTTTGCACTTTATACATTATATATTATTATATTAAATTTAATCAATTAAGCTGTCTGCTTGATTTCCTTTTTCAACCTTCCATCTTTAATTCGTTTTAGCTCCAAACTTTTTCAACCTTACATTAATTTACTCCTACAAATAAAATACACTATTTAGCACAATCCATAAAATTAATGCTCAAAAAGGATAAATATAAATAGTAAATGGGAGGCAAATAATGATTAAAAATATATATTTTTGGCCTCACATCAATATGGTTTGTGTTATACTTGATGCCCCATCCATGTTTCTACCCCAGTTGAAGAGTCAGTCATAGTCACCCATGTATATCGTGTTGTCCTGTTGTGTTTATGAATTTTCAGATTTGGGTTGATTTGATTATGCTGGATATGACCGACTTGATATAATCTTAGGCATGACTTGGTTATCCCTCTATTATACCAGGCTTAATTATAATACTAAGTCAGTGACTCTAGATATCCCCGGTAGGGAAAGATTATAGTGGGAAGGGGTGTAGAAGCCTAAGCTAGCTAAGATCATATCCTTCATTCGGGCTAAGAAACTGGTAGGGCAGGATTTCTTGGCGTAATCGGCTCATATTCGGGATGTTGAGGTCAAATCCCCCTCTATTGAGTCTATTCCTGTGGTGTGAGAGCTTAAAGCTCAAATCCAAGAGCATCTTGATAAAGTTTCATCCGTCCTAGTGCTTCCCCGTGGGGTGCTCCTGTCTTGTTTGTTAAGAAGAAGAAGGGTAGTATGAAGACTGGTGATTTTATCTTAAGCCATAAAGGAGTGGATTGATACCAGAATGACAAGCTTATGGATAGGGAAGGTCCCAATGAGTATACTTGGGTGAAGGAAATTGAAGTATTTTAGTAAGAAAGTGTGTATAAATTGGGTTAGTCCTCTGAATTTGATGAGTATACCTGAGTTTGAGGTGTCGTGTTGATGAAACGTTGGCTTCGTAGTGATAGTCAAGGCTGACTGAGCGTAATGGTAATAAGAGTTCGTGATGGATTGTGACGGGACGCAATTATATAATAAAATTATTGGTTAAGCGAATTTTTGTATAGTAATTACGACTTGCGAGTATCTAAGGTTGTGATTTTCTAATATTTGGTGAGTAACGTGGTTGTATAGAAAGTTTTAAGAGATGGTGGGACACTATTCAAATAGAAATTAAAGAGCTAGAGTCATAATGAAGAAAAATAATGGGATGTAGTACAACCTTTAGAGAGAGGTGAGAGCAAGAATATATTATTTGATTGCAAAGGCTAAAGAGATATCTTCAAAGGGGTAGATAATTGGGTTCAGAGGCACGTGATTTCATTCGTCTTGTTGTGGCTGTGGTAATGATATCAAAGTTCATCAGATTGGTTGACAACTATTGGAAAAGACTTGAGAAAGGAGTGTACAGACATTAGCTCGAAATTGATGATAAGTGGTATGTTTTATTTTTGAGTTTAGTAATGAGTACGATTGGATTGTTAGCGAAAGATATTGTAAGATCGATGGAGATGTGATCGATGATAAGCGAAGATCCATGATTTCATGAAAATCTTCAAGGTATAAGCTAATTTTGATAGAAAAGGGGATTGTGTTATACAATTGAGTTACAATTCAGAGTTTTCATTGTAAGTCTACATTCGTGGTGATGTATTTTGTCAAGGTACGAATTTGTAAGGTGAGAAATGATCAATTATATCAGGTAGTGAACCTTTGAAAGGATTTACACTTGGTTTAAGTCGTAAAGTTTATTACTTTTGATTGTTAAAGTATCTAAGAAAGGGTTTCATTTTAAAATGTTGGTTTAGAGTAAGGTAAATGGTCGAAGTGTTCATGATAGTTGTGAGTATGATTCACTAGCTAAGCCCACGTGTGTTTTCACTTTGTGGGTGGATCCCTAGAGATGGATCATGTGTACTGATCCTGTGATGTTTTCTTGGTTGAGTGGGATGATTTGGGAAGACGTGGTTATTTCAAATGACTTATGTGATGTTGTCTTGGAGTTGTTAAAGTAATTAAGTGGTTTTACTTATATCACCTTGCTTATGAGAATCCATAAAAGAGTTACCCTGCGTAATTTATGGTTGTCCGAAAATCTTAACATTTATCTAGTCGTCGAGGTTATGTATTGATTGTGTGTGGTTGAATGTGGGGATCATTGGGTCCAATTCTACTATTCTTAAGAGGTAATATACAATTGCTAAATTCAGCATTCTATAGTATGGTTAGATGGCTTGCATGCTTGGACATATCCCTCGATAAGTATCTGATGTTTAAAGATCAAACATTTATAACTTAAGCTCATGGGAAACTGGGTTGTGAGATGGAGATACTGATAAGAACTATGATTGGTTGGGTATTATTATTGTGTTTTGGTTGGTTCAGGTTCACCTCTAATTTTGGCGAGATTTGATTTGGGATTTTATCGTGGTTATGTGAGAAATGATTCGTCCTAATTTTTGTGTCAAAATCCTTGATAACATGTTGCAGACGTGTGTACGATTAACTTTGGTGGTTGTTGGGAATCACTTTATTATTTGTTAAGTGTACATACAACAATAATTATCACTCGAGTATTGTGATGACTTCATTGAGAAATTGTATGGGAGGATGTGTAGATCACTCATAGGGTGGTTTGGGGCTGATGATGTAAAACCTTTAGGAGTTAATTTGTGAAGGATGTTCAGGATAAGGTGAGAAGTATTAAGCTAAGCTTCTAGTAGCCCAGAGTCGACGGAAAAAGTATGCGGGACAAGTATCCTAGTGATTCGATGATCTAGATGCTACTATACTCTTACTTTAGCCAGTCTTTCCTAGTTGATTACTCGGGGATGAGTGGTGGGTAAATTGGAGTCTATTGTAACGATCTGATTCCGTTGTTAGGGAAAAGCCAATGGGGAAAGAATTGGACCAGAAAAACTTTTGAGTAGTAACTTGAAATTTTCTAACCTAGTCCAGATTTGAACGAAATCGGAGTCAAGCTAGTATAGGGAAACTGGTAATGAATGAGAAGTGTAATAATGAAATTGATTGCATGAGTGGATAGTTAAGATGTTACGACTTTACGAAATTGAATTCGGGCGAGTAGAACTCTCAGAATCAATCTTAACGTGAACGAGTGTTTTCTGAGTATCGTGGGATGAAGATGTGTTGTGAAATGGGGTTTGGAGGTCTTAATTCGACATTCTGTTTTTGTGCAAACCGTTGTAGTGGGATTATTCCCGCCAGGGCAGGGCCGCCATAGTGGGACAGTCGCGATTTAAGTCAGAAATAAAAACCCCAAAAATGTTTTATTCTGCACTTTTTAATTTTGAGAGCTAAGGAACGACCCTAGGTGTGTTCTTGACGGTTTTTCACCATTCTTGAGGCTAAAGGTAAGGTTTTTACTCCCCAAATCCATGTTTCGATCCGTAGAACGTAGTTTCTCGGGTAATTATCGATGGAGGAGGGTTTAATATGAGAATTATGGTGGAAAAAGCTTTAATCTAGATATGGGGATCAAGGGTTTGGTCTAGGGTTATTAGGTTTGTTATAATCCAGGTAATTAGGCCTTTGATTGTTGATCCTTGCATATAAATTGTTGTTGTTGACCTATAACAAGAAGAAAGAATCCGAAAAGGGAAGATTCAAGTGCCTAGGGATTCAAGCTTGGATTCAAGATATGTGATGGTTGTGATTTCATGATTGGTGTGATATATGTTTGTAATTTCTCATTATAATGCATGTATGTATGCGAATGTTACATTATTGATCACCCTAATCGTAAATGAGGATAATTGAATAAGTGTATGCCATGAATCACCTATTGTTGTACGATTGTGAGAATGTACATTGTGATTGTGATTGTGGTTTATTGAATGGATCGAGTGTTACGTTTCGACATACTAACTGGATTGGTTGCCACATTTCGACATAAATATGGGATCGGTTTCCACGTTCCGGCATAAATATGGGATCGGTTGCCACGTTTCGGCATAAACATTAAACCGGGTACCACAAAATGGTACTCTAATAGTTTGGGTTTGGGTTCCATGAGAGGACCAATGAATTGGGTTCCGTAAGCGGACCATTGAATTGTGTTGTGTATATACTTGTGCTGATTACGTTCATATCTAATGATGATTGATATTGAAATACGGTATGTTGCTCTAAAATGATAACCAATATGTATTGTTGAGAACGTGGAATACTACATTGATCCTGAAAAGATGACTAATATTGTATATGTTTGATATATGCCTGTTTTATTATGTTGTGGTTACTTACATGTGTTGCACTTATTGGGATAGCCGCGTGATCCTACCAATATACTGTGGTTGTATACTGATACTGCACTTGCTTGTTCTTTGCTGAGTACAGACATCTTCAGTTGGCTATTGATAGACCTTAGCTAGGTGGTCATTGAGCGTGATCGGATTCAAGGGTGAACCAATTCTTTCAGGCTGCCATGGATCTTTCTTGTTTAAGTCCACTCTCTTCGGACTTAGACTATTTGTTAAAGGTGTTTGTTTAGTTTCGGAGTTGTACCCCTTGTTCTTAGACTTGTCGTTCGTAGAGTTTTGATACAATGACTTTCAGGTTCTAGGGGTTGAATTTCCGCATTAGTTTGCTTAGTTAATTGTTTAAACCTTTGGAGTTTATGGGGACTCCATTTTTATTGTCATTTAAACCTGCTTCCGTATCTTTAAATGCATAATTTTTGGTTAAGTTGCTTATTCTGGGTTTTTAGTAATGGTTCTCCCACTGGAGGGTTAGTGTGGGTGCCAATCACGACGGTCTGGGTCGTGATAATATGATAGCGTGCTAGATAGCAGATAGAATACTCGTAAGTATTTTCTTGTCATACATTGATGATAACTATTTGTGGGTCATAAAGAAGAAAAGTATATTTTAAGGGTGTGTTTGGTGTAAAGGAAAATATTTTTCAAAAATATTTTTCAATTTTCTCATGTTTGGTTGATTTAAATGTTTCGAAAAATATTTTTCAAATCAACTTATTTTTCCTCAAATTTAAGAAAAAATTATTTTCCTTCAAAAATTATGGAAAACATTTTCACAAACTCTACTTCATCCTTAAATTACAATAAAAATTTTCTTACCCTACCTCATACCTGACCCTCCCCATCCAAAAAAAATGAAGTTTTTAAATTTCAAATATTTTTCTACCCCTACCCCCAACCAGCCCTCAGCCCTTACCCCAACCCCCCCTCCCCCAAACCAAAAAAAATTGCCACCCCGCCACTCTGTCGATTTTTTTTTTCAAAAAAATGTTTTTTGAAAAATATTTCAAATTTTTTTAAAATATATTTCTGGGTCAGGTCTTAAGTTAGATCTCAGGATCGGATTTTGAAACGGTCGTCGAGGTCGTATCCTAGTTCAGGTGTCGAGGTCAGACTCAAAATCGATTATCGAGGTTGGTTTTAGGGTCATAAATTATTTTCTTAAAGAGTATTTTCTAGTTTCAAGCTAAAAATAAAACATATTTTCTGGAGAATGTTTTTCATTCACCAACAAACATTAAAAAATACTTACTAGAAAACATTTTCTACTCACCAACCAAACATGAGAAAATAAGTTAGAAATCTACTTGTTTTCCAAGTAAAACATTTTCCTTCATACCAAACACACCCTAATATGACTTGAAATTCTTACAAAACTTTGAAGTTAATATCTATTGAAACTAGTAATAAATATTATAGAATAATTAGAAAATATATTAAATTTACCGTTTCAATACTTCAAGAGTTTACCTGTTTCTTTAACATTCATGTTCATGCATATAATATATTTTATACTCACATTATACTTTATTATTTAAAATATTAATATGTCATTTATTATAAAGAAATGAACATAATGATATTAACTCAATTATTTTATGATAGTTTTCATCATATTGAATTTGTTAAAGCTTAAATTTGTTGCACTTGACATTTCTGGAATATTTTTTTTATTTGTCATGGATACTTGATATTGAAATTCACCTTACCGCTAATGGTCTTGATGATGGCATAATCGAAGAAAATAAAACATCAAGTCAGGATAAAGTGAAGGCTATGATTTTCCTTCATCATCATCTTGATTAAAGTTTGAAAGTTGAATACTTAACAGTGAAAAATCTACTTGAATTGTGGATAGATTTGAAAGGGAGGTATGACCACCTCAAGGCAATAGTATTGACCAGGGCTCGTAATGAGTGGATGTACTTACCGTTAAAACAATATAAATTGATTTGATTTGAAATCAAATCAAAAAATTAAAATCTAATTCAATATTATTTGATCTGAATAGTACACACCTAAACTTAACTACTTCCTCTCTGATGTGAAAGGTGGACCTCCTTCAACCGAATAGATTGTTTTATTTTACTTGTTTATTTTTCAAAAAAAAATAATATGGGTCTCCTACTTATTTTATTTACCTCTATATCAAAAATTAATTACTTTGTTTTGTTTATCTATTTTTTTTATATTATCTTTAGTATTAAATATTCATATAAAATAGAATCATTAATAAGATTAATTTAGTAAATACATTAACTAATTAAAATTTTTTAAAAGCATGTCATGTTAACATGAATCAAATAATATGCAACATAGTCAGTGTTATGGAACACTTGGTAGACGAAATTAGAATACGATAGATAAATAGTTGATGCTTTTTTTTATGATTCACCTCATAGAGTTTTAAAAAAATAATAATATATTTAAAATTTGATTTATACATTTATACCATGTAAAAAAAATCATCATTTTAAATTTGGTAAAAAAAAAATAAAACTCATGTTAGGTGTGAACGAATTGTTTATACCATGTGATAGATTTGTATTAAAGAACAAACTAGTCAGTTCTGTTGTTGAATTTTATATGTTTAAAAGTTATAACCGCAAATATTTATTTATCAAAGAAACATATATGTGATTATCAATTGACACCTTAGGATAGATTAAAATCTTGGTTATGAGCTATATATAATTTGCTTATTTGATAAAATGGTATGAAAAATGATTTTGTTAAAATAGTTTTCGTATCTTGTGAAAATTTCATAACATGTTTATTTATTTATTTATTCATTATTTTAATTGATGTTTCTCTTATTATATTCATTCCTCTAATATATTTTGTTTTTTTGTTACTCCTCCTTCAATGTTCACCATACATGTAAGACCAATTTATAACGTGGTTAGAGGTATATGATATATCCTCTGGCAAGCACTATCAATGCCATTGTTATGTCGCCAAACAACCACCAAATTAAATAAAAAAAGCAAATTAAAATCTGAAAATTAAAGACCACCTTCAATCATCATTCATTCTCCAATGACTTATTCCATATACTAAAATCTAATAAAAAAATAAAAAGAATAATTATGAATTACAGAAAAAAAGATCTTGAAAAAACAAAGGCAAAAAAGATGAGAAAAAAAATGAAAAAACTGAAAAATTAAACAAAATAATAGGAGCGGAAAAGGAAAGCGAAGCAAAGTACCATTGCGTATCGGTCGGTTCGGTTCGGTTTTGAAGTTTATCGGTTTGACTTATTGGTTATCGGTTTGTAGAGATGCTAAACCATTATAGAACCATTAAGATATTGACTTATCGGTTATTGGTTTATTGGTTTTTGATCGTTATCAGTTCGGTTAATTATCGGTTTAACCGTTAAGATTTGACACAAAAAAACTCATTGAAAATCACTTAGAAATAAGGTGACAAACCAAATAAACCATGCACATGAGTTCACAAGTTACATCTTGCTCAAAAGCAAACACTTTTACATTGTAGAATAACCAAGTGTTTGAGACTACCAAAAATAAAAGTAGGAAACCAAACTCTAAGTCGAGGACTTTATATACAAAATGGTATAAATAATTGTTAGTCCATATGTTTGGGCTTTTGTTATTGGGCCTATTTTCTAGGTTAGCTTTAGTTAATGAGCTTAGATAGCATTCCTATTCTTTTTGTATTTAGTATTATTCTATTATATTGTAATGCAACTCTTGCCTCTTGATCTTTAATTAAAAGTAGTTCTGTTAACATGGTATCACGAGCAAAATCGATCCATGCTCCTTGATTTCTTTGGCATTTACAGCAACTTTAGAGCCCTTGTTAAAACGCAACATTCGGCTGTGATAAAATGCTTCAAGTGTGACTTAGGGGGTGAATATACCTCTAATGATTTCACTCAATTACTCGCCTCTGATGGTACCATACACCAGTCATCTTGTACCGACACTCTTGAGCAGAACGGTGTTGCAGAAAGAAAACACCGCCATATTGTTGAGACAACACGCTCTTTACTCTTATCTGCAGAGGTTCCATAGTATTTTTTGGGGAGAAGCAGTCCTAACTGTTGTATATGTGATTAATCCTATTCCTATTGCATTGACTTCAGGGATGTCTCAGTTTGAGAAATTATATGGTCACCTATCGAATTATTCTGCATTATGAGTTTTTGGATGTACTTGCTATGTTCTTCGCCCTCATGTTGAACGAAATAAGCTAGGGCCAAAATCAGCTATATGTGTGTTTTTGGGGTATGGTGTTGGACAAAAAGGATATCGTTGATATGATCCTGTAAGTCAAAAATTACATGTTTCACGGCATGTCACCTTTTTGGAACATATTCCTTTTTATTCGATTCTAGCTAAATCCCATGATGTAACGAAATTAGATCTTCAGCATATTGATCCTTTTGGCGTTGACATGGAGGTTCCAGTTTCGAATTCATCCATGCCACCTGATGATAGTGTTTCAACCCCACCTATGCCTGAGTCTGCTCCTTTGACTGTTGAGACTGGAGACCCACCACCTCTGAGGAGGTCTACTCGTCCTTCTAAGTCCACCAAATTACCAGATTTCGCTTATTCTACATACTCAACCTCATTTGCCTCCTTTATTGCAAACATACATCATTTGTCTGAACCTGAGTTGTATCGAGAGGCTGTGACTGATCATCTTTGGCAGAATGCTATGGCTGAGGAACTCACTGCTTTTTATCAGACACATACATGGGATTTGGTTACCCTCTCACCTAATAAACATACGATTGGCTATCGATGGGTGTATAAGATCAAAACAAAGTCTGATGGATCTGTTGAGCGATACAAGGCCAGACTTGTGGCAAAAGGGTACTCACAAAAATATGGTATGGACTATGAGTAGACTTTTTCCCCGGTGGCAAAGATGACAATTGTTCGCACTATAATTGTTGTTGCATTCGTTCGACAGTGGAAGATATTTCAAATGGACGTCAAGAATGCATTTCTGAATGGTGATCTCCATGAGGAAGTTTATATGACTCTTCCCCCAGGTATTGATCACCAGCCGGGTAAAGTTTGTCGACTTTGAAAAGCTTTATATGGTCTCAACCAAGCCCCTTGTGCTTGGTTTGAGAAATTCTCCACTGTGATTACTTCTCTTGAATTTGCCCCGAGTAATCATGATTCGGCGTTGTTTGTTAGATGTACGAGTGTAGGGAAAATTATTTTGTCCTTATATGTAGATGATATGGTTATTACTGGTGATGATTATGGTGGTATTGAGTCATTGAAACATGATTTGGATCATCGGTTTGCCATGAAGGACTTGGGCTTGGTACGTTATTTTTTGGGTATTAAGGTGGCTCAGTCTAAGAAATAGTATCTTCTTTCTCAGACTAAATATATATCTGACTTATTTAAACGGGCGCGCCTTTTTGACAACAGGACTGTAGATACTCCCCTTGAAATCAATGCACGGTACTCTCCTAGTGATGGTGTTCCGTTATTCTATTCGAGTCTTTATCGGACCATTGTAGGTAGTTTGGTTTATCTTACTGTACTCGCTCGGATATAGCTCATGCAGTTCATGTTGTTAGCTTGATTTATTCTGCTCCTTACATTCCTTTGGGAGTCAGTGCCCGTGTTCGAGATATCTTCGTGGCACTCAGTTTCAGAATCTCTTGTTTTCCTCGACGTCATCTCTCGAGTTGCGAGCCTATAGTGATGCTGATTGGGATGGCGATCGCAATGATCGTAAATCCACCACTGGGTTTTGTGTGTTTCTTGGAGACTATTTACTCTCATGAAAGAGCAAGAAACATGATGTTGTCTCTAGATCTTCCACGGACGCTGAGTATCGTGCTATGGTTGTGACTACATGTAAGATTGTTTGATTTCATTGGCTTCTTGCAGATATGGGGGTTCACATTTCTCTGCCTACTCCCCTGCATTGTGATAACAAAAGTGCGATACAAATTGTAAAGAATTTTGTTTTTCATGAGAGGGAGCACATTGAGATTGATTATCACTTCACCCGTCATCATTTACAACTCGGGACCATATCACCTCCTTTTGTTCCGTCGTTCATGCAGATTGCTGATCTTTTTACGAAGGCTCAGTCGGCGTCTCGGTTTCGATTTTTGTGTGACAAACTCTCAATGCTTATTGTTGTTGCATTGTGAGTTTGAGGGCCTATTTTGGGCTTTTGTTATTGGGCATATTTTCTAGGTTAGCTTTAGTTAATGGCTGCTTATATAACATTCATATTCTTTTTGTATTTAGTATTATTCTATTATATTATAATGCAACTCTTGCCTCTTGTTCTTTAATTAAAAGTAGTTCTGTTAACAATAATAATTATCTAATTTACTATTGGGTTATAGGTTAAATCGTTAAGAAAAAACATCAAACCGTTAAGAACCGATAACCCGATAACAAAAAAATCAAAACCGTTATCAAAATCGCTAAACCAATAATCCAATACTGATACACCATTAACTTTTTTTCGATTTGAATTATCAATTTCGATTCGATTTTGAACGGCCCTACTTTACATGCTGAATAAGAAACACTGGTCTCTTCTTTCCTTTCGGTTTGAAATCTCTTATAATTATTGTGTTGAGTTCTTTAATGATTGAAGTCAATACTCTGCCATCAACTGTTATTCAAAATAAAAATATCTATATTTTTTTGTGTAATTGAAATAATGGACGTGTTCCTATTTTAGGAGACACATATTTTAAAGCGTAAAAACAGGAAAAAATAATTTATCGACTTCTCTATTATTTGTAGGCGAAATGATCTAATGAACCCTTATAGTTGTATGAGTTTGTATTCTGAACCTTTCTACTTGACTCCTTGTCAACTGAACAATTAAACTCAATATTTTAATCCCTTCTGACCATTTGCCAAACTTATGTGGCAATTTAATTATTGAGTTGGCATCAACACGTGATTTCACACATAGAGGGAGCGTGAACTCCAAATTTAGACTAAAAATAATGTTGTTTTTAAAAGACCAAAAACAAAAGAGGATTAAAAACTTCTTTCTTATTTCCCTCCCAGCCCACCTCATTTCTCTTTCTCTCTCTAATTGCCATTACCTTCTTCCCCTTCCAACCCCCATTTCTTTTTTTTTCCCTCCTCTTCCCAGCCATCTCCAATTTCTCTTTTCTTTACTTTTTCATATTTTCTTTCTTTCCTAGAGAAATGAAAATGTGTTAGATCTATTTTTCTTTCCATTTTTCTGGGTTATACAATCCATAAGGTGACAAAGATTCAATAGTCTTGAAGGATGAAAAGTGATTGTTGAATGTTTTTGTGAAATTAGGTGAAATGTGTTATGTTAAATTGCGTACAAATATTGTGATCTATTGTGATATTTTAATGGTTATTTATTGGCTTTAATGGAGAAAAGAAATTTATGATGGTTCAAATGGATGATGTAAACGTTGTTAAAAAAAAAATACAATTAAGAGTTAAGAATGTTAGAAACTTCGAAAAAAATTGAATTATGATTTTTAAGAACTTGAAGAGCCTGGTCACGACTATAGACAATAACAACCCTAAAAAAGAAAAAAACTAGGTAAATGGAGATGGTGTTAATGGTGGTTGTGGGTTGAGGGAGGTGGAGAAAAGGTGAGAGAAATAACTGTTTTATTTTATTATTTTTGTCTTTTATGGACTAACAATTTTGATTAATAATTTAAAAATATTTATGAAATAATTATGACATGGCATTATTATATCTGACGTGGATATGGCATGTCATTTATGTAAGAGAGAGTGAGCTACACACATGGTTGGAGGGATTCAAAAGTCTCATTTTAATTGAGTTTAAGGGTTCAGTTGACAAGGGGTCAAGTAGAAGGATTCAGAATACAAGCTCATACAAGTACCATCAGACCATTTCGCCTTATTTGTATGTTAAAGTAGTTTGGTTTGAATACAAGTTATGATAAGATTAGGTATAATGAGATAAGTTATGTTGAAATTAGTTATAATGGGATAAGTTATGCTGAGATTATTTCTTATTGAGTATTTGATTTGTTGTATTTAAAATAATATGCATTGCATAAATTTTAAGCACAATTTATTTGTCTACAAAAATACCCTTCAAGAATGTGAAAAATAATGTATAAAAGGGGTTTAAAAGGATATATTTGTCATTTACCTATTTTATGTGGGATTACTATACCACCTAAGTTATACCCTAGACGTGACATAACGTACAAGACCCCAAGAGGCCCTATACAAGCCACTTAGCATACATCATACAAGATAACAAAGTTTTAAAAGATTTAAAAGAAAATTACAAAAAATATAGTTTTATTAAACGAAGCGGAAATCTAACAATGTCTCAAGCCATCTAGTACATAAGAAGTACTCGAGACGTAACCTATACATTGTTCTAACTGAAATATAAAGACATATTGAAGTAAAGGCTTGGTCCTCAGAACTTGAGGACTCACCAATCTTTAATCCTCAGCGTTGGACCCTACATTAGTGAAACAATGTGCAAAAGTATGTGTTAGTACAAACATGTACTTAGTATGATAGCAATGCATAAAAGTATGAAATCATGATAAAGGAGACATTTTCGTAATATGCAAAGACCAAGTTAAAACATAAAATAAGAAGTTAGAAAACATAATCGTAATCATGATCAATGCAAGTTAAATAATCTTTTAAAACCCGTGAGAGATACTTTAAGGGTAACCTTGGTTCATTATTATTATGGGAAGTAGCCTTAGCTTACATAGAGACCATGCGAGCTATGACATGGAACCCGATGTCTCCCACACCAAAAAAGGTTGTCCTACTTGCCAAGGTAGAACCATGAATTTGAGCTAAAGTGGATCCACTAGCTAATGTCTATCTAGACAATCAATGGGGGCACATAGGTAAGGGAGAAGGAGATTATTACTAGAAACCTAGCCTCAACTCGCGAGAGCTTCCATCTCAATATCCCCTCGGTGCTAAGCATAAATCCCACAGAGTAGTTATTAATCTTAACTTGTCTTATCTTTTCATAACAGCTTTTAAGGCTCATAGTCATTCACTTCATGCTAGAGATGCCCCTAATACTAATGGAAACAGTTTTGAAATCGTGGTCTCTAATCATTGATGACATATTCGGATACCATACTAATCAAGACCTAATTTAGGAAAATAGCCCAAAAAGCATTGAGGGACAATCTAGATGTCACTCATGTGGCCAAGCTTCATAGAACATATATGAGTCATCTATAAGCTTACTTGAGTCATAGACATACTTTCATGAACATGCATTATTTTCAATAATTCATAAGCTTCATAATGTTTTCAAAGTCAAAGCATCTTCAAATTCATTTACATCTATTTCATAAAGAGAAGACATGCATATTTTCATAAATTCATCTTTCTTAATTTAAGACCCACATTATATCATCATGGCTTAGAAAACATGGGTTATGCATGGGTTCATGAGAAATCAACTTTAAAACATGCAATTACTTCAATTCATGCATAAAAAGTCTTAAAACAATCAATTAAATCAACATTGAAGAGAACCCATGGCAATTGAAGAAAATCCTTACTTAATTGGGGAATCTAACTTTACAAAATTGAAGAATTTGGGAACTCCATGGAGGAAATGGTTGCATGGATGAAAACTATCATACCTCAATGCCAAAAGCTTGACTTCAACGGTGGAATTGGAAACTTGGCTTGCAAACCCTAACTTTCTTCTTCAACTTCTAGAGAGAGAATTTTTTTAGAGGAAGAATTGTTCTTCTTTTAGGAATTTGAGAGAATGATTTCAATTGGAGAAATTTGGGGGTTAAAACACTTATATAGGGCTTTGGGTGAAGGGTAAAACGACATAGTATTAGGCTAGAATAATTAGGAAAAGACCCAAAAGCCCCTAAGAAAATAACTACCGACTCTACCAATGACCAGACCTATGATCCGTAGGTCCAACCACGGACCGTACTGGTCGACTGTTGGTGGATTCAAAAACCACTAAATGTGGAGCCCCAAACAACGGACCAGACCTACGGTCCGCGGGTCCATCTACGGACCGTGAACCACAACCATATGTCCCAATTTCTACCTCAAAATTCTTGTAAGTTTGGGACTCACCTACGAACCCTACCTACAACTCGTACATTGAACAACAGACCGTCCTGGTGATCCGTTGAAAAAGTACTGAAACTTATTATTTTTGGGAACCTGTGCCAGCCAACCACGGGGCTGATCTAAGGTCCGTGTGTCAGACGATAGACTGTTGGTGGTGTTCGTCGGTTCTGGCACTAGATTTTCTGAAGGACTAAAATTTCTCTATCTTTCTAAATCTGAGGTGTTACACAAGTAGATAGATAACTTATCCCGATACTAATTATTAATTCTAAAATAAGTTATCTCGAACTTACCAACCAAACAACAAATTAAGTGACACTATAGTTAATTATATGATTATAACCTATACTATGCCATGTTTTTTTATTATTATTTTTGTAAATCTATTCGTCAATAAAAAAAACATGTCAATATTGATTAGAGACTATACAAAACAAAATTAAAAAAATACATAGAGATGCTATGTTACTTAGAGTCTGTTTGGTATTGCTGTTAAAAACCACTTATTTTTTGGACTTTTTTCAAATGGCTTTATAAAGAAGTGTTTTTTTTTATAAAAAAAATGCAATTTGTGTTTGACAAATTCATTTGAAAAGTGCTTTTGATAAACAAATCGTGTTTGACTTCTTTTTTAAAAAGTGCTTTTGATAGTCAAATTATGAACACGGAAAAGGGCCTAAAATACCCCTCAACTATGCGAATTGGTACAAAATTACCCTTCTTCTACCTTTCGAGCCTAAAATGCCCTTGACATCAACCTTTTGGCTCTATTTTTGTAACACCCTAGAAAACAATTTTGAACTAAGACTCTAATCGTCTTCGTAGTGAGTGAGAGTTTACCAAGGAATTACAAATTTATTATAAATTAAGGTTAGGTCATTAGATGTAGCACCTTGAGTTCCAAAAAGAACTAAATTGGAAATAACAAAAATCTGAAATTTGGCAAGTTAAGCTAAGTATGAGTTTTGGGTCAATTTCAAATGACCATAACTCCTAGAATGGGATGGTTTAGGTATGCTATAAGATACCGTAGGAAAGATCTTTGAATTATCTTCCCAACTCCATCGAGTTTTCTCAGTTTCGAGGTCGGATGAGTGAGATATGCCCTTTTGAAGTCAGGTTGTCTAATTAAAGAAAGTTACCCAAAAATAGTAAGGGGTATTTTAGTCTTTTCCATATCCAATCAGATTTAATTCATTTTTAGTAAGATTTTAAGGGTCTAATCCTATTAGGTTCAGTTTTATAATCCTAATATACGCCTAGGGTTTTAGTTGAGAGTTCAAGAAGGGAAAAGAGGAGAAAAGAGGAAAGGATCAAGGCATTCATTCGCGTTCTTGAGTTTGTTTGCGGATTTTCGTCATGGGTTCAATACCTAAGAGGTATGTAAGCTTTCATATTATTGGGTTTGTTCACCCACATGCCAAACATGTTATTTTCACTGTAATTTCACTCTCAAAAGTTGAAGGATTTAAGTTCTTGATAGGTGTTCATGAAATTCATTCTAAATCTTGTTTGGTTGGGGTTTTGATGATTTATTGAGATGAAAGCGATTATTTTGAGTGGATTAGTGTGTAATTAGGTTGGGTAATTGAATCTAAGGAAAACTTGAGAAAAGAAATCGATTAAAAGCGATTTAGGATTAGAAAACGAGAGGCGCAATTCGTTAAACCTGGCCTGGGGAGAGGCTGGGGCAGTGCCCCTACAGTGCGCCCATATGCATCCTCTGAAGTTTGGGGCTGCCACCCCGCACCCGGAATGCACTAAGGTCGCGTGCCCCCACTCTTTTTCCATCGGTTGTCCCATTTGAGTCCCTTTTAAGTGTACCTTCACTCCCTTTGATTTTAATCACTCTAAACTAATTCTAAACACCTAGAAATCATTCATAACATAATGATAACCTTGAATTCATAATTCAAATTCAAGGTAGAGTTAAGATTTAAGTTTTGAGAATTCTTTCGAACATTCTAAGAAAGTCCCTTTGAGTTCGTTTGTGGAATCTTCTACAACATCTAGTAACTTGTTTCAAGACTCAAGTAAGTGATCATGAGAGTGAGGAGAATGTATTCATGAGTCTACACTATCACCTAGGTTCTTCATATCATGAACCATGACTCTTGAATTCATAATTCACATTCAAAAGCGAGTTAAGAATAGAGTTCAAGAAACCCTTTGAGTTCAAATGTGAATCCTTTGAGATCAACTATTGATTTGAACTAAGTTTTGAGAAAGTAAGTATGATAATGAGAATATTCGTATACACAATTCCCATATTGATATTTTGACCCTTGAGTCGAGTCGTTCATGACCATAACTTCTACATGAACTCCATTAGTTGAGTACCTTTGAGAGGAGTAGTGTCTTCAAGTTCTAAGTCTTGAGTATTGAATTCCTAATCCCCTGTAAGATTATATTTCTATTCATGGGATTATTAGATGTTACCCATGAAGTCCTTGAGTTGAATTGTTCATGCCCATAATTCCTTATGACCTATAAGTCGAACAGTTTTTAGATGAGAAGTATCTTTGAGTCTTTAAGTTGAGCAATTCATTCTCATAATTCCATATGAACCCTCTGAGTTAAGCATTCTTGAAATGAGTAGTATCATTGAATTTCTTGAGTTCCAAGTATTGAGTTCTATCTAAGGTTATTGAAAACCTTGCATTGAGTCGTTCAAGTCCATAATTCGATATTAACCATATTTTAAGAAGTCTTTTACAAACGTTTTAACTTTGTTTTAAGACTTAAGCTTTGAGTTGAGTAAAGAGTAAGAGTAAAGTACATTTCTTCAAAGATTATACGGGAACTAAGTATTCCCAAGAGTTAAAATGTTTTCACATTTGAACAAGAAATGAAACATCGATTTCCAAGAGAGCATTTAAGCTAAGTTTTGAGTAATTATCTCAAACCAAAGAAAGAGTTTTGTTTTTAAAACATATGAGCTTAGTATATTTTGGGAGTAGTATTGAGCACTGATATGGGGACGCGAGAGTTCATAATAACTCAAGTTTCCATTGACCATGTAGCCATCATGGGTAGAAATGATCATACTTTTTAGATGATTCCTTAGTGCTTTTTAGCATAGACTGGTGGATTCACTTAGTTAAGGCATTCTATATGACGACAAAGTATAGGACAATTCTGGCAGCATGGAAAAAATGATGTATTATCACTTAGGCTCATAGTGGTGGATGTCGGTTAGAGAAACTCCCACAGTATTATATTACTTTATATGTAAATTGAGTTCTTATGGTATTTCTTTAACACATTAAGTTGCTATCTACAGTATTTACAGCTTTCCATATATATTGCATTTTTTATTGCTCTATCCTTGAGTATCATGAGTTGAGTCTTTCGAGTTGAGTATCTTTAGTTGAGTACCTTTGAGTTGAGTATCTTGAGTTGAACTGTGCTTCATTGAGTTGAGTACCTTATTGTTGAGTTGTGCCCCATTTCATTGAGTTGAGAACCTTATTACTGAGTTGAGTATCTTATCCTTGAGTACTTCTGAGTTGAGTGAGTTTGAGTAGTTTTGAGTATCCTTGAGTATTCCTTGAGTTGAGTAAGTTTGAGAAGAGGTAAGTATGTTTCCCTTTTTATCAAGTTTCAAGCTTATGTTATGCTTTAGAATTCCCCTTACATGCTCGTACATTCCATGTACTGAGACATTTGGCATGCATCCTTTCATGATGCAGATACAGATAATCAGAGTCATCAACAGGAGCTTCGTTGATACCACATGGAGTTCGAGTTAGATATGGTGAGCCTTCATGCTTTTAAAGGATTTCATTTACCTTTCAGATATATCAGTTGTTAGGATGTCATGGGTCTTGTCCCGACTTTCATCTTTGTCATTTAGAGGCTTCATAGATAGATAGTAGAGTTTGAGAAGTTTGTTTCATTTATCTTATTAAATGTATTAAAGACTTGAGTTGCCTATTGTTGGCTAGTTGGATATTTTATTTTTATTCAGAGTTATTCATTTGAGTTAAAGATTTGTAAGTTTCGTGAATTTTATTCAGTTTTTAAGCTTTGTATGATTGAGTTAGTCTTCCGCTTGTAGTCAGCCAGGATGAGGATTTACTTGGGGACCAACAATGGTTCTCGAGTGCCGGCCATGTCCAGAGTGTAGGCTCGGGTCGTGACAATTTTGCCCTTATTTTAACGGACTAAATTATAACCTCAATTAAAAAAACTATTAATGACGTGTCACCATCCTATTGGTTATCTAAACAATTAATTAAAAAAATTGAAAGACCAAACTCACCCGCTCTACCCAAAATCCCCACCCCTAAAATCCCTAAATCTTCTAACCAAACCTAAATATCGGCATCTTGAGACTTGAAACTTTAAAGTGATTACAAAGTGGTTTTCTGCGTCTATAGGAGTTTCGAGTGTCAGAATGGAATTTCGTCGATTTCATCAGTTTCAGAATGTGAAATGTAATTTGAGATAGTTGTCGATTTCAAATTCAGCTTTTTTGAGGATTTGAGGTTCTAAGTTGTGAAATTGTGGAACTTAGGTTTTGAGTTGATTTTGATCAACATTTGGGGTTCGGATGCTCGGATCGGAATTTCGAGAGTTTAGTTGGATTCGGGGGACGATTTTAGGCTTAGGGTGGTCTTGGTTGATTTTTGTGATATCCCGAGTTTTTTTTAGCTTTTTTAGGCATGGAGTTAATTTCTTGTGGCTTTTACGGATGTCGGGTCAATAAGACCCCAAATTCATTTATTGACGAATCCTGGTGATCGATTTGATGTTTTGGTCTAGTCTATTTTCTGCTGCTGCAAGCCTCACTTAAGCAAGACCCGAGATTTTTAAAGCCAACCCCTGGTCGCTTTTCTGACATTTGAGAGGGATTTTCCCTGTCATTTTCGGGGTTTAAGCCCTATTTTTCATTTTTGAGCTTGGAAAACTCTTGGTGGTGATTTTTTAAAGGATTTCTTGTGCTAAATCATTTGGGTAAGCTTTCTTGGTCCTAATGCTTCATTGTCCTTTAGTTATTTATGAATTCTAATATCAAAATTTGAGAATTTTATTGGTAAATGACAAGGTTTTTCAAGAACTCAAGCTCTTAACTAAAATGTAGATTGTGAATTGTTTTTGAGTCCCTTTTCGAAATAATTTTCCCAAAAGAGTTCCTAAAACCTTGAGTAATGTTTTCAAGTATTAAATTTCAAATTCAAACCTTGTTTTTGAAATCAGGTTTTGAGTTGATTGGCTATTTTTCAAGAATTTAATGTGGGTATGATTGTTTTCGAAAATTTATTGTGAATACTTGCTTATATATAGATTGCGTGGCTTTGGAAGTGATTCGTAAGGGAAATACTCAACTCTTGGAGTGATTATCGATTGATTTAAGGCAAGTGATCTCCTAAACCTTGTATTCTAGTAGAATTCGTGTATTCTCTTCGTTGTTTGTGTGTTGGGAGTACTATGGATGAGGTGAATGATTAATTGTCCATGTAATAAATCCTTATTAATAAAAAGGCTTTGAAATTGAAAATGTTATGTGATGAACATGATAATGTGAATTGACTTGTTTGATTGATTGATGATATGCTTGATAGCATAAATGTGGACTTGAATTGCATGACTTATTGTTTATTCTATGTGGTGTGATATTGCTTGTGTGCATTGATTGTTGAACACGTGATGGTTATGATGCCGATGTCTTTTTTGGCGAGTGTTTGTGATGCCGGGGTCATTGCCGACGAGTGCTATTATGCCTAGGTCATTTTCGGCTAGTGATTGATATAAAGCCAATGAGAAATGGTTCTGAGTAGTGATTTGATATAAAAATGATAGGAAATGGTTCTAGCTAGTGATATTGTGCCAATGAAAAATGATTCCGATGTGAGATTGATTATTTGTGATTTGATGTTTTTTGATGCTTATGCGTGACTTACTTGTTAATTGTGATTGATGCACTTGTTTCACATGATTGATCTATTTGACATTGAGATTGACTTACTTGATTCGTTTGGTTTTTGATTTGTGACTATTGAATTGTGAATTTCTAGCCTTGTGAGTTGTGCATTGTAGAACTGTTTGGTTGGACTTATTTCTATGCAGGTTGTAGTTTGAGGAGGTTCAATTAGAGTGTAAGGGGTATTTTTTTCTACCTAGATACCTTCTTTATTAGGTTGCTTGCTGGGTACGGTGTTGTTCATACTTACTCCTTACTTCTACACTTGTGTTGGTTCCGAGCCCTATTCTGTATGATCGTCCTTCTTCTCTTACTTTCTGAGGCTTGTCAAAGGACTATAGAGAGGTAGCTGCTTGTCATCCCGACGAGCTCTCTTTTCATTTTTTTAAGCTTTGTTCTATTTGAGAATAAAAACTTGTATTTTTCCGACTTTATGTATTCAATGGCTTGTATACGTGACAATCAAATTTTTGGAGTTTTAATAGAATGAATACATTTTTTGCTTTATCTTGTTCTTGCTTTGTATTTTCACATTTCTTTTGTTTTCGTTGAGTTGAGGCTGACTTGTCTTGATGGGAATAGACAAGGGTCATCACGTCCATTTTTTGGACCGTGACAAATGTATCAACGAATCAGGTCCTTTTACAGAGTTAATGTCTTAAGAGTTTTTCTTTGTAATTGTGTATTGATGTAGTCTTAGTTCAGTGAGTTATGAACTGAATTAGGAGCGTCGTCTTCAAGTTGGGATAACTTGAAGAGTTGAGAATACATACCTTGGGAAGTTTGTTTTGAAGTTTAGGATTTAGAGTTAGTTCATAGAATTGCAAGAGTTGTAATCTAAATCCATAACTTGAAGTTAAGGAATTAGAATTAGTTCCATAGGCTACAAAATTTGTAATCTTAAAATGTTGAGGCTTTTAGTGAAGTTGGAGTTAAATTATGTAGGAGCATAGGTCATAGTTTTTTTACACATTTTGAGCTAGGTCTTTTTCACGTATAAACAATGTATTCTTTATTTATTGTTCTTACTATTTCGTTGGAATACGTTAGACAATCTATTTCACTCATAGGCGAATCTAGAGTAAATTAATAGAATGTGCAGATTATCACAAATAATAATAAAATAATAATTTTCCTTGAGAATTTTTGAAGTGCTCATGGATTTATTAAAGATAGGTGTGATGAATATATCTGTGGTGTCCCGGTGGATTGTTTATAGGATGTATGTTGAATGTATTTTATTTGTGACATAAAATGACATACATGCAACATACAAGTATATATAACAACACAATTGCATGTCTTGTGTATGTATTTGTATGTTTTAACCGGATATATACAATAATATATATGAGTGAAATGTCAAAAAACATATTTAATCTATCAGTTTATTTTTTGTTTCAGATCTAAACTATTTAGATGGTAAGAAACACACCTAAACTATCACTAATAAATTTGAGAAACACACTTAAGTAATATGTGACTGTGTGTGTTACAATATCTCTTCTTTTTTTAAAAAAAATAAAATAAAATTGTCACATGAATTGCCACGTGGAAAACAATTCCATCATGACAAGAAGTGATAATACATAACTAACAATCCCAATTGAAAATAAAAATTGAAACACATAAGTGTGTTTCTCAAATTCATTAGTGATAGTTTAAGTGTGTTTCTTATCCTTCGAATAGTTTAGGTATGAATCTTAAAAATATGAATAGTTTAGATGTGTTTTTGACACTTAACTAAAATCAATTTGCTACCAAAAAAAATAAAATAAAGAAGCCACGTGGACGAAAATCTTGGGCCAAATGCGCCTGAGTGTGTATACATACACATTTGGTCCAGTCAATATTAATGTGTATTTCTCAAACTAATGAGTGATAGTTTAAATGTGTTTTTTCACACTCTCAATAATTAAGCTGAAATTAATACAAAAGGATATTTTAAATGTATTTTGACCACTTACATCAATATACATATGTATATTTAATGTATATCAATAATATGTTTTACCGTTTGTATATATTTTATTAAAAAATATTACTATTCGTATTAGACGTTAATGATTACATTAGAGCCGGTAATTAAGGCTCCAATGTTGCATTCCTAGATAAAAGTGAATTTTCCTTAAATTTATACCTCTCTCGTTTCAATTTGTTTGTTCTATTGTCTTGGCATAAAATTTAAGAAAGTATTTTTAATTTTTTTTTATGGTCATAAACTAAATATTCTTTAATTTTGTGATCTTAAACACGTCAACAGAAAAGTTGAAATCAAAGAATTGTCAAAAAAAAAACAAAATGAAAGAAAAGAGATATTCTTTCGAAAACAAACTAAAAACTACTCCCTCTGTCCCTAATTACTTGTCTATTTTTAAATTGGCACACATATTAAGAAAACAATAATTGATATAGTGAGTTTACCATTTTACCCCTATCAATTATGAAGTGGATGGATTAAAAACTTAAGATTTTCAAAAAGTCTTACATTTTTCAAAGTAATAAATTGAGGGTATAATAGAGAAAAAGAATTTGTCATTTCTTGATTTGTCAAAATGGACAAGTAATTAGGGACAACTAAAAAAGAAAAAATGGATAAGTAATTAGGGACGGAGTAATAAAGAAGAATAACCAATTTGAAATAGAGAAATAGAGTAATAAATTTTCCCAAAGACATATGCAACGCCAGAGCCCAAAAGTAAGCCCAAAGTATCATAACAGGCCCAACACATCGGCCTCCGAAAGCTGAAAAACCAACTTTAAACCCTAGCTTTTCGAGCCCACCATTTATATGTATAAGAACCCAAAAACCCTAATATTCGTCTTCTTCATCGGCTGCCATTTGCAGAGAAGCAGAGGGGAGAGCGACAGAGAAATCAGCAAAAAATGAAGTACAATCCAAGGGTATCCTCCTCCCGCCGAAAGAGCAGGAAGGCTCATTTCACGGCGCCGTCAAGTGCGCGCCGGATTTTAATGAGCGCACCCTTATCGTCCGAGTTACGTGTAAAGTACAACGTAAGATCTATGCCGGTGAGGAAAGATGACGAAGTTCAGGTTGTTCGTGGAACTTACAAGGGACGTGACGGGAAGGTCGTTCAAGTGTACCGTAAGAAATGGGTGATCCACATTGAGCGTATAACCAGAGAGAAGGTCAATGGATCTACTGTGAACGTTGGTATTCATCCTTCAAAGGTTGTTGTTACAAAGCTCAGGCTTGATAAAGACAGGAGATCACTACTCGACCGCAAGGCTAAGGGACGCGCTGCTGCTGACAAGGACAAGGGCACTAAGTTCACTTCTGAGGAGGTCATGCAGACAATCGATTGATTTTTCACTCATTTTGTCTGGTATTGCTATTTTAGCTAAAGAGAATTTATATCAGTCCGTTTCAGTTAATTAGTGTTTTGTGGAGACATTGAATTTTGTTGAAGTTTCTGTTTTTGCTTAAATCAGTGATGATGATACTTCAGAATCCTATAATTTCGTTAAATTATTATTTTAGCTACTTTATTCGACTGCTGTACCTGTAGCTCTGCTTTGACACTCATGAATGATGCTATCAAGCCAAGTGACTCGCTTTGGTGCTTAGTATGTATTTTACACAAGAAGCACTATAGCTTTAGATATTGTCTGGCAAAGAAATAAGATTCTAGAGTATCCACCTTTATTGAAGTTGCTTTTTGAACCATAGGATATACTATATGACTACCATCCACTTGAGCTTTGAAGTCCATCTATATTGCCAAGCTTGCTTTTAGTGAACAACAACTACATACCCGGTATAATTCCACAAAGTGGGGTTTGGGCAGCAGGGGTGGACCTAGAGGTAGTCGAAGGGTTCACCCGAACCTCTTGGTAAAAAATTACATTGTATAAATAAGGTATTTTTAAGAATTTTTATGTATTTATAATTGACTTTGAACCTCCTAAATGTAAGATTAGAGGTAGGGTTCAAAGCTTACCTTGAGGTTCCAAGATCAAATCTTAGGCACTATTTTTTTAACTCCCTTAATGGAAATCTTGGATCCGCCATTGTTGCCTCTACATTGTAGAGAAGCTTTAGTGAAGTTTTGTTCAAATTGGCCGCAAACATCATGAACACTTTTATTGTACACTTTCCAATGTGTAGAATTGCTGGTTGAAATTGTGCTGTATATTTTTGTGAGGCATCTCATTTTTCTGTTCAATCAACCTAGTGTTATATTTTTCATTTGGGCCCTCAACCATGTTCTGTTTGAATAGTAGGCATATTACTGATGAATGAATTTTCGGAGTGGTAGGAGTGAAGGAGCACAAGAAAGAGGTGTCATTTAAAGGGGACTAGTACTGGATTCTCTTTCCTTTATATTTTTACATCCTACAGGAGCAACAACAATTTTCGTTGTTCTTTCATTCCTCTATGATATAGCATTAGTCGTCCTTTTTTTGGGGTCAATTCTTTAGTAGAGCTAGGTTGTCGGAGTAGTTACTATAGTTCTTCAGTCCAAGTTAGTTTTGTTTCACTGGGAAAAATGTGATTTGAGTTGGTTCTATATACTTAACTTGGGTTTACGTTAAGTTAATCATGCCGTATGCTACTGGGAAATAATTTCCTGTTATTATGGCATACTTCTAAAATTTCCAGTTTATTATCCTGAAGCTGTATTCATTATCTTGATGCTTTCCAGTTTTATGCATTTTGTAGAGGTCTCTTAGCTTATTGGTAGTGTGTTTTACTGCTAACTGGGATTTTTACTAGTTAGACTTGTATGGCTTTCTTGAGATTCTAATGGGTTGGTGATGTCAATGTGTTACACCTTGCCGACACACGACCAAGTAGTAGGTAGATCTTACCCGGAAATTAGTGAGATTAGATTATTTAGATGCTGCTTTTTGAGTGATATACCACAATGTATATTTTCAATTTTCATTTATGTATGCTCAGTGTTTTTTTTAGCCCTGTGGTCATGAAAAGTCTCAGTGGTGAGTTCAGTTTACTATGTAACAACTTGTAAAGTTTGCAGAACTCATCTTCAAAAGTATTGTTGAATGTGAGTCTGATATTCTATTCTCTTGCCCAGTTGTAGTAATTTTCTAGTTATATTTGCCTTTTTTGATCAATAGGCAAGAGTTATTGTGCCTCTTGTCAACTTCATCTCAGCTAGCTGTCTTTATTCTTTGACATCTACTCTGGGCATATATTCTTGTGTTGAAGCTGTTGAATGAATGAAATGTTTGTTTTGTGGAATCAAATATGAAGCTGTATATTACTCAAATTTTCCTTTTCCTGTGAGTCTTCATGTCTTTCACCTCCTCTGGTTCTTGCGCTGCAGACAATCAGAGGAGTTTGTTAAGTAGACAGCATTACCTGCCAGGGGAAAAGCTATGGATATCTACTCCATACAATTAAAGCAAGATATGGTTGGGCCCTTTGCTCATTTACCTACTAAAAACCGTCATCCTACCTTCATGAGACAGGGGTGAGGTCTGCGTGCACTCTCAACTCTCTACCACTTGTGTGATTTCATCAACTATATAGTTGTTCATGTGATAACCCACTGAAAGCTCTTTTCCCCCTTCTCTGATGCACATACTTTTGGGATCTAACTAATTTAAATTTGTGCTTTTATTCTCACTTTGGTGTAAAATTGTAAGATTAATTTGGGTTTACGCCTTAGTATGTAACTTTGGGGTTAAAATTGTCTCATCAAAGGGGATTCCATCCTAGGGTTTGAAGGTTAGTATTATGAATTGGTTACCATTATAAAAAAGAAAAGGGTTAGTATTACTATGAATTATCACATGGATTGAGAGATGCACAAGTGCTACGTATAAAGGTACATTATTGTACGGGAAAAAGAATCATTTAAAGATAAAATATTTAATTGTGTATGACTGAATATTTTATTTCGATATATGTAGTGTTCGTATCTAAGGCTCTTCTCTCAAAAGTTCGTTAAGAATATTAATGTTAAAATTCAAAATGAACTAAATATTTACAAAGGAAAACTATGCTTTCTATTCTCGTATTACAAAGGGTCTATTTTTATTGAATTTCAACACATGATTTGAAATCAACTAAATATTTACGAAGGACATACTATTTGCATTTCTTAAGTTATATTTTTTCCCTCATAAACATGAAAGAAATTTTTGCCAGATTGCCCGTCTCTGGGTTATCTTTAATTTTTGCCTTGCTTATCTAATGAAAACTTGTGGATCAGAGATCTATTTATATGATCTAATTTGATCTAATTTGTTCGGTATAAGTTAAGAGAATTTGTACCTCATTGTGCATAAATTTTGTAGGAGTTAAAAGTTATGCAACATATTTTGTGTAGTATTTTTGTTATCTAATGTACAACATTCGTTTTGAGAATTTTGCTTCTTATGACGAAAATTCTGTAGGATCAAGTGAGTTTTAAAGTTGAATTTTTGTTTCTTACATCACAAGTGTGGAGGAATTAAGTTATTCTTTCTATGACATAATTTGTTGTTTATGAAATAAAACTTTTTCCTCAAACGCAAGTTTTGTAGGAATTAAGTTAGGCAGTGACATAACTTGTGATATATTATGATATAAAATATAAATTTATGTTTAGCAAAAATTGTTTGTCATTTTGATGATGGAGGTATTTTTGGTGATTTATTTTTTATTTAAAGTGTTGAAGCAAAAATTAAAGACCAATCTCAAAATAAGGGTATCCATGTGAATGACTCAACATGAAATCCCCAATATTTCTGAAAACTATTAAATCTTTTTCAACTTTAATATAATCTTACTAGCTGTGGAAATTATAGTTCATTACAAGATATCGAATTTTCTAAAGCTTTGTATTAATGAACTACACTTCTTTGTGTTTTTTTTTTATGAATAATTTTTTTGTGATCATAAACTTTTAAATACATATAATTTAATAAATATTTACTGGTTCAAACAACAAAATACATTACTTTCACAAAATACACAACAATAATTTCACCGATAAATTTGAAAAGAATAGAATGTACTAGACCTTATTCTATCTTTATAAGAGGGAGGATAAAAAGACCATTTCTGATAACTAAATATATCTACCATGATATTTTTATAACTATTACGAGAGTATATCATTAAGGATTGAATTAGAAACTTAAAATAAAAAATTTCTCAACAGATGTCAAACCTCTTCAACAACAAATATCTTGTCATTGGGCCTGTAGAACTTTTGGCATGGAGCAGTTAGACACGTTGTGTTCCGGATCATAGAGCGCGAATAATGGTACGCAGAGTTGCATTATTAACTTGAAAGAAATGGAATCCACGACGAAATTACAAAAAGGTTAGGTGATGGACCACACAACGGATAAAAAAAAAGGACCAGAAAAGTAGTAGTCCTTTTTTAGTGAAAGAAGAAAAAGAAGGTTCTCTCTGCTTCCGCGTAAATGCCGTGTCTGACAAAACGCGTAACATATTGATTACCATCCTCTTCAAAAACATCATCTCACCAAAAAGCAATATGGAACCATAATTACTAATCTCAAAAGGATGAACATATGGAATACATAAAGGCATAATAGTGTTTTTAAATTTGATCTCTATATTATTAATTTGTCATATTCATATATAAACGCTTAAATTTGTATAAAATTTAACAAATAAATTTATAAGTCATACGTTACGTCTTATATGTAAATTATTATGTTTGATCTGTGTGTTTACTTATTCAATATTATACAAATTTAAATGCCCAATTGTGCATATCAAAAGTTGAAGCATATAAATATTAGCTAAAATCAAGTTAAATAACACATTTATATATTATGTTGTAAATAAATAAAAGTTTCTTATTGTTAGTGTTTAAAGTTTTAAATCATCATCTAGAAATTTGTGGTCCATATGCGGTACAATTCATATTGAATGTGTAACATTAATTCAAATTATAATTTTATATTACATGTCTAAATGACTACCTAATGTTCAAATATCTCCATCTCCTATTATTAACAAATATTTATAACTTTTTAGTTTTACTGAACTTAAAATCATAATTTAAATTACATAATTAAATGTGCATTTTTTAAATCATATGTCCAAATTCCTTCAAATATCTCTGTCAACCTTACAACATATATTCATAATTTCTTAAGTCTATCAAACAAAAACATGTTAAAAATACGAAATAGTAATATAATAGGAGTTAGAAATATCACATCATTAATTGATTTTAGAGCATTGACCCCACAATTCCATTGACCCCGTCCGTTTTGATCAACTATGCCATAAAACAAGGAATAAAAATTGAAAATGTAGTGATTAACACAGCTTATTTCTTCATGTCCATTGGCTATCAAACCTTAACACTTTCTCTCCCCCAAAATTCGGATCCTTCTTCTTCTCCCTCTGAATTCTTCATCCATTTTTGTTTGTATCGATAAAGCTTCAATTTCCCCTAAATTTGTAGGTTTGTTCTTGCACCAAACTCCTCCATTTCGTTTCAGTTTCTACACAATGTGTGGGAACCTTCCTACTCCCTTTTAACCCTTTCCACTTTTTTCCCTTTTTTTCACCGTGTAGGACAGACACGTTGTTGATATTTTGTACTTTGTTTGAACCCTCTAAAGTTCATTCTGTATATATATATATATATGTATTTCATTGTTTTGTAAACAGAGAAATTAAGAACAAGTATGGAAAGCTATTTGAATGAAAATTTTGGAGATGTGAAGCCGAAGCACTCCTCGGAGGAAGTGCTGAAGCGATGGAGGAGCCTTTGTGGTGTTGTCAAGAACCCTAAACGTCGGTTTCGTTTCACTGCTAATTTATCCAAGCGTTATGAGGCTGCTGCAATGCGACGTACTAATCATGTACTTCCCCTTCTCTCTCATTTTCCTCTTTCTGTTTTTCAGTTCGCCTGGACTTAAATAGTAAAGTTAGTGTCGTGTGACTAGGAGGTTACGGGTTCAAGCTGTACAAATAGCCTTTTTTGTAGAAATGCTTTCATATTACTTGACCTTGTACACTCCCTCTAACAAAGTTTTAATTAGATGTGTATTCTATTCAACTAATTTTATTATTCATGTTTTGAAACTCTAAATTTATTTTTATGTAGTTATTTAATACTAAAGGATAGAAACAAAAAAAATATACATAAAATTCTCTTGATTTTGTAAATTGGACAAGTAAATTGAAACAACTATTTTTAGTATGTGTGCTAAGTAATATGAAGCGGAGGGACTAGCTTTTCTTTGTCTCTGCTGAAATTTGAACCCTGATCTCTCATGAGTTCCACCATGACTTGAGGATAAACTAGCCTATGTGTGAGCATAATTGGTTGAATATTCGAAGAAGAAAAGGGCTGTGAAAGAATGATGATAAAAATAGTCAAATTACTACATGAATTACTCATTGATATGTATAATAATGTAACCTATCTCAAGTAGTACTAGGTTTTTTCGCTTGAGTCCTAAATTAGTTACTGATGTGTTTGAAGATATACGTAAAAATAATGAATATACAGAGCTTTCAACATGCTTTTTCGGTCAAGCTCATCGCACGGGTTTGTTTAGTGCGGTTTATAATTTGCAGGCTATTACATTGGAGCGGGGTTTAACATATGAACACCCAAAGGGTAGCTATTGGAGGTTCCCTTGTCATAAAAAAATAAATAATCAAAGCTTTCAGTAGGCCTGCTGACTTTTTTTTTCCAGTGTCGATATTTATCTGTAGTCTTAACTTCTGTTCCTGTTCCAATCAGCTTTATTCGTGCTGTTGGACTTGCCTCACCTTCTACATTCAACATATTGTTATCATTCCTCCTATAGCATGGATCTTTTCAGGAGGAAATTCTACTATTAGCAATGTATAAAGCTGTTATTGTTTGATGGGATCATATTCTTGTTTGCCACTTCTTCTTGAAGCAGTTCCACTTGGTAATGCCATTTTAAGGAAGAATAATTCTCTTGCCTGATTTTATGTGACTGATAGTATTGAATTGGGGATGCACTTGAATTTACAACAACATGGATTGAGTTGGGATGCATTTAGATTTGCTTCACCAATTTCATATGGTAAAACCAGGTTAATGCGGCTAAGCCTTCTTTTTTATGTGTTACAGGAGAAACTGAGGGTAGCAGTTCTGGTTTCAAAGGCTGCATTTCAGTTTATACAAGGTGAATATATATTTTTTTTTCTTTCTTTCTGTTTAGTTACCACTTAAGATGTTCTTAGATTAATTCTTCGAAATGGCAGGCATGCAACCAAGTGATTACAGTGTCCCAAAGGAAGTTGAAGATGCCGGTTTTCAAATTGACGCTGACGAGCTAGGATCTGTTGTTGAAAGCCATGATCTGAAAAAAGTCAAATTTCATGGAGGAGTGGATGGGATTGCAAATAAGCTGGCCACGTCAAGTACCGATGGGCTTTCTACTAATAATGAAACTGCCCTAATTCGCAGACAGGAACTTTTTGGAGTTAACAAATTCCAAGAAAGTGAAGCTCGGAGCTTTTGGTTGTTTGTCTGGGAAGCTCTTCAAGACATGACTCTCATGATCCTTGGTGCGTGTGCTTTTGTTTCTCTGATTGTTGGCATTGTAATGGAGGGATGGCCTGTAGGGGCCCATGATGGTCTTGGTATTGTAGCTAGTATTTTGCTGGTGGTCTTTGTTACAGCAACAAGTGATTATCGTCAATCCTTGCAGTTCAGAGACCTTGACAAAGAGAAGAAGAAGATATCTATCCAGGTTACTAGGAACGGGTACAGACAAAAGATGTCCATATATGATCTAGTTCCTGGCGATATAGTTCATCTTGCAATAGGAGATCAAGTCCCTGCAGATGGACTCTTTCTTTCAGGATTTTCTGTTTTAATTGATGAATCCAGCTTGACTGGAGAAAGTGAGCCAGTAATGGTCAATGCTCAAAATCCTTTTCTTCTTTCTGGAACCAAGGTCCAAGATGGTTCTTGCAAGATGTTGGTTACAACAGTTGGGATGAGGACTCAATGGGGAAAACTGATAGCAACTCTCAGTGAAGGCGGTGATGATGAAACTCCATTACAGGTTAAACTGAATGGAGTGGCAACAATCATTGGAAAGATAGGCCTTTTCTTTGCTGTTGTGACTTTTGCAGTACTCTTGCAAAAAATGTTTGGCCGAAAACTGCTAGAGGGATCCCACTGGAGCTGGTCTGGGGAAGAAGCTAGGGAAGTCTTGGAATACTTTGCCATTGCAGTTACCATTGTGGTTGTTGCAGTTCCGGAGGGACTTCCCCTGGCTGTGACCTTAAGCCTTGCTTTTGCCATGAAAAAGATGATGAATGATAAAGCACTTGTCCGCCATCTAGCAGCATGTGAGACAATGGGATCAGCTACAACCATCTGTAGTGACAAAACAGGCACTCTAACAACCAACCGCATGACTGTAGTGAAAACATGCTTCTGTATGAATGTCAAAGATGTGAGCAAACCAGGTGATGCATCTGCACTTTGGTCTGAAATGCCAAATTCGGTGCTCAAAACTTTGCTGCAGTCGATTTTTAACAACACAAGTGGAGAAGTTGTAGCTACCAAGGGCAAGAAGCGTGAGATGTTGGGAACCCCAACTGAGACTGCTATATTGGAGTTTGGTTTAGCACTTGGTGGAGATTTTCAAGCAGAACGACAAGCAGGAAAGCTCGTAAAAATTGAACCGTTTAACTCTACTAAGAAGCTGATGGGTGTTGTGCTTGAGCTTCCTGAAGGAGGTTTAAGAGCTCATACCAAAGGTGCTTCAGAAATTATTTTGGCTGCCTGTGACAACGTTGTCAACTCAAATGGTGACGTTGTTTCCTTGGATGAAACATTAAGAAATAATCTTAATGCCACCATTGAGCAGTTTGCTACTGAAGCTCTTCGTACCTTGTGTCTTGCCTACATGGATCTGGAAAATGGATTCTCTCCTGATGATGCTATTCCACTCTCTGGGTACACTTGCATAGGAATTGTAGGTATAAAGGATCCCGTTCGTCCTGGAGTCAAGGAGTCTGTTGCACTTTGTCGTTCAGCAGGCGTGACTGTTCGGATGGTCACTGGAGATAACATTAATACTGCAAAAGCCATAGCTAGGGAATGTGGTATACTGACAGATGATGGTATCGCTATTGAAGGACCAGTTTTCCGGGAAATGAGTCAAGAGGAAATGCTTAAAGTGATTCCCAAAATTCAGGTATTGTAGTCAATTTTCGTTTGTTAGAGATGAAGTCATTATTGCAGTGAAGTCTTCTGGAAAAGTTCCACCCTAGTTGTGATTTCTCATTAAAGAACAAACTCTTTTTACTTCTTCAGGTGATGGCAAGGTCTTCTCCACTAGACAAGCACACATTGGTAAAGCAATTGCGGACAGCATTCAATGAAGTTGTTGCAGTCACTGGTGATGGGACCAATGATGCTCCTGCACTTCATGAAGCAGATATTGGACTTGCAATGGGAATCGCTGGAACTGAGGTGAATACAATGATTTCATTCCTTTTAGTTCATTTTAACCACAATCCCTTGTCTGGATTCTTTATGAAGTACCAAATTCTCATTGCATGAGATGGTTAAATGCACAATCAGTTTGAGAACTATAAGTATGGTAGGACTGTAAATACGAAGCAGGAGAATTAAGTCACTACGTGCTTTTGCATTTTACTGTCTGGATCATGTTTTTAAATAGGTAATGCTTCTAATGCTCGCAACTACTGCCCCAGAATATTTTGTTTTCCTATTGAGGAAATTAAAGGACTATTACCTGACAAATGAATTTCATGAAAAATAAGATGGAAATATGTATGTGTCTTGGGGGGAAAACAAAAAGGAAAAGAATTATGTCCCACTTAGCTGTTCAGCTTCTAAGACCACTGATTCTATATTGCAAATTTTTCCAGATAACACAATTAGATTGTGACGTAACATCATTGACCTTCCCCTGACTTTTGGTTTCAGGTTGCCAAAGAGAGTGCTGATGTTATCATACTGGATGACAACTTCTCCACAATTGTTACCGTAGCCAAATGGGGACGCTCAGTCTACATAAATATTCAGAAATTTGTTCAGTTTCAGCTGACTGTTAATATTGTTGCTTTGGTAGTTAACTTCGCTTCAGCTTGTGTGACAGGTCAGGAACCCTTTTCCTCTTGTTCTACCATTCTTTTAACTGTTTTTCAGTTTAGTCATATTTGCTGAATAGCCAATCAAAATGCATTCTTTTTGCTCATTCCTATGTTTTTTTGCGAACTATGCTTCAGGAAGCGCTCCACTTACTGCTGTTCAACTTCTGTGGGTCAACATGATAATGGATACCTTAGGAGCACTTGCTTTAGCAACAGAGCCCCCTAATGACGAACTAATGAAAAGAGCACCAGTAGGGAGGAAAGGAAACTTTATCAGCAACGTCATGTGGAGAAATATCTTGGGCCAATCGTTATATCAGTTCTTAGTTATATGGTTCCTACAAGTATATGGGAAAACAATATTTCGTCTTGATGGCCCGGATGCTAACCTTACCCTCAACACAATTATTTTCAACTCGTTCGTCTTCTGCCAGGTAAATTATAAACATTTTAAAAGTTTAGTGAAATTGTTTGGTTTCTAGTACCAAGTATGGTTCGGGGACAAGCCTCAGTGGTTTACCTGACACATTTGTCTGGTTCTAAATGCAGCTTTTCAATGAAGTGAACTCCCGAGAGATGGAAAAAATTGAGGTTTGGGAAGGCATACTGGATAACTATGTATTTGTGACAGTTATAGGTGTAACTCTCTTCTTCCAAATCATAATCATCGAATACCTGGGGACATTTGCCAACACCACTCCCCTCTCATTTGCTCAATGGTTCGTAAGTGTATTTTTCGGGTTCTTGGGCATGCCAATTGCTGTACACTTGAAAAAGATGCAGATATGAAGTCCATTGTGTTGTCATATCTTTTGTACAATCACTTGAAGGAGGAGCTGTTAATAGTAACTCACTCTATGTGGTAGCAAAATGACCTCTTTGGCCCAACTAGGAGGAAAAGAAGTAACAAATCTTGGTCCATTGTAACATCACTAACACAGTTGTAAGATACCAATTTTTTTCTTCTATTTCCCTATTTTTTCTTTGTATTGA
This sequence comes from Solanum pinnatisectum, assembly GCA_035578085.1. Classification (NCBI taxonomy): domain Eukaryota; kingdom Viridiplantae; phylum Streptophyta; class Magnoliopsida; order Solanales; family Solanaceae; genus Solanum; species Solanum pinnatisectum. The sequence continues at coordinate 19,205,335 of CM069077.1, forward strand.
AGAAACAAAAGGAGGTAAATCTGTGTCTTGGGATATCAATCTCAAACTTGTAAAGCAATTTCTTGTAGTTTACTTCCATTTCAGTTCATAGAAACAAACAGTGCAGTTATGACTAATCAGAAATTACTCATTAGTCAATAATACTATAAGAGTATATATTATACTCTTATAGTATCATTGATTAATGAGTAATTTCTGAATAAGAAACCCCAATGATATCATAAAAAATATATTTACTCTGATAGTATCATTGACTTATGAGTAATTTCTAAACAAGAAACCTTAATGATACCACAATAATATACGTATATTCTTATAGTATCATTGACTAATGAGTAATTTCTGAATAAGAGATCACCAATATAGTATGTGTGTGTGTGTGTGTGTGTGTGTGTGTGTGTGTGTGTGTGTATATATATATACTGATTTAGTATCAAGTTAAGAGAAATTATCAACTTTAATGATACCAATACAATATATGATACTAATTTAGTATCAATTTAAGCGAAAGTTATCACCATACCAATACATTATCTGATACTGATTTAATATCAGTTAAGCAAAAATTATTAGCCTTAATGAATGGGAGGTATGAGCTGTAATTATTTATGAGAAAATGTGTATTTCAAAAATTACTTTGAGTTTGGGCATGAACTTGTAATTATTTTAGATTTTATGGCTCATCTAGTTTTCCATTTTTTAAGGGCAAAAAACTAAAATATACAAATATATAGCCTTAATAACCACTATATAACAATAATTTATTTTCATCTATATAACAATAGTTTTTTTTCAACTATAGCAAATGAATTATATATAAAAAAAACGTAAAAAAAAAAATGTAATAATAGGGACCCACGATTTTCTCAAATTTACTTATATGTTCTCTCTCATCTAAAAAAGGTTTTTAATCAAAATAAACCTTTGTATCTCCATATTCTGTAAGTTTAATCAATAATGGATACCAATAGCGTATCAGTTCTACTTCAACACAACGGACTATGCGACGCATCAGGTAAGTTTAACTATATTTGGTTTTTTAATTTCTGTGATCGTGATCTTATAAACTATTTGGTTGGTATCTGTTTTTTTGTTTTCAAAAATTGGTGTTTATTTCTTGAAATTTAATTCGAAATCCGACGATCTTAGGAATATATGATTCTGAATTAAAATTGGGTAGATTGTTTGTGGCATCTATTATGTACTTGTGAGGGTTGTTAAATTAACACCAACAATCATTAAATTTTTTAATATAATTTGTTGGTGTAATTGATATATTTTGTGGTACATGTATTGAAGTATTGATAGTTTATATTAATTTGTTACTAGTCTGTCAACTCGTGATTGTTATGTGTAATGTATATTGGTAGATTATTTGGTGAAAGTGAAGGTATGTTTTAAGTCATGTATTAAGTGCATATTTAAATATTTTTTGGTAAGTGACTAGGTGTAATTAGATTTTTGTAGTAAGTTTTTAATGAATACCAACATTCTTTATTTATTTGGTAAATTTTGATGGTATAATAGATGTATTTTTTGGTACATATATTGAAGTAATTGTTATTTTTAGGTCGTTTTCAAACACCATAAAGTTGAGTTTGACGATCTGTTATAGATTGTGTTTTGGTAGATTATTTGGTCAAATTGATAGTTTATTTGCTGTAAATGATTTAGTGTAATCAATATTGTATATTAGGTTTTAAATCAACACCAACATTCTATATTTATTTTGTATACTTCTATGTCATAGTTGATGTGTTTTTTGATTAAATTATGATGTTACATATAATCAAGTTTAACTTTATCAATCTTCATAAATTAATGTTGTACATATAGTTGGTTATAAATTGGTGTTCGAATTTCATTATAAGAATAATGAAGTGGACACCAATTTTTAATCATATTATACACCATTTTGTATATAACTTTTGTTTGGTGATATAAAAAATATGATTGTGTGTTTTAAATTTAATTGTTATAACTGGTGTTTATTAGGTTCCTTAGTTTTTTTTGTTGAAATGTACTGCAGGAAGATATGTGGATTTCAAGATTGAATGAGTGATATATGATGCAAATACCAATGAAAAGAAAAAAAAATTCAAGAGATCTAAAGTATATTTTAGAAAATATGTTATAGCCTATAGATGACAAGGAAAACTTATATCAAATAACCATATGAGGATTAATATTGTTGAGTTAATTTTTTATTTATTACACGTTTTTTTTCTTCAAAATCTAATTGAATGATATTAGCGATTTTTTGAATTTTATTCGTTGTATTAAAAAAAAATTAGAATTATATTTAATCATATGATATAATTAGTCCTATTATTAATGTTGGTTTCCCTTGTGGTATAAATTTTATTTTAAAAAAAAAACAGAATGACACAAAATATCAACTAGATTGGTATATTATATGAGGTAGAATTTAGTAATTATAGGTATAATATATGGTACTATGTTAGTGTTATTATATGGTACAATTTTGATATTAGAAATTTTCAATGTTATTCGTGAATGGTATCACATCGTTTTAGTGTAATTTTAAGTTTTCAAGTTTGTACTAGTGTTGATTTTAAAAGATAATATTATCAAAATAATAATTTTCGTTATGTTATAAACTGACAATTTCAGAAAGAAAAAAAAAAAGACAAAATATCAAGAAGTTCAGTTTATTAGATGGTGCATATGTTGCTATAATATTTGTATTTCACATGATATAATTTTGATATTTTTGATAATACAATGATGGTATAATTTTAATATTTTAGATGATACAATATTGGTATATAAATTATACAGTACATATTATTTTCACACAATATTATATGGTATATATTGAGGTGTAATATAATATTAAAATATTTTGTCATGAACAATAACATATATAACTTTCAAATTTTCAAAAAAAATAATAATTAAAATTTGGTCACAATAAAGGAAAACAATATTAGTATGAAAACAATATTTGATTTGATTGAATAAAAAATTAAGAGAGAGAAAAATCAATATATGAGAAAAATAATAATATAAAAGAGTGTAATTATGGGTTGGAAAGCCAAAAAGTAAACAATAATTATCAATCCCATAATTTAGCATATACCCCCTCTCCCGCCCCCCCAAAAAAAAAAAGAAATAAATTGAAATATAAAAAAATAAAAAAATTCAATATATGGGCAAAAAAATGATATAAAAGAGTATAAATATGGTTGGGAAGCCAAAAAGTAAACAATAATTATCAACCCCATAAATTTAGCACATAACCCCCCAAAAAGGAAAAAAATCGAAAAATAAAATATATAATTAAATTAACGAAAATTAAATATTTTGATAATATAAAAGAGTATAATTATGATTGAAAAGCCAAAAAGTAAACAATAAATATCAATCCCATAAATTTAGAATATAATCATCCAAAAAAGGGAAAAAAAAATGGGAAAGTAAAATATATAAATTAAAAACAAAACGAAAAACTAAATATTTTGATAATATAAAAGAGTATAATTATAGATGGAAAGTCAAAAAGTAAACTATAATTATCAATTCCATAAATTTAGCACATAATCCCCCCCAAAAAGAAACAAATCGGAAAATAAAATATATAAATAAAAAAAACGAAAATTAAATATTTTGTCATGTTTGTAATTAAAAACCTAATTTTGTAAATAAAAAAAGAGTGTATACATATATTGTTAATTAAGTTCTTAAATAGTATATTCTTGTAATTTTTCCTTTTTTAATCCAGTACAACTAAAACACAATTTATTTATTTTTAAATATCCAACTCAATTTATGTTTTTGAATTTAAAATGATTACAATTGTCTTTTATCGTTAAGCACGTTTTGACTTCTTTTCTATAGAAAAATTAGTTTCTAAAAATGAAAAATTAATAACAATTATCTTTTACGTCAAGCAATTTTAATATTTATTATTATTAAAACATTATCACTTTCAAAATTCGTTTTTCTTAAATGATATGGTCACAGAGAATAGTGAGGTTTGAATTTAGATTATTAAAATAAGACATTATCTATTTGTCTCACTATTGTCTACTTTTATTCTTTGTAATTACTGATTCTTTAATCATTTCAATTCCAAGCGCCCCCCCACCCCCCCCCACCCCACACACACACACCCAAATTAGATCAATAGTCGAAAGAGATGTTGAGATTGATTTTAGTTTTACATATGTAGATTAATAACAAGCTTAATAAAGTTGTTAAGGCATTGATATCATTAGGATCATGTGAAAACGGGGTTGGATTTTATTTGGCGTGGAGATAATATGTAAGGTCAAACTTTTCAATGTACACAACAATTATGTATATAAGGATCAATATGGGTAAGTTTTTATGTCTTTGATTTCATATTTTTTTTTAATTATAAGGTAGAAATAAGATTAAAATTATTATTTTATTAAAATAATTAAATTTAATGTAGTCAAACAAACAATATTATAAATTGTCACAAATTATTTCTTTAATATTTACCGCACAATGCGCAGGTACTAGTATAGAAATAATAGAAAAGAAATTACCGTCATTTCCTTCATATTCTCTTTTTCTTCTACTCGATTAACTCACACCGAGCGTCATATACTCTTATTGACCTCATTCATAAACTCAATTAAATCTCAAATCTTTTTGATTAAGGGTGTTTTTGGTATGAAGGAAAATGTTTTCCATGGAAAATGTTTTTTTGGAAAACAAGTACATCTTTGACTATTTTCTCATGTTTGGTTGGTGAATAGAAAATATTTTCCGGAAATTTTTTTTAGTGTTTGATTTATGAATAAAAAATATTTTTGAGAAAATATCTTTTATTTTTACTAGAGATTAGAAAACAATTTTTGAATTGAAATTGAAAATATTTTTTAAAAATAAACTTAATTTTTTTTGTGGTGGGGCTTGTGTGGGGAGGGGGGTAGGGGTTGGTGGGGTGAAAAAATAAAAATTTGAAATTGGAAATATTTTTTAAAAACAAATTTTAATTCTTTTTTCGGGGGTGGGGGTGGGGGTGAAAAATAAAATTTTGAAATTGAAAATATTTTTTAAGAACAAACTTTAAATTATTTTTGTTTGGGGGTAGGGGGTGGTTGGGGGGCATCCGGGGGGGGGGGGTCAAGCGTAGGGGTGGGGTGAAAATAAAATTTTGAAATTGAATTTTTTTTTTGGGGGGAGGGGGTGGTGGTGGTGGTGGTGGGGAGGGGCCTGGCGGGAGGGGGGGGGTCGGGGTGAGGGTGGGTAAAAAAATAAAAAAATAAAAGTTGAAAAATATATTTTTCGGAAAAGGGTCAAAATTGGCCATGAACTATGAGATATAGACCACTCATACCCTCCGTTACATTTTAGGATCAAAAATGCCCCTGCCGTTATCCTAAGAGACCACAATTACACTTAACACTTAACAAAAGTGATTTGGCAAGCCACATGACACTAATCGCCACATAGGCCTGCCAACTAGGATACCCACTAAATTTTTTGACCCAATTAATAATTCAATCCTAACCCATTTTTGCTAGACCCAGCCCACTAAAATTAGGAGGGAAACATCATCTCAATCGTTTTTCACTATTCAATTCACCACATAGATGAGAATTTTTTGAAGAACATGGTTCACTTCAAGAATCTCAATTTTGAAGAATCTTTTCTTCTGGAATCTCGATCTAGAAGGTAAATTCTCTTCTATTTCATTATGTAACTGATTTTTTGTTTACTTTCAGTAGGATTTTAAACATTTTTCATAGTTGTATTTTGAAGTTAGGATTTATATGCAAAATTGATTAGTGAATATTTTAGTATATATTGATATATATATATATATATATATATATATTCTGATGATTCTTCATATTTGAGATAAAATACTACTTTTCCTTCAATTTTATGTGTTGGGATTTGATCTGTCGGGAGGAGTTAAAGTCTTGTATGTCTTTTATCTTGTTTTGAGGTCCCTTCTTGCTGTTTTTATGTTGGTATTGACACATTATTAGGCTACTTTCAAATAATTTAAGATTTTTATTCTCGAATCTGAATGTGTGGTCCCAATCTAAGCATTGTTTAATCCTTCTTTTTGGTGATTTTTTACTGCTAAGTCACTTGCTTTGTTTTTATATGTTATAAAAGTCACTTTCTTCTTGTTAGAAGCTTTTTTCTCATTTATATGTGCTTTGATTATTAATGTGGGGTCCTATATATTTATGTTTTGCTATTTTTATTTTGCAGAAAATTCAATATGGAAGATATGAATGTTGATATTTTATTTCACCATGGAGGTAAATGGACTTCAAAACCTCACCTACCATATGATGAAAGGTATGTTCATTCTTTGAGGGACTTTAATTTCAATCACCTAAATTTGATTGACATAAAAGAGGTGTTCGAAAATAACTTGGGTTTTGTATTAGTTAAACAAGTACTTGTGAAATGACCTTCTGGAAATTTGTTCTTGGTTGAAGATTCTGATGGAATTAGGATACTTCAGGAGTTACTAACTGAAGCGTTTAGGATAGTTCATGTATTTGCTGTTGATGATTATGAAGAAATTGTTTTTGCCCCTAACATTATCAATCATAGTGAAACCTATCATGTTCAGGACTGACGCCGAGTCAAAAAGTGATGAGGGTTTGGTTGATCCTACTTCAGATGGTGAGTATGACTTTGATGAGTTAGAGCTCATTAAGATGCAAAAAAACAAGGAAGTCAATGCTAATCTAAGTCATTACAAAGACCTGTTTCTTAATATGACCTTTAAGAACTTAGATGATGCTAGGAATGCTTGTAATTTATATGCCCTAGCGACTAAAAAACCTTTGAAAGTTGCAAAAAGTGATCGAAAAAGATTAAGATACAGATGCATAGAGGGTTGTCCGTTTGCCATTCTTGTTTCAGTTGATGGTAAAGGTCCAAGATATAAACTTAAGACTTTTAAGCAAGAACACAACTGTGAAGAGGCATTACACAATCCTAGAGCTACCACAAACACTTTATCCCATTATTTCTAAAGCAAAGTTCAGAATAATCCCAAGTACGCGCTGAAGGATATGAAACAAGACTTGATGGATAATTTCAACTTAAATACTAATGATTCAAAGTTGAAAAGGGCCAAGAGAATGACCCTTCAAAAAATGCAAGGCAGTTTTTTGGATGAGTACAACAGATTGGAGGCGTATGCAAATGAGATTAGAATGACTAATCCCGGTAGTGATGTGGTGATCAACTTATCAAAAGATACAATGGAACAAGGACAAAGAAAATTTCTCAGAATGTATATATGCTTTAATGCAATGAAGGTTGGATGGAAAGAAGGATTAAGACCATTCATAGGACTTGATGGGACCTTTTCAAAGGGCCAATGCAAGGGGCAATTACTGGTGGGTATGGCACAAGACTGCGATAACTCTTTCTATCCATTGGCGTAGGCTGTAGTGGATAAGGAGACCACTAGGACATGAACATGGTTCTTACAGTTGTTAGAGAAGTCATTGAATCTGAAGAATGGTGATAACATCACATTTATGTCTGACATGCAGAAGGTAAGTAGTAATTTGTGTTTATGTAACCTAGTAATATACAGTTTTTTATAATTACTAATTGGTTTGACATGTACAGGGATTACTGAATGCAGTAGAAATTGTCCATCCATTATCAAACCATAGGTACTATTAAGATGCTTTTAAGTGTTATCTTGATTTTGCTAACTAACATGAACTTCTAATTATTTATATATATATTGTGTAAGACATGTTGAGGCCAATTGGATAGCTACTTGGTGTACTTATGAAGAAGATTTTAAGGACCAATTGAATGCTCTTGGTGCATTATCACAGGAAGCTGCTAAAGATTTGGTCAAGTTTCCGCCACAAAAATGGTGCAGAACATATTTTGATACTGTGTGCAAAAATCAGGTGGTAGATAATAATTTCACTGAATCCTTCAACTCTTTGGATCTTGGTACCTAGAGGCAAGCCTATCTTGAAGATGCTTGAAGAGATTAGAGTCAAAATAATGAACATGTTGAGAACGAAGGAAAAAGAGGCAGAAACATGGAACATTCATTACAAACATAGTCCTAAGTGTATGGAACTGTTCATTGCCTACAGTAAGATTGCCAACTTCTGCAAGCTTGAGTTTAATGGGGACCTTGGGTTTGAAGTGTCTGAGGGTAAAGATAGGCACATAGTGAATATTATGGAGAAGAAGTGCAGTTGCAGGTAAATATATTAATTTAGACTATTATTTAAATTTGATTATGTAATATTCACACTAACTAATTATTGCCTTTCATTTTACGTCTTGGCAGTTGACTGACATCCCATGCCCTCATGCCATCAAGGCATTGCGCTACAAATATATTGAGCCTCGAAATGAAATAAGATGGTGGTACACTAAAGAAGCCTATCTTAAAACATACGGGGCCAAGTTGCCTATGAGAGGTGAACAATTCTGGCAAGTATTGCCAGAACATGCCATGGACCCACCTGATCTTGTGAAAACAGTTGGAAGGCCAAAATTTAAAAGAGATAGAGAAAAAAATGCAGCAATCAAAAGAGCTGGAGAGTGGTCTCACTCAAGTAAAGGAACTAAGATGACATGTAGCAAGTGTGGTTCACAAGCTCACAATGCAAGGTCTTGCAAGGTAACAATTTTTTAATTTAAAAGTTAGTTATATAATGTTCAAATGAACTAATTTAATGACTTATTTAAAAATATTTTAGGTTAGTGAGGAAGACAACATTTCAATTCTTAAGAGGAAGAGGGGCAGAACTGAAGGAGTAGAACAAGATAAAAAAGTCTTTGATGTCAATAGTTCAGCCCCTCAACTAACTCAAGAAGGATTTGAAAGTGACATATCTGCACCAAGAAAAAGACAATATGAACCTTTTGGTCCTACTAGAGAACTTGAAAGTGATCCTGTTTTAAGGCCACGTATAATTTTTGAAGAGTTAACAAGGCTTAAGATTAGGCAGAACCAACAAACAAGATCTGCTAATAGAGTGATCACTTTCAGAGGTGATCATAGAGGAGTGGGTGAGCCTATAGATTTGCCTTACTCACCCTCTAAAGTCACATGGAAAGGAAAATAAGCTGTGACTAGTAATCAGTTGGAAAAGGAAAGAGAGAGAAAAAGGTGGGGAAGTTGAAGACCAAGAAAGCAAATGGAAGATCTTAAATTTAGACTCTTGGTAGTTGGAAGTATTAAGTATGTGCCAGCTTCTGTTAAAAAAAATTTGAGATACTGAAATGTTGTTTTTTGTATGATCTGGCAAGTGCAAACAATGACATTACTATTTTTATTTTGTTGTTATGTTATGGATGCAAACAATACACAGCTGCTTATGTTTTATTTTGAACTGAAGCTTTGTTTTGAATGAATATTTGTTTGGCCAGTTTTTGTTTTAGGTTCTTGGTCTATTTTGGGTTAGTTAAGGTGTTAATTGTTATGGTTTGAATTCCAGTATTGTTGTTTGGCAAATTTTTGAAATTTACAGGTGATCAACAATTATTATTGTTGCTTGTTGGAATTACTTTTCTTGGGCTTTTGAAAGCTTGTAGTCACACTGGACTAGTTGATGAAGCACATATATATATATATTTTTCATATGGGAGATCATCACTACACTTGCTTGATAAACGTATTGAGTAGGGTAGGAAGATTGCATTAGGCATATGACTAGGAAATGCAGTGAAAGTAACTGCGAAGCTTAGGGGCAAAGATTCTATAGTTTTCTTGTTATACATATAAATGATTCTGTCTGTTCATTGAAACAACGACGTCTATTGTGTAGTTTCATGTAATTTGAACTCGATCCACCTCTAATGGAAATATCCTAAATCGAACTACTTTCTCCATATCAGGCAGCATTGTAACACCTCACAATTTGAAATAATTAGGAAGAAGCTAATAGTTGGAAATAGTCATTTTTGGAAAGAATGAAAATATAGAAATTTTGTTAAGTTAGAATAAATTGAGTTTTGGTCAACTTCAAATGGTCATAACTTCTACTTTATGATGAGTTAGGGGGTATTTCTAGATATGGTTGGAAAGCTCTTGGAATAACCTTTCCAACGCCACTGAGTTTGCGCGATTCAGAGTTCGTATGAGTGAGTTATGCCCTTTGGAAGTTGGGATGTTTGAATAAGGAAAGTCCAATCCGGATTTTTAAAGGGTAGATTGGTGTTTTCCTTACCCAATTGTTTTATTTTGTTTTTGGTAATTAAGTTAGGGTCTAATCAAAATTAGATCAGTTACGCTTTTACCAAAATATGTTAGGGCTTGGAGAAAAGAGAAAAGAAGAGAAAGGAGAAGAGGAAAAACAAGATTCACCAAGAACGATCGATTTTGGTTGTGGATTTCGCCAAAGAATTGATCCTACAAGGTATGTGAGTCTTTCATAGTGTTGGGTTCGTTCACCCACGCGCCGAACATGTTTAGTTCAGCGAAGTTTGTCCTAAAAGAGTTTGAAAGTTGATGTTATTGATATGTATTCTTGAATTTGAATGTTGTTCTTGAATTGGGCAGAATTGTAGAGTTTCTGAGATCTTTACGTTGAGTTTTAGAGTTGTTTTGAGTTAGGTTCTTGAGTACATATGCTGGGTGTCGGAAGCTAAAATGAATTTGAGAATAATAGTTGAGATTAGGCGAATTGGGGCTGGAAAACGAAGAGGGGAAAAGTCGAGATTAGGTGAATTGGGGCTGGGTGTCGCGGACTTGCTCCCCCAGTGAACAAAAATTAGCTCCGCCTCACGGTTAGGATGCGGACTCCTCTGTCTCAAAATTTAATTTCGCGAACAAATATTTTAATGCAACTCCGGGTCGGGACTTGTTCGAAGACGGTGATTTCTTGATCTTTTCTCATGTTTATCTATCTAAAAACACTCCTAAACATTATGAGATCTTCCCTATCACAAATCATAATCCTTGAATCCATAATTCAATTCAAGGAAAGTTAAGAGTCAAGTTAAGAGAAGTTTATAAAGTTTTCAAAAGTCTTTCACAAACGTTTTAACTTTGTTCTAAGACTTAAGTTTCAAGTTAAGCAAAGAGTAAAGAGTTGAGTTCATTTCTCAAAAAGTTATAAGGGAACTATGTATTCCCAAGAGTTTAAAATGTTTTCACATTTGAGAAAGAAAGGGAACACCGATTCCAAGAGAGTTTTTAAGCTAAGTATTGAGTAATTATCTCAAACCAAAGAAAGAAGTTTGTTTTAAAAACATATGATCTAAGTATATTTTGGGAGTAGTATCGAGCACCGATATGGGGATACGAGTTCATATTAACTCAAGTCTCCATAAACCATGTAGCCATTATGGGCAGTAAAGGATCATACTTTTTAGATGACTCCTTAAGATGCTTTTAGCATAGACTAGTGGATCCACTAAGTTAAGCGTTCTATATGACAGCAAAGTATAGGACAGTTCTGGCAGCGTGGGCAAGACGTTGTATCACCACTTAGGCTCATAGTGGTGGTTTTCAGTTAGAGAAACTCCCACAGAAACTATATTACTTTGTTATATGAATAAAGTTGAGTTTGTTATTACATTTTCTTTAACGAACTAAGTTGCTTTTACTATTTTATAAAGCTTTTCATATATTGCATGTGTTTCATTGCTTTATATTAAGTTAAGTTATTCATGAGTTGAGAAGAGCTAAGGTAAGTGTTTCTTTCAGAATCGTTTCAAGCCTATGTTATGTTTAGCATTCCAACTTACATACTCATACATTTAATGTACTGATGCCAGTTGGCCTGCATTGTATTATGATATAGACGCAGGTAACCAGGATCAGCACGCAACGCCTCGTTGATCCAGTTGAGCACTCACAGTCTGTTGGTGAGACTCCTTGCATTTTGGAGGACTCCTTTTAGTTTGCTTTCAGTAATTTATTATTAGGATGATCGGGGGTCTTATTCCGACATCCCTCCTTATTTTAAAGGCTTCATAGACAGTTAGTAGTTCAGTTGTCTTTACATTATCGTTCAGATGTTGTTTAAATACTTTAGTTGCCGTTTTGGCTAAGTTTTATATCTCTTTAAAGTTATGTTTTGAGACTATCTTGTTAAGTTAAGTCTTTCGTTGAGTAAGTAAGCCAGACCAAGGGTTCACTTGGGGCCAGCAATGGTTCTCGAGTGCCGGCTACGTCCAGGGTGTAGGCTCGGGGCGTGACAAGTATAGTCTCCCGTTCTTTCGTAAAATGAAGTGTAGGAAGACGCGTGTTCATGTTTATATGGATGGGTGTTTTGACCTGATGCATTATGGTCATGCAAATGCGATAAGACCGGTAAAAGAATTAGGAGGCGAGTTAACAATTGGAGTTGTTAGTGATGAGTATATCGTAGCTAATGAACCTTAAGAGTTTTTTTTTTTTGTGCTTTTTACTTTTTATAATACTGGTCTTTTGTCCTTCAATATACTATTACTCAATTGATTTTGTGCTACTATTTTTTTGGTTCATCTAATATTGGACTTGGACGAGCTTAAATATAGTAGAATGGACACTACTCCGATAACTTGATACACCACGATTCTAACTAAAAAAGAGCAGGTGTTTTTGCTTTTTCTAAATTCTTTTGCTTCCTCAAGATCATCGAGATTGATTTCAAGGCTAAAGCGGAATATCATGGCTGTCTGTTATACATCAATCTTGGTTGTCGCCATGAGGTTGAACTGACCGGTCTATCTGCAGTCCACATGTTCTGTTTCAAATCCAGTATATATATGTCGGCCAGAATTGACGAGGAGAAGGTACAACAATTTGTTACTTCTTTAAGAAGTTGTAAACCTCCCAAAGTTTATGAAGGCAAATGTATAATGTACATTGATGAAGTTATAAAAAAGTAGGGAAGAAATCAAAGTAATAACTCATTAATGAAGTTGTAAATAAGCAGGGGAAGCAAAAGATTTTTATATTTGTTTCTCTTACCTGTAAACTATTTTGTCTACCTTAAATCTCTATTTTAGGAATGCTGGCTTTAAAATCTAATGAAACAGTGGACTAGAAAAGATACATAAGCTTGAAAATTAAACTTCATGGTTCCATGGTGTTATATATTACAACCAAAATCATTGATTAAATGACAAATTATTAACCAAGTTACTATACAAATTAAGAAATTACAATAACAAAGATAACTAAATTGGACTTGAACTAAAACAAAACACATGAACATGAAGGTATTTGATTTTCCCATTCATTTACTTCAACATAATTCCTAGTTGAAACATCAGGAACAACTCTTTGTGGGAGTAGTTGTTTGTCTTGCCACTCTCAAAATCCACATGAAGTAATCTACAATAAAAATGACACCATACACCATACAACACACTCTTTGAATATTCGTAAAATAATTATAAGACCGTTAACGATACAGAAGACATGTTCCTTTTCAATCTTGTTGCTGAAGGATCATCGCTAGAAACAGTGAACTCGTCGTCTAGCTATGGAATAAAGGAATCGTGAAAAGGAAAAGAATTACAGAGGTGTTAGAAAGAGGCCATGGGGGAAATTTGCTACTGAAATTCGTGATTCTACAAGGAATGGTGTTCGTGTATGGCTAGGTACATTTGATAATGCTGAAGAAGCTACGTTAGCGTATGATCAAGATGCATTTGCTATGAGAGTTTCGATGGCTATACTTAATTTTCCTGTGGAGATAGTGAAGGAGTCGTTAAGTGAAATTAAGTGTAGATTTTATGAGAATTGTTCGTCGGTGATTGAATTGAAGAAGAGATATTCAATGAGGAGAAAGAGTGTGAGTAGAAGAAACAGAGCAAGAAAAGAGGTTGTGGTGTTTGTAGATTTGGGTGTTGAGTATTTAGAGGAATTGTTGATTTCTTCAGAAAGTATCACAAATTGGTGATTTCTTCCCCTGTTTTTCAGCTTGCTCCGTTTATATAATGTTGAATTAGGACTTCATTTGTTTGATTGTTTTTTCATGGGTTAGGGTTGAATTATTAATTGGGTCAAAAATTTTAGTGGGTATCCTAGTTGGCAGGCCTATGTGGAGAAATTAGTGCCATGTGGCTTGCCAAATCATTTATGTTAAGTCTTAAGGGTAATTGTGGTCTACCGGCAGGGGCATTTTTTATCCTAAAATGTAACGGAGGGTATGAGTGGTCTATATCTCATAGTTCAGGGGTAATTTTTTAAAATAAGCTTTAAATTTATTTTTTAAATAAAAAAAATGATTTTTTCATGTAATTTGAAGTTGGAGGAAAGTTTTGAAAAATGTTTTCCTTAATTTTTGAAGGGAAGTCATTTTCCTTAAATTTGAGGAAAATTAGTTGATTTGGAAAACATTTTCCAAAATATTTTACCCAACCAAAAATGAGAAAATTGGAAAATATTTTTCGAAAAATGTTTTCCTTCATACCAACCACACCCTAAAATCTCATTTTTTGATCGGACATGGGTTATAGAAAAGTATGGGCAATTCATGCTTATGACCGGATAAAACGAGATGTAGAAGTTTGATTAGTCGATGATACATTAAAAAGCTGGTTCGTTACAACTTACATATCGATGATATACTGAAAAACTGGATTTGTTACATATTAAAAAACCACATATTTCTTATGTCAAATACAGTGGGTAGAGCGGTCCACGAAATTGAAAAGCAGATGAATGATTTTTTCTTTTTTTCTTTTGATACAAGTATTTTTTTCTAAATTTTTCTTTTTGAAATTGTGTTTACTACGACAAACTCTCAGTGCTATACAGAAAATTTTATGTGATGTGTTACTATATGCCAAGCAAGAAGAAGAGTGACATAATCATGCAAAATTAAGAAAATATGTCAAAATTTTTCAAATGTCTTATATATAAATGACGTTAAAGCCCAATCTGCATAAAAAATTAAATGAAGTACTTCAGAAAGAAAGAATTTTCCTTCTTCAAACTCCGATTCATAATTTTCATAGAGAAATCTCTGATTAAGGATAGACCAAGAGTTTTTTTTGCATCATATCAAAGAAACTTTGATCAGAATAAAGGACATCTTTAAAATATTTCATTGCCTGCTAAGAGATGGTCAAATAAGCGTAAAAAAATAACCCTAAAATATAAAGATTATGTTAATATATATATATATATATATTACCCTATTATATAAGCCATTAAGAATAGGACGAAGACAACAATATGACATTGTACAAAAAGCTGTCTGAATTGTACCTAAAACTTGGACTTTTTTAATTAGATATAATAGTATTTGCCCTTCTACAATGAACACTTGTCTACTTCAAAATGTCCTTAAACACGTGTCGATCTAATAATTTTTGGAGGGGTATATTTGTCACTTTAACCACATAAGCTCCATCTTCTCTAAAAAAACCACAGTTGTTGTTCTCTTCTCCTTCCATTCTCAAGCTTCTTCATTTATTCATCGGTATGGATATGGATTTCTATGCACTTTTACTCTGTTTGTTTTAGGATTTTTTTTAATTTTCTTGAATTTTATAGGAACTTCAGTTTCTTGGTAAGTGGTTTATTATTTTATGCATGTTATTTTTGAATCTTTGGCATCAAATTTCGTAACAACCAAAATTATGGTATTACTTTCACTTTGTTCATCGGCTAATTGATGTTAGATTCTATTGTTTTGTTCTTCTACTTCTTCTTTTAGTTGTTTTCGTACATGCATGTGTTTAACTGTCACTACATTGTGTTGTTGTTTTATTTAGTTATTATTTTAGGATTTATTTTTGGTGTGCAAATCAAGTTTTCATTTCTTTTCATTGAATATATCAAAAGAAGTTTGTATTTTTAAATTATTCATATTGTGAAAAAGCAGAGAGTTTTGGTTTATTTGACAAAAGATAAGTTTATGTGTTCTTGTTCGTACAAATTTATATATGTGATAAGTTTTTTGTTAGAATCTCACAAGGTACAAGTATGATCTTTCGAAAGTCATTTAAGAACTTCAACTAATTAGCGCCGTAAAATGTTAGCTTTTTCCCTGTTATTCTTCTGGATCTCTATAAATGGTTTTGTATTTCAATTTTTTTTTTTTTTTTTTTTTTTTTTTTTTTTTTTTATGTGTTTCTGCTTGCTTTTCTATTATGCATATAGTTGATTGTGATATCAATTTTTTTTTTTTTGTAACAATGGCGATTATTGATGACACAAATTTATTTTTATTAGATTTTGAATTTGACAATTGACTTCCCCATGTGTATGGTAAATACATATTGATTATAATATATTTGTGATTACATATGAATGAAGCCGGAAGGGAAATAAGGAATCGAAACAAAAGGCATTAAGAATACGTAGAGTCGTCAAATGAACTTTACATAAGCCTCCTTATAGGTGAATTGATACTCAGAAGGTTGAAATGCAGGTATCTTTATGAGAAAACGAGATATTAAGAGTAAAAAAAAAATTTATCCTTTCGTCTACTTTCTCAAACACTTGTAAGGTTTTCATAAGTATTGAACATGTTTGAGGACGAACAGTGCATTAAACTGTTATAAAAGCCTTACAAAGTATGCTCTACGTTTGGCCTCTACTGAATAAGCATAGTCTCTTCTTCTTTCTACTAAACTATTGCTGTAGACTTCAAGGTCCAAGTGTTGTTCATGTTTATTACACACTAATTAATGTTCTCCGAGTTCTTTTGTTTCAAAATTAAGTAATGTGCAGTTAACTACTCTACAGATCGAGTGTGGATAAAACTGTTATTGAAAAGAGAGGGACAACAAAATGAAAAGTGGGATAAGAGGTACAACCAAAATGGAAGGGAAAGCGACATAAATTGGAGCACATGAAACGATAAGACAAAAGAAGGTCCTTCTATACGACTTTTTGTCAATTTGAATTTACGAATACGTCACTTAATCTATATATCAATTTCATCCTAAAAATTTTATTTTGTTTAGAATTAACAGATACCCAATATAATGGCCACATAATTGACATGTTCATTTTAAGTTCAATTTTCTTATTTCACATTATTAATGGTATTTTTATCCTGGGATTGAAATTCTGCTTTATGTCTCCCTATGGTCAGGCAAATGTCATGTGAAGTATTCATGTAACAAGTCATGCAACTAGCATACGAAAGAAGCTAAGCTACAGGTGACCTGTTGCTCTAGCTCGCTATGGTGTTCAATGTATTCTTAGATGATCGTTTTTGTGCCTATAGAAGAAGGAATACTTGGACCTTCGCAGTCTCTCTGACTTTCCATTAACTCACAGACCGAGTTGACTACACTTATGTACAAAAAAAGTCATCTTGTTCGTGTGCGCGGTCCTGGTGGACGTTATGGTTTTGGCGTAGGTGGAGAAGCTAAAGTAGTTAGTGCCATGCCAGAGGGTAATTTTATTGTTTGCTGGCTTGATCTCTACTGAAAGATGCATTTGAAAGTTCAAAGAATTGATTTCTTGGCAGAGTTGTCCACTTTTCAGTTATATGTTTACTGTAACTAAGATGATTGCTGAAGTTTAAGAAATTCCAATTACTACTGCTAGATTTTTTGAAGTATGCCATTTTCACTTGCAAGAGAGGAAGTGGGGGACATGGTTTCATAAGTGGTGCTGGGGAGACAGAATTGCAGCTTCAACGGTGAAGGTTTGTTACTGACTCTTATGTACTATAATTTTGTTAAACGTTTTTTATGGATAGATAAAGATGGAAAGGTTTCAGTCTGTCAGTTGACCATGTAGAGAACTTCTTATGCTAGAGAACTCTAAGTTATTGATTATAGGAATGAAACTGGTCAAAATCAAGCGAAATAGACATTGAGGATGCATTTATCCAGCCGCCCAGCACAACTAGCTTGCCGTTGAGGCATAATTGTTCTTATTATTTTTGTAGGGAAAGCGGGAAAATAAACTTTTTCTCAAGTCAGCTAATAATTGATTGTGCATGTTTTTGTGTACGCAACTCTATTTACGAGTTCATGCATTTTTTTGGCGAAGCTTTGCTTTTAGTGTTACAATGGTTCTTTCTTCTTTAGGTTGCTAATCTTTCTACTGTGTCTTTCCTTTTAAGTTCTTTCAAATTGCGAAAGAGCTTTTTCCGATAAATTTCACCTTAATGTTTTTTGTTCTCCTCGATAGATTGAAATTTTTCATGTGGAGGCACAAATGATAACTTCAAATGACCTGTAGAAGTTTTGTATGCTTGAGTGTTTAGGATGTAAACAGAAAAAGCTTATAAAAGATAAAAAAGGAGTTTGAATGCACATCGTACCATCAACAGACAACATTAGTGCCTCGGTAATATATTTTTTCCGTATAAATTTCATTACAACAGAATATATCGCTATCATATGGCTGAAGGCACATTCACATTACACTAAACAATGTCGGTTCTGAATTATATAACTTTGTATTACTTGCAGTTAATATGTTGTGAATACTTGATTGACTTGATAGTATTACTTCCGCTGATATGTGTTGATATTTGATCACTTTATTTTACTTATTATTGAAACAAATATATTGATAGAGTAGATGAGAGTAAGCAATAAACACCTTTTACATTTAACTGATTTGTGCGACTCCACATGTTGGATGAATACTATATATCTTTCCTCACCATGATTGCAGGTTACCTTCCAAAGTGACCTGATTGATGATAGTGGGTCGATATCAGCCTTAATTTCTGGAAATCTGGCTGAAAAAATGGTCTCCATGAAAACTAAACACATATTTGACACAACTTGCGTCGAGGTTACCCTTTATTTAAATGTATTAGTATAATTTATATATGTTTTTAATTTACTAATACTGCAAAGCTGTCCAACCAACTTCATTTGGATCATATATTTTAATTAAACCTAAGAACCACCTATTTTCATTTCCAGAAGCAACTCCTGCTCATTAACCATGTCCAAGGAATGCTGTCAGATAAACTCTTCTGAATTCAACTACAAAAGTCATCCCGGAGAAGCTCCAATGTCATGAACATCACTTTATTAGTACTATCTTACTTAGAAAAAGAAGTCATCTTTCCACCAACAATTAATGAGAGAAACATCAAACGGTCAAGCCTTTAAGCACAAGTCAGATACTGTTGAAATCATCTGATGCTCTACCCGAATCTTCAAGCTCTGGGTTCAAAATTGAATCATCCACACCAGCAAAAGGGCTAAAAAAGATTGGTCTACTTAGGTACCTACAATTGCGCTTAGATGAGACTTTTAAATTGACTAGATTGAAATATAATGCAACTTATATTCTCTTTTCATATATTTGACTTCTCTGTATTGTCTATGATTACAGGAAGTATCTTCCTTATTTTTGTTACTTTTGGTGACTGCAAAGGGAACTTTTGGGGATTATCATATGGTACAACTATACTCAGTAAGGAGACCCATCACAGAGAACTAATAAATATGTTATTCAACTAATTTTTTGCTGCTTGCCCAGGTTGGTAGCTCGAACTGTTTAAGTTGATAAAATCCACATTCTAGCAGCACATGTTTTTCATCTTGATATTCACAGGGTATTTGTTAGCTATTAGTAGGCGTTTGGTCATGCGATACCATATCACGATATGAAATCGTGAGATGGAATCAGCGTTTGGACATGCAATTTTACGTTGATTCCATCTCATTATTCCATATCATGAGATGTGATTCCATATTCTCCAAAAATCATGATATGGGAATTCCATATCATGATTTAAGATATTTTTAATACAAAAATTGTGGAAAACAACCCCACATTTATATCTACCAACCATTTATTTTATATGTAAATAAAATTTATAATGACATCATTACTTTTTAAAATCTATTATTCTCACCGACATAAAAATTATTATTTTCACCAACATATAGTCACTTTAACTCACACCAACTGATTGTTGAGTAATATTAAAGACTAGTACACTTCAATTTATGTTCAATTTTTTTATTGAATTAAAGTGCGATGAATTAAAGTTAGATGAAACAGTTACTTAAGTGGAGAACAAATAGCAATGTAATAATTTATTATGTGATTTTATAAATTTTTGTTTATTTGGTAAGATTGAATAAATAATTGGGCTATTTTAATAGTTTTACAACTTATGAGATTCTTATGTTTATGAGAAAATATACAACACCAAAATTTCATATCGCAGGTCCAAACAAAACTTCAATTTGGAATTATGATATCATATCCTGATTCCATATCATGATATCATATCACATGGCCAAACAGACTCTTAGTGTCTGCTGTCGCTACGAGGACTTCTATTTAAGAGGTAGTCAACCTCACTAAAATTTATCTTGAATCTAGATTTTTGTCTTGAACTTCTGATTTTCTTACATGTAAGACAATATTTATATCTCTTTAGCTTAAAAGTTTTTGATAAAGATACTTGGTGCATGTATCAGAATGTAGTTGTTTCATATTTGTAGCTGCGTAAATTAACATTTACATTTTTGGGGTAAAATCACTTCTAAGAGGAGTCGTCTCTGTCATTAACTAAAATTTTATGTACATTGTTATTAGGATGAATTTCCGCTTGGTACAAACTGCGGAGAAAATCATCCAAAATTGGTTTACACAATCAAGAGCTACTTCATTTTATATTCTTTTGTCTTAATTTTTTGTAAGTTTTAATAGTTCTTGGCAGTGATTCAAGTTATTTTGGCCAACAACTTGATTTCCATATTAGAAAATTGCAGTTCTGTCTTGGTGCTGAACTTCTGATAAAAATACATCGGACATTGCTATATTCTTACAAAATGTATACGTTTGTTTCAATTTCAGGTACATCTACATCTCCCCATGATGCCATTTTTGGAATGCAGAAGATTGGTTGCCAAGCATGGGCTTTTATTCAAATTTTGAATTATCATAAGCTATGAGCAACAATGCTAGCAGACGATTTAACTGGACAACATACATCTATTTTACGTACGGTTAATATATAATACTATTTTATTATTAAAGCATGTGTACCAGCAGTATTATGCTCAATACTCAATTGTTTTCCTTCTCATCGTAACTTATAGCGAACTCAGCTCTAACATTTCGATATTTTTCAGTATGATTTTCAATTTCACGTCTTGCTAATTTGACGGTGTTGGGCCCGTGCTCAGCACGACCCTTCTAGTAGTATATATGTAAGGCAGATGCAAAAGCCCAACATATGTATGATGAAAAAAATGTACAATCAGGATTAGTTTCATTTAATTTTTAAATTATTGAAAAGTTTATATCATTATTGGAGTTTGAAAATTATTCTAAATTAATTAAAATTATAAGTAAAGACTTTCACCCACAAGCCACGAATTATGGAAGCCTATTAAATGAAAGTTGCAATCTTAAATTTATTTTGAATGTTAAAAAAATTGTCAATTTAATTTGTATTTTTTTTTTAAAAAAAATGAGCAGTTTTAATTAATTACAATCATATTGTGATCAAATTTGGTTAGGAAATAATTTCATGTACAATTTCAAAAAATGTTAACTTAAAATAAATATATCAATTCAAAATTATTAGTTTTCAGAATTTTCAATTCAATAAAATGCGAAAATTCAAATTATAATTAAAGAGTCTTATACTAATTCTAATGAAAATATTATATTCAATTAAAGTATAATAATGCTTATCTTAAAAATAACTTTGTCTAATTTGGATTTCTTTATATATACTCAACTATTAAATGGAAAACAAAATATTTTAAAAACACATAATCAACTTTATTATTTACTATTCCAGGAGATATTAATTTCACGTTAGATTGAAGGGTGCACCCCTAAAATTGAAGTGTACAACCAAGTTATCGGGACAAGCTTGAAGTATAACTTGTGTATTTTCTTTACCAAAATGTCTGAACTATAGTCATGTATATAGTGTCATGTTCAAATGTTTGAAGTGTAAACATTTTATTTACCAAGTAAGAATTACAGATCATAAAAAACAGCAGCCTTGGAGAACTAGCTCCAAAGTTTGCTTCAAAACTTAAACGTCTAAATCCATATATTGTATGCCTTTACTCAGGGATATATATTCAACTCCTGTAGTCATTTTTCTAGTGGCGGATCCTCGCATATGAACATCCTGGATGATTTTCCTGATAATCTCTTTTGCATTCCATGTTTTTCTTTGGAACACTCGACAATTCCTTTCCTGCCACCCATGGTATACACTCCCAGCAAGAGTCATACGATATATTTGAGCATTGATACTCTTGCCTCTCATATGTGTTATTGCCCATTTCACCTCATCCTGCCATGTCATACTGTGTCGCATGATGCCCTACCACACCAAGATTTTTGTCCAAATAGCAGATACGTAAGGACACACAAAATACAGATAATATCAGATTCAACACATCCCCAATTTGTAGTCTTCTATGCAGAGCCAAAAACAAGATAAATTTCCACTTTGGAGCTTCATAATTAGACCATACGAGCTTCCTCCGGTCCACCTTATTTGATTCTCCTCTCATTTTCTTATATATTGAACTAATAGAATAAGATCTCATGCTCAATACTTCATCTTCTTGTATGCCAGCCTCTGTGAAGTATAGTTGTGCCTTTAAGATCCTTTGCACCATCCAAGAGGCTTGTTTAGGCTGCGGCCCCCATATATTGCAATGTTGCCCATAGTACGTGTGTATCCACACCACCCAAAGTTTATCTTCTTTTTTTTGCAAACATTCCATAAAAGCTTGCACAATGTAGCTTTATTCCCATGTATAAACACCTAGGAAATTCAAACCCCCTGCTGATTTAGGAAGACACAATGTATCCCAAGCAATCAAGGCTTTTTTTGAGACATCAACACTGCCGGTCCATAAAAATCTTCTGCATAAGGACTCTTATCACCTGGATGATCTTTTTGGGAAGGGCAAAAAATTGAGACCAATAGAATTGTATAGCAAATAAGACACTCTTGATGAGTTGAGTCCTTCCAACGTATGATAAGAATCTAGAGGACCAATTAGTGGTCCTTCCTAGCATTTTATCAATGAGAGACTTACATTAGACAAGAGAGTCTCTTAGCACTGAGAGGTACCCTAAGATATCTGAAAGGTATCTCTCCTTTGACAAAATTAAGTTCTGCCAACATTATTTGAACTTGTATATCACCAGGTACTCCACCAAAATATATGCAGCTTTTGTCCATATTAGCTATCAATCCTGACACTTTGGAAAACTCCTGGAAGCAGGCAAATAACTGCATAATAGAGTCTCTATCACCCCTACAGAAAAGTAGTAAATCATCGGCAAAACTAAGCTGCACAATTTTCTGTTTTTTGCATTTGGGATGAAACTGGAATTCTACTTTACTTTGTAGAGTCTTCATAAGTCTAGTGAGATACTCCTTAGCAAGCACACATAGAAAAGGGGATAAGGATCACCTTGCCTCACTCATTTTTTTTGCAGGGAAGTCTAAAGAGTAATTATTATGTCTCAAGTTTGGTCTTGCCAAGTTCAAAAGTGCATTAAAAATGTTGACAAATCAGGTCAAACTTCAGACAAAATATTCGATATTTGACCTTGACATGACTACAATTTAGAAAAAAACATATATCAAGTATGGCAAACTTAATACATAAACATTTGCAACTTTAGTCTCATATATCTTAAATGATTCCAAAATGAATATATAAACAAAAATAAAATTTGACCTTTGCTACAACTTAAATTGAGGTCCTAAAATTGAATATATGTGCACCCCGCCCTTAAACATAGTGATCTAGAATAATACGAAATCGAAAAATTGGGTTCTCTAGCCATTTTTTGGATTGATCTTTAAAGTTTAACCAAAACGTAATTCCAAAAGAATTACTACTTTTTAATGCAAACATATATTTTGAATAAAAATATCCTAAGTTAAAATTTCAAAAGGCTTCAATTATTTTTATTTTTTTACAGTAGTTCAAATATTTATCAGTTTAGAATTTAGTAGTTTGAACTACACATCTCAAATTCCAAAAAAAAAAAAATTGTATTCGTGAATTTTGAGCTATCATAATTTGAACTTTATGAACTTTTCGTGCAATTTTAAATTACCTTGAACTCTGGCAGTTTAAAACTGTATGAAAAATATTTTAGCAGAAAATCTTAGAATTTGAAGTCTAGAGGGTCTTTTGGTTTGACAACAACATGCTGAGATTAGTTGTCTAGAGGGTCTTTTTGTTTGACAACAACATGCTGAGATTAGTTATCTTGATATTATATTTTATTGATAATTTAATTTATTATATTAGAAATAACATGCATTGCATAATTTTCTAAAAAAAAATTATTTTATTTACAACGATACTCTCCATATTAATAATTTATAGAAGACGGAATTGGGATATTTTTGTATTTTCATTATTTTATTATGGGACAACTAATTTTAATATTATTATTCCACCCTCTAACAAAAATAAGTTATTCCGCTACTAATTACTAATTCTGGTATAACTTATTCTAGAATTAAAAATCAAATAATGGATAAGGCACTATTTCCTCCGATCCTTTTTACTTGTCTATTATACTAAAAATAGATGTTCCTTTTCACTTATTCGATTTAGAAAATTAAAAAATAATTTATCAGTTAGTTCATAATTTACGCCTATTATTAAATATAGTCATTTATAAATGTGCAGTAATATATGTTAGACATGAAATTTGAATCACAAGCAGGTCATTCTTGTATATTATTTCAATATAATATGATTCATTTGCATATCAAAGAGGACAGAGTATACTCTTTATTAAAATTGGGAAAATTTTATACAATTATAATTATCTAATTTATATTTAAAAATATAATCTAAAACTACATCATAATTTTTAGCACAAAATATAATTTGGTATAAAATAGGAAAAATTATATGAAATAGAAAACTATTAATTCAAATTAAATGTTATTGCCATAGTTTCTTTTATTTGTAATTCGCAGCAACCATTCCATGTTTTTGCCATCCCATCTGTATACCAGAATATACAAATAGAATCATTCGGTATACATATGTGTTGTATAAAAATTAATTGCAGGATCCATTTGTATACCGAAATATACAAATAGACTTATTCGGTATACATATGTGTTGTATGAAAATTAATTGCAGGACCCATTTGTATACCGAAATATACAAATAGACCCATTCGGTATACATATGTGTTATATATATGTAGTAATTTTGTTTATATATAATTACTATGTTTTAGTTTGTATACCGAAATATACAAATAAAAATTTTTATGTATGTCACGCCCCAAACTCGAGGGGCGCAACTAGCTCCTAATGCCAAAACTCAGGCCCGAGCCGACCCTGCTAAACCATTTGCTACTACCGCATGACAGCCACACGCAATCAAGAAAATAAAAAAGTATATCTCGGCTTAAAAGTAAGCCCTCGACCGGTAAGGCCCCTGTCAGCTGATCTATAAAAGAAACAGCTACTCCCAGGAGATCATATAAATAAATAGTCAACTAGCACAGAAGTCCTGATTGGGCTGTCGAGGCCACCATGATATCTATACCAAAACTAAAAGCAGGTATATATCAAGGCAATACATCAAACGGCTCACAATATTCAGCAAACCAACAAACTAAGCCAGTATGGCCATAATGTAGCTATACACCCCACACACTAGTCTGCAAGCCTCTAAGAGTAGTAAAGATTGGCGGGACAGGGCCCTAGCCTACCCATAAAGATATACAACAAAAGGTAACAAACCTCCCAACTCTGGCAGCTTCGGAGGAAAGGGGCTAGCCAATCGGATAGAAGTCAATCCTGCTGCTGAGGAGGTCTACTGGGTTGTCTGTCGGGACCTACATGCATGAATGCAACACCCCCAAGGCAATGGCGCGTCAGTACAAAATAATGTACAGAGTATGAGGCCATAGACTAAGTGAGCAAGTATCATGATATACCAAAAGCAATCACGTAAGGAAATCAAAATTTTAGATAAGCATGTTAACTCGCAACTGAATATAAAAATACAAAAATAATCAAACATCAATCTAACCAAGCCCCCATAAGCTCGGATGGTACAAACAACATACCACCTACCTAGGCCCCCAAAAGCCTAGAAGGTGCCAAATCAATCTACATACCCCTATCAGTAGCCCCTTGTCTTTGTAAGAAGTCACATAGCCTTTTTTTTGGCAATGATATAGCCCCGTAGGCAACACATAGCCCTCTTAGGCAACATCATAGCTCTGTGGGCTACATATAACCCTCTTTTACATCAACATAGCCCTCTTTGGTGTCAAAATAGCCCCGTAGGCAACACATAACACTCTTTGACACCAATATAGCCCCGTGGGCAACACATAACACTCTTTGACACCAATATAGCCCCGTGGGCAACACATAGCCCTCTTAGAAATAACGTAGTCCTATTAAACAACATCATAGCCCCCATAGGCAGTTCATAGCTCAACAAATAACCACAATAGCCCCAAGGGCGACAACAAACAATTGAATAGGCTAAAGGCGAGCAATTTAGCTATAAACAATATATATAAATAATCTCAAAGTCGTTCCTAACTTAGGGTCATTCTTAATAGATTATGAGTCCCTAAAATGAGGGTTTATAACCACTCAATCAGCCAACCACTCACAACTACATCTACAAGATCACCAACATTAACTACCTCTAAGGAAACATGTCGAACGAAGGGAATAACCTTAACATACATTTCCAATGAACGCTCGAAAGACCGTAGTTCCTTCACGAAAGTTGTTTCTTATATCCTAAGCTTCACAAACACTATATATACACAGCTGGTACGCACCTATAAACAGTTCATAATTAATCTTATATCAGCAGATTTGCCATATTACCCCAACTTGTCGAAACGTCCGTAGAAATTCATAAAAACAATCATAAAAGAGTCCTGAGATAGTTAACCAAGTTAAAAATTTGAAGAAACACCAATAACTACAAATTTATGTCTTCAAAAACCAGCTCCAAATGCAGCTAATAGAAGGGAAAAATGATTGTCACGTGTAGAGATCACGTTTCTAGGCACGGGGATGGTAGAAATCGTCAAAAAATAACCTTTATCAGCAAGAACTCCTATGTCCGTAGTAAAACACTCATAAATTTTTACTCCGATGTCGATTGGATACGGGGTTTTGTGTGTTGCAAACTAGACTCGTAGGCCTTCAATTTAATGGGTGATAGGCCTTCTAAATATTTATATATTGGGAGAAAATATTCACGACATTTCACTCAAATTTCAGAGAAATTTTTAAAAAGGAACTTACAATAACTTTCGCCAACTTTTATTTTGCCGCTTACCTAACTTTAAAACTTGAGATACAACCCTTGAACACTTAAAATATGACATACCACATCATTCTTAATTTATTACCCACCATCATTGTATTTCCACGAAGATACGAGTTAATTTAGACGTTTTGAAAAGTCGGGGTGTTACATCCTTCCCTTCTTATAAGCATTCGTCCTCGAATGAAAAAAAAATCTGAGTCACGCGGTTAAGTCCTTAGGAGTTTCATAAATTTAGGCAGAATATCCTTTGTATATGTGACTATCCAGGAACATGAAACACAGAAATTCTAACCGGATGATATAAATAGATTAGCATTATAGCTCCACAATAACAGTGCGAGCAAATATACAACGACAACAACAATAATAATAAGCAACAATATAAAAAAATCATATTGGTATCTAACCTCACTGCACTAATATATATTGATATGTCATCACCCTGGGGTATGAAACAAGTGAGGATATTCGGACCTCATGCCATCCTCAGCTTTCCAAGTCACCTCTTCTCTATTCTTGTTTCTCCACAATACTTTAACCGAAACCACCTCTTTGGTTCTCAATTTACGGACCTGCCGATCTAATATGGCAATTGGAGTTTCCTCGTAGGACAACTCTTCTGTGATATGAACATCCTCAATCGGGACAACCCGAGAAGGGTCTCCTACGCACTTCTGTAGCATCGATACATGGAAAACTGGATGAACAGATTTTAGCCCCGAAGGTAATTCTAGCTCATAAGCACTTCCATAGCATTAATACATGGAAAACTGGATGAACAGATATGGCCCAATGAATCTTGGACTAAGCTTGCCCTTTTTGCCAAATCTCATAACACCCTTCATGGACGAGACTTTTAAGAGTACCCAGTCACCAACACAAAACTATGTCCCTTCGTCGAACAACTGAGTATGACTTCTGTCGACTTTGAGCTGTTAGCAACTTCTCCCGAATGAGCTTAACCTGCTCCACTGTCTGCTATACTAAGTCGGGTCCAATCAACCCTGACTCACCTACATCGAACCATCTGATGGGGGACTGACATTTTCGCTCATACAAAGCCTCATAAGGTGCCATCCCCATGCTGAAATGATAACTATTATTATATGCGAATTCAATAAGAGGTATGTGGTCATCCCAACTTCCCTTGAAGTCTAGCGCGCATGCCCGTAGCATATCCTCGAGTGTCAAAATTATGCGTTCAGTCTAGCCATATGTCTGAGGGTGAAAGGCTGTACTAAGATTAACCTATGTCCCCAGTCCTTTCTGGAAGGACCTCCAGGAAATTGAGGTAAATTGTGCTCTTCTATCAGAGATAATAGATACTGGACATCGTGTAGCCTAACAATATCTCTAATATAGAGCCATGCATAATCTTCGGCCATAAAAGTAGCCCTGACTGGTAAGAAGTGGGCTGATTTTTTTAGTCTATCAACAATTATCCAAATAGAGTCAAACTTGCGACGCGATCAAGGTAACCCAGTAATAAAATTCATATTAATTGCTTCCCACTTCCACAACGGAATGACTATCTCCTAAACTAGACCAGCGGGCTTTTGGTGCTCAACTGCCTTGAAACATATGCGATAACCTTACCATGTTGCATTAAAACACATCCCAACCTAACACCAGAAGCATCGCAATACACCGCATAGCCTTTTGAACCCTCTAGCAATGCTAGAACTAGTGCGGTAACCTGTCCTTTAGCTCCTGGAAACTATGCTCGCAAGCCTCAGTCCACTGGAACTTAGCTACTTTTTTAGTCAACTTTGTTAATGGGGCTGAAAGTGAAGAAAACCCTCTACAAACCTTCTGTAGTACCCACCTAACCCTATGAAACTACGAACCTCAGTCGGAGTCATGGGTTTGGGCCAAGTCTTTATAGCGTCAATCTTTTGTGTATCAACCGTAATACATGCATCTGATACAATATGGCCTAAGAAAGCTACAGAGTCCAACCAAAACTCACACTTAGAAAACTTTGCATAAAGTTCTCGGTCTTGAAGAACTTGAAAGATTGCTCGCAGATGATTTGCATACTCAGCTTTTGAACGTGAATACACCAAAATATAATCAATAAATACAATCACAAACTTGTCTAGATATAGTCTGATTATACTATTCATCAGGTCCATGAACACTGTTGGGGCATTAGTTAATCCAAAAGACATTACCAAGAACTCAAAGTGTCCATATCTGGTTCTAAAAGCTGTCTTTGGAACGTCTTTCTCCTGAGTACGTATCTGGTGGTACCCTGATCTTAGCACCTTGTAACTGGTCAAACAAGTCATTGATCCTCGGAAGGGGATATTTATTCTTTATAGTCGCCTTATTCAGTTATCAGTAATCGATACATATTCTTAGTGAGCCATCTTTCTTCCTTACGAATAACACTGGCGCACCCCATAGTGAAACACTAAGCCTAATAAAGCCTTTATGCAGTAAGTCTTTCAACTGGTCCTTCAACTCCTTTAGCTCAGCGGGAGCCATTCTATAAGGAGGGATAAATATGGGTTGTGTACCTAGTAGTATATCGATAGAAAAATCAATTTCCCGTTCTGGAGGGATACTAGGGAGCTCGTCTGAAAATACATCTACAAACTCATTAACTACCAGAATAGACTGAAGAGTTGGTGGTTCTGCATCTATTTCATGAACGTGAACAAGATGATAAATACAACCCTTAGTAATCATCCTCCTCGCCTTAAGATAGGAAATAAACCTACCTTTCGGCGTTGCTGTATCGCCTTTCCATTCCCTAACTGCCTCTCCTTGAAAGTGAAATCTAACAATCTTTGTCCGACACTCAACATTAGCATAATAAGATGCTAACCAGTCCATACCCATAATGACGTAGAAATCGACCATCTCTAACTTTACGAGATCTACAGAGGTCTGACAGTTGATAATTTCTACCGTGCAACCTCGATAGACTCTCCTAGCAACAATAAACTCACCAACTGGTGTAGATACAATAAAGGGTTGATCTAATGACTCTGCTACTATACATAACTTCCCCTCAAAAAATGGAGTAACATAAGATAGAGTAAATCTAGGATCTATCAAAGAATAAACACAATGGGAGCAAACAATCAATGTACATGTCACAACATCTGGTGATGACTCTGAGTCCTGTCGGTCGGCTAGTGAATATGTACGAGATGCTCCCTCTCTGCCTCTGCCTCTACCTCTACCTGCTAAAGTTTGGAGTACTCGCCACATGTATGCGATGAGGAGGAACCTCTTCGACACAGTCGTGACTATGGTCGGGCAGTTTCTCCACCCATGCCCCTCCTGTCCACAAGAATAACGATTTTTGGAACCCTGTCTACACCTCCCAAAATGCATCCTACAGCAAGTAGCGCAATGCAGTGAGGTTGTCCTAGCCTGAACCCCTCTGCTGCTGAGAGACTGAGGCTCGTGAAACCTCACCTGGGCCTGACTGTCCCTGACGATCAAATCTACTACACTGGAATTGCTGTGGTGGAGGTCTAGGTGTCCTAATAGAATATCGGGGTCTGGGACCACCATGAAAATCTCCCTGTGAACCAGCAGGCCTAGCCCTTTTCTATCTCTCTCTCGACCCTCTCACTCTTATACTGTAAATATCGGTGATCCTCTATGCCTTGTGCAAAGGCCTGAATTTGCAAGATATCCATATTATCATTTAGTGCAGCGGTAGAACAAGCGTCGATATAGTCTGAGTCGAGCCCTCCCATCATTCATCGTATCAACAAATGCTGGTGCATATCTAGCCAATAAATCAAATCTCAGCCCGTACTCTCGAACACTCATGCTGCCCTGTCGGAGGTTCAGAAACTGGTCCACCCTGTCATCCCTAATCTCTCGAGGCAAATAGTGATTTATGAAAGCTTCTGTAAGGCTATCCCAAGTGGGTAGAGATGCATCTTTTCCCCTAGATCTCTCTCAACTCTCGTACCACGCAATCTGCTGACATCAGCGCGATTGAAATCTGCTAACTCAGTGACTCGATCATTTGAGGCATGCATGACCTAATGATCCTATGAAGTTGATTAACAAAGTGCGGAGGGTCCTCTCTGCGATCTGTCCCTGTAAACTGTGGAGGATTCAAGGTAAAGAATTCACGAACTCTCGAACTTTCGGGTCCTTCAGGAGGTCCGGCAACATCTGGCGCAACTGGTTGGCGCTGTGCAGCTACTAACTGTGCTAACATACCTATTGCACTCTTGAAGTCCTGATCAGATAGAATAGGAGGAACTAGAGGTGGTACTGCTAGTGGAGTCGGAAGTCCTGTTGCCCTCGGAGGCTCCTGAAGCAGAGGAGATAGGGGGCTGAGAAGATGTCTCCCCCTAGGTCTCACAATCGGCTACCTCCACCTGTTGTACCTTGTCGGTACCCTCGCCTACAGCTGTATCTAGCCCCTGGCTAGTTGTGGTCTGTCTGGTGTCAGCCATCTCTATCTGCATACAAGTATCAATTATAAGCCCGAAACCTCACCCTTAAGACACCGCTCTATAGCACGAGGTGAGCAAAAGAAGGATAGTCATTATAACATGCCCGGTAGCTTTTTGCTTATCGAATGTGGTGCACAACACATTTATAAACAAGACTCTACTAGACACGTCTTGCAGACTCCCTAGCATACGACGTTGCTTTGATACTAAATTTGTCATGCCCCAAACTAGAGGGGCGCAACTGGCTCATAATGCCAAAACTCAAGCCCGCCGGACCCTGCTGAATCATTTGCTACTAGCGCATGCCAGCCACACGCAATCAAGAAAACAAACAAGTATATCTCGGCTTAAAACTAAGCCCTGGCCGGTAATGCCCCTGTTAACTGATCTATTAAAAAAAGATCATATAAATAAATAGTTAACAAGCACAGAAGTCCTGATTGGGCCGTCGAGGCCACCATGATATCTATACCAAAACTGAAAGCAGGTATATATCAAGACAATACATCAAACAGCTCACAAGCTTCAGCAAACCAACAAACTAGGCCAGTATGGCCATAACGTAGCTATACACCCCACACACTAGTCTGCAAGCCTCTAAAAGTAGTAAAAATTGGCGGGACAGGGTCTCAGCCTACCCATAAAGATATATACAACAAAAGGTAACAAATCTCCCAACTCTGGCAGCTTCGGAGGAAATGGGCTAGCCAATCGGATAGAAGTCAATCCTGCTGCTGAAGAGGTCTACTGGGTCATCTGTCAGGACCTGCATGCATGAATGTAGCTCTCCCAAGGCAATGGGTCGTCAGTACAAAATAATGTACAGAGTACGAAAGGTTATAGACTAAGTGAGCAAGTATCATGATATACCAAAAACAATCACGTTAAGGAAATCAAAATTTTAGATAAGCATGTTAACCCGCTACTGAATCTAAAAATACAAACATGATAAAACATCAACCTAACCAAGCCCCCATAAGCTCGTCAAGTACAAACAACATACCACCTACCTAAGCCCCAATAAGCCCAGAAGGTGTCAAATCAATCTACATATCCCTATCGATAGCCCCTTGTCGTTGTAAGAAGTCACATAGCCCTTTTTGGCAATGATATAGCCCCGTAGGCAGCACATAGGTCTCTTAGGCAACATCATAGCTTTGTGGGCTGCACATAGCCCTCTTTTGCATCAGCATAGTCCTGTAGGCAACACATAGCCCTCTTTGGCGTTAAAATAGCCCCGTAGGCAACATATAACACTCTTTGGCATCAATATAGGCCCGGGGGCAACACATAACCCTATTTGGAAATAACATAGTCTTATTAGACAACATCATAGCCCCCATAGGCAGTTCATAGCTCAACAACTAATCATAGTAGCCCCAAGGGCGACAACAAACAATTGAATAGGCTAAAGGCGAGCAATTTAGCTATAAACAATATATATGAATAATCTCCAAGTCGTTCCTAACTTAGGGTCGTTCTTAACAGATTATGAGTCCCTAAAATGAGGGTTTATAACCACTCAATCAACCAACCACTCACAATTACATCTACAAGATCACCAACATTAACTACCTCTAAGGAAACATGTCGAATAAAGGGAATAACCTTAACATACCTTTCCAATGAACGCTCGAAAGACTGTAGTTCCTTCACGAAAGTTGTTCCTTATGTCCTAAGCTTCACAAACACTATATATACACAGTTGGTACGCACCTATAAACAGTTCATAATTAATCTTATAGCAGCAGATTTGCCATATTACCCCAACTTGTCGAAACGTCCGTAGAAATTCATAAAAACAATCATAAAAGAGTCCCGAGATGATTACCTTAGTTAACCAAGTTAAAACTTAGAAGAAACTCCAATAACTACAAATTTATATATTCAAAAACTAGCTCCAAACGCAGCTAATAGAAGGGAAAAACGATTGCCACGTGTAGAGATCACGTTTCTAGGCACGGGGGCAACGTTTAATGGTAGAAATTGTCAAAAACTAACCTTCATCATGCAAGAACTCCATATGAACCCTCTCTTAAGATTTCTCTCTGGTTTGAAAGTGAAAAGAAATGTTTTCATGGCTTAAAACGTTGAGTAAGCCGACATACCACATTTTGACCCGACCCGGATTCTGCCTCGTCAGTCGGTAGTAAAACCCTCATAACTTTTTACTCCGATGTCGGTTGGATACGGGATTTTTGCATTGCAAACTAGACTCGTAGTCCTTCGATTTAATGGGTGATAGGTCTTCTAACTCTTTATATATTGGGAGAAAACATCCAAGACATTTGACCCAAATTTCTGAGAAATCTTTAAAAAGGAACTTACGATAACTTTCGCCAACTTTTATTTTGTCACTTACCTAACTTCAAAATTTAAGATACAACCCTTGAACACTTAAAATATGACATACCACATCATTCTTAATTTATTACCCACCCTCCTTGTCTTTCCATGAAGATACGAGTTAATTTAAACGTTTTGAAAAGTCGGAGTGTTACAATATATATGTATACCGAAATATACAGATTAATAGCCATAACAAACATAAAGTTTGCTATGGAGCGCAATTATACAAACTATAGTTATAGCATACAAATATGATTTTTATGTTTGCAAAACCTAAAACTTACTCAAATTAATACACAAAACTTTCATTTTTTTAAAAATAAAAATGTTTAAAATACACATAATATACAATATTATACAAAATTATATATAATATACAATTTTATACACCATTATACAAAGAAGAATTTTGTCAAGCTTCGTCGCCTGATTTCTCTCAAACAACAAAATAGAATCTTCTAAAAATTTGTCAAGAGGTAGATCCAGTAATCACCTATCATCAATTTGTGAGACATCATGAATCAAGACAAAATTTGATTGGAGAATATTTTGAGAATTACTTGTAGTTTGCTTTTGAGATATTGCTAATTTGCTATAATAATCATATCTGTAATTTGCAAATTTTTGGAGTTATGATTGAAATTTTAAGATGATTCTTATTATGATATTGTATATCTTAACTAAAAATTATGTAAAATAATCTTATGAACCGTATTAAAACGTATTACCTCTTAAAATTTTCCTTGACATGTGGAAAACATTCTTAAGCTTCAATTACACGTGTCTTTATAGCTATAACGGCCTAAAAGACCAAAAAATCCAATTATTGCATATAGTAGCTGTAACTATTTAATAAAAATGCGCCCAGATGTATTGTGTGGAGAGTCCCACTGGTATGATTAGACAAGTCGTGGTGGAATAAAACATCAGTTCGTAATTTTATGAAAGGAATGTTTTCCAAAAATGTAAGGACAAATTCCTAAGCAAGTGGAGACCACAACAAATAAATTAGTGGAAATTTCAAAAGATCTTTGATCACTATCTTCCTATTGTTACGGTAAGTAGCATATCGGGTTCATCAATTTAACATATGAAAGAAGTTAAAGAAAAATTCAATATATATTATATATATAAAATAATTTCAATTATATATAAAATATATAATTTAGTGTTAAAAATAATTCGAATAAACACTTTCTGTTAATAATTTTAATGTAACCATTCCTCTAAGATTTCATCTTCATATCAAACTATTTTCCTTATCTTCTTCTTCTTATTCATGTGAGAAGTTAATAAAATGAGCGACTTATTTTTAAAAATTGTGCGATATTTTTTTAATTTTGAGGGTGACTGACGGAATTAAATTTGCTTGTTACAGTTCACCCACAAGGGCAAAGTGTCCATGTTGATCTGTATATTTAGAAAGGATCCCTTTTTGATCTATTGTATTAAAAAAAGTGTCTGTTTTAAGATCGATTGATCGCCTTAGTTTATGGTTCCGTTCCCCTGTTCATTAATAGGGGCTCCTGAATCCGACTTATTTTAGGAACAAAGTAGCTCGACCAACGAAAGAGGAATAACCGGCTAATTTCACACTTACCTATGAGCTATGAGAAAAGAGGTTTCTGGAATAGGTAGTGGGTACCAGCTCGCCGAAGACTCATTCTTTCCTCGGGGATGACTTCTTGCTGACCCGCCTTGATACCCCACCTTTGCGTTTTCAAGTTGTTGTATCAACAAAACAAAGAGGGTTACTGTGGTTTAAGAATAAATCTAAAATAAGACAAATCAAATCAAAGTAGCTAGAACAGACATATCATATCTGAATGAAGTCTTGATAAACATACCATGACACGACTTGCATTCAGTTCCAACTTCTTTTGAACAAAGTAAAAAAACCCACATAGTAGAGTCGCCCCTTGTTTTCTATTATGATAAATGTCTACATAATGAAATGGTTGTCTCTTGTGCACTAAATATCTTTTTTGTTCGATTGTTAAAATAAGAAATTCAGGATTCTTGTTCTTAATCGATTGGGGTTTATTTTATTCATTATCTTTTTTCACGTGAGATTACATTATTTGATCTGATTATGTACATATTCATAGAATGAATGAAGGTATCTCATCTTTAAAACTATCCATGATTTCGAAGGTCCAGATCAAATGGATCTAGCTTTGATACCATATCAAATTAGGTTAA
Source organism: Solanum pinnatisectum (assembly GCA_035578085.1). Taxonomy (NCBI): domain Eukaryota; kingdom Viridiplantae; phylum Streptophyta; class Magnoliopsida; order Solanales; family Solanaceae; genus Solanum; species Solanum pinnatisectum. The sequence goes on from CM069077.1 coordinate 19,241,511, forward strand.
GGATGGGTCTAACTCACCAATATCTGTCTTGGAGCTCACTAATCATAATTTGTGCTTTGAAGAACTCATTTCTAGCAAGGAATTGCACTTCCAATAAATTCTTTTCCATTTCGAAGCTCAAACCAAAATCCTATTAAAAATGAGGAGATCTCAACCATTCGACCACAATTCATATCGATAAAAAAAGCTTAAATATGATTAGTTTTATCAAGTTAGTATTATAAAAATTAACCGATTACTTTATTGTGTGTGAATCAGTGCATAGAACAAATTTTAAAAAAATGAAAATAGAAGACATTTTTTTTGTTTTTATTTGTGGTTGCATATATATATATATGTGTGAATCAGTGCATAGAACAAATTTTTAAAAAATGAAAATAGAAGACATTTTTTTTGTTTTTATTTGTGGTTCCATATATATATATATATATATTCTGAGAAACTGATTCACAAATAGTTGCATACTCTTTCAATCAATTACGGCACTTACTTTTTAGATCTAGAAGTAGGTAAATGCAAAGTCTAAGAGATTAGAATCCCAAATAGCTAAATATAACATAGGAAGATTATATATCTTGAGCCGAAGGGATATTTACAAACCCCTTTACAACCACAATCTAATCCCAAATGGCCAAATATAACATATGAAGATTATCTAGAAACAAAGTGATATTTACAAACCCTTTACAACAACAATCAGAAAGTGTTGTACCCCATCTCTTTTTTGTTTCTTTTCACCTCTAATTTCTTCTACAAAACAAAGTTAATCCCAAAATGGAAAAAAGTTGACTTCTAAATTATATTTACCAGGATATATCATTTATTGAAAGTTAAAATTCTCTACCACATGTGATCGTAGTGGATGAAAGCTGCTTTTCAATCTTATGTTCAAGCCATGAGTATGATGTGCTTTCTCCAAATGGGACCGTATACAGTTTTAATTAGTCAAAGCTTCAATGCAAATATCAAATATCAAATGAAAAATCGAAAAAGTTAAAATTCTCTGGGATCAACAAAGATAGACAGACCAGGCCGTGATTTAGTCCAGTCACCCACAGACCCGTCACTATAGTCTTCCCCTAATCGTTTGATACACCATAAATCCTCGGCGCATGATAGTTTTTTCCAGTGAGGAATTCCTAACTTAAGCGGTTCGCAGCTTGCTACTTCCGTCACCACCACTCCGCAACCCGATTCAGCCGCTAAGTTATGGGCCAAATCACAAAGGGCCTTAGTTAACTTAACGGATAATGGGCCTTCCCCACCAAGCCCATACATAAAATGAAGCCCAAAAGGCCTGAAAACTTCGGGTACAGATGGAACCTTAAGCCATGGAAAAGCCCGGTCCATTAAACGGGTCGTTTTAGCTAAACCCTTCGTCATCCTCGATGCGCCTCGAACTTCGAGCTTGAACACGTCCTTACAGTTCCACACACTGAGTACAGCCCATGACTCGGGCGGATTCGTTAAGAACTCGTTGATACATGAAAATGTACCCTTTGGAACTGCTACAAAAGTACCTAAATTGAGTTTATTGTTGAGAATTGAATCGATGTCTTTTGGGAAGAACTCTGTGGTGGAGAATTTCTGGCGGTACAGAGTTTCAGCTTCAGTTGGGGTGAGTTTGAAGATGGTTATGGTTTTTGAGATTTTGACCCGGTGAGCGAAAACGGGTTGCACCAGAATGGATGGAGTGCGGAACTTGGCGTAACCGCATTTGTGTGTGAAGAGCTTCACAGAAGCATGGTTATCGTTTTCAGTAGCTATATATGAATATTCAGCGCCATTTTCTCTGAACCATTCTTCCATCTTCCGTACCAATTTCAACCCTATTCCCTTTCTCCTGAAAAAGGAAAACAAGACTCACATATTTGTTATTGTTTGTTCAGTTTAATTTTTGTGCATTGATAGTATAACAAATACTTTTTGTTTTAATTTATTTGTCAAGAAAATAAAGAACTTAATGATCATCAAGTAAAGAGTATCTGCAGAATGTTTTCAAATATCTTAGGTGAAAAAATTAAATTAATTAAAAGCATATACAGCATGCACGTGCACTAGGTACAACTATTATATGCACCATTTTATTGTGTATGTCCATTATGCTAAACGACACTAAATCATATTATTCGAATTATGTGATTTAATTCAATATAAGCAAATCAAACTACCTAATATTTTGTGTGAATTAAAATATAAAATATTAAAAGAATATTTAATCATGATCAAAAGAATAGTTTAACAGTCTGAATAATTATTAAGATACATAAATTGAACTTTAGGGGTATGGCTTGAACCATTATAAAAGATTTGTTATGATGTTATAAACAACTCTACAGTGTTTATTATATAGGTAGAGAGCCAACTATAATATATATATATATATAATTAATATAAAGAAAAGATGAGAAATAATATGAGGTCATTAGAATGTGTCTGATTTAGTAAAATACTAAACAATTATTTGGTCATATATAAATTATAAAAGAATAAAAGTGAAACATACTTTTTTAGTTATGATGAAAAATATAATATTACATTAGAGAATCATGAACGGACAGAAATGCAAAGAAAATTAGTGTTACCGGTGATGAGGAGAGACACGAAGGCCTAAAATATAGGCAAGTTTAGTGAAAACAGGGAGGTGTTGTTGATGAGACAAGTGATTGTTCCTCCACAGTCTCTTTCCACACGTAACGCTTTTGATACAGCCTCTTATCATCCCTACTATTCCCCTGTTTTCTTCTCCCACTACTATCTCTGCCACCTGTTAATCATTACACAATCAACAAACCAAAACTGTTACTATTATAATTTCAAAGTTTAATTCATCGAATTTAAATTCTGAATAGATGTACCAGCATGAGATAAGCAGGGGAATGGCGAACTCTGCAAATTGGATCACCTAAAAGGTCAGTGAAAAGAGAGAGTTTTCCACTAGGACCAACTTCACATCTTCTTTCTACCTCTTCCACTTGCCTGCAATCTTTGTTCGCGTTGAATTCTCTGATTACTATTCTCACTTGTTCATTAACCTTCATCATCGTCTTCTCTATTGAAACTTGAAAGTAAAATATTTGTAACTAATTAGAAATGCAGCTTTACTTTTGAGAAAAGATAAATAGATTGGTGTATTTTACGTGACGTTGTAGCAGAGGAGAGGAGGGGATAGAAAGGGGGCCGTTAAGAAAAACCTTTATTTCTATATTTCTGGGTGTCTCGTTAGAGAGTGAAGGTGAGTAGTTGGTTATAATTTGCAAAATTTAAATATTTTGACAAGGATAATACCTTACTTCTTTCGATATAAATTGGTTGCCCACTCCCATTTTATACTGATTTTGCCCCCCCCCCCCCCCCCCCCTCTCTCCGTATTCCCTATAAATTTTCCTACTCGTTGATGGCGAATTTACAATTTAATATTGTTTTGTCTAATTATATTTGTCTACTATTGATTTTGTACACTTTTTAAGAAATTATAAATAAAAAGGATGATTTTACTATATTACTCTTTGAATATAATAAATACAATGTCTTGAAAAATTACTATAATTAATTATAATGGTAAATTAGGAACTAAATATAAAATTATCTATTAATATCAAAAAATGAATAAATATTGTTGGACATCTCAAAATTATGTAGTAGACAATTATTATTGAATGAAGAGAGTAATTTATAACCTAATGAATTACTCCTGTTGAGGTAGTACTAGAGTTTGAAAATAAAATATACTTTCTCGATTCATTTTTATTTGTCTATTTTGAATTTTACACATTTCTTAAAAAATAATAATTAATATAACTATTTGCCACATGTCCATATTACTAGATGTATAGTTTTAAGCAATAAAACTCTATTTTTAAAATACTAGATCAATAAAAATAAACGTCATAAATTACAAAAAAAAAAAAAAAACTTGATTACTGATTGAAATTTCCCTACTTACGATCCCTCAGTTAACGGCACGTCTCTCATTTTACAAAATAACTGTAAACACACAGTTAGGAGCATTTAACAACTCCAAATGAGATGGCGGATGACTTGAGGCATTTCATTTCAAGTGAGTAAATTGAGATTAATTTCAAATAGAGATAAAATGAAATTACAGTAAACTAATGACAATATGAGAATAGTTTCATTAATATAGTTTTAGTGAATACTTATAAATTATTCATATAGTTCACTCGATTAATTTAGGAATAAAAATCTAAGATGGGATGCTAGTGATTTTAATTTTATCGGTGATTAGTTACTCGTTAGTTTAGATAAGTTTTTTGGCAAGTCCCTTTCGATTCCTTTGTGCAACTCTTCAACTTTCTCATTGGAAGTGGTGAGTGGTGATCCTGCAAATGATAATGAAAGAATTAATTATGCAATTAATTTTCACAAAAGTAGAATTTAATTTGGGTAATGATCATCAAGAAAGTGGAAGAAATGGCTGCGGAGTTTCGTTCCACCTGTTTTTTTAATTGCCATAACATCATGACCCTATTTTGTAATCATTGCTCCTCACAATAAAGTTTATTTGATTTTACTGAGATTAAAAAAAATAATTTCATCTTAATATATTTATTTAAATAATTTAAATATTACTTAATTAATTAAGATTATTAGTTTTTTAACCTCAATATATATAGTTTATTATTTATAGCATGATAAATATACAATTTTAAATAACAAAGCAATCAAATATTAAAAATATATATTAATTTAATAAAATAAAATTATTGTTTAAGTTTGAAAAAACAAAATATTTATGTTTAGTAATTGTGGTAATAGGGATAATTGTTGGTGTTAGTGTTAGTAATGATGGTGCTGAACTGCTGATAAATGAGGGGGAATAATCCAATCAATATTTGTGGTTGTGTAGTACTCTTTCTACCATTTTGGCGTCTAATACGCTACAAATGTATACAACTATGCTAGGGATATCGAAGATATGTTTTTCAAGCTATTGGATCACCTTATATAAATTTTGTGATCATTAAAAGTGAAATTTTATTTCTATTCGAATTTTAACGGTGTACAAAGTTTGATTAGCATTTGTGATACTTCTGCTTTTCTACCAATTTTTACAATTCATTTCTTTGTCCAATTCCACTTCGTTTCTTCTCAAATCCTCTTCCAAACCACAAATACTGAAGTAATGACATTAAAATGTGCGGTAAAATTATCAGACATCAATTAACAGTAAAATTTATTTAAAAAGTCAAAGATAATTGGATTAAAATCGATCTTGTTAATTTTATTTTATTTTTTTGCCCAAACGTCAAGGCAATGAGCCATTACAAGAATGAAAAATAGAATTGAGGAGAAGGTTCAGAGCCTTTTCCATGTACGTCTTCTTCTCTTCCTAATTACTTGTTCAATTTTTCATTTTTACTTGTTCATTTTGACAAATCGAGAAAGATCAATTTTTTTAAAATCTATTTTACCTTCAATTAATTACTTTGAAAAAGGTAGAAATTTTTGAAAATCTTAAATTTTTAATTCATCCACTTCATAATTAATAGAAATAAAATAGTAAACTCACTATATCAATTATTATTTTTTAACTGATATACCTATTTAAAAATGGACAAATAATCCGGAACAAATGAAGTATATTCTAAGAAGAGAAGATAATGAGGATATTAGGATGACTTGAGAGATTCTTCTAATGCCTTCCTTCTATTCTTTTGAGAGGATAATTTTTGGTCATAAAGTCAAATCATTACTTGAATGTGAAATGACTACACATTTAATACTGAAAAGGCTATCTAGTAGTGCATGTCTAAGTTTGGTATTGGACTTGAGATTGATTAGGAGCATATTGGTGTAAGGTTCGAGATTGATTATTAATCTTCTCAATAGTTATTATGAGAGTGTCCACAATTATATAATGGCTAGCCTCCGGGGAGAGGTCTCGCAAACTGCCCAATTATAAACAATCAAAGAGATTGGTCTTGTGGGATGTTTCTTTGTTAAGCAAGTTTTGTTCAAATTAATGCTAAATCTCTTCGGATCACCCAAGAAATGATCCTTCCAAATCTCTCTAGGCCATAACAAGCGCCCCTTCGATTTTGATTAAACTATGTCTCACGATCTATATTCTTCTCATTAAGCAAACCTGAGATTCTTTGAATGGGAAAAAGAGAATCCTAATTAAAACAAAAATGCTGGCCATGTCCAACTTGCTTTTATTTGTTGATTTTATTTTATATTTAGAAAGTGACCCTCTCAATCTTTATACGTTTATTTTGAGAAAAAAAAACCTAATATTACAATTGAATTAATATATTACAACGCACAAAACGGTCTGGACAATGATTGCATTTTAAATGGAAATGTCATGATCATGGCCAAAAAATAAATCCACAATAAATATTACTTATAAACAAACGCACCCCTTCCAATATATTTCGATGCAACTTCTTTCATTATTATACTATAGGTTACGATATTTTCAATTAGACCCTAATTAAAATTGTACTCTGCTTGATAATGACAACAAAATAATTGAGTTTATATTTAAAGACATATTTAACTTTAAGAAAAGTGAAAGGAATGAATTGAGAACGAACTTGTAATTTTCCAGTTGCATATTCTTTTTCATGTTTTTTAAGAAATGATAAATAAAAAGTATTTTCTATGTTTTAACTCTTTCAACGTAATTAATATTAATTACTTTTAAAACTAATTTATAGAATAGAGGAAGTACTAGTTAAAATAGTTAAAATTCTTGTGGCCTTTTTGGCTAAATCAAGTCAATTTCACTAGTGAATTGACTTTCTTTCCTTTATTCTTTTTTCAATTCAATTAATTAATTAGTTAATTTAAACAATGAAAACGAAGTCCGACTTTCCAAGTAAGTTCCATCACAAATACTCAAGTGTATTTATATGTCTAGATAGCATTCATTTTTGTGTAAATTATTGTACTTTCAAACTTAGAGCTAATTAAATACGCTAAACTTTTCTATAGACCTCATATACTAATTAGGTGACATAGTTTTAGCCCATTATCAACTAATGACAATTATTGTTTACAAAATATCAGTTAGTGTTAGACCAAGACAAAATTTAACATCAGAGGGTTGGTACCACTTCTATCTGTGCAAATAAAAAATTAACACTAAAGTACATGATGATTGAGTTTTGAAAAAAATAAATTAATTTAAGCTTTGTCAAGCATGGACTATTGAATAGTGTTTTTTCCTATGCTAGAACTTTCGCGTGAATTACAAAATATTTAAGAAATGGGTGCTGGTGATTAAAAAGCATTAGATTCTATGACAAAAACCAACTGACCCGATTAATTTAGATAAACATTATATAAGATCAATTAGAGTGTTGGTGGATATATTAAAAATCATAGTTAAGAATTAAAATGAATAAATAAATATTTAGACTGAGACACAAGTATCTTGTTCTTTTGAATGAAAATTCAAAATCTACTATGGTATAATCTTCATCACTCCATGATGCAACTCTTGAGTTATTACCTTCAGTATACAACAGTCTAACAACGTCATATGACTCAAACAATTTTAGGTTAGTAGAAGAGTCAAAACTCTACTAATTAGAACATCTTACTTTAACATAAAAGTATTCTCTTTTATAGTTTTAAATTCTCAGAAATCGCATGATTATATAGCTAAAAGGAATAAATTGAACGCACCTAAAATCATCTTAAGAGTTGTTAATGTGGTTGCTAAGCTATTTCTTTGAAAATTTCTATGGTAAATTTTCTCGTAAAGATGCTAGTACCAGGTGAACTTGTATTGACCAAATGAGAGAGAAGAAAATGGAACAGTGATTCGATAGGGTGCTCACTGAGCCTCCGTAATATCTAACAAGTATATGTTATTCATATAGAATACCAATACACAAAAAGAGGATTGAAGTAACCAATCCATGACTTGGTACTAGTTGAATGTTATCTCCAATCCCTTGTGTGTTTGATAAAGCCAAAGATTCTCCCATCTTAAATGATAGGTGCACGTTGATCAACCCACAAACTAATAAGATAGTTACACGAGGGTGATGACTCACAAGGAGAATATAGACCAGAGCAAAATGGAGTCAAGCCAGTAATTGTGATTATGTCATTTGGTGGGTCAAAGTGGTATAACGGCGATGAATATGTCAAAGTATACCAGATTAGGGGACCACTAAAATATTTGAACAAAATTTCTCTTTTGAAGCTACAAGACATATACATTTATATGTTTGTCTTACTAGTAATATTCCTTACAGTATATCTGTATTATAACCTCTCATGAAGCTTTAAAGCGAGGTATTATATACCATCTCGACTAGATCAAAAACTGTTGTAAGTTACATCTTGAGTCTTAAGAATTGGGTCTCTTAACCCCTGGATTGGTGCGCAAACAAACGAAGAACAAAAAAGAGGGACCTCTGGCTTATTGAAGCATCTAAGCGACATACTAAGCAGAAGCGTGTAGACTCAAAAGAAGGGAGATGAGCATTCATCCACTTGACTATAAGGAGAGGGGCGTTTTCGAAAGGCTAAAAAGTTGACGTATATAGATATAATGAAAATGTATTTTCAAGGAAAGGTGAACTTTGTAGCTGCGGACCAAACATTGTTACTATACTATGTCATGCATGCTTTTAATTACCAAGAAAATGAAAACGAAAAATCTAAGTGTTATTCCTAGGTTGGAGATCGGGAGAAAATTTTCAATATACGACTTCAATCATCTAGTAGGACTAGCAAACTTTCTAGCTCGACTGAATGCCCAACACAATATGGCTCCATTGAGTGCTTTATCTTGGGCCATTAACATCATACTCTCTATTATAAAATATATTTCGCATAAAATTAACTATATTAGATTTTGGTTGTCCTTTCACCCCTGGCCAGTGGCCACACGTCATCATTATATTACGGTACCTACATGAGTTCGATTTTGCAGAGCCTGTTAAATTAGAGCTTTCTTCAACATGCTCACAGTTAGATCAATTTATTTTGGGTCAAATAAGAAGAACTAGAAGATTCAACTACTAGTGAACGCCTACACTTAATTATAGCTTAAACTGTTATTCTTATTTCCTTGCTGACCCATCATGCACATGATACAACTCTTTGTTTGACTATACTAATTTCAAATTATAAACATAGTACGATGTTAGAATTTCTTCCACAAGTAAATATCAAAAAAATAGTTACATGAATTTAAAAAAGTACTAAAAAATTACAACAATCATCCCATCTAGTTATTTGCTATGTTTTTATAGTTTATTAAGTGCATGAAACAAAATATAATTGAAAGGGCATCTTCTAATTTACACTTAATCCACTTGATCAGTGTCTATACAAATCATGTTTGACCATTTTCTATGCTTATCATTTCTTCGAAAGTTCTTAAAAGGCTCACAAATTAACATCATACAAATTTTTAGTATGTATGTATAGATTGTCAATGTTTCATATGTCACAAGATCCAACACCAAATTAATCAAATGTGTCATTATTGTTTTTTCTTACCTTTCTAAGTTAATTAATCCGTATCAAAATTTATCTAGAGATAAACATGCTTAGAAAAGAAAAGAAAAGGAGTGAAGATTATACTGGTGATGACAATGAGTTCACCATATTCCAAAGAATATATCCGACAATTAAATGTTCATGAAAATGATATTATCAATGTCATTACACTTAACGTGATGTCATCTCGATTTGTTTTAAGTAAACTTCATTTAATTATATTCTAATATATAATGTTCTACTAATTAATTGGAAAATTAGTTCACCTGAAATCTTACTATATATATATATGAGCTACAATTTAAAAATGTTCAATTTTTTGTCGAGACAAAAAAGATGCGACGACATTATAATATATTCCCAATTTATCGAAGGGAAAATAATTGCATATTTGAACATATAGAATAAGGAATTAATCTTGAGCCGTGTGATATTCTTCTTCCCTTTATTTTTGGGGTTTAACTATTTTTTCTTATCAATAGTCAATTAGGGAGAAAATAACAAAAATAGTCCCTTATGTTCAAAGTAGTTTCTTGAATACATTTTAAAGCAATTTTAAAGAGTAATTTCTTGAATATATTTTTAAGCAGTTTTAATTTTTTAAGTTCACCAAACGTGAGCAATTTTTGTTTTTATTAAATATTTAATAAATTTGTTGTTAGATTTGAAAGAAATAATTTGTTTATTTAAAAAAAAAAAAAAAAGAATTAGCGGGAGGAAATCACATTTGGAGTTGATATTTTTGCAATTAATATCTTTTGGTGCAATTTTTAAAATTGCTACTTGTGCTATTTTCAATCTATTTTTTTGTGTCTAGTACAATTTTTTGTGTTGCCGTTTGTTAGGATTTGATGAAACTCTTCTAATATTTTTTGTTAAATCTTCTTTTCAGATTTTCTCTCAAATTTAGCTGATAGAACTTGTTAAAATTTTGATAAATTGTATTTAAGAGACTATTTTAAATTTTTCTGAATTATCAAAATACTCTTTTCGTCATTTTCAAAGTCAAATTAGGAGATGATAAATATACCTAAGCACAATTATTGATCTTTGTTACTCGTATTCTTTTGTCTGGGGACATGGACCACAATGAAGATTTGGTGTCACCGCAGACATACGAAGATATATCTTCAGAAATTAAATTAAATAGTCAAACCAAATATTTATTCTTTTTTTCTCTAAAAAGACAAATATATATATATATATATATATATATATACACACACATACTTTTTCCTCTTCAAAGACATTAGGCGAGGGGGAAATAAATACTTTTTCGGTTCACATTATAAAATATTTTTAATTTGAGCATATTTCTTCAAAAATAAATAGTCTTTCTTTAAAAGTATTTAAAATGTATTTTTAATTAACTACTTTTAATTAAATTTATTTAATATGGTTTCTTGGTTACATAAAACCTCACTTTTTTTAAAAAGGTAAATTTTTTTAAAAAACATTTGATACCTTCTTGACTATGAAAATAATCATTTATTTTAAATCAAATATAAAAACTAAGTACACATTTGGTCATATATAGATTCTAAATTTTAATTTTATATATTTAGAATTATGGAGTTAGAGTTGGAAGATTGAATTATATTTGGTTATAATTTTTGCAAAAAAATATTTGAAATAATCTTCATGCTTCAATATACTTAAATATAATTTCAAAAGTCAAATTTGAAATACAACTTCAAATTGAATTTTATTTTTTACAATCAAACAGTAGTTTTCAAATAAAATAAAAATAATTCAAAAAACTTAATAAATTGTTTTTATGACTAGACAAAGCCTAAAAATAATATAATATATGGACGGGAGGAGTACAACAAAGTTTTGTATAGAGGTAGTGCTCTTATTAGTCAAGGATTAATTATTATGGAAGATGAGCATGCCAGGATCAAATGATGATAATATAATGTATGATAAATATCATTAAACATATGATTATTTTGGTTTAATATCCTAACAAATTTCAAAATAAAAAAGGTTATGCCGACAACGGATCGAATTATCATATACCCAAATAACAAAATGTTAGATTATGTGTCTAATAGCACTGTTATCGTAATTTAAGCAAACCAGGGCCACCTTAATTATATTGTTTAATTTAATTGTTTCAAATCAAAACAGGGTCCAATAATCATCATTAATTAGCAACACCATTTATAATTATTAATTAAAAAAACTTTAGTTATATATAAAAGAGAAGAACAGGGACAATAGGCAACATATTCACAATTGTAGTACTTGCTATTTTTTGTGCTGGAAATGGATATTTCAATTATGGGTAAATAGTGTGGGATATTATACGTAATATCATATTGTACTACGTAATATAGGCTTCTTTAATGCATATATTGTTTAATTTAATCGAATCTTAAATATAATTTGACATTTTTTCCCCAAAGGGTCCTATATCATAGTGAGATTCATAACACAAACCAAAGATGATTAAAATCAAAGTCTGAACGAGTTTATTAAACTAACTAGGTGATATTATTCACCTATACTAGATACAAGATTTAACTATTATAGATGATAATATTGATGGGGTCGTTTGGTTGGAAATGTACAAGTTATCCCAGGATAAGTTGTCCTGGGGTTAGCTATCCTAGGATAACTTATTCTATCATATATATATGGAATAACTTATCTCATCACTATGATATAAATAGTGGGATAAGTTATTCCAAACATGGCAATCAAGCAACTTAAATTTATTTTACCCCATCACTATTTTTTTATTTCATCACTATTATTTTCAATCCCTCACGCGAAACAAAAACATGCCATAACATTTAAATTATACTAATAATAATATAATTAAAGAAGAGTTACAATTATAAATATACATAACTTGGTGGAACACATAAATAGGTGTTGACCATTGAGTTTTTGGACTATTGTCTAGTCAGTCTTTTGTCACTGAAACCTTCACCCGCAAACACTGCTACATCTGTCTGGTCAAATGGGTATTTGAAAACCCCAAGTACAATAACAGAGCTTAATATTTCCTCTGTCTGATATTAGATGAACACTTTTTATTTTATAAAATAATTAAAAAATTATTAATAAATTGATTAACTTTACTCTTTTGTCCTCTGTTCATATTAATTTAGTCACTTGAAAAAACAAATTTTGAATCTTCAAAATTTGTTTAAACTTCCAAAGGTCATGATAATTATAGGGATAAAATAGAAAAAAATTAATTAATTCTATTTAGATTTAGTAAGTATTCGAGATTGTATTTTCATCATCACATTCTTATCACACAGAACACTGAAATGTGAGCCTTTGTTTCATCCATCGCACCCCAATACGATGTGTGACATTCTCCTTCATCTCCCCATTACTTAGATTAAGGATCTAAGATACTTGAAACTTCTTCTCTTAAGATAACCTTATAATGTCAAGCATCATATCTTTGCCCACTTCACTAGAACATGTAATTGAACTTACACTCTAGTATACGATTTTTTTGTGTCTTATTCATCTCGAAACCTTTTGACTCCAAAATCTACTCTCATGTCCATAGTTATTTGTCCAATTTTTCTTTTTTAGTTGTTCCTAATTACATGTTCAATTTGACAAATCAAGAAAGGGCAATTTTTTTTTTACCTATTATACCCTCAATTAATTACTTTGAAAAAGGTAGAACTTCTTGAAAATCTTAAGTTTTTAATTCATTTACTTCATAATTAATAGGGGTAAAATGGTAAACTCACTATGTCAATAATTATTTTCTTAATAAGTGTGTCAATTCAAAAGTGGACAAGTAATTAGAGACAGAGGGAGTATTTTCGAACCTCCGACCTAACATTAGCTCATCATGCACAATAATTATACACTATGAACCCGTTGATAGGCGGTATTAAATAGAATAGTGCATGGATTAAAATTTAGTCCATCTAATACATTGTTTGGTTATTTTATTTAATTTAATCCATTGATTGCTTATCCACCATATGTGGTCTTATTTTATTCCTAGAAAATGGATGGATAACTAATCCAAGGTTTAACAAACCTTGGATAAGACCCCTAAATGACTAAACTATCCTCTTATTCATTTTCCTAAATTTCTTTTGTAATTTAATTTCCTTTTTATTTATATTGGAATGTCTATGTTCTTTTTATTTCTCCAAGTCCGTTTAGTGTAATTTAATGATTTCATTAAAAAAAAATTCTCCATTTTTTTTTAATTCAATGCAGGTTGTCAATTAACCACTTGAACTATTTTTTTTAAAAAAAAAATTATTTTAAGAAGCTTTAGGTATTGAACAATTTAAGTAGTCTTACATCTATGTTAAGTTTAAGATATATTTTACCAACAAAAAATTAAAAATACACAATGCCATCAAGAATCTCCTTAGTGGTACATCATACCTTAAAATTAATAACAATTATATATATATATATATATATATATATAACTTAACTAGTTAAATGGAATAGAAAATCCTACAAAAAAAAAATTGTTCGGTGGGTATATATCTATCTTAACCCAATTACATGAAATAAACAATCTCATAATAACACATCAGGTGGGATAAAATGAAAGAGTGTATCTGCGCCGCTCGATGATCGGATGCAAGGATATAATAGGAAAGAAATCTTTTATAGAGTTTTAAATCAAACACTAGATTAAGTGGGAAACAATAAATCAAACACTTGACAAAAAATAATCCCTGCACTGATAATTTCTGCATTACTATTTTCAGTGTTACTAATCCCTACATTACTAATCCTTGCACTATCAATGTTTGTACCAAACGACCCCTATATACATAAGGGAACCCGTAGTATAATAAACCTGAGTGGTTAGATAACTCATTAAGGAATTCGTACGACTTTACAGAATTGAATTTGGGTTAGTAGAACTCTCGTAATCGATCTTAGCGTGAACGGTATTTTCTGAGCATCGTTGGTTAAAGGTGTATTGTGAAATGGGGGTCTTGGAACTATTAAAATAGCTCACTGATTCGTGCAAGCTGCTCTGGCGGAGCTTTTGGTTGCTTCGGTGGAGCTGCTATAGTAGGGTGAAGGCCGTTGTGGCAGGTTTGACGCGACATAAAGTCATAAATAAACCCATAAACGACCTTATTTGGCACTTTTTGATTTTTAGAGCTAAGGAACGAACCCCATGCGACTCCTACTCTTTTTTCACCATTCTTGAGGCTAAAGGTAAGTTTTTCACTCCTTGAATCTGTTTTTCAATCCGTAGAACGTAATAGAATGGGTGAATATTGATGGGGGAGGGTTTTGTTATAGATTTTATGGTGGAAACAACCCTAATTTGGATAATTGGGATCATGGGATTGATCTAGGGTTCATAGAATTGTTAGTAATCTAGGAATCTAGTGATTGTTTATTGATTCCCATATTATATTGATTATTTGTAGACCAAGAACAAGCGGAACGAATTCGAAAAAGGAAGCATCAAGTTTCTTAGGGTTTTAAGCTTGTTTCGAGGTAGGTGATGGTTGTGATTCTATGATTATGTGATGTATGTTTGTTCTTGCTTCATTATGATACATGTATGTGTGCGAATGTTGCATTGTTGATCACCCTAATCGTAAACGAGGATAATTGAATAATTATATGTCATGAATCACCTTTTGTTGTATGATTGTGAGAATATATATTGTGATTGTGATTTGTTGAATGGATCGGCTGCCACGTTCCGGCATAAACGTTGGATCGATTGTTACATTTCGGCATAAACATGGGATCGGTTGTCACGTTTCGGCATAAATATGGGATCGGTTGCCATGTTTTGGTACACTAACTTGGATCGGGTACCACAAACCGGTATACTAACTGTTTGGATTTGGCTTCCATAAGAGGACCATTGAATTGAGTTCCGTGAGAGGACCATTGAATTATGTTGTGTATCTACTTGTTATGAATTCCTTCATATCTAATTATGATTGACATTGGAAGACAGTATGTTGCTCTAAATTGATATAACTGTGCTATGTGAGAATCGTGAAGTTGTTCATTATTTGTATATGTTCGACATGTGTGTGTGATTATATTATTGTATTGACTAATGTGTGTTACACTTAATGGGATAGCCGTGTGATCCTACCAGTACACGGTGGTTGTGTACTGATACTGCACTTGCTCTTATTTTTGTTGAGTACATGGCATCTTCTGGCGGCTATTGATAGACCACAACTAGGTGACTATTGAGCATGATCGAATTCAAGGGTGAGTCAGTTCTTTCTGGCTGTCATGGATCTTTCTTATTTAAGTCCACTCTTTTGGACTCAGACTATTTGTTTAAGGTGTTGTTTAGTTTCGGGGTCGTACCTCTTGTTCTTAAACTTGTCGTTAGTAGAGTTTTGGTACAATGACTTTCAGGTTCAAGGGGTTGTTCTTCTGCATCAGGTTTGTTAGTTTTATTTAAACCTTTGGAGTTTATGGGAACTCTATTAATTTCTGCATTTAAATATGCTTCTGTATCTTTAAATGCCTTAGTTTTTTATTGAGTTGTTTAGTTTGAGTTGTAGTAATGGTTCTCCCACCGGAGGTTTGTATGGGTGTCAATCACGACGGTCTGAGTCTTGAAAAGGTTGGTATCAGAGCCCTAGGTTTGTTGATCTCATTGTACCAAAACGAGTCTAGTAAATTCTTGCAGAACGGTATGATGACGTTCATACTTTTCTTCGAGAGGCTATAGGACTTTAGGAAAAACTCAATTCTTTCTACTCCTTCGTGCTATGACTTAAAGCCAATTGGTATCTGGGTGATACCAATTGATATCTCTCCTCTTTCACTCTATGGTTCGAGCTAGAGCAACAAAAGTGGTAACACCATTACTAGCAAGAGAGGATATGTATAGACTGCCGACAGTTGAATAGGGTCACCATTCAGAACAAGTATCCATTGCCTCGGATAGATGATCTTTTTGACCAATTGTAAGGTGCATCGGTTCTCTCTAAGATTGATTTAAGGTCTGGTTACCATCAGTTAAAGATTGAGGCGGTTAAGAATTTGATTTGACCAAGTTCTATGATTGAAATTAGCAGTTTTGTGGGGCTCGCTAGCTACTATTGTCGCTTGTGGTATAAGTTGAGTCCAATTGGTATCTCAACGAAGTGAACTAAACGTCGTGGTCACGACTGAGGGGCCACAAACAAAGCAAATTGGAAACTGAGAAAGTTTTAATTGTTATTTGGCCCTAGGAGTGGGGTGAATGCATATGATCAGGAATGGTCATCCATGGAGTGAAATAATTAATTAAGAATTTGGACTTATCTGTGAATTGTATCTTGGAAACCTTGAATGTGTGCTTCTAGTTGTCTGAATTAACTGTGAATGTAAGGTGATTATGTGCACAATAAATGTGTGTCTGAATTTTGATATATACAATATGTTGGCCTGGTCGTTGAATTTATGCAGGTTGTAAATACTTGAGTATCGTGAAATTCGTTGTGAAAGGAAGATCTTGACTAAGGATCGTGTGAGTGTCTGGGTGTATCCTGGGGATGTGTAGGTTATGGTGCTAAATTGACAAGAATGAATTGGTTCGTGTATCGTGGGATTGACTAGGGGTAGACAATGATTATCTTAGTTATGAGGATTATTCTAAAATTGCTAAGTAAAGCTGGGAACCTTTGTGGAATTTAGAAAAGAAAAGAACCCCAGAAAAATTATTGGTAGGGGTTCTGTTTTCGTTATGGCTGCTGGGGCGGGATTATTCCTGCCAAGGCAAGGTCGCCAGTGCGGAAATTTTCCTGCCAAAGCAGGATGAGGCGAGGCAGAACCTCAACTTGTCTCCCCTGTTTTTCCCTAGTCACAATTATGGACCCCGAATTGTACCCGAACTAACCCCCACGATCTAATTCAGTGTTCAGCAATCGAATATAAGTTATAAAGTGTGTTAAAATTTTGGAGAACCTGGGCATATGAGGAGGAAACCAGTGAGGTCGTGTAGGTAGGGGAAATGGTAATACAGGTAGAGGAGTAGTGTAGTCAGGAATGGAGGTTGCCTGTCATGATGACAGGGCTCAGTTATATGCTTTTTCGAAAAAGACCGAGTTTGAGGTGTGTGATGCAGTGGTCACTGGTGCTACTCTTGTTTGTGCCCGAATGACTATTATTTTTTTTTATTCGAGTTCTACTTATTCGTATGTGTCAGTTCAATTGCCTTGAGATTTAATGTGGTTTGTGATATAGTTGATGCCCTCATCCATGTTTCTACCCCAGTTGAAGAGTCAGTCATAGTCACTCATGTGTATCGTGTTGTCCTGTTGTGGTTATGGATTTTCAGATTTGGGTTGATTTGGTTATGCTGGATATGACTGACTTGATATAATCTTAGGAATGACATGGTTGTCCCCCTATTATATTGGGCTTAATTGTAATACTAAATCGGTAACTCTAGAGATCTCCGGTAGGGAAAGATTAGAGTGGGTAGGGGTGTACAAGCAAAAGCTAGCTAAGATCATATCACTACTAAAAAGAGATGGAAAAAAGTGATGGACTGCTTCATTTTTTTGGCCAAAAGCGACGGAAAAGCGACGCAGTCAATCTCGACGCTTTTCCAAAAGCGACGGATTGCGTTGCTTTTGTTTTTAAAAAAAAAATTTGAAGAATGCGACGCCGTTCGTCGCTTTTTTTATTTTTTATTTTTTTAATTTTAAAAAAGAGACAAAGTCAGTCGCGTTAATTAATTTTTTAATTTTTTTTAGAATCTTGAAAAGCGACGGACAATGAGATGCCGTCCGTCACTATTTTGGAAATAAAATTTTGAAAAATTCAGAAAAGCGAAGAACTAAAGGACCCTGTCCGTCGCTTTTATGAGTTTTTAAAAAAATAAAATTAAAAAAAGCGACCGACTAAAGGACCCTGTCCGTCGCTTTTTTAGGTTTAAAAAAAAATAAAATCCAGAAAAGCGACGGACAAAACCACCCTGTTCGTCACTTTTTCTGTAATTTTTTTGGCAGCATAAACTGACAATTTCTGCTACCTACCTGCGAAAACAATTCAACTCAATTCAATTCAGCCCCAATCAAACACAAAACATTATAAAGAAGATACACAAAATATAAAACAACAAACTTAAATTAACATTCAAAAATATCTAATCACAATATAAAGACTTATAAAATCTTTCAA
Source organism: Solanum pinnatisectum (assembly GCA_035578085.1). Lineage (NCBI taxonomy): Eukaryota > Viridiplantae > Streptophyta > Magnoliopsida > Solanales > Solanaceae > Solanum > Solanum pinnatisectum. The sequence continues at coordinate 19,260,129 of CM069077.1, forward strand.
AATTCATTTCAAAATTACAAATAGTTCATAAAGACTACATTTTATCAAGATTTCTAAAGGTTAACCTAATAATTAGTTCATAAATTCTATAAATGAACACTACAAGAAAACTGTCCAATAGCGAAGGAAAAACTGGTCGCTATAAGTAAGAATATGGTCCCAAAAAGTACAATAGCGACCACCTGAACTTGTCCTTATAGCCATGGTCGCTAAGGACCTTTAGGGACGAGATTATATTTCCGGTCGTTGATTCTTTTAGGGACTAGTATAATACTGGTCCCTAAAATACATTTAGGGACCATATTTCTGGTACCTATTCGCACATATTGAAATTGAAATTATGGTCGTTAAATCATTGCGAGTAGATTTTAACTGGTCCATATATCATTTTGGGACGACTTCTTTGCTGGTCTATAATTATTACGCGACCAGTTTGACGCTGGTCTATAAATTAGTTTGCGATCAGTTTTTAGCTCGTCTATAAATCAATTTACGAAAACTTTTAATCTGGTCCCTAAATCATTTCGGGACCATTTTGAAGGTGATCCATAAATCATTTCGCAAACATGCACCTAGAAAATACGATAATTAATATAAACTTGTCTCTTTCATATATAATATATAATTTAATTACAAAATAAGGGGAGTATAAAGCATTTGACTATATACAACAATGAGGTAAGCTAGTAATAATATTGTGATTATGAATCCTTAGCAAAAAAATCATATACTAGCCTTAAACTATAATCCAAAGTTGCCTTCACCTTCCCAGCAAAAAATGGTCAATCTACATGTTGTTTAACATCAGCTTTTTGCAAATTTCAGCATCCAAAATCTGTAAAAGAAATAAAACTTTAATTTAGAATACCTATAAAATAGTCTAAGTTTCCAGCCAGCTTAATGTTGCTATGACGATTGTACAGTAAAATATCAAGAATTACTTATATTGTGATGAGTAAGCTGTAGTTGCAAACGAAAATTTACATGGAACAAAATTTAGTCAAAAAGTTAGAGTTAAGAGAGGAAGAAGAGCTTACGTGTTCTAAATGAGTTTGTTATCATCACTTGAAAATCCTTAAATAGCCAAAAGTTCATTTTTTCTGTAAAATTTTATCATGAGTTAGTGTACTCAAAAAATATATCAAACGTGCAAATATATTTTAACATAAAATAACCAGCAATTAATATCTTTGCTACGCAGAACCAGAACAATAAATTGATATTTCGGGTAAGTTTTTACTTACATTGTATAATCAAGGATCCGAATAGTCATTCTCTTGAATTGGAGGCTGATAATTAGGGTGTTGCGCTAGAAAAAATTCTTTCAATTGCTTCAGTTCTTTCATCTCATTTTGAAAGTTAGACATGCAATCCTTTAAATACTGATTTTCCTTTTGAGTTGAACGTAACTCAGCCAACAATTCAGCTTTTGAGGAAGTCCCACCTTTAAAATCTTTTGCTTTTACTCCACCTCCAAAGCCAAATACATGACTACGACTTTGAGGTCCAAAGCATTTCTCAACAATTTCTATGCTAGAAAGTGATGGTTAAGACTCCACCAATTCTTGAATTTGAGCCTACAAAGTGTATAGATGAGATTTTTTTTCAGATCCCATAATAACTAAATGTTAAGAACATGTTCAATTAACCAAACGCACATATTTCTCGATTGTTTCAGAATCAACAAGTGTGTTATTCTTCTTGCGAGTCTCGTAAAAGATAGTTGCTAAATCTGGTGGATTGCCATCTTTTCCGCCCTTTACATAAAGGTAAATATGTCAAAGAATGGTTCATCAATATTAAGACAGAAAAAGATTTGATGATAACACCTTTTGATAAATAATTTCTCTAATTGGCTTGCTATCAATATGATGAAGCATCTTCAGCTTAGCTCTATTTATTGTGTTTCTATTGCTTCTCGCCTATATTTGAGTAACAACATTAACTTCAAATTTTATAAATAAATTATCAAAATGAAATCATTGTATGAAACAAATTACATAATTAGGTAATATGTCAAACCTGAAAATCTTTTGAAGTAAAATGTTCTTTTACCAACCACTCTCATTGCTTCTTTTCTACCCCTTTAGGCATATTCTTAAGAGCCTCTTGGATAGGTTTACCCTTCATATACTTTTCATGCAATTGACCTCTCCATTTATTCCATAACTCTTTCATCTATCCCAAAACATGATCTCGATGACTATTCTTGTCATCACTATCAAATTTATCCTACAATGTATCAAATTGAAACATGAAGGAGCACACTAATTAAGCAGCGAGAATTGTATTAAAAAGAGAGTAGCCCAAGAAGAAATCGAAATACTTAATCTAATTACCTTGACAACAGCCCACATGTGATTTAGCTTTTCCTCCTTAATATGTTTCCATGATGATACTCCCAACGGACGTATATTACGATCACGAACTATTTTTCCCAAGTGCCTCGAAAGATTACTATTCTTCCCAACAGTTCGATTATTGTAAAATGTCATTTTTAGCCTTTGTCCAATATCAAGCGATGCAACTTCTTTGCACTTGTTACTTCCTCGAACCTTTTTATCCATTCCAGTAGCACATGAACCTACATTTACATAATTTATAAATGGTATAAAATATTGTACATATGATAAACTTGTGATCAAATAGATTTGAGAAATGAAAGCATACTTGTTTCAGCTGTTTGGTAATCGTATAACTTGATCAATAGGAGAAATTGGAATATCAGAATGCAAACTCTCTTTCTCATGAGCCAAGGAAGTTTTATCTGTTGTTCTCAATCCTTGAGAGAAACCTAATGCAAGAAATTATATTAGTAAAATTACTTGAATTAAATTAAATTAATGTAATGACCCTCTCGGTCATTTCTGTATCTTGCCTTTTGTTTGTCGTTTAGAGCATTCCTATAGTGACCCCAAGTCATTTATGACTTTCTCGGACTGACAATTTGGTCACCTGGTCGTTCGTTTGGTTTTGGTACGAGTTTTAGTGTTTTGGAACTTATGAACCTTGAACGATTATTTTCTATTAAAAGTTCAAGAAGACAACCTTAGAATAGAATTCTGACGGTTCCATCAGCTTCGAAATGGCCAAATTAGGCTAGTAGCATAGTTGGCACGAGTATCAAGGCCTTCGGTGCTAGTTTGGATCATTAGGCGTTTTAGCCTTTGAAATTTGGTCTAAGATTGACTTTGGTCAACATTATTGGAAAATGCGCTCGAATGAAAATTCCATCAGCGCGGTTAGCTCCGAAATATTGAGTTTGGTCTAGAACAACCTTTCGTTCGACTCCCGAGGCCTCCGAACTCATTTCGAGTCCCTCGGTGGATTTTGGTTAAATGGCTTTTGGAAGTGCGACCCACTTTTTATCGAGATGACCTCTGATGGAAATTTTAACTACGCCATTGAGTCTGGAATGTCGAATTTAGTAGGGTAGCATATCTATTTTATTTTTATCGAGTTCCGAACGAATTCCGAGCATCCCGTTGGAGACTTTGAAGTATATAGCCAAAGCTGAAATGCAGTGCATTCTTTGAAATCTGTGCGACACAGATTTCAAGCGCACCAAATTTCAATGACACGATTTGATTGCACCAAATTTCAGTGACAGATTTCAATTTGCACTGATTTGTGACACGATTTCAACTTTGACTATATACTTCAAAGTCTCCGACGGGGTGCTCGAACTTCGTTCGGAACCCGATAAAAATAAAAAAGATATGTTATCCTACTAAATTCGACATTCCAGACTCAACGATACAGTCGAAATTTCTATCAGAGGTCATCTCGATAAAAAGTGGGTCCCACTTTCAAAAGTCATTTAACCAAAATCCACCGAGGGGCTCGGAATGAGTTCGGAGGCCTCGGGAGTCGAACGAAAGGTTGTTCTAGACCAAACTCAACATTCCAGAGCTAACCGCACTGACGGAATTTTCATTCAAGCGCGTTTTCCAATAATGTTGACCAAAGTCAATCTTAGGCCAAATTTCAAAGGCTAAAACGCCTAATGATCCAAACTAGCATCGAAGGCCTCGATACTCGTGTCAACTATGATAGCAGCCTAATTTGATCATTTTGGAGCTGATGGAACCGTCAGAATTCTATTCTGAGGTCGTCTTCTTGAACTTTTGATTGAAAATGATCGTTCAAGCTTCATAAGCTCCAAAACACTAAAACTCGCACCAAAACCAAACAAACGACTAGGTGACCGAACTGTTAGTCCTAGCAAGTCATAAATGACTTGGGGTCACTACAGGAATGCTCTAAACGACACACAGAAGGCAAGATACAGAAATGACCCAAAGGGTCATTATAATTGAATTCTGAAAAAGAAAAAAATTTGAGAAATCATACTTGTTTCAAATGTTGGGGTAGATTCCATAGCATCATCAGTAGAAAGAGAAAATGCAACATCAGTTTGCATATGCTCTTTCTCAAAAGCCAAAAACTTTTTATTCATTGTTCGCAATCCTTGAGAGAAACCTAATGCAAGAAATTGTATCAGTAAAAGTACTTGAATCAAATTAAATTCAATTCTAAAAAAGAAAGAAAACTAAGAAATCATACTTGTTTCAAATGTTGGGGTGGACTCCATAACATCATCAGTAGAAACAGAATTTGGAACATCAGCTTGCATATGCTCTTTCTCAAAAGCCAAAAACTTTTTATTCATTGTTCGCCATCCTTGATCAGCAGAAGGTCTTGACATACTTGATGAATTTGTTTTGATGTATTGCATAAGTTCATCAGTAGATGAAAAAGATGGAATATGTCCTTTCTCAACACTTTCGTAGTTTTTGTTCATTGTTCGCACTCTTTGAGCATTAGACATAGATCTAAGACCTTTTCCTCGTCCCTTTCCTATAGCACCCGGTGCCACATATGCATATTTGATAGTAGCTTTCACCCTAGATGCCACCTGATTTTCATCCTTTGATGGTTTCATATCAAACCTACCATAAAACAAAGACAATGTGTTAACAAAAAAAATGAAAAAACATTCTAAAAATCATATAGTTGCCAAAAAAAATTAAGACACTATAAAAATAATGTACTAACAAAAATCATGTATCAAAATGTATAATAATGAATATGCTAAAGCTTAAGGAGATACTTCACCTCAATCATTCTTTTTCGTTTATTTTGTGAAGAATTTTCTAAATTTTCAAATTCATTGTCCTTTTGTTGCACAATTTCATAGGAATCACGAGGTTGTACCTTTCTCACTACACACCAACCTCTATTGGAATTATCATTAGCATAAAATACTTGAGAGCCTTGATCAGCTAATACAAAAGGCTCATTTATTTTCAAAAATCGCCCCCAATTTACACTTACAATGCCATACTCATCTATTTTCACTCATTTTGTCTTATCATATGCATCAAACCATTTGCATTCAAACAAAACAACTCTTCTACCCGTGAATTGCAATTCAAGAACATCGGTAAAACTCCATAGTAATCAATGTTGTCACTATGTTTATCAGTTTCACCAACGACAACCACACCACAATTTTGAGTCCTTAAATTTTTATCATAATCTTCTGCATGGAATCTATATCCATTGACAATGTAACCATTAGTTCCTAATGTGGTATTACAACATTTAACACACAGATATCGTATTTCATATATTTCTCATGTCCTTTGAAAAGCATAATTCAAAAAATTTTCCACCCCGATAAAGTAGGCCTCATTAAGTCGATCATCAACAAGTTGCATCCATTGCTTACTTGGTGCCATAACCTTGGATTGTATATAAGAGTTAGATCAATCATACTTTAGGATAACAAATCTACTAAGATGAACATTACTTTCTATTAAACTAGTCAAATCATCCTAATAATTAAAAAATAAATATCAAAAATGGACTAATAACATCTTTTCTTTCAATTGAATATGTGTTGCTATATATAATAAAACTAAAAGGTCTTAACAGATGCGACATCCTAAACCTACTAGTGAACTTCAAATAAAGATGACAAAATAGTCTAGCTAGATTTATCAAGAAAAACAACAACGAGACAATATTGATTTATTGATTTGTTGATTTATTAAATTCCTTCATATTAGATCTATTATGACAATATGCTTAAGTGTTATTCATAAATTTATGTTTCAAGGCTACAAAGAGTTATGAAAAACATTCCAACTCAATAACAATAGTTCAGAACACTACACACTGCGACTTAAACTTAACGGATCTAAAGTTTAATTTTTCATCCATGTGAACTAATGACCTTTTTCATGTTTCACAAAGCTAAACTTATCAACAACTTCTCCAACAATTTTTTTTTAATCAAACTACATGAGGATCCAAACAATTTCAATAAAACATATAGCATCTAATTGAAAACAACAACCACCAAAACAACAATGACAAACAACCACAAAATTCCATGTAGCTTAAGATTTCAAAAATGCGCCACAAGTAGTAACTTTAGAAATCAATATGCAGCACTAGTTGTAGTATAAAATAACAATTAAAACAACATTTGAAACACCAAAAAAAGGAAACTACATCAAATGCTTTATCAATGCTCATTCACAATTTCGTTTCTTTCTCGTCTAATCTTTTTAGTGTCACATTATACTTAAAAATTGAATACAATAAAAAAAATCATTCAAATTCAAAGCACATAAACTGGGAACTGAATTAAAGACACTAATGGTAAAAATATTCTACATATTCATCACCTGATATAATTTTTTTTTTCAATGCCAGCCTTACCAAAATTTCTTGGCAGCCCTAGCAATTATGCAACCCTAACAGAGAAAATCTTAAATAAACTCTCAAATATCTCCTCTTTGAACCTCAACCCCAAGCCTTACCTATAAAACTATCATGTTCAGTCCTTACACAATAACAATGAGTATCATAAGAGCCCAATCACACAAAATTCGACCAGCAGAAAGAAAAATAGCAGATTTACAAAAAAAGAAGGGGGAGATGAATCAGGAGGAATAAACTTACTTTAGATGTAGATACAAGTTGTAGGTGAAATGCTTTTCTTCCAATAATGCCTTCAAGCTTCAAGATTTAGGAGATTTTTCTGCCAATAATGCCTTCAAGATTCAAGAGTAAGGAGCCTTCAGAGCTATGCACAACGATTTTGGCGAGAGAGAAAAAAGAATTAAACTTACTTCAGCTTCAACGATTTTGGCATATTGCTAGAGATAGAGAGAAAGAAAAATTTAATACATTTATCAATGGATTTGGGGGTTTTAGGTTATTACTATATAGAGAGAATTTTTTTTAGAGCGTTTTAGTTCCTGCTCTTCCTTGTAGTTCCCGCTGAAAATTTCATTTAGGGACGAGTTTATTTGTTATTAGAAAATAATATAGTCAAATAGAGACTAGTAAATAATATCTTCCTTATAAGTATATTTTAGGGACCATATTTATAACTTGTCACTATATTTTGGTCTTTAATAAGCCTTTTTGTTGTAGTGGAAGATTCCTAAAGTTCACAACCTAAAGTTTAAAATCCTACAATAATTCAAGATTTCTAATGCTCACAACCTTATAAAGTCTAAAATCCTACAAAAATTCAAGTTCCCTAAATTTCACAACCTAAAGTTCTAAAATCCTACAATAATTCAAGATTTCTAAAGTTCACAACCTAAAACTCTAAAATCCTACAAAAATTCAAGTTCTCTAAAGTTCGCAACTTACAATTCTAAAATCCTACAAAAATTCAAGTTCTCTAAAATTCACAACTTGAAGTTCTAATATTCTACTATAATTCAAGATTACTAACGTTTCACAACCTAAAGTTCTAAAATTCTACAAAAATTCAAGTTCTCTAAGTTCACAACTTAAAATTCTGAAAATCCTACAATAATTCAAGATTTTTAACACTCACAACCTTATAAAGTTCTAAAATCCTACAAAAATTCAAGTTCTCTAAAGTTCACAAATTTAAGTTCTAAAATCCTACAATAATTCAAAATTTCTAAAGTTCACAACCTAAAGTTCTAAAATCCTACAATAATTCAAGTCCTCTAAAGTTCACAACTTAAAATTTTAAAACCCTACAAAGATTCAAGTTCTCTAAAGTTCACAACTTAAAGTTTTAAAATTCTACAATAATTCAAGATTTCTAACATTTCATAACATAAAGTTCCTACAAAAATTCAAGTTCTCTAAAGTTCACAACTTAAAGTTCTAACATCCTACAAAAATTCAAGTTCTCTGAAGCTTACAACTTAAAGTTCTAAAATCCTACAATAATTCAAGATTTCTAACGCTCACAACCTTATAAAGTCTAAAATCCTACAAAAATTCAAGTTCCCTAAATTTCACAACTTTAAGTTCTAAAATCCTACAATAATTCAAGATTTCTAAAGTTCACAACGTAAAATTCTAAAATCCTACAATAATTCAAGTTCTCTAAAGTTCACAACTTAAAGTTCTAAAATCCTACAAAAATTCAAGTTCTCTAAAATTCACAACTTAAAGTTCTAATATTCTACAATAATTCAAGATTTCTAACGTTTCACAACCTAAAGTTCTAAAATATTACAAAAATTCAAGTTCTCTAAAGTTCACAACTTAAAGTTCTAAAATCCTACAATAATTCAAGTTTTCTAACGATCACAACCTTATAAAGTTCTAAAATCCTACAAAAATTCAAGTTCTCTAAAGTTCACAACTTTAAGTTCTAAAATCATACAATAATTCAAGATTTCTAAAGTTCACAACCTAAAGTTCTAAAATTATACAATAATTAAAGATTTCTAAAGTTCACAACCTAGTTAAAGTTCTAAAATCCTACAAAAATTCAAGTTCTAATTAAATTCAATAATTCCTATCTAATTTATAAAATTAGTTATATATAAACTTCTAATCCAAGAATTAATTAGTTATATTCAAGTTCCAAGTTCAAGTTCAACTTCAAGTTCTAAATTCAAGTTCATATCTAGTTATATATAAACTTCTAATCCAACAATTAATTATATATTCAAGTTCTAATTCAAAAAAAACCTCATCGATCAATATATATTCATGACATTCAAACATTCATCATATACACTTCAATTACTAATTTCTAACTTGAAAGTAACACTTTACTAACTAACAATATATCAATCAATTTTTAAAAAAAAAAATCTCAATTCACAATCAAATTACATATTTTCAAGTTCAAACTAGTCCTAAACTCAAAAAAACCCTAATTCATTCACTAATTACAATACCCAATATAAAAGAAAACTCTAAAATAAAAAATCTCTAATTCTATACCTAACTAACAATAATCAAATCAAATTAACAATAACACAACCCAACAAACTAAAACAATAATATACTAACTAACAATAAACTATAATCACTAGAATTAAAAAAAATAATAATCTAAAACTAAACACCAACCCTAACAAAGAGGAGAGGCAACGAAGGGCGGTGACGAACAACGACTGGCGGTGACGGGCAAGGGCAGTGACTGCGGCAGCGGTGGAGGTGGAGGCGGCATTTGGTGGAGGGAGATCGATAGAGAAAGGAGAGAATAAGAGTGAAGAGAGAAGAGAGAGAGAAGAAAATAAGAAAATCCCGATCTGGGTCAACGATATTTTAAGAAAAGCGACGGACTAAGAGACGTTGTCCGTCGCTTTTCTTAAATGTTTGACCAGTCATGCTGACCAAAAAGCGAAGGACTTAGAGATGTCCGTCTTTCCTTTAAAAAAATATTTAATTATTAATTATATATATATTTTGTGCAAAAATCTGCTAAAAAAAGTAACGGACTAAGAGATGTCATCCGTCGCTTTTTGAAAAATAATTTAAAAAATAATTATTTTTGTTAAAAAGCGACGGACAAAATGCAAATGGCGTCACTTTTCTGTCCGTCATTTTTTAGCAGTTTTTTAGTAGTGTATGCTCCATTCGGGCTAGGAAACTGCTAGGGCAGGGTTGTTTGGCTTATTTGGTTCGTGTTCGGGGTGCTGAGGTTGAGTCTCCCTTTATTGAGTTTATTCTTGTGGTATATGAGTTTTAAGGAAGTGTTTCCTATGGATTTGCCTGGTATGCATAGGGATATAGATTTCTGCATTGACTTGGAAATTAGCACTCGCCCCATTTCCATCCCTCCATATCGTATAGATCCAGCAGAATTAAGAGAGCTTAAGGCTCAAATCCAAGAGCTTTTTGATAAAGCGTTCATCGGTTCTAGTGTTTTCAAGTGGGGTGCTTCTGTCTTGTTTGTTAAGAAGAAGGAGGGTAGTATGAGGACGGGTGATTTTATCTTAAGACATAAAAGAGTGGATTGTTACCGGAATGACAAGCTTATGGATAAAGAAAGTCCCATTGAGTATACTTGGGTGAAGGTAATTGAATAGTTTAGTAAGTAAATGTGTATAAAATTGGGTTAGCCCTTTAAATTTGATGGGTATACCTGAGTTTGAGGTGTCATGTCGATGAAAAGGTTGACTTCGTAGTGATAGCCAGGGCTAACCGAGTGTAATGCTGGTATGAGTTCGTGATGGATTGTGATGGGATGCAACTATATAATAAGATTGTTAGTAAAGTGAATTTTGTATAGTAAGTACGATTTGCGAGTGTCTAAGGTCGTGATTTTCTAATATTGGGTGAGTAACATGGTTGTATGGAAAGTTTTAGAGATGGTGGGACACCACTCGAATAGAATGTTACGGATCTAGAGTTATAATAAAGGAAAATATAGTAGGATGTAGTACAACCTTTAGCGAGAGGCTAGAGCAAGAATATTTTATTTGATTGCAAGAGCTAAAGAGATATCTTTAGTGGGGTAGATAATTGGGTTCATAAACACGTGATTTCATTATTTTTCTGTGGCTATGGTAATAGTGTCATGGGTCCATCAGATGGGTCAAAAACTATCAAAAAAGACTTGAGAAAGGAGTGTGCGGACATTAGCTTGAGTGTGATAACAAGTGTTTGGTTTTGTTTTGAGTCTAGTAATGAGTATGATTGAAATTTTAGCAAAATATATGGTAAAATCTATGGAGATGCGATCAATGATAAACGGAGATCCATGATTTCATAAAAAATCTTCAAGGTACAAGCTAATATTGATAGAGAAAGGGACTGTTATATGGTAGAAATTACAATTCAGATTTTTCATTGTGAGTCCACATTCGTGGTGATGTATTTTGTCAAGGTATGAATTGGCAAGGTGAGAAATGATCAATTGTATCCGGTATTGAGCATTTGAAATGACTTACACCTGAATTGAGTCGTAAGTTTACTATTATTAATTGTTAAGTATCTAAGAAGGTTTTCATTTAAAAAGTGTTGGTTTATAATAAGGTAAATGGTCGGAGTATTTATGATGGTTGTTAGTATTGTGAGTATGATTCACTAGCTATGCTCTCGTCTGTTTTCACTTTTGTGGGTGGATCCCTAGTTGTGGATTAGGGGTATCAAATCCTGCGATGTTCTCTTGGTTGAGTGGGAAGATTGGGAAGATTTGGTTATTTCAAATGACATAATTGATGTTGTCTTGGAGTTGTTAAAGTATTTTAGTGGGTCAACATGTACCACCATGCTTATGAGAATTTATAGAAGAGCTACCATGCGTATTTGTGGTTGTCCGACAATCTTAATATTTCATCTTGTCGCCGAGGTCATGTATCGATTATGTGTGGTTGAATGTGGGGATCATTGGGTCTAATTCTACTGTTCTTAAGAGGTAATCTGCAATTACTAAATCTAGCATTTCGATAGTGTTGTTGGAAGGGTTTATGCTTGGACATATCCCTCGATGAGTATATGATTTCTAAAGATCAAATTTGTTATAACTTAAGCTCATGGGAATTTATGTTGTTGGATGGAGATATTGTTACGAACTATGATTGTTTAGGTATTATGAGTGTGTGTTGGTTGGTTCGGTCCACCTCTAATTGTAGCGAGTATTGATTTAGAATTTTATCATGGTTATGTGAGAAAGGATTTGTCCTGATCTTTGTGGCAAGATCCTTGATAACATATGGCAGAGGTATGTACGATCAAATTTGGTGGTTGTTGGGAATCATTTTGTTGTTAGTGAAGTTTACGTACAACAATATTTATCACTCGAGTGTTGAGATGACTTCATTGAGTCATTGTAAGGGAGGATGTGTAGGTATTTAATTGGTTGGTTTGAGGTTGGAGATGTGAAACTCTTATGGGGTAATGAGATTCGGTAAGAAGGTCATGCGATACAAGTATCCCCAGTAATTCGACGATTCAGATACTACTCTACCTTTACTTTAGCCAGTCTTTCCTAGTTGATCACTCGGGGACGAGTGATGGGTCAATTGGTATCTATTTTAACGACCTGACTTTCGTCATTAGGGAAAATCCAATGGGGAAAGAATTGGGGCCAGAAAACTTTTGAGTAGTAACTTGGATTTCCCAACTTAGTCCAAATTTGGATGAAATAAGAGTCATTAAGGTGTAGAGAAATTTGGTAACAATCGGGTGATCTATTTATAATTCTGGCTACATAAGTGGTTAGATAACTCGTTAAAGAATCGGTACGACTTTACGAAATTGAATTCAGGTGAGTAGAACTCCTGAAATCGATCTTAGTATGGACAGTATTTTCTGAGCGTCGTTGGTTAAAGGTGTATTGTGAAATGGGGGTCTTGGAATTATTAAAATAGCTTACTGGTTCATGCAAGCCTCTATGGCGGAGCTTTTGGTCGCTTTGGTGGGGATGCTACAGGGGGTGAGGGCCGATATGGTGGGTTTGACGTGACATAAAGTCGTAAATAAACCCTTAAACGACCTTATTTGACACTTTTCAATTTTTAGAGCTAAGGAACAAACCCCAGGAGAGTCCTACTCGTTTTTCACCATTCTTGAGGCTAAAGGTAAGCTTTTCACTCACCAAATCCATTTTTTTATCCGTATAACGTAATAGAATGGGTGAATATTGATGGGGAAGGGTTTTGTTATAGATTTTATGGTGGAAACAACCCTAATTTAGATAATTTGAATCATGAGTTTGATCTAGGGTTCATAGAATTGTTAGTAATTCGGGTAATTAGTGATTATTTATTGATTCTCGTATTATATTGATTATTTGTAGACCAAGAACAAGCGAAACGAATCTGGAAAGGGAAGGATCAAGTTTCTTAGGGTTTCAAGCTTGTTTCGAGGTAGGTGATGGTTGTGATTCTATGATTGTGTGATGTATGTTTGTTCTTGCTTCATTATGATACATGTATGTATGCGAATGTTGCATTGTTGATCACCCTAATCATAAATGAGGATAATTGAATAATTGTATGTCATGAATCACCTCTTGTTGTATGATTGTGAGAATATACATTGTCATTGTGATTGTGGTTTGTTGAATGGATCGGTTGCCACGTTCCAGCATAAACATGGGATCGGTTGCCACGTTCCGGCATAACCATGGGATCTATTGTCACGTTTCGGCATAAACATGGGGTCGGTTACGACTTTTCGACATAAACATGGGATCGGCTGCCACGCTCCGGCACATTAACTTGGATCGGGTACCACGAACTGGTATGCTAATTACTTGATTTTGGGTTCCATGAGAGGACTATTGAATTGGGTTCCGTGAGAGGAACATTGAATTATGTTGTGTATCTACTTGTGATGAGTTCGTTCATATCTAATGATGATTGACATTGGACGACGGTATGTTGCTCTAAATTGATATAACTGTGATATGTGAGAATCGTGAAGTTGTTCATCGTTTGTATATGTTCGACATGTGCATGTGAGTATATTGTTGTATTGACTAATGTATGTTACACTTAATGGGATAGCCGCGTGATTCTTTTAGTACTCGGTGGTTGTGTACTGATACTGCACTTGCTCTTTTTTTTGTTGAGTACAGGGCATCTTCCGGCGGCTATTGATGGACCACAGCTAGGTGACTATTGAGCGTGACCAGATTCAAGAGTGAACCAGTTCTTTTAGGCTGCCATGGATCTTTCTTGTTTAAGTCCACTCTTTTCGGACTCCGACTATTTGTTTAAGGTGTTTTTTGTTTCGGGGTTGTACCCCTTGTTCTTAGACTTGTCATTAGTAGAGTTTAGGTACAATGACTTTCAAGTTCTAGGGGTTGTTCTTCCGCATTAGTTTGGTTAGTTTTATTTAAACCTTTGGAGTTTATGTGAACTCTATATAATTTCTGCATTTAAACCTGCTTCTGTATCTTTAAATGCCTTAGTTTTTGTTGAGTTGTTTAGTTTGAGTTATAATAATGGTTCTCCCACCGGAGGTTTGTGTGGGTGTCAATCACAACGGTCTGGATCGTGACACCTGACCTTTGGACAACACAAAAGTTAACGAAAGAAAGCCAATATTTTGTCATATAAAGAAAAGAGTAGAAAAGAGAGTTTTAATCATTTTGCAGGTAGACAAAGATAATCTTTTCATTTAATTCTTCACCCCCAAAAAAAAAATTAAGTTAATTTGTAACACAAAAATGACTAGGCAAATGCCCATAACGTACAGGTTTTGAGTGGCAGAAGAAAGAAATTTAAAGAGAGAAACATAAGATGGATAGATATAGTAAGGATATGTTTTGTACTTTAGAATGTTATGTACATATAATTGAGGAGACAATATATACATGGACCTGTCTTTTCTAACTTTGGCCTTTCTTAGTACTTCTGCCCTCATGTATGCCATGTGTCGAACACTTGGATACGGTCTTGCCTTACCCAAATTTCCATAGTTTAGTTTAAATTTATATATGCATCAAATTTAACTTATAATATATGTATCCTCAAAATATACAATAACGATGATAATTCAGAGAAATTTCATAAGTGAATTCGGTGAAAGAATAAGGTAAAGAGACTGTTTTGGAAGACCTTTGCCTAAATACAACTAATTAAATTAGGTCTGGAAGGGGGCAAAGAACAACAGTGGGGAAAAACATAGCAGCTAACTAAAAGAGCAATAACAATATACTGTAATAATTGAAGCACAATAAACACATATGATAAAGGCAATCAAAAGAAATACACTACAAGAATAATCTATCCACTACTAATATATAAGAGGGAATAAACACACATGTCTCGATCGACGTGTATGCTTCCCATAAATATCCATTAAATTTGAGGATAATTTAGTCATTTAGATTTATCATAATTGCTTATAAATTAGAACTCTTAAAATATCCACGCGTGTTATATGTATTATTTAAAAAGTACGTTTAAAATATAATAAAATAATTGATAACAAAACTATAAAATTAAAATAAATAAAATAATATATATTGGACCCTGGACTTATCGGGCTTTTGTATCTAGTGAAGTATATAAGTTGGTGATTCTTTGTCCTTTCTGTGATGAGATGCATGCATGCTCCATCAACAACAGCAGCAATCCATCAGCCACTTTCAGCGGCTTGGGCCATTCCTTTATCCTACCGCAGTTCACATCCACTGAAATGACCTTTCATAGCCATCACTTATACATCACTTATATTTGTTTAAGATTTAAATTTTATGAATTTAATCTATAATAAATTTTTTCTTTTGTATTAAAAGTATTAAAATTTTAAAATTTTAAAATTATGATAATTTATATCTACTATATTGAAGTTTTAACGAACTTTTATGTATAAATTTTAATTATATTTTATATTGAAAATATTGAATTCATATGAATCTGATAATATAATGTTACATCCGCCCGTGATACATTTGTACTTACACCATTACACATGGAGTTATATATGCATATGGTCGAATTTCTTTTTACAAGTGTATGATTTTACATTGCACATTGTCGAGGGACCAGCTGGACCATTCATTACCTCTGCACTCAAAAGTCATATCCTAATTTTAATATTTTTAGCAATGTTTACACTTTAATATATATGGGAGTTTCATGTCTGTGCTAAATATCGTTAAACTTTCTATTGGTTTGTCACATGTTCCATATTTTATGGTTGAAATGTGGTAGATTTTCGAATTGGAACGCAATAGAATATATTGCAAGATTTTAGTTGATGTGATTAGTGCATGGAAACATGAAGCTTAATCACAGCCTTTTTGCCAAAAAGAAAAAGAAAAGATATGTCATAAGGGATTGTTTCGTTTAGAAATAAGTTGTATATATATGAGGACCATTATCAATAGCGGTCGTCATCTCCACTATTATTATCAACCATTGCTGGGATATATCTTAACTGCCAATCACCTTCACCAACATAACTATCATCGTCATAAACCATCACCAAAACATCGTCAACCACCACATATTCTTCAGTCATCTCTATCAACAGTAACAACTGACAACTACTAATATCAATCAATTTTATGATCACAACCACTACTCTCAACCGCCAATATCACATTAGTTACTACATCATCAACCACCTATAACTCCACCACCGTCACTATTTTATATTTTTAATATTTAATTATTTTTTATTTGAATTGTATGCTGACTATGTTTACAAAGAATTAAATTATGCACATTCAGATGCGGAAAAACAAAGTCTTAATTATTAAGAGTTCAAATTTAGAAATAATATCTTAATCAATTCAGGTGTGCATTAAAATTCAAACATTTTAATTTTAATGAAAACAAATGATGTCTCAGGGAGGACTGAGGCAGGAGCTTATTTAGAATTCTTAAAACTTTTGGGGCTGACTATATACCTATAAAAATAAGATTCAATTTTCGCTCTAATTAAACTAAAAGATTGACTCGCTCCTCTCTTTTTTTCAACAAACAACTTTACTATATTAATGTATATAAATGATCTCCAAGAGTTAAATGATGCAATATTATCAATCCAATTAGAAAAATAGAAATCGAAACAACTTTATGTAACAACTAAATAGAAAACTTGGTGGAAATTGATGAAAAAAATTGATTTGATGAAACTCAAAGACAAGACTTGAAGTATTCATAATAATGGAGCTTCCACCTTTGTTTTTGCGATTTTATAGCTTCAGATTTGCATATTTAACTTGTGAGAGAAGAGATGAAAGACAAATTCAGTCTCACTGGGTGTGCCTATTTGTTTGCAACAAATTTTAAAAGGATGCAAACTTAAATTGCAATCACAAATAAAACATGAAGAAATATATTTTTATTGATAACCATTGTAGGTACAAATTTGTTTATCCCCTGAATCTTCTCTCTTTAGATTTATCCGTTCTCTTTAGATTTCTCCGTGATTCGAAGGTCGTTAGTGGCGTATTTCTTAAACTAGGATGATTTGCACTTGCTTGAGATTTATTTGATCTCCATTGATCTTTATCAACTTTCCATGAATTTATGAAATATTTGAAATGCTTCTTTAAGGAAATATAATATCTTTTAGATAGGCATAAAGTAGGGTTTATGATTGATCAATAGTGTCCAAGAACCCTAATTGAATTGGACGTCTTATAGAGTCTAATTAAAATTAAATACATATTTTAAAAATCCATAAAATTTTAATGTTTACCAGCATAATTCAAGATCTAGAACTATACAAGAAGTACGTCATTAAAGAAACTTGTAAACTTCTAAATATCTTCAAAAGTAATCTCCATCTCCCATGAAATTATACTTTTTCAATATTATATTTATCATACTTTTTATATCAGACAATATTTATACCTTTGACCATCTATTTTATAGCGCTATCTAACGCTTCACAAATTGTTAAACCTTCTTTCTCTCGCTTCTTCCTCTCTCATCACAGGAGGTCTTCCTCTAAAGAATCAGAGAACCAATTTCAAGCTATCAAACTTTAAGCTGATAGTTACTTCAAATTGATTCATAAAAAAACTTGTGAAATATTTTTATTTTTTTTTAATTTGATATGCTATATATACTTATAATAAGAAAAAATAATACTTTATAAGTTACTAAAAATAAAAAATAAAAATCACTATTAAAATTTTGTAAAAATTGGATGTGTTAGGTTATAATCCACATTTTATCTCATTTCAACCCAAATAACTTTCAGACGGATCAATAACATACTCATTTATTAACTCGGTTCTTGACCCATCCATATTCTGGTCAACCCGCTAAATTGCCACCTACAGAAAACTGTATATTTTATTGTTTAATCCAACTATTACTTAATCCATATATTGTTATTCCATGTTATGTTATGTATTTTAAAGATAAATACCATTAGTATATTAAATGGAGTACATTAATATTATCTTTGCAAATTAAAATTTAAAAATATAAACCGAGCGTACCTTAATTATTTCATCTAATGTTACCTCGTATCTAACTATTCCTACTAAGACTAATATACTCAGTAATCACAGTAGCATCTAAGATCACAAGTGCATAAAAGTAATGGAAGTATTACATAAACATACTAAAAACACAAATTAAAAACATATAAAAGAAAAAAAAAATAGGAGGCTTAGTTGTAAGAGTATTTATCTAAAAATAATTCATTTATTTTCACTATTTAAAGGTATCCTTTAATTAATACTACTTCACTAATTTGGAACATTATTGTAAAGGGTAAATTTTCACCTGGATAATCATAATTGTTAATTTGTAGGTGTATATTATTGTATACAAGTTTAGAGTGATCGAGTGTATAACATGCAAGTGCATAATCAACATATAATTTAAATACACTAATTGTACATATATACTGGTTAAATTTTGTGAAAAATAAAGATAAATCTTTTTCTTTTTGGCAATTAAAGAAACTTTTATTAATTACCATGTAACAATGAGAAAGCAGAGATGGAGGGGTGGGCGTTTAGTATTCGATTCTCGATTATTAAATTTTGGGCTTGATAATTCGATAATTGAAAGTTAAAAATAGATACCAAATGTTAAAATTTTAAATTTTGATTCGGTAATTGGTAAATTAAATTTCGATTTGATATGATATTCGGTATACTGTATAGAAGTTTTAGCCGATTGTATTACAAAGTTAATACTATTTATCCAATCATTTTAATTTTTCTATGTGGAGGCACGATATCATAGAAGATCAATAAGCAAGAAGACATAAAAAAACAAATTGATACAACTAAAAAACATGTATTTGGGTTGTTTATGTTTATTCTTTAACTTTTTCTTTGGACTTATACTAATAAGTAATGGACATTTTGATATATGACCTTCATTAAGTAAATAATTTGATATTCAGAAAAAAATACCAAATGATACTAATGTCTCATATCAAACTCAAATTCGAATACCATAATTCTAATATTAATTCTGAATACCATATCGAATACTCAATTATCATATACAAAATAACAAAAAAAATCGATTCGATTTGATGATGATTTTCGATATTTCATCCCCAGCCCTAGACGGAGGAACCAACCAGTTTCCTACCCTTCTCAGCTAGTACTTCACACTCCATAAAGGTGAAATAATTATTTACTATAAGATTTGTTTGACTAATTGTTAAGTGTAAAAATTATAGTGCAAATTATTAATTGTGAAAATGTAAAAAATATTATTTACTTAGGGGGGGAATAATGTAGTGCAAAAGACAAAAAGATTCTGGAACGAAAAGCAATGTTGTATGGGGCTTTTTTCGATTTTAGTGTAGGGGATCGGAGCCCTCTAAAATTGCTAAAAGCTTCCATGTTTTGAAAAGGACAAGACTAAGGGTGTGTTCAGTATGATTGAAAACATATTTTCCTCAAAATATATATATATATATATATATTTTATTTTATTTTATTTTTTTTTTTTTTTGTGTGTGTTTGATACGTAAGTAGGAGCAATATATAAACTAAACAATTAGCAAATAGAGTAGGGTTAGGAGTGAGGGGAGGTGGAATGGGGATTATTATTGTTAAGGTGAAGATGATATGTGTTGAAGGAAATTTGAAGATATAATCATTATGAAATTAGTCATTCATGAAATTTGTTTTTTATCTTTTTATTATGAATTTTTTTTAAAATATTTTTTAAGGAATTTATCTTTTTAAAAATAATATTTTTAAAAACCAATCAAACATTGAGAAATTTAAAAATTATTTTTAAAAAAATACTGAACACACGCCAAAATTGGATTGACTAGTCTTTTTATCCCATCCCTTTATCCAAACACTCCAATTCATTCATGTCATGTGTGCATACTTTTGTCTGCTGTATGGTCAATTAGGAAAGGTGGATTCATGATTTTAAGTGAGTGGATATCAATGGATTTGCTTAAATAAGTGTATCAAGATTCTATTGAAATTTGGATGATGGTGATATTATTATATGTATATATTTTGAATTCATATATATATATATATATATATGGAGCAAGTTTTGACATGCTAAAATTTTCATCTAATTTGTCTTCTACCTCGTTTAGCATCTTTCAAAAAATATATCTTGTGCTGCCTCGTCTTGTTCCATTTTATTTATGGTATATTTTATTATAAAATTAGTAAAATTATTCGCGCTTCCGTGAGAATTTAATGTCACGGAATTTATAAAATATTACTTAAAATCTATCAGACATTAAAACTAAACCACTATATTACTATCTTGGAAAAATCGCATCATATCCACATTTAAGAGACAATATTACGAGTTTTAAACCTGTTCTTAAAAAATTCTTACTTATAACAGTTTATTTACGGGTTATAACATATCAATTAAATTTAACTTTATTTAAAAATCAATTAAAATTTAATTTTAAAAATGTTTAGTCTCTTTATATTTTTATATTATTAACTATTAATAGTTAATTAATTTGATTGCAGCTCCTTTTTTAAAACCAGTAATTATTAATTACACAAATTTAGGGATCTACATCGATTACAGTTCCTTGATTACCATTACACTCCAAACCACCCATTCACATTAGTCCCATCCCCTACCCCCCACACCTATCCAATACTACACGCCACCACCCCACTACCCCACCTTCACAGTCGTCCCTCTCATCTATGTTACCACCCCACTATCCCAGCTTCACAACCGTCCCTCCCATTCCGTTTCTCATCATCATCATGTCGAAGAAAACAATTGTAACGCCTCAAAAGAGTCCTCAATTAGTTGAAGCAATTTCTATGGATGAAGTACATGCTCCAACATTCAACATATTGACTCAAATCCCACCGCCAAAAAATGTTGAAATTTCGGCAAAGGGTGGTTCCTCTCAATCGATTATCCTTCTAATGTTAGTGGTCTACTAACATCAGAATGTCTCCAATCCACAACAACTACAGAATCCTGATTATCCATTGTCGTATTCTTAAGAGTTATGCACAATGAATATTTCGTAAAGAAATCCACATTAGCTTTCTTTTGATCTAAAAAAATCTGCACACTCACATCATTATGGATACTTACAGGTGGACATCGATCACTAACTATATATTTTATCTCTCTATCATTAATATTAACATCTATCTTAAGCTGCGATGTTATCGCACTTACTAGACAACTATACAGACTAGAAGATTCATAGATAATCCCCTCCATCTACAAATCAATATATTTCCCTGTTTCATTAAAAAAAAAAATAACAGTTAGTCTTACATAATACAAAGCAATAATAAATATGTTGTATTTATATTAACTTTTCATACCAAAGATAATACAAATTTCATCCAAAACTTCATTCTACTCGCACAAAATTATACACACTCGTCATTACTTATTCATACAAATATCATTCCAAACAGTATACCAAAATTCATACCATAAAACTCATTTCATAAAAAAACAAACATTTCACATTTCATACCAACTTAATACACATTTCATACAAATCATTATACCTTCTTACTCATATTTTTTACACAATACTAAATAATTTTTCATACCAATTTCATTCTTCTCACACAAATTTATACACAATCGTCACTAATTATTCATACAAATATCATTCCAAACATTCTACCAGAATTCACACCATAAAACACATCATGTAAAAAATAACATTTCACATTTCATACCAACTTAATACACTTTTCCTACAAATCATCATACTTCTTACTCATACTTTTTACACAATAGTAAATACATTTTCATACCAATATCATTTCAGTTACACTACCAAATTCATTCCAACCTATATATTTTATTTATATTTTCAGAAGAAAAAAAACAGTAATCCATATTATAATTTTAATCTGCATACCAAATTCATCTCATTATTATTATTATTAAATTGACTAAAGAAATACCAGTTTCATAACAATGTTACAACAAATTTCATAATTTTTTTCCACAAATTTAATAACTTTACAACGATAAAACTATTAATATTCTATACATTTATACTCAAATCATTCATATATTAAGCCAATTTCGCACGAAATCATGGTATAGATAAGATACAAAATAAAAAAAAAACAAAAAAAAAACAGAAACATACCAACAAAATCAGAGAATGTGATTTACAGTTTCACAAAAATTAGTATGTATTATGAACAAAATGGATGGTTTATAAAAAAAAATATCACAACTTAAATCTAGTATACATAAACAAAATCACAAAATGTGATTTACAGTTTCATTGCACTTTTTTTTTTTTTTTACATTTCAGTAATATACAAATACAAACAATAAATCATAAAGAATACTAACCTGAAGGATCCAATCTACCACCATGTTTAATTAATATAGATAAGAAGTCGTCCATCATAACAAAATGAAGATTTTTCAAACAAAAAAAAATTGGATTTACTCGTTAATGACAAGAATTTTGAAAAAAAACGAAGAGAGAGAAACGTTGAAGAAAATGGATAAAATCAATTTTTTTTAATTAATTTTAACAGATTAGAGTGAATTAAGGAAAATAAATATTTCTAATTAGTTTGAATCTCCTAAATTTATAGTAATTAACAATTATCATCAATCAATTCAAAATTAATTAATACACCTATTTCCGTTTTTTTTTTCTTCAAAATTGATTTATCTTCCTTTTTTATCTTTTTATCTTTTCAAAACAGATTTTTACAATTACTTAAAAAAATCTTTTTTTTTTTTTTAATAAAATGTTACAACCTGAAATTTTTTATTGTTACAATTTGAAAGTTATATTCTACTGCTATAACTTGAAAATATTAGTCTAATAATTGTCATTTATAAAATTTTCACTATTATCTTACATACAAGATTACATAGTAACAAACATTAATAATGTAAAGGAAAATGAAAATTATTATATCTTATCATTTATCCTTAATAGCATAAGCATAAATCAATGATTGTACAAATACATATCAGGATCTGTAACATAAGCAATGCTGTCAGTGAGCCACTCAATAGGAACAAAATACACAAATATTTAATTGTGAAGAAGAAGAAGAAGAAGAAGAGGTTCAGAGTTTTCGTTATTTCAAAATGACAGGAAATCCCTCTATTTATAGACAACAAAGGGTAGTGTGAACAATTGTTTATTCTGCCTTATCAGAAAAGTTATAACTATTTGGCAAAGTTGCAACCCTTCAGAAAGGTCACAACATTTCATAAAAGTCACAATTTTTCATAAAAGTCGTAATTTTTCATAAAAGTCACAACTTCTCATAAAAGTTGCAACTCTTCATTAAAGTCGTAACTTTTCATAAAAGTCTCAACTTTTCATGAAAGGGAAATGCCAGTTTTGAAAATAAATAAATTAACATGGAACTCTGGTTTGTGATGGCGCCACGTAGGCGGGCCTAAAGTTCTCTTTTATATATATATATATATGTGTGTGTGTGTGTGTGTATATATATATATATATATGTGTGTGTGTGTGTATTGAAAACGACACTAGATTCGGCGCCAATTATTAGTTCATCCTTGAATTATTAACTGCCTTAAAAATATTATTTTACTTGACCAACTAAACTTAAGTACACCCCAATCTTGCAACATGAGTAAAATACACCTCTAAATTCTCGCCAAGTTTAGGGGTGCTCAATATTTCTTTCGGTTCTTTTATTAAGAGTCTCATGCTCCTACAAGTATTACAGACCACTTGCTATGTCATGTTATATATTGGGGCCCGGGGGTGTATCTAGATTTAGTTGGTCAACTAGAAAGATGTTTTTAGGACTGTCAATAGTTTAGAGACGAAATTAATAATTTGTGTCAAATTTAAAGTTGTTTTCGGAAAAACTTACTTGCATCGGGTGTATACACCAAACTAATGCAACTTCCATTATTATGTGATTTAATGAAGTAAAATACATGTTAATTATTTAAGATTAAGTAAAATGAACTATAAATTTAAACACATAGCATACATATATTGGATCATTGTATACCCCGTTGTTTTCCATAATTCTCTATTAGGAACGTAAAAGATAATAAATGGGTCATAATGACACGTGGAAAAGACGAAGGACATGACTCCACCACAATTGTATATATTTTGGCATATTGTAAATGTAAAAGGGAATAAATGGGCCATAGTGACACGTGGCACATGGATAGCGTTCCAATCGCTCAAGTTTATCTTTAATCCCCAGACATGACAAGGGATCCACACAATATATAGCTTAAACTTGTATGTCTTTGTTGGCTGGTCTAACTTGTCATTTTCAATAGTATCGTGAATTCAGAATTTTAACTTTATAATTTTGAAAATTTTAGAATAGCAATCTTAAAGTATTCATAAGTGAATTATAATAGAACTGAACTCATATATTAAAGTCTATCTCCGCCCTACATGTAGAGTTTAACCTCAATATACAGATAGTGTTAAAAAAAAATTGTTATACGATGAGACTACCTAAAAAGAATAATTACTGATAATAGCAAATAATAGTTAGAACCAATTATTACTTAAAAGATAAACCAAGCAGACAACCTGTTATAATGCAGAAAGAATTTACACTCTCTCATGCATTATTCCTTCTTATTGTGATATGCTGAAATAGACTTGCATGGTCTACCAAGTGGTGCATAATACTAACTATTCGCTCCGTGACTATCGTTTGATTTCACACAAAATGTAAGAAAGAAAGGAAGATTTCTCAAATATGTGATCTAAAATACTCATTAACCATTTATGCGACTATAAATCATTTCATTAAAAAAGATGATATTTTTTTAGACAGATTAAAAAGAAAAGTGCACCGTGAAACTACTATAGTTGGAACTCTTTTGTCAAGATGGAGAAAGTATGATAATCCCACCAGGGGTGGCTCAACGTTATTGAGGGCCGAAAGCAAAATTTTAATTCGAGGCCTAAAATATAAACAAACTTCATATATGTATTTATTCAAAAAATAATAATTTCTTACACTATTTAGATGAAAATTATTAGTATTTTAAATTGTTTTTTCAGTTATTAGTTTTAGGTAAGATTTCATCAACTCAATATTGAAAAACATCCTTTCAGTGAGGCAATTATTATATGAATTGTTAACATAATTCAAAAGTAATAAGTTGACAAATATTAAATAAAGATAAGAGTTAGAACCATAAAATTTGATTCAAAAAATTGATGACTTGGTATACCCCATTTTAATATGCTTATAGTAATGCTTGAAACTAAAATTTAAAAAGAAATAAAAAAAGAATTTGTAATTCATTTCGTTCAACACTTTTCACTATTAATTGTTATTTTTAACAAAGTACAAAAAATACTTAAGTGGGTAAAATAATATATTTTTTAAAATATATTTTTATAATAAATAATCAATTTTTTCTATAAAAATTTTAACACATAATTTATTCTTAATAAAAAAATTGGGCCCTAAACTTTGGGGGCCTAAGGCAAATGAGCCGGCCCTGAATCCCCACAAAAGTTGATAAATAAGAATATGTGATTTGAGGTCCCTCTTTTTAAGTTGAAAAGAACATAAGCTGACAGAATGGAGAGAAGTGAGTGAAAAGAAAGATGCCAAATAGGCGTGTGTCAAATGAAAGTGGGCCAATATGATTTCTCAATGGACTATAAATGTAGTCGAGTTGGGTTAATTTATACAGATTTGGTCCAGAACAATGGGACCAAAAGAGAAGACTATAATCTCATTTTAATGCCAAATATCTAAAAAAAAGTTGTAATGACAAATTTGAATTACTATGTCCTTAAGCTGTCTCTCCCCTATTATTTTGGTCCCCATCCATTATTAACCATCTAGTTAGTGAATTGTATATGTCATTCTTATGTCTCATTCTAAATGAAATAACATTTGACCTCTCTATCGTATTCATTCACCAAGTGGTCTTTCCCTTTCTTATTATTGGATGACTACTATGGGAAAAAAATGACGCTTATTCATCAAAATTATTACGAAGCAGTTGCACTTTATTATAGTGGTAATGTTTATCTAGAAACTTTATGATTGTTATAGTAAAGTATTGTTATATATGTATAACGGCATATAACGTTTAAATCTCATTTAGCTATTATACAAAAGTATACAAATGTACCAAGAAAAGAAATGTATTTATTAACCAACTTAATATATTTAAAAAAGTGTATGAGGGGAAAAAAAGCAAACACTACTCATGAAACTACGACCACAATTGATAGAGACCATTTAAATACAATTTTTGTTTTTTTTTTTTAATATTCATGCTCACATAATTTGCAAAATATTATTACACAACATTTGAGTATGGTTACTATAAAAGGGTAATATTACAATGAATACCAGTATAATGAATTGACATTGTTATTATAGGGGTAATATATAACATGAAAAAATCCGGTAAAAGTTGACACCCTTGGCTTTTTTGTGTTCCTACTTGCAAAAAAATCCTGTCCGCCACCGAGAGCAGCCAAACAGTTACTTATACTCTCGCTGCTGAAATCTACTGCTACTCTCACGAAAGTTATGAAACAATTAATCTTAAAAACAGGATAGCAGGGTACAAGGAGTTCTACAAAATTATTCAACGATATCAAAGTTGCAACATGTTTAACAATATTAATACAAGGTACGAGAAAAATGCAAAAACATATCGAACTATATCAAGGTCTGTAGTATGTATTAAAGGTCGACATGGCATCTTTGACACAAACGCATCCCTAGATATGACTACATGGTCCTGTGTTGGCATAAGTTTATGGAATTGTAAATGTTTTCTCAAATCTAGGCAGGGCAGTAGTAACTTATATTTCTAGTCTTAAGAGTCTTGAGACTAATTTTAAGATACAAGGGAAGCCAGCCATTTGTTCAAATCAACACAAAATACACTCTGAATGAATTCATACAGTTATACCTTACGAAAGCACAAAAATAATTAACAAAAGAAAACAAACTACAAGTTGACTAAAACCAGGAAATGAGGAAACAAATTGTATTTTTTGCTTATTCTTTTAGGTCGGTCTCACACAAAGCTAAAAGAAACAATACAGTTAACCCAAAACTGGTGCAGATGAGTTATATCTGATAAAGCCAGCAAATCCACCAGGAGTGGTTCATAATAATTGCCCGTCACTAGAGAACATATATGAACCAGCACAGAGTATCACATAAAGACTGCAAAAGAAGGCCAGGATATTTGATCCATTGCCTGCTACATCTTTTAGTGAGTGCGGGTTCTACTGCTTTCAGCATTTCGTACAGGATAAAAATACGGATGAGCCTGCAATGTAGATCACAATTACAGTAGGCAATGTTTCCAAGAAACTTGAAACAACCACATACTAAATAATCTACATCTTGCCAGGCAGAAATCAAAGATTAGAGGAGAAAGTGGAAACTTTTGTTATTAAATTTATACTTGATTGAAAACTTTCATTCATTTTAGTACAGTAGAGAACTTCATTCATTCATTTATTTATTTATTAATAAGTCCAGAAAAAAAACTTTTCATAGTTACAGCTGCCTGATATACAAGTGACAAAACATATTGGTAGGGTAGAGAGGAAAGGCAGCGAATATTTACCATTGCTTCTTTTGCAGTCGGTCTTTCCTGATGATCGTAACGGAGCAGTTTGTCAACAAAATCAACCGCCTAAAGATTAAGCATTGCACATTTTTGGGTTAATAGATTTCACCTTATTTTATTGTATACGATCTAATGAGACTAGTTTTCTTACATCAGGGACTGCGAGATGTTGATTTTCAGAATTAATAAACTTTGCCCATGGTTTCCTGCTGTGTCTGAATGAACATTGAAGATATTTAATTATATGCTGAAAATGGTCCATCACAAAGGATAGTTTTAGAGCTGATGATACTAACCGTCCAACAAGAGCTGCAAGATGAGGATCTAATTCCAATCTATACTTGTTTAGGTAAGAGTTCAATTCATCAGTCCCCAGAACCTGAAGACCATAACATTGGAATTTTTAAGGGGTCTCTTTTCAAAATGCATATATACAGCTCATGTATGTTTAGCCTGGTAATCTTGTAAAATATTTGGTCATTTCCCCGTCCAAAATAAAATAATTAAGAATTATTTTAAAACCCAGTGCAGCAAGGATGATGAATAGAGAATAAGAAAAGGCTGAACAAATAGTTGATTATACTTCCATTTTGCCGATAAATCACATCCTTACTAGGGGTTAGGTGAGACAAGTGGGATTATTTTTATCAGAATACTGACGTGAGAGTTCAACAGAAACACAAAGTGGGACTCCAATGAGGATAGATCAGTGTTAGCTCATCATATGCATCACGAACTTACATTTAATCTACCTAATTCTTTAGAAAGCAGACAGGTCTGAGTTCAAGAGCAACCCACCAACAAAATATTCAGTTGCTTAGCCAAGCTTATGGTTAGACCAATTTAATGGTACACATCAAATATCGGTATTAATGAGTACATGCAGCCTTTTTTTTTAGAAAGGTAACTTTAGCACATGCAGCCTTTTGCTAATTATTTATAGAGCAATTTGAATTATCCCCACAAGACACTTATAATGATGTCACAGCTGTCGCTTAACGCAAATAAAAGATCCCTGGCCTGCATGTTATGTGATTTATTAAGCGCCCCCCTCTTAACATTTTAAGCTTTGTCATGCTTTCTTTAGTATTTTGTCGTTGCTTATTCACTTATGGCATTTCTTTTCCTGACCTGCTTTGTTATGTTTTTTCTTGAGCGAGGGTCTACCGAGAACAACTTCTCTACCTCACTACCCTCCTCAGACCTCACTTGTGTGATTACACTGGGTATTGTTGCTGTTGTAAGGTAAAATATAGAGAGCATCTGTTTTTCACTATCTGGATAAGGAGCCTATTTTTGAATATTTTTGGGGTAAATGGGTGATGACATCAACCATTACAGAAATTCTCAGCAGATGAAAGGTACAGAGAGTTCAAGAAGATCAGGAGAATAATTCCCACATGTGTCTGTTGGACAATTTAGAGAGAGCCAGAGGTGTTTTGAGGGGAAAATTCATCCATATGTATGTTGTAGTACGAATGTTCATGCAATAGCTTTCTGGTCTAATTAATCGGATGGACATAAAAAAGGAAAAAAAATGATAGATTTCATAGTTGCTTGCAAAAAACAGAGGCAATGTGAATTATGGAATGATATCTTTGTACAGCCCAAACACTATTCTATCAACTGGTAATTTGCAGTAGTAAAATACTTTTGCTTACTAATTTCCAGAAACAGAAAAAGCAGGGAGTTGATGAAGTTAACAAGTGATAGAAAAAGTATGGGACAGTAAGCATGTACAGGAGTAAAGGGGCTAAGCAACAATATCTCGTGCTTAATAGGACTGTATACAAAGGTCCATTTATCAAAATGACAAAAGATTGTAGAGGCCGTCAGGTCTCGGGACTTTTTGTCTTGGGAGAAGACTGATAGTGATGCATTGGTGAGGCTTGACACATACTGGCACGTGGACAGATGAGCCCACCAATTTTCATGCTGTCTTATCGTTCTTGCTTTGACATTCCTCCTCTCCCCTCACTCCCTTCCGGTTAAAGCTTATTTCCTTTATTCACTGTTTGGTCTCATGTTTATGGTGGACCCTGTTTAACTTCATATGATGGGTTGTGGACTGAGAAAAATGGGTTCATGTTTAACTGCATACAGTTGGTGAAAGTTTTACATGTAAACCATAATGTACTTGCACATTCATATAGCTTGACTTGGAACAATCCGAGACTATCATTCTATGTGGGAGATTATCATAATCACTAATATACAATTTCATATTGCCTGTGAAACCCTTTGATTTGGATGAATAAACTTTGCTAAGATTCTTTCAGACTTAGATTCGCATGTGACTTACCATATTACCAAAAAATAAATAAATAAAAGATGTAACATAATTCCCAAATCATGCATACTATATACTTAAAACAAATGTAGGCATATGAATGTCTGAACATCAAAAGGGTACGATAATAAACTTCATGGTGGATATTCTACATACCTTCCCAATCTTCACAAGTTGATCATAATTGTCATGTCCATAGAAGAAAGGCTCCTTCCGGAATATCTATACAGCACAATTCCTTAGAAGTAAGCATCAAAGTGAGAGGAAGAGGACACCTTAACACACAAGTAAGTTCTGACTTTTGGGCCTCAGTATCTGCCATTCATGCACGATTTACCAGAAGACAAACAGTCATGAATGGCATTATGTAAGTACCAATTCATGTACCAAGTTTAAAAAAAGTAGAAAGCATAACCCTGCAAGATAAAGTCTCACGTGGGCACCTGTATGATAGCTCAAGTGTGCCGGAAAAAATAAAGGTGCAAGAAAGATAGTTGCTCACCATTCCTGCAAACATACAACCAAGACTCCACAAGTCCAACGAGTAATCGTAGTCTTGCAAATCAACAAGTAGTTCAGGACCTTTAAAATATCTGCAACCATAAAGAGAGGAGGCAGAAAGTCTGTTTAAAACTACAAGGCCAAAGAAAATAAGCCCTCTCTAAATTATTAGATTATGGATGTTGAGAAGAAAAGGTATTATCTCTTTTCTGACAAAAGCAAGCAAAAAACTAGGATTCTATAATCACTTAAGTGAGGTGGCACTTAATTATAAAATCTCATGCAAGTGTAAGTGTAACATCTTAGTGGATGAGGGAATGCCCATAACTGTAACAGAAGTAGTGCCCATTGAATAAGATTCATAAATAGCTGTCAGACAGAACCCTCATGCTCTGATTCTTCAAAGCTCCAAAACCACCCTTCTCTTCCTAACACAAGCCAAATTCTTACCCCAGCTGGGTTTCTGATCCACAAAACTCATAAAGAAATGCACTTCAAGATCCATTTCTTGATTATCCTTATCTCTGTCTCTCAACATTCCATTCCTATCACAATGAACTCTTTACTCTTAGACTGCTATCTGACAATAAATCCAGCACATAAGTTTGAGTCAACAATTTAGCCCCACTATGGAAGAACTGGAAGTACAATTTTCTACATATGCACTTTTTTTCAGTATAGTTTTCTAACTATACATCCTCCAGCTCCCACCAAAGTTATCCTCTTACATTCTAGAGCATAATGACATAATAAGTACATGAATTACCCCTAGCAGTTCTAAGTATAATCTTTCTTGTGTTATCATCCAAAAAAAACTGCAAACTATTAAAAAACATAATTATTTCTGAACTCTCAGCCATTTGAACCCTCAATATCAGTTTCATTCCGTAAACCAGTGTCATTTCAAAGCTCAATAATTTGAATTAAGATAAATTAGATTCTCAGTTCATCCAAAACAATTAAAAAGATGTGCATTTCTCCAACACCAGAGGGATCATTTGCTTTTGTTCATCACCAAGTGCAAAAGGATTCCGAGAGAATGGTGTTCAATCGGTGATGCCAAAAGCAGTGACAAGCTCTCTGGGGTGCTGGGAAGGACACAGGATGGGTAACCCCAAAAAACTACTCAAAACAATATATCCCTTTATTACGATGCTTTGGAATGTAGGCAAGGACATAATCTCAGGTGTTCTAAAGTAATATTTAAATTTGATGCTGTACACAATCCAAAATATGTTTACAAAATTTGGTACTTTGGCGTAGAATGTCCAATATGATCGATTTTGACACTTGATGGAATTCATAGACTCCTTACAAAGCTAATGGAACTTTAGTCTTCCTTATATATCCATGCACCCTGTGGGTGCTTTAATATGCAGAACTTTCTATTACTTACCCCCAAAAAGGAAATGCTAACGACTACAAGAAAATTGAGGTTATGCCTTCACTAAATTAATAAAACCACTGAAACAAGAGAGAACCATTCTAGCATTCAAATGTTAATTTATTTGATTTTAAATTTCAGAAGACAAATGATGCAAACAGCAAAGAAAAAGCGAACCTAGACGCCACACGAACATTATATTCCTTCCCGGGATGATAAAATTCTGCAAGCCCCCAATCTATTAGCCGAAGTTTCCGCTGCTCATGATCAATCATCACATTATGGGGCTTCACATCACGGTGCATAATACCTTGAGAATGACAATAATCTAATGCCTGCAAAGGATACAGTAATACTTGAATTTTCTGACAAGTGACACCTCAAGAAAATATCAACAGCAAGGCATAATATGGAAACATGCATCATCTCGAAAATGAGAAGAACGAAAAATATAAGATAATTCTGGCCATGACACCTGATGCAAGTAATAAGCAGCATAACAAAGAATACATCTAACATTTTAATAGTCAAGTCTGTAACAACAGCAGCACCACAAACAACTATGTCATGATCCCAGACTAGTAATTGCCAATAAACATTTTGCTCCATTATAACATGTCTCATTCATATGCCCAATAATTTGTCTTTCAATTCTGTAACATGTTTTTTTCCTTGTACTCTAGAAATCTCATCAAATTACCCAGCAGAACAGAACAATACGAACCTCAGCTGATATTATTACCTATCTTTACACCCAAACCTCGCCAGTCAACAGAAATCTAAAGAATGTGTCCGTTCCACTCATAACAGAAAACAAGGAGCTTTCAGTTGTACTCCCTCCCTCTCAAGGAACTTGGTCTACTTTAACTTTCATGGAGATAGAAAATAGAATATGTAATTGCAGTTTTTTGGTTTTGATAAATCATATTTAGATACATTTTTTCTTGATAACGGTGATGTCCAGGTCAACTTGCCCACCCATGTCTAGATCATACAACAACAACAACATACCCAATGTAATCCCACAAGGGGCGCGTGTACGCAGACCATACCATGTCTAGCTACACTATTATTTGACTATGGAAGACATAATTCACAGAACAGTTTCAAATGTGAAGAAAGGAGAGTTCAGTTAATGAGAATAGTTCAAAAAGTTGGAAAATTAGTTTTCTCCACCTAAGGAAAGAAATCAAACTTGAGGAAGAGGTCAAATTCAAAACGAAAATAGATCAAGCATTATGAACATAATCATTCTGTGAAATTTGTTCCAAAAGAGTAGTAAAATTCCTCATCAAAAATAAGTTTATTATCTCAAGGCACTTTGCACAGATCATCTTCAGGTGATATCTTAAAGGAGATTCAAAGGGAGCATCATGTATAGAAATAATCTAATAGTTAATACTGTAATCTATAGCAACTGCCCATAACCAATCAGAAAATTATTGGAGATACACAAAAAAACATATACTGAGAGGCCTTAAAAATCCACATCAACAGAAAACTTGCCTTCAACAGCTCATAGATGTAATATCTAACGTCAAAATCAGAAAGAGTTGGATAGAGCACTTTAAAATCTGTGTTATTCACATATTCAAATATAAGACTTGGGGTCTTCGACTGCTGATCTCTGACAATATCGAGTAACTTCACAATATTAGGTCCACCACAAAGATTCTGCAGTATCTTAATCTCACGCTTGATCTGCAGTAAGTGACAATAACAGATAAGTACCAGAGCTAAATAAAGGTGCGAAGATATGCTGTAATAAATAAAAGAGCGTGATTCAGAGTGCCAACAAAAAGGCAAATGTACATATAACTTGCAGATATATGATAGTCCATCACTCATAAGTAATCAAGAGTTATTACAGTAAGTTGACAGAACAGAACAGTTAAGAGATATACACATGAAAAAACTCATTTGGCTAAAGAATGAAAGATAAAGAAAGTCGAAACCTCGAGATATCTAATGAACATGAAGAATATCAATAATACATTACGTAGCTCAAAAAACATAGAACTACGAAATCACAAACCCTTTTAAAAACTTGAACATTCTAAGAAACTGCTCAGGATCATAGACACAATGACTTCCAAAGTTGAAGAACATCAACAAGGCTTCTATACGTTTAACAAGTTCGGCGGACAAAAAATATTTATGGATGTAGTAATATGACATCAAGGATACTGCAACATTATTGCAAAATATGGTAAATTAAGCTCCAGAAGGTGCAAGTAGCACACATTGAGGTTAAAATGAGAGGTCGCATGAGATTGTTTGGGCATGTCATCAACCTCAAGAGGCTCCAGTCCCTAGGTGTGAAATCATGGTGAGTGGAGACCTAAAATAACATTGAAGGAAGTTCTCTTAAGATTTATAAGGTCTTGGAATTCCTATAGTCAGCCCCAACTTGCTTGGGATTAAGGTGTAGTTGTGTGTTGTGGTATATTAATGTCCAATTAGAATATCACCAACTGATATTGTTGTTAGTTCTGGTTTTGTTCATCTTAGAAAATGAGGTTTTACGAGCTTCTGTTAAGATCTTTGATGCTTCTCCTATCCAGTTGGATCAATTTCTTCTTCTTTTTCACAACGGTACTGAGGCTAGCTTGTGTGCACCTTGATAATTCCAGGGGTATCTCCTACCTCCCACCAGCACAGAAACCGGATAACAAAGAAAATAAATTGTTATCTCCTACACTTTCTGTATTAAACCAAACTTACTTCACATATGGAACAAAACAAAAACTAAAACCTGTAAACCAAAATACAACATGAGAAGAGATTAATCCTTTAACTACTTGTATTCGACATCTATTACAGTGTAAAAGACTAAAAGAGGGTGCCTTTCCAAAGCTTAGCAAAGCTTAGCAGAAACATGTGCCTTAGTAATGATAATACTTCTAGATGTAAGTGGTGGATGATGTAAATCATGTTGAGTAAAAGGGGATGTCTCTAAGAAGATATTACCTAATTAGTTCGTGCAACTACAAGGAAAAAAAGCTAAGTCTGCAGTAAGTTCACCAAAGCTAACTTAGGGAAAGGACTACAGCATTGAGAAGCAACTAAAAGATCTACCTGCATGCAACCCTCAAAATTCCTTTCTAATCAGTCCACTGCACCTTCTCTTTGGTTTCCAAGTTTGAGTGGTAGACCACATCTTTCAAAACTCAATCATGTCTTTCGTTCTCATATAAGCTGATTCCAACATCTTAAGTGAGTATTATATTTCATTACTTACCAAAAAATGAGTCTACTCTAGTTTACACTGATATAACGCACAAGCAAATGAAATGTTCTCATCCCTCATGCTGCAATAGAAGTCGTCCACCAATAGAAATTCAGCACCTCAGAATGAAAATCCTTAAATTTCTAAAAAGCATCAATTTCAAGAATAGATAGAAGCTTTAACTAGCATTGAATACGGACATATGAAGAAGCAAAGAAGGAAAACAACCAACCTTTTTCTTCTTCACTGGCTTAAGGATTTTGATGATGCATTTTTCATTATTAGTAGTGTGAATTCCCTCAAACACCTCGCTGTACTTCCCTCTCCCAACTTTCCTTACCACCTCGTAATCATCCTGCTCCCTATACAACCAATCAACAAACACAGAAAACATCAATTCCGTCTAAACAGCCTTGAAAACACATATAATAAGCATAAACAAAAATAAATTAACAAATTACCCCCATTGAACAGTTAGGGATTCATAATCCCAATACTCTTTAGGTCGGATCACATTGATATCCGTATAAACCAGGGCCTTTGAAGGCGCGCCGGGACGGCGAATAGATTTTCCTATTTTCTGCGCCAGGGCTTCGGATAGAGTCGCCGACGGTCGGAGAAGAGAAGAAGAAGACGGCGGCGGCGGCGGCGGCGGAGGTAAAGAAGATGATTTGTTTTTGTGTCGCGTGAGAGATACCGAAGTGTTGGAGGAAAAACGACGGAGCAGAGATGGAAAGAGAAGAAGGGAGGTCGCCGGAGAAGGAGAGAGGAGGCGGTGGTGGAATGAAACAATGAAGAAATGAGAAGGCCGTAGGGCCATCAAACGGGGGAGGGTTATATAATTGGGTAAAATGGGATTATGCTTGAAGTGGAACCCTCCTCATTGGTTTCTTCGTCTTTGCATCTCATGCGTTTGTCTACACCTAATTCAATCCAACGGCGTCGTATACTAGCATATTCTTCTCTCTTTTTTAACACAGGTATGTAGTCCAAATTGGAGTCCTGACTAAAATCAATCGCGCACTATACTTAATATTACTTCCACTAAAAGCGTGTTTGGCATTATTGTTGGGAGACCAAAATCAATTATTTTGAGAAAAAAAATATTTTTGTTGAAAAATTATGTATTTGGCAAATCAGTAGAACTGCTTTTAAATATAGAAGCAGAAGCAGTTTTAAGTAGAAACAAAAAATTATTTTTATCAAAACTAATTTCATATATACATATTTATCAATATATCTCTTATTAATTAATGGCAGAACGCATAAGCCTCCCCTTGAACTTAGGCTTGGGTCTTCTTAACGTGCGTCGACTCAGTGCATGGATGTCATGAGTCCATTGGCATAGGCTTAGGCCGTAAGGATTTTCTGTATAGACATCTTAACAAGGACCCCTTACTATTGAACACTTAAACCACTCAAAAAGTGTACCATCAGACACACCTGGCTAACTTGGCACTTACCGTTTGAGGCATTTGTTTTAAGATGGAGCGCGTGTCATTTCACATCTTCTACGTGGAAAATCTAATCCTACGTGGTAATACACATCACAAAACACCCAACCCTCAATCATTTCTCTAAATCCCCAAAACGTGTTCCAAAAAATCCTAGATATTTCTTTCACGATTCCCACTCAATATGTGGTCGATTCAAGAAAATTATTGTTGTAGTGTTTTAGGGCTGATTCGAGAAAGCTAGGAGATTTTGTGCTCAATCTTGTGAAGTAAGTTCATTTTCGAATCTCTATGACTATTGCTGTCAATTCCCCTTTAAATATAGCGTCAATATTGTATATTACTACAGTGATGATGTTTTGTACATATGTGAATAAAGTTTGAATTTTTTAGGGTTTCCTTGTCAGTAATTTGTTGGGTTTATTTGAATTTTTTTTCCAATGAATCTTATGGATATTATTATAGTAACTCGCTTTCACCCTGGTGGTAAATTTGTGGAAGGCACATCTGGTGGAGGTCTCACTTACATAGGGGAAAGTAAAGTGAAATATGTAGGTATTGATAAAGACCACTTTTCTTTAATGGAATTGCTTTTTTATACTAGAGATCTGGGGTATATTACTGTGGGTGGATTTTATTTTAAAGACCCTACAACCAATAACTTTGTGGTAGTGGATAACGATTTCAACTTACTAAACCTTATAAAAGACCTAGGTGATGGTGACTTTTTGGACTTGTATGTTCAACATGTTGTGGATGAGGTAGAGGTTGTTAAAAATGGGGTCCCCACAGGTTATCTTTGTGGGCCAACAGTTGATGAAAGTGTTAATGAGGATGGGGTCGAAAACTCACATAATATTAATGTGGATGAAAGGTTACAACAAGGAGTTGCCCAATCTGAAAATATTAATGTTGAAGTTGGTGTTGATAAAGGGTTACAACAAGGAGCTGCCCAATCTGAGAATATTAATGTTGAAGTTGGTGTCGATGGCGCATCAGATCTTGAAGGTGTTGAAACAAATTGGAATATTAGTGATGATTCACAAGAGTTTGCTATTCCAGATGATGATGACTTAGAGATTGATGAAGTGTTGAGAACTCTTAGAAATGAAAGGAGAACCAAATTGCAGAGGAAAAAACATGTTCCTATAGAGGAAATAATTCTTGGAGTAGCTGGTGTTGATAAAGGATTTGAAGACATTATAGGTATGTAGGAAGATTGGGGGGAGATGAGCAATATATTGATAGTTCAGAACTGGATAGTAATGACAGT
The DNA here is from genome assembly GCA_035578085.1 of Solanum pinnatisectum. Classification (NCBI taxonomy): domain Eukaryota; kingdom Viridiplantae; phylum Streptophyta; class Magnoliopsida; order Solanales; family Solanaceae; genus Solanum; species Solanum pinnatisectum. Next base: position 19,298,000 of record CM069077.1, read on the forward strand.
AGGGATGAATTAGATCCTAAAGTTGTGGAAGGTGTTGATTTACCAACTAGAAGAAAAAGTAAAAAGGTCAGATTTGATCCTGATTATGTAGTTGCTATATTTGAGCTTGGTATGGTATTTGAAAATGCCATAGAATTTAAAAAGACTGTGGCAGAGTATGTTGTGGAGTATAAAGTCAAATTAAAATTGAGGCCTAATGAAAAACATAGAGTCAGAGTTAAATGTCAGCATAAGAAATGCAAATGGTTGTTGTATGCTAGTCTAGACAAAGACTCTGGTGACTTTATTGTTAAGAATTACTATCTTGTTCATCAGTGCCCTACCACAACCAAGAACAAGTTGTGTACATCTAACTTTATTGCAAATAAGTTTAGGGACATAATAATTTCTCAACCTTATATAAAGTTGTGGGAAATTCAAGAGTTGGTGAGGAAGAAGACAAGATTGTATGTTGGAAGAACTCTTGTTATAGGGCAAAATTGATGATTCTCAAGGAGTTTATATGTGATTGGAAGATGGAGTTTGCAAGGTTGTGTGATTATGCAAACATGATAAAATAGACTAATCCAGATAGTTCATGTTGGGTGAGGACAGACAGGGAATCTACTCCAGGAAAGAATATGTTTGTCTTTATGCATTAAAGAGAGGTTGGTTGGAAGGATGTAGAAAAATCATTGGTTTTGATGGATGCTTTCTGAAGGGTGCTTGCAAGGGTGAATTATTAATTGCAATTGGTAGGAATGGAAATCAATAAATGTTTCCAATTGCATGGGCAGTTGCTGATCAAGAAACAAAGCACAGTTGGAGTTTCTTCATCAACTTCTTGATACAAGATCTAAACTTAGGCACTGGACATGGATTGACTGTGATGTCTAATATGCAAAATGTTAGTTTAATATGTTGATTTTATTTAATTTTGATCTCATTGCCTACTTATTTAATTATTGCTAGTCATAAATTTCAATTATTATGATATGTAGGGTCTTGTAGCAGCCATAATGGAGTTGTTGCCAAATTGTGAGCAGAGTATATGCGCTAGACACATCTGGTCCAATTGGCAAAAGACCTGGAAGACCTGGAGAGGAGAAGAAAGAAGAAGACAATTCTGGAGATGTGCAAAATCAAGTTTTGAGGTAAAATTTCAAGATAAAATGGGCAAACTTAATAAACTTGGTAATAAGATTTGTGGGGACTTGTTAAGAACAAAAAGACATGGTGTAAATCATATTTTAAGGAGCATGATAAGTGTGATATTGTTGAGAATAATATGTGTGAGACATTTAATTCTTGGATATTAACTGCTAGACATAAATCAATTATTACCATATTAGAGGAGATTAGACATAAGATAATAGATAGAAATGTTAAGATGAGAAAATTTGTTGACACTTGGATATCAAACAGTTCTCCTATGGCAAGTTTAGTACTTGAAGAAAGCAAAGATTATGCTAAAGATTGTCAAGTTAGGTTCAATGGCCAATTTGAATATGAAATTTTAGATGGTCATTATAGGCATATTATTGATATCAAAAAGAAGACATGTACTTGTAGAACCTGGAAGTTGAGAGGCATACCATGTCAACATACTGTTTTGGCATATCAACATGCAGGCCAAGACCCTCAAGATCATGTTGTACATTGGTATAGAAAGTATACTTTCATGAAGGCTTATAATTATTTTATCCAGCCAATACCTAACATGAAAATGTGGCCTCACCACTAGTAATATAGTGATTGAGCCTCCTGAACCAAAACAAATGTCTGGCAGACCACCAAAATGCAGAAGAAAGTCAAAGGATGAGCCAAGAAAGAAGTATGGAAAGTTGTCCAGGAAAGGTGTAAAAATGACTTGCTCCAAGTGTCATCAACAAGGCCACAATAATAAAGCCTGCAAATATGTGGTAATACTCAAGCCAACCTTTGATTACTTCAATTAAATAGATAAAACGCAATACAATTTTTCTTTATCTTATTTACACTGTTAAATCTTCTGAAATGGGTTAGCCTGGAAGCTCAACCCAACCTGAACCTGGAAGGTCAACCAACCTGCAAGCTTAAGCCAATCTGCTAGCTTAAGTCAGCCTCAAAGCTCAAGGCAACCTACAGGTTATAGCCAGCCACCAAGCTCAAGGAAACCAACAAGCTTTAGCAAACCACCAAGATCAAGGTAACCAACAAGTTTTATCCAACGACCAAGCTCAGGCCAACCTATAGGTTCTTGCCAACCACCAACCTGGAGACCATCATAACATGTCAGCTCAGGCAAACAATCAACTTCTATCTGTGATGATACTTTAATTGTTAGAAAAGTTCAAGAAGCTGGAAGAGGCAGGGGAAGAGGCAAGGGAAAAGGCAGGGGGAAAGAAAGTGATGATACTTCAACTGTTACAAGAGGGCAACAAACAGGAAGAGGTAGGGGAAGAGAAGGAGCATCAACATCAATAGGAGGAAAGAAAAGGCCTAAGACTGTGGAATTTGGCATCTACACTGATAATATAAGTGGCAGACAAACATTAAATGTATGAGTATAACCAACTTCAATTATTTATAATCTACTTTGATAATAGGCACTTATTTTAGTTCTTTGTATATAGCCTGGTACATCAAGTGAAAGAGTTGTTACTCCAGTTGTTTTCAAGTATGCAACACCAACAAATATTGATATTGATTATAAGCCTCGTGGACTGAAATGGAAGGGTAAATATGTTGTCACCACTCCACAATTACAACGCATGAGTAAGTCCAAAAGGGGTGGATCTGCAAACGTCTAGTGCAACAAGAGCAAGAATAGAGAGGTGTGACTACTTTAATATGTTTTGGGTGTTTTTGATGTACACTTAGGGGTTGTTTTATTTTGAATCTGTAATGCAAGCAGGAAACAATACTGAGACTTCTTTAATATGTCTTGTGATGTTTTTGATGTACACTATAACTAGTGGTTTAAATGTGGATTTTCTTACAAGGAAATATCAAGAAATTTCTGTCGATCATTCATGTTTGTTTGGAGCTTAATGTTGTGTTGTTCACTTAGTATGGTTATTGTTGTTTAGAGGTGAATAAGAGGAATAGAAATAAGGCAATACAATAGAGGTGAATAAACAAGAAAAATATGATAGATTAATGAACAACTTATCTCCATTCCTTCGTCCAAAATCAGTACAACAGAAACACAAGACTACTAATACAATCACTCTAAGACTACTAACATAAATATTTTCATATAGCGGAAATCACAAGTGCAATAACGCATTGACCTTGATTTTTCTTGCCCGCTTCCTCTCTTGTTCATAGGATTTGATTCTTTTCAATAGACCCCATATGTTCTTTTTTGCTTGAGGCGGTATTTCATCATCGTACCATTGAAAATAATCGCATCCACCTCTTCTCTACACAAATTATCAAAATAATTAAACTATAATTAGCGATTGGCAGCGATTTGTTTAACCAGATTAGAATAATGATAAAAAGCTTACCTTTGTGTTTTTGCAGCAAAAAAATCAACATCCTGTATTAAGTTATGTCCATGAGGTTTTCAATTCAACATTGACCCCACATCGACAGAACACATTTGCATCTGAAGAAGTTGAAATCGACAAATTGGACATTTCCTTTGCTGTGAAGAAAACAAATGGAAATTTTTTTTATCTCCATTGTAGCAGCAACAATAGTGAGATGTGGAGAAGAAAAAGATGAGAAATAATAAAAAAAAAAAAAAAAAAAAAGGAAGAATCTAGGGTTGGATAAATAAAAGGGGAAGATTTGGACCGTTAAGTATGTTAAAGTGTGCCAATTAGACACATCAACTTTTTTTTTCTGACTTCACACGCTCAAAAGGAGTGCCTCACACGATAATAACAATATTTTTGTAAGGTTAGAAAAAGGAGAAAAAAAAAATAACAATTAAAGATTTCAACCCTTCAAAAAAATGTACAATATTGATTGAAATTTAAATATGTACATTTTAATTTAATAAAAATAAAAGTTTAATTAATTTTTTTATACTAGATATTTAAAATAGTTTCTCTATAAAATAATCCTAATAGTAAAATTACATTAATAATTGTCATTTTTTTTTGTAATTTGACTCTCAAAAGCATTTTTTAAAAAAGATCAGTCAAACACAATTTGCTCATGAAAAGCACTTTTCAAATGAATTAGTCAAACACAAATTGTTTATTTTTTCAAAAAGTACTTTTTTTCAAAAGTTATTTAAAAAAGTGTTTCTAAAAATAAGTCGTTTTTAACATTAATGTCAAACAAACTCCAAATAATAAATAATAAGAGTAATATTACTACGTACCATTTGAATACATTAAATGCAATGTTTTGGGAAATTTATTATATGTTAAATAGTATTTAATAGCATGAATATATTAAATGTAATGTTTTGGGAAATATATTACTATGTTAAATAGTATTTAATAGCAAGGTAAAACAAACACAAAAGATAAATTAACTCTTGATTTTTCAAACTGGACAATTATTTTTAATATAGTGAAGTAAAGATGGACAGAGGGATCAGTATCTTTTCATTTCTTTTGGTTCACGTACTAAGTTATTTCAGTTTCCTTTGATTTGCGGATTAAGTTATTTCGATATTATAGTGCTAGATATTTAAGATTAAAGAGTCATTTGTTGTGAGCTATAAGGTATAATAATTCTAGAGATAAATGGAAGATTATTTTATCTTGTATTTAGTTGGAGGTATTAAGTAGTCCTGAGATTATTTATCCTATCAATTATAGCTTAATAATAGGATAAGGCATTCAATATACATGATGGTAATATAACTTACTTCGGATAATTAGTCCTAGAATAACTTGTTTCCAACCAAACAACCCCTAAATTTAAAATCAAATTAAGACCTTATTTGGTTGAATCAATAAATTTATCTCATAGTTCAACCAAATAAATTTATATCTTCAAGCAAATAAAGTAATTTCTCTATATCAAAATAAGTGAATTGTTAGACCTTTTTTCATAATTTAAAATAAGTGAATTGTTCAAAGTTTAAGAGATTTATTAAAAAATTCTTCTATTTTTGGCTCCTAGTTCACATTTTCAAGGTGACAATTTCACGAAAAGTTAATTATTCATATTTATGATTTTACTTTGAATTATTAATATTTTAAGAATAGTTTAAGAATAATAAAATGACAAAAGTAGAAAATGAATTTAATTTATGTCCTAAACTTTTTTTCTTAATGGATATGCATTGTATCTTTAGTCCATACCTAATTTTGGATATTTCATCTTATCTCGTGAACCAAACCACCCCTTGTAGTACATGTATTAAATAAAACAATACATGCAATAGCCTTGGTATTATTTAATACTTTATATGTCTCATATTAGATGTGCACTTTCTATTTTACACGGCTATTAAGAAATCATTAATCCATTGATCAACTTTACTATTTTACCCTTTGTTTATATTAATTAGCATCTTGAAAAAAAAATTTTGAATCTTCAAAATTTGTTTGAACTTTCAAAGTCATATTAAATGTAGGGGTAAAATAAGAAATCAATTAATTCTATCATAATTTAGTAACTAATCAAAATATGAGACAAATACTTTTAGTAAGATGTCATCTAATATGGGTCGGAGGTTGTACTTTGTTTGATAGTGTTTTCAAAGTATATAGCTACTAAATGTATTAATTAATTATACATCATATTTAGTATCACAAGATTTATAATTAATACTACATGAAAAGTATGGTTAAAGACAAAATTGTCCTTACATATATCAAATCAAACAATAAAGAAGAAATAAGTCAAGTATAACTAATCTCAACATTACTTATTTATTTAGTACTTTTCTTATACACATGACAAACAACCTCTTTAATTTATTATGTATTACATAGTATAATTAAATTTATTATTCAGAAAAGGGTCAAAAGTACCCGTGAACTATGTGAAATAGACCACCTATATTCTTCATTATATTTTGAGATAAAAAATACCCCGACGTTATCCCAAGAGACCACAAATACCCTTAAGAGTTAACTATCCAAATTCTTAGTGACGTGGCAATCCACATGAGACTAATCCTTCCACCCGAGCGTTGCTAACTAGGATTCACTACAAAAAGAACTACACCGTTAGTGGTGACAAAAGTTGCCACAAAATCCCAAAATATTGCCACTAAAGGTTTTGAGTGATTTTTAGTGGGGACTAAGGCTGCAATAGCCATTTGCTAGTAAAACCTATTTTTTCAACAAAAAAATATGAAAATTAAATTTCGGTTGCAACCTAATTTTCTAAAATAAATAACATGCACTATCAATATTAAAAACATCCAATACTATTACGAAAATCATCAAAATTACTTCTCGATTCAAATCTCCTAATAATCATTGTACATTTTATGCATTTTCATATTACATAAAAATAAAATATATAATGTCTTCAAACTCCTCCTTGATCAATATCATTTGTGATTTCTTAAAAACAATGAAGAAAACAGCACAAAATGAGAATTTATTGCTAAAAATCAATTAAAACTTGTAGTGGCGACATTATGGGCTTTTGTGGCGACTTTTGTCGCCGCTAAAGTCCAGTTTTTTAAGTGAATCCTAGTTAGCAACGCTTAGGTGGAAAGATTAGTCCCTCATGGATTGTCACGTCACTAAAAATTTGGGGAGTTAACTCTTGAGGGTATTTGTGGTCTCTTAGGATAACAGCGGAGACACTTTTTATCCCAAAATGTAACGAAAGATATATGTAGTTTATTTCACATAGTTCAGGGACAATTTTGACCCTTTTTCATTTATTAGTTAGCCAAATATCAAAAGTTTAAATTTAAATATGAATTGCTTTTGATTTAAAAGTGTTTGCCTTTCAAAACGAGTTCTTCTGTACAAATTCGAATAAGGTGAACTTTAAAGCAAATACTGAATACGGGTTAAAATTTTAAAAGGAAAGGTTAATTTATTTTTCTTAAAAAAATTAAATTTCTTCTAAAAAAAAAGAAAAAAAGAAAAAAGACATCGTTTGTTGGTTAGCAAAAAGATGTCATAGATGCGAGGTTCATACTTTACTTACTATAGTAATTCGTTACTAATTTATATTTGAACTGTCAATCAATCATGATAAACAGGTTGTCAAAGTACATGTTTTCCTCTTTGCCTTTTAAATTAATATTGCACATATAATAAAATATAAATTAGGACATATATGCTTAGATCTCTATTATATGCTAAGAGTATCTCCAATTCATCTTTATTTTACTCTTTATTCTCTATATTAGAGAATAAAATAGAGAAGGGACTCTTCAACCCCTCTCCAACACTCCTTCTCTGTTTACTCTTCAAAATAGGATTGAAAATGCCATTACGTTTGCGTTAGTCTAAAATATTGTATTTTATTTAAATACTTTGACTAGTGTTTGTCCTTTTAACTTTTGCCTAAAGTGAACACTTTTGGATTTGGTGTCCGTAAATATTTAACAAAAAATGGTCATTAGATTTCAAGGGAACTACGTGAAAAAAAAAATTAATGGGACTTACAATTGGGGGTTGTAGTTTTATTTTTTTGCTATTTTAATTTACTTTTTTAGTGTATAGTACAATTTATTGAATTGCAATTCCTTTCCATTAAATGAAAAAAATTCACATATCTACTGAAACTTAGAACCGCAATATATTAAAACTTAACGGATACCAAAATACTTATATTTTGTAAATTAAAAGATAAAAAATGTACAAAGTTTATTTATGAGACTATTATTAATTAACCTACTTATTTATGAGACTATTATTAATTAACCTACCCTAAATATAAATAATCCGGATCGAAGGTGTTGTTATATACTACTCCTAGTGATCTACTACATATTTTTTACATTATATTTAAGTAAACAAAATAAAGTGATGGAATAGAAAATCGAAAGGATTTTTAATCATCACTTATCCAATATAGTGATAATAAATTACCTATTCGTTCTTCTTGTATTGTTTATCACGATTAATTAACATTGCACAGCTTGTAAAGTTGCTCAATCATGGCCCATGGGGCAATTCCAATGCCTAAGAATAGGGCAAAGGATTTTTCACAAGGAAAAAGGGTATCTATGAGAGACATTTGTAGTTTTACAAGGAAGCTAGATATTTTCTAATTTATGTATATCCTAGACTTAGAAGAAAAATAAATATTTTAGAATAAATATATAATTATATATTATTAGTCCTAAATTGAAAATTGAAAAGCATATTTAATTTTCTGTTTTATTTATTAATATATTACTGTTATAACTACTAACCCTAATACAATATTAATCTTGTTATGAGATTATACACAACAATGAGAAAGAAAGTACAGAGAAGAGAGAAGACTTATTATTCCTTTTGAAGGAATGATTTACAATGAAGGGAACCCCTTTATTTATAGGGCCGGAGCCTAAAGGGCAAAAAAATTGACAAAAATTTCAAGGGCACATCAAAAAAAATTTTAACCAAAAGGGTAAAATCGCTACTGACGTAGCGATTTTGTTTTCACGCCATTACTTCGTTAAAAGATCAAAATTGCTAACCTACTAGCAATTTTGTCCAATTTTTTTTTTTGAAGAACATCGCTGCCCGTGCAGCGTTTTTGGCAATTTTTTTTTTAAAAAAATTAAAAATCGTTGCTATGACAGAGTTTCTATTAAAAATAAAAAATTCTAAACAGCGATTTTAGTGATTTTTTATTTTTCTTTAGAAATCTCTGCCTTGGCAACGATTTTGGTGAAATTTAAAAAAAAAAAAAAAATCGCTGCCTTTAGTAATTTTTATTTATTTATTTTAGTAAATTTTTTCTATTTTTTAGGCATGCACGTGAGTTGGAAAATTTATTTTAATATGACATGTGAATGTTTGAACAATTAAAAAAAAAAAATTGAAAGGGAATTTCGCTGCTTGTCAGTTATTTAAAAAAAATAAAACTTTAATACGATTTAAAAAAAAATTGGCAGCGATATTTTAAAAAAAAAAAATTGACTAAGATTTAAAAAAAAAAAAGAATTTCCACCATTGGCAGCGATTTTTTTATAAAAAAATAAATAAAAAATTCACCAAAATCGTTGCCAAGGCAGCGATTTCTAAAAGAAAAATTTAGGCAGCGTATTTTATTTTTTTTTTTTTTTTTTTTTTTTTTTTTATGAAAAAACCCTGCCATAGCAACGATTTTAATTTTTTTAAAAAAATCGTCAAAAACGTGCACGGGCAGCGATGTTCTTTAAAAAAAAATTGGACAAAATCATTGGTAGGTCAGCGATTTAATCTTTTAACGGAGTAACGGCATGAAAACAAAATCGCTACGTCAATAGCGATTGTGCCCTTTTGGTTAAAAAAAAATTTGACGTACCCTTTTGGAATTTTTGTCAAATTTTTTTGCCCTTTAGGCTCCGGACTCGAAAATTGACTTGGTTCCAAAGTTAGGATTCTTCAATTTTCTCTAACAGATAGACATTCACTATATTTGTAACACTCCCCCTTGAATGTATAATTCGTACATGATATGTCTCATTAAAAACCTTACTAAAAAAACTTGTAAAAGAGAAAAACTATAGTGAAGAAAAAGAGTACACATATCTAATAATACGCATCTAGATTATCTCATTTAAAACCTTACAAGAAAAACCTAGTGGGACAAAACCTCGTAAGGGAAAAAAGTACAATGCGTAATCGATCCCCCTAATGAGAACATCAAATCCAGAGACTTGAATCTTCGCATTCCAAGCTTGTGCACCATCTTCTTGAAAGTTTTAGTTGGTAGAGACTTGATGAACAAATCAGTCATTGTCACTCACACATTGATATTATCATTCTTTTGGAGAACATGTGTGTAGAAAAGTTTTGGCGAAATATATTTTGAACTATCTCCTTTTATGAATCATCCTTGAGGATCAAAGAATTCTGCAAGTTCCTCACTTCAACTTCTTTAAGCAAGTAATTTATTGACTTTTGAAAACTCTTTAAGAGCTTAATTCAAGTTACAACTTGTATAACAATATGAAAAGTTCTTGCTTGATTTAATACATATGAGGATTATGAACAAGTTTTTCAAAAACTTGCAAATGCTTTAGATTTTGAATCCTTCGGGCATTTTCATATCAATTTTGTCAAATGACAACATTTAATATTAAATGTATGACATCTTCTACTGTCTAGACTACAAGTCAAATAAATTTTACGCTTATCAAGATGAACCATTCCACTTTTTACTTGATAATTATTTCTACACCAACATGCTTTAATAGAAGGTACAATATTGTGCTATACTGTATCAAATATATCATCAATAAGCTATCATTTTGTATCAGTTCACAATACGACATAACTTATTGAGATCTAATCACTTCATTATTTTCAGGTACGTACCACTCTCATGAAGTTTCATGAAGTGTTATGTCATAAGCTCTTCAAGAGCACGGTCTCCCTATTATGCTCATATTAATTTTTTGTTCCTCCCCTTTTTTCAAGGATTATTTCATTTAGAACCAATTGGTGTCATGCTTCATGCATGTAATAGATTCTATCCTTTAGGGACATTCAATAGGAGCATTTGCAACTCTTGGTTGCTTCTTATCTGCCTCTTATGTTAGACAAACTAACATACATCCCAATCTATTTTGAAAAATCCATTTTTGTGCATCGTAGTATACTTATTAATCACCGCATATCAAACTTATTAGATGGAATATATTTGGTCCCTGACCATAAATCAATTGAGAGAAAAATTGATCATAAATTATTGGTCTAATGCATACAGTTACTTTAGTATGTAATACATTGTATTTGAATTTTATTTTCATAAGCAATGATTGACTATTTATTTTAGACATTTAATGTCACATCGGCTTGGATATTTATCAATATTATCAAGATGAATTGTCTTGATTACATGTTCTGAAAGTTGTGCTTTTAACTCAATTATCTTACACAAAAATTTTGCAAATGTCAAATTGCAGGTTGACAATAAACACATATATGATTATCTTATAGATGCATTTAATTCAACAAATCACATGACAGATGAACGAGCCCATATGCACCATTTATACTTTCAAAATTTAGTCCCAACATTAGTTGATCCAATCAACTTATCATGAAAACTAGTAACAAACAAAATTCTTGAAGAATTTTCTAGTTCTTCAATACATGTTGAATATTTCACATCTTTCGGATGGTCAAATTTTTTCATGCCAATAGATAGAATTATTTGTACTAGTAAACTCCAAGTTTATCATGATCTGTGCCTTTTTGCTTTAGTAAATTTCTTATTTACTATTATATGAGAAAATTTTAGGTTTATTACTCCGGGAGTAAATTTTAAAGTTCTACTACTTCAGAAGTAGAATTCAAATTTATTTCTTCTCAATTACTCTACCTTTTTTGTAGGTGAGTCGTGATCCCATCACGATTTAGTGCATGTACGTACTGATAAGATTTATTTTGCACTATCACATTCACTTTAGTATTGAGTTTATTCAATCTCAATCAATGGGCATTAATTATTAAATGCTTGGAATGAAAATTTTACATTGTTATCAAGGTGAATGGACTTAATATGGTTATCAGAATACTGTTTCAGTAATCATATTATTTGTGCCAACAATTTTGCAAACACCAAGTTGCGAGATGACAATAGGTATACATGAGACCATCTAGAAGAGGCGTCTATTAGGACCATGAAGTATCTAAACAATCCATTAGGTGGGTGAATATGTCCACAAATATTCCCATATATACGTTCCAAGAATGCATGAGACTCAATCTCAACTTTCGTTAATGATGGTCTCACAATTAACTTGCATTGATAACAAGCAATACAAGAAAATTCACCATTTAAAAGAATCTTTAGGTTCTCTAATTGATGCTCATTTGAATTTTCTATAATTTATCTCGTCATTATAGGCTCAGATTGTCCTAGACAATCTGAGTATTGAAATTAGTAATTTTTTTATTTACTATAGAATGTGCATCAATTGCACTAATTCTTGTCTATACAAGTCAGAAGATAAAACATGAAACTTTTCTATGACACATATAGATCTGTCCAGAGATATTCTTGGTGATACCACATCCACAACAAAGATCGTGGCCCTTTTCATGCCTAGCATGATGGACATACACCTCATTCATCAAAGAAAGAATATTTTTAGCATTTATCAAGAGTTCTCATTCTTCATGAATGGAACACAATCACCAATCTGAGCATATCATCATATGATACTTAGTAACTCATTTCACATTCATGTGCATTATTTAATCATTTGTCTTCTTTCAAACATATTAGCACTGGTACCACATTCACTTTAGGAAATGGAGCGATTTCAATGGAATATGTTTCATGACTAGTTTTCATCAAAAACACATTATTTTGCCTTAGTCACCATTATATCATCAATATGGTGCATTAAGACTCAAACCCAATGTCTTATCCAAATAAAGACGTCTTAAGTCATAAATCCATGATACTTATATCCAATATCTTTCATCACAGTACACCAAGACAGAAATCTGATGTCTTACCCTCTTGGTGCGATTGGACATGAATTCATCGTCTTATCCTTTTGGTGTGATTGAACATAAATCCATCATCTTACCTTCAAGATGCGATTGAACATGAATACATCGTCTTACTCTCCATCATTGTCATAATATTCCAACGATTGTGGATATTTGCCATGTATATATATTGAATATGTTTCTTAATCACATGGTTCTGTTAAAATTTCATTTTGCACTTTTATTGTTCCGTGAGATATTTATTCGTTCTGAAGGAGTCAACCTTCGAGGTTGAATCACCATGATATGAGGTACATTAATTAAATAACCCCAACACCTTTTGAATAAATATTGCTACATAATAATATAGTTCATTATAATTCAATATACTTACCTGGATGATAGTGCAGATGTCCATAATCTACTCCGATTTAATTCCATTTTGATGACCAACCTGGACAATTCAATTAGCTAAGATAAATGTTACCTTTAATATCTCGGGTTTAGCGTTAGATTTTGGAGACATATTATCCTCAATATTTGCCTCTTGTTCAAGCATCCTTTTTATTTTCTTTTGGCCTCCAATATTTTAATTGTGCATCGACAGAGACTCGTGCTGATAACGTGTTATGAAACTATATAAAACAATGAGAAGAAAGTAGAGAGAAGAGATAAGACTTATTATTCCTCTTGAAGGAATGATTTACAATGTAAAGAACCCCTTTATTTATATGAGAAAATTCACTTTGTCCCAAAGTTAAGGTTTCTAAATTTACTATATTTATAACAAATCTTCGATTCTTTTTGCTCAGTTTAGCTCTCTGTTTTGGTTACTCAACTACTCAAATTTCAAGTTTGATTGCTAATTCGATACATCATCTAATAATTGATCGATAATTGCTAGTTCACCAAATCAATCGATATCTTATTAGTTGACTATCATATTAGTAAATTTAAAAATCGATAATTGATTGGCCAAATCATTAAGTAAAGTTATCTGTCCGATCCGTTTGATAAGCAACACTAGTAAAAGATGTCATTAAAATCTTCTAATCAAAACTAATGACATTGACTTGGTCAAATGTAATTAAATGAAAAACTTTGGGATGTATATTAATATTTCAAAAACTTTAAAAAGTCTCAACCCCCCACCCCTTTTAAATTTCAAAATTTGAATTTTCCCCTCTTTTGTTATCTTTTCAATCTTTCTCTCTCTCTCTATTTTGGAGATTTCTATCTCCCTCAACCTTCTTCTTTTGTTCTCTCTTCCTCCATCTTCATCTTCTTTGTCGTCTTTCGATGCAATTGTCATAGTCGTCGTTCGTTATTTTTATCGACTTTTTTTTTATCCTCACTTTTACGTACTATTTTGCTTTGATTTTAAATTTTTTTATTTTTTAGAAGTCATTCAAAAAACCAGGGGCGGCTCAACGTTATTGAGGGCCTAAAGCAAAATTTTAATTCGAGGCCTAAAATATAAACAAACTTCATATATGTATTTATTCAAAAAATAATAATTTCTTACACTATTTAGATGAAAATTATTAGTATTTAAATTGTTTTTTCAGTTATTAGTTTTAGGTAAGATTTTATCAACTCAACTTGAAAAACATCCTTTCAGTGAGGAAATTATTATATGAATTGTTAACATAATTCAAAAGTAATAAGTTGACAAATATTAAATAAAGATAAGAGTTAGAACCATAAAATTTGACTCAAAAAGTTGATGACTTGGTATACCCCATTTTAATATGCTTCTAGTAATGCTTGAAACTAAAATTTAAAAAGAAATAAAAAAAGAATTTGTAATTCATTTCGTTCAACACTTTTCACTATTAATTGTTATTTTTAACAAAGTACAAAAAATGCTTAAGTGGGTAAAATAATATATTTTTATAATAAATAATCAATTTTTTCTATAAAAATTTTAACACATAATTTATTCTTTGATAAAAAATTGGGGCCCCTAAAATTTGGGGGCCTAAGGCAAAAGCCTTATTTCCCAAAGCATAGAGCCGGCCCTGCAAGAAACTCTCCAAAAATCAAGAAACTACAATAGTTATTGCAATAACTACGATAATTATTACAACAACTATAATAGTTGCTACAATAGTTATTACAACAACTTAGTTATTGCATCAACTTTAACCGTTGTTTGAATTGTTACAACAATTGAAATTATTGCGACAACTTTGACAGTTATTTAATTTTCTGACAGAAAAAAAGTGAAGAAGATAGCAATTGTGGCAGTGATGAGGTGTTGGTGGTGAAAATGAAGTACGGGGTGCTGATTGTTATAGCGATGGCGATGGAAGAGTAGCAAATTACGATGATGAAAGAAGAAATGGTGGTGGTGGTGATATGGAGGAGGAAGTGGTGATGATAAAGGAGGAAGAGAAGGAGGTGATATGGCGACGACAAAAGGGGAGGAGAGAGCGCCACCTACAACTGCAGAAGGATGAGCGGAGGGGTGGGATAAGAAAGATGACCAAGTCTTTGTATAACAATTAGTGTCATCAACACTAACCATAAAGTTATTAAAACACATTATTTTAAACGCGTGTAACCATGCATTTCATTCTATTCAGCAAATAAACGTCACATATGCTTGGTCAACAATCAGGGGGTTTAAAATAACGTGTTTTAATAACTTTAAGTACTCGGTTGACAAAGTCGTGAGTAGAAAGTGCAGGTAATGACAATGAAATCTGAAGAGAAGTCTAAGGGTTAAAACTCTTTTGTTACCACTAGTTACTTTTTTCAGTAAAAAAACAAAATGATTTTGAAAATGATTAACTTATTTGGGGTAGTTAATCATAATTAGTTCACGGAATTATAATTGACATTGAAAATATTTTTAATTTACAAATAATAATATGAATGACATTTTTTCAAACAGAAATGACATAGATATGTAGTTCAGTTATAATTATCTTCATTATTCCTAAGACAACTTTGGCATCCCGCAGCCGCTATGGAAGAAGAAGAGGTTATAGGTACTTGGGTAGTCTAACACAGCATATGTGATAATACTGATTAAATAAGTTGACTACATACGGACCGTTTGGTTGTTGAGATGAAATAATATATATATATATATATCATGCATTTGATAAAAAATATTAATTAAGTTTAAAATTATTTTATCTTATATTATTTATATTAAAGTAGAGAAACTAACTAACTAAATATATATATATATATATATTACATGAAATTAATTACTTCACAATTTTTATATATGATAGTTAGTTTCTCTACTTTAATATAAATAATATAAGATAAAATAATTTTAACCTTAATTAATATTTTTGATCAAATGCATGATAATTTTATTTTTTATCCTTGTACGCTTTTACTATAGAACATCATGTGGCTCTGCCTAGTTCTGTCACATTCAAATAGGGAGAAATTAAATTTTTTTAGCTACTTATAAAATAAATAAAAGAAATGTTCTTTTTAATTTTATATCGGTAAAAATGAAAATTTCTTTTAAAAAAATATCATAAAGCTAAAAGAAAACTAACAATTAAGTGACCTATAAAACTAGTTTTACCTTCAACATGAGAGTTATTTATGAATATTTGTTGGAAGTTTTTTTTTCTTTTAAGATGTTTTTTTTAAGAAAAAGTGTAAATATAGTAGTATCACTTAACATGATTATACAAAAATATCAGTAGCTTTAAAAGACCAAATTATTAAGTAATGAGGAAAAAAAGGATATTTAACTAAGATGTTAATAGAAGTAAAATAAATTTAAAAGTTGAGAGTCAATTTATTCATATTTAAAGGCTAAAGAAATGTCACCTTAGTATAAATAGAAACGTACTGTAAAATTTAAATTTCTTTTTTACCTTTAGTGGTCGTTTGGTTGGGAATAAGTTATCCTGAGATTAGCCACCCCAAATAAGTTATTCCATCATGTATATGAGATAATTTATCCCATTACCATGGTATAATTGGTGAAATAAATAATTTCATGACTACCTAATAACTCTAACCAAATGCAAAACAAAATAATCTTATATTTTATTATGAGATTATTATATCTTATATCTCACACTACACGGCTCTTTAATAAAATGATATATAATCACACAAATATCTAAGAAATGTTTTGGACCACAAATTTCAAAAGTTTTTTTTTTCTTAGACACCGTCCAAGTCATATAATGCCACATAAAAATAAAACCAACGGAGTACTAAACATCATTAATATGAGTATTATAGTAAATTACTCACATCAATCATTGCTTCTCAAGAAACTTGCAAAGTTTAAAGTGAACAAACAAAAGTAAATAAAAGAAAATAAAACACACTCCTAATAAAATATTTCCTTTGGACGGTATTAAATCAATATAAATCAAATAATATGAAACAAGAAAATACCTAATTTCCACCTTTTACCTTTACTCAATAAACATAAAAAGAGAATAATATTAAATTGAAATCAAATAATAAATAAGAATAATTTAGTCATAGTAATATATTCCTCCCCCACTCCCCACCCCCACCCCACCCCACAGACTCTTGGTACTATACTTGCTTGCTACTCATAGTTTTTATAACCGACCACTCCAGCAACTAGCTGACTTGTGTGTACTTTGTCAAACTCAAAAAACTTTACATATTGGCAAGTTCCAAGTTCCAAGTTGCAAACAGAGCTTAATGACTTAATCCTTAAAAAAACCAATCCAAATAAAAACAACATACGACTCATTCACTACACCACACCTGTAAAGCCGCACGTGTCTTTGACTTTCCTTTGACTTCCCCGCAGAAGCTTCGAAAAATTCAGCTTACAAGCCCTAATCTTCCATCCAAGCTCCAAAATTGAACTTTGAACCTCACTTTTCTCCATTACATTACTACATCATTAGCTCAGGTAACTTTTTTTCTCTCTTCTTTTTTTCTAATAATTAGTTTTTTTTTACTGTTTTGAGTTCCATTGAGGTTTTGATCGGGATTACTCTAATGGGTTTGAATTTGAACTCCATAATTTCACTTGGGCTGTAGTAAAGTTCGTTTCTTTTCAGTTTTTGTTACTTATTTTTACTGTTTCTTGCAAAATTTAGTGTCAATTTTGGAATATGCTCAGTATTTTGGACCAAACTGTTTGTATTACAATGTGTTTAATTATGAGTTTATCTGTTTTACTCTGGCTGCTCCTTACTAGAACTTAAAAACAAGTTCTTTTTTTTTTTTTGGGTGTGTGTATGATTATATCTTTTTGTTGCTCAGATATTGAAATTAAGTCGATGGAATGTGACTGAATAATCAGTATATGTTTAACACATTCTAGTCAAATATGGAATGAGGGATTTCTTGAGGATGAGGATTAAGGACGGAAAAGATTAAGTAGTGGACAATGAATCGTCAATCCTCTGTGCTTTTGATTTCTATAACTACAAATTTTGACTTAGGGTGTGGCCTAGTGGTTAATGAAGTGGTTTTAGCGTCACGAGGTCTCAGGTTCAAATTTCAATAGAAATACAACACTAGGTGATTTTTTTTAATCTGTTCTAGCTTTGGTGCACAGAGTTACAACCTAGTACCTGTAGGTGGTGGGAGGTGTCAAGTATCCAATGGAATTAGTTGAGGTGCGTGTAAGCTGGCACTAAAACATAGTTTCACTTAAATTCGTCATGAGGTGGAGTACTATCACATGGGGTCTTCCAAATTTGTGTATAGAAAAAGACAAAGATTTGTCTTGCTTATATGTGCTTCTTCATTGGATATTTGGATTGAGAGTGCAGTAGCAACTGCTTACCCAAGTTATGAACTCTTTACTTTGTTTCATTTCTTTCAGTTGAAAATATGGAATTTAGAAGATTATAAATCATTGTTAAAATTGGAAATACATATTGAGATTCATTTCTCTTCTTTTGTTTACAAATTTTCTTGCAGAATTTGATTACACAGGATATAGGGAACACATACAGTGGATTTTTGCTGCTGTGATGGGCTTTGTTAATTGATTGAGCAGAGGTGCTCTTTATCCTATTGATTTCATGGTACTTTCCCTGATTATTTAACTGCTTCTGTTCAGTGTTCAAAGTGAATACGGGAGTGAGAATGCCCACAAATCGGCATTGCCCCAGAATTGACACTTATCGGCTGAAGCTTCGGCTTGAAAGGAAGATTGGTCAACAAAAGGCAGAGAAATATTTTACTGCGTTAAGCAAATACTTGAGTCTAAAGCTTAACAAGTCAGAGTTTGAGAAGTTCTGCGTTGGTTTGTTGGGGAGAGATAATATCTGCCTTCATAATGCACTTATGCGAGCAATTATAAAAAATGCTTGTGCAGCTAAGACACCTCCACCGAAGAATGGCACAATGGAGCCTTCATTTAATGTCAAAGTTCCAAATGGATATCAAGGAGGCACTCTCCAGTCACTATGCAGGGATGTGTTTCCTCAGTCTCCTAGAAAGGGGAGAACTCCCACTCTTCGTGATCGTCGATTCAAGGACCGGGCATGTCCTCCACGGCCTCTTTGGAAAACCCATTCTGCTGCTTGTGAAGATAATGCACCAAAAGCACGAGAGCATCAAAATGCTACTGAGTTGCTACCATTGGGTAGCATTCATAGTAGTAGCCATGTAACTGCTCCCCTTGGCATCTCCCTGAGTGGTAGGGGAACAAGGAAAGTAGTATGTCACAGACCAGGCCCTTTAAACAGCACTGAAACTTGTAATAGCACTCGTGAGTTGCCAGACTCCAACTCTCTAAAGAAATGGTTGGAACAGAAGTCGGAGACAGAAGGCGTACAGATATCAACAGATGCCATAAATGTGTTGAATAACGGGCTTGATGTTTTCTTAAAGAGATTAATAAAACCTTGTTTGGACTTAGCAGGGTCAAAGTCACAATACAAGTGCATCCATGACCAAGCTGTTTCAGTTTCAAATAAAACGAGGCCCATGAAGTACATTCAGAAACCGAGTGATCTCTTTACTGTTTCAATGCTGGATTTTTGCTCTGCAATGGAGTTGAATCCCAGGATACTGGGGGAAGATAGCCAAATACAGCTTGAGAAAGTTTCCTTGCATGCATACGAAGAACCATTGATCAATTAGTGCATTGATATTGGTGTTGTTGCAATTCCAAGTCCATCTGAAAGTGATGACTTGAGTTGTGATTTTAAAAGTCGGTCAACCAGTGATGCTGATGCAGTTTATACAAGCAGTAGTAAAGCTTCAACGTCGTTTAGAGCTATGCAAAATTTTGGATCAAGGTTAGGTTGTGTATACATCTAAGAGCTGATTATTTCTAAATTGAGAGTTGTTATTACCTCATAAAGTAGCAAGATATCAATACTTATAAGATTGTAGCCATTACAACAGGCTTCTCTAACTCATAGTTAGTCTTTCATGTAACTGACTGTTGTTTGTTAATAAAGTTTAATTTTTTGCCTCTCTGTACCATTATATACTTAGCTAGCGTTTGGTCAAAGATTTAGTTGAAACTTGAAAAAAAAAGGAGTTTTTGGAACTTGAAGTTGTGTTTGGACATGCATTTTACTAAGAAATTTTTTAAAGTTCTGTGAGTGGAAGTGAAATTTAACCCAAAAACTGGTCTAGGACAATTTTTGGAACTTGAAATTTTTTTGAAGATAAATTTTCAAAAACTAACCAAATTTCATGAACACACAATGTTTTCAATATCTATAGCCAAATGGGATCTTATATTCTCTTCTTTTGTCCCTTCCTTCAAAGGGAAAAGAGAAGTGGAGAAAAAAGCTGTGCCATTTTTGTAAAGTTGGTTTTAAAGTGGAATCGTCAGGTAGAAGGATCATTTACAGTTGTAGCCCTTTTTGGGCGATGTGTACATTTGATCCCCCTACTCTTAAAGTAAGCTCGCAAGATCTGGAGTGGCGTATGGCCAAGAGTCGAGTTGATATGAAAAGATAGAGATTTAAGCTGAGGGCTAAAGAAATGTGCCAGCCTGCCTATGGTAAGTCCAACAACTTCAATTATCCTTTATATGGTTATAAAGCAATGATAGGTATTGCTAGGTGGCCCTGGTAATTGGTACGTTCCGATTCTAATAGGTGCACCTGACATCAGCATTTCCACGATTAGTTAATTTTTCATTCTGGTTGCTGCCTTCAAGTCTCTTGCTCCAATTAAGCCCCGTCTTAATAGAAGTGGATAGCAGCACTGGGTGGACGGTCTATCCACTCTTAAAGACTTGTCTTTTCCTTCTTTCCCATCAGGTTGCTTAACTGTCTGCTTTGATCTTTGTTAATGGAGTTATTTATTTAACGCATACTATATTAACCTCTTGTCTGCTGTTTCCTAAATTAGTACCTTAATGTCTCATTATGGATCTGGAATTCAGTCTCTCATCATGCACTGGTGTTTTCCTTTTGTAAACGCGGATGATAAGAACTCAACTTGTAATGTGTTGGTGAGATAGCTGGGATGGAATTCTTTCATAGAGTATAATATAAATGATAAATCCTTCTGTTCTTACCTGAAATATATCAGATAAAGTTTGTGGCTTCTATAATGACAACATTAAATTAGAACAATAGCCACTACAATCAGAATAGCCTGGCAAGAAATATTACAAGACCTATGATTAAAGCATAAGTTAAATACTTATATATAACAACATGACTCGCAAAAACATTAAAACAAAGAAGAACAAACAACCTAATGGAAAATATAGTTGCATCATGATATGGAATTACGCCTATCTCTACTTGGTTTGTTTTTCCTTTTGCTGGGCAATGGAATTGTGACTTCGTCAGCTCCAAATGATGGATACAGTTTCCCAAGCTTTCTGGATACGGCAGTTATGAAAGATTTTCGTGGCAAACGAGGCTTATCAGAAGGTGGAGTAGTGATCCCCAAAGGGGTGCTAGCTGCTGATTTGTCATCACGTTTTTCAATTTCTCTGCACTTCATTTTCAATTTCATAAGCTCAAATTTGAGATCCTGATTTTCTCTTTTTAGACTTGAGACTTCGTCTGTAACAGGAGAAATGCCACTGGAGAACAAATTGAATTTAGGTGGACGAGAAGGAGGATCTGCCCCTACTAAACTAACATCCATTACTTCACGAAGACGTTGTTGCTCATAGTAAAGCACTTGCACAACAATCTGAACAGGGAGCCTCTCATTCTGAGCAGCATGAGCACAAGCTTCTCGAGTTAGCTTTTGACAGTTCATAACACTGCAAACTTTTTTCCTCTCAACATCACTTAGAGCTGGATGTGCCTTCAAATTGTGCAAAAGCTAGATGATTAGTGACAGGTATCTCTGACAGGTTATTTACTTTGGATTTTTAGTTATATGAGTTCACAATATATATAATTTTTCTTATATTATCATGTTAAAGTGACATATAACAGTAGATAATTCTTCATAGCTATCCTGATATAGCAACGTGGGTATAGAATAGTATGATTTGAAGTTTCAAAACCCTGTTCTTTCTGCAGCTAGACTATAAACCTTATCATATGAAACTGATTGTTGAACAGTACTTTTGATCAACAAATGACCCACTTAAAAGAACATTGATACAGAACATGAACGTGTTTAAGATCTTGTAAATGCCTAGGCAGAAACATGAAATCTCCCTTAGTATCATTTGTATACTGCAAAAATATTTTGTCACTTAACTGAATAGACCCTTAATGAATTTATACAAGAAATCATAATGATTCAAATACTACTTCACATCCCAAACAACAACATTTTCGGGTGCAATCAATAAATCCTTATGTCACTTAAGAACATATGTCAATCAAGGTACTACATCAGTTGATTATAAAGATTACTCCTTCCATTTCAATTTGTTTTGTCTTACTTTCCTTTTTTCGTCTCTTTTGCTTTTTGACAACTCCTTATTTTCAACTTTTCACCTGACATGTTTAAGACTACAAGATTAATGGACATTTTGGTACATTCTACATATCTTTAGTTTAACACCACAAAAGATTCAAAAGTCTACACTACTTTCTTAAACTCAGTGTCAAGTCAAAACCAGACAAACATATTGAAACGGAGAAAGTACTATTTGGTAGTTGGTATCAAAGATTCAACATGCGTACCTTCAAATACATGTCAATGGCCTTGTACATCATATCTTCTGTGATCCTAAATTGCTTTGGAACGACTTCAGCAACACTAATAAACTCTGAAACAGAGAGATTACTGTCAGAGGCTATTTCAGCAAGGTAATCTTGCATTAGTTTCCCAACTTTCTCCATGTCACTTGCTGATGGAAACACATTCTCTTCATCGTTGAAGCCTAATCGATTTCCCACCATTTCATACTCTAGGAAATTCATCATAATATGTTTCACAGTTTCAACATCAAAGAATGTACCCCCTGTCAATGAATATGAAGGAAATAATATATCATCTAATACGGCCTGTCCAAGTTGCAATGACATTCTCCTCTCCAAATCAACCCTGCAAGAAACTGTGGTTTCTAGATATATTGCAGCTCGGAGAAGCAATGAGAGAAAGCTAAATGACAAAGCATTTTTCTCCCTTGGCAAAAGACTAACAATAGTTTCTAAAACCACCCTCTTTTCATGTTCTATTCTTGCCTCAATCTGTTTCCTCCCTTTTCCTGATATATCCTGGAATGACAAGATAATCATAATAACAAATATTTCATTTAAACCAAGAAAAAAAAAAACAAAAATTACTCCCTTATGTTTGGTGGTTGGTCTAAAATAATCCTTTAGACATACACCTTGGCAGTTTTAGTCCTTTGCGTTTATTAAAACTGTGCACTTTTGGTTTCTGTTATACTTGAAACACACGACCTTATTGCCTTTAACAATTACTGCTGTGTGTTTTAAATATAACAGAAGCCAAATGTGCTTAGTTTTTGTTAACATAAAGATCTAAAGTTGCTCATGTACATGTTTAAAGGAATGTATTAGACCAACCTCCAAGCATAAAGGACTATTCAAGGGATGAGACCTCACCAAACCTCCAAGGGATTTCTGCGCGTAGAGCATTAATATTGGTCCAAGTGCATACTGTTTGAATCCCCTTGCCATCATAGCAATCAAAACCCTTGGGAAAAACTCAATTCCTAGGACAGTTAAATCCTCAGCCCACCAATCAAATGTGGACGAATTCAAGCCATATTGGCTGTCCTTGCAGACTATATATGCAATTGTGTCTATGCTTCTGTTCACTAATTTTATATCTTCTGCAATGGGAAGAAGCTTTTCTGAAGAGTGTAAAATGGAAACTGAACTTGCAATACTCTTAAGTCCTACTTCATTTAAGTAGGCCTCCGTTAACCCTACCAAATTTCCAACTGCATACTCATCTGTCATCTCAAGATATTCTGCCACACATCTAATCAATGCAATGTTTTCTGGGCTTATCTCAAAGTTTATATCATAACAAAATTTTGCTGCAAGTTCAAATGCTTCTGGTCCACCAGGAATGTCAGGGATTTCAATTGCAGAAAGCTTAGCATCACTGGATTTTGAGACCAACTTCCTTATGTATCCACACTTTGAGACTAGTGGGAACTGCATGTACACATCAAAGGTTGCACCTTTAGTTGAAAGTTTAACTTCTATACACCGATAATATAAATAATGAGACATAATACATAAACAAACATATTTCAAACTTGGCATCTGCTGGCAAATAAGCACTCCAACTTTGAGAGTGCACATCTAGACACCTCAACTTGGTCCAACTGGCAACTAACACTCCAACTCGTCCCCACCGTGCCTCGTGGACACCCGACACTAACATGATACATAAATTTTGGAGGTGCCTAGATGGTCATTTTGTAAGTTGGAGTGTTCAACTGACGTAGTAGAGACAAGTTGAGGTGTCTAGATGTGCACTCCCAAAGTTAGAGTGTTTTACTTGTTAGTTGAGGCCAAATTTGAGAGTATTTTTATGTATTATACCTAAATAATCCTTCCACTATTAAGTCGCCTAAAAGATAACTAGAGGAACTGCTCATGATAAGTATAACTAGTTACTGAAAAGTACAATCTTGATGGAGTTGTTGTAATAATTTGGAACTTGTTCTAATGTACCTTGTGCAGAGCAAAAGAAGTTCTTCCAACACGAATAGTTATATCACTTGGGATATCCTGGGATAAAATCCTGTAGATGTTAAGTATAAAAAGGTCACTCCTTAATTCATAGAAAAAACTGCATCAATAGTAGATGGAAAGGAACAATGAGAAACAACAAAAAAAGGGAAAAATTACAAGTGAAGATAGAATACCATTCAGAGGTCCTTTTCATAACATTGGAAAGAAGCTCTTTTCTGTTAACATGAGTAGAGGGTTGTGTAGTCTGCTCTGAACCAAGATCCATTATGGCCAATACTATAAAGTACCTTGATGTCTATTATATTAATTTAGTAAGTATAATTCTTGATAAAGCAAAAACCAGTACTACTATGTCCTTGCTTGCATCTTTTGGTTCAAGTGCCTTCGTATATATCATATCATCAGATGCCAGGTACATTCAATAAGGTTGGCAGAATTCCCACTATAGGCCCCAATGATAGACAGCACAATGTAAATTATTCCCTTCGTTTCAATTTATGTGGAGGTATTTATCTCGACACAATATTTCTTATTTGTGTGGCTATAAATTACGCCCTGCGTTTTAATTTATTTGTATTACTTTCCTTTTTAATCCGTTTCAAAAGAATGTTTCTTTCATTTTTTGGCAACTTTTTAACTCTATTTTTCCACGTGACATGTTTAAGACCATAAAATTGTAAAACATGCATTTTGGTACATTTTATAGATCTTTAGTTTAACAATCATAAGATTTAAGAGTTTTTTTTTTGTTTTCTTGTCAAATCAACACCAGACAAATAAATTGTAACGGAGGGAGCATCTCATTAAGGATAATTTTAGAAGTCTAAAGTTAAATTATTAGTAATAAATATTGAACTATAACATTTTTTTTTGAAACTAATTAAAAAGCAAAATGTGTCACATAAATTTGAACGGAAGAGTATTAGACAGTGTATGAGAGTGAGCCTCTAGTAGATCCTCACGAGTGAGTAGGATGGCAGTGAGTTGGGGCAAATGCGGGGTGGGGCGGGTTTAAGGTTGTGCGGGAGGGTAGGATGCGGGGCGAGTTGCGGGTATATGTGATTCTATGTGGGTTTAAATTTAATTTTAATTTTTTATATGTTATAAGAGTGATAAGAGCGTTATTTATTAAGATAATTTCTTTAAAGCTACTAAAATATTCAAGATAGTAAATGAAAATGGTTCAATAAAAAATAATTCAATTTCTTACTTGTTTCCCAATTGACCTCTAAAAAATAAAATTTCAAGTCACTATCCTATTAAATACAACTTAGCGAAAAAATGAATTTATTTTTATTAATTTCTTTTTTTTAAGTATCAAACTTAACTAGAAAAAAAAATATTAAAAAAATTATACGGGGCGAATTCATGCGAAGCGGATTGAGAATGAAAAAAAATATTATGTGGAGCAGGGCAGAGCGAATTAAAAATTTACGGGTTAAGCTCAATCTGCTGCACCTCCCCACTGCTATCCCTACGAGTGAACGTTACAGGTCTATATATGTGACAGTAGTGGGGTTAAAATGAGTAGTAAATGATTTAATTGAGTGTGTGTTAGACGTAGGCCATGCAGAGATGCCCTAGAGGATGGTGCCAAAAGAAAAGAAGTTTCTATGTGTGGATCATTTTCATCCCAAAAATTATTACTGGGTCAATAATGCTGTTTCTTTTTTTTTTTTGTCGATGGATTATTGATTCGCCTATTTTAATTTATTAAAAATTAAATTGATATGTACGATAAATTTTGGGGTTATGTATAGTCATAATAATAAAAATATTTATTAGGTACTAAACTTTTTTTTTAAAAAAAAACAATTAAAACTTGGATGAATTGAGATATGACCAATTCATTGACCCGTTTTAATCCGAACAAATTTTGGTTAGATTAAGTCATGACCCGTTTATTGTCTTGACTCGTTCAATTATCACCCCTAAGTTGAATTATAAAAAGAATTAGAAGCACTTTAGATTGATCAGCAATAGCATACGTTGAATTTTATACGAACAATACTTATGAGCTTATTATTGTCACAATTCGACATTTAGGTAATTTTTAGGGTAGATCTTTGGTGATTTTAATAACTAAGTCTTACCTTCATGTCCCAATTGAATATTTATTTTTTAAGTTATGTCGGCTAGTACGGTAGTCCACGTGGGCAGAATAGAAGTAGTTGAGTCAAAATAAAACCTGAACAATGTAGTGGCAGGAGGTAATAAAGTCTAAGGAAAAATGCCACGCACCACACATTTTTTTTGTAGAAAATTTTAGAAATAACGAATATAATAAACATAATAAGGTTGTAGCTATTCTTTTCATAATTGTACTTTATAGTTATAGTTTTGTTTGCTATAAAGGCTGTGGTTTGTATATTTCTGTTCGTTTATATATTTTGCTTCTAAATATACAAATACGGTAAGTATATAAAATTTTTATATTTATACATTTAGGAATTTTTCAGAACTCCGTTTGTATATATCGTTTTTCATTATACAAACAAGGTAATTAATTATGAATTTTTCATAAATCATATACAAATAGTTAGGGTATGCATATACAAAATTTTGGATTTATACAATTAATAACCGAATTATACAAATTCTGAATTTATACAAATCAGGCAGATTATACAAATAAGGCGAATAGCAAGAAGTGAGAAAACTGTAACCGGAAATTACAATTTTCTTAAAATGTAGCTATAGTATCTAATATAGGCAAAATGTTTGTTATTCTGCGTAATTTTCCTTTTTTTCCACTTGAGGTTCAAACTGACTAAATCTGGATGACACAGACCCATTTCGGGGGTGACGCTCTCAATAAGATTTTCTTTATATCTAAAGCTTGGATTCAAAATCTCTGATTAAGGATTAAACAGTTCCACACAACCTATATCGGTTGCCCCGCACCACACATTGCATGCGCAAATAAGATGGAATTCAGGTAGTAAGAAGTGGGATTTAATTTGTCAATGTCAGGCTGAAGGGGTTAGATGTGGCCAAGGCACAAAGGGGGACTATAGAATTTACTGACATGGATAAATTTGATGCTTAAACAACCATTCGTAATTATTAATGTTCAATGTAACTTGATATATAGAGTATGAAAGCAGAGGCTTAATTATCGGAATATCCCAACTGATTTGGGTACTCCACTAAATCGTGATCAGACAATAGAAGCCTCATATAATTAGTGTCAGTTGTGTGAGATATGTACGTAACAGAGATTTTCATGATTGATGGAGTCTTGAATCGAAAGCACACCCTTGTTTTCAATCGATTGAACTTGTCGTTTATATGCAGATTGGAACTAAACTTACAGTCCTTAGACGTTGCAACTTGCATGGCACTATCTTTCACTCTGCTCCTAAACCTAAGGGAATTGGGTAGAGCATGTTTAAAATCCTTATAAATATTAATATTATAATGATAACAATTAGAGAATCATTAAAAAAGAAGTAATTTCTTATAACTCGACAAGTACTGTAACTTGAGGTGTACGTGAGCCTCATATGACAAGTCATTGGCATATAAATTCATAATTAACGTCCCAAATGATACCTAACGAGGGGAATAGTGGTCAGTATGTGATATTGGATACTCATAATTTAGAGCTGTAATTGTGATAGATGTGACAGAGGCTACCGCAATTTATTAGCCACCAAGTACCACTCAATACCTAACAAAAGGGAACAGTTCTTTGTTTTGGTAATAGCTCTAAAAGGAATCTTATCCCATTCATATGTTGTTTCACATCATGAAATTTAATGTTTTGCTTGTAGAAACAGACTAATTGAGAAATATGTCATATTATTAATTTAAGAGGTAGAAAATAATAAGTAGCACCCGTACATAATATAGTGATTTTGTAATACATGATGATCGGTCCGTCTTCAAAAAATATATGAGACGAACATTCTAACCATACCGTTAGAGAGGCGGACTCATGTGAAAGGTTGACATGCATGTGCAATATATAGGAGTGTACAAAATCGAACCGAAAATCGAATCAAATCGTAAATCGAGTCAAACCAAAAAGAAAATCAGACTAGTGGTTTGGTTTGACTTGATTTGGTATTGAAAAAAAAACCGACTATATTTGGGTTGGTTTGGTTTTAACTAAAAAAAACCAACCGAAACCAAACCAACCCAACATTATATATGTAATTTTAAAATTTTATTTTATACATCAAAATATTTACTATGATATAATTTTAAAATATTTCTCATACTATTTCATAGTTTTTATCTTTTAATATATTATTTCAAGTTTAAAACTTAGAATTTGGAATGGTCCAATAAAGATTACAGTTCATAGATGTTGATAATTATAATAAAACTTAAATCAAAATCAAATTAATACTAATGCAAAAAGAAAATTAATTTAACACTACGAATGACAACAATATTGAATATTTGTTCTTTAGTTTTACATTGGTTTAGACAATTAAAATACACAATCTAATTTTAATTTTCCTTAAATATTTAGTAATGTAACTAATACTTATTAAACTTATTTTAGCATGAATTAGTACTTTTAAATTATGATCATTTTCATTATGACTTTGCAATATTTATTTTATATGATGATTTCATTATTATTTTTTATTGAATATTTTATTGTCATCAGTATTCATCTCATATTTTGTGTTATTTTCTTAAGAAACACTTTAGATAATTGTATTTTGGTTGGACTAAAGAAATATTTGGAGCACAAGTTAATTATATGTTTGTATGCAAACTTTACCGAAAAAATCCGAGGTTTATTAGTTTGGTTTGATTTATAAATTTAAAAATTCGACACAACGGTTTGGTTTGGTATTTGAAAAACCCGAAAAAATCCGAATTTTATTAGTTTGATTTGGTTTATAAATTTAAAATTTTTATACAAATGGTTTGATTTGATATTTGAAAAACCCGAACCAACCCGGTCATGTACACTCCTAGCAAAAAAAATAAAATATATATATATGTTGGACAGGGTCATTTGGTTAGAGTGCCCCAGGCCTTTGAGCGCTGGCGCATAACCCGAATTCAAATATGAGTTACTTCATTTTCGGTTTTACCAGACAATTAAAAGAAATTCATAATAAGTGTAGGTGACAGATTTCGAATAGACAACCTAACGTATGTAAAATGGTGCCCAAACCATCGATATGTGGAGCTATCTTTATCCAATTATGACATATAATTTATATTTATACGTTTAGTACGTAACTCAATTCTGTGGGTGTTTAATAAAATTTTTAGATGAGATAGTGTTGTTTGACATCGCTAACGTACATCCATCTTCAATGGATGCCCTATTGTCTTCAAATATCGGATCCACCTCGGCTCGTACTAACTAGAAATGACCCGCACAATCATAGATAAGTTAGCCAGAGCTATGTGACCCTAGTTTTGTGACAATGACTGATCTTAAGTCGTAATTTATTGATCGGACAAGAAGTGTGTCGTATATATGGTTCGTACACAAATGAGTAATAAAAGTCGGTGTTCCATTCACTTAAATTAGAAAAGCCAGGCCAATATCATGCCACGAGTTGCTCTTCTCTAACCTCCGTGGACCCATTTTGCCTGTAGCAGCATCAGTGGCGGATCCAGGATTTTAGGCTCGTGGATGCTCAATTTCCTTATTATAAAGTTACTATAAATCACATTGTATAACTATATAAGCGTACAACTATTTAAATGTTATAGTTAAAAATTCTTCATTTCTTAAAAAACTAAGAAATGAAGTCCAAATTTTGCTAGCTTCTCTTACCAATTACAACTAATAATTCACTCTTACAAGCACCCTCATTTATTTTATGTTAAAGAAATGAGCACTACACAACCATTACAAAATTCATCATCTATACTATTACGAAGTTCATTTCTGATGTACTTCATGAACAAAAAAGCTCGTTTCACGGAAACAGTAGCAACACGAAGAATGAGAGTCAACTTGATAAGCAAATAAACAAGTAGCTAAGTTTGATGAAAATTTGACTTCACCAATACTTTAGCAAAGTCGCTAATTTCCTTCAAGTTGAAGAACCTCTAGTCAGAATTACGAGCATAAACTATAAAAGTATCAAGCTGATAACTGAGATCTCGAAGCTTATTGCTATCAAACTCATTCATATTAAGCTCTTGAAGATGCAAATTAATAAAGACATAACAAATCTCAACACGCAAATGATGAGAATATATAACATCAAGAGATTTATGCTTGGACTTTTCTGGAAAGTAGCTAACCATTCATGAAAATGTAACATCAAGAAGTGGTAATTGCCGTTAAAAATACACATTTAGCAGTATTTAAGCTATTATCGTTAATTAATTGTCACTAAAAATTATTTTTGTTTTGTATCTATACATATTGTTACATAATTTGCAAATAAAATTTTAAAATGTTATATCAGATGTTGAACACCTACTGCTAACTCACGAGTCAGGCAAATCACTTTTTGGTAGGGGTGGACAAAATCAATCCAAATATTTATGATCAGTCTAATTCATTTATGTTTGTATAAGTTAATAATCCGCTTATTTTATTATATGGACTCATTTGATCTGTTTATTTCACCTCATTTTTAATTTAGGCTAATATAAAGTAATTCAAATTGATTCGTGAGAAATTACAAATGTCTTTTTTAAAACATTCAAATAAAATTTCTCATGAATCAATTTGAAATGTATTTTAATATGATATTATAAATAATAATTTATTTTATGTACAATAAAAATACATGATGTGAACGAGGGATATGTTTCTAAAGATTACTAAGGCTTCATTAATTAATTTTCAAGAATGAGATCTAACTTCCAACCTAAATTATGTAGTGTGGTCAAATCCAGCTAAAAAAAGACTATGGAAGAACATTTATGAATGTCGTAAAAGGTTGAGATCTAATTGTAAGAAAAATGTTTAATTTATGAGGAAAAAAATTTGAGCTACCGGCAAGATTCGATACCTCAACCTAGCAAGTCATTAATTAATTTTCAAGAATGAGATCTAACTTCCAACCTAAATTATGTAGTGTGGTCAAATCCAGCTAAAAAAAGACTATGGAAGAACATTTATGAATGTCGTAAAAGGTTGAGATCTAATTGTAAGAAAAATGTTTAATTTATGAGGAAAAAAAATTTGAGCTGCTGGCGAGATTCGATACCTCAACCTAGCAAGCCCCCGCGCACACATGACTTTAAGATCCAGCCCTGAACCAAAGCACCCATCAGTGCTTTTGTTCAAATTTCAATGGGTGCTAGTATCTATTATATATTCATTTTTGCAGATTTTCTATATAGATATACAAAAATTTTGTCCGGGTCAATGGGTGCTCAAGCACCAGGCACGCTCCACGTAGATCTGGCCCTGAGCAGCATATACATTGATTGTAGCAGCATATGTTGCACCATCACAAGGTGGAAAAAAAAAAAGTAATACAATCACAAATCATCAACCTAAACTGATCCATCATTAAATTCTACACTAATTTTAGAACTTATCATAATTCAAGCATTTATTTTTAAATTATTTTCTTATTTTTTCAAAAAAAAAAATTGTTCTCGACCAGGGATTTGACCCCAACTCTCATCCAAAACTTGAGACCCGACCCTAACTTGGGACCAAACACCTAACCCTTGACCCAAGACCGATCCTGACCCTCGACCTAATCTCGACCCAAGCCCTGGCTCGACCCCTACGCAAGACCCGAACCCCTGCCGCAATCCCACAACCCTCGATCTCTACTGTTAAGCATATATTTTAGCAAGTTCAAAACAACACAAAGTTTCGGGCAAGAAAACAGAAAGCGGAAAACACACACAACTAATTGAAAAAAATAATAGCCTGGTAGGTCCAATATACAGCTGGTTTCTTTGGAGTGTGAACTAATGTGTCCATGAAAACAACCAAATAGAGTTAAATGTCACGTTTTTAGTCTTCAACTTAAGTACACATGCGGTACTAGATAACTTGCACATGTTTTTGCACTACTTGCTCATAATCTTGCTATGCCAAGTCAGGCGATGACACTAGGAATACCAAGAAATGGTAGAGAGAAGTCAAGAGAATTCATAGAAAGAATTCTGTTTTAGAGAATTTTAATTGACCTTTGCTTAACGATTTTACAAAAATTTTATAGAGCTAATATGCAAATATTATTACACAAATCCTACATATTTACAAATATTATCTTAAGAGTTTTTCGAAGAAACTATCCATAAATCTAGAATCTTCCCACAAATGCTGATATACACATCATGTAGGCTTCCAGATAGACAGTTTATGCCACATGGTGCCTAAGTAGCATACGGACGTAACGGGTCATCACACTAAAGCACTACTAGTTGATCTGAACTCTCATGGAAACAAAATTAAGATTTTTCTTACTAGGCAATAATTTGGACATAGATCTTCCTTAAATTTGAAAACGAGTTACTAAAATAAGAAGTTTAAAAAATGATATTTGAAAATTGAAGTTGTGTGAATGAAAAAAAAATCCGTTTAAAAACTGGTCAAAACCAATTTTTCGAAACTCTATCTTCAAAAACTACCAGAAGATCAGTCCAATGTTTAAACCAAAGAAAGTTTGGAAAGATTATAAACTAGAGATTCTTGACCAACTTGAAAGATCAATAAGTAAATGTGGTTAGAATAAATAATTTTAGGTTATTCAACTAAAGTTAAATGAAACTGAATGGAACTGATAACTCCCTCAATTTTTATTGTCCGGATATTCAGGAGTTGAGACCATTCTGGAGCTCCATTCACAACTCTCAAGGTTCGTTTTGCCTAGTGAATTAAGACATAGAAATGGATGCTTCAGTGGCAAAGAATTGGTATGAATCCCACCGCGATCAGGCAAAGCCAGGACTTCATTCCCGTTTGTGGTGCAAGTCAATTTTCTGAGCATCTATCAGCTCAGTCTGATAGACTTTGGTGGTTAATTACTATAATAGTAAGAATGCTGGAATTTATATGTTCTCAAATGGTTTCTGATTTCTTCACATAACAGGTTTTAGTTTCAGCATTTGCTTGTTTCATGTCATATGACATTGTCATGTCAACAAGAAGCTTCATTATTAAGACCAGCCATTAACACAACTTGCAAGTCTCACAAACAAACACACAATAACTACAAGCAGTTCACAGCTTGATTGGGCTGACTGTTGCATTTAGTGACGGGTAGATCATACCAACTTTTTTTTTTCTGCAAGGATGTTTGACACATAAAGGACTTCAACTTTTGAGATGAGGAAAACGAGCATAGAGATCAGATTTTGGGTGCTTTGCTTCAGCATGTTCCTTACACTTCACCTCTGATGTTGTGCACATAAATGTCTGCATACACACCTTGCACTGCCATCATTTACAAAACAGACGAGTTAACCAAGAACCAAAGCAAAGTTTTATGAATGAATTTGCAGGCCTCAAACCGCAACCTAACTGATGGCTAAGAAAAATCTTCTAGCATTAGTCATAAGCTATAACAAATTGTAATAAACAGGCCTGCTGGCTAATAACTGTGAATCATGGAAATAGAACTTCCTAATCCACTCTATATCCAACTTGGGAATTAAGTTTCAAGAACAATATACTCATGCAACTAGTCCCTCATCTGCCTACAGTTGGACAACAGAAATGATATCACTACCTCCTACTGTTAAGGGTCATAAATTATGCCCAAAAAAAGAGTATAGGTGGTCCATGTCATATTTTGCTTAATGAATATAAAGAAAGACAGTAGTACATCAAGAATTTTAGTCACTATAACATCATAAAACACAATCAAAATGCTCCATTGAAATTGAGCTATATCAAGTTAAAGTATTCTGATGGTATTACAGACTCCGCACTCTTTTAAAACCAAGAGGCCAAAACAGTTTAGCAAAACCAATAGGAAAGCTGACCTAGCCAAAACAAATTGGCCTATATTACAGTAAACTGTAAATTGACTTCGAATAGATTCAAATTAGCCCTCTCAATAAGTTTAGGCAAGGAGTAGTTCACAATTTGACAAAACATAAGCTTATTGAAAGATTTTTAAAAAGTCTGAACCTTCAAAATAAATTATAATAAAATGTGATGACATAACTGGAGAAAGTAATATAGGTATCACTTGACTCTATATAGGCTGAAGCAAACTCACAAACTAGATCACTTCAAATTTTATCTTCCAATATTCAGCAAAAAACAATGGAGGGAAGGAACTGGCTAATGTTTGTTTTCTCTTAAAATCAGGAATAAGTTAGCCTAATTTATAAAAAAGCTCGTTGTGGAATACAAATAAATCAATGAGCACGTATCTCAATGCTAGGGAGGCATTAGATTGTTAAAATCTCTTGTATGTTTTTTCTTTTATGACCGTGGTGTCCAAACCAGCTTTTGCGCACCTCGACTAATTGCACGGGATCCCTGCCACCTCCCACCAACATCAGGTACCAGGTAACTCTATCCACAAAGGCTAGGACAGATGAAAAGAATCACCTAGTGTTATTTATCTCCGCTGAGTTTTGAACCCAAGACCTTAGGGTTATTAACTACTTCATTGACCACTAGGTCACACCCTTGGGTGCTATTGTATGTGCTAGTGCTACTATTGGGCAGGCAAAAAAATGTTTGTAAATTAGCAAGCAATCAATTATCAACTACTCATTCCCGAACAATATGTTCGAGATTTAAAAAGAGAAATACTTCTAACACACTAGAAGTAAAATTTAAGCACTTTGACATTCCCAAACCGCAAACACAAAAGGTAGAATAGGAAAAATGCAAAAAACACATGACTAACAGGATACAACAATCACCATATATGCCTCCCTATTCTGATTTTATCACTAACTAGGGTCCATACCCCCAGTTATCCTATTTTATGAGTCTTCTACTTATTTTTTATTTCTTTTTATTGCAGTAATATCTGACCCATTTTCTTGCAAGCACCTCAACTAATCCAAACTAATCCACTGAGTATGTCAACTGGCACAGGTATCGCAGCACCATATAGCCCTGCCTACCAAGACTAGGCTGCTATGTTGCTTGGACTCAGGTGCGCGTATCCAAGACTGGTGTGGATCCGAGAGTCGGATTCGGCAAAATATAAATTTTAAGATTCGGGGGTATGAAATCGAGTATGGACACGGGTAAGGGAATTCGGCTAAACTGTTCAACATTATAAAAATAGATTTATAAAGATAGTCTAAATTTGAGAGATATTGTAGAATTCAATTTGGAGTCAAATGTGACAACAGTTATCCTAGTCTTATCTCCTAACTAATTATAAAGCTAAAAAAATTATGTGCAAATGATAATTATTAAGATTTGTTGTCCAAGTAATTAAGGGATTTTTACACTACATAATAGTCCAACAAAGTCCACAACACTGATTATACAAAGAGTAGGCCCATGAAAGGTAAAATGTCATTAGAAGTGGTTAGGCGCAAATGTTTAGTTGCAACCCATAAAGGGTAAACAAGACATTTAAAAATCTCTGCAAAACCCTAGTTTATATATTTTATTTCATCTTCCTCGCTAGTCACCACTGCCTCTAAGAAAACAACAAGACCTCATCCGTCAACCCTAGCTCATTCTGACTTTCTCTCTCTCTCTCTCTGCCAAAATGCCACCGAAGTTCGATCCATTCCAGGTCGTCGAGTTTTTCGAATTCTCAACACCCCCACCCCACCCAAAAAAAATTGTTCTCGACTCAGGTCAAAGTATCCAGATAGCATTGACCAAATCTGACACGCACCGCACATCCGTGTCACGTTCGGCAGCCAAAACGAAGAGTCTGTGCAACATAGCTAGGCTGAGAAGAAGGATTCAACCCCTTTTTGTGTAGAGGGAAAGAATTCACCAATTGTCAGCTCCATTGGACACTGAATCTTGATATCCAAAGTTGTTACTACAACTCTTCAATTGCTAAGCCACCATCGTCAAGGGAAATAATTATATCCAATTAATAGCCAAAAATCGCCCAATGATGGATACATTTTCAAAACTGAATATATGTGCAATTTCTTCATTACTTCCAACTTAAGTTGGAAGGGGAAGTGCTGGCAATTCAGTCTATCAATATGTATATTACCCATTAACTTAAGTACTCCTTTCATCATATATTTATAAGACACTCTAGAAAAAATTGAAGAGATGCTTCATATTCCCTCTTATAGAAGATGGAGTGAATCATTTGTATTTACATTGCCCTGTGGCAGCAGGCATTTGGTCCATGTATTTTGCAATTTTTGGCATCAGCTGGTCAACATCACTCACCCTAGAAAAAGCATTTGAAAGTTGGAACTTAAGAGAAGTGGATAGATCCATCAAGAAAATCTTGTAAATGGTACCAGCTGTATATTCTGTTGTATATGGATGGAAAGGAACAGTGGGTGTTATGATCAGACTTCAATTCCAAAGTGCTCCTTGAAATCTAAAAGTTTGATGAATCATTTTAGTTGGAGCAACCTTTCCCCTGTAAATGATGTAATTCCCCTTTTAGATTTCATTAGCTCCCTCTGAATGGTTTAACAGCTTTGAGTTTTTGCTTTAGGTTATAACTCCCAGACCCTAACTATTTTTGTTGTACCGGAGTTATCACCTATTTCTCTCTGTAAATTTTTGCATCTTCTAGATGCTTTTGTAATACAACCTCTTAATTCATCAAAAAAACAAAAAAAAAAGGAAAGAAGAAATGTTTGATACAATTCGCAAATTTAATGAATTCAAATTCATTAGACTATTTATACTTTCAAATTTCACATAATGCTTTTTAAATTAAGCTTAAATTAGCAAGCATTACAATAATATATTCTTACAGAACTACTAAGATATGTCAGTCAACTTAACATATTAAATTATGTATTCAATCAAATTCCTCATAAACTAAAATATTGAGTAAGAAGAGAACTCCCTTCAATGTCCCACCAACAGTCTCGTTACCCTCCTTTATGTATCTATTCTCACTTACGTAGTTACATAAGTTCCTTTTGAAAATGACTTACATAAGTTCCCTAACAATGATTGTATCTCCATTTAGTGGAACTTTTCCTAGTTAACACTGGTTTTCAATTGGCAATCTCTTTTTGCCCCAACTACTTTTTAGTTTCAAATTTTTCTGATTCAAACTTCCGGAAACTAGTATCTCCACCTAGGTACAAACAGAAATTCAGTTTTTCATTTTTTAGATAATTCAACACAACACAACTCTTTCAGCTAAACAGTTAATGAACCTTGTCCCTTCAAATAAATCTAAAAACTCTAAGCTTCACAAGTAACTGCAACAACAAAATGGGGTCTCAAAATTAAACCTAGATCAAGTTCCAACAAAGGGGAAAAGAAGAAGTCCAAGTTGCAGCTATACATAGAGTGTTCTGAAGGACAATTCAAGAGGGGGGAACAGACATACAAAAGTTATTGGAAAAACACAAGGTAGCTAACTCTTTCTCCTTTTATTTCAAAAAACATCACTACAATGTAGACATCAACTGCAGTTCATTTTACTTCAAAAGAAACTTTTTTTGAGAAAGTACTCCAAAAGAAACATTAACTATAAATTGAGGAGAGTTCCCTTATATCCCACATAAAGGAGCAAAAGAAAAGAGTGAAGAGAACTAGGAAGAAATACTAAATGGAAATAGGGAGCTTTGAGATTTTAATTTGGGCATTATAGCAGTTTGACGCACAAAATTAAAAGATTATCATTCATTCATGCATATTACAGACAATTATCAACCACTCATACAAGAGTAATTTTCCATGTATGTGCTTTTCGCACAGCTGCACAGGTATCAGGTAAACTATGTCCACTAAGGCTTAGGCAATAAATAATTTTTCACCTTCTCCTATATAGTTATAGGGGACGAACTCGTGTAATGTCACCTCTGTTGGATACAAATCTTGATATCCAAGGCTGTTACACAACTCCTCAACCACTAAGACACCCCTCGGGGAAAAATCTATCCTAATATTATTATTATTATTAATAGCCTAAAAACGGAAACTTTTTCAAAACTGAAGATATTTGCAACTTCATTACTATCCAGGTCAAGTGGGATGGGAAAGTGTTGGTTATTCAGTCTACAAATGGCTGATACCAAGTCAATTTATACACAACTTCTGCCAATTTCATGAATTCAAATTCATTCAATTACTTATAATTTTAATTATTATGTGATATACTTCCTATCAAAACTTAAATTTGCAACAATACTGCAATATTTTACCGCAAAAGAATGAAATTGAACACATTACCTGGATATTCATGGCCTTTTTGTTCGTATCGAGCTGACTTCCTGCGTATATGGGATGATTTAACAAGTTAATATGAAATAGAGCTAAATTATTTATCTAAGAGGTTTTCTACCATCAGTGAGATCAAATCGGAATAATTGAAGGATAAATAAGACTTATTTTTACCAATAAGTGATACAACTAAGATCTGGATTACAGAGAAATAGATTTTGATCGTGTAGATGGAAAAACAAAGAATACCTTTAGCACCCTTCAGCTTCTCCAGATTCCTCTCCCGAGCCATCTTCGCTTTCTGACCGTTGCCTCCACCCATGATTTGCCTGAGACTCAGAGGTCGGAAAGAGAAAACCCTAGGGCTCCTTTCTTTCGGCGCTAAAACGTGGCGGGGACTGCCAGCTGAACTGATGGGTTAGCGTCTTTACCAGGAAATTTTTTTTAACTTAAATTATGAGGTGTTTGGTTTGAAAATAAGTTACCATGAGATTACTTATGACGAGATAAATTATGTTGAGATTATTTTTTAGAGTGATTGATAATTGATTTGTTGTATTCATAATAATATGCATTGCGTAAATTTTAAGAATAAATTGTTTGTTTACGAAATTATCCTTCATTTTATTTAGTTTTTTTTATAATTTCTTTGCAAGTTTTAATTATTCATTTTTAAAAATAAAACTTTCATCTTATTTAGCTTAAATATTTTTGCGCGTGCACTCCCACGATGGTATCATATGTATTTAAAAATAAAACTATTCTCT
Organism: Solanum pinnatisectum; assembly: GCA_035578085.1. Classification (NCBI taxonomy): domain Eukaryota; kingdom Viridiplantae; phylum Streptophyta; class Magnoliopsida; order Solanales; family Solanaceae; genus Solanum; species Solanum pinnatisectum. The sequence continues at coordinate 19,337,541 of CM069077.1, forward strand.
TATTTAGCTTAAAAATAAAATTTTTATCTCAAGTTTATTTAAATAAAAGAGAATTTATGAGAAATCAAAAAATAAATAAACATAAGAATTAGTCAAATAAAAATTATATTTATATAGTATAATTTTTTAATAGAAAAATATAAAGAATTATCATAAAAATAAGGAGCAGTGAATATTATTATACATTATATTAAAAATAATGTAGGAGGGTAGAGGGTGGGGTAATCGGGAAGACATGTGCTAATACTTATTTTTGTTTAGTCAAAAATCAAATTTATAAAAAAATTTATATTGTAATTTTGTATTACATAATTTTTTTTAGTAATAAGTTCTTCTTTTTTTAGTAAAAGAATTATTTAAGATTAAGGAGGTTAAAACTTTTAAAAAATAGTTATACATAAATGTGAAAAGTGAGGTATAAATATAATTTAAAGGGATACATTTATCATTTATATATTTTATCCCGAAATTACTATATCATTCAAGGGGAGGAATTATTAATCATAGGATAAGATTAAATGCTACTTAAATTTTATGTTGGGATTAACTCTCCTTATCTAGCACACCAAACAATATTTTATTATCTCATTGTAATAAAATACTCATACTAATCATTATTCTTAAAATAAAAATAAATATATATAATTTAAAAATGATAATTACAGAATATACAATTATTTAGCTTACATTACAAAAATACAACTCAAAATTTACATTTCAATATTTTATCCAAAGTCACAATCGGTATAAAATATTATACAACCCGTATATAACAACATATAAATTTCTCATATCCTTATTTTTTACAAAAATATTTAAAAACTTGATATACACTATTAAACACACAATATACTATATTATATAAAATTATAAGAGATATACATACTAACATAAAATATTAGATATTAATATACAAAAAATGGACTTCGTTTTCTTTCTTACATCCAAACATCATATTCATCCAAAAAAACCTCAAAAGCTGCACTAAATCGCCCAAGATTTCATGTTTAGGCTCCTCAATATGTAATCGATCTTTTGCAACAATACTCACTCGAAATGAAGCATGATTATAAAAAAAATCAATTTTTAAATGTTGAAAACTTCAAATGGATTATGATATACCCATCAACTTTTCAAAAGGAGAAAAAGTGTGATAGACCCCTCAGTTTTCAAATACAAAAGGGAAAAGAATATGATATATTCTTCAATTTTATCATTTAGAGTTGATATATCCTTGCAATAAAAGTGGCTTATATATACTCCTATTGTTACAAAAACTTGCTCACATATACCCTACCATTATAAAAGTGGCTTACATATACTCTTTTTCATCTAAAAGAAGTGAAAAAATTAATTTAAAAAAAAAAATCATGTTCGGATATAAATGATCATTATTTGCGTTTCTTATTCTTGTGTCATTTATTTTTTAGAGAAAATACATAAAATCCCCCCTAAACTTGGTAGTAAAACTTACTTTAGCACTTTTTACTTTACGGGTAATTATTTACCCCCTAATCTCTTTTCAAGTGAATTAAAATACGCTCAAATCGCTGACATGGCAAGTCAAAAAAAATAAAGCGTGTATATACCAAAAATTAAAAAGAAAAAAAATAAGTGGACCCCAATTATTTTCTTTTTATCCAATAATCTTTTTTTTCTTCATCTTCTTCATATCCTACCACCCCCAGCCCTTAGTACCACCACCCCCACCTTCCCCCCCTTCATCTTCCTCACACCCATCCAACCCTCACCACCACTTGCACCACCCTTCTTCTTCTTCGAACCTTCACTCCTACCCTCTTTCTTTCTCTTTGAACCTCGGTACTACACACTTTTCTTCTTCCTCTTCTTTGTTGACCTTTCCATCTTTTTCCTTTAATTTCTATCAATAAACCCAAAAAGTGTGATGAACAAGGAAAAAATAGAAAAGTCATCAATTTGTTCTTGCTTCAAATTAAAATTAGCATTTATGATAAGGTTTTAATGTGATGAACTTGAAGCTCTTTTTAATGAAATTCTACAACTTTTTCATGTCAAATTAAATTTTTAGTAGTTATTATTTATTTGTTTTGATTATGTGTCTTAAAAATTGAATGTGTTTTTGTGAGAATGGTTTTGAGATTTTGAATTTCTTTCAACTGAAAATTTGTTCCTTTTTTGAGATTATTTTTCTTATAATCTTGGATTAATTCTTATTTTTTGAGATTTTTTTTACTTTCTAAAATTGTGAGTAAATAAAAAGATAGGAACAAAAAAGAATTAAAAATCAAAATTTAAATAATGTTTAATATGATGCAGATATAGCAATGATGTGGCCCTAATGTGGCAATGATGTGGCGCCGACGTATCAATGACATGACGCATGTAGAATGCACTTGTCATTGTGAGACTGGTATTATAATATTAGGGTGTATTTTAATTCACTTAAAAAGATTAGGGAATAAATAATTATCTGTAAAGTAAAAGTGCTAAAGTAAGTTTTGCCGCCAAATTCAGGGGGAATTTTATGTATTTTCTCTTTTTTTTTTTTTTTTAATTTTTAATGTAAAAATAAGAGAGAGAAGTGTGAAAGGAAAAGGGAAAAAAGTAAGCAAAAATAAATTAAAACTCACCTTTTTCCTGCTATATTGTAATCTAAAACTTCTTTTTGCGGCTATATTGTAATTTAATTTTGTATTTGTAAAAAAAGTTAGAGCATCCATAATAAATTATATAAGAAAATTAGTGACAAAATAAATTTAACGATCAAAATAATAATTTCAAACTAGCCGTTGAATCAAAAAAGTAAAAAAAAAAGTACGTGTGAGAAAGATCAAATATATACACTACGTGAATTATTATTTTTAAAAAAATAAATTTAATGAATTTTTTTACTTCCGCTAGATGAAAAGGATATATGTAAATCTTATGTGTAACAGTAGAGGTATATATGACTCATTTTCAAAACAAGGTGTATATAAACTCTAAATACCAAAGTTGAAAGGAGGGGTATTAAATGAAGTTGAAGTTTTATTTGAATATGCGATTTTGACTTCTTATGTTGTATGTTTTCTCATAGACATAAAACCGTCATAAGTTGTAAAACTATTCAAATTGTCTCAATTCTTAATACAATCTTACCAAATAAGTAAAAGTTTATAAAATCACATAATACACTATCACTAAAATATTCTTAAAAATACAACATTTATTGATCAAACTTTAATTCAATTATAAAAATTAAATATAAGTTGCGGTGTACTAATCTTTAATATAATCCTACTACATAGTACGAATAATTTTTTCACGTTAAATTTGCATTTCTCGTTCATATGACTGAGAAGACAAACCAACATTGTTATATAACTGTATTGATATGCATATACTCTTATGGTATCATTGATTTATGAGTAATTTTCGAATAAGAAACCTTAATGATACCAATACAATATATATATACTGATTTAGTATCAATTAAGCGAAATTATCAGCTTTAATGATACTAATACAATATATGATACTTATTTAATATCAGTTAAGTAAAATTAGTTGGGGGTATACAATATAATTATTTAGTGCAATATGAATGTAATATATTTGTAATTATTTTGTTTTTATGAGGTATTTACTTAGTTTCTCCTAAATTATATAAATTAATATTTTAAAAAATATTTTTAATTATGTTAATAACAGAATGATTTCATTTATAATATTTTTCTTACTTAGCACTGACAAGTTAAAAGAAATGTTTAACGATCAAGAAAAAGATGTTACAAGCGAAAAATAAAAAAAAAACTTGCTAGTTGCATTTTTTTTTTTCAAAAGCGAGGGGAAATAACCGTTGATAAAACCGAACCATTGGTAAAATATTAGCCAAAAAAGAAGTGTTTAAAATACGGATGAATTTAATGTAAATTATTAGTTTTATTTTTAAGTTATTGACACTTTTAAAAATATTATTTTACTTGATTAATTCAATTTAAATCCATCTCATCTTGCAATACGAGTATATCTCTAAATTCTCATTAAAATTAATGGTGATTTCATCCCTTCTCTCAAATTTTTCAATTAAAATTCTCATAGTCCTACAAGAGTTTGAAGTCACTTAATATGTCAGGTTGCAAATCGAGAGTATATCTAAGTTTAATTAAGGCCGTCAATAGTTCAGAATAAAACTAATAATTTATACCAATTCATTATTTTTTTTAAGGAAAAGAGTCTGAAAAATATTTTAATTTTGACCGAAATTGATGTTATTATACTAAATTTTATGGAGGACATTATACTCTGCACTATTTAATAATGTATTTTAAATATATATATGTGCCCACGTGGACATCATAAATATTGCATCATAAATAGTTATGTGTCCACGTGATACATATATACCTTTAAAATACACTATTAAATAGTGCACGAGTATTGTTACCGCAATTTTTAATACTTCCCTAATTAAAAAAGAAAAAAGAAAAAGATTGCCACCGTCTTCAACAACTGGGCTCCAAATCTTAGAAATGAAGTTCTCCATCGAAAAAACCTCTCTTCTTCACTCTCTCTACCGTCAAAATCATCAATTTCAGGTTCTTACAATTTCAGGTTCATCGAATTACATGACTATGTCTCTGCTGCTACACAAATGTTATCCCCGATTTATCACAAACCGGTGGCTCACTACAGGGGCCGAACCGATTCGTTCAGAATTTGCTGGACCTAACGCTTACGAGCTTCTAGGTGTATCAGAAACAAGCTCCTTTGATGAAATCAAAAATTCTTTTCGTAAATTGGCTAAGGAGACTCATCCTGACCTTGCTCATTCCACGCACAATTCCTCTACTTCCAAGCGATTCGTTGAAATACTTGCTGCTTATGAGGTTATGCGTTTTCTGCCTTACCGTTTTCATTTTTCAGTGACGCTGTTCCTTTATCATATTCCTCATTATATTTTTCTTCTCAATTTACCGAGTTAAAATGGTGGTACAGGCGCCAAGTAAAATGAGATGGACGGAGTGCTTTCTTATTAGGATAAATATAGTTGTTGAATTATTCTTAGTTTAATTCATCAATATGGAACATTTGTTATTAGCACATAGTGAGGATTTAAAATTTTGTATAGTAGAACATTGGATGTTTAGCTTTACCTATGTTTGCGAAGTATAGTTGGTTCCAAGTCTGGATAGAGGAGGCGAGTTGTGGAGGGGTTGAGTAAAAATTAGTCCAATTATGATGATTCATCTGAACATTAAATTCGTGAACAGAGCGGAGTGGATGCAGACGAGTCATATAATTGACCTGAACTAGTTCAATTTAGGATTGAGGATTAAAAATAATTGGGATATGTAAGAGCCGCAATTTCAATTTTGATTGACATTTTAATTGAACTTAGAGAAATATAAGCATATGCTTTGTGGCAGGCTTTTTTGTTCTTAGTTAGTGCCTTAGTTCAATAAATTAATATCGTAGACGTCCTCTTGAATTTCTGAATTACTACAAAAATTGTATGTCACACATATACATGGTAAAGAGTGATAATTTTTAATGTACTAGAGACGTACAGTATTTACTTTGATAACCAATGGAATGCAGATTCTATCCGATTCTGAGAGGAGAGCGCATTATGACGAGTATCTCTCATTTCGGAAAGCACTTGTTCATATGCATTCTAGACAAGGTTCTAAAATGTGCATGTATGAATCATATAGCACGGAAATCAAGGAGATGGAAGTTGTTGAATGGTTGAAGTGGTATAGACAAACAATAAACGACATATTGGCTGAAAAAAGGGTAGTATCTGGATCAGGCTATTTGGATGCACTGGAAAGAGATTTCTACTCAGCATTACATTTAGCATTCTACGGCCCTGAGATTGAGTCAGATCTCCTTCCTGAGTTTTTTGAAGCTGAGGAGAGATCAGTATATGAAACAGCTGAGGTTCTGCACCTGGTTTCTGGGCGAGATCTTTTTGGGATGGTCTGTTTAGCCAAAAATGTCCCTGAACTGTCGCATGCTTCTATGGAGAGACTGGCATCCTTAGAAGCAGACTTGTGTCATTCCCTTGAAAATATTCCCATTAAAATGCATACGGAGACGGCTGCTACTGGTTCTGATCAAAAGCAATTGAGAAGTTCCAATTACCATTCATCAGATGCATACAGAGACTTAGAATTGCATGTTGGAGGGAGGCTTGTTGCTATGGCAACAAGAGTTCCACCTAGGAGTAGATATAATGGGATACAGAATGAAGGTATTGATGACTGCATTCATGTTTACCTCAGCTCACATGAAGTCCAAAGATTTCCCAGAAGTAACTTAATGGACTTCGGATTGAAGGCTGCCATTCCACTGGGAATGATAACAGGGTTGGGGACCAGCCCTGAAGAAGGTTCTTGCGATGTTTACGACAACAACGGTGTGAAAACCCATGAGATTATGAAGCATCGAACATTGCTGGTGAGTGTAATATCGTCTACTGTTCTCTATAGCTTTTTTCCTGTCGAATATCCTTCATTAGCTAAAGAAGGGAGCGGAAGGGCGAGTTTCTAAGGTCACTGTCTGGATGTAATAAAAAAAAATTTATGGGCTTGCTATTTGATAAGCAAGCTTAGCATTCTTATGGTTGGTATTAGATATGTCTTAGTCATGTTAATATATTTACTTTTGGTGCTACTCTTTTTAAGAGTCATTTAGCCTTATTAACCGTTCTTATGCCAGTAGGAAATATAGAGAACTTCTAATACCTTTCATTTTTATGGTTATTCTGTATAGTGTTAACTTGAGATGAATTTAAACGGGGAACGTGGTTAGTGAGGATTCAAATAGCTGACTCCAACTTGCTTGGGACTGAGGCATACTAGTTGTTTATTTACTTTTTTATAAGCAGTCCTCAGATTGCTGTCACTGTGATTTTTGGCGTTTGGACTTTAATTTGTTGGTTGGTCTTGAAGTATACTTGACTTGCAACTATGGAATTTTTTTCTTGGAATGGATGTTTGTATGGCTTAAAGAATCATATTCATAATCTTCCAGTTTAATTTGCGTCAGATTTTTTTTTCCAGGTAAGACACATGCACTGGTATCAATTAGGAGATGAAGTATTAACCTGTGAGTGCAGATGCAGCAAAGCTAAGCTACCTCCGAGCAAGTAAAGTCCATAACATAACCTTTTGAGTCGATACTCAGCAAGAGTGCTAACTATTCTTTTCCTAGATTTTCGTCAAACTATCATGACGTTAGTGCCTATTCTCTAGTTACATGTCTATCTGATTTTTGTTGGATGGAAAAGAAAAATTGAAAAGGAATGAATTTGTTAACGGATGTTATGGTTTACACATTTATTGATGTCTAGTCATCCACATTTAACTATCAGAAAAATTGTGGGTCATGGTCAATATCTTCTCTTTCTAATTCTGTCACTGCCGTTTTCCTTTCCTGTTCCCTCTCTTTTCATTTTTATTTACTCTTTCTCAGAAGGTGGAATTATGAAAGCTTATGGTTAACACATGTTATCTTTAAAAAAAAAAAAAAAAAGCTTATGGTTAACTATTAGAAGACAAAAGGTTAGAGAGCTTATAGCTATTCTTATGCTAGTAATAATGGTTTACTGCATCTTTCAGTGTCACTAAATGTCATAGTTGGTCTCCTTTCCATTTCATATCATAGGCTCTGCTCTTCCTATGTTGGTAGATTTGGTGCTTGTTTGTTGAAAGTGTGGGAACTTCCGACTCCAGTGTCTATATATCAAGCTGATCAATTTGTTAGATTTTCTTTAGATTGGATTCGTTAGTAGTTAAATGAATTTCCAGCTCCTAGAGACACAAGTGGCTAAATATTAAGTTGAGCCGAAGATGATGCCATTGGATTGTGAATTTTCTTTGTCATTCATAACTTAAAAGCAGGAAATGCATAGAACATTGGGCTTAAAGTATTCATATCGGAATGTTTTCTAGTCAAACACTTTTTTTCTTGTTAGTAATACAAGATATAAGTCTCTCATTGTCTCTCGGGTTTTTGCTTATTGATGTTATTAGTAATGATTTTTCTATTCAACAGATTCTGGCTATTTGAACCTCGATGTGGCATGCATGACATTGGAGGTTGGTATGTGGAGATATTTGGCAGAGATAAGAAAGGCCGAAATGTGCCATCTCAGAGGTATTGGGATGGCTTGGAAGCAAATGATCACTTTGAGAAGTAAGTATCTGGTGTAGAAGCCTCAAACATATGAAATTGAAATTCTCCACCTATTTAATGATAAATCTATGTATTGTGGCACCCTGGCAGAATTTTTTAGGTATTTTATGAATTGTGCTGTTAACTATGCTTTGATGTTTTGCGTTTTGATAAATTGATCTAACTTTACAATGCAGGATGTGTTTGCACCCTGCTTGAAAAGGTTAATGTGAAATCTTTTTTTACTTCTAATGAGCCTAGCTGAAGCCACTTGGCTAGAATCGGTTATCGTTCTCATTATTTCCCATGAATATTGAATATCTCCAACTGTAATATGGAAGTTTTGATGTTGCATAAACGAATTGCCATATGAAAATTTGTAGGAATATCCCATTAGCTTGAAAGCAATAATGTTTGATGTGCAGGAGATTACATCCAGCAATGTACTTGCTTGCTCTTGCCTACAGGACTCTAGATATTGAACATTCAAGGAGAAATAAACAAAGAATGAAGGATCTTATGGAGTTGAACTTATCTAGAATTTTCAGCTGGTGCAAGAGACTAGTACGCTAAGGCCTAGTGACATTCAGCTCTATCATCATATCCTTGTTCAGCCCTGGAAGTTATTAGGCTGTACTTTTTCTGATAAAGGCAACAAATCTATATTCCATTAGCACAAAGGCAGTGTTAAAAGCTATATTTACAATTCTCAAAAAGAGCTGATGAAACTGGTGATTCACACTTGTTAAAGAATCCTCATATAAGCTAGGGTGTTGATTAGGATGGCTCGTGGATTGATGAGTCAAGCACCATGAGGCTTGGATACAACAGATTTTTTTCTTATATGCTGCCATTGATTCACCAAGCACTTTGATGCACAGCTTAAACTCTTTTAATTGCCAATGAGATTGCTGTGCTGCTGCATTTCCTGGTCTCTTATTTTTGGTGCCATGACCTAATGTGATAGTATGTAAGGTGACTCCAGTCAGCTCACTAAGGAATTTGACCTCAGTATTCCTTCACAGTCTATATTGGTTACTGGATGGAGTAAATTGAAAATTGCTGAAGTACCATCAAGAATGATACTCTGTTAGTGTGAAGAACTACATGCTTAATGCCTTTGGCTAGGTCTGCGGTGACACAACATAATGCTAAACTATGCTAATCCTCATATCTTGAAAGCCATATTTGGATCATAACATTATGTCCCTGAAAAGGCATTTGATGCCTTATGTAGGAACCGAGTAACACCTCAAGCCAAAGGAGTGAAGCATTGAGATTTCGGGGAGAAGCAATGGTGTTAACACAGATGACAGCTATTACAGTTCTCGGGTGCTGGCTTGCATTGCAGGGAAATTTTTGGTCAGATGATTGATGTGCACTTGCTGTATACTTACTATGATTCTTGTACTTTGTTCTTGTCATACAGTTTCGCTGATATATAGAACATCAAATAGTTCTCTATGAAAAATAACACAGTAGTTAGTTACTGGTTTAGTATATTTGAGTTCAATTACACAAATTTTGTAAACAGTTGGAGACCTTTTACAGTGGTTTTCTTAACACCTTATTTAAGTCGGTCTCCCATTTTCAGTACTGCATCAGCTGGTGCCAAATCAGACAACTCCTTTGTTTAATTTCATAGTGGGATAAGTCTATTTACTTCACTTCCCTTCATATTATTCATTCAATAAAATATTTCAATATATCTACTAACTTAGAATAACATAAAAGTATCATTGAAGATTAAAGATGAAACAAATTAAACTGCAAGGGTTTTTATTGAATTTTGCAGCAAAGACTTACCTAACGGACTTAAATTGACCATATTAAAAGATTCGATAGTTGTATCGATATATTCTCCTCCAGACACTACTACCCTAGTTTCAAAGTGAAATACTCCCATTAGCATTCCCACATTAATCAATGAGTTCCAGAACTCTCTCCCTCGTTTGGCTCAACAACAACATTCAAATCAAATTTGAACATTACTTTTCGCTTCTTTTTTTATTTTGTCTAATCGCAACTTGAGTGCTACCAACTGCTCCAACCTTTGTTTATCAGGTGATATTTCTGAATCAGGATACAAGATCTTATACTTCATTTTTCGATTTTTTTCAATCTCGTTCAAGATTTTTAATTCTTCAGCGAGATCATCAAATGCCTGAAAGACATTTGATTTCTCCTCATCAGCTTGATCAACAACTTGGGAATTATTTAATTTTCATTCAAAAAATTTATCAATTATTTTTTCGATACTAGTGTTGCCATAGGAGTATGGCTTTCCACCAGGTGAAAAGAGGAGAACAGCAACATTTGCTTCTGTCAAAGCTGAAAATTCATTAATTTTCGTGAACAAACTCAGTTTCCTTTTTGAAAAAGTAACATAGCGTGCCTCTTTTGATTCAACAAACTTCATTTCGATCTTTTGCCTACCCTTACCCTTTTTGCTTTCCATTGGGAAAAACAAATACTTAAAAGAAGAAATTAAGCAAATGTTTTGGCTAAATAAGTAAGCCTGGAGAATTTTGAGAGAAATGTGAATGTAATTTATAGTTGGTGCTAGGGGTGTATATGGTCGGGTTGGTTCGGATTTTTCAAATATCAAATCAAATCATTTGTGTCGGATTTTTAAATCTATAAACCAAACCAAACCAATAAAATTCGGATTTTTTCGGGTTTTTCAACCTCGGGTTGGTTCGGGTTTTTCAAATACCAAACCAAACCATTGTGTCGAATTTTTTAATTTATAAATCAAACTAAACTAATAAACCTTGGAATTTTTTCCAGATTTTTGGATTTTTTCGGTAAAGTTTGCATAGAAACATATAATTAACTTGTGCTCCAAATATTTCTTTAGTCCAACCAAAATACAATTATTTAAGGTGTTTCTTAAGAAAATAACACAAAATATGAGATGAGTACTTATGTCACTAAAATATTCAATAAAAAATAATAATGAAATCATCATATAAAATAGATATTGCAAAGTCATAATGAAAATGATCATAATTTAAAAGTACTAAATCATGCTAAAATAAGTTTAATAAGTATTAGTTACATTACTAAATATTTAAGGAAAATTAAAATTAGATTATGTATTTTAATTGTCTAAACCAATGTAAAACTAAAGAACAAATATTCAATATTATTGTCATTCTTAGTGTTGAATTAATTTTCTTTTTGCATTAGTATTAATTTGATTTTGATTTAAGTTTTATTATAATTATCAACATCTATGAACTATAATCTTTATTGAACCATTCCAAATTCTAAGTTTTAAACTTGAAATAATATATTAAAAAATAAAAACTATGAAATAGTATAAGAAATATTTTAAAATTATATCAAAGTAAATATTTTTATGTATAAAATAAAAATTTTAAATTACATATATAATGTCGGGTTGGTTTGGTCTCGGGTTGGTTTTTTTTAGTTAAAACCAAACCAACCCAAATATAGTCGGGTTTTTTTTTTCAATACCAAACCAAGTCAAACCAAACCACTAGTCGGATTTTTTTTGGTTTGACTCGATTTGCGGTTTGGTTCGATTTTCGGTTCGATTTTGTACACCCCTAGTTGGTGCATATCTTTGTTTGTCACGTCTAATTAATGTATTCAAATATGTGAATTTCTTATAAGATAGCACCTCTAATTAGTTGCATTTATTGTTACCTTGTCTTGCTTTATGAAAGTTGTTAACTAGTAATTACTTTTCGTTTGACATTATCTTTTATTATTTGAGATAAGTGTTAAAAATACACCCAAACTATTTATTTTTTTAATCTTTTATCTCTTATTATTTTGAGTTAGTTTTAGAGATAAGTGTCAAAAACAAACCTAAACTATCCTCTTTTTTTGAGTTTCGTATCTAAACTATTGAGAGTGTGAGTTTCATACCTAAACTATCACTTATTAGTTTGAGAAATACACTTCTCTCTTTGTGTTTCTCAAACTAATAATTAATAGTTTAGGTATGAAACTCACCCTCTCAATAGTTTAGGTATGAAACTATAAAAAATAATAGTTTAAGTATGTTTTTGACACTTTATCTCTTAGTTTTAAGATTTTCACTTTTAAGTTATTAGGTAACTCTATGGTGCATATATTATAACACACATATCGTACTCCCAAATAAATTAAATGATTTTCTAAAGTAATTACGCTCCCAAAATTTAATCCACCTTTAATTTTATATTATTTGATCCGTGTTAACGTGACACATTCTTTAAGAATTTTTTTTATTAAGGATGTTTTTTTAAATTTAACTAACCTTATTAACGATACTTTAATTTGAACCTCAAAATTTGATTACTACTACTATGTAGTTATTTAATACTAGAGGTAGAAATATTTTTTAAAAAAATATAAAACTCTCTCAAATTTTTAAATTGAATAAATAAAATAAGACCTATTTTTAGTATATGAACCAAATAATATGGAAGTGAAGGAATAATATTCTGAATGAGTAGTATTTAGGGCTGGCAAGGGGACGGGGACTGGGACTGGGGGACGGGACGAAGGGGGACGGGACGGGACGGGGGACGGCGCTGGGGGGATTTTGGGGGGCCGGGATTGGGGGGACGAAAATACGTCTCGTCCCGTCCCACTATATATACGGGATGGGACGGTGTTTGGTGGGACGGGACGGGGGATTTTTTATTTTTTATATACTTATTTTTTTGTATTGAAATTACATGTTAATAAATAACATTTTTAGTTTATTTGGTTTTCTATACATTTTTAGTTAATAAATAATGCTTAAGTTTTCAAATTTCAAATTTCAAATTTGAGAAGTTCAAATTTGTATTTTAAATATTTTAAAGTAATTTAAATTTGAAATTTCAAATGTCAAATTTCTATTTTTAAATTAAGTATTTTAAAGTTAGTTTAGTATATAATATATACTAAACTAACTTTAAAATATGTATCTATATATTAAAATTAAATGCAAGACCATAGTTGTATAAAAAAGACTTGAATAAAGCTTTCAAATTTATTCAATAAAATGTAATTGCAACTTAGAAATTAAAAGTTAGAACTTACAATTTACAAATATTAGCGGAGTAACTAATCTACGCACCACCTTCTAGGAAGGGTTACATTTTCAATAAGTTCTCAAATGTAAAACTAATATTTGTTACAAATATTATATGAGTAACTAATTTACACAACCACCTTCTAGGAAGGGTTCTGTTTCAATTAGTTCTCTGATGTAATCTAATATCTGTGTTCTCCTTTAAAATTCAATTCTAATTGTCGAATCATATCGATGGTGACATCCTCCGGTGTTGGCAAACTTGCTAGAAACTCTTGTGACTCTAAGTTATCGTCAGTAGATTCAATGATCGTTTTAATCCAAGATTCTTGTTTGAAACTTATTTTTGGCAAATTATAATTCCTTCTCTCGGCGTTGACCCAGTCTCTAAATAAAATCATTGTTTCCAAACCATCTTTCGCCAATGAATATCTATGATCGCCAATTTGAAACCTTGCCGCACTAAAAGCGACCTCCGATGCAACGATGAAGCTTGAATAGCTAGAACATCACGAACCATTTTGCTCAAAATTGGAAATGCAACGCTCCGCCTCCACCACCATGCTAATAAATCTTCATTGCCATCTTCGTCTTCCAATGTTTCTAAAGATTGATTAAGATATTCTTCAAAATCATCACGGTTAGTAGAATTAAGACCAAGAAAACCTCATATAACTTGAAATTCGAGCTTTACTCTGAGGATTAGAAGTTTGACCAACTTCTCCTTGAATATTTCCTGTAGTTTTATATTTTTCATACAAAATTTTTGCTTCTACTTTTATGCTAAACTTACACATTTCACAAGTTGGACTTTCTTCCGGTAAAATTTCTAAAGTATCATAAAAAGTATCAACAAGTGCCTGCACACCTCGTAATTTATATTCAGGATGAAGTAAAGTAGCAGTTAAATAAATTTGAGGAATAGGAAAAAAATATTTTTTAAATTTTACAATCATACCTTCAATTGCAACTCTAAATTTTTCAATTTTTTTGTATTTAGAAAATTGAATTGAAATAGCACAAATATTTATTAATATTGATGAAATAGTAGGATAATAAATTCCAGAAAACATGGTTGTAGCATCATAAAAAAGTCTTAAAAATTCTATTAGTTCATTAGTTTGTTCCCAATCTTCTTCACAAATCCTATCTAATGGGTCAGCATTATGAGCATTAAACACCATTTGTATGGGATTTTTATATTCGTAAGCAACTGAAAGCATTTCGTAAAAAGAATTCCACCTTGTTTTAATATGTCTTGGAATTTTTCTTGGTGGCAAATCACAAAGTACACAACGCTCATTAAATTCCCTAATTCTAGCAACTCTATGAGCATAAAAAATCCAGGCAACAGCATATTCAATTTTCATACAACCACAATCAAATAATTCAACACCATCTTGTACAATTAAATTTAATACATGTGCAATACATCTAACATGAAAAGCATTAACATCAATTGGACATAATCTAGCTTTTAACATAGTAGCAACGTTTGTATTATTAGATGCATTATCTAATGTGACAGACATTACTTTATCTATAAGCATGTAATAATCTAAAACACTCAAAATATTTGAAGCTAAATATGGACCAGTTTTTTTCTCTACACATTCTTTATAAGTTATGATTCTTTTTTGCAAATTCCAGTTATTATCAATCCAATGTGCTGTAATAGTTAAATAATCATGTCCATTAACACTACGACCCATGTCCGAAGTTATGGACACTCTACAATCTAATATGCTAAACATACAACGAAGATATTGACAATATTTACCTTGATGTTCAAAAACATCGATTTAATAAAGATTTCTTGAAAAACCTCTATAAGAAGGATTATAAGTTTGTTGAATATATTCAATAAAACCGGGATGTGAAGGAAAACTATAAGGCAAACCACAAACAGAAACCATTTTAGCTAAATTTTCGCGATCTCTTTCCTTATTATATTTACGTTGTGTTAGTGGACCACCGGGGTTAGAAAGATCTAATGTTCCTTGAACCATGTTAGAAGCCCCTACCGATTCATTAACATTACTATCAAAATCATTAACTGGAATTCCTTTTTTCCTATCGGCTAATGCTTTAGCTTTTTTATATTCAATCGGCACACAAGATAACAAATGTCTATTTAAGCCCCCCGTCCCACCTTGACCCCCACCTTGACCCCCACCTTGTTTATGTTTAAAATGTTGTTTACACTTATTACAAATTGCAATAGAGTTTTCTTTATCTAAAGTCATAAATTGCCACACAACAGAAGTTTTAGGGCGTTGATACTTCACCTTCTCCCTTGTAGGAGGTATAAGGGGTGAGCGTCTACAATTTTGCTCCGTTGAATTTGTAGTTTCAGTTGGAACTTCTGTCACCGGACTAGTAGGTGTTTCTTCTAAATCTTCTTCTCCCGGATCAACTTCTACTTCTTCACCTGAATATTCATCAAGATTAGGATTAATATTACCATAACGTCGTTCTAAACTTTCATGATCGAGTTGAACATTTGAATAAATATCATAAGAAGTATCATCAACATAAGTAGAATCATTTGTATTAAATCTAACTCTAGACATTGATTTAGAAGAAGTACCACCATAGTTACTCTTATTTTTTTCCTTACTACTTTTTTTATTAAAATTAAATAATTTACTAATGCCACTTGGTTCTTTCTCTTTTCCTTTACCGGTATATTTTTTGCTAGAACTCATATTTAATTATATGTAAAGTGTAATATAAAAATAATAATAACACAAAAGTTAATGACGGAAAATAAAATATAAATATTATGAAACGAATGTACCAAACGTCTGCGTTAATAGCAGACGTTATAACCGATTCTTGAAACTTGTAGTTTGTTGTAACTTGTAATTTGGAACTCCAATACTTGATAGCAAATATAAGAATTATATATATTATAATATAATATGAAAATTTAGAATTGAAATAGATGTATTATGATATAATATGAGACTTAAATGGAATAAAAAACTAAGATTTGAGATTGAGAGGATATAGAAAATAGATGAGAGAATAGATGATTTTGTAAGAAATAATAAGGGATAGAGGGGTATTTATAATATTAAAAGTGGGTTAAAGTGTATTTATGATAGCTTGAGGATTTAAATTAAAATATTAAAAGTAGGGGGATGGTAGGGGGTGTTGGGGAAGTGAAAAAGTGGGATAAATCCGTTTGGGGGCCCACTAGCCGTTGCCCCAACGGATATAATTCAAAAAATTTAAAAAATCCATGACGGCCGGTTCAACCGGCCGATCGGCCAGGACAAAAGGTGAACTGCCCACGACCGGTCCCCAACCCGCATGTCCCCAACCGTGAATTAATCGGGACCGGGTCCGTTCTCGAACCGTCGGGCGGTCGGGCCGACCAGTCCCGTTGCGATACTCTAGTATTATCAAGTTATAGTTAACAAGTAAAATGAACAATCACTCCTATAGATAAATGATAAATACAAAAAAGAAAAGACGCCAAAAATACTCCTAACATAATGCCGTGACTCGTGAGCAATTAGGATTTTTTTTTTTACTTTTTTTTTGGGTTGAGAAGGATAAGTTCTTTTTTTTATTTTTAACTAGGGAAAAATGTCTGAAATATATCCGAACTTTGATCGAAATTGCTGTAACAATACCGATTTTTGGAAAGAATCTTTTACCTCCTGCACTGTTTAATAGTGTATTTTAAAGGTATATATGTGCCTACGTGGACATCATAAATATTGAATTATTTTAAATAGTAACGTGTTCACGTGGACACATATATACCTTTAAAATACACTATTAAATAGTGTAGGGGGTAAAGGGTCCTCCATAAAATTTGATATCGTACCAGCAATTTCGGCCAAAGTTAAAATATTTTTCAAATCCTTTTTCCTTTTTACTAATAGATGTTACAAACTTACAAGTTGCAGGTGAATGCCTAAGTGTACCTTCATGCAAGTATTCCATATTTCTATATCCTCAACCATTACATTACAAAGATATTAGGGTCCCTGCTTTATCACCATGCATGCAAGTTGTCATAATGTTTGACAGAAAAAGGCAAAAGGCATAAATTGGCCCCTAAACTTGTACTCAAAAGTCATTTACACACTTTAATAAATGGGGCGACCTATTATACACCTTAAGTACATAAAAGTATATTTATTTTCCCCTTCCGTCACCCAACCCAGGGTGCGTTTCGCTCCACATAGTTGAGCGGGTCAACACGCTAATAAAGTCATTTTTATTTATTTTTTTAATTAAAAAAACCCAACCCAACGATTATATTCCCATTCTCTTCATATAACCCACCCACCCGACCCTAATGAACAAGAACCCTAAATTTTCACCCAAAAATCTGAATCAAGAACCCTAAATTCAAACATAGTTTAAAATTCCTTCTTTTGAATCAAAGGTAACTCTTTTTCATTATTATTCATTCATTTCTTTTCCATTTTGATTTCGTATTTTGAATTTTTAGTTGTTTGATTCGCGGTAATTCTTATTAAGGTGCTACAATGACTCAAATAAGCTTGACTAGGCTCTGTTTGCAAGAGAAAGATCATGAATTGCAAGAGGTGCGATGCAAATATGGATTTGTTTTGCCTTTGCTGACCTCTTGGACCCTAAGAAATCCTGGTAGAAGATATTGGGGCTGTCCTTACTATGGGGTAAGTTAATCTTTTTTAAGAGTTGAATGATTCGTTTTGTTGTTTCAAGAGCCATAGAATGATTCGTTTTGTTTTTTAAGAATGCTAGATCATGCGATTTTTGGCTTTGGAAAGAAGATTATATTGATCCAAGATCCAAATTTGTGATTCCCAAGTTGTTGGGAAGAATTGCTGAGCTTGAACATAGTGTTGAATCTTCTTGAAAAGTTGAAACTTCAGATAAGGAAATCAACAAGCCTACTAAGTTGACCAAATCTATGGAAAGAAAAATATATATGAACAAGAAAGAGTAAAAAATGGACAATTTTGATGATGAATTGAAGAAGATGAAAGCGGTTGAAAAGAAATGGAAAAACAAAAAGTGGCCAAGTCTAAGAAAAGGGAGAAACAACTTTGGATTGCTCTGTTGTGTGTTTGTATTTTATGTGTAAGTTTAGTATTTCAAAGAGTATTGTTTCTGAAAGGAGAAGGAGATTCAAGGAAATTGTCATGATCTCTTCTTATACCAAAAATTTGCAATCTTGTGTTGAACTTGTAAGACTTTTGTGTAATGAAAAGAATTTGCAAGGCTTCCCTTATCTTAATTTGTCTCATTTATGTTGGCAAGTATTTGGTTTTGTATTTGGGCATAAACTATACATTTAGTGTCTACAACTATCTGCTCAACTGTCTAAACTATACGTTTGTGTAGCCACTGCTAAAGTAGTCACTAATTGCCCTCCATAAACACAAAAACCATCAACTAAAAGAGAAGCAATATTGTTACATAAACAGACATCCATAACTACATAATCATTAATCAAAATAGAAGTTAATAACTTTCAAAGCAGTTACATAATCAAACACCACAAATCAAAATGCAGTCACAACTGCCAATCATTGTCTTAAATATAAGGGAACTAAATAGGGATAAAGTGCATTGCATTGTCTATCACCCAACAAAATATAATGTCTACATTGCATTACCAACAAAAATCTACCAAAACAAGTTAGATTGCATTAGAGCTCTCTTGGCTCAAATGTGCAACCTTAGACGTAGTCTCCATTCGTTTTCTTTCCCTCATCTCTTCAAGTTGGCTTGAGGTCATAGCTTGTTTTCCCTTCCATTTCACACCACATGTTGGTTTATGCCCAAGATCTCCAGTGACAACTGCTGAAGACTTCACATTTCTAAATCTTTCACTAGGCATTCCAGGTTGTTCAAATGAATATAAATAATCTTAATTTGTGATTAAAGAAAAAATAATACATGATATTTAAGTATAGAAATAGAGAACTTACATTAATAATAGCAGCACCACTTTGTGTGTGTAGTACACCCATTCCAACCATTTTTGTTCTGCTAGCAACACTACCCTAAAAAAAAATATTCAGTAAAGCAACTTATTTAAAACTTATACATGAAGTAAATAAAGGAAACTATATCACCTGTTGAACACTTTGGTCTACCCGTTCCTCTTCCAGTTGGAGCATTAGGTGTCGCTCTTGGGCCAGCAGTTTGTGTTGATGTTGGTGTAGCAGCAGGGCCAGAAGGAGGTCTTGAACTTAGTGCAGCAGCAGGGCCAGCACGACCAGAAGGAGGTTTTGAACTTGGTCCAACAGCAGTTTGTATTGATGTTGGTGCAGCAACAGGGCCAGGTGCACCAAGAGGACACTTTCTTTTATTGTGACCCTTGTTATGACAAGTGTTGCATGACATCTCAATCCCTTTTTTGGATAATTTTCCAGTTTTACTGGTTTTACCTTGCTCTTTCTTCCTTTTCTTGCCAGGCCTTCCTGGTATTTTCCTAACACGAGGTGGTATCACAGAGATGTTTTGTGATTCTAGCCACATTTTCAGATTCATAACTGGCTGAATAAAGTAGTTGTATATCTTCATGTATGTTTCTCTGTTATACCAATGAGAAATATAGTTGATTGGGTCCAATTTCTTATGGTGAAGAGCAACTATTGCATAAGGACACGGTATGCCTTTCAACATCCATGCTTTACAACTACATGTTTGTATGGTCCATGAAGTACCTCATACCATGTATCTGAATTCCATTCAATGCTGCATTTCATAGACTTAGATGTGTTATCTTGTAGAACCTTCATTTCCATTGGAGAAATGTCACAAATCCAAGTATTGCAAAACTCTCTCATCTGCCTTATTCTTTCATCATTTTCGCCCTAATTTCTTCAAGCATTGTAATTATAGTCTTATGCCTTGCTGCTAATATCCATGAATTGAAACATTCAATCATGTTATTGTCTACAACATCACATTTTGAGGTAAAATTGAAGTAAAGCTTGCTCTATCTTTCAGGATTATAATACAACAAGTGATCAACTATATTATCGCCCAACCTTTTCATATAACTAATGTTATCCTTTAACTCAGCCTCAAAAGTAGACCTTGGACACCTCCAGAAATATTTCTTTCTCCCAAGACCTCTCCATCTCTTTGACCAGTTAGCAAGGATATGTCTAGCACACATTCTATGCTCAACATTTGGCAAATGATCAGTTATGACAATTTCAAGACCCTATAAGAAAATTCAAGACATGAAACTAAGAAACTAAGACATTCATAAATAAATTCATGACATGAAATAAATAAAAAAAATCAATCAATATTCTAACCTTTTGCATATCTGATATGATTGTGAGGTCTGTACCATCTCCCAACTGAAGATCTTCCTTTAGAAGTTTGACAAACCAAGCCCAAGTAAACTTATTTTCAACTTCAACTACTGCCCAAGCCAGTGGCAGCATTTGACTGTTCCAATATTTACAAACAACAACCAATAATTGACTTTTAGATACTCCCTTTAGAAAACAACCATCCAAACCAATGCACCTCCTACAACCAGCCAAGAAAGGCTTCTTCATTGCATCAAAACATATGTAGATGCCTTGAAACATTTTTCTACCATTTTCAAATGTTTCCTCATGAAGCTTGACTACACATGTACTGCCTGGATTAGTTCTTAGCAACTCATCTTTGTAGTCCAAAATCCTCCCAAACTCAAGAACATAGTCACCCATTAACTCCTGTAATACTTTGTTTCTTGCTCTCCTACACAATGTTCTTCCAACATATAAATTCAATTCTTTTTTAATAAGCATTTGAAACTCAAAGATTCTAATGTCAGGTTGTTCCTTTATCCTTTCACTGTAGTGACTAGATAAGAACTTGCTATTACAAAGTTTGTTTCTATTAGTAGGATCACATTTGTGAATTGGATTGTATGTCTTTACAATAAAATTATTTGTCCTAGAATCAAAGCTAACAAATAAAACCCAAGGACAACCAACTGTACACCTAATCCTTACCCTTGTTGGTTCATTAATATACATTTCAATTGCAACATGTTCAGCAACAACATATTTGGTAACAACAGATCTAAACTCACTAACACTTTCAAATACAAGACCCAATTCCCACACTATTTTCTTAGAAGATGCATCAAATACAACTCTATTCACCTTCTTTCTCCTTCTTGGCTTAACTCTCTCTCTTTGTTGAACGTCTTCTTCATCATCATTGAAAGCATTTGGATCTGTTTCAAAACTGGCAGCTTCATCTGAGGGATAATAAGGCTCATCACCAGCTAGCTTGCCTTCTAAGTTGTTTCTATTATCACCAGTAGATTCATCATACCCAACATTTGGCCCCTATTTTTTTTTTCCTGTTCCTAACTTGACATGATCAAGCAATAAAGCTCTTTCTCCGCTTTGCCTTCTCTTTCTTTTACTCATTTCCTCCCTAAAACTTCTTAGCTCATAATTTACATCACTCCCATTAAATCCCCCCCCCCCCATTCAATGATTCTCTATCTTAATCTTGTTCATTAGAATGATGGACAGGGTCAAGAATTGGATCAGAAGAAGGATGAACAGGGTCAAGAGTTGGATCAGTAGAAGGATGGATATAGGTTGGAGTTTGATGAGTAGGAAGAGGAGTATTTGGAGCCGTGAAATAGTGTACATGAGAAGATGTATTTGAATTGGCTGGGGCAAGGGTAGGGTTTGAGGCTTTTTCTTGGGCCTCATGCGTTGGTTCTAATTCAACATCAAAAGATGCATCAGGCCCACTGTTTTGAGATGCTCCCTCACCTACTTCACTTTCCCCATATTCCAATGAAGGTGGGACCAAACTGGATCAGCAACAAAGTGACACACAAAACAGTCCAAAATATCTCCATGACTCAAACACTCAGCAATTAAAGTAATATCATAGTCATATTTGATTTCTAACATAGCAGTACTTCTAGGAAGTTTCACATACAACACACATTGTCCAGGTTCATACCCCAACTCTTTTAGACAATCCCTCAATTCAAAATAAAATAACCTATCTATATCAACATCTAAAAACTCATAAACTCCTCCACCATGATATGGTTTCCCCTTGTATCCCTTTTTTCCAATCTTCATAACACCACCGTGGCAAAATCTCAAAGTAATCAATTCAAAAGACATTTTAACCTAAAAATAATGTTAACAGTTGACCCTCAACAACAACGACAAAACATATACAACAACAAAATTCATACAACAACAAAGGGGAATCATGTGAATGAAAGACGACATACAGTAAACTTGAAAAAAAAATTAAAGACGAAATAACCCTGAGCTAAAAAGTATGAACTATGAAGTAACCCTAGAGATGTGTCGCGCCCCATTTTTCTCAAAAATGGGTTTTCGGTGCACGACCTAACAACTCTTTTGGGTTTTGGAAAGATGAAGAGTCGCCACCTAACGAATTAAGGTGCGTTAGGGCACCTATCTAACCTAACAAGGTCTAGCTAAGGTCAACGAACCAGAGATCGGGTAAGGGTTCAAGTTACCTCGAGGGGAAGGTGTTAGGCATCCCTCGAGGTCCACAAATGTGGGTCCCAGCCGTATCTCATGCAATATGTGTGGGCTACAAGTAGCAATTAAGGTCACTTCATTATTTATTTAATTTAAACATGCTGGCTAGATTATAACGATAAATAAACAATTAGAATTATTTTAATTAATTATTATTTAATTAAACATGCTTACTAGGTGATGATACAACAGAAAAAGTTAAGCGATTAAGATCACTTTAATTAATTAATTAATTAAGCATACAAATCTAGATAATAACAGATAACAAATAAATATTAACAATTACACAAGAGATGAGCGAGGAGATAGAAATTACACGATTAAATAAGCAAACCAAATTTTTTTTTTTTTTACAACTACCCCAAATAATATAATAAAAAAAATATAAAGGGGTAAAGGGGAAGGGAGACTCTGAAGGACTTTACGGATCAGCACTCGACTTTTCTTTATTTTTAGGCTACCGGTAGGGACAGACAAAACCAAAGTTTGTCATTTTAAACCTGAGTCGGTGTCATCATATCCGTAGGGCCTAAACTACCCCTACCCCACCACCGCATGCTTTTCGTCCTAAAAGGTGCCTACCGTCCCGCTTAACGTCCAAGAGACATTGAACTACTATTTGGACTGGTTTTAGACAAAATAAAATATATAGGCCCACCTAGACACCAAGTCAAACATGTTGGACGAGCATTTAGCACATAGAGTTTTCATATTGGCCTCTTAAGTTTTATTAGTAGCATACTAACAAACACGTAATTAGTGTAAGGTTCATGCTAAGTGTACATATAAACAGGAAGCATAACAATATGCATTGAATTTAAAGAGCAGAAAATTATTATAAATGCAGAAAGCAATTAATCACGGTTATTAACTGATTTTATCAAGGCAGAATGTAGTTTCAGAACACAAATTTTTTCTTAATGACTGGTCAGATTAAGTCATACTAGTTTAAATAAGCTCAAACAAGGGCAGAAATTATTAAAAAAAAAAGCAGTGGCAGATTACAATTTTTAACTGACATCAAGGGTGGCAGAAAATACACATAGCAGATTATTCCGGTTATTTAGCATGCTGGAAATTATTTAATCTGATTAATTAACATGGATTTTATTTATTTGAGTCCTATAGGCATGATTTCTAAGTTGATAATAATGATAAAATTTTTGACATACTAAAGCTATTAGGATCTGATTAACGGATTAACTTGCTTAAACTATTAAAGTAATTACCTAGCCACATCATTATCAAACCAGAGTTATTTAATATTATTACGACAAAACAGTGGCAGATATACAAAAATTATAACGAAACACGATATCTCCTATTGATGCTAAAACATTAAAACTTATATGCACATTTGTTAACCACAATAATATCAAAGTTACTTAAATTCTAAACATGCTTTCTATTTTTTTTAATACAAATATATCATTTGAACAATACCCATTTTTGTTCAAATTTCATACAATAGTAAGGGTGATTGGGAGAGACAATTATTACTTTACTACATTATTATATGCTACTAGGTGATTACATGGATTCAAGATTTATATAACATATAATTAATGAACATCAAGAATGAGTAGCCTCTCATGCTTATAACTTAAACGACAATTAAATATTGACAAGATCATTTAGGTTTAGAGCAAAGAGTGATCATCATATAAATCACACTCCTATAGGCATGCTTTCTAATAACAATTAAGTTACGATAGTAGCACGTAAATCCCCTTCCCCTTAGACAATTCCCAAAGTATATATTATAGAGAGTTAGAGTTTTTTACAAATTATTACAAACCAAAACATAATTATAAATTCACAAAGCTCCGCTAAACATTCCCACCCATGTCAACTCTTCGAAAACATTCCTACTTTCTTGAAGGCCCTGCTAGATGATCAAAATAAAAATACCACACAATATCTATACAATAAAGATATAACACATAGGCAGAGTCATACACATAAAACTCAAACAATTATGGAAAACAGTACATATAATATCACATATCCAAGAGGAGAAGAAGACTGACCCGTATGCTTCCTTTTATTCATTTTCGAACATACAACAAACATACAATATTCATGATAGATGATGCAAGACGAGATTTTAAACTAATGAAGGGGAGCTAACCGATTATGCAGAAATAGTTATCAGCAATGCAGATGAACTTAATTCAAATAGACCCGTACGCAGCAAACAAAGTGGATAAGTACTCCTTAGGATTCACCAGATTTCACGATATGTAGAAAGCAGAGAGTATATTTTACTATTGTTAAAGTGTATCCGCTTGAGTTTTGAAATGAGGGGTCTGATTATTTATAGGAGGAGGGACATGATTCACAAGGAAAGGGTATATTTTTAGGAGCCAATCAAATATCATTTTTCCTTATTTTAGGGAGCAAAAATCAGTAAAATTCTTTTACCTTAATCAAATATCTCTCTTTTCCAAAAAAAAACAAACAAGTAAGAATATATTTAAAGTCAATCAAGGTAAAAGAATCAATTAGAGATGACAATACTATATTCAAATCACAAGGCATCTGCAATTCCTTTGGCCATTCTTGCAAATCAAAAAAAACTTACCATAACAAGTAATTTCAATATTACAAGTCAATCACAAATTTTGCCAAATTCAAAATTACGACAGTCATGAAATCAGCACAAAATGCTTATCCAATCAATTTAAGTAAATAAAGAATCAATTCCTCTATTAAATCATGCTGATTTAATATCACCAAATATGTAATCACAATAAAATGTTCAATCAACTCACTAACATTTTTATTTATTTATTTATTAGAAAGCCTATTTCATAGCTTAAATAGCCAAGGAAAAGCATGAATTGATTTAGCCCACAATTTTATCAATTTGATCAAGAAATCATGAGAAATACAAGAGCATGTTTTCATAGGACACTCGGACTGGATCATATCATCAGTAGCACGAGTCAACTAAATGAGCAGGAACAACAAATGACTATATTCAACTAAGTATCACAATATAATTCACAAAATCTGAAAATACCCACCAGCAGTTCAAATTTTTTAGGACTAAAATGATTTCTACTAAACATGCATAGAACTTCCATATCATAAAATCAAAGTCACATTGCAAATAATAAGAAGAAATAAGAAGAAGAATAAAATTGCTAGGTGCTATAGTAATCTGAAAGAAATGTACCTGGACGGATCTGTTAAAGATCCGTCTTGAAATTTTCAAAAACTCCGCCGGAGCTCGAGTGTTTGCTGTTTGCTTCTAGTTGTTTTCGCCGGCTGCTGCGAGGATCTTGTTGTTCTTGCCGGAGATGGGGGCTGCTGGTCGTTGTTTTCTCGTCGGCTGCCCGCCTGAAAAAGAAGAGAAGAGAGGGGAGAATAGAGGAGAGGGGATGACGTCGGGGTTGCCGGTTGCTGGCTCACGGCTGCTGGCCAGATTCGCCTGGTTCTGTCGGTTGTTGTTTGCGCCGGCCGGAGCGTCTAGCTTGTCGCTGCTTCTGGCCAGATTTGCTGCTGGCCAGAGTTGTTGTTGGTGTCTTCCCTGCTGGCCGGACCATTGTTGCTGCTGGTTTCTCGAAGAAGGAGAAGAGAGGAAAGGCAGAGGGGGAGAGAAGAAGAGGGGCGGAGAGAGAGAGAGACGCCGGAGATGGCATTCACCGGAGCTGGCTGGCCGGCTCGCGCCCCGATCCGTGGTGCTTGGCGGCGTTGAAGGAGAAGAGAGAGGAGTGGTGGGTCTAGGAGAGAGGAAGAGAGATGAAGAGAAAGAATTAGGGTTTGGGATCTTTTGGATAAAAGGTATGCTTAGGATGACTTGATCTCAGCCGTTGAGATCAAGTGAGATGGAGGGCCACAATTAAATCGGACTTGGATGGACGGATGAGATTAAAAGCAATTTCTAAAATCAAATTGAAATGTGGAGTTGGAATGGCTAGAATTGAAATAAAAGATGGCTAAAATTGGAATTGAAGTGGCTAGAATTGCAATGACTTGGGTAAGGAAAAGGCTAGAATTGAAAGGAATTAGATCAGAATGGGCTAAAAAAATTAAATAATTTAGAGGGGATTTAAGAAAATGCTATCCAATTAATAAAATACTACATATATTAAATATTTTCATATAATTAAACACATCTTACTTAAAAATATTTAAGTAAGTAATTATTTCGATTATAATTATCGATAAAAAAAATTTGATAATAAATTACAATAATTTTTGAAATCGTGCATACTAAAATATATAATTTTAAGACAAAATTGATTAAAATTTTAAATTTTGAAATATGTTTTAAAATACGTATTTAATTGAATAGCAATCCAAAAATGGTTAAAGGTCGGTCAAAATTGGGTGTCAACAGCTGCCCCTTGGTTGCTTGGGAATGAAGAATGAATTATCGGGCAACCAACGTTGACTTAGTAGCCGATTTTGGTCCGACCGACGAAAGATGCCGGTGGGATCAATTGAAATAATAAAAAGTTGGAAAAGGGTACGACCGAGACTTTGGTATTAAGCCGCCTACATATCTCTGGTTATACGAGAATCATGTCGTGCGTAGTTCTAGATTTAGGAGCAGACGAAACTCCTAGAATTGAAAGAGCGGTACGGTATTTGAACGAGAACGATATTGGCTTGAATGGATAGGATTAGAGTAGCGAGAAAGGCAAGACAGCGAGATTTCCAGCTTAAGAGTGAGGTATCTGATGAAGCGGTAATATGAGTAGCCAAGGATTAACTGCAAAGCAGAGATACAAGTAGCAAGGCAATAGTAGCTGAGAGGGCAATGTCTCATCTGAAAAATGACAGTCTCTGCAAATCTGTAGCTTGTAATAGAAAGATTAGGGCATACATCAAATAAACAGTAAATATAAACATGATGCAATTTCCCATATCGACAATGATGTTTGCCTTAAGACTATGAAAATGATGTCTTAGGCTATGATGTCTAGGGCCATGATACGCAAAAATTATATCCTCAGGTCATGAAAATGTTGTCTGTGGGCCATGAAAAATGATGCCTTTAGACTATGACACCTTTGGATCATGATAAGCAGAAAGTAAATCCTTAGGCCATGATATGATGTCCGCAGGCCATGAAAATGATGCCTTTAGACCATGACGCCTTAGGAACATAAGTAATGAGTAAAGAAAGCGTATCTGTAATTCGGGCATCTGTTGATACTTGTAATTTGATTTGAATCTCTTCGGGCACATGTAATTCTCGGGCTCAATGCAGTTTTCGGGCACGATGCAATATGGCGCGCAATAATGCAATCTCGTCAATGCGATCTTCGCACGATCTGATAGCGGGCACATGCAACAATGCAATCTCGAGCTTAATGCAATAGCGGGCACATGCAATAATGCAATCTCGGGCTCGTCGATCTTCGCACGATAAATAGCGCGTCTGATAATGCAATCTCGGGCTCAATGCAGTCTTCGGGCATGATGCAATAGAGGGAACATGCAATAATGCAATCTCGGGGTCAATGCAGTCTTCGGGCTCGATGCAATAGTGGGCACATGCAATAATGCAATCTCGGGCTCAATGCAATAGCAGGCACATGCAATAATGCAATCTCGGGCTCAATGCAGTCTTCAGGCACGATGCAATAGCGGGCACATGCAATAATGCAATCTCGGGCTCAAATGCAATCTCGGGCAACTTCGTCTGCTTGGAAGGTTGAGTGCCATTTGTCGGCAAATTTGAGCTCGGAGTATTGTAGCTTGGTCATTTTTCCTATAGTAAGAAGAGGTCGTCATTGAATGACGATTGTTTAGGATTGATATGAAGTAGCTTGATCCTTCCGTTTGATTGAAAGGATGGGGTGCCATTGATTAGTGATTTGTCAGGCTCAATATAGTGTTACGCTGATCCTTCAAGTGATGTTGAAGCTGCTTCTTGTATATGTACCTGTATTTTCTGCATTCAAAGAAAAATAGTTAAAAGGGAAGGTTGATCTGTATCCCTGATTTAGCGTAGTATGCTCCTTTGACGTCTGCCAGAATGTCCTTTGAAGTGTTGTCAAAAATTTTGAGGAACCTCAAAATTTCTGCCCCAGTGTAGATCTTCTGCTATCATAATTTTCGTTGTAGACTGTCGCTTGATTATTGTGAATTTTTGAGATCCTATCAAAAATTCTTCCCCAGTCTTGATTTGTGCGAAAAATATTCGTTGAAGGAATTTTTGAGACCTACTCAAAAATTCTGCCCCAGTTACGTAGTCAAAGGAAAAAATAAATTTTTTATTATGATGAGACCGAATTCCATAGGAGTGCCTACGTATCCCCTCTTAAACGGGAATCAGGTCTGACTTAGGTCCAAATTACAAGAGCATAAGACATTAAACTGAGCGTTTTTAAGCAATACTGAAATGGTAGATTTCGATCAACTTATTGCCCATATTCTGATATGGGTACTTTCCTTGCCTGGATGTAGAAAACTTAAACTTAAATGGCGAAAGCCTTATTTGGAGACTGGTTTAAGTGAATTTCATCATGTTCACTGTTGGGACTCCTTTGGCACAAGGTCTGTCCAGTGTATGCTTTTAGCCTCAATCGATTCTTTGAACCTTGCCCGCAGAGCGACATGTTTCAATAGTATGTCCTTTCATCCCTGAATGGTAGTCACAAATCTCGTTTGGGTCATACCCTTGGATTGCGTATCTGGATTTTTGGCAGAGATAAGTGTCACACAGCCAGCCATTTTAAGCCTTTTATAGAGTTGGTCAAAGGATTCAGCTGAAGAAGCATAAACTTTAATGGGCTTTTTCGCAACATTGAATAGGTTTTTGCGAATATAAGGTTGAGTTAGTATTTTGACATTGTGGACAGGATATGCTGGTTGTTGATATGGTAGAAGAGGCTTTTGGGATAGAGGCATTTGATATGGATGAATTTGAAATGGTACGAGAGGCGCGTGATGCCAAGGAACTTGGTGCAAAGGCGTTTCATATTGAGGAGCATGCATGATGGGATTCTGCAGGCGCGGAGTGAGATATGGAGGTCTAGAGGCATAAGGAAGATGTTGAGGAGGATATTGGTGAGTGTTCCTTGGAGGCATATGAATGGAGCTGGGTTGGTTTTGAGGATGAGGAGTAGGGTGAGTTGGTGGAGGATCCTTTGGAAAAGTGGCTTGGCTTGTGACGAGTTGTTTATCCACGTCTGTCTTTAAAGTGGGATTGGAGGAGAGTAACACCTTGGCCCACTCGCGCATACCACATATCTATTCTTCTAAATCCTTTATTTTCTGTTCTAAACTTGGGGTGGACTTGCTCGGAGGATGCTTCTTTTCGATAGTCTTATCCATAACCTTCTCATTAGCCACTTTTCTCTTTCCTTTGCGATTCTCAGTTGGAAGAGAAGGAAGAGATCCCTTTGATCGTGTGTGGTAAACCATGGTCTACAGATCAACCATTGGGAAAGGGTAAAACAAAAGCAAAAGCAAAAGAAAAACCAAGTTAGAACGTTACATAAATTGATATATCAAACACATTGTTGTAAAATAAACGCCCTAAATGCAAGAAGCCTCGTTGAGCCAGAGGTAGGCCTAAGACGACATGTAAATGATGCACAATGATCAATTCAAGCCTTATTTGCCAAGTGGAGTTTAGCTTAGAGAAAATAAACAAACTTCATTTATTATAAAATTCGAACAATACATCATAATTGAAAAACATAATTGAAACACTAAGGGAAAAGGGGTAACATGAGGGGAATCATCCTAAATTTTCAAAATCTTGAAGGTATCGATTCCAAGAGCTTGACGCCAATTGACTTCTTGTATAGGGAATGACTTCATGCCCGATCTTCAATATGTTGCGTAACCGTATGTTTTCCCTTTCATCAGTAAGCCCATGGTATCCTTCCCCACTCAATTCTCCGTCTTTAACCTCTTTTAGGAGCCATACGTAATACTCACGTGTGCATAAGGCCTGCCGTGCACCCACAGGAATGGTCAACACCCGCTTCCACCTTTGAAGAATGTTGTGGACTTGTGGTTTATCTAATCCAAATTCATACTTAAACTGCTCCATGTCAGACCGGAGTGGTATTACTTGAGTTTGCCCAAATTGGCGGAGTACTCGAAGAGGAAAGTATGGTTGAACGCCCTTTAAACCAATCAGCTCAATGAAATATCGATCACCGCCTCTTATTATTGCATTAGGGGTGGTCAACCAATAGAGCTTCCATTGGATGCGGCAGCTCTCGAGCTCTATCAAAAATATCTGCCATTCTACGAATCCTACAGGGGTGGTGAAAGCTACCATTCTTCTTGGATAATTATCAATTTTGTTGTCATAACCAAGAAAGATGTCGACCGCATCTGATCGTAGGTAGAAGTGTTCAATAGCCCACAATTGTAGCAAAAGGTTGCATCCTTCGAAAAACATCCTACCGTTGATGCATGCTGACAGACTCCTCATTATTTCCGCCAGGATCATGGGCACTATAGTTTTCCTAGGTTCATCCTCTCTTTGAGCTAAATCTCGGACCACATAACCCAAGCTTGTGTCGATTCTCCCCCCTATCTTAGGAAAAACCAGGGATCCTAATAAGGCAATGGCAAAGGCATTTAGACGATATGTTTCACATTCCTCGACGGAGCACTCAAACTCATCACGAAAAGAGTGATAACTATCCTTTTGACCAAAGCGTGAATACAGAAAGTCGAAGTGGACCCACCCAAGATCTAAGGAAGGCAAGGTTGGATTTGACTTCATTCCCAGACTTTTTAGAAATTCCCTTGATAATGGCTTATATGGTATCATTATTTCACACTTGTGGTATGGCAGATCGATGAAACCACTTATCTCCTCAATCGTTGGCACCAAGTCAAAATCCACAAATTTAAAAACCATCCTCACAGGGTCTCAAAATTTCAGCAAGGCCCTAATCAGGTGAGGGTTTGGTATGACGAAGATGAGGTAGGTAAGACCACCCAATAACTGACAAATCTCTCTTTCACGGTCTCTCTTGAGATCAATCCACCAATTTCTTAGCTCGTAATTTACCTCTACGACCATTTGCGGGTTTGGGGAATTGAGGGCATCCATGACTCTGCAAACAAAACAACAGATAAATTCTAAACTCCATTTTGCAAAAGTTTGGCTTAATTTAATAATTGTGATCACATTGACACATAAATATGCAATTTGTCTAAAGGGTGTTGGGGACCTTTAGACAATAAGGTGACTACTAATTATGCGGATTGACACCAAGGGTCAAACCACCTAGGGCTTATGCATCATGTATGACCTAAGTAAAATTTTCTAAGAATTGGTTTGACACGGAAAACCACAAGAAGGCTCGTGGTTTTCCGGTAGTAAAACTATCCGTTCCGTCCACGCATGTGCCGACTCTCTATAATTAGGTGTTTGAAGAGGAATGGAGTAGTTGTGAGAGGTGCAAAGGCACGACATCACGATAAAATTTGATGAAAAGGAAGAGGGCCCCAATTGGGAGAAATATGAGCGGAATGACAGTTATCAAAGCAATAAACATTTAGCATGTAGATGAAAAGCAGTAACACATAAACAGTTTTAACACATAAACAGTTTTAAGGAAAACAATAACTAAATAAACAAATACATAAATAAACAGGATAAAACGTATAAGCATGAAAGTACTTAACTATAATAAACAAATAAACAGTGAAATGACCAAATAAAGTAAACCCACAAAAGTATGAAACACGTAATGGTTTGAACCTAAAATCCCCAGCAGAGTCGCCATTCTGTCGCGCCCCATTTTTCTCAAAAATGGATTTTCGGTGCACGACCTAACAACTCTTTTGGGTTTTGGAAAGATGAAGAGTCGTCACCTAACGAATTAAGGTGCTTTAGGGCGCCTATCTAACCTAACTAGGTCTAGCTAAGGTCAACGAACCAGAGATCGGGTAAGGGTTCAAGTTACCTCGAGGGGAAGGTGTTAGGCATCCCTCGAGGTCCACAAATGTGGGTCCCAGCCGTATCTCATGCAATATGTGGGGGTTACAAGTAGCAATTAAGGTCACTTCATTATTTATTTAATTTAAACATGCTTGCTAGATTATAACGATAAATAAACAATTAGAATTATTTTAATTAATTATTATTTAATTAAACATGCTTACTAGGTGATGATACAACAGAAAAAGTTAAGCGATTAAGATCACTTTAATTAATTAATTAATTAAGCATACAAATCTGGATAATAACAGATAACAAATAAATATTAACAATTACACAAGAGATGAGCGAGGAGATAGAAATTACACGATTAAATAAGCAAACCAAATTTTTTTTTTTTTACAACTACCCCAAATAATATAATAAAAAAAAAAATATAAAGGGGTAAAGGGGAAGGGAGACTCTGAAGGACTTTACGGATCAGCACTCGACTTTTCTTTATTTTTAGGCTACCGGTAGGGACAGACAAAACCAAAGTTTGTCGTTTTAAGCCTGAGTCGGTGTCATCATATCCGTAGGGCCTAAACTACCCCTACCCCACCACCGCATGCTTTTCGTCCTAAAAGGTGCCTACCGTCCCGCTTAACGTCCAAGAGGCATTGGACTACTATTTGGACTGGGTTTAGACAAAATAAAATATATAGGCCCACCTAGACACCAAGTCAAACATGTTGGACGAGCATTTAGCACATAGAGTTTTCATATTGGCCTCTTAAGTTTTATTATTAGCATACTAAC
Source organism: Solanum pinnatisectum (assembly GCA_035578085.1). NCBI lineage: Eukaryota > Viridiplantae > Streptophyta > Magnoliopsida > Solanales > Solanaceae > Solanum > Solanum pinnatisectum. The sequence continues at coordinate 19,370,923 of CM069077.1, forward strand.
AAACACGTAATTAGTGTAAGGTTCATGCTAAGTGTACATATAAACAGGAAGCATAACAATATGCATTGAATTTAAAGAGCAGAAAATTATTATAAGTGCAGAAAGTAATTAATCACGGTTATTAACTGATTTTATCAAGGGCAGAATGTAGTTTCAGAACACAATTTTTCTTAATGACTGGTCAGATTAAGTCATACTAGTTTAAATAAGCTCAAACAAGGGCAGAAATTATTTAAAAAAAAAAAGCAGTGGCAGATTACAATTTTTAACTGACATCAAGGGTGGCAGAAAATACGCATAGCAGATTATTCCGGTTATTTAGCATGCTGGAAATTATTTAATCTGATTAATTAACATGGATTTTATTTATTTGAGTCCTATAGGCATGATTTCTAAGTTGATAATAATGCTAAAATTTTTGACATACTAAAGCTATTAGGATCTGATTAACGGATTAACTTGCTTAAACTATTAAAGTAATTACCTAGCCACATCATTATCAAACCAGAGTTATTTAATATTATTACGACAAAACAGTGGCAGATATACAAAAGTTATAACGAAACACGGCATCTCCTATTGATGCTAAAACATTAAAACTTATATGCACGTTTGTTAACCACAATAATATCAAAGTTACTTAAATTCTAAACATGCTTTCTATTTTTTTTAATACAAATATATCATTTGAACAATACCCATTTTTGTTCAAATTTCATACAATAGTAAGGGTGATTGGGAGAGACAATTATTACTTTACTACATTATTATATGCTACTAGGTGATTACATGGATTCAAGATTTATTTAACATATAATTAATGAACATCAAGAATGAGTAGCCTCTCATGCTTATAACTTAAACGACAATTAAATATTGACAAGATCATTTAGGTTTAGAGCAAAGAATGATCATCATATAAATCACACTCCTATAGGCATGCTTTCTAATAACAATTAAGTTACGATAGTAGCACGTAAATCCCCCTCCCCTTAGACAATTCCCAAAGTATATATTATAGAGAGTTAGAGTTTTTTACAAATTATTACAAACCAAAACATAATTATAAATTCACAAAGCTCCGCTAAACATTCCCACCCATGGCAACTCTTCGAAAACATTCCTACTTTCTTGAAGGCCCTGCTAGATGATCAAAATAAAAATACCACACAATATCTATACAATAAAGATATAACACATAGGCAAAGTCATACACATAAAACTCAAACAATTATGGAAAACAGTACATATAATATCACATATCCAAGAGGAGAAGAAGACTGACCCGTATGCTTCCTTTTATTCATTTTCGAACATACAACAAACATACAATATTCATGATAGATGATGCAAGATGAGATTTTAAACTAATGAAGGGGAGCTAACCGATTATGCAGAAATAGTTATCAGCAATGCAGATGAATTTAATTCAAATAGACCTGTACGCAGCAAACAAAGTGGATAAGTACTCCTTAGGATTCACCAGATTTCACGATATGTAGAAAGCAGAGAGTATATTTTACCATTGTTAAAGTGTATCCGCTTGAGTTTTGAAATGAGGGGTCTGATTATTTATAGGAGGAGGGACATGATTCACAAGGAAAGGGTATATTTTTAGGAGCCAATCAAATATCATTTTTCCTTATTTTAGGGAGCAAAAATCAGTAAAATTCTTTTACCTTAATCAAATATCTCTTTTCCAAAAAAAAACAAGTAAGAATATATTTAAAGTCAATCAAGGTAAAAGAATCAATTAGAGATGACAATACTATATTCAAATCACAAGGCATCTGCAATTCCTTTGGCCATTCTTGCAAATCAAAAAAAACTTACCATAACAAGTAATTTCAATATTACAAGTCAATCACAAATTTTGCCAAATTCAAAATTATGACAGTCATGAAATCAGCACAAAATGCTTATCCAATCAATTTAAGTAAATAAAGAATCAATTTCTCTATTAAATCATGCTGATTTAATATCACCAAATATGTAATCACAATAAAATCTTCAATCAACTCACTAACATTTTTATTTATTTATTTTTTAGAAAGCCTATTTCATAGCCAAGGAAAAACATGAATTGATTTAGCCCACAATTTTACCAATTTGATCAAGAAATCATGAGAAATACAAGAGCATGTTTTCATAGGACACTCGGACTGGATCATATCATCAGTAGCACGAGTCAACTAAATGAGCAGGAACAACAAATGACTATATTCAACTAAGTATCACAATATAATTCACAAAATCTGAAAATACCCACCAGCAGTTCAAATTTTTTAGGACTAAAATGATTTCTACTAAACATGCATAGAACTTCCATATCATAAAATCAAAGTCACATTGCAAATAATAAGAGAAATAAGAAGAAGAATAAAATTGCTAGGTGCTATAATAATCTGAAAGAAATGTACCTGGATGGATCTGTTAAAGATCCGTCTTGAAATTTTCAAAAACTCCGCCGGAGCTCGAGTGTTTGCTATTTGCTTCTAGTTGTTTTCACCGGCTGCTGCGAGGATCTCGCTGTTCTTGCCGGAGATGGGGGCTGCTGGTCGTTGTTTTCTCGTCGGCTGCCCGCCTGAAAAAGAAGAGAAGAGAGGGGAGAATAGAGGAGAGGGGATGACGTCGGGGTTCTTGGGTTCTTTGCTCAGTGCTGGCAGTTACAGTTCTGTCCGTTGTTGTTTGTGCCGGCCGGAGCGGCTGGCTTGTCGCTGCTTCTGGTCAGATCTGCTGCTGGCCGGAGTTGTTGTTGGCGTCTTCCCTGCTGGCCGGAGCCACTGTTGCTGCTGGTTTCTCGAAGAAGGAGAAGAGAGGAGAGGCGGAGGGGGAGAGAGGAAGAGGGGCGGAGAGAGAGAGAGACGCCGGAGATGGCATTCGCCGGAGCTGGCTGGCCGGCTCATGGCCCCCCCAGTCCAGTGGCTGCTTGGCAGCAGCGTTGAAGGGAGAAGAGAGAGAGGAGTGGTGGGTCTAGGAGAGAGGAAGAGAGATGAAGAGAAAGAATTAGGGTTTGGGATCTTTTGGAGAAAAGGTATGCTTAGGATGACTTGATCTCAGCCGTTAAGATCAAGTGAGATGGAGGGCCACAATTAAATCGGACTTGGATGGACGGATGAGATTAAAAGCAATTTCTAAAATCAGATTGAAATGTGGAGTTGGAATGGCTAGAATTGAAATAAAAGATGGCTAAAATTGGAATTGAAGTGGCTAGAATTGCAATGACTTGGGTAAGGAAAAGGCTAGAATTGAAAGGAATTAGATCAGAATGGGCTAAAAAAAATTAAATAATTTAGAGGGGATTTAAGAAAATGCTATCCAATTAATAAAATACTACATATATTAAATATTTTCATATAATTAAACACATCTTACTTAAAAATATTTAAGTAAGTAATTATTTCGATTATAATTATCGATAAAAAAAAAATTGATAATAAATTACAATAATTTTTGAAATCGTGCATACTAAAATATATAATTTTAAGACAAAATTGATTAAAATTTTAAATTTTGAAATATGTTTTAAAATACGTATTTAATTGAATAGCAATCCAAAAATGGTTAAAGGTCGGTCAAAATTGGGTGTCAACAAGATGTTTGACTGACCTTTCAAATATGGAGACGACAACAAACTATGAACGATGAACGCCTCGATTGTACCCACCAAACCCTAGTTACCACCGATTTGCTTCCACCAAACGATAGACGCCTCGATCGACAACACACCAATGTTCTTCAAATATGACACTGAAAACTTGATTAGATGGTTAAAACTACAAGGATGCTTCAAAAACACTACAAAATTGAAGAGATCTTTAGCTAAAATTAGGATTTACAGATGAATTTTTTCGATTAGGTTTTGGTGTTCTTAGAGAAAGGAAACGGGTGGGTGAAATAAATGGACTAGGGTAAAATAAAATGGATTTGGGTGAAAAGAAATGGGTTTGGGTCAAATGAATCGGATTGGGGTCTTTTATTACGTGGCTTCACTAGGAGGCGAGTGACTCTCACTCTAGGCATAATGTCCTGGGTTGGGTGACGGAAGGGGGAAATAAATATAATTTTATGTACTTAAGGTGTGTAATAGGTCGCCCCATTAGTTAAAGTGTGTAAATGACTTTTGGGTACAAGTTTAAGGGGCCATTTATGCCTTTGCCATAGAAAAATGACCATCAAAGTTCTCATAGTGTTAGACAGAAAAGGGACCATCAAAAAATTGGTACAATAAGTGAGACTACTCCTTTTTAGTAGGCGTTTCGCTATGCAATACCATATTATGATATGAAGTCGTGAGATGAAATCAGCGTTTGGACATGCAATTGCACACTGGTTTCATTTCATGATTTCATATCATGGGATGAAATTTCATATTTTCCAAAAATCATGATATGGAATTCCATATCATGATTTGGGATTTTTGTATACAAAATTTGACCCACAAGTTATATTTTTTTAAAAAACAACCCCACATTTATATCTACTAACCATTTATTTCTTATGTAAATAAAATTTATTATCACATCATTATTTTTTAAAATTTATTATTCTCACCAACATAAAATTTATTATTACTTTAAATTTGGTGAATATAAATGATAAAGTAGAAATTGATTTGGAGAATATAAATAAGAACGGAGGGAGTAATATTTTTTTGATTTTTCATAATAAAAAAAAAATGTCTCTTTCGGCTACATATGATAATGTTTAAAGCAATTTAATATGAAGAAAAAAAATTGGTGATGTATGTTTGATAATCACTACTTCCAATATGTTTGATTTTTAGCACGAAATTAATGCACTAAAAATGTGTAATTGCACACAAGTGAAACAAGACATGAATCATTATGATATTGACACACAAGTGAAAATTGTCATAGTTTATGCAATGTTACATAATTATTTGCGAGAATACCAAATGAGTGATGAAATATTTATGGTCTATGAGCATGAAAATATAGTTACGGATGATATGGACCAACAAATGGCTCAAAGTAACAATGTTGGTTAGTCTTCTCGGTCATATGATCGAATGCAAGTTCAACGTGAGGAGATTGTCCGTACTATGTGGAAAAATTATATTAAAGACTAGTACAGTATAATTTATGTTCAATTTTTTTAACGGAATTAAAGTTTGATCAATTAAAGTTAGCTGAAACACTTACTTAAGTGGAGAACAAATAACTTTGTAATAATTTATTATGCGGTTTTTTAATTTTTTATTTATTTGATAAGATTGAATAAACAATTAGGGATATTTTAATAGTTTTACAACTTATGAGATTCTTATGTTTATGAGAAAATATACAACACAAAAATTTCATATCGCATGTCCAAACAAAACTTTAATTTTATCTCATGATTTATATTATGATAGAGAAAAGACATAAAGTGACACCTGAAGTTGTTTCGAATTTTCAAAAAAACATCTTAACTACGCGGGCGTCCTATTACTCCACTAAACAATCTTGAACTGATATTATTATATCATTTTTTGTCTACCTTACATAGAGAGTGAGCAACCTAAAATAACTAATATAATTTTATTTTTACAAGTATTTTATTATAAAATATATTTTCTTATTATTTTAACTTTTTTTCCTTATTATTTTTTCTCTTTCTTTCTTCTTCAAAAATTCATTGTTATCCACATTGAAGTTTCTCACTTTCAATGTCACCATTTTTACGACAACTTCACCTTCCTTTTCTTTTACTACTATTTGTTTTACTCTATCTAAACATCTTTTTACATTTTGAACAATTCGATAAACCCATTAGATTTTAAGATGATTAGGAGGTATCATATATTTTTTTTTATCCAATTTCAATCAAGTTCTTTCAATTTTCGGGGAATTCATTGATTCTTTTAAAATTATCATTTCTAATTTTGAAGTTATATGAAAAAGAGTAATTGATAATACCTGCAAAATTTTAAATTTTTTTAGAAAAATAATTAGTTTTGTTATTAATAATTCAATAAAGTCTAAAAAATAGTATGATTTTTTTTTACAAAAAAATCAGTGAAACAAATAATTTGATTGGAGAAGAAGAAGAAAAGAAAAAAAGGGGAGAGGGGTTATGAAGTGAAATTTAAGATGAAATCAAAATTAAAATAAATCAAAAATTCAGAGAGAGAAATAAAGAAAAAACTTAAAATGATTTTTTAAATATATTTTTAACTAAATTAACACGTGTCATGTAATGATTGATGTGTACACACACTTGCTTCTTAAAATTTGGGGGTGATCGAAAAATGATATAATAATATCAGTTCATAATAGTTTAGTGAGGTAATATGACAGTTGCAAAGTTAAGATGTCTTTTTGAAAATTCAAGACAACTTCAGTGATAACTTTATGTCTTTTCTCTAATATAATATCATATCATGATTTCATATCGCATGTCCAAACGGGCCCATATTTATAGTAAGTACTACTACTACTATTTTTCTTTCAAATTGAGTGGTGATCTTCAAATTCGTAAAACATTATGGGTTAAATTGTAATTTATTAATATTCAAACTGTACGTGCTAGGCGCTTCCCTTTTAGGAAACGAAGATGACGTTCCGTTGAATCAGAATTGACCCACAATCACGAGACATCCCACCGCCCGACGGAAGTCAAAGGTGAGTGGTCGTCGGCATTTGATCGCCGGACTTTGTGAAATAATAACAGTAGCTGTTTTTTTTTCCCGGCGATTCCATTCAAAATGAAGAGTAGAGGGAAATCAGTCTTCGGAGGATGGTGGAACCTAGGCTTGCCTTCCGTATTTCTCTTATGTCTCTTCTTCTTCCTCCTCGGATTATTCGCTTCTGCCCTCTTCTCTCAGCAGGTCCTTTCTATTTTCTAATCGTTACTTATACTTAATTACATGTTTTTTGGTTCAATGAACAGATACACTATTTGGTCAGTAGGTGCAATTGAACTTGTAAATTTGTACCATGTCTGCAATTGCTGTTACAAAGTAGTAGGAATAAACTAGTAGTTCTTACTAATTTTGTAAATCTGGATTTGCGCTGTTTGTATGTATGTGCTGATTGAACTTTTGGGTATGGTAATTGGTAGGATGTACCTAATGTAAGGTCGAGGGTGCTTGAATCTGTTGATCTGGAGAAGGACTTTGATGCCTTGCCTACCGGTGTGACTGGAGACGATTCCTTCACTTCCATTTCCTTTCAGGTGTGTTTCTCTTGTTTCAGTTGCGAAACTGTCAATTCTCCTTGTTTTGGATTTCAGTTCTCGTTACTGAGCAGGGCGAACTGAAGTGTCCAGATATTCTGCTGTGTAATCAGTTGTCAATTGATTGCCAAATTCGTAAAATAGCTTTCTATTTGAAGAGTTTCCATAAGGAATATATGTCTAACATGTTTTTCTAATATTGTCCCCTAACTTTTGAGCTCAAATTAGCACAAAGAGGCTTGAAGTAAGTAACATGTGTAGAGTGATGACAAATGTTCAAACTGGCATTATAGTATCTATCAAGTTTTAAACTGCATTTGCTCCATCATTCAGGGGCAGAATTTGTTAATAATCTAGTTGGACTCTTATGCTGATGTAAAGATAGGCTATGAGATAGATATCAGGCAAGAGCTCAGAGGTTGTTTCATCAAGTGAAAACCCAACTTTTCTCCATGCGTTAGTTACAAACTTATTTGCTAGTAAATTTGAATTCTGAAACATCTTGGAAATGTTTATCAGACGTGCAGAGCAATCTTGCTTTGGTAAAAATCCTCCAAAATTTTCACTTTTCATTGGATTTGATCAAGGAGTTACATGGTCCAATCTAATACAGTTTGATAAGTCACCCTTAACAAGGTCTGAGATTGTTGCCTCTGACTCAAACACATCATGTATGTACTTAGGTCACATCTCTGCAATAGCTGGCAAGATACCATGTTAACTTGTTTTATAACTTAAATCTATGTTGCTAAACTTGTAATTATATCATTGTATACTTATCAACTCTATGAGGGTCCTTTATGTCTAACTATTATTAAGTTCTTACATTGAATTTCCCTGTAAAGATATTTACATTCTTTGGGTAGGTTTTAAGCTGGTTCCCTCGTGCATTATACTTTCCCAATTTTGCATCTAGAGAACAATGCCAGAGCATAATTAAGATAGCAAAGGCAAGTTTGGAACCATCATCCTTGGCTCTTCGCAAAGGAGAAACAGAAGAGACCACCAAAGGAATTAGAACGAGGTATATACGGCTCTATAACCTTCATTTTTGTCAATCAGTTTCTATCAGGGAACTTTCTATCAATGTTGAACATGAACACTCCAAGACCTTTATTTAAGTCTTTACATTGTCTTAATTTCAGAGTGATCAGATTCTTATTAATTAGATAATTTTTTCCAAAAGCTATTTGAAAATGTCAGAAGATCTAAATGATAATCAATTCAAACATGACTTCTCCTTCCCATTTCTGCTAAATTAGGTCACTGAATATATGGTGTATGTTCATTTATCATCTTGTTTTGGAAGATGGAGCGAATTCATGATGTTCAAACCACATGTGATTTGTTCTTTTTAAAGTTTGAATGACTTGTCTCTAATTTCTTTTGATTTGCTCCTAAATATAAGAATCTGATAGAACTTTGCACTTCATGTGTTAGTATCTTTGACAAGAAACTACATACCGTGCATGAGATTTACATTATCTTGTCAATTTCTTCAGTTCTGGCACGTTTATTAGTGCATCAGAAGACAAAACTGGAATCTTGGATCTTATTGAGGAGAAAATTGCAAGAGCGACAATGATCCCCAAGACACATGGTGAGGTAAAGTTCATTAACATTTATATCTTAAATAAAATACATTAAGCTCATAAGTACTGCTTATAAAAAAAAAAAAAAAAAAAAAATGCATTAAGCTCATCTCCCCCCCCCCCCCCCGAAACCCAAAAGACCCCATCCAAACGACTACCCCACCTATCTTGCCCAGTGCACCAGCAAAACTGTCGTTACTCTGCATCCTAGTTTAGTTGGCATCATTTGTGTAGTGCTAGTATTTGAAAAAAAAAAAAGATGATCGTGATTTTGAAACTAGTTAGATATCTTAATAAAATTATAGAATAAACTTCCCATTTATATCTCGTTTGATTGGCATAGAATAAATCATGTGGACTTCAATTTTTTTAATTCTTAAAAGAGAATATACCAAGAAAAAGATTAAAATGTTTATTTCTGATAGCTTTGAGAATTTAAAAGAAATGGGTCCAATTTAGCTTTTGAAGTAATCTTATGTTATCAAGTGATATACTGAAGAATTTAAAAGAAGAAGTGGACCTCATTTTTCATTTTGATAAGGTGTATTTTAGCCTTTGTATACTAAGATCAATACTTCTCACTGAAACACTGATTCGTCATGTTAATCTGAGAAGTGATATTTGAAATTTGAAGTTTAGAATAATTGCCTATTAAGTTACAGACTAGGGTGAAGTAATAAAAGAATTCAGAATGGTAATGCAATGAAACTCAGATGACAGTTTACTGAATTTGGCAGGTGTTTATGAGGCCGCCTATTCTAAAGTAGCTAAGGTGCAAGATATTATGGTATAGAGTAGGTGATCATATATCTCATAATGGTGTGGATACACTGCTTCTAACAAGAGATTTTTTTGTCAAAGGACAAAACCATGAGTCAATGGGTCAAGTTTGCAGTTCTAAGAGACAAAAAACACTAGTTGATTAGTTCCATTTGTCCTAGCCCTGGTGGACAGAGTTACTAGGTACCTGTTGCTTGTGGGAGTTGGCAGGTATCCTGTGGAATTAGTCGAGGTGTGCGAAAGCTGGTCCGAACACCACGGTCATAAAAAAAAAAAATCTGCATTTTGATTAGCATCTGAAACTGCCTGGTATGGAGGTTTTGAGCTGGTTTTCCAGAATACTTCGGTCAATTTCTTTACTGGATTTTGCTTTGCAATGTAACCACATATATAACACATGTTTGTTCCTAATACATGTGACAATTGACAGCTTGTCAATCTGCTAACTTGATCATTGTAGGTTAATAAACATTGGTGTGTTTGTATCTCAAAATCTCAATTACAGATTTTGAATGATTCTCTGCTTCAGGGCGATGCTAAGTGTTATATTCTTCTGGTCATTATTTTTCTTCAAGCTGAATAATTTCACCTTTGCTCTTCGGTGAACTTGTACGTGTTTCAGGCGTTTAATGTTTTGCGGTATGAAATTGGGCAAAGATATCAGTCACATTATGATGCTTTCGATCCTGCTCAATATGGCCCTCAGAAGAGCCAAAGGGTATGTATGAACTAATTTGGCAGTGTTGCTATTTTTTCTAATTGACTCACTATTTCTCTTGTAGTTCAATTGAAATCTTACACAAAACAGCATCATGGATGGTGGAATACTATAGTATTTGATTATCTGTGCATGATGATATTGTGCTTATCCATGATTCCATGTTACTCATTAACATCCTCCTCTCCCCAGGATAACATATAATTAGAATAGAAAGCTTTGATGTGTTTGATTTAAGTATTGGGTTCTATGTCATAAATAAGCAGAATTCGGTTGCAACAACTCCACATTATTAATATGACATTTTACTCGCTTTACCTCAAAACTGCAGACGCTGGTCCTTCTGTGCAGTACTTTACTGAACTCTCTCTAGCATGTGTCAGATGACAAAATTGATAAATAAATATGCTGCTTTATCTCAGATTGGAATATTCTTTTAAAAGACGGGCAGTTTTTTGTCATTAAGCATGTGTATTTTGTGAGAAAATTTAGTAAAAGTAATTATTTGCATGCTTTGAGTGTAAACCATCTTTATTTGTACAATCTAAATATCACTCCTAATGAAAAGTCTTCAAAGCATGTTGACATGCTGTCTACTGTTTTTTTTCAGTTTGAAAATATTGTTTTGTCTTTTGACTAAAGAAATCCAATTGTTACTATGTTCTCCATTACTGCTCTAGTTAATTTCTCTTCAATAACCAAGATGACAATAATTTTTCTGTTGGTTTCTTATCTTGCCATTGATGTGACATCCTTTATGTCCAACTTTTTTCTGTTCTTCATGGAAAATTTCTGATCTTAACTTCAACCTTGGAACCATCAGGTGAAAATGTGTCGAGCAAGTTTACAGGGATTGTACTTCGCTTTTAACCATGACATATTCATTGGTCGAGAATTTTTTCACTGGCATTTAATATTAAGGAATGATTACTTTCACTTGTCTGGACTAAAACTTTCATTAATCTCATCTAGGTTGCATCCTTCTTATTATATTTATCCGATGTTGAAGAAGGTGGGGAAACTGTGTTCCCTTTTGAGGTGAGATCACGTTCCTCTCTACTCTCTTTTGTTCTCTCTCTCTACCAATCGCTGCCTTTCTTGTATGCCTGACTTGTACATGGTCCTTTGTGGTTTATCTACAGAGCGCACAGAACATGGATGGTAACTATGATTACAGCAAGTGTATTGGTTTGAAAGTGAAGCCACGCAGAGGGGATGGACTTCTATTCTACTCACTGCTTCCAAATGGTACAATTGATCTGGTGAGCTATTCTAATGCATTCATTGTCAACTTGTATTTTCTGATTGTTCATTGTGATGTTATTTTGGTGTAAGAATCAATAACATATAGAAAGGAGTAATCTGTCGGTTAATAATTTTGTTTCAAAGAGCTGATCCGCAATAGGTTTGCTGGAATACAAGGCAAACTTCGTGCCATCTGTAGCTGCTAAATTCTAATGCTGCTATGTTAGTTTGCTTAATGCAATGAGAATATGCTCTTCGTCTTCCTTTTACTTCTTGCAGTGCGACTAATTGTAAATCATAGTATATAAATTACCAAAGAAGTGGATGATCAACATATTGTAATGCATAATTTCATTATTCATACATGGCCTTGCGATTTTCATGTTTGTTTGAATTTTAATGCAGACCTCACTTCACGGTAGCTGTCCAGTAATAAGAGGAGAAAAATGGGTGGCCACCAAGTGGATCAGGAATATAGATCAGGACGAGTAAATGTCTGTACACTAAAGTGTTGTTCATTATATATTTGTAGTAGTTTAACCGGAGTGAAGAAAACAGTTTTGGAGTTCTTAGATTTATAGAATGTGAATTTATTGTATCCTTTCCAGTTCTTCATTTTGCATTTCTCTGTGACTTTTTTATACCATAACCTTTAGAAGTCTTCATTTCTTTTCCAAATTTGATGCCCAAAATCAAAAACCTGAATTGAGACGGACGGAGTATATGGTAGCTTACTCAAGTATTTTACGTTAAGTCGTAAAGTATAAAGTATAGATTTTTATGTGAAACTTTATAAAAATCTCAATAAATGTTAGATTTAAAATCTCTAACTATAATATAATAAATTTAATACTCGGTCAAGTTGGCAATTTTCTTACATCTCCCCCTCCCGGAGCCCAGGTATCATATACGCCCCATGTCTCAAATTAATTATGCAACACTCTTTGCTTTTTGAGGTTTAAATTATGTGAGTTTTAATTGATATTTTAGATTTTTTTTTTTTTGGCATATTGATATACGAGGAATGGTAACTTATGATATTTTTCATATAATTTTTAATAATTAAGTTTTGATTTTAAAATACTAAGTTAATCTAATTTAATTTAATTTTAAAAAATAGTTACATAACTCTTGAAAAGCGAATGAAAAGAATACTAAAAATTTCTAAAGATCAAACCCTTTAGATTAATCAAATTAATATTATAAAAATATACATAAGGGTCTGTTTGGAAAGCCACCTGGTAATTGGAATTGGTGTAATTACTAGGGTAGTAATTACCAGCCTAGTAATTACACTGACATATTTGGTTGCCGCAATGCAATTACACTGTAATTACACATGTCCTGTTTGGATGCCACATTGTAATTACACATGTTGTGTTTGGATGCATAATTGCAATCATAAAAGTATATTAAATTTTAAAAATAAAAATTAATTATTTAAAATTTATACAAGACAAATAAGAAACTATATAAATGATTAAATATTTAAGATATATATTATTTTTTGAAAATATATTAATTCATAAACATATGTTCTTAACTAATACTATGAAAAAATGATTGATTTATATTTTTTCAAAATTAATATATTTCAATTGAATAGATCATAAAAACTAAAAGTATGAAGTTTCTACGAACATCGTAAAATGCAGGTTATGCATGTTTGATAAAAAGATTAATATATAAAATGTCATAAATTATTAAAATGTTTGACAAAAAGATAATCTATCAAGTCTAATTATCAAATGACTTGCAATGTGAATTCAATATTACTAAAACAAATGAAACTGAAAAATATAACATAAGTACATTCAAAACAAAAAATTCAACATAATACTCTTATCGCAAATTTCAACATAGCATACATAAATATGATTTTTTTTTTTAAAAAAAAAACGTAAGTCTATAACTTTACTTAACAATAAATTCTATTTTAATTTAAAAATTAGAATACTAATAACTTTTATGCTAGTGAGAAAATAAGCATGACATAAAGAAATAGATAATACGAAAAAATTGCATAGAATCACATGAAGTAAGGTTGAGAACGAGAAGAAAATGAAATATAATAATATAAAATAAAATATAAAAACATTTAGAAATATTTAGAATAATAAAAATAAAAATAAAACTTAAAATAATAGAAGTAAAAAAACTAAAACAAAAAATAAAAAATAGAAATTAAAAAAAAAAAAAAAAGTAATCAACTGGTAATTACCAGCAATTCACAGCCTCTGCCTGTGAATTAGAGAGTGTAATTACCCTCTGCCAATTACACCAATTATCTGCTGACCAAATAATTACCTGTCCAACCAAACGAGACAGACAGTGTAATTACACCAAATTCAATTACCAAGATATCCTTCCAAACAGGCCCTAAATGATAAAACCAACACATGGTCAACAAAGTGGATGAGGATATCATTATTGTGTTGGGCTCTTTTCCAATTTATATAATTGTTATCGGCTCAGAGATAAGTTTGCCTTGCATTTGTTAAGCATGTGAAAAAACTTTTCTATACTCGGGAACCTTCCTTCTGTCACCTTTTTAATTTTTCTTTTTAAAAAAACAACACATTTTTATATCTATTAATTCATTTTAATTACTCATTTTATCCTTCATGGGATGGTTTAGAATTGCAGAAACATCTTTGACTAACGTTTAATCTTCCTTAAACTTCATACTCAAATAAACTTATATCATATAAATTGGTAGAATTAATAAGTACTTATAAAAAAGAGGTGGACCATCGTGGATAGATATTAGATATGGTTGACATTTTTATGTATTTGGTAGGTTGAGGGATCGTTTGCTTTATTTGTGTGACGAAGAAAATGTCTTCGTGTAGGTAGCTACATATTATTGTCAATGTAGTTAAACCTTTTCCGTGAATTGCGTCTTAAATTGAAGGCACGCCGACCAAATTGATTTCGTAGTTTTTTATTTACAAAAATAATGCTTATTTTACGAGTGGTTACCCACATGAAGTTTGAAAAGATTATTTTTTTTCTTATTCATTTTTTAAGTGGTTAAGAAATTTTATTATTTCCTCAAATTACCATGGAATACAACACTATTCCAGGCATGTTTAGGGAGAACATATGGACAATAAAAAAGACAAAAAAATTTATCGGAGGATCCTTGATGCTCCAAGTCAAATAAAATTGAAAAATTGATTCGAGTGACCCCAGTATCGAACCACCCAAAGTCAAGTTATGTGGCTTGCGAATCTGAAAAGGAAATAATTATGGCATATGCATGCCTTTTGGAGTACTTTAGTTTCCACACCACACAACGACCAAACATATTAATACAAAATATCTTGGAAGGAAGGGGGCAGTGACTAAAAAAGCTTATCAAAAATCAAAGTTTAAAGAAAGAAGGTAGAGCGAATAAGTGAACTTCAAAGTGAATTTGTTGTGTGCGATGGGAGTAGTTGAAGAGGCTCACAATGTTAAAGTTATTGGGTCAGGCAAGACGACCGTGGTACTTGGTCATGGTTTTGGCACTGATCAATCTGTTTGGAAACATCTTGTTCCTTACTTAATCGACGATTATCGTGTTGTTCTTTATGACAACATGGGCTCTGGTCCGACTAATCCAGATTATTTCGATTTTGAACGATACGCTACTCTGGAAGGTTATGCCTATGATTTACTTGCCATTTTAGAGGAACTTCGAATTGATTCATGCATATATTTGGGGCATTCTTTGTCATCCATGACTGGTGTTATTGCTTCCATATTTCGCCCTGATCTCTTCTCCAAACTCATCTTGCTTTCTGCTTCACCAAGGTGAGATCATTAACGTTATTATACTACAAATTCAAATCGATTTAAGTTATATATAATGTTAGTGTATTTTTTTATATATATAATTTCAATTGATTATAGTTTATAAGAATTTATACATTTACTACGTACGTACATCTAATTCATATTTTTACGTGTTTTCGAAAGGTTTACAATAACAATAACATATTTAATGTAGTCTTAGATGAAGTGTTTAGTACTCCTACTGGTCTATATGAAGTGAATTGTTGGGGTATGACACACTCCTTGAGAAAAAAAAAATATTAGGACATATATAGAATGCTACTTTTCACTAATTTCCTTTTGATTATTCCCAAATCATTCTTCTAAGAAATTTAAAGTAGTTAAGAACCTCAAGGGAATATAAAGAAGTACTTCAAACTCCCTCCGTTCCCTTTTAATTGTTATGTTACGCTTCAAAAGTCAATATTGACTAAGATATTTTGAACTAAAAATTTAGATATTACTCGTAAAAAATACATCATAAAATGTTACTCAAAGTTCTTACCGTTTGACTCTAAAAAAAGAAAATCACGATAACTAAAAAAGGACGGAGGAAGTAATTTATATAGTTATTTAATACTAATGACAGTACAAGGGAAAGGTAATAAAACTTTGAGTCCGAATTCAAAAGGGAAACTTTTCTTTTAAAAAACATACATAAATAGCATATCAATTTTTTTTTAAACCAAAAGGGAAAAGTCACTGTTGATGGAGCGATATCTTTCCTACAAAATTAACTTCGTTTACACCATTTTTCTCAAAAAAATTTAACGCTGCTGGAACAGCGATTTTTTTTTTAAAAAAAAACAAATTGACAAACTTTTATTTATATTAACGGTGTAAACGGAGTTAATTTTGTAGGAAAGATATCCTCCATCGACAGCGATTTTGCCCTTTTGAATTAAAAAAATTAATATGCTATTTTTGAAGGAAAAAAGTTGTTCCGGACTCAGAACTATGCTATTTATGTTCCTTGATTTGTTGAAAATAGACCCGTAAAAGGAATATTTTCTTTTTAATATAAGGACCAAGTAAAATAAATGGGAGTATACAATGTATGCATAGTGTGGATGGAACCATGGATAACAACATCGATTACAAAACTAACTGTGGAATTACAGCTACACATTTTTCCTTTATATATATATATATATATATATATATATATAGGTTCATAAATTCAGATGAATACTATGGAGGATCCGAAAAGGAAGATATCGATCAATTATGTCAAGCGATGGAGTCGAACTACAAGTCATGGATCAACGGTTTCGCGCCGCTAGTAATTGGCGGCGACATGGATTCAGTGGCAGTACAAGAATTCAGCAGAACCTTATTCAACATGAGACCAGACATCTCATTAAGTGTCTTTCGTACTATTTTTACGTTCGATTTAAGGCATTTTCTCTCTCGTGTCACGGTTCCTTGTCACATTATTCAGAGTTCCAAGGATTTGGCCGTGCCAGTGGCAGTTTCGGAATATATTCACCGAAATCTGGGCGGGAAGTCAATTGTCGAAGTCATCTCAACCGAAGGTCATCTTCCGCAGCTGAGCGCACCGGAGGTCACTGTTCCGGTGCTGGTTCGCCATATTTCTCATCATATTACTATTGATCATCAACTTTCCCAGTAGTTTAGTGTTCATTGTTGTTTGAATCTTGATCGAATTCGAGGTTTTCAAGCTCTATGATGTTCGGAAACTCTGCAAGGATCTTACCTATTCAACATATATATTGTTGTGTGGAGCTAGTACATTATAAGACTATATTAAATAATTTTAACAAGTTTTGTTTGGTCGATAGTTTGAAGTAATTAGTCCCAAAATTAAATTGCGCATAAGATAATATATAATATAATGTTTGATTTATCTCATAAAAAGTCCAATTGTCGTATAACGTATATATGCCAAATTTAATTGTATAATACCTATACTAACTATGCAACAATCTACCTATTATTTTGTGTAATCAAATGCGAGTATATTAATGCATGAATTAGATTAATATTGTGTGATGTTTGCTTGACCCGTATGCTTAAAAAAAGATAAAGAACATAAATCTCACTAGTTTAGGAGCTAATTACATGTCTTTTCGTGAGTTTCCGATATTATCATCCCTATCATTTGACCAGATACATGTATCTGATGCGTCTGTATACATGCTAAAAAGATACATCTAATTTAGTGTGACTGAAACATATCAGTATAGTTGTAAAGTGTTCGTGAAGAGATATTTTCTGTAAGATTTCCAACACAAATCACATGTTCATCCTTGAATTTCTTCTCCAATTCTTCCTGAATAAATTCTCCAAAAAAAAAATTCAAAAACTTCAAAGTACTTCCCATTTTTTTTTCTAGCATAAAAAATCTTATCTCATAGGTATATTTAATCTTAATTAAGATAAATATACACTTTATCATACATAAACTCTTAATTATATACAAGTGTTTATTTTGTCATATATATATGTGTGTGTGATCATCGTGTCTGCTCCTCCCCCTTATCGATGCTCATCTCCTCACCACCCTAAAACTTCCATTTCCGATAAAAATGATTAATTAATAGAGATAAAACACACCACCATGAATCTACAAAAAAATAGACTTGAAAAAATTCCTTGAATCCACGTGTTTAGCTTCGAGAGATAAACCACTTTTTAAAATCAATGAATTTTGATGGAAGAAGATCTTGAGAGATGGAGGAGAGAGAATTGGGTGATAAACATGGTAGAAGAGAATTAAGAGAGAGTGTGGACTGATTTTTAGTGAAGGAGTAAATTAGGGAGATAATTAAGTGGATAATGCTTTATTTTAGGCCAATGTTAAGTAATGGTATATCTCTTGATTTATTCATATCAAAAGTTATTTAGTTTCACATAAACTTTACAGAGATCATTTTCTTAAATGATTGTACCCAAAATATTTGTATAGTAACAACATATAATATTGTATTGTAAAAATTTATTTAATATAAATTTAAATTTAAAAATTATTTTAAATATGTTCTTCTAAAAAGAAATGAGTTAATTCCATGTTACCTACTACTCACATAGTGATGAGTTGAGCTTGAGGTTTTTTGTCGTACCAAAATAATGGACAAGAACAATTTGACTCCTCAAATTTCAAAATTTATGTAGGATAACTCGAACGGACTGGGTCAGACCATATTAACAGTGCTATAGTCATATCTTCATATTAATAAATAAAATTTTAAATATCATCCAACAAATAATATTACATAGAAATGATTTATATCTTTTAAAGATAATTTAATCTTTACTAGTATAAATATAGACAATAATATTACTATTGAAAGTGAAATACTTTAATTCCATAAGAAAAATACACTATAGACAAAATGTATGAAAATGAAATATAAGTTTTTATTAAAGAAATGATTGTAGGCATCTAACATAATAGTATTCATAGTAATTGGTATTCCAATAAAGGCTAAAGGCTAACCTTCTTTATATTTTTGTTATTTTCCGTTTCATTTTGTTTGATTTTTTAACTTGTGGATTAGGTTTGAAAGAACTTTGTGGGACACTGTTGAATTTTTCGTTTTAGGTGTAAGAATAATGACATGGGGTGAGGTGTAGTATAGTGAATTACTGAATACACATGAAGTTTGAATACAAATTGACGTTTGTACCCATATTTAGCTTCACATGATGTCTTTCACGAAGTGTGGTGTATAGGTTGAAAAATTTGCTAAGACATAAGTTTACCAGGTCTTCCAAAGTCCTCACGGCCCATACACCCTATGTGAACCAATAACAGGCGTAATTTCATTTCGTCTGTTTTGCTTCGTCCTCCACATGTACAATGGGCAAATTAAACGCAAAATAGCACCACCCCATGATATTGCACTATCTCGACTCCATGACTCGCATCAAGTCAGTCGAAACTCTGGTGTACTGCTAAGGTCTCTGCACATTCGTCTCGGAGGACCAGATCTAAAGCTACAAACAAAAGTTGCGACAACTCTCCCATTTTGAAGAGGAGGCCAGAGGGATCGGATGGTGAAGAAAAATCATGAGGAGTAGGGGTTGGGCAATGAGAATAATTCTGGGGATGATAAAAAATAATGTCGGGGACAGGGAATAGGAGTCTGAGAAGGGTAGTGATAATGAGGAGAAAAGTGAAAAACAGAATCCAACAGTTCGCAATCAAAAAAGAAAGTGATCTGATTGTCCATCGCCGCTTAATTGAGGTGTTGTTGGGGTCGCAAGACATCTTTGATCATGGTGTTTCTAATAAAATGAGGGGTTTAGAAAGAAAAAAATAATCGTACTGGAGATACATGCATGTTGTATCAGATAATCTAACGGCAATGGAAAAGCTTAAAGAGTTGTTTGACATGTACCATTTTGAGTGGATGACCAAATCTTTGGGGCATTATGTGGTGCAACTCGCACATGAATTTTATGCCTCATATGCTACCACGTTGCTCAATTTAGTGGAGGATGATATGTTACATTAAAAAAAGAAGAAAGATGCAGCAATGCGATTGCCACCATTAAGAGCACATATAGATTTTTGGGGGGAGTGTCGACATTTCAAAACTTACCGTTCTTCGATATTTGCATGGACCAACATATAGGTCCCCCAAAGTAGAATGTAATGTATGAGTACAGGCATCACTTGGGGACAAGTGACATTCGTATGGAAGATGCAGAAATTCGTACAAGCATCTTGCGATGGATTGCACTGGGTGTGCATTCAGTTTAATTCAATTTGGGTTTTTTGATTTTAGATTTTGAAAATTGTAATCCAATTCGAACAAAAATAAATTTGATTTGATTTGATTATTCTCTATTCGATTTGGATTTTTTCGATTCGGTTATGTCATTAATTACTAACATAATCATAGTTATATTTGCAATTTGAAAAAAAAAAATATAGTAGGAGAAGTAATAATATTGTATCTCTTAAATATACTTTCTAATATAAATCATAAATATAATTTAAAATACAACACTTATACGTATACCAATTATTTATGTCCAAACATAAAATATGAATTTAATCATAATGAAAGACAATAACAAAAAAGGAACAAAAGTGGTTAACTCCAACTTAATCCTTAACCTAAATATTAATTCAAAATCAAACCAAAAAGTTAATTCAAATTAAAATTTGTTTCGATTTGATGTTATTTTTCTATTTAATCCAAATAGTACACACCCCTAGATTGCCCGAGTGATAGCTAGTGAGGGGGTTGAGGCACTATGGGTAACAAATTCAAAGCTACAAATCACTAAAGCTTTATTATTTTTTCCGGTAAAATTTTGGCTGTGGATAATGCGTGCACAATTGAGGTCGACAATAAATGATAACATCATTTACCTTTCTTAGGCATCACTCGTAGCTTGCATCATGTCATGTTATGCTCTGAAATGTGGGTCTTCTGATAATGATTGAGATGAGGGACCGAGCATTAAATGATAAAGGTTGACCTTCATTCCTATGTTTAATTTAGGTGTTGTGTGATCACGCCAACATCCCTATCAGCCTCCATAATTGATCGTCGATCCACTACCACCAAATTTACTAATAAAAGATGTGAATATCCCATTATATAAAGCAAAATTTGTACCGACCATATTTGCAGGGATTATGGCTCCCATACCACCGCCTGCAGTTATATCTTTAGAGGGTCATCCACATTCGCAAACATACCCACTGAAACCTCGATTGGTGCCAATACTGAGCTGCCTGAGGGTAGGGGCATACCACCTGCTTCTACAGTGACCACTGACACTCTTGTCACTATGCCCATTGCATTTCTAGAAAAGTTAGTTACGGATCAGCGTCAGATGCGTTGTTCGATTAAGCTATATAGAGATTCATCTTATCAAATTTTGGTGCGTCAAAATATATGTATGTCGGGATACATAGGATTATGATTAAGTGTAATTTGTTCTAGATACACTATATCCAAATGAATTCACATGTAATTGAGGTACATAAACAAATCTCGTTTGTATGTATTCAGTGTGTAGTTTTCCCTTAGATATATATAATTAAACGAGGAACTTACATAAATGCTATAGTTTAGGGGTTAATAAAGTCCAGTAGCTATAATTAAGATAATTACTATTCATAACTAAATTTTAATTGACTATCCAGCTATATCTAAATGTATTCAGCATGTTTGGTGGTTGTATTCTAGTATACATATACTATTTTTAGGCAGTTACCCCAAATATAAATACAATATTTAATGCACTGCATTAATTGTGCAGCAATTTATTTTTAAAAAGAAAAATTTATCATAATCTGTTAATATTCCGTAATCAATGAAACTATGAAATCTCACAATATTTTCTCCATAATAAACAAAGGAGTTGCACTACGAAATCTTTTCATCTTCCTTTATTTTGTTGTATCACTAACAATTACTTGTACGAAGTTGATACAAGTTTTTTTTGTTGTAGACTTTTTTTTCCACTTGAATACATTCAAATACAATGATATAAATATATATAATAGTGAACAAAAATACACTCAATACTTGATACAAATGTAAAACAAGGAACCAATAGACTTGAATACATTGATACAAAATTATAACAAGTTGCAAGATACACAATACATTAATACAAAAAGGGAAAAATGACAAATATACCCCTAAACTATTGTAAATGGTATTCAAATATCTTTCGTCATACTTTTCGTTCATTTGTGCCCCTACTATCCAAAAAGCAGTGCACATTTACCCATCACTATAACAGAAGACTTATTTGGTACATGTGGCTCAATCCTACTAAGGGACCTGGTTTGACCAATTAATTAAACCCAAATTTTAAAAACCCACCTATATCCACTTAACCCACCCCGTATAACCCATCCAAAAACCTAAGAAAATCCCCAATTCCTCACACATAAGCTCACACAAACAAACCAAATAACCAAAAAAATTCCATATTCTCCTTCATCTCGACAGACCAAGTTCATCATCGATTCGTCGTTGTTTTCGTTGATTCTTCGTTGTTTCCGTCGATTCTTCATCAATGTTCTTCTTCTCTTAGTTAATTATTGATCGATTCTGCGACAATCAGAGAGATCACGAAAAAGCACTAGGCCAACTATTTCAATTCAGCTAAACCTAAAACCCAAAATGCATAATTTTTTCTACAAGTGATAACCTTTATCATACAACACAAGATCAGTGATAAACAAGAATGAGCTTGTTGGGACAACAACAAAAAAAAAAAAGAAGCATATTAACAAAAAAAGTGAATTTTTGTTTTCCTTGAAAAATAAAGAGAATTAGGGGAAGGGATTAAGGGAAAGAGTGAGAGTTGACCATTGTGAGTGAAAAGAGGTCTGAATTGAGGTTGAAAATGGCTACGTGCAAATTGCAATGTGCAGATGATATTGGCAGAAAGAATAATGAAGAGAAAGGGATTTAAGTCACATCACAATAAGCATTAACATGAATCAAATCAGGTTGTACATCTGGAAGTAAAGATAGATTCTGCAACTACAAGCCATGGATATTTGAGAGAAGGAGATTTTTCTATAGGTTTTTAGATAGTATTTGTGTGGGTAATGGGTGTATTAGGTGGGTTAAATGGGTAATGGGCGGGCATTTGAATTTTGGGTCAATTATTTGGTTAAACTGGGTCGAGTCGTACAATTGCGCCACATGTAACAAATAAGTCTTCTGTTAAAGTGAGGGGTAAGTGTGCACTGCTTTTTGGACGACAGGGGCACTAATGAACAAAAAGTATGACAAAGGTATCTGTATACCATTTACGATAATTCGGGGTTATATTTGTTCTTTTTTGCAATACAAAATGAATAATAACAAAGAATAGATACACTTTGATACATTGATACAAATGTGTTACCAAATACAAATTAATGCATTCGATACAATAATAGTGAAATCAATACACTCAAATTCGAGAAATGAACTCATTGTAATATATCCAATCTTCAAAAGATCACCCCTTAATTTTAGCAACAATTTCATGCATCTGTAATTTGAACTTAAGCTTCAAATTAGTTTTCTCTCATGGCTGACAATGAAGTTTCGTAAATCATCTCGAGTCAATGATGACAATGCTTTATCGAAGAAAGTGATAGGAAGTGCAGCGTCGTTAAGTTTGAATTCGAAAAGAATTTGAAAGAATCGTCCATGGAAGACAAGGAGAAGAAAAATAATTTGGGGTTATACACTAAATTGGAGAGAGAGAGAGAGAAGAGGAAAGATAGATAATTGATAAATACAATGTCCAGAATTAAGCCCAGCAATCCATTCATTGGAAGATACACTTTTAATGTGAAATAGCTATGAAATGGATATTATAGCTGCGAATTATATTTTTATTAAACTAGAGTTATATATAATAAATACATGACATATATTGCTGTAATATGTAGTTTTTCCTAATTGAATATAGGAAAATTACACAATAAGACAAACATGTGATGTGTATTTACGATAAACCACTATAATTTAAATAATTACAGTTTGTAGCTATAGACCCCACTTCTCTCTCTCCCTCCCTCCCTCTCACCCCTTCTCTCTCCATCCCAAACAACTACAACCCAAAAAAAATTCCACATATGACTATTGTATTTTTGTATTATATATGAAATGTATTTGTATTTCATACCAACTATATTTGTGATAAAACTTGATACAACGAATACAATATGCATTCATCATCTCTGACAAATCTATTATGTATCAATTGTATTCAATCAAATATTGGTGAAAGATTTGTATTTTATATCAATTGTACTCATACAAGTATATGTGTATTTTGTATCAATTGCATTTGTATTCTGTATCAATTTATTCATGATACAATAAATACAATATGTATTCATCCTCTCTCCTCCATCTCTTGATCTCGTTCGCCCCTCTCCTCTTAATATGTTGGTAAATACAATAGTTTTTTATACAATTGTATTCATATTGATACAAACCAGTTGTACCAATTGAATTTGTGATACAACTTGATACAACGAATACAACATGTGTTCAACCTCTCTCACCACTCTCCTCTCTCTCTCCCAAATCTCGCTTGCCTCTCTCATCCCTTTCCTAGTCTCGCTCGACTCTCTCCTCCCCCAAACATGTAGCTATAATTCGTAATTAAACAAACTAGAGCAATAGATATCTAATGTAAAAATTGCCTGATATATATATCTTTAAGAATATATATTAGAGCTTATAAATATACTATTTTATGATTACTAAGTATAAAGGTTTAATTACAGGTTTTAAAAAATTCAAATTAAATTATATTATATTTAATTTTATTTATTCATCATGGTAATTACCGTATTTATGAGAGAAAAAAAGGGACTGCATTTCTTTTCTTTTTTGAGATAATTAATAATTAATTAATGCAAGTACTATATTTATCATATCTAGACTTATTTCAAGAAAGGAAGATAAGGATAGTTATTAAAGATATCTATCAAGTAGGTAAAATTTAGGAACCCATTGATGAGCACATTTTTTTCCCTTTCTCTTTAATTATATTATTTTTAAAAAAAGAAAATGGAGTAGGGGAAAAGAAATGGAGAGGGGATTTGATTGTCTGAACTTTCACCTTGTTGGTGAGGGTTTGGTTCTCTTCAATTATATTCAATTTTTAAAAAGAAAAACAAAATTCCATAATTCTCTCTCCAAATATTTCCTCTTCTTACATAATCTCTCTCAATAAATTTTTCAATTCATAATTTTGATCGTGATTTGTGAAATTCTAAATTATGATTTTTTGAGTATAATATTCTTAATAAATTTGATATTCAATTCGTGATTTTGATCATGATTTGTGAAATTCAAAATTGTGGTTTTTTGAGTATAATATTCCTAATAAATTTAGTATTCAATTCGTAATTTTGATCATGATTTGTGAAATTTTAAATTATGATTTTTTGAATATAATATGTGCATATAATCTGAATAAATCAGCTTATACCATATACACAAATATATTGGAATGAATTTAATTTGAAAATACCCATGGCAAAGTGTTAGTGATACCATACTTAATGCACTTCCATCCATCAAAATTACTATGGTTAAGTGGAATAAACCTAATGAGGCATTTTATGTATATAATTTTAGAAATAGTATAATATTATTTGTTGGCATCCATTCTACAAGATGACTAAATGGTGCAGACCATGGATCAATTCTCACTTGATAATTTTTTTTTCTTCTTTTTTTTTTTAGCGGTGAACCCTAAAAATCCTAGATTCGCATATGATGACCAAAAGAGGAGGGATTATTAGGGAGAAGGGAACCCTGAAGAGCAAGAAAGATGGGAACTTTTCCAAATTATAAAACACACAAAACATCACCTACTATTGCCAAACGCCTTGCTCGTATTCCTCAGCTTCTTCCTTTCCTAGCATGAAACTCTTCATGATAAAATCTCACTTGACAGATCGTAATAATATTTATGACACCTATCAACTATAAACCAAAAAAAAAAAGCAACAAACAAATAAATAGCATAGAGTGTCTGGAGTTATAGGTTATTGAGATGAATGCGTATAACTAAAGGAAATGATAAATTTTATGTGGTTAACTTAAATATCCAATAGACTTTGAGAATATGCACAATTTTTTTTGTCCAAATGTGTCTAATTAGAACACATCATAATTTGAACGTCCAAATGAAATTTGGTGAGAAAATTTAAGGTCCGGTAATTTATTAAGTCAATATTGACAGGTAAACATCCCCCACAGAAAAACCAACAGTTGTTTGCATAATTGCTTTCTCCTTGCGAACAGAATTAACGTAATATTTCTGAATTAAATAAAAAGTGATAAACAGTGTTAATAGTTTGGCATGTCCAGGAGAATTCAGCTTATTATCAACAGACTGACACTTAATTTCCCTTGTTTCATACGATGATAATGAATTTAGAGATTCATGTTGATAATGTATGATAAAATAAAAGCAAACAAGGAATTTTTGACCAAAGTAAGCCATTAGTTAAATCAATTCACCAAAATAGTACCTTTTTTTGAAATTTTACCCAACTAGAAGAAACGTATTTGACAGTAATGTTTTAAGTATTATTTTATTCAAAAAAAATCTATGGCAAAAAGACAAAAGTCTGACTGAATAAACAAACATAAAACGTTACTGTCAAATACGTTTTATTAATTCGTTACTCACAACCACATTTTAAAGCAAACACGCTACTGACAGTAACGACTCTTTAATATCACAAGAATAGTTTAAGTCTCAAAAGCCAACTTGCTTTACAAATAGAGTAATTTGTAGCAAAGAAAAAAGAGTTGAATAATAACACAAGAATAACTTACTATTTTTACCTGTAAATTGCAGAAAAAAAGGAAAAAGAATGAGCACTTGATAAAAAGGGCGAAAAGACTATATGAGCAAATACTTACTTGAAGTCATACATGTTTTCAAAGGCAAGCTAAGGCTGATGATGGAAAATATAGAACTTGGAAAGAGGTATAAGTTCTTGCTAAATACAAGAGATAATTTAACAATAAGGTGTATGGTGGCAGTATCCAATGGAGTAAAAATTGTCAATATAGTCGGTAACGTTTTAGCCTTATAAGGTGCACAATTGAATTCTAAAGAGTCGTTATTGTTGGTAACACTTTAGCCTTAAAACGTGTCTGTGAGCAACGAATTAATAAACGTATTTGATAGTAACGTTTTATGCTTGGTTACTCTGTCAGACTTTTGTCTTTTTGCCATTAATATTTTTTAATAAAATAATACCTAAAACGTTACTGCCAAATACATTTGTACTACTTTTGTAAAATTTCAAAATAACATACTATTTTGGTGAAGTGATTTAAATAATGGCTTGCTTTGGTCAAAAATTCTCAAACAAGTAATAATAATATTGAAATAAGAAATGTAGAGATAAGAGATGAAAGTTTTTCTTATTTTTTCAAGTGTTCAAGTGTCTCCCGAATCTTTAAGACCTCAATCTATAGTGTTACATGTATGCATATAAAAAGGTAAGCATAAACATGCAATTAATCCTTGAAATGTAGGAAAGATTAAGGAGTGTGGAAGATAATGAGGAGGTAATGGAGGTGTAGGTATTGTAAACAACAAATAATTTTCGAGCCAAGAAAAACAAATAATCAAGCAGAAAAATTGGAGTAACAAAATGTAGTGAGTGTTACAAACTCTATAAATCCTCTGATTCTTATTTTCGAATATAAACTTAAGAGTCTTTGAGCTTGATCTTGAATTTCACGGATTTGATCTTTGACTTGTGAATTTGATGGATTTGATCTCGACTTGTACTTGAATTCAATGGTTTGTGAGCTTGTTCTTGAATCTAGTGGTCTTGATCTTGAGTTGTGGATTTGATATCGACTTGTACTTGAATTCAAGGGCTTTTGATCTTGTTCTTGAATCTGGTCTTGATCTTGAGTTGTGGATTTGATATCGACTTGTACTTGAATTCAAGGATTTTTGAGCTTGTTCTTGAATATAGTGATCATGATCTTGAGTTGTGAATTTGATCTTGACTTGGACTTGATTTCAAGGGTCTTTGAGCATGTTCTTGAATCTAGTGGTCTTGAACTTAAGTACGAGCATGTTCTTGAATCTAGTGGTCTTGATCTTGAGTTGTATTTTGAACTTAAGTGCTTGAATACTTGAACTTGTAGCTTATTTAGAAATATGTGTGTTTGATCCACAAGAGAGCATGTTCTCGAAAAACTCTTCCTTTAATCAGAATAATGAGGACCCCTATTTATAGTTGTAGGGAGTGTAATTGTGTGATTTGATTGATCGGTTTGAACTGATTAATCATATTCCCTGGTTAAAAGCTCTAATTTGATTGGTCAAAATATGTCACATATACACGTGACACGATTGTAGTAACTCATTTAATTTGACTTGAATTTCCACATAACTTGGCATATAGCATGATTGTAGTGAGTCATTTAATTTGACTTGGCTTGCCGCATAACTTTGACACAGCATGGTATAATTCTAGTGACTCATTTAATTTGACTTAGATTGCCACATAACTTTGACACATGTCATGATTATAGTGACTCATTTAATTTGACTTTGTTTGCCACATAACTTTGACACATGATATGAATCTAGTGACTCATTTATTTGGCTTGAATTACCATATTATCTAGATTTTTTTGTTGTATTTAATATAGTCCAAATTAATTTATGGATTTAAATTCAATAAAATTTTATTACTTACAGATATTTTTACACATAATGGTGAAGAGTAATAGGAATATTACATTAGTGGACATCCACGTAATATATTTCATAACAAATAAGACAATTTTCATTCATATTTTCTATTTTATTATTCACATTTCTCTTCAAAAAGAAATCTAATGATGGTATCAGAGTCTTCATCAATTTTGATGAATATATGAATTCTTGTTAGAGCCTTCATTGATCTAAATGAATCTGTGATTTATTGGGGGGAAAAAGAAAGTAACGTCCACCATTTTAAACTCATACTTATGTTCTAACTCATTTTCACTCATACTAATTTTGACGCATGAGCCTCATGTTTAACTCTTGAATCTCGATATTAATTTTTATATTATGACATATGCTTATTTTTAACACATGATTATTTTCAATCAATATGCATTTTAACACATATATATAATTTTGTATCCATACCTATTTTAAATCATAATGCATCTATTTAAATATCCCACAAATCTTCATTGATGAAAACAACCTAATTAGTCAATGAAAATGAAGTTAGAAATCAACTTTACGAGATACAGACCTTGATCTCTTCTGTTTGGAAAAAAAGAAAGTTACGCAATTACTTTCAATAAACAGATCATAAAAATTGTCAGTCGAAAATAGTCAAAGCATATGATAGAAAAAAGCAAGAAAATTGATTCCAAGTAGAATGTTACTGCTACCATTTCTTCTAAAAATAAAATAATTTAGCTGTAAGAGGAGTCATAGTTAATTCAGTAAAAGTTTTTGAGTTCTGGTAAAAGGCTAGTTAGTTGTAGGAGGAGTTAAAAGGTTGTTCATCGATGGATCGATTTGATTTTATATATTATCGATTTTCAATACCAAAACTAATTAATGTTATAACTAATTCGGATCACATTGTCATTGCGCAAGTCCTAGTTCAGAACTAGTATTTCTCTATTAAAATTTTCTTTATTTAATAATATCTCTATCCACTTTTAATTGTTATAGTTTCTTTTTTTAGAGTCAAACTATAAAAAATATTATTAACATTTTACGATGTATTTTTTATTATATTGATATGCAAAAATTTTGAATTTATAATACTTTTCGTATAATTTTTTAATATCTAAAAAAGTATCATGTAATTTAACTTTTAAAATTAATTAAATTAATTTTCAAAAAATGCAACATGACACATAAAAGTGGAATAGTCAAAATTTAAGATCTTTAGATATGACTAATTAATGTTGTATAATAAAGTAGAAAACACCATATTACTTTCTGACGAGTAATCCATTCTCAGTTTGGTCCGAATAATACGCGGATGGACCACAAGTCAGGACCAACTTGCAAGGTGTTATTACATTGCTAGGTGCTTGCGGGTCCGTTCTGTCTTTCTTTCTTTCTCCTTCTATCCATAAGTTGAGTCTGGACAGAATGGACCCACAATCACAAAGAAATAAAAAATCATTTGTATATGGACTAGATATAGAGAGTCCGTATAAGTACGAGTTTAATATATGTTATTTTATTTATTTTAATTTATATGGTACAAATGAAAATAAGGGAGTTAGTAGAATTTTAATATGATTTTAAATTATTAATTATTGTGATTTATATTATTTTATGTAATTTTCAAGTAATCTTTTTCAATCTCAATTTGTCTAGTAAGGTTTCGAGAATCAACCAAATTATTAATATATTTTTAGTTATTAATTATTATAATACTATGGAATTTTTAAATATAACATACTAACAAATAACGTAAGATAAATAAATTAAAATACAAAGCAAATTAAAATATTTAAAAAAGACAAAATGTAAAGAGAAGTTTGAATTACATTGAAATTTCAACTTTAAACAGAATGCTAGAAGCAGCTAAACTAACTCTTTATACAAACAAAACAAAATAAAAACCATCAAACAGACAGGTAAAACGACTAAATTGATACCTCTTAATTCTTATATAACGGAGTATATCAGGGCGGCTCAATGTGATTGGGGGCCTAAAGCGAAAATTTTAATTCGGGGCCTAAAATATAAACAAACTTCATATACGTATTTATTCAAAATTTAGTTTTCTTATACTATTTAGATGAAAATTATTAGTATTTAAATATTTGTTTTTTGAGTTATTAGTTTTAGGTAAGATTTTATGAACTCAACAATGAAAAAATCCTTTCTGTGAGACAATTATTATATGAATTGTTAACATAGTTATATAAGTAATAAGTTAACAAATATTAAATAAAGATAAGAGTTAGAACCATAGAATTTGACGCAAGAAGTTGATGACTTGGTATACCCCATTTTAATATGCTTGTAGTAATGCTTGAAAGTAAAATTTAAAAAGAAATTAAAAAAAAATTGTAATTTGCTTTGTTCAACACTTTTCGCTATTAATTCTTATTTTTAACAAAATACAAAAGATGTTAAAGTGGGTAAAATAATATATTTTAAAAAGAATTATACATTTTTATCATAAATAATCAATTTTTTCTATAGAAATTTTAACACATAATTAATTTTTGATAAAAAAATTTGGGGCCCCCAAAATTTTGGGGCCTAAGGCAAAAGGCTAATTTCTCAAAGCATAGAGCCGGCCCTGGAGTATATTTGTTATAAAATAATAAAGAGATATATGGTGTGTTAAATATGGAAGAACATATAATATTTTTCAATCTGTGCAGGTTCATAAGGTTAAAAAAAATATCATCTTCATCTCTGTAGTCCTATCTTCACAATTCCATATTCCTACCCCATTGCACCCCACGTCGCATAGTAACTTATCTAGATTAAACATATAAAATTTTAGATGATATTTTTTTCCTTATTTATTGAACATAAATAAATTAATAAAAAGTTCATTTATTTTAAAAAATATATATTTTGCAAGAAAAATATATTATTTTATATCGAACCTACTAATAGAAAATAAGTTTGGGGGAGAGAGATATCTTAGTTCTCGTCAAACTTTTGTTCTTACAAAACAAATCGAGTTAACTTCCTATATATGGAATTAACAATTTTTTTATGTTTCACCCGGTATTCGAAGTCCACATTGGAGCTCAGACTAAATTCGGATCGCGCTCTGCATGACCAATTGGGGGGCGACGCTCCTAACAAAATTTTCTCCATACCCAAGAGATCGAATCTGAGACCTCTGAATAAGAATGAAGCATGCCACAACCCATATTGGTAACAAAAATTATTTGGAAAGCCGCTTGTAAGCTTCTTTAGAACTGCTAACTATCTAGCTACTTGTAGATTTTTCTCGAAGAAGCTACTTGCAAATTAAAGTTGCACGTGAATTACTCACAAGCTGATGGAATACTAAATGAATATTCACAATTTCACATTAATTTAGTCGAGTATATTTTACTATCTCATTCACTTTTAATTATCATAATATTCCTTTTTAAAGTCAAACGATAATACTAACATTTTATGATCTACTTATTCATCATATTGATATGCAAAAATTTGAAATTTATAGTATTTTTTGTATAGTTTTTGCATATCTAAATTTTTTATTTAAAATATCGAATTAATGTAATTTAATTTAATTTTGAAAATTAATCAAATTAAACGTAATTTAACATTTAAAAATGGACAGAAGGAGTACGATATTTTAAAATTCATTTTTATTGGATGATGTGAGTTAATATTAATTATTCGTTGTAGAGATTTTATGAGTCACGTATTACGTAGATATTCTTTTACCCGGGAAGTAACAGTAACACTTTGACTTCTTTTTTTATCTCGTACTCCCTCCAGATCTTCATACTAAAAATAGATAATTTAAAATAATTATTCGTCCATCTTATTTGTGGTACTTTTCGTATTTTGAGATTCAAATAAATTTATTTTTTTATCATAAATTTTTCATAGATCTTTTAGACATTCTGAATTATCAATTATTGTGATTTATATATTTTTTTACGTAGTTTACAAATATATAAATTTCATTTCAAAAATTTGAATATTCCATGCGCAAATTGTTGGTCAAACTTAAACTGTTTGACTTTCGAAAAACAAAAAATGTCACATAAATTGAGACGTAGGGAGTATTATTTTTAAAAACTACTTCCTTCGTTCTTTTTTACTTGTCATTTATTTCTAAAATAAATTTTCATTTCTACTTGTCACTTTTGACATATCAAGAAAAGACAATAATTTTTTTTTCATGTTTTACCCTTAGCATTAAATATTTATTTTTCAATGCATTATTTAACAGGGGATAGTTTGGTAAAATACTAATATCATTAATTATTTTCTTAAAGGGTGTGTCAGTTAAACTATGATAAGTAAAAGTGAACAGAGGGAGTAAAATATGTAATTAAGTACATTCTCTATAATTCTATCTTAGTAATAATTATTTTTGGAATTAGTACTTCCTTTGTTCCAATTTATATGACATGTTTTATTTTTTAAGAGTCAAACAATTTAAATATGACTGGAAATTTATGTATGAAATCTTCAACTTTTTAAAAATAAATTTATATATTTGTAAACTACGTAAAAAGTACTATAAGTCATAATAATTGACAGTTCAAAATATTTAAAAGATATATGAAAAATTTACAGTCAAAGATAAACTTGTTTGAATCTCGAATCTGAAATGTGTCACATAAATTGGGACAAAGATAGTAAAAAAATATTAGGGAAAATTGTGCAAAATAGCAAACATTTAAACCATATTAAATGTTATAACTACTGTTTAGGGAAATTCAAACTAACAACTATAGTTTCGCCCAATCTTTTTACTAGCATAATTTGCATAATTCGTCTGATTTGTATAAATACAGAATTTGTATAATTCGGTTCCTGGTTATATAAATTCAGAATTTTGTATAACCTTACCCTAGCTATTTGTATACAATTTATAATAAAATATCTCATTTGTATATTGACAAGCGAAATATACAAATGGAATTCTGAAAAATTTATCAATGTGTAAATATAGAATTTGTATATACTTACTAGTTACCTTATTTGTATATTCACAAGCGAAATATACAAATAGACAGAAATATACAATCGCAACCTCCATAGCAAATGAAACTATAGCTATGAAGCATAATTAACGAAACTATAATTAGAAAATGCAATTATCAAAACTATAGCTATAAAATCTTATTATGTCTTTGTTATTTATGAAATTATCTCTATATATTAATTGATTAATATAAAACTCAAGTAAGGAAAATATATACACATTTTAATACTGTGACTGTTTAAATTATTTTATTTATTTATAAATAAAAATTTAGAAAAACTATTATTAAGAAAAAAAACATTTTAAATAATTAGATATAAAAATATAAGTCATAATTTCTCAAGAGCGTATGACAAAAGAAAATATGAAAAGTAAAATGACGGGAAGTAGTTAGGAAGAATTAATTGGTGGATGGTATTTCAACATTATCTAATTAATTCTAGCGCTGTTCACCTTTCTTTTCACAACTGAACGTAGTTATCAATGCTTTTAAAGGCAATTTTGATAGGAAAAATAAGGACTATCTTAGATTAAGAGCCCGTTTGGATTGATTTAAAAGTCGATCAAATCTACTTTTAAGTCAGTTTTTGAAATTTGGAAGTGTTTGACAGATACTCATACTACCTCGTTCACTTTTAATTGTTATAATTTCCTCTTTAGAATCAAATCATAATAACTTTAACTAATATTTTATAATATATTTTTTTATCATATTTATATGCAAAAATTGATATTTATAGTACTTTCCGTATTATTTTTAAATATCTAAATTTTTTATCTAAAATATTAAATTAATATAATATAATTTAACTTTAAAAACTAATCAAATTGACTTTCAGAAAACGTGACATGACAATTAAAAATGAATAGAAAGAATATTTATCAAGTCACTCTACGATTACACTTTTGACAAAATTTGGGACTCTTGTTCGAAAGAGGTAGCACAATTTCTTCTCACTTAATTGATGACTATGGAAACACTAAACTCATTATAACTTTTCTTTTATTGTAAACAAAAAAAAAAATCATACAACCCATGAATATAAATGATTTAGGAATTACTAATTAATTAGCAACTTTTCCATCGCAATCTTTAATCAGTATTCTATTTATCATAATTTATATGATGTAGTTTAATTGAATTCGAAAATTTGAGAAATATGATTTTTTTTTATAATATTTCAAAATTCTTCTTACAAAAGTATATTTTGTGGATTTTTTTTGCAAATAAGTAGGACCTTATATTTGTAAAAATATTAATAGTGTCAGTATATATTTATCAAATAAAAATATATATTATTTTTAAGGATAGATTATAATAAAAAGTTTTATTGAGACAAAGGGAGTAAGTACGGGCGTTCGTGGTTCGGTTTGGATCGGTTATTGGTTAAAACTAAAACCAAATCAAATCAAACGAAAAAAATAAACGTCGGTTTGGTTCAGTTCTTCTGATTTTTTCAGTTTGAAAGTAATAAATTTTTGAGGACATACGTATCTTGATAGACACAAACACCTAGTACATGAGTAATCCATAAACTATACTAAAATTATCATTACACGAACAAAGTGATTATTCAATTAAGAGAAGGTGTAACTATTTTGTGAAATGTACGGTAGGTAAAGACTAAAGTAGTGAATTTTGATGGACTTGGACTTATGATTGTAATAAATTGGCTAAAATTTAAGTGTTGGGCTTGAGAAAATTGTAAAGTTAAAAACTTAAGTTACTTAAAATTTAACAAAATATATATTTTATTTATGAATAATATATAAATAATTATAACATTTAAATATATAATTTATCGGTTCGATTTGGTTATTTTTGCAGTGATTTTTTAGTAAAACCAAAACCAAACCAAATAGTATCGGTTTTTCAAAATTTAAAACCAAACCTAACCAAATCAAACCAAATATCAATTTTTTAAATCGGTTTGATTAGAATTGCGGTTCGGTTTGATTTTTTAACCATAACCATGAACAACCCTAGGAGTAAGTAATAAATAATACTCTCTTTGTGTCAATTTATAATGTGACACGTTTTTCTTTTTACTATGTCCAAAAAGAATAGTATTATTTTTCTATCATTGAAAATAATTTAACTTAATTTTTTTTAATTTTACCCTTAATTAAAAGATTTATAGTCATAAAATGATCAAAACTTATTTTAGACCACAAATTTCAAAAATATAAATTATCTTAAACTTTATATCAAGTTAAATACTCTAACATCACATAAATTAAATTAAGACAAAAATTATAATTCGCTCAATTAACTTACATTTTAACTAATTTATTTATTAGCTCGATCTATTTTAACTCACATAGTTCAAATCATTTATAATATAGGCTAATAAATAGCTCAAATGGACCTGAGAAAATTTATTAACATATTCTTGTAATAATTTTTTTAAAATGATGTCCTATTATTGTCATTGTCATAATAAAGAAAAAAGGAAGTGTTAGGGGTCGTTGATATAGCGAATTAGAAAAAATTATATATGCATTATTTTTTTGTTCTTCATATGTTTTTTCAACTTATGTATAACTAATACACGAATTATATTAAAATATATTTAACTAATACATAAAAATCTATAATATTAATAATGCAAACGATTAATGCATGCACTGAATTGATGAAAAACACAATTGCCCCTCCACATCCTTACCATATTTGTGGAGATATACTTGTAAGCAAATATTTTTTTTATAGAAATTATGTAATGCATGTCATCTTTAATATACCAAATCAAATATTATACAAAAAAATTATTTTATCATAGCTAATACAAACACTATTAATACATTATATTTAATATTATTCTTATATATCCTACCAAACGGCCTCTTATAAATAACTTAAAACAAACCATAAAAAAATAGAAAAACTTGATAAAATTTTACACGCTGGATTATAATATATTTCTTAAAACTTATTTCGAGTACTTTATTAACATAATTTATTTTAATTAGAATAATTTTTATATAACCCGTCTATTTAACACTCCTATTAAACCGTAGAATTACAAGAAAGGCGTCAAATGCTGAAAATCTTATCAGGAAGAAGAGATAACACTCCAAAATATGCGGTTGTGGTCATCACACATCCCTCCTTTCATTCTTTGGACAGAGACCACAAACTACAAAAAAAAATCGAAGGAGCGCTACCTCCGAATAGGTTCTACAATACGCAATTTAAATTTAGTTAAAGCTTTAATATAAACTCCAGATATCCAAATGAGAAGCCAAAAAGAAAATATTCAAAAAAATTTCCATTATGAATCAATAACGTAACATTACAATACAAGGCAACAAAAGGAAGATAAGAGAGATTGTTTTGCTTCAATTAATTTTATATATGAATAAATTGATTTAACTTTCTATTTATAGAAAAAAAAAGAAATTATTGTAAGACTTTTCAAAAAAGTATTATTAAGATTTTACACAGAATTTAACTATACTATTTTCAAATTGTTTGCTTAATTGCATCTTAAAAAGTTGTTATAAGCCTTCTCAAAAAGCTATCATAATTATTTTTTTTCAAAAAGATATCTCCATAACCTACTTGCAAGTTGTTTAAATGAACTACTTTTGCTTTAGCTATTTGTAAGGTATTTTGTTTCAAATAAGTGTCAAAAATACATTTTTTTTTTAATTTCATACATAAATTATTAAGAGTGTGAGTTTCATAACTAAACTATCATTTATTAGTTTGAGAAACATACATTTCTCTTTTATAACACTCTTATCATGGTGAGTGTAATTCACTCTCTCTTTTATTTAAAAAAATTGTCACATCACATTCCACATAGACAAAATATTTTAGCTTGACAAAAATTAAATAAGTTATTAGTATTAGTTAAAATTAAAGATTAAAAAATTATTATCCCCAAAAAATATTTTTTTTATAAAATAAAATGTAAATATATTTCTTACCCACTCCATCACTTCTCTCACCGTACACCCCCCTCTCCCCCGCCCCCCCGCCCCCCCTCAAACCCAATTTTTTTAGTATAAATTTCTTTTATAAAATTATTTAATTTTTTTACATCATCTCCCCTTCCCCTTCAAATACTAATTTAGATATTATTTTATTTAAAAAAAAATCTATTCACTCCACCTAACCCTCTGCTTCCAATACTTTTTCTCATTTTGTGTTAAATATATACATATCGAAAATATTTTTTACTTGCTGCCGCAATACTTTTTTTTTAAATAAATTTTTTATTTATGTTATATTCGGTACACAAGTAGAAAAAATTTCCTAAAAATATATATACATATCTAACACAAACGAGAAAAATTTAAAAAAAGAAAAATAAATTAGGAACGGAAGGTTAAATAGGATGGGATAGAATTTTTTTTAAATAAAATAATATCAATTTTTTGGGGGAATGAGTGGGTGGTTTGCGGGAGGGTGAAGTATGATTTTTTAAAAATTATTTTATAGATGAATTTTTAAAAAAAATAAAAGGACGGGGGGTTTTTGGGGGAAGGGGGGGGGGGGTACGGGGAGGAGATGGTGAATTGGGGGAAAGAAAAATAATTTAAATTTTATTTTTTAAAAATTACTTTTTTTGGGGGATAGTAATAATTTAATTTTTAATTAATATTAATAGATTATAATTTAATTTTTATCAAGGTGGAATATTTTATTCATGTGAAGTGTCATGTATCAAGGTTTTTTTCAAATAAAAGAGAGAATATAATACACATATTGAAATGTGTTTCTCAAACTAATAAGTGATAGTTTATGTATGAAATTCACACTCTCAATAATTTAGATATAAAAATAAAAAAATAAGATAGTTTAAATATATTTTTAACATTTATCTCTATTTTCTTATTACAAACTTCATATAAAAATACTTAATTAAACCTTCACAATACAAATATATTTACAACACATAAATAAATTTATATTTCACACAAAAAAATATTAAGTGCATTTTAACCTCATCAAATAGAGTTGCATCCACCTTTGCATATCAAGCTTGCTGCATATATATTACTCCTATAAAATAACTTTTTTTTTTTTTTCTTATTCGATATATTAAATTCGAATTCATATAAAAAGTAAATTCTTTTCTACCAAGGCAACGCCGTATGAAGGGAGATTAAGCTTTAAATAGTCCGCACCACGGCCACGTTATCCCATTTAATTCCCACCAACAGAAGTACCCAAAAACCGAAACCGACTCCCAAACAAATCCTCTGAAAATAAAAATGGGAATAGTTGAAGAAGCACACAACGTGAAGATTTTAGGTTCAGGTGAGCAGACAGTAGTGTTAGCACATGGCTTCGGGACTGACCAGTCGGTGTGGAAGCATCTGGTGCCACATTTGGTTGACGAATATAGAGTTGTTTTGTTTGATAATATGGGCGCTGGAACAACTAATCCAGATTACTTTGATTTCGACCGCTACTCTACGTTAGAAGGATATGCTTATGATGTGATTGCGATATTAGAAGAATTTCAAATCCGCAGTTGCATTTTTGTCGGCCATTCTGTTTCTGCTATGATTGGTGCTATTGCTTCCATTGCTCGTCCTGATCTTTTCACTAAAATTGTCACTGTATCTGCATCTCCAAGGTACAATTTTTACCCTTCTCTTTGTCTCAATTTATGTGATTTTTTTAGATTTAAAATGTATAAATTTTGATCTGTGTTTTAAAACATGACATGAGAGAGATTCCACTTTGTATTTTAATTTTAATTTTAGTTTTAAACTATTGAGTTCATCTAATGTAATTTCAAAGATTAATTAAAACAAAAAGGAGTATCACATAAATTTTGATGAAGGGGAGTACAATTTGCTGTTAATTTTCTTCTACAGTTCTGTTTATTTCCTTCCCTTTTGGGTGTAAAACCCTGTTATTTTTTGTGATCAATTAAGTGATAAAATATAAGGAAGGATACATAATTAACTCATAGTAGAAATAGAGAAAATTACAGTCTGTATCTTTGAATTATCAAGTTTACAAAATATTTATTCAATGTAATATAGACTAGTACTCCCTTATTTTCAAAAAGAATTACATAGTTTGACTTGAAACGAAATTTAAGAAAAGAAAGAAGACTTTTTAATCTTATAGTTCTAAATTAAAATTATGTCAAATGTATCAAAATGTCCTTTAATCTTGTGGTCTTAAACAAGCCACGTGAAAAGTTAAAGTTCAAGTGTTGCAAAAAAAAAAGAAAAGGGTCATTCTTTTTGAAAAAGACTAAAAAGAAAACTGAGTCATTCTTTTTTAAACGGGGAAGTAAATGATTTTTTTTTAATACATATACTACACATATATAATTGATTGTATATGTGGTATACTTTAATCATATTTGATAAATTAGATATTCGAATGGTGGATGTTATCCCAAATAGATATCATGTATTTATTGATTTTATATCATTATCAGGGGGAATGATATTTAATTTTTTTTTAACTATTCCATTGATTACCTAAAGAGGGGTCATCATGTCTTCGTCTTTACTAAAAAAGAAAGGGAAGGGCAAAAAAGCCATGTAAGTTTTACATGAAAAGTCCTTTATTTTTTGTCCAGAAATAAAGAAGAAACAAAAAGGAGGACCAAAAAAGGAAAAGATTATGAATGCAATTCTACTTAATTTGAATTAAGTTTTCAATCACCACCTCTTATATACTCCTTTTATCTTTTTCCTTTTAATTATTTACAGGCCTACCTCACCTAATAAAACAGTTTTTGGGGAAATGTTCTGTCTATGCAGGGCCTACATCTGCAATTTTGTTTTCCCATTGTCTTGTTTAGTCGCTGCAATTATTTTTGGTCCAATTTTGTATTTGTTGGAGTGATTATTAGGTGGGGGAACTGTTAAAAACTCGATTCGAACTGCCAAAAGTTGTGATGAAGTGGTAAAAGTCTTAGAGTGAAGAATGAAAGCATTTTAATTTCCTCTAAAATTCTTGTAAGCTTAATGTGTTGGGTTTTAAAAGGTGTGAATGAAAAATGAAGAGTTGCGTCTTTTATATAGAATTGTGACTTTTATGAAAAATTGCGACTTTTATGAAGAGTTGTGACTTTTATGAAAGGTTGTGACCTTTCTGAAGAATTGTGTTTTTTCCAAAGGGTTGTGACCTTTCCGATAAGGCACAATAAGAACCTTTTCACGCTGCCCTTTGTTGTTTATAAATAGAAGAATTTCCTCTCATTTTAAAATAATCAATTTTCTGGACTTCTTTTACTACTATTAAATCTAGTATTCTAAGTGTACTTTACTGCCGTTGAATGGTTCGATGGTTCGCTGACACCGTGGTTTTAGATGTCGATACACCGGTGAGTAAGATCGCTCTATCCTGAGAGGATATATTTCGTTAACCTCGGGTACTTGAGGGGAATAATTTCCTTAAGGAGACACTGTGCATTCAGTGGGCTTGATTTTCTTCATTAAGAAAAATATTTTGTATATTGTTTCTAATCTGTTTCTGATTCTATTTCTCTGCTGGTTTTAATTTTCTAGTTTTGAAAATACTCCTTAAACTTTATTTTTCTTATCAAGTCTTCAAAATTTTTGTTCTAAGTATCTTAGGAATACAGGATGAACAACATTGTGTGCATGTGGTGACATACTAATGTTTATGATTTTCTTTTAGACAGTTGTGTAGCTACATACAGTAAAAGATGGTCAATTGAACATATATATAAAGTACATAGGTCACAAATTATTTTTCAAAATTCTTGAACACACTTAGTGAAATTTCTGGTTTCGTCACTGCTTTTAGGTATTTGAATGACTCGGAGTACTACGGAGGATTTGAACGAGAAGAGCTTGATCAATTATTCGAAGCAGTAAAAACAAATTACAAATCATGGTGTTCAGGATTTGCACCGTTAGTTGTTGGAGGGGATATGGATTCTGTAGCAATCCAGGAATTCAGCAGGACACTTTTCAACATGAGACCAGACATTGCACTAAGCGTAATACAAATCATATTCCTAAGTGATTTAAGGCATTTGTTGCCTCATGTGTCTGTCCCATTTCACATAATTCAGAGCATGAAGGACTTGGCCGTGCCCATGGTGGTGTCCGAATATCTCAGCCAGAACCTCGGGTCCGAGTCTATCGTTGAGGTTATGTCAACGGAAGGACATCTTCCGCAGCTCAGCTCACCGGATGTTGTGATTCCGGTGCTGCTTCGCCATATTCGTCATGATATTGCTGTTTGATTATTAGTACTAGTGTACGTACCAACAAGTTAAGTACTTCACTTTGTTGGAGTAATAATAATAATAAGGGGTGTTGTTGTTCTTTTTTTGTTATGTAAATTGTACAAAATTGACTATCTTGTCAAGCTAGTTGTGATCTTATGTGTGTTAAGTTTAAACTAATATGCTTGGATGTATAAGCTGAAGGAACCATAAAGGAAAAGGTCAAATATATTGAGGCAAAATGTAGGTCCATGGGCTAGCATTTCTCCTGTTTTACGAATCCTCGATCCTTAGATTGTTTCTCCTATTTGAGCTATTATATTACTAAGGTACTAATTAATAAATATTTTTCTCCAAATTTAATTTGTTTATTTTACTTTTCTTTTAGTTTCTTTAAAAATATATTTTTTTCTTAATTTGTCAGCTCTTTAATTCTAATATCCTAAATAACATGTTTAATATCACAAGATTAAATGAAATTTTGATACATTATACATATTTTCAGTTTAAGATTACAACATTTAAAAGTGTTTCTTTTTAAGTTTTTAAACTTGGCAATCAAAAAAGAAGAAAGGGGTCATTGACATGTATATATCGATCACTCTTAATAACTATTGATAAGATTTAAATCAAAGATTAAATTTAGTGCCCTAACTTCCTCTGTCTATCTACCTTGACAAGTGAAGTATTTCATCAACATGGATAAATGGAATTATCCATTTTCAGGAGCAAAAAGACAACATTCCTCTCTAAAGCTAATTTTTTTTATAGGACTTCAATGATTATGTATAAAGTTTGGAAGGTCAAACTCAATTTATAAATTTTGCGCATTAATAATCAATAAAGTTGATGTTAATTTTTCTTAATGATTAATAGTTAAATTTAGCAGTTAAAATTTGAAAGTATTAGCATGATTAAATAAATCCCTTCAATTCTTTTGATCTCTCAGGAGCTCCTACCTTTTTACTCTTTTGGTGATTTGAAATCACAACCTTATGATTGAAAGTGAGGGATGATTACCATTCGAGAACTCCCTATTGTCTCTAAGAAATAGATGAGGGTGAATCAACAACGAATTAATAGAAGTTACTCTCACATTTGAATTAGAAAAAGAAATAAAAAATTGTAGAAGTATAGTCCAAAAATATCACCAAACATTTTATCTCATGAATCATGAGTTCTTACATAATTTATATCCCGTATGTCATTGTTATACTTGTTAAAAAAAATAAACCTATTTATCCATGTATATCCTCGTGTATAATAGTGTATATCCATGTATCTCACTACACTAATAATAGACACCACCTATGTCATCATGTATATCTCCATATAAAGAAGTGTATATCCATGTATATGACTGTTACATTTCCTCACCTTTTATCCATTATCATGGTAAATCTACTCATACCTTTTGCCTAATATAAATTAACTAGGCTAGACAAACCATTTTCATAATTTTAAGACAAATCAAAATCAACGGAAAAGTCAATCACCGGTCAAACTCCAAAATACTTAATAGAGTTTTATTAGCATTAGCCCACGAGTTAAAATTGATAATTAATCATATTTCAACTTTTGAGTTAGATTGCTAGGTCCAATCTGTAGTTTCCAATTTAAAAAGGCTAGATCTGAAATTTTCAATTTAGGCATTTGAATCGTAAAATTGCACCTAATTCAAATACAATTATTAAAGATTTTCAAGGTTAGTCTCTTAATCGTATGCTTTTTTATTTTTTTATTTTGGAAAAACTTGTAGGCTTAGGTTAAATCAGATAATATATAAATATCGTGTTAAGGTAAAGGTAGCATGAATTGATCACTTTTTGGTTGGAGGAGTGAGT
Source organism: Solanum pinnatisectum (assembly GCA_035578085.1). NCBI lineage: Eukaryota > Viridiplantae > Streptophyta > Magnoliopsida > Solanales > Solanaceae > Solanum > Solanum pinnatisectum. Next base: position 19,414,461 of record CM069077.1, read on the forward strand.
TAGCCTAGCATAAAATTTGGAATATATTTATTCTAAGTATGGTTGAGGATATTAATTAAAATTGAGACAAATTTTCATATCATAATTATGAAATTCTTTATTCCATAAAATATGGGATAGATGATATATCATGATAATAGTCTCAAGATTATAATCTTAGTTATTATCCGAGTATAACTTAATTTTGAACCCAATAGAAAAAACAATTAAATGCATAAATCTTTATAATAATTTTGATACTTTCTCTTTATTTCAATTTATTTGTCTCACTTTTTTTTTGTCTTAAAAAATGCATCTTTTTTTTTTAACAACTTCTTTATTCTAACTTTTAACATAGTACTTTTAAGATTACAAGGTTGAGCGAAAGGGTGTCGAGTGACACCCCTTCCCCTTCGCCGAAATTTTTTACCATGTATATCAATACTATGTATAATTACGTATAATAAAATGACACTTTTTGATAGTAGAAGTCTAATGGCGCATTGGTTCACAGTCTGGTTTTTATGTTTCGGTCGTGGGTTCAAACTTCAATCCTCAAGCAAAGCTTGTTTTTGCAAAATATATAATACTAAAAAGATATGGTAAAATAGTCTTGAACCCAAGACCTCCTCTAGCTTAAAACTAATGTAAATCAATGAGTCAATGACATAATTTATTTATAAATATAATAGTCAAATTTTAAACTTGCTTTCTATAAATATCGAGAACGTTTACTGAAGATTCTGCGTATGACATACCACTGGATCAAGGGTTCAAGGCTGGTAAGCCGAATACATCACTTGTTAAATTAGGTATTCTAAAATACCTTTTTAATTTATATATATATATATATATATATATATATATATATATATATATATATATATATATATATATATATATATATTCCTTTCCTTTTGTTATTGTCCGCACGCAATTACCAAACAAACTTCACAGAGTTTCCCTCTAATCTTATATATATATATATATATCCTTTCCTTTCGTTATTGTCCGCACGCAATTACCAAACAAACTTCACAGAGTTTCCTTCTAATCTTTCTAGAAGACAAGAATTGTGAATTTAGATTATAGATTCTAGGTGAAATAAAATCACATACTTTAATTTGATATAATATTAAATTGTCACATACTTTAACAGAGGTCATAAGTTCTGTTAGAGTGAATAAAAGTCTCACATTGATTAGGGAATGGATTGGAGGTCTCCTTATATGAATTTGGACAATCTTCTCCTCATGAGCTAACTCTTGGGATTGAGTTAGATTCAAGTGTCACATCTTTACATGGTATCAGAGTAAGATCCATCCTCGTTTGGACTCCCGGTCCACGCTCCAGTTGGGCCTGGGCGTGAAGGGGGTGTTAGAGTGGGTAAAAGTCTCACATTGATTGAGAATGAACTGGAGGTCTCCTTATATGGATTTGATCAATTCTCTCCTCATAAGCTAACTTTTGCGATTGAATTAGGCCAAGTGTTCATATCTTTACTGGTTCCACTCTAATCTCCACAATTTTTATTTTTTTTAAATCTCAATTCTTTAACGCGTGAAAATTAAAGAAGAATCGAACTACAAGAATATAATAATGAAATTAAAAAACATGTACTACCTAATTGATTAACTAATAAACTTGAATACAAAGAAAAATTTAACTTCAAGCATACATTAGGAATGAAAAACTCCTTAGTAGTGACTGCTTTCTAAGTAGACACTAATTTTCAAATACATCAACAAAAATATATATATATATATATATTTTTTTTTTTATGTGCAAACAAATCCTTAATTTGACCATCTCTATTACTATTAGTGTTAACTAATTGTAAGAAATGGAGGTAGGGTGGTGCGGAGCTTTACAATTCTTATCATCACTACTAGGGGTGTACATGACCGGGTTGGTTCAGGTTTTTCAAATATCAAACCAAACCATTTGTGTAAAAATTTTAAATTTATAAACCAAACCAAACTAAAAAAATTCAAATTTTTTCGGGGTTTTCAACCTCGGGTTGGTTCGGGTTTTTCAAATACCAAACCAAACCATTGTGTCGAATTTTTAAATTTATAAATCAAACCAAACTAATAAACCTCGGATTTTTTCGGTAAAGTTTGCATACAAACATATAATTAACTTGTGCTCCAAATATTTTTTTAGTCCAACCAAAATACAATTATCTAAGGTGTTTCTTAAAAAAATAACACAAAATGTGAGATGAGTACTGATGATACAAAAATATTCAATAAAAAAAATAATGAAATCCTCATATAAAATAAATATTGCAAAGTCATAATGAAAATGATCATAATTTAAAAGTACTAAATCATGCTAAAATAAGTTTAATAAGTATTAGTTACATTACTAAATATTTAAGGAAAATTAAAATTAGATTATGTATTTTAATTGTCTAAACCAATGTAAAACTAAAGAACATATATTCAATATTATTGTCATTCTTAGTGTTGAATTGATTTTATTTTTGCATTAGTATTAATTTGATTTTGATTTAAGTTTTATTATAATTATCAACATCTATGAACTATAATGTTTATTTGACCATTCCGAATTTTAAGTTTTAAACTTGAAATAATATATTAAAAGATAAAAACTATGAAATAATATAAGAAATATTTTAAAATTATATCAAAGTAAATATTTTTATGTATAAAATAAAATTTTAAAATTACATATATAATGTCGGGTTGGTTTGGTCTCGGGTTGATTTTTTTTAGTTAAAACCAAACCAACCCAAATATAGTCGTTTTTTTTTCCAATACCAAACCAAGTCAAACCAAACCACTAATCGGTTTTTTTTTTCAATTTGACTCGATTTACGGTTTGATTCGATTTTCGGTTCGGTTTTGTACACCCCTAATCACTACCTACTATTATAACCCTTTTATTTTATTTTCTTCCTAAGTCAAGTTCATGTCTTCTATGGACCACCATCATATTTCACCTGCTTCATAACTTATTGCTTTCTTTATTTTCTTGAGTGAAGCTTTACAGTATTAATCTTACTTGTAGAAATGGTATTTTTTTTTTTTTAAAAAAACTTCTTCGTTTATCATTTATATATATCTATTTCTATATATGCTTATGTTTTATTTGAATTTCTCAAGATTTTGGATAAGTCATATGCGTTACATTGTGTGCTACTACAAGATAAGGATCCTTTAAGTTTGACAATGATAGGTGAACCTTATGTTCAACTTCGATTAGTAATTATATTATGATAAGCTTTGATATATATTGTCATAAGCTCCTATCTTTATAAGAGATATAAAATATTTCGACTTGACGTAAATTATTAGTTTCGTTTTCAAACTATTGATAGTCTTAAAAACACTATATCTACCTGACTAACTAAATTTACATACACCCTCAATACACCATCGGTCTGCCACATGACATAACAAGAAATTTCAAACTCTTGTAGAATCATGAACTCTTAATAAAGATCAGAGTTGTATTTAAGTATGTATTTTCCTCATTTGCAAAATCAGAGTTATATTTAAATTTAATTAATCAAGTAAAAAGATATTTTAAAGTCCGTCAATAATTCAAAAGTAAAACTAATATTTCACGCCGACTTACGTGTTTTCTATATTCTCTCTAGAATATAAGAAGTAAGAACCAATATGATAATGATACGAGCTGGCAGTGCCTATCCTTTTGGTATGTTGTCTCTCTGATTTAATAAAGGGGTGAATAGTTACTCTGCTTATAGCCACCCCCCACCCCATTTCAGCTCTCCAATCATTTTACTCACCAAACAACCTATTTATGTCAAATCTTGAGCATTATTAGCATCAATCTCAACTTTTTTTCAGCTCAGAGTTTTATTTTGCACATATGAAAAATTGCTGACAATGTCTCTTGACATCTCCTCCATTGTATCCAGGTATATTTTGGTCCAAGATTCTTCTTTTCTTGTTCAGCACTTGAGGAATATGTAGAAATTGACTCAAATAGAGTGAGCTCTGATTCATATTCTGTTTTTCCCCCTTTCTTATTTGTCTCTCTTTACTTTACTTAGTATAACAGAAATGGAACGAAAATTATTCAAATTAATAGTTCCTCCAACTCCTGTTTTACTTCTTAGTGGCAGAAAGTTTTCACTTTGCAATCTTGCTTGCTCATTAGCACAATTTTCTTCAACTAGAAACATGGGTTTATTTGTTATGAGGGTAATAAGGTTATGATTCATATGTGGAGTGTAAATGAGACCAGAGTACAGTTTCGCCCTCGTTTCATTTGTTTGTTTGGTTTTGACTTGACACGAGGTCTTTTAAATGTTGAGGTCTTAAAATGTTCTTTAATTTTGTGATCTTAAACTTGTTATGTTACAAATTGAGGTCCAAGAAAATCCTTTGTTCCAGCCAATTGAGAAGTCTCTGATGTACTAGCTCTGCATCTTTGATGCAATCATAGATTCTCCTGAGAGGTCAGAATCCGTGAGTGAAGATATTTATGACGAAGAATTAAAGAGTTGCCAAAAAAAGCAAACAGAGACACTATTTGAATCGGACTAAAAAGGAAAGTAAGACAACAAATTGAAACGGAGGGAGTAGATACAAACTTGAAGTTATAGTTCTTTCGTTGACTAAATTCAGTTTAATTGTATTAAGTGAAAAAAGATGCTACTCCTTCCGTCCAAATTTATTTATGTGGCATACTTCCTTTTCTACAAATAATTTTAACTTTAAACTTCTTATGTCACCCTTAATAAAATAGTTACAGAAATGATTGATCAAACCGCCACATAAATTGGAACGGAGGGGAGTTCTCTAGTCGTTTTATCTCTTTTAGTGTTCTCCAAATCCTAGTGGAAAATGTATACTCTTGTGGGTTTCTTTCCTCCTGTCTGAAATGGAAAAGAAAATACGGAACAATGCTACTTGAAACCTGTTACTTTACTGATCAAGTCCCTCTTCATTTTTGTTACTAGGTACCTGAATTCTTGCAAGCTATATGAGGTCCTGCCCAATACTGCTGTGCTATCTCAGCTTTATAAGGTGGTCATCTTTTTTAATTTCTAGTTACTCTCCTCTAATATATGAAAATGAAATACTGTATCTTAATCGAGCTATTTTCATTATTCCATCTCTTTCTCTCTGAATCTGTTGTTAAGTTCTTTCTGGTTGATGTAAGATCTAGATAATAGAGGGTTCATTTTTCTGTTCATGACAGGTGTTAGTGAACTGATGGTTTGCAATATAATGCTACACTTACATCTAATGATAAATTTTACTGCAATCTTGCAACATTCGATAATCTCTATTTCGTATTATTGTGAACTGATTCTCTTGTTCTGTAAATAGTGTAAAAAGATTTTTCTTTGACGAATCAAATTTGATCACGATCATTACGAGTTTAGTCGCCTTTTTCAGGCCAGTATGCAGGAGAAAGTTCAAAAGAGGAGCACTCTAGTAGTTCCACTTGATGAGCTTGAAGATGATGACATGTTGCCTCTTGTCGATATATTGCTTAATGCCCACCTTTTCAAAGTTGATGCAGTAGACATACTTTCCACGTCAAAATCGGTTGTGAATCAAGAATCTGTCGTGTATTTAATGCATGCAGTCAATTCAACACTCCGAATTGTTGATCTTCAGGATACACTATTTAGAAAGGACATCTTGTGGTATGCCTGAATACTATTGTTTAATAGTGAAGTTTGGAGATCATCTTGCCTTTCTCATTTATCCTTCTCCAGCAACTGAAATCAGGAAATACTTAGAAAAAGAAACTATTTTTCTCCTAAATATATGACAATTAGAAAGAGGTGATATACAAGTTTGCTCTCATATTTTCCTAGTTGTGACTTTAATGTGCATAAGATGATAGATTGTATCTGCTGTTTGACAATATCAAGAAATGACGAATTGTGGAAAAGAGAGATCTGTAAGTTCATAATGCTAACTTCTTTTTTGAATTCTGGCCTCTGCAGGGATCTTTTTCAAGGTGGTTTGAATTGCCAATTGCTAAAGCTGAGGTCCACTGAGATTCAAAAGTTGAATATGATTGGAAGCTTCATGCAGTTACACACCCTTAATCTGGACTTTTGTTCTTCTCTCACTAGCTTAGAGAAGGATTGCTTTACTTGCATGCCAAAATTGATGCGCCTTTCCATGTGTGGAACTAGAATAGCTGATCTGTGGACAACCCGTGAGGCTTTGTTTCGGCTTCGTTCTTTGACAGAACTAAGGTTTCAAAATTGCATATGTTGCAAAGATACTGGGCCATGTCTTGCATCATCCAGTAAGATGACAAATCTTCCTGTTTCTGAAATAACTTAAATCAGGTTATTCACGCAAGGACTTTGACAGCAACCATAAAGTATTTTAATCAGAAATGTGACAATAAATTTGGTATGCAGATGGTGCAGACAGTCCAGCTTCTGTTGGAAAATTATTTATAAACCAGGACTCACTTGATGATTCAGCGGATAGAGTATCAAATCATTTTGAAGGAATTCTTTCATCAGATCCCTCTTTTGTTGCCATAAGCGGAAGGGCGGATTTTCAACTTGAGGTCTATAACTTTGCTTTACACTTGCAGTGGTTGACTGAAGTTCTTGTTTTTTTTATAGCTCAAACATCTGTATTCTTAAATGTATGTATCAGGTTTCTTTTGGTGATTTGCATGTTGAAGGGAGAGATGATTGTCCCGAGTATATAAACTTGAAACTGAGAGATACTTCAGTTGTTTCCAAAATGTATCTTACTTGTCATCCTTCACCAATCTGCTATGAGAAGCACTACAGGGAATACCTGATTGCATCATTGCCTCATCTACGGGTTCTAGATAACTTTCCTGTAAAAAAACTAGACAGAGAAATGGCAAATACTGTTTTCTCGCAGTACTATGAGTATCTTCCATACAAACGCCGGCAGAAAGAAAATGTTGCAAGTGTTTTGCATATGCGTGAAACAGGTAGAGGTAATGTGCACCACAATAAATACTCTCGGATAAAGGAGGCAGTTTCTTGTAGAAAAAGTCCACATTTCTATTCAAGGTCCCTCTGTGCAGCCAAACTTGGTTCATCTGCTTCTCCTTCCCTGCACACAATGTCTAATATCAGCAATAATATCAAAGAAGGAAGCGAGAGCCTTCGACCAAGACAGTTTGAGTATCACCCCACTAATCCTAGTCTAATGGCTTTTGGAACTTTGGATGGGGAGGTTGTTGTTGTTAACCATGATGCTGGAAATATTTTCAGTTATATTCCACTCTTTGGAGTGGCTAATAGCATTTTGGGCCTCTGTTGGCTTAACAAGAATCCATCTAAGGTATGTTATTTTCTTAACTACTGTGACTAACTTATATTTGCTTCATAGATCATATTAAGATGTACTCTTGAGGTCTTGCTCCTAGTTTTATGAAGACAATTTCAGATGGCAGATAAGGCTCGGATTGTTGAATTACATGCTATAAATTTGAAGGTTATCTGTCTGTGTTTTGAATTTGATGTGTTCTAAGGTACTTAGTTTTGGTTATTTTTCATCCTAAAAGTAGGATGATATTCATATTTTAGATAGTATAGTGCTACAGATCATAAGTTCTTCAAAAGATCATTTTACTGAGTTGTAGTGTGCATTCCCACTATGAGACATGTCCCAACTCATGTTAGATTCTCCCTGAAATTTTCTCGGGGAGTAAAGTGCTACAGATAATTTTCTTTGGATAGTATAGTGCTACAGATTATTTCATCACTCTTTTTCGTGGAAACTGCTGATGAATTATTCTGTCTTCATAAATCAGCTCCTTGCTGGTTCTGACAGTGGCTCTTTGAGATTGTATGACATCAATGACACATTGCAAAAGGCAAAGGGGAGCTGCAGCAGTTCCAGCCCTGTTGTTTTTGATAAATTTGAACATTTGACTTCACTTCATGTTAATTCAACGGATGATCAGTTTCTTACTAGTGGTTATTCAAAGAAAGTTGCTATATACGATATTTGTAGTGGCAAGCGCTTGCATTTGTTCAGTGATATGCATCAAGAACCCATTAATGTGGCAAAATTTGCACACCATTCTCCAAACCTGCTAGTCACTTCATCTTTCGATCGTGATGTCAAATTGTGGGATTTAAGGCAGACACCAAATCAACCCTGTTATACAACCTCGAGCTCAAGGGGAAATGTGATGGTTTGCTTCTCCCCAGACGACCTGTATCTGCTGGTATCGTCTGTAGACAACGAGGTACCTTGATCAATACAACATATTAAGCATCTCATTTGATCATACAAAATTTGCTTTCTATTGGATTAACAAGTTAGGTTAAAGGTCTGATTTGTGGCCTCTGATTAGTTTAGACATATTCGAAGCTAGAATTTTGGTACAAATTTCTAACTTGCAGATGGATTCATGATTGAGGTTTCTTCTGTCTTTATGGTACAGGTGAAACAACTTTTGTCTGTAGATGGTAGGCTGCAGACAGATTTCGGTATAGCTTCGACTGGGAGCGCTCATAATTATACACGATCATATTACATGAATGGAAGGGACTATGTCATTAGTGGAAGTAGTGATGAATCAATTGTTCGCATTTGTTGTGCTCAAACTGGGAGGCGATTGAGGGACTATTATTTGGAGGTAAAAGCCCAAGAACAATATTTTGCAGTTTCTTCTGTTCCCTTTTTCAAATATTTAATTGTATTTCTTGACTCTGTTCCTTCATATATTCTGAAGTGAATAGTGTTGAAATACATGTGGTAAACTAGTTCTTGGCTGCGGTATCAAGGCTTTTGCTTCGATTCTATTTTTCCAGGACCGCACATGGGAGAGTCCGATATTGGTGCAGTCATTGAGAAGTGATCCTTTCAGAGTAAGCTCCTTGATGACAGTAAATTTGGCAAACCTTCATCTGCTGCCTTAGCCTTGATTTACTCCATTTAATTGTCTATGCGTTGAACCGCTAAACTTTGTCCCTGTTTAATGCATTTACCCCAAGGAACCTGGAATTTTTTTTAAGCATACAAATATTTTTATTGGAATGTTGATATACAACTAATGGAATGCTTAGACTCCATGACCTGCTAAAAGAAATTTGTTAGTATTGGCATAAACAACCCTTCCCTCACGTTACTAGAAATTCGTAATGCAAATTCCAAGTACTGCTCCTTTCATTTGTATGAAAAACTGCATCATAGGTGCATTACTTAGAAAACATATGAAAAATTGATGATTATATATGCATTCTTCGTTTAAGAAATGTATCTTAATTTTGTTTTCTTACTCTTTATTTTGTGTAAAACCAGCATTTTCACATGGCTGTCCTAGCATCCTATGTTCGCCCCAGTTCAAAACGAGACATCATAAAGGTAAAGTTTTATCCACCTCTTTGTTTGGTTCATATGATCATCATACCTTTTTAATTTAAAATCGCATACTTGGATGTTTTGCCAGGTCAATTTGCTAGAAACAGGACAATATGGCGATGAAGATTCCAAGAGGGAAGACTTTTCCAGTTCTTATGTTCATGGAGGTTGAATTTTGCATCTTGAAAATTTGTGTATATATGAATAAGGAAGGATCCCACATTTTGTGTATATATGAATAAGGAAGGATCCCACATTTTGTGCTTATGAATCTCTGTGCCTATGCTATTTATTGGGAAATGATAGCTAGGTGAGAGTGCAGTGTGAGCTAGAAAAGGTAGTTAAAGTTTGTTGTAACTGAATTCCGCTGTCACTAAGTTTGTTAGAAGGTGCACATGGTATCTGATGTATGATCGTCCTCTTCCTTCATTGTAAAATCACACAGAAATAATATCTCTTCTTCTTACTATACTAATTGCTCTCTCTGCATTTTCTTCCGTGGAAGAATAGCTTCCATGGATTCTGTTACACAAGTATAAAATTGACACTATTTCTGTAGACGCCATGTCAACTTGAAACACCGACTCAGGACTGGTTTTCCCCACAAAAATAGAAGGGGAGAAGTTCTGAAAAATAGCAAAACGTAGCTGGAGGTAGTTGTGCAGGTCAGGTTATTCAGAAAATGTTAGATAATATAATTGCATATAAATCAAAGTTAATAGGTTCTATTGAACTTGTTCCGAGCTACATTTGGGTTACGTTTAGCGGTTTAGGCATATGTAAATTGCATTATTTTTCAAACGTATCAATCTATTTTGTAAATAAGAATTTAATATTTAAAAGGTCACTGAACTATAAGAAATTATCTAACATATCAATAAAATCACTCAATTAAAGGTTTTATCTTCAAAAATCACTCAACTACGGTTATCATTGAAATAAATGCAAAACTATAATTTTTATGTATATACGGCACCAGTTGAAGTTCGGCAGAAATTTTCTATCCCAAAAACACAGTGGCCTCAAGCAAATCATGAACTGTGTTCCTTAAACTATAATATAGGAAGCTGCTGTATTGAGTACTTGTAACATATATAATCAACTACTACTTAATGGATCTAAAACGTAGGGGTGTACCGGGTTGGTTCGGGTTTTTCAAATATCAAACCAAACCATTTGTGTAAAAATTTTAAATTTATAAACCAAACCAAACTAATAAAATTAGGATTTTTTCGAGTTTTTCAACCTCGGGTTGGTTCGGATTTTTCAAATACCAAACCAAACCATTGTGTCGAATTTTCAAATTTATAAATCAAACCAAACTAATAAACCTCGGATTTTTTCGGTAAAGTTTGCATACAAACATATAATTAACTTGTGCTCCAAATATTTCTTTAGTCCAACCAAAATACAATTATCTAAGGTGTTTCTTAAGAAAATAACACAAAATATAAGATGAGTGATGACACTAAAATATTCAATAAAAAAATAATAATGAAATCATCATATAAAATAAATATTGCAAAGTCATAATGAAAATGATTATAATTTAAAAGTACTAAATCATGCTAAAATATGTTTAATAAGTATTAGGTACATTACAAAATATTTAAGGAAAATTAAAATTAGATTATGTATTTTAATTGTCTAATCGAATGTAAAACTAAAGAACAAATATTCAATATTATTGTGATTCTTAGTATTGAATTGATTTTCTTTTTGCATTAGTATTAATTTGATTTTGATTTAAGTTTTATTATAATTATCAACATCTATGAACTATAACTTTATTGGACCATTCCTAGGGCTGGCAAGGGGACGGGGATGGGGACTGGGGAACGGGACGAAGGGGGACGGGACAGGACGGGGGACGGTGCTGGCGGGATTTGGCTGGGACCGGGATTGGGGGGACAAAAATACGTCCCGTCCCGTCCCACTATGTATACAGGATGAGACGGGGTTTGGCGGGACGGGACGTGAGATTTTTTATTTTTTATATACTTATTTATTTGTATTGAAATTATATGTTAATGAATAACATTTTTAGTTTATTTGGTTTTCTATACATTTTTAGCTAATAAATAATGCTCAAATTTCAAATTTCTAAAGGATCATAAAAAGTATCAACAAGTCCTTGCACACCTCGTAATTTATAGTCAGGATGAAGTAAAGTAGCAGTTAAATAAATTTGAGGAATAGGAAAAAAATATTTTTTAAATTTTACAATCATACCTTCAATTGCAACTCTAAATTTTTCAATTTTTTTGTATTTAGAAAATTGAAATGAAATAGCACAAATATTTATTAATATTGATGAAATAGTAGGATAATAAATTCCAGAAAACATGGTTGTAGCATCATAAAAAAGTCTTAAAAATTCTAATAGTTCATTAGTTTCTTCCCAATCTTCTTCACAAATTCTATCTAATAGGTCAGCATTATGAGCATTAAGCACCATTTGTACGGGTCCTTTATATTCGTAAGCAATTGAAAACATTTCGTAAAAAGAATTCCACCTTGTTTTAATATGTCTTGGAATTTTTCTTGGTGGCAAATCACATAGTACACAACGCTCATTAAATTCCCTAATTCTAGCAGCTCTATGAGCATAAAAAATCCAGGCAACATCATATTCAATTTTCATACAATCACAATCAAATAATTCAATACCATCTTGTACAACTAAATTTAATACATGTGCAATACATCTAACATGAAAAACATTAACATCAATTGGACATAATCTAACTTTTAACATACTAGCAACATTTGTATTAGTAGATGCATTATCTAATGCATGTAATAATCTAAAACACTCAAAATATTTGAAGCTAAATATGCACCAGTTTTTTTCCCTACACATTCTTTATAACTTATGATTCTTTTTTGCAAATTCCAGTTATTATCAATCCAATGTGCTATAATAGTTAAATAATCATGTCCATTAACACTACGACCCATGTCCGAAGTTATAGACACTCTACAATCTAATATGCTAAAGAAACAACAAAGATATTGACAATGTTTACTGATATACAAAAACATCAGATTTAACAGTATTTCTTGAAAAACCTCTAAAAGAAGGATTATAAGTTTGTTGAATATATTTAATAAAACCGGGATGTGAAGGAAAACTATAAGGCAAACCACAAACAGAAACCATTTTAGCTAAATTTTCGCGATCTCTTTCCTTATTATATTTACGTTGTGTTAGTGGACCACCGGGGTTAGAAAGATCTAATGTTCCTTGAACCATGTTAGAAGCCCCTACCGATTCATTAACATTAATATCAAAATCATCAATTGAAATTCCTTTTTTCCTATCAGCTAATGCTTTAGCTTCTTTATATAAGAGGTGATCAGTGTAGTATATATATTATAATATAATATAAAAAATTAGAATTGAAATACATGTATTATGATATAATATGAGACTTAAATGGAATAAAAAATTAAGATTTGAGATTGAGAGGATATAGAAAATAGATGAGAGAATAGATGATTTTGTAAGAAATAATAAGGGATAGAGGGGTATTTATAATATTAAAATTGGGTTAAAGTTATTTATGATAACTTGAGGGTTTAAATTAAAATATTAAAAGTAGGGAGGTGGTAGGGGGTGTTGGGGAAGTGAAAAAGTGGAATAAATCTGTTGGGGGGCCCACTAGCCGTTGCCCCAACGGTTGGCAACGGATATAATTCAAAAAATTAAAAAAAAAAAAAAGGATCCCACAAAAACCGGCCGGTTCAATCGGGCCGGGTCGACTGGGACCAAAGGGTGAACCGGCCCCTAACCCCAAAGTCCCCCCAACCCGCGAGAATAACGGGACCGGGTCCAGCGAGCTGCTTCTTGAACCGGTCTCGGGCCGGGCCGGGCCGACCCGATCCCCCTGCCACCCCTAACCATTTCGAATTCTAAGTTTTAAAGTTGAAATAATATATTAAAAGATAAAAACTATGAAATAGTATAAGAAATATTTTAAAATTATATCAATGTAAATATTTTTATATATAAAATAAAATTTTAAAATTACGTATATAATGTCGGATTGGTTTGGTCTCGGGTTGATTTTTTTTAGTTAAAACCAAACCAACCCAAATATAGTCGGGTTTTTTTTTCCAATACCAAACCAAGTCAAACCAAACCACTGGTCGGGATTTTTGTTCGATTTGACTTGATTTGCGGTTTGGTTCGATTTTCGATTCGGTTTTGTACACCCCTACTAAAATGTATGATCATTTCAACATTGTTTTTACTAGTTTGATTCAAACGTATTCTTATTATTACTTAATGGATCTAAAACGTATGATCATTTCAACATTTTTTTTAAAAACAATTATTAAAAACTTGTATACATACCAATTAATACAATTCTAAAGGTTATTAATGATTCGATAAAACAATTGAACACTATTTACAGATTTAGACTAGATACGTCGTCTCCAGGCGTGTTGAAGATAACCCTTTCATATGATATAATTTACATCTGCAGACTGCTGCTTACGAGGTCTACATCTGCAGCTTTCAGGTAACTTTATAAACCAACCAGACATTTTTTCCAATTTGATTTATTCATCGGCTCAATTTTTACACACCCTTAATAGGGTCAAATCCGAAAGTCAAGAACAAAACGGATATACAAGACATATCAGTAAAGGGTTCAGGTTATAATAACCTACCTACACGCAGCTGCAAAAAGGGAAGAGAACACATATTGATTGCAATTTCAAACCAATCAAGACAAAAAAGGATATACATATAACTAAAACACTTTCCATGAGAAAATTGACTAATATCAACGTTGAATATTCAACACTACACAAAGATATCGAAAGAACAAAAGAAAAAGTTTTATTCCACTCATGTGGTCTTGATCATAACTTGATCAGACATGTATGTATTCGCTGCCATTCTGGGTCCAATGAGGAGCAGTTGGACTAAAGTGCGCTGAAATAACCCTGGAGTCTAATAATTCCACTATAGGTGTAAAATTAACACACCTGGAAGCCTTATACTGATTTATAGATGCACCTCTAGAAATTACATAGTCCATTACCGTTTTCCACTACTCTAATTTTAAGTGCTCCAATTGAGTTGTCCGCAACTCGGCACTGTCGATAAACCGAGTTCAAACATTCTTCCATAGCCAAACAACATTGGTTGGGTCCTTAATAAGTAATTCGCTGTAAATAACATATGTCCTGGAATGGTTTTAGTGTCGGCATAACTAGTGTACTCTGTAATTTAAACTGAGGGACAGAGTTGTGAAACCCCATGACCTGGAGTATGTCACCGACTCTGTAACGACATATACCAGCGTAGGTTGTAATCACGAGCTCGTACTTTTTCCCACTTCCACGTTGGCTAGGTCCACGAGACGGGGTGGTGAGTCCTGAGGGATTAGAAATCTCATTGGGTTCAAATTAAGTCCAAAGTAACACTCATTATCGCGTAGGAATCACATCCACAATAAGTAGTATTAGAAATCTGAAGAAATTAACAAGGCTATAACATGTTTTCACGTATATAAAGTAATTAAATCTTGCTAAGCGAATTTATTTATATACCTGTCACAATCACATCCAAGTAATTTGTATTTGGCCAAATTCTAGTAATAATCCCTTCCAATTTCTGTTTTACGCTTCCCTAATTGAAGGGTCAGAAACTCTGCGATTTAATATCCCAAATGCGATATCTTTAGCAAGTTGTTGCCAATTGAGTTGGAAACAGCCTCGTTGGGGCTAGTATGCACATTGAAAGGATCGTAAGGCCTCATCTTGAGGTGGTCCCTTTTGTAGTAAAGACAGTTCTTGCTAATTTTGCTTTTATAAATAGAAAGTAAAATAAAGGAAAATTCGTATATAATGACAACTCTCGCTAACAAGGTAAATATTGAAAGCATAATACAATAGCACTTACAGATTCATCACGGGCATGATAAGGCTGTACAGTAGTTTTTTCCGGTCTAACTCATCTTGAGTTGTGGGCATCAGCTTTCTCTCACCAGCAGATGTCCCCGAGCTACGAACAAAACAAAGAAAAGACTAATTTAATTCAGTATGATAATTCATATCACACATCGATAAGCTAATTTGAAAAGTTTATACAAGGTAATTATTAAATCTCACCTAGTGAGGAACTCAAAGATGGGATGAGAAAATTGGAGAACGATCTCCATTAGCAATACGTTGAATATCAGGTTGAATTTCCTCATACGTGACAATTGGCATTTTGGACTTGAATGTAACCCGATCCATAACACCACCAAGTTTGACTCTTTGAAACTCAATGTTGGTATTTTGGCTTAGTATTTCAGCAAAAACTTTCTCTTGAAAAGAATCAACATTTCAGTTCGTGCTTCAATGATAGCCTCGTTAGAATACACAATAGAGAGATTTTGGAACATAAATTTTGAGTATTCAAAAGTAGGGCCTCCATGCCTAAGGCTAGAGGCCCCCACCCCCTCCCCCAGGTCTCGAGGCACCGTGCCTCCCGAGGCCCCCACCCCCTCCCCCCAGGCCTCGAGGCACCGTGCCCCGAGGCCCCCGCCCCCTCTCTCCCAGGCCTTGAGGCCCCCACCCCCTCCCCCCAAGGCCTCGAGGCACCGTGCCCCGAGGCCCCCGCCCCCGCCCCCTCCCCCCAAGGCCTCGAGGCGTCGTGCCCCAAGGCCGCCACCTCTCCCCAAGCCTCAAGGCGCCATTCCCCAAGGTCGCCCGCCCCGCCTCCCCTCCCTCAGGGCCTCAGCGCCGTGCCTGAGCCGCCCCTCCTCAGTCTCGAGGCGCCGTGCCCAGAGGCCCCCGCCCCCTCCCCCAGGCATCGAGGCGCCGTGCCCAGAGGCCCCGCCTCCCTCAGTCTCGAGGCGCCGCACTGCAGGCCGCCCCTTCCCGAGCATCGAGGCGCGTGCCGAGGCCCCGCCTCCCACAGCCTCGAGGCGCGTGCCTCGAGGTCCCCCACCCCCAGCCTCGAGGCGCTATGCCCCGAGGCACCCCCATCCCCAGCCTCGAGGCGCCACGCCCTGGTCCCCGCCTCCCCACAGCCTCGGCGTCGTGCCCGAGGTTCCGCCCTCCCCAGTGCCTCGAGGCGCCGTGCCCCGAGGCCCCCGTCCCCTCTCTCCAAGCCTCGAGGCCCCTGCCCTTTCCCCCGAGGCCGTGAGGCGACATGCCCCGAGGCCCCCTCCCCAGGCCTCGAGGCGACGTGCCCCAAGCAGCCCCTCCCCCTCGAGGTGCCGTGCCTTGAGGACCCTGCCCCCACCCCCTGGCCTCAATTCAGTTAAAGTTAGCAACATCATCCAATTCAAAGAGCCAAAGAGGTAAAAAGAGATAAGAGGATAAACATTTTTATACCTCAGAGGCTCTCAAGTGTTTATATGTCACAGGCCATTGTAGCACATAGCTGTGGTCAACAAGAATTTTTTATCCCCTGATTCCAAGTCCACAAGTACGTCTCTCTTGTCTGCTGCAGGAATCAAAAATAGATAAAATGAAATGCTCAAGGACTACTCTCTGCTGAAAAGATCAAAACCTGCTGCTTTGACATGTTCTGAGATGTAGAGGGTACACGCCTTCTTAATGCTTACAATCTTGGATGTACATAGTACCTTCCAAAGCCAAAAATGATTCCAAGTTAGTCACAACTTCAGATACAAGGATCAATCTTTTTTTCAATTTATTATCAACTGTGAAAACTCAAAATTATCAAAAGTTGCTTAACTTCTTCTGTTCATTTGTGTAAAGATGAATTTGTCCTTAACAAATTAAGAACAGTAATAAAATCATTTACGGAGACAAAAAGCAGGAATTGGTCCACTGATTCACGCCGCCACAAAGAAATCTGGTGAAGAAATTGCACATACATACAATCACATCTACGGTCTTTCCATTACAGGGTTAGGATTCTTCACTGTTTATGGACCTTGGGGTCGGCCAGATATGGCGTATTTCTTCTTCACAAAGAACATACTAAAAAGAAACCCCATTTCAGTATTTCAAGGTTCTAACAACAAAAGTGTAGCAAGGGATTTTACCTGCATTGATGTATAGTGAAAGGGTGTTTAGGGGCTTCGGATAGATGGATACAGCTGAGAAGAGCACAGGAAGTGGAGGAAATAAGAAGAAGAATGCACAATTAAGAGTGTTTTATTTGGGGAATACTTCACCAGTTCCAGTAACAAAGCTAGTTAGCATATTCAAGTGCCTGATAGTTGGATTATCAAGGAAATGTGTTGCCATTGCCAAGAAATGGAGAATGTACGGTTTGGTCACACTTGAATTCGGATTCTTCTATGAGTGAGTCGATCAGAACTCAATGATGTTTGTTGTTTAGTTGTTATTTGATTATAGCAGATAAACGCCTTGATCACATTTTTTTTGTGGCAAAATATCACCAAACCAGCCAAGCAGCACTTGGATGTCAATGAAAACCTGACAATGGCTCATCTGGTAGGAATACACAAAAATCGCAATTACTATACTATATCCTTGATAATCCAACGCACTCATGGTGTAAATTATAGCAGCTCCCTCTGCTATTTAGTCATATTTCTTAAGAGATTATTGTTTAGGAATACCTTTTGAAGATAAAAGAGGGAACTGGAAGATTTGAGAGAAGCTCGAGTGCATGCAACTATCAGGCACTTGAAGCATGAGAGCTAGAGGGCTAGAAAGTTGTGCTCTCGTTCACTGCTTCTTTGGGTGAGATGCTGAGAAAGTTTAACTTGATTTAAGTGTACAAGCTAATCACTTTCTAATTCCCTCTGTCCTAAAGTTTTATAATGAAAGTCACTTTGTTTATGTTCGAATTCAATTCAACAAAAACACCAGGATAGACCAAGATAAGAACACTTACAGCTCCCTTTCTATCCAAAGCCAGGGCAGATTGAAATATCATCTCCATTGCATCTGGAACCTCTGTATTCGTGAGAAAAACAACAGCACAACCAAGATCTTTAGTTTTTTGTCTAAGACCATAAAAGGTAGTCCTATGCATCATACTCAAGTGAAAAATGAATTATATTTTAAGGTCACTATAACTCAAGTTATAAACAGAAGGAACAGTACAATACAGGAAAAAACCAAAAAGCAGGAATTGGGGGAAGATGTTCCAAATTTTCTGTTCATAATACTTTTTAACCATTAAAAGAATACTTAACTCAGACATAATTTTTAAAAAGATTGAACAAATCCCTTGATAACTAAAGCATTTCCTGCTAGTGAACTTGTTTATACAAAGAAATCAATAAACAAAGAACTCAACTTCCAAATATCACAAAGTCGACCAAAAAAAAAAAAAAATCCCGCAAATCCCCTCATATCAAAACACTCAAATCACTTGATTTTTAACCAGTATCTTCAATCATTTTTTCATGAAACCCCACGTAACATTAACAATTTTACTTATTTAATGATCCTACAAGAAAAACCCTAAAAAAGAAAGCACAAAACTCACCTACATTTCCCCTGCATACACAATTTATACAAGAAACCCCATACCCAACATACAAAAAAGTGAATCATCGAACCAGTAATCAAAAAATTACACAAAAAAAAGAAGATAAAACCCAGTAATCCAATTATTTTCCTACAGTAATAAACAGAGACCAAAACAGAGAAACACTCACAAGTTTGGAGGAATGAGAAATCGAGTTACGAGCAGATACAGTTGTATGATTCGAGATATTAGAAATTGCCGGTCGTTTCTTGGCCGCTCCAGCATTCAATTCCCCGATGAATTCGCCACCATTGCTTGTCTCTTCGCCACCGCACTCGACACTGACGAACGCCTATTCTGGGTCGTCGTCATTTCCTCCTTATAATGTAAAAAAATCGAAAAATTAAACCCTTATCAACAATTTCTCATCACCCTCTTCCTCGAGAAAACGAAGAAGAAAAAGAAAGCCGTTACACTGTGATTATGAAAAATGTGAAGTAATATATACCGTCCGATTCGATTTAGATATTTGTTAGGAGCGGTCAAGGTTGGGCCTGTTTGAATTGGAATTCAGAGGACCAATCATATGAAGACACATAAGTTAATTTATTTTCTTGGACAGATTATTTATATTAATAGAAATGAATTTTGGTAATACGGAATGAAATATGTGAGATTATACTATTTTTAGTACATTGAGTTGAATTTGAAAGCAATGTTTGAATTTAAAGTTAGAAAAGGGAATTTATTGAAGTAAAAAAATGATGTTAGTTTTTTGGACATGGAGTGTTTGTAAAAGTTGAAAAATTATGAATACGCATTGAAACAACAACACTAACAACATATCTGGTAAAAATCTCACGAGTTAGATTCAAAAAAGATGGTGTGTGAGCGTTGTATAAAAAGTTTTTTAAAGTTTCGTGGGCATTTGATCATGTTTTATTGTGAAATTTTTTAAGAAGATAGTTTTTGTTTTTAAAGTGAAAACTTATATTTGGCTGTGAAATTTTTTAAATTCAACTTAAAGTTGTATTTCAAATTTAAAAACAAGTTATGACATGTTTTTTAACTCATGTTTCACTTTTTGGATTGTATTCAAGTACATTCAAGTATGAATATTATTATTCCAATTTTTTTTATTTTTTATAAAAAGTATAATCAAGTACACCAGCGGTAGAGGCGGGGAAGACCTATACTATTGATTTCCCGATACCACTTTCTACAATAAGCCTACGAGATGAATTGGACCTCAGCCCGAGAAGAAAAACGGCGCATGGACCGTACTCGAGACAAGTATTTTTAACTCCTCCATAAATTCTAATTAAAATTAAAAAAAAAATATTTGAAATTTATAGTCATACGCCTACTAAGACTTAATTTGAAATGAAGTTCGTTTTTTATCCATAGGTTTTGTTTTAAATTATATTTGGAGATTATTTTGAATTAACTTTTGTTTAATAAACTTTTTTAAAAAAATCTTCTGCAATTCATTCACAAAAGTTTGAACTGTATTTATGTTCAGTCAAATTACATAGATTACATAAATTGAAATAGATGGAATAATATATTACTCTGATAATTTGTGGAGTTAATTTCCGTCAATTGCATATTAAGAGAGAAGAAAATCTTTGATGTGTTTAGTGTTTTTTTGAGAAAAATAGAAATATTTGAATGATATTTTTATTCTAAAAGAAACACAAGTAATTTTTATAGATAATTCTCAAAATATGAGTGACCATCCATATAAATAACTCTTTAATTGAAAAGCAAAATTTATTTTCTCAAATAGAAGTAATTCTCCCTTAGTCTCAACATATATGATATACTTTAATGTCATATTTTATACTGATTAGAAATAATTTAACTATTAACCTCAATGAAATGATTCATAGTCTTTATCTTTGTCTCCCCGTCCTATCGGAGTCCGCCTCTTATTCCACATTCCTATATTAATCTAATTTGGATTAAGATTCCAAAATCTCTCAATATATCACGATTACCCTCTATCGTCCAGTCCATGGTCCGATATTTATTTTGAAAAAGTCTTGCAAGAGACTTTTAAACAGTTCTTTTCGGTCTTTCAGAAAAATATCTAAGATTTGTTTTAGACCATAAATTTCAAAACTATTTTTTTTTTAAAAAAATAGTTTTAAATTGATACTTCAAGAAATGGTCAGCAAAGTTTTGTCATTTTTTGTTGGTCCTTGCTCTTTTGGTAGTCCAAAAGTAATAATTCAAATATTTATCCCTTGTAAGATGCTAAAGAAGCTATGAACATTGTTTTGCCTATAAAAAAAAATGGAAATCCGTAGATTCTCTCTACTTTGAAAAAGAAATAATTCAAACAATGTTGATCCAATAGATTGCTACTAGTAATTTGTTAAGCAGTAGATATATGTTTCACTTAATAATAATTATTTTAAAGTCATTCAACTTTCTTTTTTTTTAGTTTCACTATAAAAGTGTTTTCTTATAAAAGACGGCACTCTACGAGGGAAGATGTAGATAAAAGGCCAATAGCCTGAACGACATAAGCTTTAGATCTATCAACACGTACTCTTCGCACAACAAATCCACTTTGAAGTTGACTTATTTGCTCGGCCAGTCGTCGAAATGTGTATGAGATACCATAAGGGCCCAATATCTCAATAGCATCTTTGTCTAAAGGTTCAAATGAGACTTCATATCCAAAACACAGGAACTATTTGACTAGAAAGTCATTCAAAACTTGATCAGTCCAAGAATTAAGAGCAGTCGATTCTTGTCTCAGGGAATGGACTTCAAGGCTAGTGGTCATATTAGTCGTCTAAGGGGAAATGCTTTTTCCACGCCTATCCCCATTCGCCCATCGCTTTCTTGAGTTGATGTTTAACTTGCACCAAAATTCATCTCTATGTTTGCTAAACTAGCTTCCTTTCTTGCTTTCATGAAGCCGACCTTAACAAACATCTCTTCCATTTTCGGTTCTTCGTATTCACACCATAAACAGACACCTTTGCTTCATCGACATTGGTGCTAGAGGCTCTACACTTGGATTTGCAGAATGCCTTGCGACGCACTATGGAGACATATTCAAAAGTTACAAGATTCTTCTTCATTTGTAATTACATCAGCAGGTTTGTTATCATTCTTCATTTTTTTTTTTATCTTATTGATCTTTTCTTGCTTCTATGTCTTTCCGATTTCCTTTGACCTTTGCTCTTCTTAAAGGTTTGTTTGTAAATCACAACACACATTATGATTTTCTTCCACATACATTGATTATTCTGCCCTTGAAAATCAGCTGAACTGTTTCTGTTGAAATCATTTTCGTTGATGGAAGAAAATCAAATATGAAAAAGGGTTGTATATTCTATGATCTGCAACATTAGAATTGGCGTCACATTGCCAAAATCTTAAATAATTAAAGAATTCTGGAAAGTGATTTAAGCCTTCTCGTCAGTTCCATATAACAAGTAGATCAGAGTTCTATCTTTAAGTGATCCTTGAATAGTTATGGTGAAACTCAATTGAGTTTTACTCTTTTAACTTTTGGCTATTTATTCCCTTTCCTCTCGCCTAGGTATAAGAAAGCTGAAACAAGCTCAGTGATGAAAGTCGACTATGTGGCTAAGTTGTGCTTCGTATCAGACTTATATGTTCATGAAATCAACTGTGTCTTTTCACTTGAAATGCATTTCGCCTATTTACAACATTTAATGAAATTATTTTGCAAACAAAACTTATGATGATTCTTTTTTTGGTTTGTTCGTTTGTGGCATCGTGGTGTGAGGATTACTGGAGAGATTAAATAGTTTAATTGTAATGTTTATATTTTGGTGGATAAGTTACAGTTTACATGTGCAATTGGTTTCAACCACTCTCTTTGTTTTACATATTTGTGCCTTTGGCTTGCTTTTTATTCAGTTTGAATGGTATTCGTGAAAACAGTTATTTTTTTTCCAAAAATGGAACATCAAAACTCTCAAACTCATGAGAAACAAAGAGAATCCACATACTTGTCGTCAAACATTTTTAAGAGAAATCTAAACGTCTTTAATGGACTATTGCCAAAAGGCTTGCCTAGATGCAATTCCTAGTAACGCCCAATACCCTAATCAAACCATCTGTATATCCGCTGAAAAGTGTGCTTCCATCAGCACTCCAACTCAAACTGGTACAGTTTTTTGGTGCATTTCCACTTTCGTTAGCAGCCATCTCACTCTCTTGCTTGAGATCAACTCTAAGGTCAACCACGATGCTCTTGCTCTCCAAGTCCCAAATCTTAATGCTAGACTCAGTGGCTGCGCAGAGCCAGTACCTGTTAGGACTAAAGCAGAGAGTATGAATGATGGAGCCAGCGTCAAGCGAGTAGAGCTTCTTCCCCTCAGCCAAATCCCAGAGCAAAATAACTCCATCCTTGCCACCGCTAGCGCACAAGGAACCATCAGGTGACACTGCCACAGTGTTCACATAACCGGAGTGTCCAGCAAGAGTCGAACGCAGCTTACAGTTGGTAAGGTTCCAGATTTTCACAGTACGATCCCAGGAACCAGAAACAATAGTTGGCTGAAGAGTATTTGGGCTGAAACGCACACACGAAATCCAATCGGAGTGTGAGTCTCTGTTCTGAATGGTGTACTTACACTCACCGAGAGTGTTCCACAGCTTGATAGACTTGTCCCATGAAGCGGACACAATCTGACGGTTATCAACGGAAAAAGCAATGGAGAGAACATCCTTAGTGTGACCAACAAAACGGCTAGCAGTAGTGCCGGCTTGAAGATCCCAAAGGCGAAGCTCTCCATCCCAGGAACCAGAGAGAGCAAACATACCGTTGGAGGAGAGAACAACATCCTGAACAAAGTGACCGTGGCCGGTGAGACAGCGGCGGGGGACACCGTACTGTGCGCGGTCCTTGGTGAGAGACCAGACAATGATGGACTAGTCCATGGAGGAAGTAACAATCATGTCGGAGTTATCAATTAATGGAGTTGCGATGGCAGTGACCCAATCGGTGTGGGCTTTCATGGTGCCGCGGAGGACAAGTGATTCTTGCGCCATTTTGTCAAGCAAGGTGGTCGCCGCTCTGGTTTTCCTCTGGAGGCAAATGAGACGACGATATAGCAGTCGTGAAAACAGTTTGGAGTAGGAACAAAATTGTTTCACTCTAGAGATAGGATAATTTTATCATGATGAAACCGATACATTAAGGGCTAGTTATGCATTGTTTTCTACTTTTCTATTCTATGTTATTATTGAGCACTAGTATGTGTAGGAAAATAAACACATTAATCATAACTATATCATGATGAAACTGAGATATTAAGGGCTAGTTACGAACATTGTTTTCTATTCTATGGTATTATAGAGCACCAGTATGTGAAGGAAAAATAAACACATTAATCATAACTAGTGTAACCAAAGATCGGTTTTTAGACTTGAGAAACTATGAATCTGAAGCTGTTTCAAGATGTCTCTGCTGTCATGAGTGGAATCTCTTGCCATAGGTTATTGGGATTTTCTAAATGGGAAAAGGTGCATCTGTGATTTGACTTATTTAGCTATTACCATATATGTTTGCTTGGAATAAATGCAAGATTTAAGATGAATTCCTGGTAGAAGTCATTTTTTCTGACTTTTGGGATAAGGTCTGCATATATTCTAACCTTCCCAGATTGCATTTGTAAGATTGCACTGAGTATATTGTTGTTGTTGTTGTTGCTTGGCAAATGTCATTTTTGCCGAAAGAAATATTATTATTGTTTTTTGATGATTGACAAACACATTTTGTGGTTAACTTAAAAGATCTTTCAAGCTTTCTGTTGAATGTGCTTAAGCTTTAAGGAGGAGCAGGGAAGATAATGATAAATATATCATGGAGAGAAATTGTATTGAATGCTCAATGCACTTCGCCGGCTTATGTCCTTCTGGTCTTGTCACGTCTTCCCTTCCTGAGAAATGATCTGTTTTCCCCCTTTCCACCTTTATGCTTAAGTCATTGTTTCCTAACACTATGATATTTAATGTTTTTTTTTTAAAAAAAGAACCTATCGACGCACAAATAAGTTTGACTTAACCTTTTGTTCATCTACATGAAATAAGGAATGGTTACACTAGATGTTTTTTTTTTTCCCCTGAGACCAAAAAAGGCTTCCTGTGGTTTGATGTTTGTTTTTTTCTTTTCTTGATGATTGCTTTACTTGCATACCAGAACTGGACCATGTCTTGCATCATCCAGTAAGATGACAAATCCTCCTGTTTCTGAAATAACTTAAATCAGGTTATTCACAAGGACTTTGACAGCAACCATAAAATATTTAATCAGAAATGTGACTATAAATTTCGTATGCAGATGGTGGTGGCAGTCCAGCTTCTGTTGGCAAATTATTAATAAACCAGGACTCACTTAATGATTCAGCGGATAGAGTATCAAATCATTTTGGAGGAATTCTTTCATCAGATCCCTCTTTTGTTGCCATAAGCGGAAGGACGGATTTACAACTTGAGGTCTATAACTTTGCTTTACGGTTGCAGTGGTTGTCTAAAAGTTCTTGTTTTTTATATCTCGGACATCTGTATCTCCAATGTATGTATATGTTTCTTTTGGTGATTTGCATGTTCAAG
This sequence comes from Solanum pinnatisectum, assembly GCA_035578085.1. Taxonomy (NCBI): domain Eukaryota; kingdom Viridiplantae; phylum Streptophyta; class Magnoliopsida; order Solanales; family Solanaceae; genus Solanum; species Solanum pinnatisectum. The sequence continues at coordinate 19,439,808 of CM069077.1, forward strand.
GGAGAGATGATTATCCCAAGAATATAAACTTGAAAATGCGAGATAGTTCAGTTGTTCCCAAGATGTATCGTTTTCGTCATCCTTCACCAATCTGCTATGACAAACACTACAGGGAATACATGATTGCATTCCCTGTAGTGGAAAACGCTTGCATTTGTTCAGTGATATGCATCAAGAACCCAAAAATGTGGCAAAATTTGCATATCACTCTCCGAACCTGCTAGTTACTTCATCATTTGATCGTGATGTCAAATTGTGGGATTTAAGGCAGACACCAAATCAACCCTGCTATACAACCTCAAGCTCAAGGGGAAATGTGATGGTTTGCTTCTCCCCGGACGACCCGTATCTGCTGGTATCGGCTGTTTCAACGAGGTACCTTGATCTATACAACATATTAAGCATCTCATTTGATCATACAAAATTTGCTTTCTATTGGATTAACAAGTTAGGTTAAAGGTCTGATTTGTGACCTCTGTTTAGTTTAGACATATTCGAAGCAACAATTTTGGTACAAATTTATAATTTGTAGATGGATTCATGATTGAGGTTTATTCTGTCTTTATGGTACAGGTGAAACAACTTTTGACTGTAGATGGTATGCTGCAGACAGATTTCGGTATAGCTTCGACCGGGAGCGCTCATAATTATACACGATCATATTTCATGAATGGAAGGGACTATGTCATTAGTGGAAGCAGTGATGAATCAATTGTCCGCATTTGTTGTGCTCAAAATGGGAGGCGATTGAGGGATTATTATTTGGAGGTAAAAGCCCAAGAACAATATTTTGCAGTTTCTTCTTTTCCCTTTTCCTTCATATATTTTGAAGTGAATAGTGTTTAAATACGTGTGGTAAACTAGTTATTGGCTGCGGTATTAAGGCTTTTGCTTCGGTTCTATTTTTCCAAGACCGCACATTGGAGAGTCCAATATTGGTGCAGTCATTGAGAAGTGATCCTTTTAGAGTAAGCTCCTTGATGGCAGTAAATTAGCAGAGCTTCATTTGCTGCCTTGGCCTTTATATACTCCGTTTCATTGTCTATGCATTGAACCACTAATATTTGTCCCTTTTTAATGCATTTACCCCGAGGAACCTGGAATTTTATATGCATGGAAGTATTTTTATTGGAACATTGATATACAACTAATGAAATGCTTAGAATATCCCCATTACCTGCTAAAAGAATCTTGTTAGTATTGGTATAAACAACCCTTCCCTCACGTTACTAGAAGTTCGTTATGCAAGTTCGAAGTACTCTCCTTTCATTTGTATGAATAACTGTTCATAGGTCATTATTTATAAAACATAAGAACATCCAAGCCCCAAGAAAGAAAAGAAAAAGAGAGAACATATGAAAATTTGAAGATTATATATGCATTCTTCATTTAAGAAACGTAGCTTAGTTTTATTTTCTTACTCTATTTTATGTGTAAAACCAGCATTTTCACATGGCTGTACTAGCATCCTATGTTCGCCCCAGTTCCAAACGAGACATCATTAAGGTAAAGTTTTATTCTCCTTCCCTTCATTTGGTTCATATGATCATCATTCCTTTTTAGTTTAAAATCGCCATAGTTTCTAAATGTTATTAGTTGGATGTTTTGCCAGGTCAATTTAGTAGAATCAAGACAATATAATGATGAAGATTCCAAGAGAGAAGACTTTTCCAATTCTTATGGTCATGGAGGTTGAATTTTGCATCTTGCAAATTTATGTATATATGATTAGGAGCCCATAGTTTGTGCTTATGAATCTCTACTTTTCTCTAGTCATTTAAGTACTCCTGGTTAAATACATAGGATATATAGAAACAAATTTACCATGTCTGTTGGCCTTAATGTAGTAATCCATTATCATTAGCTTGAATTTCACCGGAACCTGTTGTAATTATTGTGAGATCATTTATGGATTCCATTCCACTTATATATCCTTGCATCATCTTGGGGTGAATATTTACTGTTTGCATTTTGGTCATTCCAGTCGCATAACTACATAATAAAGGTTAAATCCATCACAAAGAGTGATGAACTAAAAACACAGAAGTCTGTCACCAATCCGTCAAATAAGTAAACTTTATTTCTACACTACACAGAAAGATACAAAAGGAACAAAATTATTCCACTCATGTCGTCTTGATCATGACTTGAATTGACTTCATCATCAGACATGTAAACGCTGTCGTTCTGGGGTCCAATGAGGAGCAGCTGAACTAAAATGCACTGAAATAACCCTGGAGTCTAATAATTCCACTATAGGTGTAAAATTAACACACCTAGGAGCCTTATACTGATTTATAGATGCACCTCTAGAAATTGCATAGTCCATTAGCTCTTCAAATGTACTGTTTTCCACTACTCTAATTTCAAGTGGTCCAATTGAGTTATCCGCAACTCGGCACTGTCGATAAACCGAGTTCAAACATTCTTCCATAGCCAAACAACATTAATTCAAAACCTCGTGGCTCGGCGAATTGGTTGGGTCCTTAATAAGTAATTCGCAGTAAATAACATAATGTCCCGGAATGGTTTTAGTTTCAGCATAACTAGTGTACTCAACACGCTAGTATTGTACAGGCGCAAAATTGCAGCAGCGCTGTCAACCGTTTTTTGCAACTCGGCCTCATCAGTTTTGTCCGAATCAATGCTCAATAGCACATTTTTCCTTCTTATGATTTAAACTGAGGGGCAGAGTTGTGAAACCCTGTGACCCGGAGTATGTCACCGACTCTGTAACGACATAATCCAGCGTAGGTTGTGATCACAAGCTCGTATTCTTTCCCCACCTCTACGTTGGCTAGGTCCACGAGACGGGGTGGTGAGTCACGAGGATTGGCTGAGTCATGAGGGATAAACTCATAGTAGCACATATTGGGCATTATAGTGTAACTTCAGATGGCTTGCACATTGGGTTCAAATTAAATCCAAAATAACACTCGGACGATGCGTAACCTTTGGTAAACCCCCACTGTAATAATCGAGGGTAGGAATGTACTGAGCCATTGCACCTGTTGCAATCACATCCACAAGAAGTAGTATTAGAAATCTGTAAAAGTTAATAAGGTTAGCAATAACATGTTAAAATATTATCGATAGTGTAAAAATTATTTACATGCTATCGCGTATGTAAGTAATTAAATCTTACTAAGCAAATTTATTTATCATATATACCTGTCACAATCACATCCAAGTACTTTGTATTTGGCCAAATTCTAGTAATAATCCCTTCCCAGTTCTGTTTTTCGCATTCCTTAATAATGATCTCCGCGAGTTCATGATTCGGTTTAAGTATTTTGGAGATGCATTCCCTAATTGAAGGGTCAGAAACTCTGGGATTTAATATCCCAGATGCGATATCTTTAGCAAGTTGCTGCCAATTGAGTTGAAGAAAATGAATAGCTCGAAGTAGACCAGAGGCGAATACAGCCCCTAACTTGAGGACTTGTTCTCTCATAAGAAGGCCACAAAGCATTTGTGAGTACATGCTCTGGAAAGAGTGGACACAGAGAACAGCCTTGTTAGGGCTAGTATACACATTGTAAGGATCGTATGGCCTCGTCTTGAAGTGATCACTTTTGTAGTAACTTGTCAAGACAGGTCTTGCTAGTAGCCCACTGGGTGTCTTGGTTTCTGCTTTTAAAAATAGAAAGTATAAACCCTTGCCTTTGTCTAGACCAGGGACAGACCTGTTCACAATTTAAAAATCAGAAATGCTATAATATAATTACTCGTATAAATGACCTTTGTTGCTTAGACTCTGCAAAAATGTTGTCGCACCTGTGTTGGATCCTCAAAAAATGCACTACTTTTGGAGGATCCAACGCGCACCTGGTTGCATTTTTTGAAGATTCTAAGCAACATAGATAATGGCAACTCTCCTAACAAGGAAAATGTTGAAAGCCTATTTACAATAGGACTTACAGATTCATCACGGGCATGAGAAAGCTGTACAATAGTTGTTTTCGGTCTAACTCCTCTTTAGTTGTGGGCATCAGCTTTCTCTCACCAGCAGATTATTGGCGCATCTTCCCTGTAATAGTGCATTGTCAGTTGTAGTTGTTAGTTTGTTATTTACTGCTTATAGGTATAGTACTTCACGTTCATTATTAAGAGTCCACTAGGAATACACCTCCTATAGAATAGGAGTTGTTGTTGGTCTTCACTTGTATTTAAAAAGTTTCTCTGCACATTGTTAAAATATACTAGCTACATTTCATCTTTTTCCATCCTGAATCTTTACAGATGTCCCTGAACTACGTACAAAACAAACAAGAAATTAATTTGATTCAGTATGATAATTCATATCACTCATCGATTTAACTAATTTGAAAGATTATATACATGTTATTTGCTTAGAAAGGTAATTATCAAATCTCACCTAGTGAAGCACTCAGAGATGGGATGAGATGAGAAAATTGGAGAACGATCTCCATTAGCAATACGTTGACATATTAGTCTGGTATGGACTATGACTGATCGTATTGCCTATAGACATATTAGTATTTTGTTTGAATTTTGGTGTTGAGAGAAGGGTCCAAATGGGACCCAATATACGCCACCGTGTCTGCTTTAACCAGGACCTGGTGGGTCCAGTGTGTATGCCAAGTCAGCAAAGTCCAGCTAAGTTCTATTGTCAAGGAGTTGACCGGACTATTCATCCATTTTTTTGTTGAGTTTGTTGGTCATGCACAAACATATAGAGCTGCTTATCATATAACTATTTACTTATAAAATAGAAAAACTTCGTCAATTCTTAAATTAAATAAAAATGCACTCAATTAATAGTTTGATCTAAATTATGCTTGTTTTTACTAGTTTGGTTCAAACATATTCTTCTTATTTCAACGTATGATCATTTCAACATTGTTTTTAAACATTTTTTAAAAAAACAATTATTAAAAACTTGTATACATACTTTGTTCTCTTCTTGGTTATATTGTCATATATATACGGTTATTCCAGGTTACATTTTAGCATAACTGGTATTTAGAAGACTAGAATATATACTCGAATTTAAACTATTGTACGTATAAGTATACTTTCCTGTTCAAACAAAACACATTTTATTCATGATCTATCATTGTTGGAATTGTTATTCGGTTAAGAACATCGTTATACTATATAATCTTTCATTTTTATTAAAATCTGGCCAGTATTTGATCAAAATAAAAGGGAGAGATTACTGAAATGGGAGAGGGACCGATGTTTACCTTCACTATAACAAAAACAACTTTTAACGGGAACAAATATGCACATTTACATGTTAAAGCCTTTATTGTCATTATTAATTGCTATTGAATTCAATGTTACTATAGGTCGTGGTACTATTACGACCTTGACTGTGCGATTAGCTAAATAATATTAGGGGAAGTTCAATTTTTTATGGCAATTGATTGATAATCTTAAGTGTACGTCCAAAGGGGACCTAAAACAGTACCTGCCTAACTTAATGTCTTTTTGCCTGCTTATTAAAGTAACTACTTCAATTTTGACTTCAAATAATTCCACACGTTTGATGTGCACCGCATGTTGATACTAGTATCTAGTCTAAATCTGTAAATAGTGTTCAATTGTTTTATCGAATCATTAATAACCTTTAAGAATTGTACTGATTGGTAACCTTTAGTATGATCGATCAGCTGAGTGTTATGATTAATTTCTCCTTTCATATAATTTACATCTGCAGCATACGAGGTCTCACTACACCAAAAGAGGCCTTTAGTAGCAATAACTTTTCTCTTTAGTGGCAATATTTATTGCCACAAAAACATTAAGCAGCATTTAATCAAGTACCATTGAATTCAATGTCCCTAAAGTTTTTAGCGACATTTATATTGAGTGCCGGTAAAGATCAATATTATTGCCGCTAAAAGTATTTACTTTTTGCGGCATTTATTCAGAGGCAATTACTAATACAAAGCGCAAGGATAAGTTGAAACAGCCAGGCACATATAAACGATATTTCCCATGGGCATTCTCTTGGATATTAACAACAAGCTTGCTGATATCAGGAGGACCAACCGAAATTTGCTACTATCACTGAAATCCAAATCCTCAATTCAGCAAGTTAACCAGCCATTTCGCAGTCTACATTACTTTCTGAGAAGGCATCTCACCATTTACTGCGTTCACATCAATTGACATTTTGGTTGAAACTCTTTTCGGTACCAGCAGCCATATCAACAATTTCAGATGGGTCAGACGCCCATATATGGGTCATCAAGGTACCTACGAGAATAAGGACATTAAGGGAAGATTAAAATTTTGGAAATCGAACAAAAACAATAAGCCAGAAGAAGAGCATGCTAGGGACAGTGCCTAAGCCTGCTTGTTTCAATTCAAAAATGTCAATAGCTATCATATTCTAAAAGTATACAAGAATGTGCAATTACATAGATTTGGAAGTAACTGAAGAACTGAAACATACCTGACAGAATCATCACTCTCTGCGCCAAAATTTATCCTTGCAGAGACGCTCATGAAAAAATCATTCTCAAATTCAGTAATATATATTGAACCATTAAACTGTCAGAGTTCAAGTGTAGAAATGAAGGGAAACCCAGTGGTTGCATTGGATAAACAAACACTAACGGAAGGTCCCTTGGCTAGAGCTATTACCTCTTGGTACTCCATTGTATTAGCATCAGATATAATAACTATTATAGCCCAAGTAAGATATCAAACTTTGGGTAAACATTGTCGTTATCAAAGTTCCCATATAGAAAAGTTGCTCTTACAAGGTACCTGTTTGGGGAATCACATTAAGTGTATAGCAATACTTCCTGTTATCGTCTGGAAAGTTCTAAAGGCCATATATTGTGTCCTCGTCTCATTTGCTACAGAGATATTCACTATAACTCTGCTAATCATTTGATTATCAGGAGTCCACTCAAGACCAAGTTCATCCGTGAAATTGTCTTTGCCTCCACAATCTAAACTGACAAAACCTGTTCGGCAGTTTAGAATTATCAGCAGTTCTTAAAGAATGAATGTATATCCACCAACTTTCACACACATTGGTAAAACTTCATGAAGCAAAATTTTATTTCATGTCTTATTAATCTCTCTAGCTTCCAGAAACTTAAGCTATATAGCAAAACATATTTCTGTTAGATGTTCTGGTCTAAGTTGCACCAAAAAGTTGCAGTTTTAAATGCAAAGGCAGTGTCAACATCATTCTCAGCCATCTACCTAAAATCTAGATCGATATCTGGTTGACTGAAGCTGAAACAAGATCTCAAACACCAACTTACAGAAAATTCTGTATACAACATTAGTTCTCTTCTTGAGATTATCAACACTTTCTAGTGTTTTACTTGTAGCAATCTGCACATAGGGATCAGGAAATGTTTCTTTCATTTTTAGCAAGTTAAGTCAAATCTAATCAATAGCAGATCCTTAACATATTATTCTACTGTATAAGAATCACCCCGTTGGACACCAATTGATGCAAGCCTGCCTTCAAGAATTGGACTAAGCTATTCAACAGTCTAAAATTTTATCCTCCAAAAGGTCGAAACTTTTCCTGCTCAAAGATTTAAAATGGTAACAAGGTCGATCAGATTATCAAGAATGAAATTATAAGCATCCACAATACATACATTCTATAACTTTATAAACCAACCAAACATTTTTTCCAATTAGATTTATTTATCGGCTCGACTTTTGCACACCCTTAATAGAACTTCAATAGCGGCTGAGAACAAAACGGATGTACAAGCCATATACTGTTCAGGTTATACTACACGAAGCCATATTGATTGCAATTTCAAACCAATCAAGACAACAAATACATGTAACTGAAACACTTTCCATAATAATTCCACTATAGATGTAAACTTCCACTATATGTCCGCAACTCGGCACTGTCGATAAACCGAGTTCAAACATTCTTCCATAGCCAAACAACATTGGTTCAAAACCTCGTGGCTCAGCGTGGTTGGGTCCCAAAATGGTTTTAGTGTCGACATAACTAGTGTACTCGACCACGCTAGTATTGTACAGGCGCAAATTTGCAGCAGCTCTATCAACCGCGTTTTGTAACTCGGCCTCATCACTTTTGTCCGGATCAATGCTCAATAGCACGTTTTTTCTTCTTATGAATTTAAACTGAGGGGCAGAGTTGTGAAACCCCACCGACTCTGTAACGACATAATCAAGCATATTCTTTCCCACTTCCATGTTGGCTAGGTCCACGAGACGGGGTGGTGAGTCCTGAGGGATAAATTCAAAGTAGCACATATTGGGCATTATAGTGTAACATACGTCAGATGGCATGCACATTGGGTTCAAATTAAGTCAAAAGCAATACTCGTTATCACCTATATAAAGTAATTAAATCTTGTTAAGCAAATTTATTTACATACCTGTCACAACCACATCCAAGTACTTTGTATTTGGCCAAATTCTAGTGATAATCCCTTCCCAATTCTGGTTTTCGCGTTCCTTGATAATGAACTCCGAAAGTTCATGACTTGGTTTGAGTATTTTGGAAATGAATTCCCCAATTGAGTTGTTGCCAATTGAGTTGAAGAAAATGAATAGCTCGAAGTAGACCACAAAGCATTTGTGTACATGCTCTGGAAAGAGTCGACACAGAGAACAGCCTCGTTGGGGCTAGTATACATGTAAGGATCGTAAGGCCTCATCTTGAGGCTGTCCCTTTTGTAGTAAAGACAGTTCTTGCTAATTCTGCTTTTATTTATAAATAGAAAGTACAAGAGCTTTGTCTAGATCAGGAGCATACCTGTTCACAATCCCAAAATCAGAAATGCTCAAAAAATAATATTCGTGTATATAATGACAACTCTCGCTAAGAAGTAAATATTGAAAGCATAATTCACATCACACATCGATAAGCTAATTTGAAGGATATATACATAATATTTTCTTAGAAAGGTAATTATTAAATCCCACCTAGAGAGGAACTCAAAGAATACGTTGAATATCAGGTTGAATTCCCTCATAAGTGACAATTGGCATTTTGGACTTAAGGTAAGGCTCGAGGCCCCTCTCCCCCCCCCCCCCCACCACCACCGGCCTCGAAGCGCTGTGCCCCGAGGCCACCCCCTCCCCCGGCCTCAAGGAGTCGTGCCCCAAGGCCACCCCCATCCCCCGACCTCGGGGAGTCGCGCCCTGAGGCCACCCCCCATCCCCCAACCTCGGGGTGTCACGCCCCGAGGCCACCCCCCATCCCCCGACCTCAGGGCACCGCGCCCCGAGGCCACCCCCTCCCCCAACCTTGGGGCGCGGCGGCCCGAGCCCCCCCATCCCCTGTCCTCGAGGCGCCGTGACCCGAGGCCCCCACCCCACCCCACCCCCAGCCTCGGGGCGTCGTGCCCGTGGCCCCCCACCCCCGGCCTCGAGGTGCCGTGCCCCGAGACCCCCACCCCACCCCCTGGCCTCGAGGCGCCGTGCCCGAGGCCCCCACCCCACCCCCAGCCTCGAGGCTCCCTCCCGAGGCCCCCACTCCACCACTCGGCCCCAAGGCGCCGTGCCTCGAGGCCCAGCCTCGAGTCCGCCCCAACCCCACCTCGAGGCACCGTGCCCCGAGCCCCCCCAACCCCCCACCTCGAGGAGCTGTGCCCTGAAGCCCCACCCCCCCCCCCGTCCCCGGCCTCGAGGCATTGTTCCCAGGCCCCCTCCCACCCCCGACCTCGAGGTGCCGTGCCCCGAGGCCCCCCCTGCAATTCAGTTAAAGTTAGCAACAACATCTAATTCAAAGAGCCAAAGAGTTGAAAAGAGATAAGAAGGTAAAAAATTTTATACCTTAGAGGCTCTCAAGTTTTTAGTGTCACGGGCCATTATAGCACATAACTATGGGTCAACAAGATTTGTTATCAATGTTGACAATTTTATCCCCTGATTCCAACTCCACAAGTACATCTCTCTTGTCTGCTGCAGGAATCAAAAATTGATAAATTGTATAAATAGATGTTATAGTTAAAATGCACTTCTATAATTTCCACCAGAAATCGGGCGGTCGTTCTTCTTGGAGTCGCCAGAAATTTTACTTGGATGCAACCTCACTTCAACAATCCTTTGGACTAGCTGAATTTCATGACCAATTCTCAGTATCTGGAAATTTCGAGCTCTTAGAGAGTGACCTCATTAATGGAAACGATTGATCAACCGCTAATACCTGGACTACCGGATGATTTGGCATTGAGATGTCTAGCAATGATATCACATGGATATCATGGTATTCTTGAAGCAGTAAGTACATGATGGAGGAAGCTATTCCATAGTGCAGAATATTCCAATTACAAAGCTAGAGAAGGATGGTCTGGAAACTGGTTGTTTGTTCTGACTGGAGGATCTGTGAATCAATGGGTTGCTTATGATCCTGAAGCTAGGTGGCACCCTCTGCCTAGGATACCCACGAGCCACCCTGACCAAGAGCACCTTGGTTTCTCATGTGTCTGTGTCTTGAATAAATTTCTTCTGATTGGCGGCACATATGGAGCACGTGATCAAGTAATTCCCCATCAAAAGGCCCTGACGACAAATGAAGTTTTCCAACTTGATCCTTTCAGAAAAGAGTGGAGAAATGTTGCAAGTATGAGAACACCACGTTCCCACTTCGCCTGCAGTGTTGTCTCTGGTAAGGTTTATGTAGCTGGAGGGCGCAACACATCATCGGGAGTGTTACGATCCGATTTCGAAAACTAAGGTTTCGAGACTATTTCCGCAACTTTGGCGAGTTTGTTAAGTTTTGGAAAAATCTATAATTTTGAAGTCGCCACTTAATTTTTTAAGAAAAATTAAGAAAACTATTTAAAAAGGAAAATTTGAAAGAAAACGTACTAAATAAAACCAGAGTCGGGTAAGGGTTCAAATAATTCTCTAAGGAAGGGTTTAGGCATCTTAGAGAATCCGCTAACACACGGTTGACCGACGGATTTAAAAGTTGGCTAATTTTTAAGGAAAAACTTAAGATATTCATAAAAAATCTTTGTGAAAACGAATAGAGATTAATTTATACTTAACGAATAATGAAGTATTAAAAAGGGTTAAAGCGTCGAAAATGTTTTTAACTTGATAATTTATCCGAGTCAAAGATTTTAAACCAAAGAATTAGTTCAAATTCATTAACGTGGATTCAAAGCTTCTTAATAACTACGAAAGAACATGAATGGTTCTCAAGTTATCCTTTAAGCTTAAATTCCCTAACTTGAAAGAGTTTGAAAATTTTGAAACTTAAAGTAAACAAGCAACGAAATAGAAGAATTATTTAAAAACTTTCAAGGATTCATCTAAGTTAACACAAAAAAAAAAGTTAGCATTTCTAAAACAAATTAAGAGCATAAATCAAGATAACAAATAGCAAAAATCTAGGCCCTCGGCCTAAATGCTCTTTGTTGCTGCTGATCTAAGGACCTTTTAAGCCCGAAAAGAGTCCAATTTTCAGCCCTTTGGGGCTGCTGTCATTCTGCTGGTTTGTTGGGGTTTTAACCCAATTTTGTTCCTCCTTTTCGGCCCTTTTGGGGCCTCTGCTGCTGCTGCGTTTTACCAAGCTTTTAAGTCCAAAAACTCCGATTTTCAGCCCTTTGGGGCTGCTGTAACTCTGCTATCGAACTGCTGCCAGTGATTTGAAGTTTAACCCGATGATGGAAGTTGACTCAAAAGAGGAGAATGCAAGGGAGGAGTTCATGGTGAACTCGAGCAGATTCCACATAAATAAGAATGAAAAAATAAAATTAGAATTGTGGCACCACAACAACCAAAGCAAAAGAATAAGAGAACACAAACAAATGTGCTACTTCATGTTCAACAATTAGCTCGATTTTCTGGACAATAGCATACATCAATTCTAATTCATGAACTGACCTAAACTCAATTAATATTGAAATGAAATATCTTAGCATACAACGTAATAATTAATCAAGGCAACGAGCAAACAAACACAATTAGACATCCTTTGCAGAACCCACAACCAAAGAAGCAATAAGAACTCATTTAAGGCATGCTGCACTAAGTAGCCTCAATGCTTCAACCACAGTTAAACAACACATCCATTTCCTAAAAGAAAAGTTTTTTTTTTTTTTATAAAAGTAAAAATAAAAATAAAATATGGACGAACCTACATGCAGGAAACAAATCAGAGAGGCAACAGCTGTAGGAGAAACATAACAGAGGGTTCTATATCGAAAAGAAAACACTTACACTACAAAATGACAATAACAAACGAAGCTCTACTGATGTGAACAAAACTTGCAAAGAAACAACAGAATAATTTCTTTGACATCTTCAGAATATATAACCAAAACAAGAAACTGATACAAAATAGAGACAGAACAATGTCTGGGTCACAAAACTAAACTTAGATCGAGTACAATAACCATGAGATTCGAGATGGAGAAAACAAGTTATCATATTCCACAAACAATAGGCAAAACAACACATAACTTCCACATCGATTAGCTTTTTGAGATTCTGCCTACTATTTTACCACTTTAAAACAATACACAACCATATCTTTTATCAAGAAGAGCATATCATAGATTGGAATCACCAAATCGAACCACAAAATGAATTAAATCCATATTACACACATCTGAATTTAGCCGAAATGGCGAGACAAATTTAAGAGGAAGAAAGGTTACCTTCTTCGGAGCAGCGTTCCGGGACGAGAACGAGCTAACCATAAGCTTCCACAACCACAGGGGAACTCTAATGAACAATAAACAAAACAAGAGAGCACAACTCAGATTTGAGCCTGTAAAACACTATTTTAGCTTGAATTTCCACTCTCTTTTCTATATTTTTTTCGTAACTCTTCCCCTATGTGTAAACTTATGTCTCCTCTAATTTTTCTCCCCTCTTCTAACAGTGAAAGAAGAGGAATATATATGAGAGAATAGAGGGGACCAATTGGGGGGGAATCGGGTGACCAAATTCGAATTTCAAATTCAAATTGGTCTTGACAGGATAAGGTTGGAGAGCTGGACAGTACAAATCCCCAATGGAATTGAAAGGAGAACCATTCGATTCAGAACAAGGACGAGGTGCGGAGATTTCGACACCTCGATGATTTCATACGAGAGAACGAGGGAGACGCACGCGCAGGGTTGAGGCTGCTGGGCTTCACGATTTGCTGGACTGCCCGGCATGGGCTCGAGTTCTCACAGGCCGCTGGATTTAGTGCTGCTGGACTGGTTCGCAGCTTCTGGGTTCTCGCGTGAAGAAGAAAAACAGTATAGGGGACTGTTTTGGTATTGCTGTGAATGTAATGTATGTTGGAACGTATGTATTGTTGGAGTGGGTTTCTTTGGGAAGATAGTTGGGCTGGGAATGATTTTGGGCCAAGTTTTCTCTTGAAAATCAATCCAAGATTTTCAATCCAAGAAGTGGGACAAGAGATGTGTATACTTGAGTTAGAAAAATGACCAAATGAATTGTAAATTTAGTCCACTTAACTTTAAAATTTAGCCGAATTGACTCAAATAGTGAACCCGACTAAAGATTAAATAAAACGAATTAATATTAATTAACGAGCTTCTTAATCTTAACGAAATAAAATAATTAACTTAGTCATAAACTAATTAATTTAACAATATAAACTATCATTTAAACCAAACTAATTGACAAAATATTTAACTAAAACTAAATTATTATTATTTTTTGGGACAATTTTCAAATATTCGTAAAATGACATAATTATATACATAATTGTAAAATATATGCATTAGTTTAAAATCATAAAATTGAAGGATTACTTAAAATGACTTGAAAAATATTTTGAATTTTATAAAGTCAATTATTTCAAATTGTTTGGGGAATTAAGAAACTCGATGGTTAATTATATTGTGGAGGTCCAAAATTGGGTGTCAACAGGGAGGAGGGCTTGCTCTTGCTGAAGTTTATAATCCACTGACAGACAAGTGGGAAGACCTACCACCTCTGCCAAGTCCCCAGATGGATTGCATAGGCCTACCATAAGATGGTAAATTTTATGTTTTAACAGACCTTGTTGGGTTGCTAGAGCAGGAGACATCTGTTGTTTTTGATCCATCCGATGAAACATGGCTAAGTGTAAATGATACTTGGCCGTTTTCAAGGGCCATGCATTTGGGAATTCAGGTGCTTGATGGTGGTCATATATGCACAGTTGTAGATTGGGGTGGGAGCTCCATTGAAACTAGGAATGTAGATAACAGGGAGTGGCATCATAGAGGTTTGATACCTCCTGCGAGTCTACCTGACCATCCCCGGCCTCCAGAGGTCTTTGATTATGGATTTGTTGCACTGAGAAATGAAATTTATGTTTTGGGAGGAAGAGTGCTGCGATGGGAGGAATCTGGGACCGGGAAGTTTAACATTGTGAAGTTGAGCACGGTTAGAGTGTGCAACCCACTGAGTTTACCTTTAAGGTGGAGGGAGATCAGACCAATGTGTGAGCCTGCATTTGGCTTCATACTAGGTTGTGCATCCATGGAAACAAGATCTTTGTGATTTAAGGTTCTGTTTCCTATGTGCTGCTGTTGTGTTTTAAAAATGACTACATCGCAACCTTGCTCTAATAATAGGCTAAGAAAGGTACCACCAATGGAGATTATCATGTGCAATTAAATTCTAACTGGTGCGAGTGAAGTGGATCTAGAACGTTGAGGAAAAGCTGCTGGCATTGAATCGAATTCTGCAACAATTGACAGGCGTGACAAAGCTCCAGGAAGATTATGGTAGATTATTCGAACAGCACATTATGGAATCACTAAAATATTTATTAATGCTCTAAGTTCCATTCCAGTGGTTCTTTTTCCTGTTTCCAGAGGAACGTCTCTCCCAAACTCAATATACTGAGTTTCTTCTGTTGTTTTGAATTACTTCTACTGGCTTTCTTTCGCCGTTCTTGAATTTCACTTATGGTACTTAATCTGCTTATCTTTAATACTTTATCAAAAAAGAAAAAAAAAATGAAAAAAAAATGTTATAGTTAAAATGAAAAATAGATGTTCTGAGATGTAGAAGGCTACACACCTTCTTGGATGTACATGGTAACTTCCAAAGCCAAAAATGACTCCAAGTTTGTCACGCCATCAGAACAAGAAAAAACAATCTTTTTTCAATTTATTCACATTGCAAAACAGCTTAAAAAATAAAAAGTTAATCCCAAATGTGAAAACTCAAAATTATCAAAAGTTTTGAGTTTGTCCCTAACAAATTAAGAACAGTAAATAAAATCATTTAAGGAGACAAAAAGCAGGAATCGGTCCACTGGTCCACACCGCCACAAAGAAAGAAATTGCACATACTATCACATCTATGGTCTTTCCATTACAGGGTTAAGATTCTTCACTATTTATGGACCTTGGGGTTGGCCAGATATGGCGTATTTCTTCTTCACAAAGAACATACTAAAAAAGAAGCCCCATTTCCGTATTTCAAGGTTCTAATAACAAAAGTATAGCAAGGGATTTTACCTACATTGATGATATAGTGAAAGGGTGTTTAGGGGCTTCGGATACAGCAGAGAAGAGCACATGAAGTGGAGGAAAGAAGAAGAAGAATGCACAATTAAGAGTGTTTAATTTGGGGAATACTTCACCAGTTCAAGTAACAAAGCTAGTTAGCATATTGAAAAATTGCTCAAGGTAAAGGCCAAAAGAAATGTGTTGCCATTGCCAAGAAATGGAGAATATACAGTGTGGTCACACTTGAATTCGGATTCTTCTGTGAGTGAGTCGATCAGAACTCGATGATGTTTGTTGTTTAGTTATTTTATTATAGCAGATAAGCCTTGATCACATTTTTTTGCAGCAAAATATCACTAAACCAGCCAAGCAGCGCTTGGATGTTAATGAAAACCCGACAATAGCTCATCTGGTAGGAATACACAAAAATCGCAATTACTATTTAGTGCTCAAATATGCTATTCGTGATGTTTACCCAAAACTATATCCTTGATAATCCAACGCACTCACTGTGTAAATTATAGCAGCTCCCTCTGCTATTTAGTCATATTTCTTAAGAGACTATTGTTTAGGAATACATTTTGAAGATAAAAGAGGGAACGACTGGAAGATTTGAGAGAAGATCGAGTGCGTGCAACTATCAGGCACTTGAAGCATGAGAGCTAGAGGGCTAGAAAGTTGTGCTCTCGTTCACTGCTTCTTTGGGCGAGATGCTGAGAAAGTTTAACTTGATTTAAGTGTACAAGCTAATATCCAGGGATTATAGGTCATTATAACTCAAGTTATAAACAGAAGGAACAGTCAATACAAGAAAAAACCAAAAAGCAGGAATTGGGGGAAGATGTTCCAAATTTTCCATTCATAATACTTTTTAATCATTAAAAGAATGCTTAACTCAGACATAGTTTTTAAAAAGATCAAACAAATCCCTTGATAACTAAAAGAATTTCCTGCTAGTGAACTTGTTTATACAAGGGAAGTCAATAAACAAAGAACTCAACTTCCCAATATCACAATCTCGACCAAAAAAAGAAATCCCGCAAATTCGCTCATATCAAAAACCCTCAAATCACTTAATTGTTAACCAGTATCTTCAATCATTTTTTCATGAAACCTCACGTAACATTAACCATTCTACTTATTTAATGATCCAAGAAGCAAAACCCCAAAAAAGAAATCCAAAACCCACCTACATTTCCTTGCATACACAAATTTATACAAGCAACCCCATAACCAACATTCAAAAAAGTGAATCATTGAACCAGTAATCAAAAAAACTACACAAAAAAAAAAGAAGATAAAACCCAGTACTCCAATTATTGTCCTACAGTAATAAACAGAGACCAAAAACAGAGAAACACTCACAAGTTTGTTGGAATGAGAATCGAGTTACGAGCAGACTATTCTCCAACCCAGATAAATTCACCCCCATTGTTTGTCTCTTCGCCACCGCACTCGAAACTGACAAACGCATATTCTCCTTCTAATGTGAAACGTTCGAAAAATTTAACCCTTATCGACAATTTCTCATCACCCTCTTCTTCAAGAAAACGAAGAAGAAGAAGAAGAAAGATGCTCTGTAATAGTGAAAAATGTGTAGTACGCATTGAAAAGCCAATACTAATAACATCATCGGTAAAATCTTACTATAGTTAAGATTCAAAGAAGATGGTGGGTAGATGTTGTATAAAAAGCTATTTAAAATTTTATAAACGTTTGATCATGTTTTATTGTGAAATTTTTTAGAAGATAGTTTTTATTTTTAAAGTGAAAACTTATATTTGGCTATGAAAATATTTAAATTTAACTTGAAGTAGTATTTCAAATTTGAGAACAGATTATGACATGTTTTTCAACTCACATTTTAATTTTTAGATTGTATTTAAGTACATTCAAGTATGAATATTATTATTCCAAATATTTTTTAATAAAAAGTATAATTAAGTACAAGTATTTTTAACTCCTCCATAAATAGATCTAATTAAAAAATAATAATATTTGAAACCTATAGTCATACGCCTACTAAGACTATTAATTTGAAATGAAGTTCTTTTTTTATCCACAGGTTTTGTTTCAAAATTTTGAAATTATATTTGGAGATTATTTTGAATTAGTTTTTGTTTATTAAACTAGGTAAGTTTGAAAAAGTCTTCTGAAATTCATTCACAAAAGTTTGATATATATTTATGTTCAATCAAATTACATATAAATTGAAATAGATGGAATAATATATTACTATGATATTTATCCTATGGTTCGGATCGACACTTCACAAATTTTCTATAAATAGTTGATTTACATTCTTTTTGAGATTTTGATATTTTATTTCTCTTAGAATAATTTCAAAAATGAAATTGTACGTTTCTCCATTATCTATATTTTTATTCTTGGAGTTAATTTCTATCAATTGCATATTAAAATTACTTTTGTTTCATAAAATGTCAGTTAAGAGAGAAGAAAGTCTTTGACATGTTTAGTATTTTTTTTTTTGAGAAAAATAGAAATAATTGAATGATATTTTTATTCTAAAAGAAACACAAGTAATATTTATAGACAATTCTCAAAATACGAGTGACCATCCATACAAATAACTCTTTAATTGAAAAGCAAAACTTATTTTCTCAAATAGAAGTAATTCTCCCATAGTCTCAACATATATGATATACTTTAACGTCATATTTTATACTGATTAAAAATAATTTAACTATTTTAATTAAAATCAATTTTGTTAAAAAAACTAAGTTTTGCTTTTCAATCATTTTTGTTAAAAATCAAATTATTTTAATTAAAATCATTTTTGTTAAAAAAAAAATTGTGACAAAATTCTTATTTCCATCATAGTTACGTGAGGGACTCACCAACTTCACAAAAGAAACATATAGGAAAGTAGCTAAATTTTCAACTTCTTCGTTGTCTGAATTTTCTTGGAAAAGAATATTGTCAACTCAGACCTAAATAATACTGTACAATTCTTAGAACATATTATGTCTATTTTATTATGAAATAATAGATGGCAATTACGGGTGAAAAAAAAAGAAGAAGAAGAAACATATAGGACTTCAAGAGGGTCAAATCCGAAAGTCATGAAAAGCAGCTGAGAACAAAACGGATATATACGAGAGTACAAGACATATCAGCAAAGTGTTCAGGTTATGCCGCACTCGTGTCGAATTTTTCAAAAATTACTTTTGGAGAATTCGATATGTAGTCATTGACATTTTTAAAGAGTCCAAGTGACATAGCCTACCTATACAAAGCCGCGAAAAAGGGAAGAAAACACATATGATTGCAATTTCAAACCAATCAAGACAACATAAGGATATACACATAACTAAAACACTTTCCATGAGCAAATTGACTAAATATCAACGAAGAATATTCAACACTACACACAAAGATACAAAAAGAACAAAAAAAAGTTTTATTCAACTCCTGTGGTCTCGATCATGACTTGTATTGACTTCATCATCAAACTTGTAAACGCTGTCGTTCTGGGGTCCAATGAGGAGCAGCTGGACTAAAGTGCACTGAAATTACCCTGGAATCTAATAATTCCACTATAGGTGTAAAATTAACACACCTAGGAGCCTTATACTGATTTATAGAGGCACCTCTAGAAATTGCATAGTCCATTAGCTCTTCAAATGTGCCATTTTCTACTACTCTAATTTCAAGTGGTCCAATTGAGTTATCTGCAACTCGGCACTGTCGATAAACCGAGTTCAAACATTCTTCCATAGCCAAACAACATTGGTTCAAAACCTCGTGGCTCGGCGAATTGGTTGGGTCCTTAATAAGTAATTCACAGTAAATAACATAATGTCCCGGAATGGTTTTAGTGTCGGCGTAACTAGTGTACTCGACCACGCTAGTATTGTACAGGCGCAAAATTGCAGCAGCGCTATCAACCGCGTTTTGCAACTCGGCCTCATCAGTTTTGTCCGAATCAATGCTCAATAGCACATTTTTCCTTCTTATGAATTTAAACTGAGGGGCAGAGTTGTGAAACCCCGTGACCTGGAGTATGTCACCGACTCTGTAACGACATAATCCAGCGTAGGTTGTGATCACGAGCTCGTATTCTTTTCCAACTTCTACATCAGCTAGGTCCACGAGATGGGGTGGTGAGTCACGAGGATTGGCTGAGTCATGAGGGATAAACTCATAGTAGCACATATTGGGCATTATAGTGTAACATACTTCAGATGGATTGCACATTGGATTTAAATTAAGACCAAAATAACACTCGGACGATGCGTACATGGTACACGCCTTTGGTAAACCACCACTGTAATAATCCAGCGTAGGGATGTACTGAGCCATTGCACCTGTTGCAATCATATCCACAATAAGTAGTATTAGAAATCTGAAAAAATTAATAAGGCTATAATATGGTATCGCGTATATAAGTAATTAATCTTGCAAAGAAAATTTATTTATCATTCCTGTGACAATCACATCCAAGTACTTTGTATTTGGCCAAATTCTAGTGATAATCCCTTCCCAGTTCTGTTTTTCGCATTCCTTCATAATGATCTCTGCGAGTTCATGATTTGGTTTGAGTATTTTGGAGATGCATTCCCTTATTGAAGGGTCAGAAACTCTGGGATTCAATATCCCAGATGTGATATCCTTAGCAAGTTGCTGCCAGTTTAGTTGAAGAAAATGAATAGCTCGAAGTAGACCAGAGGCGAAAACAGCCCCTAACCGGAGGACTTGTTCTCTCATAAGAAGGCCACAAAGCATTTGAGAGTACATGCTCTGGAAAGAGTCGACACAGAGAACAGCCTCGTTAGGGCTAGTATACACATTGTAAGGATCGTATGGCCTCGTCTTGAAGTGATCACTTTTGTAGTAACTTGTCAAGACAGGTCTTGCTAGTAGCCCACTGGGTGTCTTGGTTTCTGCTTTTATAAATAGAAAGTATAAACCCTTGCCTTTGTCTAGACCAGGGACATACCTGTTCACAATCCCAAAATCAGAAATGCCCAAAAATAAATACTTGAAAGCATATTTACAATAGCACTTACAGATTCATCACGGGCATGAGAAGGCTGTACAATAGTTGTTTCCGGTCTAACTCATCTTGAGTTGTGGGCATCAGCTTTCTCTCACCAGCAGATGTCCCCGAGCTACGTACAAAACAAACAAGAAATGAATTTAATTCACTATGATAATTCATAGTAGTCCTTGATAAGCTAATTTGAAAGATTAGGTAATTAAATCTCACCTGGTGAGGAACTCAGAGATGGGATGAGATGACAAAATTGGAGAACAATGTCCATTAGCGATACGTTGAATATCAGGTTGAATTTCCTCATACGTGACAACTGGCATTTTGGACTTGAATGTATCCCGGTCCGTAGCACCACCAAGTTTGAATCTTTGAAGATACTCAGTGTTGGCATTTTGGCTTAGTATTTCAGCCAAAACTTTCTCTTGAACTGAATCAACATTTCTAGTCATCTCTTCTATGAATTGAAGGGCCTTAGCATCCTTCTCACATGCTGGCGGCCCAAGAGGAGACGATGAAACACTAGTATGCATGGTCATTATGAGAGAAAATTGAAAATACAAAAAAGATCCTTTTTTTTTTGTGTAAAGATTGTGTGTGTTTTGGAAGCTGGGAATGACTAGCTTTTTATAATGACATGTTTTTTATATTTCCACGTCATTGTTGACGTAAGTATGCACACGTTGAAGGTGGACTAAAAATACTTTTGGAAAATTTCTGGTATGGACTATGACTGATCGTATTGCCTTAGACATTGTAGTATTTGTTTGAATTTTGGTCTTGAGAGAAAGGTGCAAATGGGACCCAATATACGCCACCGTGTCTGCTTTAACCAGGACCTGGTGGGTCCACAGTGTATGCCAAGTCAGCAAAGTCCAGCTAAGTTCTTTTGTCAAGAAGTTGACCGGACAACTCATCCATTTTTTAGTGAGTTTGTTGGTCATGGACAAACACATAGAGCTGCTAATCCTAACACATAAAACTATTTCGAGTGTATATAAAACGGAAAAAGGTCGTCAGCTTTAAACTATGTCAAATTGAACAAAAATGCATGCACCCAGTTAATAGTTTTGTTCTAAAATTATTTTTGACGTCAATAGTTTGGTCTAAAAATACTTTTATTATTATACGTCTAAAATGTATGATCATTTCCCATGGTCTTTGAGCGTACATTTACAAACAATTAATTAAAACTTGTGTAAGTACTTTGTTCTCTACTTCTCTTCTCGGCTATGTTATCATCTATCCGGTAAGGGTGTGCATCGGTCGGTT
Source organism: Solanum pinnatisectum (assembly GCA_035578085.1). NCBI lineage: Eukaryota > Viridiplantae > Streptophyta > Magnoliopsida > Solanales > Solanaceae > Solanum > Solanum pinnatisectum. The sequence continues at coordinate 19,461,507 of CM069077.1, forward strand.
TGATTTAATTTTCGATTTTTAAATACACTAAATTAATAATAACCCAATAAGATATTTTTATCGGTATTCGATTTATTGAATTTTGGTTATTAACAGTTAGATTTTTGGTTTATCCAATAAGAAAATGTCCACAAAATAAATATATGACTTGTTGCTTATCTAAAAATTTGACGCGATATAGTGAAACAAACAAATCAGTTGTAAATGCTTTGATATAGTGACACAAAAAAGATGATATTTAATTATGTAGATTGTAGTGTAGAGTACTGATACAGTGTCTAGTAATGTTAGATTTTTAATATTTAATATTCATGAAGGGTAAAGTAGTAAATTACTTCCGTCTTAATGGGTCTCGATTTACCAAAATAACCCAATACTAAAATAAAAACCGAACCAATAACCCAATAATTTTTTCTTATAAAACCATTTAAAACTCGTTAACCTAATTGCAATAATCCAATAACATATTTGTTAAGACATTTTTCAAAGACATTAACTGAAGGTAAATAAACTGATGGTACAATAGGAAGAGAAAAAAAATATTTTCTTGATTTGTTAAAAATGACAAATAAAAGTACAAAATCAAATTAGAAAATATTTGACAAGTAAAAATGAACGGATAAAATATTTAGAAGATTAGAATATATGCTCGAAACTAAACTATCCTACAGATACTTATTCATACTTTCCTGTTCAAACAAAACAAATTTTATACATGATCAATACATCATTGTTAGAATTTTTATTCAGTGTAGAACATCGTTATACTATAATTCTTCATGTGCTGACTTGATTCTTTTTGATATGGGTAACAGTGAGATTAAATCTCAGGACCTCTACCTGCTCTGATAACATATTACGTGGGTGGGACGTATGTTTACGTTTCTCCACTTATGGCCGCGGCACTATAACGACCTTGACTGTGCAATTAGTTAAATAGTAGGGGAACTTCAATTTTTTATGGCAATTGATTGATAATCACTGTGTCCAAAGGGGACCTAAAACAGTACCTGCCTAACTGGATGTCTTTTTGCCTGGTTATATTAAAGTAAGTAAGTATATATATGTAACTACTTCAATTTTGACTTTAAAAAAAGTTCCACACGTTTGATGTGCACATGCATGTTGACACTAGTTGTCTTCAACATGCCTGAGACGTATACGTCTAGTATAAATCTGTAAATAGTGTTCAATAGTTTTATCAAGTCATTAATAACCTTAATTAGAATTGTACTAATTGGTAACTTTTTGTTTGATCAGCTGAGTGTTATGATTAATTTATCCTTTCATATGTATATATTCAATCTGTCGCTAACGAGAATATGACACTAGATAGGAAAATATGAAGGTCGAAGATTAGAGTAGAAGGTTAATAGATAATCGAAGATAGATAGCTCTCTTATTCGTGTTGTTATTATTACGCTCTTATACTATCTTTTTCTTCAATTATAGTATTACATATTGGCTCTTTTCTTTATTTATCGTATTATTTATTGTTCCTACTTGTTCCCTTCTTAATTGTTAACAACATATGGCTTCTTTGCTAATGTATTTGCTTTATATATGCTTAATTTTTTATATGCTTTACTTGAATTGAGGGTCTATTAAAAACATTTTTTCTCGTACACATTATTCTCCTCAAAACTCACTCATGACTAGGGGCGGATTTAGGCATAGGTGTGTCACGGGACACGGCTTCGTCGAAATTTTTTATGGAATATACCTATATTTAAAAAAAAATGAAAGATAAAATAATTAAAAAGGATTCCCCTTGTACCTGAATACTATTAGCTCAAGTGGCAGAGGTGCCACATTTGATGTCTTACGTCCCGGGTTCGATTGTAGGTCCGATTCATCAAAAATCTTATAGACCCACTTTAATTCATTCAAATCTAATTTACTTTTTTTTTTTTCTTTTAAGAATTAAAATAAAACTCAAAATTCGTGAGTCCTTTATCCATTAGAATTCTAGTACATAAAAATAGTATTGACTCCTTAAATCCTTATATTTGTGACTTGTGAGTTTCTTAAATTTTCTTTTCGTTCTTGTTCATCAATCATCGTTATTTGGCATCTCAAATCTCTACGCATCATGTTAGTATTTTTTGCAATTCTATTTTAAATTATTACGTGCTTGAATTTTTATTTTTGTTTGTTCATAATAATAGTTTATTTATTTCTATTGGCTTGTTACAATGAAACAATTTAGAATTCATTAAATTGATTACAATTGTCTATTATTTGATCCTTAATTATTAATTGTGCTGATCACATCATATTAGTCTAAATTTAATGGAGAGGTATTATTCTAAAAAAAATTCAAAGTCAATCTTAACAACTCAAGCTTCAACCGACTTGGTAGAACAAGCCAATTAGTCAAAAAAAAATATCAATGAAGTAAAGGAAATGATTTAAGTTCATTGCCGATTGATGTTAATTTATTAAAAGATGTTAATCGTATTTATTTGCAATACAATCTGTTGAATAATGTTAGTATAAAATTTTATTTAATAATATGAAGATGTGAGTGTTAATTTAAAGTTTTGAAATATTATCTAATTTAAAGAGTAGGTAATTTTTTTAATTTAATCAAAATTGTATAATCTTAAGAAAAATATATTTCATAAAGTTCACTATTAATGGGCCTTTAAATTTTCGGAGGCCTAAAGCAAAAGCTTCATTAATTTTTTTTTTTTGAGTCATTCTTATCCCTTATATGATAACACTGCTTAGAAAAAAATCTTGCGTACGCCACTGCTCATGTCACTATACTAAATATATTGTTGTTGTTACATATTCCATATAATTGAATTTATTAAAAAAGACAAGCTGGCCCTTCCCCAAACAAATAATATGATTTTGTACACTTCATTGGATATCCTTTGATTTGGCTTTAAATAACTAGAGGGTTACCTTAATTTTTAACTTAAAGATACGTAACTATGATATATATATATATATATATATATATATATATATATATATATATATATATATATATTAGATGAAAGCTGATTATTACAAGATTTAACACTTCTTTAAAATCTTTCTCAGAAGCTTCACATTTTTGCTCTAGGTGACTCAACATTGGAGTAGCGTGGACAGTCGAACACCCTTGGTCGAAAGATTATATTATGTACATAGAAAATTATACGAAGTATATAAGTTAAATATTAGTTTTATACATATATATTAAATCTTAAACACCCATAATGAAATTTCTAACTTCGCTGCCGCTTAACCCACAACCTTAAAGTGTTGGTGAACCATCTAAGCAACACCACCTCGTTCAAGATTTAACACTTCATTGTTACTCTCTCTGTTTTAATGTATATGGTGTATGTCATGGTTTTGATTGAACATGAATTTTTCTTAAAACCTTTAAATATGTTGTTGGTTTTGATCGTACGGCCTTAAATATGCATGTAAGTAATTTTTTTGTGATTATAAAATAATATTAAAGTAAAAATTTTAATTTTAAACTAAATAATTACCAAATTTAAACGAGCACGTTTAACATATATATTAACAGCCGGACAATGAGAGATTAATCCTTATATATATATATATATATATATATATATATATATATATGAGTATAGTCAGATATTGTTTTCTTGTTGACCACATAAAAATATGGGTAAAATATGAATTAGCTAAATGAGTTAAAACTTTCTACTTTTACTCAGTCAAAATTTATGATATCACTAAAAATATTGTAATTCTCTTCCTTATTATGTTCTTCCATAAAACTAATTATTCCTCTCTATAATGGAAAAAGTGAAGTCTTTGACTCATATACACACACCATCTGTCCAACAATACTTGTCCACTATTGACTTTGCACACTTCTTAAGAAATTATAAATAGAAGAGTAATTTACTATATTACCCTTTAAATATAATAAATACAACATATTAAAAAATATAATAGAGAAATGACTATAATTAATGACAAGGGTAAATTAGGACTGAAGAGTAAAATTATCCATTGATTTCATAAAGTGGACAAATATTGTTGGACATCCTAAAATAGTATAATTCACAACTATTTTTGGACGGAGGGAGTATATTAAATGTACATTTTTTTTTGTTAGTTATAATTATATTTTTTAATTTGTTTAAATTTATATTGGGTAACAAATAATTAAGTAAAATAAACAAATCATCTATTACTATTGATATTGCTTAAAGTCCATTAATGGTACATTTTACTCCTAAAATGCAAATATTTATTTACTTTGAAATTAAAAAAAAAAATTCCCCTTGTTATTACATCAATTTATTTTGTATTGAAAAGTTATAGATTTTTTTTTTTTTTACTTTTATGATACAATAAAACTAAATAAAGTATTTTCAACATTTTTCATCCAAAAAAAAAAGAAAAGATTAAAATATTTTTCCATGTTGAATTCTAATTCTAAAGTAGAGTAATATTTACTCATAAAAATATGAATAAATATAGGTAAACTTGTATCTTACCCAACACATTTGCTACCCAAACCAATTTTATCCTTATGAAATGTGAGCGGATTAAATTATTACCCATATTTTATTGATTCATTTTCAGTCCATCTAAATTTAACCCAATCTGTCTATTTGTCACCCCTACTTGTAGCGAACTATTGAAGATACATGTACGTATGGTTTATGTTTTCAATTATTCGGCAATGAGTTTTGTTTTTATGTTAACCTAAAGAAGCTTCAGTTGTTGACCGAAAAGTCTGATGAATAGCAGCCAAGATTTTTATAGCATTTGTTGCCAATATCGTAGCAATTCGTATTTTTGACCAGAAATCTTGATAATTATCATAACTTGTGTAGGACTTTTAGGCTCTAGCGACGCGTTTTGCTCCAAAATTGATTAAAAACTCTATATTTGATATCAAACTTCTAATTATATCCGTCCAAATAATTTTTAATTGTTAGATTCAATTTAAAGATTCAAATATTTAATAAAATCGATTTTTGAGATAAGTTCAATATTTTAAAATATAATATAAAGAGCAAAATTAATCATTAACCATCAATTTTAAAAAACAACAAATCTAATAAACTCATATAAGAAGAGAAAGCCAAGAAATTCCTGTAAAAGTTTTAGCAATCAGCTAAGTTAAACGGTCAAATGGGCCGACTAGCTTGGACTCAACCCAACCCATTTAAATTCTCAACTGTGGGTGATGGGCCTGTCTTCTCGTCATTAAGGTTCTGAAGGGGTTGGGTGTCCGGTCCTTCAATGTTCTTTAGGAAAATAATTGGGCCTGTCCTACAATCTGACCTAAAACTTTGGATAACTTACAAAAATCTCATCTTGCGCCATGAAGCTTCGTCCATTCTCAACATTTCTCTATTGAGATGTGATGGCAATGTATTGGCCATGCAATGACATAAGTGCTTCAATGTGTGTATACAGTGTCTTGAAAACCATCAAATTGACACCTATAAAAGGTGCATAAGAAGTTTCCTTAAAAGTAATTTAAACTTACAATTTCTAATAATTTTGAGTTTAACTAACAAGTTGCTGAAATATGATATTTTTTCATTTTTTTTTAAATCTTTGTTTCATTTTTTCAATTTTGAGTTTACACTAACCTTTTATATTTGCGGTATAGCTCACATATAGTATATTGCAATGTTATTGTTATAGTTGCCAGAGTCATCTTGTGTTACTACTGCATGCATCAGGAGGTTGTGTAATTAGTTGACACAATTTATTCTCAGTTTAGTACTGCTTAAAAAACAAAGAAAGAAATTAACACATTATATTGCTCATTAAAAGACTCCATGGCATTATATTAGAATCTATATATAATATAAGACAAGCTGCGAATACAAAAATGCTCCAATAGTTCTGTACAAAAGTAGATACTACTACTATAAAGAGAAGTGCAAATTGAGATTTGGACTTAGCTTCTTGATCATGTTGTAATATTCACTAATTAATGACCTCGACCATGACGGCTTGGACCAGAATATGCTTCATTTCTAAAGATTGGAACATCATCTGACTTGAAGTAGTGCGTCGAAACTGGTCTTGTAGCCTCCGTTGCTATGCTACAAAAAATGAGGATAATGGTGATGTTCAATAATATAAAGATGGAGATAATGCTGTTGAACCGGCTCTTTGTTTCTAACATTTGAAGAATATTACAAGTTTAAACTGAATCCAAATCGTTGTTTTAAGTTTATGTATTATTGGTGGTTCAAAATAATGCATATTGGCACTTTGGAAAATGTATATATAGTAGTGGCAACATGGAGTTGGAAAAAAGTGGAAACTTGTTCCGTTCGTTAAGACGAAGAATGGGCAGGGCGGGGGACAAACTAAACCGGTTTTAGGGAATTTATTGTCCCTTCACTTTGAATTTTGTTTCAGATGCGCAATACATTATTCTTTAAATGTTCATAAAGTCTACAAAGATATTAGATGTAATGATAATTAACTAATGCATGTATAAATTTTAGTACTCTCTATTTTATTACTGCTAAAGATTATTTTTGTTATAGTGTTAATCCCCAAAAGTCAGCAATTTTATTAATACTGCTTTTTACATTTGATTATTTTCATGTATGCAGTTACTGATCTTGGTTAAGGTACATGTATGTCAGTATGTGGATAAAAGACCACTTTCAAAATTTAATTGGACATTTAGATATAAGTTCTGAAAAAAAATGGTGAAATGGACACTCATTATTACTTCAAGTTGAAAAGCTACCAACTCTAGCATCAAAGATTTAAATTATACAAAATAGCCCTTACCATCAAATTTCTTTATTTTATTTTATTTTATTTTAATTAATTTATTAACTGCATATTTAGCCAAATACTAGTCTAGTTTATATGTATCACAAGTAGTTGATTATTAATAAATGAAATGATGTAGTTTGAAAAGAAATTATATCTTTTGATAATTGACACGATCGTCGGTTTATGATATACTTGTCCATAATCGACTAGATTTGGGAAGTAGGAACTACTATTTAATAAGTAATAAATAAATAAATTAAATTATAATAAAAGACTTAACATTATTTAAATATAAAATTAATACTTCATTATTATATCATATAAGAGTGTCATCAATTGCTCACATGATTCAAAGAATTTAAGAACTAGTAATAATTCTCAAAGCACATTCTTGTTATAAGGTGGTGCTCCTAGGACAATCGCAAGTTAGAGGATAGCTCAAAATGGATAGATGAATCTCTCCTTCTTTAGCATTGATTTTCTTTGGATGGTTATCATCCCCTTTTTTTGTAAGCGTAAGTAAAATCCAGCTTCAGGGTAGCCTCCTCCCCTCCCAATGTGCTTGTTCATCTTTGGTCGATAAGTTATTTGTTACTTCAGGGTTTAGGTCAATGTCCCCCTCGAATGTGTTCATTGCTTAATAATATACAATATATGAATTTATGCCAAACCCCCCACCACTTAGGGAGCTCATATCCTTGGTGGTTGGAGTTGGGAAAAAAAAGTGAAATCCTAATTTTTCAACAGATATAAGCCTATTTCAATAATCTTAGTAGGTACGGGTTGTTTTTCTCTCCTGGTCTCTATATAACTTTGAGCTATCTATATAAAAAAACACCCACACTTGAAAAAGGTTGTATTTTAGAGACCTTACCTCCTATCTTTGTGGATTAGAGAGAATTCATGATACATTCACTGTAGAAATTAATATAGATTATATAAGTTATAAAATATACGACGGAAAAAAACAGGAGTATAAGTTAAATATTGAAATTTTATAGTACTTTGACCAGCATTGAGAAGATGTGTCCCCACATTATAAAACGATACTTTATGAAAAGATAAATAACAACCAACCAAACAAGATGTTCAGTGCATTTCTAGAAATTAATTAAAGTAGTGCATAAGCAATATCACGTGCCTTGCACTTTGCAGTAAGTGGCTCAGCTTTTGCAAGAGTGAGACCACTCCCTTCAGCTATATCACTGTCTTTGCTAACTATTTCCCACTCAAAACACTGAACCAAAGTTCCAACAGCTAAAGCAATCACACGTTGAGCAAGTCCAGCACCTGGGCATGTCCTCCTTCCCATTCCAAATGGCAGTAACTCCCATGGTTTCACATCGAAACCTTCGAATCTCTCTGGTCTAAAACTTCCTGGATCGTCAGCCCATACTAATGGATCCCTATGAACAGCCCAAGCATTAACCAATAGGATTGTCCCACGTGGAACGTCGAAACCACCTATTTTGGTATCATCAGCTGATTGATGGGGAATTAACATTGGTGCTGCTGGAGATAATCGGAAAGTCTCCGAAATGATACTTTGAAGATATTTCAAATTAGGCAAATCAGACTCATTCACAAGACGATCAAAACCAACATGAGTGTCTATTTCAATTCTTACTTTGTTCAACACTTGTGGATGGTTAAGCAAATGTGTCATTGCCCATTCTATAGTCACAGCTGTTGTGTCTGTTCCCCCAATCACTATGACCTGCGTTACATATCAAGAAAGTATCATGAATTATTATATTTACAACTTTTTAACGATAGAGTTGTATATATTTTTCGAAAAATCAAATCAAACTATAAATAATTAATATATGTCACTAGATTATTTGATTCTTTGGTTTAGCTTGGTGTTTTCGATTTTTCATAGTAGTACCCTAGCCAAGTACTACGTATATTTGTTGATGTTTGTGCTCCGGTGTAATAAATAAGGAGAAAATGACAAAATATATGTTTTAATTTTGTGTTTTGGAGCACATATACTTCACGTTTAGAAAATGGTACACATATTCCCCGTTAATATATGGTGCATATATCAATATTTATTACAGCAAGAAAATCTTAAAACAAATTTTATAATTCTAAAAAATGCTACATGGTTGTAAAAAATTACCCCACCTAATCCCTTTTTTATTACCCCATCTAGATCAGACCTGGACCCAACCCGACCCAAATGAAAAAAAACTCAATCCTGCGTTTACTCCGTCATAAAATGAATTTAGGTCGAGTCTGAATAAAAAGGTCATTGATCTTTTTTTAGTTGGGTCAGATCCGGAGGGGAAAAGAAAATGTGTGAGCTAAGTTTTTTAAAGTCACATGGAATTTTTTAAATTAGAAAAATAGTTAATTTTATGATTTCTTGAAAACTCAATCTGTTAACAAAAAGTGTACATCATTTGTTAAACGACAAGGATATATATTATATGCATCGATCACTCTTTAAAGGAGAGGTATATCGGCTATAAATCATAAAGTTGAGAACTTACCAATATAATTCCTTTAATGATATCGTCAGTATAGTAATCTGGTTGCGATTCTTGCAAAGAAATCAAACTATCAATCATAGTATTTTGGTTCTCCACACCACGGTATTCATCAATTAAATCTTGCAAGAACTCATCCAATTTTTTGCCAAGCTGCGTCAGCGCATTCTTTTTAATAAACTTATATATCCAACCAAATGGTACAGGCAAAAAATCATCAACATTTGATGCACCTCCATTGCTAAAAAACTCATCGATAAGCTCACGAAAATACACAGCCTTACCTTTATCTTGATCGAAAAATCCGTCTCCAGATACCATTCTCATAATAACATTAAATGATAATTCAGTAAATTTTGACTTAAGTTCAAAAATTGTACCAAAATCGTTACAATTTTGAAACAACTTGTGCAAAAGAAGCTTGACTTCAAATTGTCTAATGGTTTGTGACTTGTTGAGACTAGTACCGGAGAGGATTTCAAGTGCACAAATACGTCTTAGGTTACGCCAATGATCACCATAACACGAATCGATGATTGTTGTGCAGTTGTATCCTCCGATCATTAAAGGAGGACGATCAGCAAGGACAACATCATTCTTGGTGAAACATTCCTTCACGGAGGATGGAGATGACACAACCACGACGAGACGTTTGCCTAATTGAAGAGAGAAAATTGGACCATGTTTTTCAGAAAGATTTTCAAGGGTACGATGTATATGTTCTTTCAAAATATAGAGATGTCCTATTATTGGAAACTTAAGTGCAGGACTTGGTGGGAGGTTATGTTTGTTTAGTGTCAATGACACAAGTTTGAAGACTAGGAACAATAGGGAAATAGTGAGAGGTGAAAATAGCCAAACTATTTCCATATTCTCTCAAGGGACTTAATTATCTTCTCTAGTTAATTAGTGTTGTAACTAGGGTTTATATAGGAGGTGAAGTCATGTTTATTCTAATTCTTTGTTATTTTGATTCTCTCTATTTTGTTTCTTCCTAACATCTAATTAAATAAATCTTGAATAAGGAATGAGGAAAGTGAGGAAACATTAATAGTGATTTAGCTGCCATAAATTTTTAAATGTAATTATTGAATATGTGTTTGACCGTAAAATTTGATTAAATTTTAAAAAGTTGTTCAAAATAATATCTCAAATGTTCACTTAATTTTGAGTAAATTTTCTTAAAAGGCAGTCAACTTTATTTTGTAATTGAAAAATCATTCAATTATTGTATTTCACCTACAGATTCACTTAATTTATTTGATTAATTTTTTTAATTAATTTTTGTTGACATGAAGTTCTTATTTAAAATCAAGTTTTTAAGAAATAAAAAGACATCCACTTCAACCATTTCAATGATCCAACCCATAAATATAGTTTAAACTATCTTATTAGACATATATTCATATCATATATACTAATATTACCTATAATTTTAAATAATTACATATATTCCGACTAATTAAGAATTTTATATCATATATTAAGTTAAATATATTGTGGTACACCATTCCCTAAAAACTAGCCTAGATTAAGACAATTGAATATTCCCTAAAAACTAGCCTAGATTAAGACAATTGAATATCTGAACAGTTTCTGTATCCACAATTAACGTCTTCATCCTAATCAACTCACCGTCTCTTGTCAACCTCCCACCCCACATTCATCACCCCCGTTCTCTCTCTTCCGTCCTTCTCCCCAGCTCACACGATTTTTTCTATTAAATCATAAAATTTTGAATTACAAAAGTAGTAATACAATTTGAGGTTTGTAACTATCATTTATGTCATGTATATGATTTTTCTATAGCTTTCAATTTATATGTAGTCTTCTAATTTTTGATAGTTATATCAAATTAAGATAAAACTTTATTGATTTAGCGTTTTCTTAATATATTTCATGGCTAATGATTCTTCAAACAAGAAAATTGTTAATATATGTACAACATCCATTGATTTATTAAAAATAGATCTTCATTATTTTGAATTTCACTCAAGAACAATTTATTGCAGGGTCCTTCTAATGATGATGCTTTGATTCTTGTATCGTTAATGGGTTTGAATTGAAAAGTAGAAAGAGGAGGATGTTAGCTTATGATGTTTTGCATAATGACAAACTCCGTGTGTCATAGGAAAATCAGGATCAGTACATCGTTCTAGATATACGAAATTTGAAAGATTGATTCATCAATCATCAAAACAACAGCCGTCACATAAGGAAAAAATTGATTGACTCAAATCAATCTAGCCGAAGCCAAAAAAGAAAAGTGGATTTCACATATGCAGCTATCAAGTAAATCAAGGCAAATTTCACATATGCAGATATCAAATAAATCAAGAGTAGTGAATCAAGTGATTCAAAAAATCAAGATCCCTTTGCAAGGAATCAAATCTCGATTCATAAGGAAAATCAACCATCATCCTATCGGGGAAACCTACAAGTAAAAATATGTTCAAGGCAGATTGGACATCGCTGGATTTCAGTCAAAGAAGGCGTAAACTCAATCAAGAAAACATTTTTACAAATCCTTGATTGAAGGAAACTCCCTTGAATTTCCTGTTAGAGCTAGAACGATCATATTATACCGTGTATAAAGATAAGCCTACTTCTGTAGTTAGAAGTACACAACTTCACTTGAACTTGTATTGTTATCCTCTTTCATCTTTCATAAAGCTTTGTACTCACTTGAGTGAACAATTGAAAAAGAAAAAAGAAGAAAAGATTCTGAGTGTAGAGCTTGTGTCAGAAAAGAAACTTTGATTTACATATCACAGGTTTTTAGGCACAATTTTGTACAACTTAAGTTCCCTTTCAAGCTCTAAAGGAAACATTTGAAATAGAGTGTTTAACCACACACGTATGAAAAAATATCAAATTCCTAGTGTTCTTCTTCAAGACAGACATTCTTCAAACCGCCCTCCTTAAATTAATGGTCAACATTATTCTTTCTGGAATGACAAAATCAGAATTTTGTTATTTCAAACGACCTCCAAGCATGGATAATTATCAAAAAGGGACCAAAGCTCATTCCCAAACTCACTTGGTAGGAAGCTGCTGAAAACCTTTTGATCCAGAATCTTTTGACATCACAAAGAAATAATAAGAGGCAATCCAAATTAATGCTAGAGCTATTGTGTAGTTAACGGAGCAGAATACGACAAAATCAACACATGAGAAACTACAAAACAAATATGGGATAAGTTTGAAGACACCTATGAAGGAACCAACAAAGTAAAAGAAGCTTGAATCAGTTCATTAGCAAATGAATATGAATTGTTCAAATGGAAGACGATGATAATGTAGAGAGTATGTTCTCACGATTTAGCAAAATTATTTGTGAACTCAAATCTCTAGAAATGATATACTCAAATGGATTACAAATCAGAAAACTCATCAAAAGTCTTCCAAAATTTTAAGAAACTAAAGTTGTTATTCTTAAAGATGGAGATCTGTAAAAGATGACCTACGATGAACTTCGGAGATCTTATGACCTATGAACAAAATCGTATCAATAGATACAACAAAGATGTCAAAAAGAAAATTGTAACTTTTACTACTGGAACTTTTAAAATTGAGGAAGAGGTTGATGAATCTCAAAGTGAGGGAATAACTCTTATAAAATAGAGAGTCATATAAATACTGCGACAAATGAGACATAGAACCCAACAAGACTGCAGGAATAATGACTACCATACAAATGATGATCAATGTTATTACAATGAAAAGTTTTCCACTTTAGACAGAATTGTCTTTAACTCAAAAGAAGGAACCATAGGAAGAATGGGCATCCAAAGAGTCTTGGAGCGTGGAGTGATGAAGAAGCATTGGAAGACGATCATGCCAAAATAGCAAATATCTGCTTTATGACAATGTGAGAATCAAGCGAGGTAACACAACATGATTGTACTAATTGTAATTATTTACAAAATTCTCTAGATATGGTTACCAATGAATTGTAGAAGGTTATTAATAAATATAATAAGATTTGTGCTTGTGGCTGGCACCCGTGCAAATGGTTATACAACCTAAAATAGGTATTCTTGAATCGATTGAACTGGATCGGCGAAAGCTTCACCTTTAAGTCATTAACTATGTTATGATTTGCATAAACATGCCTGTGCGGGGGTTCGATTGGGTGATCTAACACATAAAATTTGATTCCCTGCATACAGAAAATACAATAGTATTGTCACGACCCAACACACCGGGCTGTGCAGACACTCACTCTAACACCTAAGTAGGAGAATCCTCATATACCCATAGCTAAAACATGCGGAGTACCTAAAGAAAATAGAGATAAGTATAAAAATATGCTTTTATAATAATAACTTTAGACACTTTTTTTATTAAAACCGGTAAAACAATTCAACAACTCCCAAGGACCTAGTCTAACATGTACAAGAGCTACTAAGAGTACATCTGGACAAGATAAACAAAGGACACAACTCCCACCACGCGGAAGGAAAAGTAGAAGCTGCTGGAGAATTTCTTCGTCTTCACCTCCTGAAACATCACTAACCTGCGTCCAGACTATGCCAAAAGACATAGCAAAAGTAGTATCAGTACAAACACACGTACTGGTAGGCATCATCGGTCAACCCGACGCCCACCACATAACATAAGAAACCAACTAGAAAAATCATGAAATAAACCACTCGCTTCTCCACCTCCACCCTTTCTTGAAGTACCTCCAAACTACACTAGTACTCTAACTACTAACCACCTTCTCAACCAACTTACTTACCAGTTACTTGATCATGGTCTGACCTTCTAACACATTAACAAATCCCCAATTAATCACCACGCTTCCTTTCAACTAACCGCTCACGTTACACCCTTACTTCCTCGTCACATTACCTAACCATGGTCACATAGTACATTATATCAAGCTTTCTTAGCACTAGACCCTGCCTCTTTCCTCAAGGTGAAATCCACCTAAGCATATTTTATCACATACTCTACCTCTACTTCTCGCCATTACAACGTCCGAACCACCCTTGTTATCCATTACTCGCCCTTGAACACTTTACTCTTTGACTATATACCCAACAAGTTCACTTAACATCATAACAATCAATTATAAGCCATTACAACAATATAATCACATGCATATATGAAACATATATAATATTGGTTATCACATGCTCAACAATATACATAATTATGGCAAATTATTGGTTCTCTCATGGAACCCAAACCCAAACAGTTAGCATATTGAAACGTGGTATCCGATCCAATAATTATGCCAGAATGTGACAGCCGATCCATGGTTATGCCGGAAAGTGGCAATCGATCCAAGTTAGTTATGTCGGAACGTGACAACCGATCCATTCAACACATCACAATCACAATCACAAGTATATCATCAAGATCATACATTTAAGTCATGAATTCATGGCAATCACAGTCCATCCATATAATTTACATCAAGTGTGATCAATAATGCAACATTCATATACATACATGATCATAATGAAGCAAGAACAACCATATATCACACAATCATAGAATCATAAAAATCACCATGAACTACTCTTCAGCCCATATCATGTAAACATCAATTCGACCATACTTAGCCCTACACTACAAGAAAACTGTCCAATAGCGAAGTGAAAATTGGTCGCTATAAGTAAGAATCTGGTCCCAAAAAGGACAATAGCGACCACCTGCACTTGTCCTTATAGCCTTAGTCGCTAAGGACCTTTAGGGACGAGATTATAGTGCCAGTCGTTGATTCTTTTTTGGGACTAGTATAATACTGGTCCCTAAAATACATTTAGGGACCATATTTCTGGTACCTATTCACACATATTGAAATTGAAATTATGGTCGTTAAATCATTTGCGACTAGATTCTAACTGGTCCGTATATCATTTTGGGACGACTTTTATGCTGGTCCATAATCATTTTGCGACCAGTTTGACGCTGGTCTGTAAATTAGTTTGCGACCAGTTTTAGCTCGTCTATAAATCAATTTACCAAAACTTTTAAGCTAGTCCCTAAATCATTTCGGGACCATTTTGAAGGTGATCCATAAATCATTTCGCAACCATTACAGATTTCCTACTCAAAAGGATTTTAAGGATTTACAATCTAGTCCTTAAATCACATTGCATTTGCACCTAAAAAATACGATAATTAATATAAACTTGTCTCTTTCATATATGATATATAATGTAATTACAAAATAAGGTGAGTATAAGGCATCTGACTATATACAACAATGAGGTAAGTTAGTAACAATATTGTGATCATGAACCCTTAGCAAAAAAATCATATACTAGCCTTAAACTATAATCCAAAGTTTCCTTCACCTTCCCAGCAAAAAATGGTCAATCTACATGTTGTTTAACATTAGCTTTTTGCAAATTTCAGCATCTAAAATCTGTAAAAGAAATAAAACTTTCATTTAGAAGACCTATATATAAAGATAAACAGAAAGATGTGCTTAAATCAAACAATAATTTCTGCAGCAGCTGTAACAGTTGAGATTTTGGTGGCCATTTTTTGTGGAAAACTGTTGTACATAATATAGTGGCAGCAGTTGCAACACTAATTGCTGCAACAGTTGGAACTTTGTAGGCTATTTTCTTTTAGGAAGTGTTGAACACAATATTGTCGTGATCAAAGATTATAGAAAAGAAGCTCAAGGAGAAAGGTATCCATGGCATCTGCGACAAATCCGCAAGACCACGGAGGAGCAATTTGCCGCAGCAGCAGGGGTAAACAGAATCAAAGAAACAACCCTTTTTAACTCATGATATCATTTCTTTGGTTAATCCTTTTCTTCTCCGTCTTTCTAACACTTATAGTAAGTTCAATTTCTTAACTCTTCCTAACGTCATACTAACTAATATCATCATATGAGGTACTCAATGACTACACAAGTTAGAAACATATTGTCATAAAATAGTCTAAGTTTCCAGCCAGCTTAACGTTGCTATGACGATTGTACAGTAAAACATCAAGAATTACTTATATTGTGACGAGTAAGCTGTAATTGCAAACAAAAATTTACAAGGAACAAAACTTAGTCAAAAAGTTAAAGTTAAGAGAGGAAGAAGAGCTTATATGTTCTAAATGAGTTTGTTATCATCACATGAAAATCCTTAAATAGCCAAAAGTCCATTTTTTCTGTAAAATTTTATCACGAGTTAGTGGACTGAAAAAATATATCAAACGTGCAAACATATTTTAAGATAAAACAACCAGCAATTAATAGCTTTGCTACGCAGAGCCAGAACAATAAATTGATGTTTCAGGTAAGTTTTTACTCACATGGTATAATCAAGGATCCGAATTGTCATTCTCTTGAATTGGAGGCTGATAATTAGGGTGTTGCGCTAAAAAAAAATCTTTCAATTGCTTCAGTTCTTTCATCTCATTTTGAAAGTTAGACATGCAATCCTTCAAAGACTGATTTTCCTTTTGAGTTGAACGTAACTCAGCCAACAATTCAGCTTTTGAGGAAGTCCCACCTTTGAAATCTCTTGCTTTTACTCCACCTCCAAAGCCAAATACATGACTACGACTTTGAGGTCCAAAGCATTTCTCAATAATTTCTATGCTAGAAAGTGATGGTTCAGACTCCACCAATTCTTGAATTTGAGCCTACAGAGTGTATAGAGGAGATTTTTTTTCTTCAGATCCCATAATAACTAAATGTTAAGAACATGTTCAATTAACCAAACGCACATGCTTCTCGATTGTTTCAAAATCAACAAGTGTGTTATTCTTCTTGCGAGTCTCGTAAAAGATAGTTGCCAAATCTGGTGGATTGCCATCTTTTCCGCCCTTTACATAAAGGTAAACATGTCAAAGAACGGTTCATCAATATTAAGACAGAAAAAGATTTGATGATAACATCTTTTGATAAATAATCTCTCTAATTGGCTTGCTACTAATATGATGAAACATCTTGAGCTTAGCTCTATTTATTGTGTTTCTATTGCTTCTCGCCTATATTTGAGTAACAACATTAAATTCAAATTTTATAAATAAATTATCAAAATGAAATCATAGTATGAAACAAATTACATAATTAGGTAATATGTCAAACCTGAAAATCTTTTGAAGTAAAATGTTCTTTTACCAACCACTCCCGTTGCTTCTTTTCTACACCCTTAGGCATATTCTTAAGAGTCTCTTAGATAGGCTTACCCCTCACATACTTTTCATGCAATTGACCTCTCCATTTATTCCATAACTCTTTCATCCATCCCAAAACATGATCTCAATGACTATTCATGTCATCACTATCAAATTTATCCTACAATGTATCAAATTGAAACATGAAGGAGCACACTAATTAAGTAGCGAGAATTGTATTAAGAAGAACGTAGCCCAAGAAGAAATTGAAATACTTAATTCAATTACCTTAACAACAGCCCACATGTGATTTAGCTTTTCCTCTTTAATGTATTGCCATGATGATATTCCCAACGGACATATATTACGATCACGAACTATTTTCCCAAGTGCCTCGAAAATAGATTACTATTCTTCCCAATTGTTCGATTATTGTAATATGTCACTTTTAGCTTTTGTCCAATATCAAGCGATGCAACTTCTTTACACTTGTTACTTCTTCGAACCTTTTTATCCGTTCCAATAGCACATGAACCTGCATTTACATAATTTATAAATGGTAGAAAATATTGTACATATGATAAACTTGTGATCAAATAGATTTGAGAAATGAAAGCATACTTGTTTTATTTGTTTGGGCAGATTGTTTAACTTGATCAATAGGAGAAATTGGACTATCAGAATGCAAACTCTCTTTCTCATGAGCCAAAGAAATTTTATCTGTTGTTCTTAATCCTTGAGAGAAACCTAATACAATAAATTATATCAGTAAAATTACTTGAATTAAATTAAATTAATGTAATGACCCTTCCGGTCATTTTTGTATCTTGCCTTTTGTGTGTCGTTTAGAGCATTCCTGTAGCGACCCCAAGTCATTTATGATTTGCTGGGACTGATAGTTCGGTCACCTGGTCGTTCGTTTGGTTTTGGTGCTAGTTTTAGTGTTTTGGAACTTATGAACCTTGAACGATCATTTTTGATCAAAAGTTCAAGAAGACGACCTCAGAATAGAATTCTGATGGTTCCATCAGCTCCGAAATGGCCAAATTAGGCTAGTAGCATAATTGGCACGAGTATCGAGGCCTTCGATGCTAGTTTGGATCATTAGGCATTTTAGCCTTTGAAATTTAGCCTAAGATTGACTTTGGTCAACATTTTAACGCACTCGGATAAAAATTCCATCAGCGCGGTTAGCTCCGGAATGCTAAGTTTGGTCTAGAACAACCTTTCGTTTGACTCCCGAGGCCTCTGGGCTCATTTCGAGCCCCTCGATGGATTTTTCTACCCTACTAAATTCGACATTTCAGACTCAATGGCGCAATCGAAATTTCCATCAGAGATCATCTCGATAAAAAGTGGGTCCCACTTCCAAAAGCCATTTTAACCAAAATCCACCGAGGGGCTCGGAATGAGTCCGAAAGCCTCGGGAGTCGAACGAAAGGTTGTTCTATACCAAACTCAACATTTCGGAGCTAACCGCGCTGACAAAATTTTCATCCAAGTGCGTTTTACAAGAATGTTGACCAAAGTCAACCTTAGGCCAGATTTCAAAGGCTAAAACGCCTAATGATCCAAACTAGCATCGAAGGCCTCGATACTCGTACCAACTATGCTACTAGCCTAATTTGGCCATTTCGAAGCTGATGGAACCGTCAGAATTCTATTCTGAGGTCGTCTTCTTGAACTTTTGATCGAAAATGATTGTTCAAGGTTCATAAGCTCCAAAACACTAAAACTCGCACCAAAACCAAATGAACGACCAGGTGACCAAACTGTCAGTCACAATAAGTCATAAATGACTTGGGGTCGCTACAGGAATGCTCTAAATGACACACAGAAGGCAAGATACAGAAATGACTGGGAGGGTCATTACAATTAAATTCTGAAAAAGAAAATAATTTAAGAAATCATACTTGTTTCAAGTGTTGGGGTAGATTCCATAGCATCATCAGTAGAAAGAGAAAATGCAACATTAGTTTGCATATGCTATTTCTCAAAAGCCAAAAACTTTTTATTCATTGTTCGCAATCCTTGAGAGAAACCTAATGCAAGAAATTGTATCAGTAAAAGTACTTGAATCAAATTAAATTCAATTCTGAAAAAGAAAAAAAATTAAGAAATCGTACTTGTTTCAAATGTTGGGGTGGACTCCATAACATCATCAGTAGAAAGAGAAATTGGAACATTAGCTTGCATATGCTTTTTCTCAAAAGCCAAAAACTTTTTATTCATTGTTCGCCATCCTTGATCAGCAGAAGGTCTTGACATTCTTGATGAATTTGTTTTGATGTATTGCATAAATTCATCAGTAGATGAAAAAGATGGAATATGTCTTTTCTCAACATTCAAGTAGTTTTTGTTCATTGTTCGCACTCCTTGAGCATTAGACATAGATCTAAGACCTTTTCCTTGTCCCTTTCCTATAGCACCCGGTGCCACATATGCATATTTGATAGTAGTTTTCACCCTAGATGCCACCTGATTTTCATCCTTTGATGGTTTCATATCAAACCTACCAAAAAACAAAGACAATGTGTTAACAAAAAAAATGAAAAAACATTCTAAAAATCATATACTTGTCAAAAAAATTAAGACACTATAAAAATAATGTACTAACAAAAATCATGTATCAAAATGTATAATAATGAATATGCTAAAGCTTAAGGAGATACTTCACCTCAATCATTATTTTTCGTTTATTTTGTGAAGATTTTTCTAAACCTTCAAATTCATTGTCCTTTTGTTGCACAATTTCATAGGAATCACGAGGTTGTACCTTTCTCGCTACACACCAACCTCTATTGGAATTATCATTAGCATAAAATACTTGAGAGGCTTGATCAGCTAATACAAAAGGCTCGTTTATTTTCAAAAATCGCCCCCAATTTACACTTACAATGCCATACTCATCTATTTTCACTCCTTTTGTCTTATCATATGCATCAAGCCATTTGCATTCAAACAAAACAACTCTTCTACCCGTGAATTGCAATTCAAGAACATCGGTTAAAACTCCATAGTAATCAATGTTCTCACTATGTTTATCAGTTTCACCAACGATAACCACACCACAATTTTGTGTCTATAAATTTTTATCATAATCTTCTGCATGGAATCTATATTCATTGACAATGTAACCATTATAATGTAATACATATTTAGTAGGACCATGTGAAAGTGCGAGGAGATCCATGATCCGACTATCATCTTCTTTATGCTAAAATATTATTCATAATTTTATGTTTCAAGGCTACAATGAGCTATGAAAAACATTCCAACTCAATCAGAATAGTTAAGAACACTACACACTACGAGCTAAACTTAATGGATCTAAAGTTTAATTTTTCATCCACGTGAACTAATGACCTTTTTCATGTTTCGCAAAGCTAAACTCATCAGCCACTTCTCCAACAATTTTTTTTTTATCAAACTACATGAGGATCCAAGCAATTTCACTAAACATTTAGAATCTAATTGAAATCAGGAACCACAAAACAACAATGACAAACAACCATGAATTTCCAAGTAGCTTAAGATTTCAAAAATGCACCACAAGTAGTAACTTTAGAAACCACTATGCATCCATAGTTTTAGTAGAAAATAACAATTCAAACAACATTTGAAACACCAAAAAAAGGTAACTACTATGAAGTATATTATATGATGACACACATACTTTTAAAGTTCTTGGGATAACTTAACTTTAATCCAATAAAAAATACACTAAATTGATCAAAAGTAAGTAGAAATAGAAGTCACTCAAACTAAATTTTACGAACTTCAACCAATAGAGTGTTGAGAGAAATCAATCTCTCTCATAGTAATTAATAATACTACTACTTCTCAACAACTCTCTTAAAGTGCATTTTGCTCAAGGATTCTAGACTCAACTATTCAACTCATGAAATCTGTATAGATCACAAAATAACTTGATATTCATAATATTGGCTGAAAGCAAAGATTGACAGCTAGTTTCGAGTCAATGTTGTTCAAGAAATTGAAAAAACTTGAAAAAGAGAAAGTAGAATTAAACTAGAATGCTACTGAATATTTCAGATGATTTAACAAAGCTCATTAACAATTTTGTTTCTTTCTCGTCTAATCCTCAAGCTACTCACTGACAAAAAAAAAAAAAATTCAGATGCTTTAACAAAGCTCATTAACAATTTTGTTTCTTTCTTGTCTAATCCTCAAGCTACTCATAAACCAAAAAAATCAGATGCTTTAACAAAGCTCATTAACAATTTTGTTTCTTTCTCCTATAATCTTTTTAGTGCCAGAAAATACACTAGTAATAAAATAAAAAGAACCATTCAAAATCAATGCACATAAACAGGGTACTGAAATTAAAGACATTAATGGTAAAAATATTCAACTAATTCATCACCTGGTAGAAAAAAAATTGCAATGTCAGCCTTACCAAAATTTCTTGGCGGCCCTAGCAGTTATGCAACCCTAACAGAGAAAATCCTTATATAAACTCTCAAATATCTCCTCTTTGACCCTCAACCCCCAAACTTACCTACAAAACTATCATTTTCAGTCCTAACAAAATAACAATGAGTATCTATAAGAGCCCAATCACATAATATTCAATCATGAGAAAGAAAAATGGAAGATTATACTGAAAAAGAAGAAAAGGGGGATGAATCTGGAGGAATAAACTTACTTTAAATGTAGATATATACTAGATGAAACATTTCTCTCCAAAAAATGCCTTCAAGCTTCAAGATTTAGGAGATTTTCTGCCAATAAAGCCTTCAACCTTCAAGATTTAGTGACTTCAAAGCTTGTTTCATAGAGCAAGAGAGAAAAAAATCAAGGATACATAGCGATTTTTGCATATTGCTAGAGAGAGAGAAAAGTCTTCTACCTTTATTAATGGACTTTGGCGTTTTAGGTTAGAAATTTTTTTAGAGCCTTTTACTATTTCACTTTAGTTCCCGCTCTTCCCTTGTAGTTCCAGCTGAATTTTTTTATTTAGGGACCAGTTAATTTATTTTTAGAAAATAATATAGTCAAATAAGGACTAGTAAATAATATCATCCTTATAAGTAAATTTTAGGGACCATATTTATAACTTGTCTCTATATTTTGGTCTTTAATGAGCCTTTTTGTTGTAGTGCTAGTTCATTATCTAAGGCTTCTTTCTAGGGTTTCATCATAAAGTCCCAAATTCAATCACTCCAATTTATGGTCTAGCATACATTCATAAATCTAGTTCAGTTTATGATTTCATATTATTATTCTTGAACCAATTCTATCCATGATGGCAATTCTAGAAGACCTAACAAGAATCATCAACTTCTCTTCACAAGCATAAACCCACCTACTTGGATTTCTAGGGTTAACCATGGATTTCACTCGGTGCACGAAGGCCTATGCATAAATCCTATCATTAATTTACATATATTACGCAGTAAGCACAAATTTATAACTTTTCAATTCATAAAACCTAGCCTACCTGGGCGCCAAGCAGTTGCACGGAGTTTTTGACTTCGATTTCGATTTTACAGGCTTCGTGACGATTAATTTGGTCAAGAATCCTCAAGATATCCCATCCTTACGCTAGACTGTTCTTCTCCTTCCTTCCCAAGCTTAGAGCACCTTTTCTGAGGTTTCTAGGGTGTTTTACGACTTATTTAGGTATTTTAGGAAGATGGAGAAAATAGAATTTCTCGCAATTTACATTTTGTCTCGCCTATCCCGCCTTGGCACCAACTTACCCCGCTCTAGCGTCGCCGCCCTAGCGGAATCTGGCCCGCTATGGTGGGACAAGGGCTCAGATTTTTGTTTCGTTCGGATCGTTACAAGTATAAAACTACACTTACATTAACTTACACTACATTAACTACTACTTAAAAACTACTCAACATTTTAATAAGCTGATAATAGTCGAATACAAATCTAAAACATAAAAATCAGATTCCATGCATACAGAAAATACAATGAAACTACATTTACATTAACAACTAATTAGATTAGCTAATCAACATTTCAGACACCATAGTCAAATAAAAGTGGCAGTGACACAAAATGTAATTGAAGTATCCAAGTATTCAATTATTCTTAAAAAAATTGAAACTAACCTTACATTAACTACTCACATTTTAATAACTTTTTAATATTCAAATACAGATGACAATGACCCCCAATATAATAGAAATATCCATTATGTATAAGTATTCCACAATATAATAATTTGAAAAGTATTATAAACTTCAATTACTTCCTCCTGTTCAAATTACACAACATTCATATGAATATAAATAATTGTCTAGCATACATTGAATACAATAACCAAATAATTGGTTAACCAATATAAAGTATTGTTGTATGTAGATGTATAAAGGAGATCCCAAGTGACAACGACACCTAGTACAATAGAAGTAGCAAGTGCATGCATATGTATTCCACAGTATATAAATTTGAAAAGTATATATACGCGCCTCAATTTCTTCATCATGATCTTCTTGTATAACTTTTTTACCATTGCTACTAGAAGAAATATTTTTTTTTACTTTTTTCTCTTGTCAAGAATGGATTTCTCTTTTGTTAAACCTTCTTTCCTCTTGATGTTATTTGTCGGTTCAATTCCATCCTCCTATTCAAATTATAGTATATTGATATGAAAATAACAATTGATTAACGTACATTGAATGCAAAGAACTAAGATATTTGTTGAACCACTATCAGTATTGACCAACCCATCAACTATGACATATTGAAACTGATACAATCCAATTACATATGTATGTAAGTATTCTACTATGTAAAAAATTAGAAAATATACATACCTCAATTTTTTCTTCATGGTCTTCATTAACTGCTTTTTTCCACTTTTATCGGAAACAACATTTTTGAGTTTTCTCCTCTTGTCAATATGTGTTTTATCCATGACATGCTTTGAACCTTCTTTCCTCTTGAAAGAATTAGTCCTTTCTGGTTCATCATTCAGCTTCAAAGTTATGGGGTGGGGTCATTACGAAATTTTGATCGCTTCTCGATCTTCATCGCAACAATAGAGTATGAAATTTATGATTTCTCTTGAGTGATACATAAATCAAACAAAGACATTTATTCTAAACATTTATCAGAATAATGTGTACCACTTGTGGCCCTCTTCAGAGTAGTGATTTTCGAACTTCAACCCTATAAGATAGTAGAAACGTATATACAACTATAACATTCAATGAAAAAAGAGAAAAAGTTGAATTATAAGATACCCGATGAATATGATCAATCACAAATAAGCTCCAAAAATCAAGCAAAATCGTTAATTGTAAGGATGTTAGGGGGGAAGAGACAATGATTGTAAGGAGAATATTGAGGAATATACGGTGATTTAGGGTAAGATTGAAAGAGAAGCTTTGAAGGTGGGAACTAGGGACAGCGAAGCGTAAGAATGGGTGAACAACTTTATTATGCGTGTAGGATAGTATTTGCTATTTAACAATTAAATATATCCATAATAAATAAATAAAATATACTTCAACTATATTAATTTAATATAGGGAAAAAAATCTAAAATATATCCGAACTTTGACCAAAATTGTTGTAACAATACCGAACTTTGGAAAGGACCTTTTACCTCCCTACACTATTTAATAGTGTATTTTAAAGGTATATATGTGCCTACGTGGACATCATAAATATTTCATCATTATGAATAATAATGTCTCCACGTTGGAACATATATACCTTTAAAATACACTATTAAACGCAGGGGTAAAAGGTCCTCCATAAAGTTTGGTATCGTAACAACAATTTTGGCCAAAGCTGGAGTATTTTTCAGACCATTTTTCCTTTAATATATAATATAGTTTGCTATTTTCCGCAGTTTTTTCTATTTGTAATAAGAAAAATTTTCAAAACAACAATATTTTAGGATCTAATATGACCCTTTGTCAACACTTTCAATATTTATTTACAATGTTAATATTTTGGTTTGTTATAATGTTGAATGTATTTATTTAATTTGAAAGAATACAAATTTTTAATAACATAATTGAGAGAATCATGGGAGAAAATATTTCAAAAAAGGTAAAAATATTTTCCTTAGTTTTTTATCCTTACTTGTTTGAACTTTTTAAAATATACTTTTATCTGAAATGTATTCGGATGAACTTCTTTGAATATAATTTGTGTACTCGGATGAACTTCTTTATACAAGCTGAGCACGATAAATACTCATTTCCATTGAAAAGTTAGACCATACAATTCAAAATCTGATTAATCGTATACCAATAGGACGAAAACAAATTCAAATCTAAATACAAACTAGCTGGTATACAAAGTAATATTGAAAATACAAAATGAGCCAAATAAAATACAAAATCTATTTTACTAATGCAATTAGTATGAATACCTATATAATGAGTACAAAATCAAATCTAAATATAAACTATCTGGTATACAAAGTGATATTGAAAATACAAAATTTGTTTTACTGATGCAATTAGAATGGATACCTATATAACATAAATAAATTGTATTTTGTTTTTTTTTTTTTTTTTATTGAGAATGCATACGAAATCAAATATAAATATTAAATTTAATGGTATACCATTAGGACGAATACGAAAGCAAATCTAAATACAAACTATTTGGTATACAAAGTGATATGTAGATACAAAATAAGCAAAATAAAATAAAAGGTTTGTTTTACATATGTAATTAGGATGAATACGTAAATAAACTATATTTTGGTTATTTAGAATTGAGAATGAATAGACAATTACGAACTTTGATCCGACAATTGATTCATCAAGTTTTATGGATTCAAGAAGAGTCTTTTTGAAACCATCCATAGAGAGGTGACAGAGATCTAGAACCCGACAGAGAAACCGCCCGAGCCCAATAAGCAGAGAAGTTGTGAAGCAGGTCCAACTCCTGATCAGATGTAGGAGAGAGCAAAATAGAATATTATATCCCAATTTGCACAAAGAATTGTCAGATGTTAAAATCGTACAAGTCAAAGAAATTTCTTAAACAAATATAAGAGATAACAGTGGTGGAAACAGTAGAGAGAGTGGAGAGATTTGGGATAAAAATCTAGAGAGAATATTAGAATGTGGGTTTTTTTTTTTTTTTTTTTTATAATTTTTAACCGATAGTAAAATCAAACTAGATAACCGATTATTTTATAATGTAGATATTTTAATTAATTATGTTAGAAAATTTGACTACTTTACTAATTTTCTCTTTGTAAGGTATAACCCGACTCATAATAAATATTCAGTAGCCCAATTGTATTCAAGTTCAAAAAGTAATCTATGATAGATTCGAGTAGTAGCCTAATAATAGCCTTAGTAGCTCAATAGTAGCCTGGTTTATAAAGTAGCCGAATAGCCTTATTTCAGTAGTAGTAGCCCAATAATAACTTGATTAATATTATCCAAACACTCCCAATTTCAAAATAAGTGAATTTGTTGAACCTTTTTTCATAGTTCAATAAGTGAATTGTTTAAAATTCAAAAGAATTGTTTGAATTTTTTTTCCTTTTTATCCCTCATTTACCTCTTCTAGTTGAAAAGAGTTAATTGCTCATATTTATGATTATATTTTGAATTAGTTATATTTTCAAGAATAGTTTGAAATAGAGCGGGTAATAGTTAATTGTAGCTCCATAATATAGCCTAATTCAAATAGTAGGTTGATTAATAGTAGCCAAATACTTATGGAATTCACAGTTTCTTGGTCACTTTCTTCTAGGCTAGAAATCTTATTTTAATTTTTTCCATTAGGAAAGAAGGACCTAGGGTTCCAATCCTAAGAGGAATAAACCATTTTCACCATGTAAAAGATGAGCTATCTTAGATCACTAACAAAAAAGAAGCTAGGCATAGGATTTCTACCAGTACATCAGACTCCAGAGAAGAGCCACTACCAGTAGAAACTCCATCTTTGAGCTTCTTCATCCGGCGAATAGTCCCAGAGGAGACTTCACTTTGAGCTTTTGAGACAGATCAAAAACAGAACAAGAGCTGATTAGGGGACATTCTATCTACAAACCTCAATACACAGATATAGTGGAGAAGACTCTCGGACTCACATGAGTGGACATCAAAAAGTTGACTAGCGCCCTTCGGCGGAGGAAGATGATATGTGACGAACAGGAGCGATGTTGGTAGAAGTTTCTGAGACACATAGCTTAAAAAATTGACTTATACAAAAAATTGAATACTAAGAGACACCTTGACTTTGTCTATCTAGGAAGCCCCTACCATTAAGCAAATGATGTGACAAGCTTCGTGACATCTCAAAACTACTAACTAAAAAGTAAATGTGAAGTTCTTTGGAATACAAGAAGGCTCACCAAAAGTTAGATAAAGTATAGAGTAAACATGTATCTTTATGATGCAGGTCGAATGACATCAGTATATTTGAATATATGAATATGTAATATAGTCAAAGTAAAATAACTGAATGAAAGGACTATTGTATAAAAACTATACTCAAGGTGAATGTAAAGAAATAAAGGAGTTAAATCATTTAAAACTTTAAAAAATACTTACTGATCATCTCTGAACTCAACAAAATAAGTGATACATAAAAATACACTTTAACTCTATTGGGAAATACTCTACCCGACAATCATCACTATGAGCTACGTGATATACAATGTCTTGTCCACGCTGCCAGAACGCTCTTATATCGTAACAAGATATAGAACCTCTCAACTAAGTGGTCCACTAAGATTCATCTAAAAAGTATGATCTTGTACCATGTTGATGATAAAGGAAGTTGAAGATATGGAATAGGTTGAATACTTTGGTCCAATAAATGTGTACGACGGAGTTAGAGTCACTCTAGGTTTAGGTCACTTATATGTTGCTACTTCCTGTACTAGCTGAAGTCGACTAGAATTATATTACGACTAGGATTAATAGATTATTTATAATTGCATTATTATTATAGTAATAATATGTATTATAGTAGGACTCTAAGTATAGTTAACTTAGGACTCTACTATTCTCTCCCTATAAAGGAGCATGTACTAAACAATTTTTAATCATCAATACAATCCTTGATTTCTCTAAACAAAAAATATGTTTAGTACATGTTCCTTATATATAAGAAGAGAATTGTAAAGTTCTAAGTTAAATATACTTAGAGTCCTACTACAATACCTATATATATATATACTTTTTTTACTTTTACAGCCTAATATATTTGTATTTCTTCCTATCCACCCGTAATAACTTAATACAACCAATAGAGTACTGAAAACTCAAATAATTTTTTCGAATGATTTAAAAAACAAGTTCAAAATAGCCATGCGAATTTCTCCGAACTCTAATAGCTTATCTTTAGATCTTATATTTATTTTAAAATCTATTGAATATGTACGTATTATTAATTTAGAATCCAATATATAACTTGGTTCAACCATCATGGATAATATCGATTCCTTGTTTTCCCATTTTCATCATTTATTTGTATCCCTACTTTTTTATCATCTACCCTTTGAGTTTGCATGTTGTTTATAAAGTGTTGGTGAAATCATACACCAAGAAACACAAATCAGCCAGATGTATGATTAAGATTCATCTACAAAAGGATATTATGACTTTGTTGAATGACCTTAATTTTCCTACAAAGTTTATTAATTGGATAATGCAGCTCAATTACATCTAGGGGTGGCAAAATCAAGTCCAATTCGTCCAACCCGATCCAACCCATTTAGAATTGGGTTGGTTATTGACTCACCCATTTGTTAGCTCAACTCATCTGAACCCAATCCATTTCAACCCATTAAAAATTGGATTGATATGTAACCCATATTGAATTTCGAGAAATCTTGTCAAAATATTATTAAAAAACTTTTTATTTTATTTTATATGTTATATACATATAGTAATAATAATGATTTTTTTTATTAGGTACTAAAAGCTTAAAAAATAACAAATAAAGCTATTAAAACTTAGTAAAAATTAGACGGATTGGGTTATGACCCGTTACCTAACCCGTTTTGACCCAAATAAATTTAGATTGAGTTAGGTCTTGACCCGTTTATTATCTTGACCCATTTTGACCCGCCCAAATTTAACCCAATCCGCCCAATTATCACCCTAATTACACCATACTGTTCAACAGTGATATCACTTCTTCTATTTGCAATAAGTATGGTGTATTTGAGTAAATGTCTAAACACCGTACCCTGGATACTTTCTATGAATTCAAATTCCACTCTAGGTGTGCAAAGATGGATCTCACACATCTTTGCCTTATTGATGACCTCCTATTATTTGTAATCACAAAAATTTGAATCACGTTGTATGGGTTCATCAAATGGAAATCATTTCTTATAAAAAAAAATTCTATTATAAATTTGAAATCTCTAATTAAAAAATCTTAACCATTTTATCACTATATATCCTTGGTGGTGGGAAGGTAGTAAATTATAAGCATGCTCTTGGGTGTCCATTTTAGAAAAAATACGAATATGTTTAATCTGATTCTTTAAAGCGGAGCTAAGACATTTTCAAAATTGTATGTATTACATAGAGTTCTAGTTTTTCTTTAAGCAATTCTAAGGTCTTTGCAAACATGGGCAAAGCTAGGATATCGAAAGAGTTAAACTAAATTCCTTTCTTCAAAAAATTACAGTAAGCATAGAAGACTAAAATTATGTTTAACATATATATAAAATAAATATTGAATGTCCTTGGTTTATTCGTATGTTATACTAGGTAGTATACGCTTTCAAAAAGAAATTGGATAAGTCATCGAGAATACGTTTTCTATTTATGAAAATATTTCAGTTGGACTTTTAGGACCAAACTTTATGACTTAATTTTAATCAGAACCCTATTTGTTTTTGTCTATGCAAGTAAGCATCTTAGATTCATATATTATATTTATATATTCCACTACTTGATTGGTCCTTTTTATTTTATTGGTCATGACTCATGTCGATTATTTGACTGGTCCTGCTTCTTCAGGGAGTTGTATATTCTACTGCTGTGATCGTACCTCGAGATGGGAGGCAAAAAAAAAAAAATTGTTTTAGTAGAAATTAAAAATTATGAAAAAAATTGACCCATTACGATTCACACTGCACCAATGTATGCAGCTCCCGGGGGACGGAGCTACATGGCTACTAGGGGTTCATCAAATCTTCTTCGTCAAATATTATCTATAGCTTATGAATATATAGAATATAATAGATGTCGAATTTTCTTGATTTTTTGTATGTTTTTTAATTTATATTTGAAATATTTTGAACGAAAATTTTGAATCCGTCACTGACACAGCTAATTCCACTAGCATAAAAATATTGTGGACATAATTTATTAAAAAGCCTTCTTCATTTGTAATACCTCAAAACAATAGTCTATATTCCCAATAAAGATGAAGCAATACTACCCGTTCTACTACTCTTGTGGTCCTCTCTGAGTTTGTCACAATATGGGTTGGGAGAATAATTTAAAATTGGAGTTGGGAATTTAAATTTGTTTTGAATTTGGGTATTTATTTAATTTATATCAAACAGAATTTATATAGTTAATATAAAAATGGATTTTTCTATATTCTAGATAAATTAGGTTTTATGTTACGAAAGAAGATCAAATATACTCATGTACTATCAAATATAGTTATTAAATAGACTTCTTTTTAGGGTGTTCATATGGTTCCGTTTGGATCGATTTTGGTCCTCCGTCAAAACTAAACACAAATTTGTGTCAAAGAATAATGGAAGGGATATATTTAGATCGAAGTATAATGTGAGAGTTATATTTAATTAGATAAAGAATATAGCAATTGACCTTCTTCCTTTTTATTCTAAATAGGTGGGGGGGGGGGGGGGTCACTTCTTTTTGTTGGGTTCCAATTTTCGATATGAAAGATTATTTATCACCTCACTATAACTCTTATTGGTGTTTTTTCTCTTTTCATTTAGCAAAGAAATAAAGAAACTGTAGAGAGTTGTGGAGAACTGTAAAGCACATTTAAGAACTTACGAGATTTTTATGACATATGGTTATATGTAAAAATAATTAGACCGAGTATGATTGACAAAAATATTGAAGATTTGTAGAGATACAAGCACAAAGTGTATTTCATGAAGAAATTATTCTCTAAAAATTAGAAAGAAGTGAACAAAAATAATGGAAGTTGATTACAAGTGAATCGACAATCAAGAGGTGTTAACGACAAGTGCATCAACACTAGTTGAAGACAAGTATTTTAACAAAATTAGATGTTGTTGACAAAGTGTATCAATACGAGTTGAAGACAAGAGCTTCAACAAAATTAAAAGTTAGAAAAAAATATTTCAACTAGAGATGTACGAACAAAATCAATAATTTGAATCAAATCAAAAGAGAAAAAATTACTATGATTTGGTATCGATAAAAACCCAATCACAATTAATTTTGTTTGATTTAAACTAAGAAATATTCAAACCCAAATCAAACCAACCTGATATGCATGTATACAAGTTTTAAAAATATATTATACATAAAAATATTTATTGTAATATAACTTATAGATATTTCTTAAGCTTTTTCATTGTTTTTGTATTTTAAGGTGTTATTTCAAATTTGAACTCGGACTTTTTTAATGGTGTAATAAGCTTTGTAGCTTAGAAATGTAAATGACTCAAATTAATAAAGTCCAGACCATAACAAAATCAATATTAATGCTAATAATAAAAAACTAATTTAACACTTGGAATGACTATAATGGACTATAATGTTGGATATCTACTTCAAAATTTTACACTGATTTAAACAATAAAAATGTGTAAAAAAATTTATATTGGTTTGGACAGTGAAAATGTATAACAATTTTATATTTTGTATGTAGTGTTTAGTCATGTAATAGTACTTAATCTTATAATATAGTTGCATCCTGCTAGAATTAAAGGTATATTTAGAGCACGAGTTATATGTAAACTTCATTCTTGATTCTACGAGAATTTTTATGAAAGCCTTTCATTTGCTTCTCTTCGATGGAAGTTTGATTTTTCCAGAATGTATCCTATTTTTTGGCTAATTCTTCTTCTGATGATCGATTCAACCTCTGATAAAAAAGATATATCTTGGTTATATCTCATCTCTTTTGTTTTGTGCTATGAAGATTTTACTAGAAAAAAAACTCTGAGATAATTTAAAAAGATGAGACTGAAAAATCCGACGTTTATTGATTGAAATTGATTATAGATTTAAATATCCGATAAAACTGATTTGAATTGATTTGTTTTGATAATTAAAAACCCTGAACCAATTTGATCTATGTACATCCTTAGTGTCAAGTTGATGAGAAGTAATCAACATTAGAAAATTGGAGAGAAATGCTCCAACACAAATAAAAAATTGAAAGATTGAAGAAAAATACTCCAATACAACAACAACAACAACAAAGAAATGACAATCATATACAACTTTGCATTATGGGAGAATGTTAGAGACTAGTTCAAAGTAAATTAAATTTGTTAAGGATTTGAATATTTGTTTTATTCATGTCTAAAATAAGATTTTTAATCAGAATAGTGTCTGGAACAAGCTGGTGGTGGCCTCTATGGTGGATAAGATGAGTAAAACAAGACTAAGATGATTTGTCTTGCGAAGAGGAGATATGCAGATGCCCAATGAGGAAGTGCAAGATGTTGGATGTAATGGGTACGAGGAGAGGTAGAGGTAGGCCGAAAACATATTGGGGAAAGTGATTAGATAGGACATCACGCAACTCCAAATTACCAAGGACATGACCTAGATTAGAGGATGCAGAGATCGTGTATTAGGGTGGAGAGTTAGTAGGTATGGAGTGTTGTCTTGATTTTCGAAGGGTTTAGTCGTATTCTATTAGTGTCTCACTTTTAATTACATAGTCATACGTTGTTTATTGCATTTAGGTTATCACATGAGTCTGTGGTTGTTACTGTTTTCTTATTGATTGCTTTGTTTTCTTCACTATCCGTTTCCCTTTTTAATACCCATTTTGATATGTTGTACTATGAAAGGTATGGCCACAACTTGCTTGGAATTGAAGCATAGGCGTATGCAATATATGGTAGAAAGCATAATAGGGGTGGAAACGAACAAGTAAAATGCATATTAAATATGTGTTTGTGTTTGTGTTTGTGTTTGCGTGTGTATATATATATATCTTAAATCCATACTCATTGGCAATAGTTACCATACTCAAAAAGTAATTTCAAATAGCAGCATTGATGCACTTAAGGAAAAGATCTCCCAATATATCTTTTACTCATTCTTCCTTCAATTCCCAATCAGACATAGTTTAATTCATGTTCAAATCTGTCTAAACCATTACATGGATTTCATCACATGTCCAGAAAACTTAATGCAACATCATATAATTGTCTGGTAGAACATTATATAATTGTGCATTGTATTTTAAGAGGACATACCAAAACTGTGTCCATATATCACCATTGCGAATAAGATAATCTAGAGGATGTGAGCTCAGCGAAGAACTGTGATCTAAAACCAGATACAGAACTTATTGGAGCAAATAAAATTTGTTGATCCTATGTTTTACTTCTCTTATACTGAGGTTCTGGCAAGGATGAAACTGATGATGCCACGACACAAGAATCATTAGAGCTTTCACAGCTAAAATATGCATCAATAACGCCATCGGGAGTGCCTGGAATAGATTGCCATTTGCGCTTGTGGGTTTGGCAGATTTTGGATCCAGGCATGCCCATTAGCTCTAGAATGAGATCATGACATTCATCAATGCTGTCCTGTTTGAAGATCAAGAACTTCAGTGACACACAAAACCAAATAGGCATAGTGATATTGCTAATCAAATACTATAAGGTATTACTAAGAAGCCCAAAGAGGTCGAATACAGAAAATAAAACTGAACGTGAAAGAGTGCAAACCTTTCTAACTTTAAGAACAGTCATAAGTTGATTAAGGTAATCGACTGCATTGGAAGACTCAATCTGATTGATGACATAAAACAATGTTGCAGT
This sequence comes from Solanum pinnatisectum, assembly GCA_035578085.1. NCBI lineage: Eukaryota > Viridiplantae > Streptophyta > Magnoliopsida > Solanales > Solanaceae > Solanum > Solanum pinnatisectum. The sequence goes on from CM069077.1 coordinate 19,495,791, forward strand.
TGCAATTACAGATGGGGGATAATGCAGAAGCCTAGAATCTGCATTCAGCATGATCGAAAATATAATCAATAAACTACCCGCATCCAAAAGACTCAAACAAACTTTTCAGATAGATATCTTACCAGTGATAATACCAAGAATGGTGTTTTCACATTTCCCCTGGAACTCCGAATATAGGTTGGTCATCAATCCAAATCTCCTGATGATATGGTCTATAAATGAAAGTGGTGTCACTGGATTCATTTTCCATTTGAGGGTGGACAACACCAGAAGTTCTATTTTCTGAATAGTCTTTGCCTCAAACACATACTTTGGATTTGATACCTAATCAACAAAATACATCCATCATTAATACAACCATAACAACTTTAACTATTATTATCATATCTCAATCCTAAGCTATGTATGATAAATTATATCAATTCTCAATGCCCATTCTACTTCATTTCAATCCAGTGTTCAATACTCGAGAAATGACAAACGGACATAACCGTTAAGACATTTATACAAACACCAACACTACAATATCTTAATAAGTGAAGGGTCAAAACATGCCTAATGTGCGAATTTCCTACCTGAACTATCACCAACTATTTATCAAAACACTCTTCAACTATCAATTGTTCCCTTTACCTACATTCAGGTAGAAAGAAAGAGGACAAGTGATAGTTGAGAAGCGTTTTAATCAGTAGTTGGTGATAATATATAGGAACCTCACAAGCCTATAGTTCAGGTATGAAGATCAAATCAGGATACTTAGATATGCTTTTTATCATTTACTCTATCTTAATCAACAAAACATAGCTACATACTTGAAGGTCTAACAAAAGGGGCACTTGAATCTCCTCTACTTTAGCAGCAATGGAAAGACAAGCAACAACCACAAGCTGACTCATCCATGGCTTAACCTTCTGAAAACAGACCCAAGATATAAATCTATCAAAATAGTTGGCAGCTAACACAGCAGTCAAAGCATTGAAACCATAGTGGTCAATGACAGTCAACATCCATTCCAAGGACTTTTTTCTTACCCCCAACAAAACCCCATCTGAAACTAAACTAGTACAATCAAAAATATTCACTTTTTCCTTTGATAACAGAGTTTCAACCTCACCATCTTCCCAAAACAAGTCCCATTCTATTAAAGGTGAAATCTTTTTCACATTCTCGATGACCCCATTCTGATTTCTTTCATCTGAATGGTACCCTCCTCCCAAATCTTCCTCACATAGAAGGGCATCAAAATTCAAGATTGGATTTTGGGGCTCTATGTTTTCTACTTGTAAATGTAAAACCATTTTCCCGAAACTCAATCTTGGACCCAATAACACATCCACTGCTACTGCCTGAAAATGGAAATAGAGAGAAAATGGGGAGAGTAAATAGGAGAGATTTTAGCTGAGATTGCTTTCAAGATTGTCCCTTTTTTCTTCTTTTATCCAAAATTTATTGTTGGCGCATATATTTCAAAGGCTTTTGGGATGTTTGGCGCGCAGGGTAAGAGGAAGAACAACAGATTCTGCCAAAATTCAATTCATTCTTTGCATATATATAGCTGAGATTAATCTTTGCATATACTCCTTTTGTTTGACATACACCTAACAATTAATAGTAGAAATAATATTATTATATTACCTTTTAAATCCATTAAATTTCATATTTTGGGAAATGTATTACTAAACAGTACTCTCTCTTCGTTTAGAAAAGAATAGTAAAATTTGACTTGATACAGAGTTTAAGAAAATAAAAAAAAATTCAATTTTATGGTAATAAATTAAAGTTATATCAAATATATCAAAATGTACTTAAACATGTGACGTGAAAAACTGAAATTAAAGTATTGCCAAAAAATGAAATAAGTCATTCTTTTTTAAACAGACTAAAAAAGAAAGAATATCATTTTTTTTTAAACAGAGGAGGTAGCATCTAATAACAAGAATAAAATGAACAAAAATTGATAAATAGTTTATTGATTTTCCAAACTAGACAAGTATTACTCCATTAGACATCTATTTTTAGTATGGTGGACAAATAAAAGTGAACCGAAAAAGCATGAGAGATGAAAAAAATAAAAAAATAAGAGCACTAGTTATTTGTTATTAATCTTGTGTTTGTAACTTGAAGCTAGACCTTTATTTAATTTTCTTTATTTGTACATCTTTACAAACAAAGCCAGTAAATAAGTTAGATTTCACCTAATAATGAAATACAATAGGAAAAAACAATTAAGGACATAAACGAATATAATTATAATTTATTTCAATAATATTCAAAACTTGAAAAGAGAGACAAAGAGGGTTGCTTTGTGAGGCAATAGTTGTGATTTTAGGTTAAAAAGCTGTGTTACATTGTGTTACAATCTAATAGGCATACTATCAAAATGAATAAACGACATCATAAAGTTTTATATTAATTAAAATTGTTAAACATGATAGTACACGTACGTTGCACATGATTTTTATGTCTATTATAAATAAAATAAGAATAAATTGTGCATAATAACAATCAACATCAAGATCAATCAAACACTCATTTAAATGAAAAAAATGTAAGATTGAGGAAATAATAACTTCTTTCATAGAATATAATGGTAAATATTCAGTGAACTCATATGCCTTAAAGAAATGTTAATGGCAAGTTACTCGGGTAATTGGATTTGGTATAATTGAGTGTAATTATATTGTCTGACGTGTTTTGTTGGTCATGTAATTATTTGGTTAGTAAGTAATTGACAGGGGTAATTATACTCTCAAATTCTCAAGAAGGGATTGTAAATTGATGATAATTACATGATGTAATTACAAGTTACTTACTTTTTAATTCTTCTTTTCATTTTTATTTTTACTTTTTTCGTTTTAATTTATTTTTACCTTATAGGTTATAAAAATATAGTTTTTGAAAATAATGGAGCTTGTTTTCTCTTTTTATTTGAGGATATTGAATATAAACTGATGTTTTTTCCAACTTGCTCAATTTTTCCATAATTAAGAATTTAAGATTACAAATTCATTTTAATATATAACCTCAATTTATATTTGATTAATAAATAAAATTCCAAAAACAAGTTCATTTCAATTAGAATTGTAAAATGATAATTGTCTTAGGATTTGGAATTAAGTAGTAATAGTTCTTCACTTGATTCGTTATTCTTTTTAACAAGTCACAATCCAACTTATATAATTGCTTGCTATTTTATGGTTAATATTTTACTAAATTTTTTATAGCTTTAAATTTTCATATAATAAAAGTAGTAAATAAGGAAAAATTTAATAAATTTCCCCTACTAACACTATGAAAGGGAAAAACATAAAAACTGGGAAACAAATATGCTATATATGTATACTATACTAGAACGGACAATTTCAGTCCACATTTATAAATGAATACATTTTATTCATATATTAATGAATTGAATCACTTGTAGTTCACTTGGATAAATATGAATTTAAATTTATTGTAACTATAGGCTATAAGAATATGGACGGTAAATATTGTTATCTCTTGTATTTAAATTAGCAAACCAGAAATAATAAAAGATGAAAAGAAAATCACAAAGAACTATCCGAGTCCACAGAACCCACTGTGTGTCCTTAAGAAATTTAATCCCCTCAAGTACCCGAGGTTGCAGATTAATTCCTCCCAAGATAAAACGGATTAACCATTAAAGAAGTAGCGGTACCTCAAACTTCGATAATTTCAACGAACTCAAAATGACAAAGAACGAATCACACACTGGACACTATCGATAGATTTTGTTTTGTAAGAAATGTATGCAAAAGAAGGGAAGAATTTGATCTGAAAAAATGAGAGAAAACCTCTCTATTTATAGCCAACAAAGGGTAAAGGTCACAACCTTTGGAAAGAAGACAACCTTTGGAAAGAAAACAACCTTTCAGAAAGGTCACAACACTTTGGAAAATGCATAACTTTTCAAACGGTCACAACTCTTCGGGAGAGTTCACAACCCTTCATTTCCTGTTCACACCTTTAAAACCCAACAATCCCCCACATGAATAGGGAATGGCTATTGTTAAAACATATGTATGAAAAATTGTCTGATTCGTAAGTAAAGGTTAATCGCATCTGGATAAGTAGGTTTCCCTTTAAACTTTTCGTAGTGAACATATATCGGATATACTCGGTCAATCGGTAGATTTGATATCTTTGAACCGTCGAGCTTTGGTGTATACCTAGACAACATAAGTCACACAATCAACCCTCGAATTGTTTTTGGTTCTCATTGTTTTGTTCGTTTCAGCCATGAACACATCTCGGTTAATAAGTGCTTAGAGAACTGGCCTTACCGGATTCTCCTTGAAGCGGCTTACACTTCACACTTACATAGGTGGTTTTTAAATGTGTTATCCCGTAGATACACTATTTGATATACCCTGTATCAAACTTAGAAACCATTAAAAAAGTCCTTATGCCTTTATCCTGGTTACTGAACATTGTCTCATCATGAAAATGGATATAAAATAATTTTTGACAATGTTGAACCGTCATCTATGACTTTGTTTTATCTCCTTGAACCTAGATCTTGGGATCTCCAGTCTTCTAGGTAGAGTTACCGCCACGATGACTTGTTCTCGGCCATAGTCCCATTCCCGTCGATGATTTCTCAACTCCTTCTCTAGTTAGGCCTTTTGTAAGTGGATCCGACACATTATCCTTTGACTTCACATAGTCAATTGTGATAATTCCACTAGAGAGTAGTTGTCTAACAGAGTTATGTCTTCGTCTTATATGACGAGACTTTCCGTTATATATAACGCTTCCAGCCATTCCTATTGCAGCTTGACTATCGCAGTGTATGCATATAGGGGCCATTGGTTTGGGCCAATACGGAATATCTTCTAAGAAATTTTGGAGCCATTCAGCTTCTTCACCTGCCTTGTCTAAGGCGATAAATTCAGACTCCATTGTAGAGCGAGCTATACATGTTTGTTTGGATGATTTCCAAGATATTGCTCCTCCACCAATAGTGAAAACATATCCACTCGTGGATTTCGTTTCAGTTGACCCAGTAATCCAATTTGCATCACTATATCCTTCAAGAACTGCTGGATATTTGTTGTAATGCAAAGCATAGTTTTGAGTGTCTTCTAAGTACCCCAAAACTCTCTTCATTGCCAACCAATGATTTTGATTGGGATTACTTGTGTATCGACTTAGTTTACTTATAGCGCAAGCTATGTCTGGTCGTGTACAATTCATGACATACATCAAACTTCCCAATACTCTGGCATAATCCAATTAAGACTGACTTTCACCTTTATTCTTTGCAAGATTAAGGTTTACATCAATTGGGGTCTTTGCTTTTTTGAAATTCAAATAGTTGAACTTTTCAAGTACCTTCTGAATATAATGAGATTGAGACAATGCTAAACCGTTAGGAGTTTTGTGAAGCTTAATACCCAATATTAAATCAGCAACTCCTAGATCTTTCATATCAAACTTACTAGCGAGCATACGCTTAGTAGCTTTTACATTGGCAATGTCCTTGCTCCTTATCAACATGCCATCCACATATAGGCATACAATGACTTCCTGATTCGGAGTGTCTTTAATGTAAACACATTTATCACACTCATTGATCTTAAATTCATTTGCCAACATGGTTTGATCAAACTTTGCATGCCATTGTTTTGGTGCTTGTTTTAGTCCATAAAGTGACTTAACAAGTTTGCATACTTTCTTTTCTTTACCGGGAACTATGAAGCCTTCAGGTTGTTCCATGTAGATCTCTTCCTCTAGCTCTCCATTTAAGAAAGCGGTTTTCACATCCATTTGATGGATTTCAAGACTGTATACTGCAGCTAGGGCAATTAACATCCGAATTGAAGTAATCCTAGTTACTGGCGAGTATGTGTCAAAATAATCAAGACCTTCTTTTTGTCTAAAGCCTTTGACAACAAGTCTTGCTTTATATTTGTCAATAGTTCCATCATCTTTCATCTTCTTTTTGAAGATCCATTTTGAACCCAAGGGTTTGTTCTCTACAGGAAGATCAACCAACTCTCAGGTATGATTGCTTAAGATTGATTCAATCTCACTATCGATGACCTCCTTCCAAGAGGTTGAGTCGCTAGACAACATCGCCTTCGAATGTTTGAGGCTCACTTTCAAGTAGGAATGTTACAAAATCAAATCCAAATGACGTAGTCGCCTTTGACGCATCGCGCTTGGACTCTCTTCATTGGTTTCATTATCTTTTGGTTCTTCTCGAGGTTGTTTAGACCCCCCACTAGATGACTCAAGTCTAGTTTTATACGGATAGATATGTTCAAAAAATTCAGCTTTATCTGATTCCATTACCGTATTATCATGAATATCCGGATGTTCGGACTTATGAACCAAAAATCGACATGCCTTACTATTTGTGGCATATCCAATGAATACACAATCCACAGTCTTAGGTCCTATTTTCACCCTCTTAGGTATAGGAACCTGGACTTTGGCTAAACATCCCCATACTTTGAAATATTTCAAGTTGAGTGTTCCACCTTTCCATTTCTCATATGGAATAACATGTGTCTTGGTGTGAGACACTCTATTGAGTATTCGATTTGCTGTAAGGATAACTTCCACCCACAAGTTTTGTGGTAAACCTGAACTGATAAGTAAGGTATTCAACAGTTCCTTTAAAGTTCGGTTTTTCCTTTCCATAATTCCATTAGATTGAGGAGAGTAAGGAGCAGTAATTTGATGGATAATTTCATTTTCCAAACATATTTTTGCAAATGGAGATTCATATTTTCCACCTCTATCACTTCTGATCATTTTCATATTTTTATCCAACTGATTTTCAACTTCAGTTTTATATTGCCTAAATGCATCTATTGCTATATCATTACCATTTAGCAAATAGACATAACAATATCTAGTGCAATCGTCAATAAAAGTTATGAAATACTTTTTTCCACCACGTGTTGGTGTTGACTTCATGTCACTAATATCAGTGTGAATCAGTTCTAAGGGATATGAATTCCTTTCAACAGATTTATAAGGATGCTTAGCATACTTAGATTCAACGCAAACTTGACATTTTGATTTATTGCACTCAAATTTAGGCAAAACATTTAAGTTAATCAATTTTCGCAAGGTTTTGTTATTAACGTGTCCCAAACGTTCATGCCATAAACATTTAGACTCAAGCAAGTAAGAAGAAGCAGAATTTTTATTCATATCAACTGCAATTACATTGAGTTTAAAGAGGCCCTCAGTGAGGTAACCTTTTCCTACATACATTTCATTCTTACTGACTACAACTTTATCAGAAACAAATACACATTTGAATCCGTTCTTAGTCAGAACTGGTATAGAAACTAAGTTATTTCGCAATTCCGGAACATACGAGACCCTGTTCAAAGTCACCACCTTGCCCGATGTCATCTTTAAAAGGATTTTGCCAATTCCTTCCACCTTTGCAACAGTGGAGTTTGCCATAAACAACTTCTCGTCTGTAGGTGCTGGAGTATATGATGAAAATAATTCTTTGTTGGTACACACATGGCATGAGGCACCAGAATCTATCCACCACTCTCTTGGATTTTCAATCAAATTGCATTCTGAAAGCATTGCACAAAGATCGTCCATCTCTCCTTTGGATTCAGCCAAATTTGCTTGATCCTTCTTCTTATCCTTCTTGGGACCCCGACATTCAGTAGCCTTATGACCACGTTTGCCACAATTGAAGCAACTTCCATTGAACTTCTTCTTAGGAGGATTGTTCTTTGGACCAGATGCTTTCTTTTTTTTCTTTGATTTTGTGGGATCTTCTTCAACAATATTTACTCCAAATGTTCTTTGAATTACCACGTGACCTCTTTCTGCGGCCTTGTTATCCTCTTGATTCTTAGCCTTACCATGAGATCTTGTGATCATCTCCTTGCGTTTATGTTTCAAGTAGTTTTTGAAGTCCTTCCACAATGGCGGTAACTTCTCAATAATGGCAGCCACTTGGAAAGCATCATTCACAACTAATCCTTCAGCAAGGAGATCATGGATTATGACCTGCAGTTCTTGAACTTGGGTGACGACGGTGCTTCATCTATCATCTTATAGTCGAAACTTTGCCACAATGAACTTTTTCATTCCGGCATCCTCTGCATTTTATACTTCTTTTCTAAAGCATCGAGTTCTTTTGAGGTTTTGACATTCTGTACACATTATGCAGATCATCCTGCAGCCACTCAATATATAATTTTTACACAAGAAATCGAGAATGTGTCCATGCTTACATTGCAGAATTGTTCTTCAGACGGAGTTTCATCCGACATAACAGGAACGTTCTCATTAATGAACCTCTGCAGACTCAATGTAGTCAGATAGAAGAACATCTTTTGCTGCTATCTCTTGAAGTCGACTCCAGAAAACTTTGCAGGTTTCTCAGCCGGTGCTAAGGCAGCAGTTGAACGATTGGGTGCAACCGATGTTGTTGTAGCACTTACTGTTCCAACATTTGCTTAACTTGAATTAGTCATTTTTTTTTTCTCAATCACAAATGGCAGACAATTTTAGTATGTAAAATACTAACAGTAAAGAATAAATCCTTACACAGATTGTTTCTGATGTAACGATAAAGTTTTTATGTTCTTTTAATCGTTAATCGAATGAATTTTAGAAATTCAAACAGAGTAGAAAACCATAAAGATTTTAATCTCCAGAAACCTCAAATACAGAAACTTTTTTTTTAAATTTCTTAAGATTGTTATCTCTTGTATTTAAATTAGCAAACCAGAAATAATAAAAGATGAAAAGAAAATCACAAAGAACTATCCGAGTCCACAGAACCCACTGTGTGTCCTTAAGAAATTTAATCCCCTCAAGTACCCGAGGTTGCAGATTAATTCCTCCCAAGATAAAACGGATTAACCATTAAAGAAGTAGCGGTACCTCAAACTTCGATAATTTCAACGAACTCAAAATGACAGCAACGAATCACACACACAGACACTATCGATAGATTTTGTTTTGTAAGAAATGTATGCAAAAGAAGGGAAGAATTTGATGCTGAAAAAATGAGAGAAAACCTCTCTATTTATAGCCAACAAAGGGTAAAGGTCACAACCTTTCAGAAAGAAGATAACCTTTCAGAAAGAAAACAACCTTTCAGAAAGGTCACAACACTTTGGAAAATGCATAACTTTTCAAACGGTCACAACTCTTCGGGAGAGTTCACAACCCTTCATTTCCTGTTCACACCTTTAAAACCCAACAAATATACTTTTAGAATAAATTTTGAAGACGTGAAAAAAAAATAGATAAGAAGAACTAAAATAGGAAAAAAATGAAATGGAGTAGGGAAGAACTAAATAAAAGTCCATAATAGAATCAAGAAGGGTAAAAATGGGTTAGGATCATTTATTTTAATTCATATTTGACCAATTAAATTCATTTTTATCTATATTTATATGAATAGATTACTACGATCTAATTCATATTTGACCAAATACATTCTTATGTATATAAAATGAATAGTTTACGATTCAATCCATCCAATCGGCCCTTTTGCCTCTCTTATACTACATTGAGAAAAGACACTCCACATTCCAAGAAAAAAGCACTCTGAAATTACTGTAATGGAGGAAAAAGAAGAGGTGGAACATTGGGGGAAAGGAAGCTATGGTTTTGTTTCATTGGCTTTTACTGATACTGATTCTCCCATGAATGTTCCATCTGTCATTGCCGTTAAATCTTGTACGTTGAGTCACTCTCAGTCTCTTCAAAATAAAAGGAAATTTTTAAGAATGTTTGATGATTGTCCTCAAATTATTCGATGTTTTGGATTTAAAGTCACCCAAGAAGATGACTCACATCTTTACAATTTGCTGCTCGAATATGCCTCAGTTGGAAGTGTTGCTGATCGTCTTGGTGAACGAGGATTGCCTGAGTTTCAAGTCCAAAAGCATACAAAGAATATTCTTTTAGGGCTCAGTTTGTTTCACAAAAATGGAATCATTCAGTGCGACATAAAACCCCACAACATTCTTCTTACTACTACTAATGGCTATGGTTCGGCTGTAGTGGCAAAGATTGCTGATTTCGGGCTTGCCCTGACTTTGGAACAAAACAGGACGCAAAAGCAGGGGCTCAGAGGAACTAAAAGGTACATGGCACCTGAATCTCTACTTAAGCAGGAGTATGGTCCAGGAGTTGATATTTAGGCACTTGGATGCACAGTTTATGAGATTATCACTGCGAAACCCCTATGGGAATCATCAAATTCGGAACCAAATTTTGAGAATCCCATACTTTCTACAGAGGCAAAAGATTTCCTGAATAATTGTCTGGTCAAGAATCCAAGCTCGCGTTGGACTGCAGACATGCTCTTGAATCACTCTTTTCTGAAAATAACTGACATTGTCCAGCCTCCAGAGTTCACGAGGAAGAGGCCAGGTTATCATTCCATGTACTTTTCACGGCTACGCCAAAACAAAGCATTAAGGAGACAGACACACGTTCGTGATATGGTTACAGATATTGGTGCAGATTCTGAAAGCAGAGACTCAGAACTTGGTACAGATTCTGAGGGCAGAAAATCAGAAGTTGGTGCAGATTCTGAAGGCGGAAACTCCTCCCAAAGCTGCTAGTTTCTGGCAATACAACATTGGTTTGTAATGTATGTAAAGTAGTAAGAAGTATGTATGGGCTTCATCCTCTCTTACGGATTTGTTGGTTGGGGTATGTAGACCCCTTTAGATTTAATTATCCCTAATATAATGGAGCTTTAAATTATGAAAGAGAAGCGTTGAACAAATCTCCTGTCATAGTATGTGAGAGTCCTTGAGTTGATTTGTAATAAACGTGATCGTATTATACAAACGTCCAAGGAAGATTACATATTGTGTCTAACATCGATATTAATTAGTCTCGAGATTATTTTATTTCATATACACTACAACAAATAAAATATTTAGCAGCAATAGTATAATTGTCGCTACATAATGTTTAGCAACAATAATAACTATGGCAATTTATAACTAGCACCCTATATAAGTGTCACTAAAGGCTTTTAGCGATTCTGGATACAATTAGATTAACTCAATGACTGCAAAATATTTTTGTGGCAATATTAAAAGAAAATCTATTGCCACTAAATATCTCTTTTGTTGTAGTAATAGAAGAATAGATGTAACACACCAGAAAATTTTTGAGCTAAGACTTGAACCATCCTTCGTTGTGAGTAGGATTTTACTACGGAATTTAAAATTTCTTAAGTATTAAGGTCAGATCACTAGATGTAGCACCTTGAGTTTCAAAAAGAACTAAATTGGAAATAGCAAAAATCTGAAATTTTGCAAGTTAAGCTAAGTATGAGTTTTGGATCAACTTCAAACGGCCATAACTCCTAGCACAAGATTAGTTAGGTGTGCTACAAGATACCTTAGGAAAGATCTTTGAATTATCTTTCCAATGCCACCGAGTTTGCTAAGTTTCTAGGTCGGATGAGTGAGATATGACCCTTTAAAGTTAGGTTGTCCAGTTAAGGAAAGTTAGCCAAAAATAGTAAGGGGTATTTTGGTCTTTTCCATACCAAATCAGATTTAATTCGTTTTTAGTAAGGTTTTAAGGGTCTAATCTTATTAGGTTCAGTTTTATAATCCTAAAATTAGCCTAGGGTTTTAGTTTAGAGTTCAAGAAGAGAAAAGAAGAGAAAAGAGGAGAAAAGAGGAGAGGATCAAGAGTTCGTCGAGATTCTTGCGTGTTGTAGCGGATTTTCGCCATGGGTTTGATCCCTAAGAGGTATGTAAGCTTCCATAGTGTTGGTGTTTGTTCACCCACATGCCAATCATGTTATTTTCAGCGCAATTCGTTCTTAAAGTTGAAAGATTAGAGTTCTTGATAGGTGTTTTTGAAGTTCATTCTAAATCTTGTTGTGTTGGGGTTTTGATGATTTATTGAGATGAAAGTTAGTAATTTGAGTGTTGTTTTGAGTAGATTAGAGTGTAATTATGTTAAGTAATCGAATCCAAGTGATTGGGGAAGAAACCGTTCGATTCTAGGCGCGTTAAGTTGAGAAAACGAGCAAAGAAAGTCGTCGAAGTTTTCTGGGTTGGGGCCTGGCGTGTCACACCAGCCAAAGCGCCCCAACCACTTCTCTAAATGTTAGGGGCTGGCGCCCCGCTCCTCTCAGAGCGCCAGGGTCGTCTGCCCCCACCCGTTCTTCATCGTTTCGTCCGTTTGAGTTCTTTCAAAGGGTACCTTTACTCCCCTTTGATTCTAAACACTCTAAACTACTTCTAAACACCTAGAAATCATCCCTAACATGATCATAACCTTGAAATCATAATTCAAATTCAAGGTAGAATTAAGAGTTAGGTTTTGAGAGTTCATTCGAACATTTCGAGAAAGTCCCTTTGAGTCCTTTTGTGGAGTCTTCTACAACTTCTAGTAACTTGTTTCAAGACTCGAGTAGGTGAGCATGAGAGTGAGGAGAATGTATTCATGAGTCTACACTATCATCTATATCTTTCATATCATGAACCATAATTCTTGAATTCATTATTCACATTCAAGAGAGAGTTAAGAGTAGAGTACAAGAAAACCTTTGAGTTCAATTGTGAAATCTTTGAGATCCACCATAGATTTGAGTTAAGTTTTGAGAATTAAGTATGAGAATGAGAAGAGTAGTATAACTGAGTTCCTTATTGATATTTTGACCCTTGAGTCAAGTCGTTCATGCCCATAACTTCCGCATGAACTCCATCAGTTTAGTATCTTTGAAAGGAGTAGTATCTTCAAATTCTAAGTCTTGAGTATCAAGTTCCTAACCCTTCCGAGATTAAAATCCTAATCATGGTACTATTACCTATTACCCATGAAGTCCATGAATTGAGTTGTTCATGCCCATAATTTCGCATGAACATTATAAGTCGAATAATCTTGAGATGAGAAGTATCTTTGAGTCCTTGAGTTGAGTAGTTCATGCTCATATTTCCGCATGAACCCTCTGAGTTGAGCATTATTGAAATTAGTAGTATTATTGAAGTTTTTGAGTTCCAAGTATTTGAGTCTATCTATGGTTATTGAAAACCTTGTATTGAGTCGTTCAAGTCCATAATTCAGCGTGGACCATATTTTAAGAAGTCTTTTACAAATGTTTAAACTTTGTTTTAAGACTTAAGCTTTGAGTTGAGTAAAGAGTAAGAGTAAAGTTCATTTTCTTTAAAATAATATATGGGAACTAAGTATTCCCAAGAGTAAATGTTTTCACATTTAAGATGAGAGGAAACTGAGATTTCCAAAAAGAGTTCTGAGCAAGAAAGGGAACATTGATTCCAAGAGAGCTTTTAAGCTAAGTTTTGAGTAATTATCTCAAACCAAAGAAAGAAGTTGTTTTAAAACATATGAGCTAAGTATATTTTTTGGAGTAGTATTGAGCACCGATATGGGGATGCAAGTTCATATTAGCTCAAGTCTCCATAAACCATGTAGCCATCATGTGTATTAATGGGTCATACTTTTTAGATGATCACATAAGTTAAGCTAGTGAATCCACTAAGTTAAACGTTCTATATGACGACAAAGTATAGGACAGTTCTGGCAGCGTGGGCAAGACACTGTATCATCATTTAGGCTCATAGTGGTGGTTGTCGGTTAGAGAATCTCCCACATAGTTATATTGTATTTTTATATACATACTGAGTATTATTGTTTTTTTTTCAATACATTGAGTTGATATCTACAGTTTTACAGCTTTCTATATATTGTATCTTTTATTGTTGCTTTATATTGAGTTGAGTATCTTATTCTTGAGTACTTCTGAGTTGAGTAAGTTCGAGTAGTTTTGAGTATCCTTGAGTATTCCTTGAGTTGAGTAAGTTTGAGAAGAGGTAAGTATGTTTCCTTTTTATCAAGTTTCAAGCTTATGTTTATGCTTTATAATTCCTCTTACATGCTCGTACATTTCACGTACTGAGCCATTTGGCCTGCATCTTCTCATGATGCAGACACAGGTATTCAGGATCATCAACAGGAGCTTCGTTGATACATCCGGAAGTTCGAGTTAGCTATGGTGAGACTCCTTATTTCCGGAGGATTTCATTTACTTTTCAGTTTAGTCAGGATGTCGTGGGTCTTGTCCCGACATCCATCTTTATCAGTTAGAGGCTTCATAGATAGTCAGTATAGTTGAGAAGTCTGTATTATTCATTTTTTTTTTAATGTTTTAAAGACTTAAGTTGCCTATTTTATGGCGAGTTGAATATATTATTTTTATTTTAAGTTGTTCATTTGAGTTAAAGTTTTGAAAAGTTGAGTTTATTGAATTTTATTCGGTTTTAAGCTTTTGTATGCTTAAGTTAGTCTTCCACTTGTAGTCAGCTAGGATGAGGGTTCGATTGGGAACCAACAATGGTTCTTGAGTGTCGGCCACGTCCAGGGTGTAGACTCGGGTCGTGAAAATAGAATTGGATAACTCATTTCATTACATCTCAGTTCTCACCAATTAAACAACCCTCGATAGTAGTAATTCATTTAGGTTTTCTCCTAGGGGCGGATCCAACATTGCAAAACTATCTATGGGTAAAGTTCACTAAAATAATTATGAGTAACATATAGTACTATATATGAATTGATAATTTTAAAAATATATAAATTAATGCTAAAACCTTAAAAATATAAATCCCCTCTATTTTCTCCCATATATATATATTTAGTATATAACATATGGAATGATTGCTTTCCAACTTCATCATTTCCTTTTCTCATATTTGTACGGCAAACAAATCTAACTTCAAAACCCATACATTTGGACCTACAAGTGCAAAACATTACATTATGATTGAAGATTTGAATCATATATATACTTCATTCATAGGACATTAAATATGTTAACAGACATCAATAAGGAAGTTTCTATTGTCTAGATGAGACATGACTTTATCTGAATGTCTTTCTTTTAAATTGTCGCAATGATGTAAAACTTCTGGTGAACATTTTATAAAAAAATTATAGCTATAATTTTCCATCTATTAAAATTAGTTAATTAGAAAAAAATTAATAGAATATCTCTTACTAGCACTATGAAAGGAAAAACAGAAAAATTAGGAAACAAATTTGTTATATATACTACTGTCCCATCCTGTGCCTATACCCTAGACGTGACCGGCACTTGATGTCATTACTAGCCCGAGCATATCCATAACATGGCATTGAACATGAGCATACATCTAAACATGAGCGGGATAATGCATTTGAAAAGACATGTTTCATAAAAATAGATTTCTAACATAAGTCATAAAAACTTAAAACTATTGTCAAAGGACACGAAGAGCCAAATGTAACATAATTATTCATCTATCTATCTATGAAGTCTCTATACATATCTGAGTAATACCTACCGAAATAAGGCCTCCGGTATACCTTAAACACGTAAACATAAATCACTGGAAACAGGGGCGAATTTATGTACATTTTTTGGGTCACCCGAACCCGTGGTCATCCAACTAAATTCGATATATTACTTCTATAATTATTAAAGAATATATTAAATTAAAACTTGTTGAACCCGTTCTCAAGATGGTTGGATGGTTCACTGGTATGACTGCAAGATTTCAACACAAAGGTCGCAGGTTCGATCCCAGGTAGCCCCAATTCGCTTCAATTTATTTTTACTAACTAAAAACACGTTTTTCATTAAAAAAAAAAAAAGCTAAATTAATTTTTATGTATTGCTCGCTTAGTTATTGTTATTATAAATTTTTTGATCTTATCTTTAAAGCAATGGTGCACCTGTTTTCTTGAAATCCTGAATTCGCCTCTGACTGGAAAGATGTAGGCTATTCGCTAAGAAAACGGAGACGGGTTCACTAATAGCAGAAGCTATAGAACATAGCAAGTGGCTTGATCACGTGTAAGTGATGCAAAAGATGCAACACCTTCGATAGAAGAGACGTAAGTACATAAGAAATTATATTGTATGTAAAACTATGGAATGAAACATAACATACATATCAAGATCAATATAAGCACAGTTAACATAGTCATAATCGTAACATATGAAGGTTAAGAGATGAGGTCGTTCAGTCTGCCTTAGGGATACCTTTTTTTATCATATTTTAGTTCATTATGAGAGATTAATAGTGTAACCGATATAAACCATCATATGAACGCATGTAGTCTCTTATCTCAGCCCGATCAGCCAAGTCATCTCATACCTTACTGAGTATGAGACATACATGTACATATCATACGGATCCATAACTAGCCCTTACTAGGGAATTTTTGGTGGAGCGATGAAATGCATAGTGATCAGAAAGAACACTAACGACGAAAACACTTTGTTGGGCCAACTCTGACACTGAGAGACGAAATCTAGGGAAGCGAATAGAATTAGATACCCAGTAGTCCTAGCCATAAACGATGGATACTAGGTGTTGTGTGTATTGACCCGTGCAGTGTTGTAGCTAACGCGTTAAGTATTCCTCTTGAGAAGCACGTTAGCAAGAATGAAACTCAAAGGAATTGATGGGGGTCATGAGCATAAAATGAGTCACTGAACCAATGGTATGATCCATAACCTACGTCGACAAACGTAGTTTCAGACATTTTTCATTTAGACTTATGCCTTTTCGGTCGACTGCTTAGATCTCTTAAGCTCATGTGATCATGGATTAGCCCGAAGACTCATATTCATAACTTTTAAGGACCATAGCTCATAAATTTCATTCATAACATCACGTCATGAGCTTACAATTCATGTATCATAAATTTGCATTCATGAGAGACATATATCATATCATAATAATAAAGTTATATAGAGAATCATAAGATAGCATCATAATTAAAGTCTTAAATTTGGGAACTTTCATAACTCATAGTTCTAGGGTTCATAACATAAGAATTTCCAAGAAAATATTAAGAAATCGCCAAAGAGTTATCAAGAATCTATAAAGAAAATCATTAACGTAGTTCTCAAGAAAAGAATTTCTTCTTTTAGTAATCATTCATAATTTCATGTAGAAAATCTTAGAAAACTCATGCATAGAAGAATTATCAAGAAATTAAAGTACTTTCATAAAGGAAATCTTGTAAAAACTCATGGGTAATTAAAGAATAATCAAGAAATTGAAATACTTTCATGGAGATTGGGATTTCATGAAGAATCAATAACGATTCAAGAATATGAGGTTTCGCTCTAATCCTAATTCATTCATGAAGGATTTTTATGAATCATGAAAACGTAGTTTGTGGGGAAGAACAAGTTGTTACACGTGGAGACAGTCTTACAAACCTTAGTGATGAAACTTGATGAAGAACCTTGGAAGATGAACTCTAGCCTTGAAGTTTCTTTAAGTTCTTGAATGTAGGAATTTATGAGTGAAATGAGAGGGTGTAATTATGAAAAGTTGAATTTTTACACGTTTAGAGTCACGATTCAGATAACTCCACCAAAGATTTTTAGAACAAAAAGATCATCAAAAAATAAAAACAAGAGTTTGAATTAAGATGAAATTTCATATAAACGGGAAGTGAGGTTTGCTTCCTCTCCATGTCGCGGACCTGGTCGCGGACTTGGTCGCGGGCTTCCACCAGGTTAGAGCATCTCTGATAAATCAGTCATAATTTCTTACTTCGGACTCTAATTGACAAACGGTCGATGGAGTTGGAAAGAGGACTCGTCGAAGTTTAATTTGATAGGTTATGAGTCACCTAACTCTTCATATTATAAGAGATATGGTCATTTTAAGTTTACTCTTATATGAACTCATGCTAAAACTTAATCGGTAGGAAAGGTTTGAACTTGACTTTGTGATAGAGGTCTTGTATGACTCTAAACCACATCTAATACACTTCTCACACATAAGAATGAACCTTAACACATGCATACTATCACTTGGCTCAATTTAATACGCTTACGACGAATAATTCAGATCATTAGTATAGAATTTACGAAGTGTTACAACTACACTAGAGCTGACAATTTTAGTTTAGTCCATATTTATAAAATCAATCCATTTTATTCATATTTCAAT
Source organism: Solanum pinnatisectum (assembly GCA_035578085.1). Classification (NCBI taxonomy): domain Eukaryota; kingdom Viridiplantae; phylum Streptophyta; class Magnoliopsida; order Solanales; family Solanaceae; genus Solanum; species Solanum pinnatisectum. Next base: position 19,513,772 of record CM069077.1, read on the forward strand.
GAGTGGATCACTTGTAATATTCGCCCGTGCAAGCACGGGCCCAACACTTCTGTGTTATAGCATGTTTTCAAATGATTTTTGGTGGCTGCATAGTATTTTATTTGCAAATAAAGTAGAGTGCATCAAGTGATAAGGTTGGCTTAAGAAGAGGCAAGTTGATTCCAGATAAGGTGTGATAGTTTCACATCAAATAAGCAGTTTTGAGAAGTCATAGAGGATCGTATTGACATCCTCTGAGGTATGCAACACAACCAATTATTTACCGAGAATAAAATTTCAAACAAACAGGTCCATATATTTTCATCAAACTTGATTAAACATGTGAATAAGATACAATCACTAAAGAATATGTGATAGTTTAAGTTCATCAAATTTGCAATCAAGCAAACCTATAGTTATTGCCCTGCTACTATTCGAGTTTTCCTCTGAAACAAAAATGGAGCGGAAGGGCTGCCAATAACCACTTCCTGCTACTTGGCGCTATTAATTATACATCTTTCAAGAAATCAACATTCTCTAAATTCAAAAGGATTTCATTTCTCTCAAGCCTCTTCAAGTATTATGCCATTTAATTGTCAATATCCTGTAAAAAAAGGTCATCACAATTAAAAGTAGAAATAGATACAACAGATCTCAACAGGTATAATCTTCTCTCTTTCAAGAGGGACAAAAGTATATAGTCCTTGTGGCTCAACCTTGTCCTTAAGGTGGCATCACACATGTACAGATGAACCATCAAGTAAGCCACTTTGAATTTTGTAGAAGAAAAAAATAACTTGAAAATTACTCAATCTAAAGAAATAAAAATAGATGAATCAGATAGATTCTGAAAGTAATGAACAATGCATAGAAAATTAAACGTATTGAAATTTTGATTTGTAACCATTTGAACTAACCAATACCATCACATCATAAAACAGTTGTAGCAACATCCAAAAATAACAGCAAAAGTGATTTCAACCGCAGTCGAAAATACCAGAACAAAGTAAGAAGTAAATTTTGTTAATTCAGATTCAGAAAACCAGCTACTACTGTTAAATGAAACATCATATGATTAGACATGAAGATTTATAAAAGATACAAACTCTTAATTATACTTCATGCATTTGCCGATGCACCCACCACCAAAATCTCTGAATCACTTTACCTTAAGTATCCATCATGTTGGATACTTATTCAACCTCCAAACTCTCTCAATTAACAATATGATGCCACTTACATGCTTTATGACATATTCTTATCCAAGTAACATTCACTCCTTCCACTACCAAATCCTTCACCTGGTCAAGCCCACAGATAGCGGGATCAATTGTACAGATTACTTTGTCTTATGTATACTGCGAAAATTGTTCTCCTCCTGCTTTGGTATGCTTTTTCTTGAGCCGAGGGTCTATTGAAAACAACCTCTCTTCCACTTAAGATCTGGATAAGATCTACGTACGCTCTATTTTATCCGACCCACACCCACTTGTGAGATTACATTAAGTATGTTGTTGTTGTACTCAATTAAACAGAGTTCTTTAGGAAAAGGTGGGTATAAAGTCTTTAATATCTATTGAAAAAGGAAAATCTTGAGGTGGGGCCAGAGAGTTGGCAATCCGCTTACTTTGACTTCCAATTGAACTTTAAGAGGAAGTAGGAACCGAAAAACTTCAGGAGCTTTCTATTTTTGGACGTAATAAGCCCATTTTCCCTATTAATTTTGTCATTGATGATCTCTTTCTTTCTATTTTTGGACTTAATAAGCCAATTTTCCCTATTAATTTTGTCATTGATGATCTCTTTCTTGTTAGTTTTTTGTTTCAAAGTCAAATCCCTTTTCTTAACTACCATTGTAGAATTTAACTTCAAAACATTTGAATGTAAATAACCTAATTAATCTCCGAAAAATTATAATAAGAAACACTATGTTGATAGAAAAACATTTGCACAAGAAGCTAATGATGAAACGGATAATTAAGTTCATCTAAGAATAGAATTAATAATTCATACTCCCTCAATTTTAATTTATGCGCCACAGTTTTCTTTTTAATTTATCCCCAAAAAACAAATGTAAGAGAAACCCAATTTGTCATCCACGTTAGGTTGAATCCGACAATTTGTACTCCCTTAACCCTAAAACACATGAACTCGGTCTCAATTTGCTGAAAATAGTTATAGGGAGAGTTAAGGAAGTCAATGTTCCACCCAAAAAGATCAAATCACACACATGTACTAAAAAAATAACTTCTAAATTTTAGATGGAAGATCATCGCACACACATATACTAAGCAAAAATAGAAGCATTTTGGGCCAAAGATTGCAAAAGGAGCTAACCTGTGAATTGGAACAGGAGAACAACAACAACACTGAGGAGGAAACAACTGAACTCCTCTTTTGAGTGAAGCGGTGACTCTTGGAATATAAGCCACGTAGCTTAGCTTATACATGAAATGACAAAATTGTCCTCAATTTTAATTCTATGGACAAATAACAGACATGTTGATACCACTGACACTTCTAATATAGTAGAAAAGAAATACAAGTATCCATATTTGACCATGGTAAGCCAACTCAAACTTAATATATTTCTACAAGAAGGAACCAAAAATATACCTTTTAATTAATTGAAAGTTAAATATATTGAGTTATTTGACCACAAGAAGTCAGTTTTTTTAAAAAAATAAAAATAAAAATTGCAACACCGAGGTCTATTGTACACCACCTTATTCTGCAAAATTTTGAATTATTATTTTTGTAAAATTGGACCATAAGAATCTATTATATGCTACCTTACTCTGCATTTCTACAAGAAACAGTTTTTTTCAGCTCGAACTTATAATCCCCTGAACAAGCTAAGTCTGAAATTGAATCTTATAAATGGTGATAAATATATATTTTGTGAGTTTATATGATATTGTTTTTTTATTTATAGAGTTTCATGAAAATAATGTTATTTTTCTTTTAATTTTGTTTTAACAGATTTATTTGACGATTTAAGTGCGGAAATGTTATTATACATTTATCATATCATAATTAATAAATACACTTTAAATGTAATTATACATTTATCATAATTAATAAATACACTTTAAAATATATTTTAAAGACACGAAGAAAGAAATAGATAAGAAGAAGTAAAATAAAAAAAGAAAAAGAAATGAAGAAGCTAAGAACTTAATAAAATTATCCACGAATGAAAAAGGAGTAAAAATGAGTTAAATCATTTTATTCCATATATTTGACCAAATTCATTTTTACTGAATTAGCATTCAATTCATTTTAAATTTATTATGTTTATCCAATAAATAAAATTTCAAAAGATAAGTTCAGTTTAGAATTGTAAAATGAGAATTGTCTTATTAGGATTTGATATTAAGTAGTGATAGTTCTTCACTTGATTCATTAATCAAGTGAAGGACTTAGAATTCAAGTTAGTCCTTTTAATAAATCACAACTTTAAATTTATTTTATTAATTTTATACAATTTTAAATTTTCATATAATAAAAGAAGTAAATATGGAAAAGTTTAATAAAATTTCTTCTTCTAGCACTATGAAAGGGAAAAACAGAAAAAATAGGAAACAAAACTGCTACATAAAATCAGTACATTTTATTTTTATTTTAATGAGTTAAATCAAAATATGAATATCAAATCTGCTGTTAACTTATAAGAATATGGACAATAAATATACTTTTTAAATACTCCATTTTAAAGACATAAAAAAAAAAAAAAGAAATAGATAAGAAGATCTAAAATAGGGAAAAAGAAAAATAAAAAAAAATGGAAAAACTAAATAAAAGTCCATAAAAGAACAAAGAAGGGTAAAAATGGGTCAAAGAATTGGTTGAAACGAGTTTATCCAAAATCATTTTTACTGACTAAAATTCAACCCATTTTAATTATGATCTCATCTGATCATTTATCATGACTCCTATACATACACTAAGAAAAGAGCTCACATTCAAGAAAAAAAGAAAACACTCTGAAATAATTGTATTGAAGGAAAAACAAGCGAAATTTACGTGGCAGAGAGGTATGATACCATTGGCTTTGTATCATTGGCTTCTACTGATACCCCTTCTCCTATGATACCATCTCTCATTGCTTGTTAAATCTTGTATGTTGAACCGTTCTTAGTCTCTTCGAAATGAAAGGAAATTCTTAAGAATGTTTGAGGATTGCCCTCAAATTATTCGATGTTTTGGATTTAATGTCAGCTACGAAGACGACTTATATCTTTATAATTTGCTGCTCGAATATGCCTCAGCTGGAAGCGTAGCTGATCGTATTGACGAACAAGGATTGCCTGAGTTTCAAGTCCAAAAGTACACCAAAAATGTTGTTTTAGGGCTCAGTTTGATTCACAAAAAAGGGATCATTCATTGCGACATAAAGTCCCAAAACATTCTTGTTACTACTGATGATGGTGATGATGGTATGGCCGAGGTGGCAAAGATAGCTGATTTCGGACTTTCCATAACTTTGGAGCAGAATTGAAAAGAGAACGTGGGGCACAGAGGAACTAAAAGGTACATGGCACCTGAAGCTCTACTTAAGAAGGAGTACTGCCCAGGAGTTGATATTTGGTCACTTGGATGCACTGTTTACGAGATGATCACTGGGAAACCCCTATGGGAATCATCCAATTCGGAACCAAATTTTGAAAATCCCAAACTGTCTACAGAGGCAAAAGATTTCCTGAATAATTGTCTGGTCAGGAATCCTAGCGCGCGTTGGAGTGCAGACATGCTCTTGAATAACTTGTTTCTGAAATCAGCTGACGATGTCCAGCATCCAGATACGAAGAAGAGGCAATGTGATGGCATGTCCTTGTTACGCAAGAAACGCAAAAAGACAGCATTCCGGACACAACCACACATTCGTGATTTGGTTATACAACTTGATTCAGATTCTAAAGACGGAAACTCGTGCCCAAATTAAAGCTGCTACTTTCTGATTGACTATAGAACGTTGGTTTAATTATCCTCAGCCTGTGACCAAAATGATCTCAGGTGTAACCCCTTTAGTTTTAATTATCCTCAGGCTGTGAGCTGTGACTATGAATTATGTTCTTCATCTCCATAATTATCCTTCTTGTGTTGTGTTGTATAAATCAGAATGTTACTTCATTTTTTTGGCATCTATCTTGACTCTCTAATTGAGTTTGTTATGTTTTGTTGGTATCTATTAGGTTTTAGATCAATAATATTGAACATGACTGATACTCCACAAGAGTGGTTAGTAATGTAACTCATAATAAATGATTATATACTCCCTAATTAACAATGAGTTACTTAATAGGAAAAAGAGAAAAAAGTTTAAATTTATCTATACAATACTCGAAATTGTTCAATTTTGCCTTTCATTACAATTTTTTGTCTAACCCTACTTGTGCGACCAGGTAAAAATCTCATTTTTTCCTTGATTGTTTATTTATATGTAAAAATTTAGTAAAATTATAACAGTGTATTATATGTGAATCCATAATTTTAAATTTACAAAAATTAAATCATAAATTCGTCTCTATTTTCTCCCATATATGTGAGCTTCTTAATTAATGCACTAATTTATTCACGGAAGGAGGCAAAATTGTACATCTGTCTGCATTATACATCTTTACTTAAATGCATATGTTAGACCAAGAATGAGGCAAAATTGAACTCTTTGTAATTAGCTTAAAATGAAATGGACCTTTTATTATATAATACTTATAATTAGCAAAGTTGAATGAATTTTTTATTACAAAAATAATTATTTTAACATTTTACTCTTTGTTATCTAGCGTAAAAGGGAGGAAAAAAACATTTATGATGAGTTACTATTACTAACCACTCTTGTGGATGGTCAAATAAATTTCAACTTCAAATTATAGAAAATGTGAATAAGTTATCCTCCAAATTTGTTCAAACATTTGATAAATTATTAAACATGCGCAATCTCAATTATCTAAAACTTCTGATTCCTTAGTAAAGTTCAATGATTTTTGTTACTACAAATTACAAAACCCAGTTAAGTAAATTTCAATGATATATGTATAAAAACTGAATAATTTTTATGTTGCAACAAATAATCTTGAAAAAATAAAATAAAATAAAAACTATGTTATCACGTGTGAAATCTAAAGTATTCTGTTTTTTCAAGTTTCATACGTGAATTATTAGGTATGAGAGTTTCCTGCCTAAATTGTGATCAACTATTTATCAAAACGTACCTCAGATCATCTATATGTTGTTCCCTTATTCTACCTGCTGAAATATCACCACCATTAAAATAGGAAAATTGAACAATTGTCAAAATCCATAAACATGTCTTTGGAGACGCCTTCCTCCGAATGTTTCTTCCAGTATTCAATCACTTTAATTTGGTCATTGTTTTACTATGGACATTAGGCAGGGGAATGACATTTAAAACACAATCGTCTTCAATCATATTCTTGATAGCTTGTGACCTTACGATTATCACCTCCTTCAGTACAAATACCTTACCATCGCAAGTCTTTAGAGTTAAGAACTTCGTTAAAGAAGACATGATGATAAAAATATATTTGAATAAGAGATGTTAATTTATTTTTGTTGAGAATATTATTGAAAGGAGATTTGAATGATTATAATGTCTGAGAGGTTTGAAGGGCTTAATATATAGAGCATTAGGTTTTCACTATTCTAGTTGAAGTAAGAAGTCAAAACGGGGAAAAAAAAGTTGATGGGAATATTTATGGAGACTATTGCTTAAAAACAAAAAATTTCTTGTAATTGGAGTTAATGGGTGTTTGAAAAATCCAATCTTTATCACTCAGAATATATGTAACAGATAGGAAGATGGTGATAGGTACAAGAAAGCTTTTGTTGTGTATCTTCTTGTAAAAGCTGAAGTTATTATAACTTTGGAGAATGGTGTTTGAATAGTTGTAGACACATCTTTAAGCTATCACTAAGTTTTCTTTTTTTATACCCTAAACAAAAGGAAATTAAGACTCTACCTAATTTTCTCAAATAATATAACTAGCTTTAATTTCTTTCCAACTAACCTTCTTATTCATGAACGATATAAGTGGAGAGACTATTCTAGGTCTTATGATTTAGAGAGAAAAAATACATCATTACCCCCATTCAACTATAACACATTTTTTAAAAGACACTGGAACTTTGCAAAGGTCCTAGCACCCCCTTAAATAATTTAAACGTGGTAAAAATATCCCAAATTTCGGTCAATCTCACGTATAAGAAAGAAAGTGCATACACACACCAACTATACCTACCATGTGCCAATTATTTTTTAATTTTTAATTTTCATTTATTTCTCATTCTATTTTTTTAACAAAAAATTCTCTTTACTTCTTCAATTGTTAATGTGCGTTGGACTGCTGTAAATCCAACCTTTTTCCTCCTCTTCGCCGCCACCGGCTTCACTGCTATAACTCCATTTCAACCATTTAATTTTTCTATCATCCAATCATAGTTGTATGGGGTAACGAGGAGGTCATGTAATCTAAATTATTTTAATCGGATATCTATTGAAACCTGTCATTAAAATGTTTCCAACCTCAAATTCATAATTTAATCCGTCGCAAATGTGAATTAGTCATTTCTAGTGAATATACAATATATTAAAAGAATTAAAACATCGAAAGTTGCTCAGATATATATCTAATATAGGACTATTTAGAAGATATTTGAGTGGATAACGTATCTAAAAGGATAATATTTTATTCTCAAATAACATAACAACCTTTAATTTTTTTCCAACATAATTTATCAATCATTCAAAACCGAGCAATATTTCTTCAAAAAGGAACAACAGAAGATAGAACTAACAGAAATAAAATAACAATAAAAATAGGAATGTATAAATATTATGTAATTGTGTTTGTGATTATTTATACATATCTAATGTATTGCTATACATCATACATATATACAATCTTACACTATTTATATAATATTGATACATTACATATACATTCAGCCATTTAATTAAATAAGAATTTGGTCAATGATACATTTACTTGAGAAGCCGCAGTAAATATTGCCCTTTGGAATATTACTAGTATTTTTTCATACAATTGTAAAAATTGATTTGTTCTATTGTAATATTTTAAGCTCATCCACTATCACCTTGCAAGATGCGTTATATATTGTGCAAAATGAAAGATGATACATATATACGTTCCTCCAATTAATATTTTTTAGTTTCTTCACCCAGTGTTTAATATCCGCATTAAAGTTTAATTAATTTGAATTCGCGCCAAGTAGGATCTCACTCGGACTATAGTGCTTTTTCTATACATTCTTCCAACAATTTTTCTTTATATCAAGTCAATTGGATATGCTTTGAACGAAAATAACTCAAAATTATTAAAAAATTAAATGTAGATATTTCTTTTTGATATATCAAATCCATCTTTTAACCATTTGTCAGTGTACCTAAGTCTGCATCAGTAAAAGATGCAGCACATCCGGCGGAAGGAATGTAAGTACATATGAAATTATACTGTGTGTAAAATTGTGGAATGAAACATAACATACATATCAAGATCAGTATAAGCAGCTAGCATAATCATAATTGTGACATATGGAGGTTAAGAGATGAGGTCGTTCAGACTGCCTTAAGGATGCCTCTTTTATCATATTTTAATTTATTACGAGAGGTTAATAGTGTAACCAATATAAACCATCATGTGAGCGCATGGAGTTTGATCTCAACCCGATCAACTAAGACATCTCATACCTTACCGAGTATGAGACATACGCGTACATATCATATTAATTCATAACTAGTCCTTACCATGAGCATAAAAGGAGTCACATGAACCAACGATACGATCCTTAACCTATGTCGACAGATGTAGTTTCAGAGTTCGTCATTTAGAATTATGCCTTTTCGATTGACTACTTAGCTCTCTTAAGCTCATGTGATATCCATAACATTTAAGAACCATAGCTCATAAATTTCATTCATATCATCACGTCATGAGGTTACCGTTCATTATCATAATTTTACATTCATGAGAGACATATATCATATCATATCATAATAATAAAGTGGTATAGAGAATCATAAGATAGCATCATAAGGTCTTAAATTTGGGGACTTTCATAACTCATAGTTCTAAGGTTTATAATATAAGAATTCCAAGAAAATATTAAGAAATTGCCAAAGAGTTATCAAGAAGTTATAAAGAAAATCATTAAAGTAGTTTTCAAGATAAGAATTTTTCTTTTAGTAATCATTCATAATTTCATGTAGAAAATCTTAGAAAACACATGTGTAAAAGAATTATCAAGAAATTAAAATACTTTCATAGAGGAAATCTTGTAAAAACTCATGGGTAATTAAAGAATTATCAAGAAATTGAAATACTTTCATGGAGAGTTCTTGGAAGTTCATGAGGAATCAAGAGCAATTCAAGAATATGGAGTTTCGCTCTAACCCTAATTCATTCACGAAGGATTCTTTTGAATCATGAAAATGTAGTTTTTGGGGAAGAACAAGGTGGAGTCTTACATACTTTAATGATGAAACTTGATGAAAAACTTTAAAAGATGAACTCTGGCCTTGAAGTTTTTTGAAGTTCTTGAGCGTAGAAATTTATGAGTGCATGAGAGGATGTAATTATGAAAAATTGAATTTTTACACGTTTAAAGTCATTTAGATAACTCCCTCCAACAATTTTCAATACAAAAATACCCTCAAAAAAATAAAAACCGGAGTTGGAAGATGAAATTTCATTTAAATAGGCAGTGAGGTTTGCTTCCTCTCTGTCACGGACCGGATCGCGAACTTCCACTAGGTTGGAGCATCTCTGATCAATAAGTCATAATGTCTCAAGATTTTGGACTCTCATTGACAAATGATCGATGGAGTTGGAAAGAAGAGTTATCGACCTTTAATTTGATAGGTTATGAATCATCTAACTCTTCATATTATAAAAGATATGGTCAGTTAAAGTTGACTCTTATATGAATTCATGCGAAAACTTAGTCGAGGGAAAGGTTTGAACTTGACTTTGTGGTAGAGATCCCTTATGACTCTAAACCACATCTGATACAATTCTCACACATAGGAATGAACCTTAACACATGTATAAGTAGGATATAATCCAACTCAAGTTAATACACTCATGACGAATGATTCAGATCTTTAGCATAGAATTTAGAAGGTGTTGCGACTACACTAGTGCTGACAATTTTAGTCCATATTTATAAAATCAATCCATTTTATTCATATTTCGATGAGTTGGATCATTTTTATTTCGGTTGGATATGTATGGATTTCAAATCTATTGTTAACCTATAAGAGTATCGACACATATGGGTAAAATACAAGTATCCATATTTGACCATGGTAAGCCAATTCAAACTTGATATATTTCTATAAGAAGGAACCAAAAATACATATTTTAATTAATTGAAGGTGTAATGACCCGTAAAGTCATTTTTGGAAATTATCATATAAATTATCATTTTTACCCCTTTTGATAATTGCATGAGTCAATTATTTTGATAAATCGGTGGAGTTGGTTTGGAAAGTTTTGAGCTATTTGTTAATTACGATTATTTAGTGGATGGGTGATTTTTAAATAATTAATTTTGATTGGTGGTTAATGGGCCAAGTCCATGTGTAAAACTGAATTACATTAGAAAGGTTTATTACTATTTTGCATAACACAAGTAGTAACCGCTAATCCACGAACGGTGCGGCAACAACACGAAGACACCACTTTGCTGCAGGTAATTCACCACCACACCAAAATCTTGTACTATGATTATGGATAGTCATGTTATTATTGCTATTATTATGTATTTGGCGTGAATAGAATTGGATTTGAGACTTGGTGTCGTGTCGGCTTATTAAATTGAGGGCAAGTTCTTGCTGCTATCGATAATTGTTTATGGGGATTAGTGGTAAGTGTTGTAGGATTGAATTGATGAGAATATTTCATACTACAATATACTATTAATATGTTAGCAGATAAGGAATTGGAATACAGTATATGTTTTGCAACATGTGGTCAGAATGTATTATGGATAGTTGAAGCTATGGTTAATAATGACTTACTGATTTTAGGGTAGTTATAGGCCAATAATTGAATATTTAATTGTTGGGGAATAAATTATAGGAATATAACTATCAATAGGTACCGTTCTGGATTGGTTTTTCCGTGAACAAAATCGCGATGTTCATAAATTTGGATTTCTAGCGTTTCTCCAATTCCTTCTTATAATTATCACATATGATTCAAGCTTTGAGATATTGAGACATGTAATTAAATATTAGGTGCATGATATCATATGAATACCATCATATTTATGATATTTGGAGAAATTGAAACTTAACCCTAGGTTTGAAATTGTAAAACATGAGAGTTGACATGTTAATTGGCACCAAGATTAAGAACTTGATTATAAATTGAGTGAGTTTTTGGGTCTAGGCCAGACCTATAGTAATCTGAGTGTGGTTAGTTTCAAAGTCTTATTGTAATTATTAATGTGAATAGATTGCTTTGAGTTGAAAGTTCAACGAAAGGGAAGACTCAACTCTCGGAGTGATTGTTCGACTATTTGAGGCAAGAGGATTTCTAAACCCTTGTTAAGTGTATGGAATTCGTGTATCTCCTTGTAATATGTGTTTGGGGGTAATGAGACTTGGTGATGGGTTGACTTGTTCACATTAATTAATTCTAATGATGAAAAAGGGGTAATGAAAGGCAGTGTGATTAATTGTTTGTGTGTTGTGTTGAGAATGGTTTGAAAGGCTTGTTGAATCATTGTTGATGTTGTATCATGATTGTGTTGTTGTGAATTGTGCAATGTTATGAAAATGGTCATCTCCTCATTATTTGTGTGAACATGTCATTTGCATTGTTATGAGACATGGTTGTGACAAGTGTTGTGTGAATTGATAAAGAATAAGAAATGAAAGAGGATGCACCATTTCGATGGACGTATCGCGCGCCACGATGGATACTATATTTCGAGGGATGTATCGTGCGCCGCGATGGTTACTATTATCGAGGGTCGTATCGCATGCCGCGATGGATGCATGAACAGATATGTCCCCCATGGGTCCCAGACTGAGAGACAACGGGTGTGTATCATTAGGTCAGACATGCATCACTATACTTGACATTGCATTTCATTACATTGCACTTCTTTATTATTGGTGAACTTGATCTTGTGTGTTGCTGATCTTGTGAGTGCCTTTCTGTGGAATTTGTGACTGATGAATATTGAGCTTGTTGTTGAAGATATGCAGTTGTTAGAGTGTTGTTGTTGAGGATATGAAACTGTTAGAGTGTTGTTGTTGAGGATATGAAATTGTTAGTGTTGTTGTTGAGCTATATGCTTTGTAAACTGTGAACTGTTAGGTTGAGCTGATTTTATGCAGGTTGTAGTTGTGGAGATTCGGTTGGGGTGGTAAGGAGTACCCTTATTCTATTCCCTTAGCTTGTGTTTAGGAGTTTACTTGCTGAGTACTATGTGGCTTGGTACTCACCCCTTGCTTCTACAAATTTTTGTAGGTTACGAGCCTGGATTTTTGTGGTACTTGTCATTCTCTTCTTTTCCAAGGCTTCTTGGAGATTTGTGAGGTAGCTGTTTGTCGTCTCAGTGGACCTTCTTACTCCTATTTATGATCTTGTTTTATTCTAGAAACAATGTCATTTGAGACTTGTGTTTTTCTTTTGAATCAATTGTAATACTTTAGAGACTTGTACACGTGACAACCAGATTTTGGGGATATTTTTAAGTTGATTATAAAATTTCCGCATTTTATTGTAATGGTTGAGTTTTAGGCTGACTTGTCTTGGTAGGACAAGACGAGTGCCATCACGTCCATTTTTGGGTTGTGACAGAAGGTTAAATATATTGAGTCATTTTCTGGAAATTTGTATTATCTTATCCGTTACTAATAAAATCATGTTTATGTCTTCTTATGCTTTCAGATTAGTTTTATTTACTGTTTTTTCGCCTTTTTTTTTCTTTTTCTTTTTCCATTATTTTTCTTCCAATTTTTTAATGCAAAAATAAAGAAATATAAATCGATCGGAAGAAGTCATTTTTTTAAAAAAATGCAACAAGGTTTATTGTACACCACCATATCTTGCAAATTTTTAATTATTTTTTTGTAAAATCGGACCACAAGAATCTAGTGTATGCTACCTTACCCTGCATTTCTACAAGAAACTGTTTTCTTAGCTCGAACTTATAACCCCCTAGACAAGCTAAGTCTGAAATTGAATCTTATAAATGATGATGAATATATCTTTGGTAAGTTTATATGATATCGTTTTATTTATTTATAGAGTTTCATGAAAATAATGTTATTTTTCTTTTAATTTTGTTTTAACGGATTTATTTGACAATTTAAGTGCGGAAATGTAATTATACATTTATAATATCATAATTAATAAATACACTTTAAAATATACTTTAAAGACATGAAGAAAGAAATAAGACAAGAAGAAGAAAAATAAAAAAGAAAAAGAAACGAAGAAGCTAAGAACTTAATAAATTTTTCCACGAATGAAAAATGAGTAAAAACGAGTTAAATCATTTTATTTCATATATTTGACCAAATTCATTTTTACTGAATTAGCATTCAATTCATTTTAAATTTATTATATTTATCCAATAAATAAAATTTCAAAAGATAAGTTCATTTTAGAATTGTAAAACGAGAATTGTCTTGGGATTTGAAATTAAATAGTGATAGTTCTTCTCTTGATTCATTAATCAAGTGAAGGACTTTGAATTCAAGTTAGTCCTTTTAATAAATCACAACTTATATAAGTGCTTGTTATTTTATGGTAAATATCTTATTAATTTTATACAACTTTAAATTTTCATATAATAAAAGAAGTAAATATGGAAAAATTTAATAAAATTTGTTCTATTAGCACTATGAAAGGGAAAAACAGAAAAATTAGGAAACAAAACTGCTACATAAAATCAGTACATTTTATTTATATTTTAATGAGTTAGATCAAAATATGAATATCATATCTACTGGACAATAAATATACTTTTTAAATACTCCATTTAAAAAAAAAAAAAAAAAAAAAGGTAAGAAGAACTAAAATTGGAAAATAGAAAAATAAAAAATGGAAAAACTAAATAAAAGTCCATAAAAGAACAAAGAAGGGTAAAAATGAGCCAAAGAATTGGTTGAAACGAGTTTATCCAAATTTATTTTTACTGACTAAAATTCAACCCATTTTAATTATGGTCTCATCTGCTCATTTATCATAACTCCTATACATACACTAAGAAAAGAGCTCACATTCAAGAAAAAAAAAAAACACTGTGAAATAATTGTAATGGAGGAAAAACAAGCGAAATTTAAGTGGAGTAGAGGTAGAACATTGGGGAAAGGAAGCTATGGTTTTGTTTCATTGGCTTCGACTGATACCCCTTCTCCTATGATACCATCTCTCATTGCTGTTAAATCTTGTATGTTGAACCGCTCTCAGTCTCTTCGAAATGAAAGGGAATTCTTAAGAATGTTTGAGGATTGTCCTCAAATTATTCGATGCTTTGGATTTAAAGTCACCTATGAAGATGACTTGTATCTTTACAATTTGCTGCTCGAATTTGCCTCAGCTGGAAGCCTAGCTGATCGTATTGATGAACGAGGATTGCCTGAATTTCAAGTCCAAAAGTACACCAAAAATGTTGTTTTAGGGCTCAGTTTGATTCACAAAAAAGGGATCATTCATTGCGACATAAAGCCCCAAAACATTCTTCTTACTACTGATGGCGATGATGATGATGGTATGGCCGAGGTGGCAAAGATCGCCGATTTCGGACTTTCCATAACTTTGGAGAAGAACTGGAAAGAGAACATGGGGCACAGAGGAACTAAAAGGTACATGGCACCTGAAGCTCTAATTAAGAAGGAGTACTGTCCAGGAGTTGATATTTGGTCTCTTGGATGCACTGTTTACGAGATGATTACTGGGAAACCCCTATGGGAATCATCCGATTCAGATCTTTTGTTAAACCGAATTAAGTATGAGGAACCAAATATTGAGAATCCGAAACTGTCTACTGAGGCAAAAGATTTCCTGAATAATTGTCTGGTCAGGAATCCAAGCGCGCGTTGGAGTGCAGAGATGCTCTTGAATCACTCGTTTCTGAAATCGGCTGACGATGTCCAGCCTCCAGATACGAAGAAGAGGCAATGCGATGGCATGTCCTTGTTACGCAAGAAACGCACAAAGACAGCATTCAGGACACAGCCACACATTCGTGATTTGGTTATACAACTTGATTCAGATTCTAAAGACGAAAACTCGCGCCCAAATTAAAGCTGCTAGCTAGTTTCTGATTGATATAGAACGTTGGTTTAATTATCCTCAGCCTGTGACCAAATCTCAAGTGTAACCCCTTTAGTTTTAATTATCCTCAGCCTGTGAACTGTGACTATGAATAATGTTCTTCATCTCCATAATTATCCTTCTTGTGTTGTGTTGCATTAATCAGAATGTTATATGAAATATTCCAAACCATGTGTTATCTTCATCATTTGATTTTTGTGATTTAATCTTTGTTATGTTTTGTTGGTATCTATTAGGTTTCAGATCAATAATATTGAACATGACTGATAAATTAATGCTAAAAATCATAAAAATTTAAATCATGAATTCGCCCCTAGTTTCTCCCATATATGTGAGCTTCTTAATTAATGCACTAATTTATTCACGGAACGAGGCAAAATTGTACATCTGTTGTATACATCTTTAGTTAAATGCATATGTTAGAACTTAGACCAAGAATGAGGCGAAATTAAACTCTTTGTTATCTAGCTCAAAATGAAATGGACCTTTTATTTATTATATGATACTTAGAATTAGCAAAGTTGAATGAATTTTTTATTACAAAAATAATTATTTTATCATTTTCTACTCTTTGTTATCTAGCGTAAAAGGGAGGAAAAAAACATTTACGATGAGTTACTATTACTAACCACTCTTGTGGATGGTCAATAAATTTCAACTTCAAATTATAGAAAATGTGAGTAAGTTATCCTCCAAATTTGCTCAAGCATTTGATAAATTATTCAACCTGTCCAATCTCAATTATTTAAAACTCCTGATTCCTTAGTAAAGTTCAATGATTTTTGTTACTACAATTTACGAAACCCAGTTAAGTAAATTTCAATGATATATGTATAAAAACTAAATAATTTTTGTGCTGCAAGAAATAATCTAGTAAAAATAAAATAAAATTATGTAATCACGTGTGAAATCAATCAATTAAACTCTGATTGGATGGTTATTACAAATTATTTTATAATGTATCGCATTGTGTTGTTTTAATAAACATTAGGAAAGTTGAACAATTGATAGTTGGAAGTGTGTTTTAATAAATAGTTGATGATAATAGCTAGTTGTATTAATGATGGTTATATATTGTTGATTAGGTATCGAATCCAAAGTACGTGTTTAAGGCAAAGATTATTGAGACAATAGAAATTCTGGTGTTGTCCACCCTCAAATGGAAAATGAATCCAGTGACACCACTTTTATTCATAGACCATATATATCATCAGGAGAATTCTGTATTATTCACCATCTATAATTGCAACTACAACAATGTTTTATGTCATCAATGAGATTAAGCCTTGCAATGCAACGAATTACCTTAAGCAACTTATGGGTTTACTTAAAGTCAGAAAGGATTGCACTCTTTAACATTGAGTTCTATTTTCTTTATTCGACCTCTTTGGGATTCTTAGTAATACCTTATAGTAGTTGATTTATTAGCACTATTACTATGCCTCTTTGTTTTGTGTGTCATTGAAGTTGTTTTAGTAGAAATTAAAAATTATTAAAAAAAAATTGACGCATTAAGATTCACACTGCACCAATTTATGCAGCTCCCAGGGGCGGAGCTACATGGCTACTAGGGGTTTATCAAATCTCCTTCGTCAAATATTACCTATAGCTTATGAATATAAAGAATATAATTGTCACGACCCAGACCGTCGTGATTGGCACCCACGCTAAACCTCCGGTGGGAGAACCATTATTACAATCCAAACTAACAAATTTTATGAAAATTAAGGCATTTAAAGATACGGAAGCAGGTTTAGAAGATAATAAAAATGGAGTCCCCATAAACTCCAAAGGTTTAAACAATTAACTAACCAAACTAATGGGGAAATTCAACCCCTAGAACCTAAAAGTCAATGTACCAAAACTCTACTAACGACAAGTCTAAGAACAAGGGGTACAACCCTGAAACTAAACAACACCTTAAACAAATAGTCTGAGTCCGAAAAGAGTGGACTTAAACAAGAAAGATCCATGGCAGCCTGAAAGAACTGGCTCACCCTTGAATCCGATCACACTCAATAGTCACCTAGCTGAGGTTTATCAATAGCCACCTGAAGATGCCCTGTACTCAACAAAGAAATAGCAAGTGCAGTATCAGTACACAACCACAGTGTACTAGTAGGGTCACACAACTATCTCAATAAGTGTAATATACATTAGTCAATACAACAATATAATGACATGCACATATCAAACATATACAATATCATCAACATATACGAACAATGAACAACTTCACGATTCTCACATATCACAGTTATATCAATTTAGAGAAACATACTGTCTTCCAATATCAATCATTATTAGATATGAACGAACTCATCACAAGTAGATACACAACACCAGTGGCGGATCCAGGATTTCTGTGGAGGGGGTTCAAAATATAGAGAAGTAAACATGTGAAAATTACAAGATGAAAAACTAAGCGAGATAGGAGGAAACTAGTAATCTGAATCCAATAAGTTTAACTTGCCTTGTCATGCCGCGTTTAATATTTTTTGTTTTTACCCTATTTCATCGACCTTTTTAAAAATATTTCTTGTGCTTTTTTTCTCTTTTATATTGCAGTGTTCTACTCTTTTTTTTTTTTTTTTTTGATTTTTTTTAAAATTCAACTACTAAGATATTATAATATATATTCATAAGATAAATAATTGACATCATTGATTTTTTAGTTTATTTAATTCAATTTACTAGGTTAGTCATTCGTAAAAAAGACAAATGATGAATAGAACAAATAAGTTTAGTTTAGTTTTCATCTTTTTAAAATCGAACTAAAAAAAATAAGAAAGAAATATTATAAAATTAGGGTGGGAGGGGGGGGGGGGGGAGGGAATCAATTAGTTAGATTTTATTAAAAGATTATTCACGACTTTTAAATTTCTTCATTCGATTAATTTTAATTTAATTTATTTTATATAATATTTTTTGTAAATCAATTTCAAATTTAATAATAATTCATTGTTAGTACATGAAAAGAGACTTATGTAGAAATAAAATGAAAAATATAAATAAGAAGAATAAAAGACAAAAGTATCTAAAATATGTCTAATAAATTTAAACAAAGATAAATTAAGAAAAAGAAATAGCATTGAGAGAAAAATAATGATAACAAAAATAATAAAACTTTACATTGAACCAAAAACAATGAGACATTTCATTTAATTTGGGATTTGAGCCCGAAATCAGAGCCCAGTCAGCCTTTCAAAGCAAAAAAAAAACAAATGGGAAAATGTTGCAAGGTGAATCGAACCCAAACCCTCTCGATCAGTGTTGAACCCTTTAGCCGTTGAGCCATGCTTCTCTTTTTGTTTTGAGGGGGTTCATTTTAATATATGTACTCATAAAATCAGAAATAGACCTTATATATATCGTGTAATTTTTCGACGAGGGGGTTCGGGTGAACCCTCTGACCTCCACGTGGGTCCGCCCCTGCACGACACAATTCAATTGTCCTCTCACGTAACCCAATTCAATATTCCTCTCATGGAACCCACACCCAAACAGTTAGCTTATCGAAACATGGTACCCGATTCAATGATGATGTCAGAACGTGGCAACAGATCCCATAATTATGCCGGAATGTGGTAACCAATCCAAGTTAGTTATGCCGGAATGTGGCAACCAATCCAAGTTAGTTATGCCGGAACGTGACAACCGATCCATTCAACACACTACAATCACAATCACAATCACAAGTATATCCTCAAGATCATTCATTTAAGTCATGATTTCATGGTAACCATCATTCATCTATCTAATTTACAACAAGTGTGATCAATAATGCAACATTCATATACATACATGTATCATAATGAAGCAAGAACAAACATACATCATACAAACATAGAATTACAACCATCACCTACCTCGAAACAAGCTTGAAACCCTAAGAAACTTGATCCTTCCCTTTTCGAATTCATTCCGCTTGTTCTTGGTCTACAAACAATCATAATAACACGGGAATCAATAAACAATCACTAATTACTAGAATTACTAACAATTCTATAAACCCTAGATCAACCCATTATCCCAATTATCCAAATTAGGGTTGTTTCCACCATAGAATCTATAACAAAATCCTCCCCATCAATATTCACCCATTTTATTACATTCTACGGATCGAAAAATGAATTCGGGGAGTGAAAAACTTACCTTTTGCCTCAAGAATGGTGAAAAATGAGTAGAAATCGCCTGGGGTTTGTTCCTTAGCTCTAAAAATCGAAAAGTGCCAAATAAGGTCGTTTAAGGGTTTATTTACGACTTTAAGTCACGTTGAACTCAGCACAGCGGCCCTCACCCCGCTGTAGTGTCCCCGCCAGAGCGACAGCAGTCCTGCTAAAGTGGCTTGCAATGAACCAGTGAGCTATTTAAGGAATTCCAAGACCCCCATTTCACAACACACCTCTAACCAACGACGATCAGAAAATACCCTTTACGTTAAGATCAATTTCGGGAGTTCTACTCGCCCGAATTCAATTTCGTAAAGTCATACGGGTTCTTTAATGAGTTATCTAACTACTCATGTAATCAAAATCATAATTAACTCACTCGGTTGTTACCAGATTTCCCTACACCTTAAAGACTCCGATTTCATCCATATATGGACTAGGTTGGGAAAATCCAATTGCTACGAAAAAGTTTTCTGACCCTAATTCTTTCTCCATTGGCTTTTCCCTAATGACGGAATCAGGTCGTTACAATAGATACCAATTTACCCATCACTCGTCCCCGAGCGATCAACTAGGAAAGACTGGCTAAAGTAAGGGTAAAGTAGTATTTGAATTGTCGAATTATTGGGGATACTTGTCTCGCATGCCCTTTTTACCGAATCTCATTACCCCCTAAGGGTTTCACATCTCCAATCTCAAACCAACCAATTGAATACCTACATATCCTCCCTTACAATGCCTCAATGAAGTCATCTCAATACTCGAGTGATAAATATTGTTGGATGTAAACTTAACTAACAACAAAACGATTCCTAACAACCACCAAAGTTGATCGTACACACCTCTTCCACTTGTTATCCAAGATCATGACACAATCATCAGGACTAATTCTTTCTCACATAAGCATGATAACATTCTAAATCAATACTCGCTACAATTAGAAGTGAACCTGAATCAACCAACATACACTCATAATACCCAAACAATCATAGTTCTTAATAATAACTCCATCCCACAACATAAATTCCCATGAGCTTAAGTTATAACAAATTTGATCTTTAGAAATCCGATACTCAATGAGGGATATATCCAAGCATACAACCCCTCCAACAATACTATCGAAATGCTAGGTTTAGTAATTGTAGATTACCTCTTAAGAACAGTAGAATTGGACTCAAAGATCTCCACATTCAACCACACATAAACGATACATGACCTTGACGACTAGAGGAATATTAAGATTGCCGGACAACCACAATTCCGCATGGTAGCTCTTCTATAAATTCTCATAAGTAAGGTGGTACATGTAGAACCACTAAAATACTTTAACAACTCCAAGACAACACCAATTATGTCATTCGAAATAACCAAATCTTCTCAATCTTCCCACTCAACCAAGAGAACATCGCAAGATTTGGTACCCCTGATCCACTACTAGGGATCCACCCACAAAAGCGAAAACACACGAGAGCATAGCTAGTGAATCATACTCACAATACTAACAACCATCATAAACACTCCGACCATTTACCTTATTATAAACCAACACTTTTAAATGAAACCTTTCTTAGGTACTTTAACAATCAATAGTAGTAAACTTATGACTCAACCCAAGTGTAAGTCCTTTCAAATGCTCAATTTCAAATGCTCAATACCAGATACAATTGATCATTTCTCACCTTGCCAATTCACACCTTGACAAAATACATCACCACAAATGTAGACTCACAATGAAAAATCTGAATTGTAATTTCCACCATATAACACAATCCCTTTCTCTATCAACCTTAGCTTGTACCTTGAAGATTTTTATGAATTCATGGATCTCCGTTTATCATTGATAGCATCTCTATCGATCTTACCATATATTTCACTAAAATTTCAATCATACTCATTACTAGACTCAAAAACAAAGCCAAACACTTGTCATCACACTCAAGCTAATGTCCGCACACTCCTTTCTCAAGTTTTTTTTCGACAGTTTTTGACCCATCTGATGGACCCATGACACTATTACCATAGCCACAACAAAACAATGAAATCACGCGTCCCTGAACCCAATTATCTACTCCACTAAAGATATTTCTTTAGACCTTGCAATCAAATAAAATATTCTTACTCTAGCCTCTCTTTGAAGGTTGTACTACATCCCACTATATTTTCTTTTATTATAACTCTATCTCTTTAACATTCTATTCCAGTGGTGTCCCAGCATCTCTTAAACTTTCCATACAACTATGTTACTTACCCAATATTAGAAAACCACGACCTTAGATACTCGCAAGTCATACTTACTACACAAAATTCACTTTACCATCAATCTTATTATATAGTTGCAACCCATCACAATCATCACGAACTCATACCACCATTCACTACTAAAAAAACAGTGAATACCGACCTCAAATGGAGGTCGGTAATTTCCGACCTCCGGAGGTCGGTATTCTTAAAAAGAATAAGAAATTAAAAAAACTTTAGGAAACCGACTACAAGTAGTCGGTTTTTATGCAAAATAAAGCGGGAAAACAAAATTCCAACCTCTGGAGGTCGGAATTTTTTCCTGAAAAAATGAATTACAATAAAAACCGACCTCTTGATGTCGGTATTAATAAAATAAATAAATAACAATATTTTATTTTTTTTCTCAATTAATGCGTAAATAAATCGTCTTTCGGAATTAATATAAAATACCGACCTCATGCGGTCGGTATTTTTATTTCATCCAAATACTTAGCGACATTAGGAGGTCGGTTAGTTTATTACACAATAGTTTATGCAAAATAAAGCAGGAAAATAAAATACAGACATCTGGAGGTTGGAATTTAAAAAATACAAAAATATAATTACCGACCTCCGGAGGTCAGAATTTAAAAAATACAAAAAATAAAAAATTCCGACCTCAGGAGGTCGGAATTTAAAAGAGGTCAGAATTTCAAAAATACAAAAATAAAAATACCGACCTCCGGAGGTCGGAATTTAAAAATAGAATTACCGACCTCCGGAGGTCGGAATTTAAACAAATACAAAAATAAAATTACCGACCTCCGGAGGTCAGAATTTCAAAAATACAAAAATAAAAATACCGACCTCCGGATGTTGGAATTTAAAAAATACAAAATTAAAAATACCGACCTCCGGAGGTCTGTATTTTTTATAATACAAAAATAAAAATACCGACCTCCGGAGGTCGGAATTTAAAAAATACAAAAATAAAAATACCGACCTTCGGAGGTCACAATTTAAAAAATACAAAAATAAAAATTCCGACCTTCGGAGGTCGGAAATAATACAAAAATACGATTTTCGGAGGTCAGAATTTCAAAAATACAATAATAAAAATACCGACCTCCGGAGGTCGGAATTTAAAAAATAAAAAATAAATTGACCGACCTCCGGATGTCAGAATTTCAAAAATACAAAAATAAAAATACCGACCTCCGGAGGTCAGAATTTAAAAAATACAAAAATAAAATTACCGACCTCCCGAGGTCAGAATTTTAAAAATACAGAAATTAAAATACCGACCTCTGGAGGTCGGTATTTTTCAATACAATAAAAACCGACCTCTTGATGTCATTATTAAATAAAATAAATAAATAACTATACTTTATTTTTTTCTCAATTAAATATATTGATTTAATTTTATCGTCTTTCGGAGGATGGTTTTGCGTAAAATAAAAAACAAAAAAATATATTATAATACCGACTTCCGAAAGTTGGTAAAATTAAATAGTATGTAATTAAATTAATTGTCATTAAATACATCGTTTTCCGAATGACAGTTTTATATAAGTTAAAAAATAAATTAATATAAAATACCGACCTCATGAGGTCGGTATTTTTATTTCATCTAATTACTTTTAATAAAAGCAACATCCGGAGGTCGGTTTGTTAAAACTGTTCCTATAAATCATAATTTTGCTAGCATAATACTAAATTTTCATTCTACACATACAATTAATTGTTTAAAAGAGTGTAACAATTTTGTATACTTTTATAAATAAAAAGTTAAAATTCGTGGAATAAATAAAAAAATATCTATAATCCATATTTAAATTATGAAACTGCGTTGATATGAGTTAAGAGATAATTATACTTATATTTGTAGAGTAATGTACAAATTCTTTCAGTATGTTGTCAAATGATGAACTTAATATATCATGTCATGATGTACAGGTGAATAGCTAATTAACATATAATAAAATATATTTGAGTATGAAATGCAAGATAATATTATTATATACGTTCGATCTTGAATGGATGTCAAGTGTTGTGATAATATCGTAGGCAATGATGACATGTAAATTAAAGGATAATTCATCGGAGTATGAAATACGTTGATTAATTATATATACTCACTGAGTAGTTTAACAAATCAAATCTTATATATATATATATATATATATATATATATATATATATATATTAGTGGCTCAGATATGAAATACATTATCAATTAAAGAAATACCGATGATCAATTCAAGGAGATTTATATATTAAATTTGATATTGATAAACTTTAATTTGTTGATCGATAAAATTAAATTTATATAATTAGGAGGTATATAATTTAAATTTATAAAATTAACTTGATCAATAAAATTAAATTTATTAAATTAAACTTCTATTGAATTTATATAATTAGGAGGTATATATATAAATTTATTATAAACTTTATATTTATATAATTAATTATGTCATGATAACAATTAATTATAAACTTTATATTTATATAATTAATTGTTTAATTATTTGTACGTATAACCTTCAATGTCTTATTTCGTTTTATGAAATAGACAATAGAACGTAGTAAATTACTGTACAAAGCAAGTAATTCTATCAAGATTATTACGTTCGATCTTGAATGGATGTCAAGTGTAGTGATCATATCGTAGGCAATGACATGTAAAGGATAATTCATTGCAGTATGAAATATTTTAATTAATTATATACTCCTTGAGCAGTTTAACAAATGTAGTCTTATACATTAGTGGTTCAGATATGAAATACATTATCAATTAAAGAAATACCGATGATCAATTCAAGGAGATTTCTATATTAAATTTGATATTGATAAATTATCAATAAAATTAAATTTATATAATTAGAAGGTATATAATTTAGATTTATAAAAATTAAATAGATCAATAAAATTAAATTTATTAAATTAAACTTTTGTTGATGCGTAGTTAAATTAATTTAAATATATATAATATACATATATAATTGTAATTAATAAAATCGGCCTCAAGAAGTGAGTTTATATTAAAACAAATTATTAAATACTGACCTTAAGAGGTCAGTATATTTAAATTATTGTTTAATTTAAATAATACCGACATTCCGTGATCGGTAAATTAACACTTCTTTTTAAAAAAGAATTATAATCTCAAAACCTTTTAAGTCTTTTTTTTCACTCCAACTCTCCCACTCCTCTCTCACGTCGTCCGACAAGCACCGATCCCGACCGCCACCCCACAGATTCCGGACCAGCGTAGCAGTAGAAGGTGGCGCCACCATCCCGACCGGTGCGCCGCCTCGATCAACAGCGGTAATCGCGCAACGATAGTCGCAGAAGACCGCAGCCGCATCGCAGCTTGCACGATGGCTCGCACCGGCTCTCACGGCGGCGCCAGGAGGTCACCGGAGCCTTCATCTCGACCGGCGCCGCCTCCATCCCGATCCACTGCCCTTCTCCTTTAATTCAAGGTTAGGGTTTCATAATATTAGTTTTAATTTCTTTCAATTTGAGTGTTGAATTTGTTAATTAGTGTATTGAATTGGTTTTTTTATTGATTGTTAGTTAATTAGTAAGTGAATGATTTAGGGTTTTTGATTGTTAGTTTGAATTAGGGATTATTTGATTGTTAGTTTGTGTTTGTTGATTGTGAATTGAAAATTTTAATGTTAGGGTTAGTTTGAATTAGGATATCTTAGGATTTGTTTGAAATTTGACATTTCTTGAGTTAATTAGTTTGATTTTGGAATTGTAGAATTAGATTGAATTAGGGTATTTAAGGAGTTGTTTGAATTTGGGTATTCAATTTGAGTGTTGAATTTGTTAATTAGTGTATTGAATTAGTTTTTTTATTGATTGTTAGTTAATTAGTAAGTGAATGATTTAGGGTTTTTGATTGTTAGTTTGAATTAGGGATTATTTGATTGTTAGTTTGTGTTTGTTGATTGTGAATTGAAAATTTTAATGTTAGAGTTAGTTTGAATTATATTTGGGGAGTTGTTTGAATTTGGGTATTATTTGAGTTAGTTTGAATTATTATTGAGATTTTAGGACTAATAGTTTGAATTTGGGATTAGGAATAGCTAGCTAGTTTGAATTTAGGATTTTAGCATTAGTTAGATTTTGGATTTTAGGACTAGTTTGAATTTGTGATTTTAAGACTAGTTTGAGTTTTGAATTTAGGACTAGTTTGAATTATTATTGAGATTTTAGGACTTCTAATAGTTTGAATTTGGGATTTTAGCATTATAGTTTGGTTTTTGAATTCTAGGAGTACTTTCAATTTGTGATTTTAAGACTAGTTTGAATTTGGAATTTAGAACTAATGGTTCGAATTATATTTGATATTTTAGGCTAATTAATAGTTTGAATTTCGGAAACTAGCTAGCTAGTTTGAATTTGGAACTAATTAGCTTGAATATATAATTAATTAAGTTTAGAAATTAGATATGAACTTGAATTGAAACATGAACTTACTAAAACTTGAATATATATATAAAACTAATATTCTTGGATTTGAAGTTTATATTTAACTAAACTTGAATATTATTGATGACAAAATTGATTTTTTTGCAAGATCTATTTGTGTCCATCTAGTGTTGACACTTAGCTTTAATTTAGGAATAATGTGTTTCTTAAGCATAACTACCAACACTAGTTGATCCTATTGATGACAAAATTGATTTTCTTGCAAGATCGATTTGTGTCCATCTAGTGTTGATGCTTAGCTTTAGTTTAGGAATAATGTGTTTGTTAAGCATAATTAAGTACCAACACTAGTTGATCCTATTGTTGACAAAATTGATTTTCTTGCAAGATCAATTTGTGTCCATCTAGTGTTGACACTTGACTTTAATTTAATGTGTTTGTTAAGCATAAGTACCAACACTAGTTGATCCTATTGATGACAAAATTGATTTTCTTGCAAGATCGATTTGTGTCCATCTACTGTTGATGCTTAGCTTTAGTTTAGGAATAATGTGTTTGTTAAGCATAATTAAGTACCAACACTAGTTGATCCTATTGATGACAAAATTGATTTTCTTGCATGATCAATTTGTGTCCATCTAGTGTTGACACTTAACTTTAATTTAATGTGGTTGTTAAGCATAAGTACCAACACTAGTTGATCCTATTGATGACAAAATTGATTTTCTTGCAAGATCGATTTGTGTCCATCTAGTGTTGATGCTTAGCTTTAGTTTAGGAATAATGTGTTTGTTAAGCATAATTAAGTACCAACACTAGTTGATCCTATTGATGACAAAATTGATTTTCTTGCAAGATCAATTTGTGTCCATCTAGTGTTGACACTTAACTTTAATTTAATGTGTTTGTTAAGCATAAGTACCAAAACTAGTTGATCCTATTGATGACAAAATTGATTTTCTTGCAAGATCGATTTGTGTCCATCTAGTGTTGATGCTTAGATTTAGTTTAGGAATAATGTGTTTGTTAAGCATAATTAAGTACCAACACTAGTTGATCCTATTGATGGCAAAATTGATTTTCTTGCAAGATCGATTTGTGTCCATCTAGTGTTGACACTTAACTTTAATTTAATGTGTTTGTTAAGCATAAGTACCAACACTAGTTGATCCTATTGATGACAAAATTGATTTTCTTGCAAGATCGATTTGTGTCCATCTAGTGTTGATGCTTAGCTTTAGTTTAGGAATAATGTGTTTGTTAAGCATAATTAAGTACCAACACTAGTTGATCCTATTGATGACAAAATTGATTTTCTTGCAAGATCGATTTGTGTCCATCTAGTGTTGACACTTAACTTTAATTTAATGTGTTTGTTAAGCATAAGTACCAACACTAGTTGATCCTATTGATGACAAAATTGATTTTCTTGCAAGATCGATTTGTGTCCATATAGTGTTGATGCTTAGCTTTAGTTAGTGAATTTAGTTGTTGGAATTAAGTAAAAACTAATGTAGTTAAAGTTAAAAAGTTGTTTTGTTGTTTAATTGAGTCAAAATAAATAATGTCGTTTAGTTGGAGGATTTAGTTGTTAGAATTAAGTCAAAACTAAACTAGTTAAAGTTGTTAAGTTATTTAAATTAGTTATAATAAATAATGTGGTTTAGTTAGTGAATTTAGTTGTTGGAATTAAGTCAAAACTAATGTAGTTAAAGTTAAAAAGTTGTTAAGTTATTTAAACAAGTTAAAATAAATAATGTCGTTTAGTTGGTGAATTTAGTGGTTGGAATTAAATCAAAACTAATGTAGTTAAAGTTAAAAAGTTGTTAAGTTGTTTCAAAAAGTTAAAATAAATAATGTCGTTTAGTTGGTGGATTTAGTTGTTGGAATTAAATCAAAACTAATGTAGTTAAAGTTAAAAAGTTGTTAAGGTGTTTAAATAAGTTAAAATAAATAATGTGGTTTAGTTAGAGAACTTAGTTGTTGGAATTAAGTCAAAACTAATGTAGTTAAAGTTAAAAAGTTGTTAAGTTATTTAAACAAGTTAAAATAAATAATGTCGTTTAGTTGGTGAATTTAGTAGTTGGAATTAAATCAAAACTAATGTAGTTAAAGTTAAAAAGTTGTTAAGGTGTTTAAATAAATTAAAATAAATAATGTGGTTTAGTTAGTGAATTTAGTTGTTGGAATTAAGTCAAAACTAATGTAGTTAAAGTTAAAAAGTTGTTAAGTTATTTAAACAAGTTAAAATAAATAATGTCGTTTAGTTGGTGAATTTAGTTGTTGGAATTAAGTCAAAACTAATGTAGTTAAAGTTAAAAAGTTGTTAAGTTATTTAAACAAGTTAAAATAAATAATGTGGTTTAGTTAGTGAATTTAGTTGTTGGAATTAAGTCAAAACTAATGTAGTTAAAGATAAAAAGTTGTTAAGGTGTTTAAATAAGTTAAAATAAATAATTTGGTTTAGTTAGAGAATTTAATTGTTGGAATTAAGTCAAAACTAATGTAGTTAAAGTTAAAAAGTTGTTAATGTGTTTAAACAAGTTAAAATAAATAATGTCGTTTAGTTAGAGAATTTAATTGTTGGAATTAAGTCAAAACTAATGTAGTTAAAGTTAAAAAGTTGTTAAGTTATTTACAAAAGTTGAAATAAATAATGTGATTTAGTTAGTGAATTTAGTTGTTGGAATTTAATCAAAACTAATGTAGTTAAAGTTAAAAAGTTTTTAAGTTATTTAAACAAGTTAAAATAAATAATGTCGTTTAGTTGGTGGATTTAGTTGTTGGAATTAAATCAAAACTAATGTAGTTAAAGTTAAAAAGTTGTTAAGGTGTTTAAATAAGTTAAAATAAATAATGTGGTTTAGTTAGTGAATTTAGTTGTTGGAATTAAGTCAAAACTAATGTAGTTAAAGATAAAAAGTTGTTAAGTTATTTAAACAAGTTAAAATAAATAATGTCGTTTAGTTGGTGAATTTAGTTGTTGGAATTAAATCAAAACTAATGTAGTTAAAGATAAAAAGTTGTTAAGTTATTTAAACAAGTTAAAATAAATAATGTCGTTTAGTTAGTGAATTTAGTTGTTGGAATTAAGTCAAAACTAATGTAGTTAAAGTTAAAAAGTTGTTAAGTTATTTAAACAAGTTAAAATAAATAATGTCGTTTTGTTGGTGAATTTAGTTGTTGGAATTTAATCAAAACTAATGTAGTTAAAGTTAAAAAGTTGTTAAGGTGTTTAAATAAGTTAAAATAAATAATGTTCTTTAGTTAGTGAATTTAGTTGTTGGAATTAAGTCAAAACTAATGTAGTTAAAGTTAAAAAGTTGTTAAGTTATTTAAACAAGTTAAAATATATAATGTGGTTTAGTTAGTGAATTTAGTTGTTGGAATTAAATCAAAACTAATGTAGTTAAAGTTAAAAAGTTGTTAAGTTATTTAAACAAGTTAAAATAAATAATGTCGTTTAGTTAGTGAATTTAGTTGTTGGAATTAAGTCAAAACTAATGTAGTTAAAGTTAAAAAATTGTTAAGTTATTTAAACAAGTTAAAATAAATAATGTCGTTTAGTTGGTGAATTTAGTTGTTGGAATTTAATCAAAACTAATGTAGTTAAAGTTAAAAAGTTGTTAAGGTGTTTAAATAAGTTAAAATAAATAATGTTCTTTAGTTAGTGAATTTAGTTGTTGGAATTAAGTCAAAACTAATGTAGTTAAAGTTAAAAAGTTGTTAAGTTATTTAAACAAGTTAAAATATATAATGTTGTTTAGTTAGTGAATTTATTTGTCGGAATTAAATCAAAACTAATGTAGTTAAAGTTAAAAAGTTGTTAAGGTGTTTAAATAAGTTAAAATAAATAATTTGGTTTAGTTAGAGAATTTAATTGAATCAGGAAATATTCTTCCTCCATGTCCTGCTAGCAGTGATGGATCTGATCAAGAGGGTGATGAGAATGATAAGTCTGATAAGGAGAGTGATCAGGGTGATGAGGTGTAGTTGTATCTATTTGACATTTTAGACTTCTATATTTTGGAATTGTTTGATTGTATTTTGAAGTTGGATGAAGTTTATTTTGAAATAGTTTAATGTATATGTTGAAAATATTGTGTTGTTTTGGTTGGATGAAGTTTATATTCTTTGGGTTGTTTTGGTATAAATATGCAGGTGGGCAATTATAATTACAGCAATTTGCTGCCAGTTTTATAGTAGAAAACCGACCTCCGGAGGTCGGAATTTCAAAAGTAAAAAAATTAAAATACCGACCTCAGGAGGTCGGAATTTCAAAAGTAAAAAAATTAAAATACCAACCTCCAGAGGTCGGAATTTAAAAAATACAAAAATAAAATTACCGACCTCCGGAGGTCGGAATTTGAAAAATAAAAGAATAAAAATACCGACCTCCGGAGGTCGGAATTTAAAAAATAGAAAAATAAAATTACCGACCTCTGGAGGTCGGAATTTTAAAAATACAAAAATAAAATTACCGACCTCCGGAGGTCGGAATTTTAAAAATACAAAAATAAAATTACCGACCTCCGGAGGTCGGAATTTGAAATAAAAATACCGACCTCCGGAGGTCGGAATTTAAAAAATAGAAAAATAAAATTACCGACCTCCGGAGGTCGGAATTTGAAAAATATAAAAATAAAAATACCGACCTCTGGAGGTCGGAATTTAAAAAATACAAAAATAAAATTACCGACCTCCGGAGGTCGGAATTTCAAAAATACAAAAATAAAAATACCGACCTCCAGAGGTCGGAATTTATATATTAAAAATAAAAAAAATAACAAATACCGACATTCGGAAGTCGAAAAATAAATTAATGAATTTTCCGACTTAAAATAAAAACCGACCTCGAGAGGTTGGTAAATACCGACCTCCGGAGGTCGGTATTGAATAGAGACCAAGCTTTTTCCGACCTAAGCTGGGATGTCGGTTTTAGGTCGGAATTACAGGGAATACCGACCTCCGCAGGTCGGTATTTTTAGGTCGGTATTCACTGTTTTTTTAGTAGTGATTACACTCGGTTAGCTCTGGCTATCACTACGAAGTCAACCTTTTCATCGATATGACACCTCAAACTTAGGTATACCCATCAAATTCAAAGGGCTAACCTAATTTTTATACGCACCTTCTTACTAACATCTTCAATTTCCTTCGCCCAAGTATACCCAATGAAACTTTGTTTATCTATAAGCTTGTCATTCCGGTATTAATCCACTCCCTTATGGATTAAGATAAAATCATCAGTCCTCATACTACCCTCCTTCTTCTTAACAAACAAGACAAGAACACCCCACGGGAAAGCACTAGGACGGATGAAACTTTTATCAAGAAGCCCTTGGATTTGAGCTTTAAGCTCTCTCAATTCTGACACCATAGGAATAGACTCAATAGAGGGGGATTCGACCTCAACATCCTGAATATGAGCCAATTACGCCAAACAATCCTACCCCACCAGTTTCCTAGCCCAAATAGAGGATATGATCTTAGCTAGCTTAGGCCTTACCGGGGATCTCTAGAGTTATCGACTTAGTCTTACAATTAAGCTCGGTATAATAGAAGGACAACCAAGTCATGCCTCAGATTATATCAAGTCAGTCATATCCAACATAACCAAATCAACCCAACTCTGAAAATACATAAACACAACAGGACAACACGATATACATAGGTGACTATAACTGACTCTTCAACTGGGGTAGAAACACGAATGGGGGCATCAAGTATATCACAAACCACATCAAATCCCAAGGCAATTGAACTGACACGTACGAATAAGTAGAACCCGAATCAAACAAAATAATAGCCATTCGAGCACAGACAAGAGTAGCACTTGTGATCACTGCATCACACCCTCGAACTCGGTCTTGCCCAGAAAAGCATAAAACTAAGCCTTGTCCTCTTGACAGGCAACCTCTTTGCCTGGCTGCACTACTTCTCTACCTGCATTACCATTTCCCTAGCCTCCACGGTTTCGCTGATTTCCTCCTCATATGCCCAAGTTCTCCACAATTTTAACACACTTCATAACTTATATTCGATTGTTGAACATTGAATTTAGATCGCGGGGGTTAGTTCGGGTATGATTCGGGGTCCATAATTATGACTAGAAAAATATGGGAGATAGGGCTGAGATTCTGTCTCGCCCGATCCCACGCTGGAGGGGAGGAATCCCACACTGGCGGCCTCGCTTTGGCGGGAAAAGTCCCTCCCTAGCAGCCAAAATAGAAACAGAACCCCTGCTAATATTTTTTCTGGGGTTCTTTTCTTTTCTAAATTCCATAAAGGTTCCCAACTTTACTTAGCAATTTTAGAATAATCCTCGTAATTAAGATAATCATTGTCTACCCCCAGTCAATCCCAAGATACATGAACCAATTCATTCTTGTCAATTCAGCACCACAACCCACACATCCCCATGATACACCCAGACACTTACACGATCCTTAGTTAAGATCTTCCTTTCGCAACGAATTTCACGATACTCAAGTATTTACAACTTTTATAACTTCAACGACCAGGCCAACATATTTTACATATCTAAGTTCAGACACACATTTATTGTGCACATTATCACCTTATCATATTCAAGCAATTACAACTTCAATCTCAGTTAATTCAGACAACCAGAAACACACATTCAAAGTTTCCAAGATACAATTCACAGATAAGTCCAAATTCTTAATTTATTATTTCTCTCTATGGATGACCATTCCTGATCATCCATGCATTCACACCACCTCTAGGGCCAGATACCAATTGAAACCTTCTCAGTTTCCAATTTGCTTTGCTTGTGGCCCCTCAGTCGTGACCACGACGTCTAGTTCACTTTGTTGAGATACCAATTAGAATTGGGAGATACCGATTAGACTCAACTCATACCACAAGTGATAATAGTAGCTAGCGAGCCCCACAAAACTGCTAATTTCTATCATAGAACTTGGTCGAACCCAATTCTTAACCGCCTCAATCTTTAACTGATGGTAACTAGACCTTAAATCAATCTTAGAGAAAATTGATGCACCTTGCAACTGATAATAAAGATCATCTATCCGTGGTAGTGGATACTTTTTCCGAATGGCGACCCTATTCAACTGTCGGTAGTTTATACACATCCTTTCTTGCTAGAGATGGTGTTACCACTGTTGTTGCTCTAGCTATGACCATAGAGTGAAAGAGGAAAGATACCAAGTTGTATCACCCAGATACCAATTGGATTCAAGTCATAGCACGAAGGAGTAGAAAAAAGTGAGTTTTTTCCTAAAGTCCTATAGCCTCTCGAAGAAAAATACGGACGTCATCGTACCGTTCTACAAGACTCTACTAGACTCATTTTGGTACAATTAGATCAACAAACCTAGGGCTTTGATACCAACTTTGTCATGACCCAGACTGTCGTGATTGGCACCCACGCTAACCCTCCGACGGAAGGACCATTACTACAACCCAAACTAGCAAATTTTATGAAAACTAAGGCATTTAAAGATACGGAAGCAGGTTTAAAAGACAATAAAAATGGAGTCCCCATAAACTCCAAAGGTTTAAACAATTAACTAACCAAACTAATGCGGAAATTCAACACCTAGAACCTGAAAGTTAATGTACCAAAACTCTACTAACGACAAGTCTAAGAACAATGGGTACAACCCCGAAACTAAACAACACCTTAAACAAATAGTCTGAGTCTAAAAAGAGTGGGCTTAAACAAGAAAGATCCATGGCAGCCTGAAAGAACTGGCTCACCCTTGAATCCGATCACGCTCAATAGTCACCGATCTGAGGTTTATCAATAGCCACTTGAAGATGCCCTGTACTCAACAAAGAAAGAGCAAGTGCAGTATCAGTACACAACCACAGTGTACTAGTAGGATCACGCGGTTATCCCAATAACTGTAACATACATTAGTCAATACAATAATATAATCACATGCACATATCGAACATATACAATATCATCAACATATATGAACAATGAATAACTTCACGATTCTCACATATCATAGTTATATCAATTTAGAGAAACATACTGTCTTCCAATATCAATTGTCATTAGATATGAACGAACTCATCACAAGTAGATACACAACACAATTCAATGGTCCTCTCACGGAACCTAATTCAATAGTCCTCTCAGGGAACCCACAACCGATCCAATTATTATGCTGGAATGTGGCAACCGATCATATAATTATGCCGGAATGTGACAATCGATCCAAGTTAGTTATGCCGCAACGTGACAATCGATCCAAGTTAGTTATGCCGGAACGTGGCAACTGATCCATTTAACACACTACAATTAGAATCACAAGTATATCCTCAAGATTATACATTTAAGTTATGATTTCATGGTAACCATCATTCATCTTTCTCATTTACAACAAGTGTGATCAATAATGCAACATTCATATACATACATGTATCATAATGAAGCAAGAACAAACATACATCACATAATCATAGAATCACAACTAGCACCTACCTCGAAACAAGCTTGAAACCCTAAGAAACTTGATCCTTCCCTTTCCGGATTCGTTCCGCTTGTTCTTGGTCTACAAACAATCATAATAACACGGGAATAAATAAACAATCACTAATTACCCGAATTATTAATAATTCTATGAACCCTAGATAAACCCATGATCCTAACTATCCAAATTAGGGTTGTTTCCACCATAGAATCTATAACAAAACCCTCTCCCATCAATATTCACCCATTATATTACGTTCTACAGATTGAAAAACGGATTCGAGGAGTGAAAAGCTTATCTTTAGCCTCAAGAATGATGAAAAATGAGTAGGAATCCCATGGGGTTCGTTCCTTAGCTCTAAAAATAAAAAAGTTCCAAATAAGGTCGTTTAAGGGTTTATTTACGACTTTAAGTAGCGTCGAACCCGCCACAGCGACCCTCACCCCGCTGCAGCGGCCCCGCCACAACGACACCAATCCCGCTAAAGCGGCTTGCACAGAACCATTGAGCTATTTAAGTAATTCAAAGACCCACATTTTACAACACACCTCTAACCAACGACGATCAGAAAATACCCTTTACGCTAAGATCGATTTCGAGAGTTCTACTCACCCGAATTCAATTTCGTAAAGTCGTACGGGTTCTTTAACGAGTTATCTAACTAATCATGTAATTAAAATCATAATTAACTCACCCGGTTGTTATTAAATTTCCCTACACCTTAAAGACTCCGATTTCGTCCAAATTTGGACTAGGTTGGGAAAATCCAAATACTACGAAAAACTTTTCTGACCCCAATTCTTTCTCCATTGGCTTTTCCCTAATGACGGAATCAGGTTGTTACAATAATAGATGTAAAATTTTCTTTATTTTTTTTTAATGAGCAACTTTAACATTTAGCAAACATAAAAATCATATTTGTATGCTATAACTTATGTTTGCTATGGAGCATCAGATTTTATAAACCGCTGGGGGCATTAGATTTGTATTAAATCGTTGGCAGCCTCTTATTTGTATAAATCGCTGGAACCCTCTCGTTTGTATAAATCGTTGGCAACCTCTCAATTCAATTTTATGTGTTTGTATATATGCATAAAATTTAAATTTGTATACAATTGAATCGAAATAAAATGTTTGTATATCAAATCTCTCTCTCGCTTTACACAAACACAAATTATACATTGTATTTTGTATAATCTGTGTTTGTATAAAGCGAGAAAGTGAGAAAGACAAAAGAGAACTGGCAGGGGAAGATTTGTATTGTATAATTATAAGTGTATAGGACGAAGATATATGCATTTGCATGTGTATATACAATTTTCTCTCTCTTTATACAAATAGGAACACAATTTATACATTTGTGTTTGTATAAAGTGAGAGAGGTGAGGGAGAGACTGGCGAGCGAGAGAGGGAGGGTGGTGAGCGAGAATTTCAAGGAGAGAGGTGAATGGCAACAGTTTGGTATGGGTTACAATTAAATCAAACTGTGGTTATATCATTTAATTTGAATTAATAATTTGTTATTATATACAATTTTTCCTTTTTTATTTATATTTTGAACCTCTTTAACGAAAATTTTGGGTCCACCCCTACTTCCATTATGAATTCCACTCGCATAAAAATATTGTGCGACATAATTTAATAAATGGCTTCTTCATTTTTAATACCTCAAAACAATAGTCTATTTTCCCAATAAAGATCAAGCAATACTACCCGTTCTACTACTCTTGTGGTCCTCTTGGAGTTTGTCACAATATAGGTTGGGAGAATAATTTAAAATTGGAGTTGGAAATTTAAATTTGTTTTGAATATGGGTATTTATTTAATTTATATTCAAACAAAATTTATATAGTAAATATATAAATGGATTTTTCTATTTTCTAGCTAAATTACGTTTTATGTTACGAAAGAACATCAAATATACTCATGTACTATCAATTATAGTTACGTTATTTATAAATATGTTATAAAATATTATAGTGTGGATGTCCACTACACCAAGAAGTTACTTTCACCCATTATCTCTATTACTTTCCTCCATTATGAAGATAACCATAACCTCCATAACCTCCACCTTTATAACCATTATTCTTGTAACCTTTCACTTTCATAACCTCCCCCATTATATTCATGTTTATGACAAACCTTTTGTATGCCTCTATGTTACACTATAAATAGAGGCATAAGGGTTCCTATTGTATACACTTGAAGATTTGGTGAAGACTTGGAATAATAAGAAAAGCTGTCATCTCTTGTCTCTCTATTTCTATTGCTATCATCTTTTATATTTTTTGTCTTGTTTTACTTTAGTTTTAAAACACGTTATCAGCACGAATTGCTCATTCTCTGTCAAGAATCAATGGTAGGTATTTCTTGATTTTTATGAGTTATCCTAGTAATTCTTCAGTTGCAAGGTATACTTCATATCCTATATATTATTTGTACTAACAAAACTTATTTTGTGGTTATTTTAAAATGGTTAGTAAATTATGATAATCTTCATAACAATATTGATAGGGACTATTAAATTGTTTTAATTTATTTTAACTTAAGTCTTTTATATGGTTCCAACATGTTGTTCTAATTAATTAGTTTTGATCATTTTTCTTCAATTTTAAGTCAAATTCAGATTATATTTATGGTATTCAATATTTATTTTTTTGGTAATGCATTTGGTTTATTAAGACATTGATTGAGGGTAAGACGGTGAATTCAAGTTTCAACGCATCAAGTGGGTAAGACATCGAGTAAAGTCTCGGTGCACCATGATAATAAGAAGTTGGGTTCAAGTCCCATTGATTTATGACCAAAGACATCTTTATATGGGTAAGACATTGGGTTTAAGTCCCTATGCACTATAGTGATAATATGATGATGACTAACATAAAGTTGTATACTTTACACAAAAAGTCATGAAATTTTCCCAATTAATTTGCTCCATTCTCTTATGTGAATGTGGTAGCAATGCATAATATGTTTGAAAAATGACAAATGGTTGAATGTATGAATATGAGTGTGGTAAAATGTTAATGATCATCATGGTTATAATTAAAAGGAAGAACATTATGGGTTCTTAAGATGGTTCTTCAAATGTGAAGGTAATTTTGTCCATCACAGTGGTATGAAAGGTTATTGAGCACATTGTTTCTTAAGATGGTCCTTCAAATGTGAAGGTAATTTTTCTCCATCAAAGTTGAATGAAAAGATATTGGGCACATTGTTGTTAATGCAACCCAATTTGAAAAGTTTGTAAATCCTCCATCAAAACAAAGAAATACAAAGTGGTAGTACATTTAGTACTTTTAAAATGATGTTGAGGTGGGTCAAATAAATTTGATAATGTCAAAGTATGACTAATAAAAACTTATGGAGCATGTACAAATGGTTATGGTTATTTCTTGAAGAGAATGTGACTTGTGTTCGTATGGATAAGGACATGTTCATGTATGGTTGGATAATTGCCACATCTTACCTCTACGGGAGGTTTGAGATATTGAAAAAAAATATTTTGACATAAATGGTCATTTTGGTCATATACTTTGAGTACTTCACAAATATTGTGGTATGTTTTATTATGAACTATTGGAGGACAAAAAAAAAAAAAAAAATTCTTTCCTATAAAGGTTGTGGCCATGACCAAAATAAATATTATTGTGCGGCAACACAAATTTGTCATTGGTTGTCAAGAAATAAGTCTTGCATGTGATAATTTTAACCATGACAATAATAATAATTTTCTCCTTGAAGGAGATGGTCACCATAAGAATGGCGTTTTGAATTTTGTGGTAGTACACAAAATTAATTGAGAGTTCCGAAAGGGCTAATTTGTTACTATCCGGAGGAATGAAATTGTTCATAATATTGAGGTTGTAGTAAGTTTCAAAAGAAACTTTTTTAGTTTCGGAAGAATTGAAAAGAAAAAAATATTATATTGAGACTATAAATTATGGGAAGATTTAATATCTTCAAATTACTACAACCAAAGTGGGTTATAAATACTTACGTATAAGATTACCCATTTTTTTCCTGTTGTTTGTTGTATACAAATATGGGCATGATGATGAAATCACATGCAAAAGTAAACTAGAAGTTTACTAGAATATCAGTTGGCCATTCCGATTCAAATGTGATGCAAAAGAAATTGAGAATTCATGTGACTATATGTTTGAAGAAGTAAAAGATTGTTCAAGAATTCTCCTGTGTTGCTTGTTCTCACGATAAAATGATCATTGTACCAGCTAAGGTTGGGATTGTATCCCCTGAAATTATTTGGAACATATAAAAAGGTGAATATGGGCCCGTTCACCTGCCATGTGGACTGCTTACTATTATGATTTAATAGATGCATCTATGGTATGGTTGCATGTGCATTTGTATAAACTTACAAATTGGTTTTTTTAAGGTTGTTAGCTCAAATTGTTAAATTAGGAGCACAGTTCCTAACTATAAAATTATGTTGATAATACTAGTTGGTTTAGTAGAAATTGTTTGCCTCCAATTATAGCTAGACCACTGATTATGAGAACAAATCTCTCAAATAAAATTTGGTATGAGATGAGTTTATTTAACATGTATGCATCAAGCCAACTAGGTTCTCCCATCACAATTGGTTCAGCGTCAGGAACCAAATAATTTTCATCTAAAAATTTGATGTGTGCGCATATGATTTTATTGCTCCACCACGCACAAATATGGATTCCCATATGAGGTTGGGGGTAAATGTTAGATTTCCTAACATTAGGGGGAGATATGTTTAGCAGCTGAAAATTATGTGTGGGTGAATTATCCAGATCCTCGTTAAAAAAATGTGAACTTGAAGTTCAAGAGATAATTCATTTGCAAAATGTTGCAAATAATTTACCAAATGTATTTGCTGACCCAATATTTTAATTAAGCTGCAAATGCTCCAATAAATAGTCCTTGAAGGACAGAGTCTATGGTA
Organism: Solanum pinnatisectum; assembly: GCA_035578085.1. Lineage (NCBI taxonomy): Eukaryota > Viridiplantae > Streptophyta > Magnoliopsida > Solanales > Solanaceae > Solanum > Solanum pinnatisectum. Next base: position 19,553,343 of record CM069077.1, read on the forward strand.
CGCCATAAGTGTGATAGACCAATCGATTCCAAAGGTAAAACTCCTTGAGAAAGGAGAGGAGAAAATTATCAAAATGGTCATGATAATGAGGTAAGTGCTTTGAAAGAGCACTATGACATAACACTTCATAAAACCTTGGCAAAGCTTCAGGTACCTGAAAATGATGAAGAATGAAGAGATCTCGATAAGTTATGTAGTGTTGGAATCGATATCAAAATGTCCGTCGATGGTATCTTTGATATGAAGTAGCACTCAATGCTATAAATGGTTACGAGGATCTTAAATTTGAATTTGTCATATAGTGTGGACAGATAAATGATTGGCACTATTCAAGTATATTTTGTTTCACTTAGAAAAGTAATGTTTTTGATCTTATAGTTCATGGATCAAAATATAATGTCAATGTGGTACAAATGAATCATTGTGCGAAAGTAAAATCGTAAGATATAAAGTGCGATTTGTGCCTCGGGGGATAAAGGGTTTTCACAAAAATTCTGACATAATTAAATGGAGATATATTCTCCAGTGGTGGATGCAATGAGACTTGTTTCAGTCTGGCAATAAATGAAATACTTGAATAAATATAATGAATTATTATTATGTCTAACTAGACGATGAATGTTATATGAAAATCCTTGAAGGATTTAAAAGGTTTCAAAGCAATTCCATTGAGTATCCAATGGTTTTGAGACTTCTTAACACAGAGAAATAATATTTTTGATCTCATGAAAATGATTTAAAATGCCATGTATTTGTGCAATTGGTGCACTTACAGATTGTTGGTTATGAAAATACTATAAGATTATTTGATATACATAACGAAAGTTATGTGAAAGGATTGTCATATTATTATTCAAGTTATGACAAGAAACTATCGAAGCAAGTGACTCAACACATATAAGATGTGTGATTTGCTTTCAGAAGAAAAGACGAGCTTCAATGAAATTGAAATGATCAATCTCTGAGTCAAAAATGATTTGATTATGTAGATGCAGAATATTTATTTGATCTACATAAAGTTCAATCACAAATGAGCTATTTGTTTACATATGGAGGCACAACAATATCTTGACATTCAAAGAATCAAACATTGGTAACCACTTCTTCAAATCATGTAGAAATAATATTGATCTATGAAGTAAGTCGGGAGTATGTTTTGTTGGAATCATGATCTATCATATTAAGAAAATATGTGATTTTCCTTTGGCAAAGGATATTCCAGCCACCATATACGAAAATAATATATAGCTCAATTGAAGAGAGGATACAATCAAAGGAGATCGGACAAAACATATTTCACCAAAAGCCCTTTTCACATGTGATCCTCAACAAAATGGTGAGATAGACATTCAAAGACCCATTCAAGTGATAATCATGCAAACTTATTCACTAAGGATTGCCAACATCAATATTTGAGAAGTTGTGATATAAGATTGAAATGCATCGTCTCTGAGATATCAAGTAAAATTTTTATTAGGGGGAGAAAAATATGTGTTGTACTCTTTTCCTTAACCATGGTTTTATCCCAATTGGGTTTTCCTGGTAAGATTTTTAACTAGGCAACATTCAAAGCGTATTAAAAGATATGTGTACTCTTTTTCCTTCACTAGGATTTTTTCCCACAGGGTTTTTTCTTAGTAAGGTTTTAACGAGGCATATTATCTATGGACATCCAAGGGGGAGTGTTATAAAATATTATAGTGTGGATGTCCACTATACCAAGAAGTTACTCTCACCCATTATCTCTATTACTTTCCTCCATTATGAAGATAACTATAACCTCCATAACCTCCACCTTTATAACCATTATTTCATAACCTCCCCCATTATATTCATATTTATGACAAACCTTTTGTATGCCTCTATGTTACACTATAAATATTTTAAAAAAATGACAGACAATGTCTCTGTGTCCATCTCTTTTTGGTCAAAAGGTTGGTCAAACTTTTTTCAAAAAAAGCAACGGACATAGAGACTCTGTCCGTCGCTTTGAGAAATATTTTGATTTAATTTTATTTAAATCGTCATCCAGAGGACGGTTTTGTGTAAAATAAAAAACAAAAAAATTATAATACCGACTTTCGGATGTTGGTCAAATTAAATAGTATGTAATAAATTAATATTTTCAATTAACTTTAAATAAATCGTCCTCCGAATAACGGTTTTATATAACTTAAAAAAAATAATTTAATATAAAATACCGACCTCCTGATGTCAATATTATTTAATTAACATGATTGCTTTTTATTTATCTTAAAATTTAATGTGATACCAACCTCATGAGGTCGGTATTTTTTATTAAATCTAATTACTTTTAATAAAAGTGACTTCCGGAGGTCGGTTTGTTAAAAATATTCCTATTAATCATAATTTTGCTATTGCGCATAATACTAAAATTTCATTTACACCTACAATTAATTGTTCAAAAAGTGTAACAATTTTGTATACTTTTATAAATAAAAAGTTAGAATTCGTGGAATAAATAAAAAAATATTTATAATCCATATTTAGAGTATGAAACTACGTTGATATGAATTAGGAGAAAATTATATATACTTATATTTCTATAGTAATGTACAAATTTTATCAGTCCTTCGTCAAATCATGAACTTAATATTTCATCTCATGATGTAGAGGTGAAGAGCTAACATATAATCCATTCAAGTATGAAATGCGAGATATTATTATTATATACGTTCGATCTTGAATGGATGTCAAGCGTAGTGATCACTTCCTAATTATGATGACATGTAAAGGATACTTCATCGGAGTATGAAATACGTTGATTAATTATATACTCCTCGAATAGTTTAACAAATCAAGTCTTATAAACTAGTGGTTCAGATATGAAATACATTATCAATTAAAGAAATACGTATGATCAATTCAAGGAGATTTATATATTAAATTTCATATTGATAAATTTTTGTTGATCAATAAAATTAAATTTATATAATTAGAAGGTATATAATTTAAATTTATAAAATTAACTTGATATATAAATTAAATTTATTAAATTAAACTTTTGTTGATGTGTCGTTAAATTATATATATATATATATATATATATATATATATATATATATATATATATATATATATATATATATATATATATATATATATATATATGTTATTTTAATTTATAAAATTAACTTGATGGATAAATTAATTAAATTTATTAAATTAAAATTCTGTTGATGTGTAGTTAAATTCGTTCGTCCATATTTAAATTAAATCCTAGATCAAATCCTAGCCGCTCATCTAATTCTAATCCAACGGTCAAGATCGAATCAACATTTTCTCTCTTTTCTAAGCTACAGAAAGACTAAAACCTTAAAACTATTCATTCTCTCCCTTCCTCTAAAAGATCTGCCTCCCCCTTGCTCTCTCTTCTCTTCCACCCGCCTCCTCCGACGAAAACCAGCAGGTAGCCGGTGAGATCCCAAGCGACAAAGAGCGGCCGACAAGAAAGCCGCTAGAAGCTGGCCGAGAGCGGATCAAGGCCCCGAGACAAAGCTCTGGCGAGGGCGCACCTGTGCAAGGCTCCGTCGAGCCCTGCTCCCTTATTTTATCCTATCTCCGGCCGGCGCAACAGTAGTAGCAGCTAGAGGTGGTGGCTCCATCCTCCCCTCTCCCTCCTCTTCTCCTTCTCCCCTCGGCAGCAGTGACTGCTGCTCTTTCTCCTTCTCCTCATGAATCGGCGAGGACAGCCAAGGATGTTGCCGTCTCCGGCGAGAACAACAACAGTTAGCGACAAGCACAGTCGCAACCGGCGATAACCCACGACACAACGTAAACGACTCCGGCAAAACCAGAAGCTCGATGAGGTCACCACGAAAACAACAACATCAGCTCCAGACCAGCGATGCAACAAGCTCCGGTGAGGCTCAAAGTTTTGGAATTTTGCACTACTAGATCTGTCCAGGTTTGTCTTTGTTTAATTATTATCCGTCTTCTTACAATTAGCATAAATTCAAGCATGATTTTTTGCTATATGTTATGAATATATACTCGAAATCAATAATAGTTGTCAATCTTGTCTTAAGCATGGTGTTTGAATTTCTTGATTATTGAGTTGATTCAAATATTAGTTTGAATTAGGGTATCTTAGGATTTGTTTGAAATTTGGTATTTCTTGAGTTAATTAGTTTGATTTTGGAATTGTAAGATTAGATTGAATTAGGGTATTTAAGGAGTTGTTTGAATTTGGGTGTTATTTGAGTTAGTTTGAATTATTATTGAGATTTTAGGACTAATAGTTTGAATTTGGGATTAGGAATAGCTAGCTAGTTTGAATTTAGGATTTTAGCACTAGTTAGATTTTAGGATTTTAGGACTAGTTTGAATTTGTGATTTTAAGACTAGTTTGAATTTTGAATTTAGGACTAGTTTGAATTATTATTGAGATTTTAGGACTACTAATAGTTTGAATTTGGGATTTTAGCACTATAGTTTGGTTTTTGAATTCTAGGAGTACTTCCAATTTGTGATTTTAAGACTAGTTTGAATTTGGAATTTAGGACTAATAGTTTGAATTATATTTGGGGAGTCGTTTGAATTTGGGTATTATTTGAGTTAGTTTGAATTATTATTGAGATTTTAGGACTAATAGTTTGAATTTGGGATTTTAGCACTATAGTTTGGTTTTTGAATTCTAGGAGTACTTCCAATTTGTGATTTTAAGACTAGTTTGAATTTTGAATTTAGGACTAATAGTTTGAATTATATTTGATATTTTAGGCTAATTAATAGTTTGAATTTGGGACACTAGCTAGCTAGTTTGAATTTGAAATTTTAGGAATTTGAATTACAACTTAATTAGAACTCATAATTAATTATAACTTGAATTTACTATAAAATTGAACTTAATTAGGAATATGAACTTCAAATTAGAACTTGAAGTTGGAACTAATTAGCTTGAATATATAACTAATTAAATTTAGAAATTAGATATGAACTTGAATTGAAACTTGAACTTATTAAAACTTGAATATATATATATATATATATATATATATATATATATATATATGTAGATATAACTAATATTCTTGGATTTGAAGTTTATATTTAACTAATTTAAGAACTTTTCGTGCTAGACAACTATATATATATATATATATATATAACTAATATTCTTGGATTTGAAGTTTATATTTAACTAATTTAAGAACTTTTCGTGCTAGACAACTGAGGAAGCTCAACATCTAAAAAAGTTGATACAAGACTATATTGCTTCTTTCATCAAAGTTGGAGATAAGGTTGGTGCTTCTAAATTTTTTAAGTTCAAGTACAATTGTTTTAAATAATGTGTTTGTATCCATCTAGTATTAATACTTAGCTTTAATTTTACGAATAATATATTTGTTAAGCATAAGTACCAACACTAGTTGATCCTATTGATGACAAAATTGATTTTCTTGCAAGATCGACTTGTGTCCATCTAGTGTTGATATTAAGCTTTAATTTAGGAATAATGTGTTTGTTAAGCATAAGTACCAACACTAGTTGACCCTATTGATGACAAAATTGATTTTCTTGCAAGATCGATTTGTGTTCATCTAGTGTTGACACTTAGCTTTAATTTAGGAATAATGTGTTTGTTAAACATAAGTACCAACACTAGTTGATCCTATTGATGACAAAATTGATTTTCTTGCAAGATCGATTTGTGTCCATCTAGTGTTGATATTAAGCTTTAATTTAGGAATAATGTGTTGTTAAGCATAAATACCAACACTAGTTGATTCTATTGATGACAAAATTGATTTTCTTGTAAGATCGATTTGTGTCCATCTAGTGTTGATATTAAGCTTTAATTTAGGAATAATGTGTTTGTTAAGCATAAGTACCAACACTAGTTGATCCTATTGATGACAAAATTGATTTTCTTGCAAGATCGATTTGTGTCCATCTAGTGTTGACACTTAGCTTTAAATTTAAGGAATAATATATTTGTTAAGCATAAGTACCAACACTAAACTAGTTCAAGTTAAAAAGTTTTTAAGTTATTTAAATAAGTTAAAATAAATAATGTGGTTTTGTTGATGAATTTAGTTATTGGAATTAAGTCAAAACTAAACTAGTTCAAGTTAAACAGTTGTTAAGTTGTTTAAATAAGTTAAAATAAATAATGTGGTTTAGTTGGTGGATTTAGTTGTTGTATTAAGTCAAAACTAAACTAGATAAAGTTGTTATGTTGTTTAAATAAGTTAAAATAAATAATGTGGCTTAGTTAGTGGATTTAGTTGTTGTATTAAGTCAAAACTAAACTAGTTAAAGTTGTTAAGTTATTTAAATAAGTTAAAATAAATAATGTGGTTTAGTTGGTGGATTTAGTTGTTGTGTTAAGTCAAAACTAAACTAGTTAAAGTTGTTAAATTGTTTAAATAAGTTAAAATAAATAATGTGGTTTTGTTGATGGATTTAGTCGTTGGAATTAAGTCAAAACTAAACTAGTTCAAGTTAAAAAGTTATTAAGTTGTTTAAATAAGTTAAAATAAATAATGTGGTTTAGTTGGTGGATTTAGTCGTTGTATTAAGTCAAAACTAAACTAGTTAAAGCTGTTAAGTTGTTTAAATAAGTTAAAATAAATAATGTGGTTTTGTTGATGGATTTAGTCGTTGGAATTAAGTCAAAACTAAACTAGTTCAAGTTAAAAAGTTATTAAGTTGTTTAAATAAGTTAAAATAAATAATGTGGTTTTGTTTATGGATTTAGTCGTTGGATTTAAGTCAAAACTAAACTAGTTCAAGTTAAAAAGTTATTAAGTTGTTTAAATAAGTTAAAATAAATAATGTGGTTTAGTTGGTGAATTTAGTCGTTGGAATTAAGTCAAAACTAAACTAGTTCAAGTTAAAAAGTTATTAAGTTGTTTAAATAAGTTAAAATAAATAATGTGGTTTAGTTGGTGGATTTAGTTATTGTATTAAGTCAAAACTAAACTAGTTAAAGTTGTTAAGTTGTTTAAATAAGTTGAAATAAATAATGTTGTTTAGTTGGTGGATTTAGTTGTTATATTAAGTCAAAACTAAACTAGTTAAAGTAGTTAAGCTGTTTAAATAAGTTAAAATAAATAGTGTGGTTTTGTTGATGGATTTAGTCGTTGAAATTAAGTCAAAACTAAACTAGTTCAAGTTAAACAATTGTTAAGTTGTTTAAATAAGTTAAAATAAATAATGTGGTTTAGTTGGTGGATTTAGTTGTTGTATTAAGTTAAAGCTAAACTAGTTAAAGTTGTTATATTGTTTAAATAAGTTATAATATAATTGAATAGCTATATTTTTGTAGATGGATCATCGTTTGTGGATGTATAATATGCATTATGAAACTGGTGCTGGTTTGAAACTTGAGTTTATTGACGGTGTTAGAAATTTTATTGAAATGATGTTAAACGACTCCAATCAGGCTTAGAAGGTATTGGATCGCACGTCAAGCTGAGGCACTTGATAGTGTTCAAATTGCTACTATGTCGGATCAAATAGCTAAACTTACAGCGGCACTAGCAAAGTCGGAGTGGAGAAGAGTGGCTAAACAAGAAGCATGAATGAGACCGTTCAGCAAATCAAAGAACAAGTGATGAACCTCGTTCGTCGACCTACTACTTCGGCTCCTAATGACACCGACGACGAGAGTGGTGAGGATGATTATGTAGATCTCACTCCCTAGTTTAGATCTCTGGACATTTATGAACTTTTTGAAATGAATTTTGAAAGACTTTATAATTATTTAATTTATGATTTAGATACTTTTGAATATTATTTCATGTTTTGTTTAGATTGTTTATAATTGTGTGTTTGATTGGGTTGAATAGTGTAGAATTGAATTGAATTGAATTGTATTTGCAATTGTGCAGCAGAAACTGCCAGTTTGGGTTGGCAAAAATATTGCAGAAAAAGCGACAGACAGCGTGGTTTTTTTTACTTTTTTGATTTTATTTTTTTAAATCCTAAAAGTGACGAGACCGTGGTTTTGTCCGTCGCCGTGATTTTTTTTTAAATCCCAGAAAAGTGACGGACAGCGTGGTTTTGTCCGTCGCTTTTCTGGGTTTTATTTTTTAAAAATCCCAGAAAAGTGACAGACAGTGTGGTTCTATCCGTCGCTTTTTTGGGATTTTCAAAAATAAAATTTCCAAAAAAGCGACAGACAGCGTCGCATTTTAGAAATAAAAAAAATTAAAATTAAAATAAAGAGACGGAGTCCGTCGCTTTTATGAAAAATATTCAAAAAAAAAAGGCAAAAAAAAGACGCAGTCCGTCGCTTTTTGAATAGCGTCGAGCTAAAAAGCGACCGAAGTGATTGCGTTGCTTTTTCGTCGATTTTGACCCAAAAACCGACGCAGTCCGTCGCTTTTTGCCGTCTTTTTTTGACAATTTTTTAGTAGTGCAAGTCTCGGCCAAAGGTAAGGTTAGTTTAGGTTTAGGTAATTCCTAATTAATTTAGTTAAGTGTGAAGTCGTTTTATATTATTTATTTAGACCTGTAAAATAATTTTTAAGCCTTTAACCACCTCATATACTTCATAAATCCCAAACCCAAAATCATAACCAACTTAACCCTCTCCAAAAATCTTCTCTCTAAAACTCCATAGAAGAAGAAGATCAAGTTAGGGCTTGAAGAAGGAGGCTTTTCTACACAATTTCGTGGAGATTCTCCAATAAGGTATGGTAGTTTTTCATCTATGGGTTGCCTTCACCCATAGAGTCCCACCAAAACTCAATTTCAAACTTGTAACTTTACCCCAAAAAGCTAGGGTTTACTCCAAGTCATGGATTCACTTCAAAAACGTTTCTAATGGTTTAATTGCTTTATATTATGATCGAATTGATGAACATTTACTGTTTTTAAGATGAATTCCTCAAGGATCCATGAATTCCCCCAATTCTTCTAAATTAGATCTTAAAGTGTGGGTGTTGATTGATGTGAGTAGAATGTGATCAAATTATGAATGTTATGGATTGATTACTTGAATTATGTATTAATTGAGGAATTTCTATGGTTATTATGTTGAATTTCCCCCAAGAAACCATGAAGTTCCCATGTCCCAAATTTATGAACTTGTGATATGGGTGAATAGTAGAAAGATGAATATCATGGGAATGTGCTTGTTGTAATTGAACTATTTGAATCATGTTGTATCCATGTCTAATGTAGTAGTAATCCTAGATGTGTTGATGAATCATGATCATGATGTTTATGTACATGATTTATGAATACTTGGGAAGTAATGCAATTATGACTATAATGTAATTGTGATGATGTGAAAGGCTTTCATCACCTAAATGAATCGGTAGGCCAATGACATCCCTTTCATGTGTGAATAAAAGTAATCTTGATTGATATACCTTGAATTGGTAGGCTAAGGGCATCCTCTTCATGTGTAATTAAAAGTGATCTTGACTTAGTGAACCTTGAATCGGTAGGCCAATGACATCCCTTTCATAAATGACTAATGAAGTATTCTAAGGCTTTGTCTTGAATCGGTAGACCAATGGTATCCCTTTCATGATGAGTCAATGAACTAATCTAATGATGAACCTTGAATCGGCAGGCCTATGGCATTCCTTTCATAGGTGACTAATGATGAACCTTGAATCGATAGGCCAAATGGTACCCTTTTATGAGGATTCAATGAGTTATCCTAATAATGTACCTTGAATCGATAGGCCAATGGCATTCCTTTCATGTGTATTAATATTAAAAGAGAATTAACTACTCCATGGGAATTTAATGCTTAGCACTGAGTGAATATTGTGAGGTGGAAGCTCTTCCCATGTTAGGCCGGGTTTCTAGTAACAACCTCTTTATCCCATAACTATGTGTTTACATAGGTTATTAGCTAGTGGATCCACCTAAACTAAAATATTACCGGTTCTACCTTAGACAAGTAGACCAACCCTTTATGGTGTGGGATAGACACCGGATTAATTCCATTATTTACTCACATGGTCTATGTCGGTTAGGGCTTATTCCCATCATGTGAGTTATGTACCATGGTCACTCAAGAGGTTCTATGAAGTGTGGGTGGGGGTATGAGACTTCATCCATGCATTGCACGAGTAGACTTTGAGAGTGGTTATGGTGTATTCCTCAAATGTTGTAATGGCTTATGAAATGAAAAAGGTTTATAATGATACTATTGAGATGGTTGATATGAAGGCTAAATGTAATAATGAATGCTTAACTTGGATTGTTGCTATGAGTTGCTTTCCTTGATATGACTTGTTAAATATGAATGTTCCTTGTTTATGAGTATGAACTAAGGATGACATCAAAGAATGGTAAGTATGATTATGGTGGCCTAAAAGTGGTACTTAGTATAAGTGGTATTATGGGATGCCATTCATACATTGCACAAGTATAACTTAGGGTTACCTAAGAGATGGTTCTATTATGTTATAATGATTTATATGATGAACATGCTTTGACTTGTGTTTTACACTAAAAGTGCATAATGATTCTCAAACTAGGTAAATGCATGCTTTTCAACTAAAATGTCCCTTTTAGCATGTTTTCAAGGATTTTTATGCATGGCTGTCATACTTAGTGCATTCTTGTACTAACCCATATTTTCTACATTTTTCACAAAGTGTAGGTTCCGTTTCTTAAGGTGATTCTCTATTGATACAAGCTTGGATTGACTATTCTCCTAGTTTGTGGTGAGTCCTCAAGATTCGAGGATGTATGATTCATTAGTAGTTTCTTTCAAGTACTTTTATGTTTCGGACTATGTTGAAAGGGCTATGACCCTATTGTTGATTCTAAGATGTATTAGATGGCTAATTGAGACAAGTTAGACTTCCGCTTGCTTTTAAATAGAGAATTCGATTGTATGGATAAAAGTTTTTAAATTCTGCATCATTTCTTTTATCTTATGTTATGAATGTTAAAGGCTTGTATGAGAGCCCTTTGAGGTCAAGTATTCTGTGTTACATCTAGGGTGTACCCCTGGGTCATGACAAGTATTGAGTTCACCCTTTTGAGATTATATTCCTAATCATAGAACTATTACATGTTACCCATGAAGTCGTTAAGTTGAGTAGTTCATGCCCATAATTCCGCATGAACCATATGAGTCGAGAAATCTTGAGATGAGGAGTATCATTGATTCCTTGAGTTGAGTTGTTCATGTCCATAATTTCTCACGAACCTTATGAGTTGAGCATTCTTGAAACGAGTAGTATAATTGAATTTCTTGAGTTCTGAGTTGTTGAGTTTCGAGTATCGAGTTCTTTGTATGGTTATTGAAAACCTTGAATTGAGTAGTTCATGTCTATCATTCGGCATGAACCCTATTTTGAGAAGTCTTTTACAATTTTTTCTAAACTTGTTTTAAGACTTGAGCACTTGAATTGAGAAAGAGTAGAGCCGAGTTCATTTTCCTTAAAATGATATATGGGAACTAAGTATTCCCAAGAGTAAATGTTTTCACATTTAAAAGAGGAGGAAACTAAGAGTTTCGAAAGAGTTTTGAGCAGCTGAGTAACATCTCTTTTTAGTGAAAGATTTTGAGTAATAATCTCAAACCACAGAAAGAGTTATGTTTTTTAAAATATATGAGCTGAGTATATTTTGGGAGTAGTATTGAGCACCGATATAGGGACGAGTTCAGATAACTCAAGTCTCCATAAACCATGTAGCGGACGTGGGTAGAAAGGGTCATACTTTTTAGATAATTCCTTAGTGCTTTTTAGCACAGACTAGTGGATCCACTTAGTTGAGAGGTTTTATACCTTGGCAAAGTATGGGACAATAATGGCAGCGTGGATGAGATATTGTATCATCACATAGCTCATAGTGATGGTTGTCGGTTAGAGAAACTCCCACAGAGTTATATTGTATATTTATAAACACACTGAGTATTATTATATTTTTCAATACATTGAGTTGCTATCTACAATTTTACAGCTTTCCATATATATTGATCTTTTACTATTGCTTTATCCTTGAGTATCATGAGTTGAGCCTTTCGAGTTGAGTACCTTCAAGTTGAGTATCTTGAGTTGATCTGTGCTTCATTGTGTCGTATACCTTATTGTTGAATTTCACTGAGTTGAGAACCTTATTATTGAGTTGAGTATCTTATTCTTGAGTACTTCTGAGTCCCTTAATTATAGGAGTAGGTCTAAAATGATCCCTTAATTATACACTTAACGGATTTAGTCCTTTAACTATTCAAAAACTTATCAACCTTGATCCCTTAACTATACACTTATCGGTTTTAGTCCCTTAACTATAAACTTACTGATTTTAGTCCTTTAAATATTCAAAAACTTATCAGGTTTGGTCTTTGTCCATTTTTTAAAAAACAAATAGCTTAGGTTTATATTAACGGAATTCATGCCTCAAGAAATTAAATCCTTTAGCAATTTTTTCTGTTGTTTCTCTCTCTATGCTACTTTTTCTTCAATTTAACCTTATGTGAAGAACCTTAACCTCAATGATTTAAAATAAAATTCACGAAGAAAGAAAATATAAGTCATAATTTTATTCAACAGAGGATAAAATGAAGCATATTATTGTTACTAATGACTTGAATATGCTAAAATTTATTATAAAAAGAAAAAAAATTACTACCCGTTAAATCCAAAATTTTATTCCAACGACTTCATTGAACAAAATTTGTTTAATTTTTCAGAAATTGAAATTTATAAAATGGTAGATTTGCAATCTTTTTAATTTTTTTAAATAGATCAATTTTATTATTCTATTCATTTTATTTTACGTAAAGAAATTTGAGTAAATTAAATAAAATCCGCATTGATTAGCATATTCAAGTGCGGATTCAAGCCATTAACACCAATTATATGCTTAATTTTATCCTCCATTGAATAAAATTAAGACGTATATCTTCTTTCCTCATTAATTTTATTTTGAATCGTTGACATTATTGTTCTTTTCATAAGAGTAGTTTGAAGAAAAAAGGGTGGGGATAGAGAAACAACTTAAAAAATGAGTTAAAGATTTAATTTCACGAAGATTTCCGTTAATACAAAACTAAGCTATTTGTATTAAAAAAAAATGGACAAAGACCAAATCTGATAAGTTTTTGAATACTTAAAGGACTAAAATTGGTAAGTTTACAGTTAAGGGACTAAAACCGTTAAGTGCATAGTTAAGGGACCAAAACTGATAAGTTTTTGAATAGTTAAAGGACTAAATCCGTTAAGTGTATAGTTAAGGGACCATTTTAGACCTACTCCTATAGTTAAGGGACTATTTATGTCATTTTCTCTAGTTTTGATTATCCTTGAGTATTCCTTGAGTTGAGTAAGTTTGAAAAGAGGTAAGTATGTTTCCTTTTTATCAAGTTCAAGCTTATGTTTATGCTTTAGAATTCCCCTTACATGCTCGTATATTCCACGTACTGAGCAATTTGGCCTGCATCGTTTCATGATGCAGATACATGTATTCATGATCATCAACATGAGCTTCGTTGATACCACATGGAGTTTGAGTTAGCTATGGTGAGCCTCCTTGCTTTTGGAGGGTTCCACTTTTACTTTCAGCTATATCAGTTGTTAGGATGTCGTGGGTCTTGTCCCGACTTTCATCTTTGTCATTTAGAGGCTTCATAGATAGACAATAGAGTTTCAGAAGTCTGTTAATTTATTTTGTTAAATGTTTTAAAGACTTAAATTGTCTATTTTATGGCGAGTTGAATAATTTATTTTTATTCAGAGTTTTTCATTTGAGTTAAAGCTTTGTAATTGAGTTTCATAAATTTTTATTCAGTTTTTAAGCTTTGTATGCTTGAGTTAGTCTTCCTCTTGTAGTCTGCCAGGATGAGGGTTCGCTTGGGTACCGGCAATGATTCTCGAGTGCCGGCCACGTCCAGGATGTAGGCTCGGGTTGTGAAATAAAGGAACAAGAGTCTCTTACTTTCCCTTTATATAATTTTCTTTATTCTTTTTATTCCTCTGGTCAACAATGCCGCGAGACGTATCTCCATATTCCAATTGTCAGGTTCATTATACTAGTTCACAAGCACATAATCCACTGCCAACCTGTCCTACTTCGAAAATCTTAGATTATCAATCCAATCTTTGAGAAAACAAAGAAAATATGAGACATCCATTTCTATCTATGATCCCACTTCCAAGCATCTATCCAGTTATGGCTACTGATTTTAATTATCCGTAAATGAAAGGTATCCACAACTTGCTTGGAATTGAGGCACGGGTGTATGCAATATATGGTAGAAAGCATAATAGGGGTGGAAAAGAACAAGTAAAATACATATTATATATGTGTTTGTGTGTGTGTGTGTGTGTGTGTGTGTGTGTGTGTGTGTGTGTATATATATATCTTGAATTCATACTCATCGGCAATAGTTACCATACTCAAAAAGTAATTTCAAATAGCAGCATCGATGCACTTATTTAGGAAAAGATCTCCTGATATATATTTTACTCATTCTTCCTCCAATTCCCAATCAGACATAGTTTAATTCATGTTCAAATCTGTCTAAACCATTACATGGATTTCATCACATGTCCAGAAAACATAATGCAACATCATATAATTGTATGGTAGAACATTATATAATTTTGCATTGTGTTTTAAGAGGACATACCAAAACTGTGTTCATATATCACCATCGCGAATTAGATAATCTAGAGGATGTGAGCTAAGCGAAGAACTGTGATCTAAAACCAGACACAGAACTTATTGGAGCAAATAAAATTTGTTGATCTTATGTTCTACTTCTCTTATACTGAGGTTCTGGCAAGGATGAAACTGATGATGCCACGACACAAGAATCATTAGAGCTTTCACAGCTAAAATATGCATCAATAACGCCATCAGGAGTGCCTGGAATAGATTGGCATTTGCTCTTGTGGGTTTGGCAGATTTTGGATCCAGGAATGCCCATTAGCTCTAGAATGAGATCATGACATTCATCAATGCTGTCTTGTTTGAAGATCACGAACTTCAGTGACACACAAAACCAAATAGGCATATTGATATTGCTAATCAAATACTATAAGGTATTGCTAAGAAGCCCAAAGAAGTCAATTACAGAAAATAAAACTCAATGTGAAAGAGTGCAAACCTTTCTAACTTTAAGAACAACCATAAATTGATTAAGGTAATCGACTGCATTGCAAGGCTCAATCTCATTTATCACATATAACAATGTTGCAGTTGCAATTACAGATGGGGGATAATGCAGAAGCCTAGAATCTGCATTCAGCATGATCGAAAATATAATCAATAAACTACCCACATCCAAAAGTCTCAAACAAACTTTTCAGATAGATATCTTACCCGTGATAATACCAAGAATGATGTTTTCACATTTCCCCTTGAACTCCGAATATAGGTTGGTCATCAATCCAAATCTCCTGATGATATGGTCTATAAATGAAAGTGGTGTCACTGGATTCATTTTCCATTTGAGGGTGGACAACACCAGAAGTTCTATTTTCTGAATAGTCTTTGCCTCAAACACATACTTTGGATTTGATACCTAATCAACAAAATACATCTATCATTAATACAACCATAACAACTTTAACTATTATTATCATATCTCAATCCTAAGCTATTTATGATCAATTATATCAATTCTCAATGCCCATTCTACTTCATTTCAATCCAGTGTTCAATACTCGAGAAATGACAGAAGGACATAACCGTTAAGACATTTATACAAACACCAACACTACAATATCTTAATAAGTGAAGGGTCAAAACATGCCTAATGTACGAGTTTCCTACCTGAACTATCACCAACTATTTATCAAAATACTCTTCAACTATCAATTGTTCCCTTTACCTACATTCAGGTAGAAAAAAAGAGGACAAGTGATAGTTGAGATGCATTTTAATCAGTAGTTGGTGATAATTTATAGGAACCTCACAAGCCTATAGTTCAGGTATGAAGATTAAATCAGGATACTTTAGATATGCTTTTTATCATTTACTCTATCTTAATCAACAAAACATAGCTACATACTTGAAGGTCTAACAAAAGGGGCACTTGAATCTCCTCTACTTTAGCAGCAATGGAAAGACAAGCAACAGCCACAAGATGACTCATCCATGTCATAACCTTCTGAAAACAGACTCCAGATACAAATCTATCAAAATAGTTGGCAGCTAATACAGCAGTCAAAGCATTGAAACCATAGTGGTCAACGACAGTCAACATCCATTCCAAGACTTTTTTCTTACCCCCAACAAAACCCCATCTGAAACTAAACTAGTACAATAAAAAAGATTCACTTTTTCCTTTGATAACAGAGTTTCAACCTCACCATCTTCCCAAAACAAGTCACATTCTATTAAAGGTGAAATCTTTTTCACATTCTCGATGACCCCATTCTGATTTCTTTCATCTGAATGGTACCCTCCTCCCAAATCTCCCTTATCTAACCTCACATAGAAGGGCATCAAAATTCAAGATTGGATTTTGGGGCTCTATGTTTTGTTCTTGTAAATGTAAAACCATTTTTCCCAAACTCAAACTTGGACCCAATAACACATCCACTGCTACTGCCTGAAAATGGACATAGAGAGAAAATGGGGAGAGTAAATAGGAGAGATTTTAGCTGAGATTGCTTTCAAGATTGTCCCCTTTTTCTTCTTTTATCCAAAATTTATTGTTGGCGCATATATTTTCAAAGGCTTTTGGGATGTTTGGCGCGCAGGGTAAGAGGAAGAACAACAGATTCTGCCAAACTTCAATTCATTCTTTGCATATATATAGCTGAGATTAGTCTTTGCATATAGTGTTAGTTGAGACTTGAGATTAGTATGCTTTTATCCAATTACTCCTTTTGTTTGACATACAGCTAACAATTAATAATAGAAATAATATTATTATATTACCTTTTGAATCCATTAAATTTCATATTTTGGGAAATGTATTAGATACTAAATAGTACTCTCTTCGTTTAGATAAGAATGATAAAGTTTGACTTGATACGAAGTTTAAGAAAAATAAAGAAAAAACTTCAATTTTATGATAGTAAATTAAAGTTATGTCAAATATATCAAAATATCATTTAATATGTGGACTTAAATATGTTACGTGAAAAACTGAAATTAAAGTATTGCCTAAAAAAAGAAATGAGACATTCTTTTTTAAACAAACTAAAATGGAAAGAAGGTCATTTTTTAAAACAGAGAAAATAGTTACTAATAACAAGAATAAAATGAACAGAAAAGATAAATGATTCATTGATTTTCCAAACTAGACATCTATTTTTAATATAGAAAATAAGTAAAGATAAATCAAAAGAGTAAAAAAATAAAAATATAATAAAAGCACTAGTTGTTTCTTATTCTTGTGTTTGTAACTTAAAGCTAGACCTCTGTTATGAATGGGCCTAGACCAGTATTGGCAAAGTGGCCCAACACCGAACGGATTGATAAATACAGACTAGTGAGAGCAAAATGTTTATGCAAATTATAATTATGCTTAGGAAAAGACTGTGCTTCTTATCCCTAATTCTCTCTTAGTTCCCTCATCCTTTCTTCTTTATAGTTACTGTTATTGTTCGAGTTCTTCATATTGTAATTGCTCATTTTCGTATGAATCAAAGCTTGTCAGTTTGTTCTCTCTATTGTTTGGTTGTTGAGTTGAGAAAATCACTACAACCATTTTAGTGTTTGTTACATTGGTGCTTTCATTGTTCTTACTCCAAATGACAATGGCGGTATTGGATCGATTCAGTGGTGGCAACGATCCAGAGGGTTGGATTCTTCGGGCCGAGCAGTATTTCACCTGCCTTAGCTTCTCCCAGAAGGACTGGCTACCACTTTCTTATTTCTACCTTGATGGTGAAGCTCTTACTTGGTTTACGTGGTTGCATCATAACAAGCAATTCTTCGATTGGAAGCATTTTAAGGAAATATTGCTTATTTGATTTCCACAACGCACAACTTCGGTGAGTATGGTAGATACTTTTCGAGCCTATATTGACTATATTCGTTATACTACATTTGTTCCCCCGACGACCTCTCCCTCTGCAATTGTAGATTTAAGCCCTGTCACATACTCATCTGACTTGGAAGATGCCTTCACAAGTGGAAACACAGAAGCATACCATATGCTCGAGAAATTGCCTGAGAAGTATACCAATGTGGATTCCTTGGCATTGCTTACAGGAAGTGATGCTGAGATCGCAACTCTTGAAGGCCTAGGAACTCCTCAAATTGGGAATGCAAAATCAGTAGAATCAGATTTGGTACGGTAATCTTCTTCCATTACCGAAGGTCAGGTGTTTGATGAAAATTCACATACAACTGTGAGCTCTAGCATTCCTGAACTTAACTATAGATTCTGCAAAGATATTAGTATGCAAACCAAGTTCCCTACTTTGGTGTTAACTGAGACGAAAAAATCGAATAGTGTGGAGGAGAAAAAATAACTAGATAATGCTGCTTTGTTTAACAAATCTCCTCAAAGAGATGCATCTGGTACTCTAGCTCCTTTTACTAAGCAAGCACTTGTGTTGTCGAATACGCATATTCGAATTACTGAAATAGTATATCCAATTGCGACTTAGGTATCACTCTTAATTCCTCTTGTTGGTCGAGAAGATATGATGTCGAATGAACATCTCGAACAAGATATGGCAACGAGGTAGGTAGTTACTAATTCTCTTGGTAGTGGCCCTCCTAAATGGAAAACTGATTTAGGGACATTTACGGTGGGTATGGCAGATTTATTTCTTGATGAATATTTTTTGGAGAACGTGAGTGCCATATCAACTAGTGTGTTGCATTTTGTTGGATTGTTTATTGCCGCTGAAAATGGAAAATCTATTAGGGGATTCAATGATCATCATATTTTGAGTCAATTTCCATTTATTCCTACTGCCAATTTCATTATGCTTATTGTAACTGCTCCCATAAGTGCAGTGGATCTTTGTGTATGGGATCCAGGAATAGATTTCGAATTTATGGCTCTAACCGGTTATATAAAGAGAACGTGGAGGAACTACTATTGTTGGGATGTAATGACATGTTTTTCTTAATTGTGTATTCAAATTCTATGAGTTGAGTGTCGGATCCCAGACAACTAGGATGTGTAAAGTCCAACTGGCTCAAGGTGTTCTCTATTGTCGATAAATGCAATGCATTAACATGTCCTTTAATTGTATACTCACTGGTCTTTGCTAAATATTATGTGGTACAACATGACATTATGGTCGCCAACTTCCAGCAAACATCAGTGTTGCATCTTCGCTGTATCACTGCTCTCGTTGGCATGGTACAGGTGTGAGAGGTAAAGGTGTCAAGGAGATTATACAAGGTGAAGGTTGCGTACTCTGCTTGTTACACACTTTATGGGGTCATAGATGTAACATCTCACAAATTGAAATAATCAGGAAGAAGCTAATAATTGGAAATAGTCATTTTTGGAAAGAATGGAAATCTGGAAATTTTGTAAGTTAGAATAAGTTGAGTTTTAGCCAACTTCAAACGGCCATAACTTTTAGCTCAGGATGAGTTAGAAGTACTTCCAGATATGGTAGGAAAGATCTTATAATTATCTTTCCAACACTGCCGAGTTTACACGATTTCGAGTTCGTATGAGTGAGTTATACCCTTTAGAAGTTGGGCTATTGGAATAAGGAAAGTCCAATCCGGATTTTGAAAGGGAAGTTTGGACTTTTCCTTGCCCAATTATTTTATTTAGTTTTTGCTAATTAAGTTAGGGTCTAATCAGAAATAGATCAATTTACGCTTTTACCAAAATACGCTAGGGCTTGGAGAAAAGAGAAAGAAGAGGAGAAAGGAGAAGAAAAGCAAGATTCGTCAAGATCGTCGAGTTTAGCTTATGGATTTCGTCGAAGGTGATCCCTACAAGGTATGTGAGATCACATAGCGTTGGGTTAGTTCGCCCACGCGCCAATCATGATTCAATTTCAGCGAAGTTATTAGATTTGAAAGTAAATCCTTGAGTTCTTGATGAAATTCGTTTGAATTCTTGTGGGTTGTGTTGTTGGGGTTTTCTTGAGATTGATTCATGTTGTTAGCTGTATTTTTCTAGTAGAATCTGATGTATATTGAGGGTAACAATGATTCTAAGTGTTTGGGGAAAGAACCATTGAAGTTTAGAGGGTTTAGAGATGAAAAACGAGCAAGAAAAATTGGAAATTTTCTGGGCAAGGGCTTGGGGCGTCGCGCCTCTCAAAGCGCCCCACTTCAGAGTATGAAGTTTGGGCTCTGGGGCGATGCGCCAGCCAAAGTGCCACAACTTCAGCTCTAAAGTTTGTGATCCGCGCCCGCGCCTCGTAGCCGGGGACGCCAGTCCTTCCCATTTCTTCCCAAACTTCCCGTACTAGTTCCTTAGCAATGTACCTATGTTTTCTAGTTGATTTCAACACTTTAAGGTACATCTAAACATCATGAAATCATCCATAAATATGAGATCATGAACCTTGAATCCATAATCCAATTCAAGGAAAGTTAAGATCAAAGTCAAGAGAAGTAAGAGTCAAGTCAAAAGAAGTTCTTAGAGTTTTCAAAAAGTCTTTTCCAAATGTTTTAACTTTGTTTTAAGACTTAAAGTTCAAATTGAGTAAAGATTAAAGGGTAAAGTTTGAAGTTCATTTCTTCAAAAGTATATGGGGACTATGTATTCCCAAAGGGTTTAAAATATTTTCACATTTAAACAAGAAAGGAAGCCTCGATTTCCAAAGAGCCTTCAGGCTAGTTTTTAGAAAAGAGTAATAGCTTTCTAAATGAAGCAAGAGAGGAAACTTTGATTTCCAAGATAGCTTTTGAGCTAAGTTTTTTAGCACTAATTTCAAATCACAGAAAGAAGTATGTTTTTAAACATAAGAGCTAATATCATATTTTTGGGAGTAGTATTGAGCAGCGTTATGGGGGAGAGTTCAGATAACTCACAGCCCCCATAAACCATGTAGACATCATGGATAGAAAAGGGTCATACTTTTTAGATGATTTCTTTAATGCTTTTTAGCATAGACTAGTGGATCCACTTAGTAATTTAGGTTCTTTACTCTCGGCAAGGTATAGGACGACCCTGGCAGCGTGAGCCAAAACGATGCATCATTATAATAGCTCTTATGTGATGGTTGTCGGTTAGAGAAACTCCCATAAAAGTAATTGTATTTTAAAATACACAGTTTATTTGTATTTTTACATACATCTCAGAGTTATATGTATCTTTGCATACACACAGAGTTGACATTATGTTTTAAACAACTTTTCTTTATATTGCACATGTTTTAAACTTCTTTATATTGAAATGAGTTCAGTTGTGTTGAGTTGAGTTAAGCCAGGTAAGTTCTTCAAATTCCTTTCAAGCCTATGTTGTGTTTAGCATTCCAATTTGCATACTCGTACATTCAATGTACTGATGCCAGTTGGCTTGCATCTTATTATGATGCAGACACAGGTAACTAGGATCAGCATCCAGCGCATCGTTGATCCAATGACTCCAGAGTCATTTAGTGAGCCTCTTTGCATTCCGGAGGACTCCTTTTTATTGCTTTCAATTCTTTTCAGTATTTCATTTGTTAGGATGATCGGGGGTCCTGTCCCGACATCCATCTCAGTTGTTTTAGAGGCTTCATAGAAAGTAAGATGTTAGTTCTTTAGTATTTTCATTGTCATTATCTTATGTTAAGACTTGAGTTTGCCTTAATGGCCAAGTTGAACGTTCCATTATAACATTCCAGTTTATTACATAGACTTGTCTTTCTAGAATTAAATCTTTTGCTGAGTAATTAAGCCAAGCCAAGGGTTCGCTTGGGTCCAGCAATGGTTCTCGAGTGCCAGCCACCTCCGGGGTATAGGCTCGGGGCATGACAAACTTGGTATCAGAGCACAGAGTTCAAGAGTCCTAGGGAGTCTATGAAGCCGTGTCTGTAGAGTCCTAGTTTTTGGTGTGAAGCGCACCACATCTATAATTAGGGCACTGCAACACTTAGGAAAGTTTCTCACTTCTTTCACACTCATTTCGTGCTTTAGAGTTTGATCTCTAAAAAGTTTCCTTCTAATTCGTGCTTGCACGTGTTTTCAGATAATCATGCCTCTACAAAGAGCTGTCAAAGGTCGTCCTACTAGACGTAATGTTGAGGAACAAGAGTTACCAAATGCACCTGAAGTGCAACCTCAAGGAAAAGTTACCAATGCTGAGTTCCGTGAGGCTATCAAAATGTTAAGCTAAGTTGTGAACAACCAAGTTGCGCAGCAGAGAAGGAATCGACATAAAGTAGCTGACACTTCGAGGATCTGCGAGTTCTTAAGGATGAATCATCCAAGTTTCACAGGTTCGAGCACTACTGAGGATCCGGAGAATTTTATTGAGGAACTGAAGAAGGTATTTGAGGTTATGCATGTTGCCAATACCGAGCGAGTTGAACTAGCTATATATCAACTGAAGAATGTTGCTAGGACTTGGTTTGATCAGTGGAAAGAGAGTAGAGCTGAGGATGCACCACCTGCGATTTGGGCTTGTTTTGAGGAGGTTTTCTTGGGGCGTTTCTTTCCCTGAGAACTGAAAGAGGCTACGGTACGAGAGTTCCTCAAACTTAAGCAAGATTCTTTGAGTGTTCATGAGTATGGGTTGAAGTTCACCCAACTGTCCCGTTATGCTTCGAAAATGGTTGCGGACATGAGGAGTAAAATGAGCTTGTGTGTTGCTGGGCTAGCTCATCTGTCAAGTAAGGAAGGTAGGGCTACAATGCTGATAGGTGACATGGATATCTCAAGGTTAATGGTATATGTGCAACAGGTTGAGGAAGAGAAACTAAGGGATAGAGAAGAGTTTAAGAACAAGAGAGCTAAGACAGGGAACGAGTTCGGACAGCAGAAGAGTAATGCCAACCGGTCATCCTTCCAACAGAAAAAGAAGGGACCTACTCCATTATCTGTTAGTGCACCTGCACCTAAGAACAAATGTGAGTACAATAGTCAGATTTTCAGAGCTAAACCTGCTTATTCTCAGGGTAGCATGGCGCAAGGGGGTAGCAAGCCTCATGCCTGCACTAAGTGTGGTAGAAACCACTTAGGTACATGTCGTGAGGGCTCCACTGGTTGTTTCAAGTGTGGTCAGAATGGTCATTTCATGCGAGAATGTCCAAAGAACAAGCAGGATAATGGTAATGGGGGTAATAGAGCCCAGTCTTCTTCAGTTGCTCCACCAGACAGAGCTGCACCTAGAGGGGCTACTTTCGATACTAGCGGAGGAACAAACCGCTTGTATGCTATCAATAGTTGCCAAGAGCAAGAGGATTCACCAGATGTTGTCACTGGTATGATCCAAGTCTTTGACTTTACTGTTTAAGCTTTGCTAGACCCAGGAGTGAGTTTGTCTTTTGTAACTCCATATGTTGCTATGAATTTTGATATTATTCCTGAGCAACTTAGTTAACCATTCAGTGTTTCTACACTTGTTGGTGAGTCTATTCTAGCAGAGAGAGTCTATCGTGATTGTCCCATTTTCGTCAATCACAATACTACCATGACTGATTTAATTGAGTTAGACATGGTAGCTTTTGATGTCATTCTTGGTATGGACTGGCTTCACGCCTGTTATGCCTATGTTGATTGTAGAACTCGAGTTGTCAAGTTTCAGTTTCCAAAAAGGGTCGTTTCATTTTGTACCTTAAGGCAAGGAAGTTAGTTTCTAAGGGTTGTGTCTATCACTTGGTCTGAGTTAATGACTCTAGTGTTGAGATACCTCTCATTCAGTCAGTTCCTATAGTTAAAGAGTTTCCATAAGTCTTTCAAGATGATCTACCCGGAGTCCCTCTTGAGAGAGAGATAGATTTCGGTATAGATATTCTTCCAGATACCCGTCATACCTCTACTTCGCCATATAGGATGGCACCAACAAAGTTGAAAGAGTTAAAAGAGTAGTTGAAAGATCTTTTAGAGAAAGGGTTTATTCGACCAAGTGCCTCTCCTTGGGGCGCTCCGGTCTTATTTATGAGGAAGAATGATGGTTCCCTTAGAATGTGTATAGATTATCGCAGTTGAACAAGGTTACCATTAAGAATAAGTATCCTCTTCCAAGAATTGATGATCTTTTCGATCAGCTTCAGGGTGGTTCTTGTTTTTTGAAAATAGACCTCAGATCTGGCTACCATCAGTTGAAAGTAAGGGAATGTGATATTCCCAAGACAGTTTTCAGGACCCGTTATGGTCATTATGTGTTTCTGGTCATGCCGTTCAGTTTAACTAATGCACCTGCAGTGTTCATGGACCTTATTAATAGAGTTTTCAAACCTTATTTAGATATGTTTGTTATCGTCTTCATTGATGACATACTAATCTATTCAAGGAATAAAGAAGATTATGCTAGCCATCTCAGAATAGTTCTTCATACTTTGAAAGATAAGGAGTTATATGCTAAGTTCTCTAAATGTGAGTTTTGGCTTGAGTCTGTGGTGTTCTTGGGCCACATAGTTTTCGGTGATGGAATTAGAGTTGATACCCAAAAGATTGAGGCACTGCAAAATTGGCCTAGACCCACGTCTCCAACTAATATTAGGAGTTTCTTGGGGTTAGTTGGCTATTATAGAACGTTCGTAGAGGGGTTCTCATCTATTTCATCCCCTTTGACCAAGTTAACTCAGAAGACAGTGATGTTTCAATGATCTGAAGCTTGTGAGAAAAGCTTTTAGGAATTGAAAAAGAGGTTGGCTACTCCCCAGTTTTTACCTTACCAGAAGGTACGCAAGGCTTTGTTATCTATTATGATGAGTCTAGAGTTGGTTTGGGTTGCGTGTTAATGCAAAATGGCAAAGTCATAGCTTATGCCTCCAGACAGTTGAAAACTCATGAGAAGAATTACCCAACCCCTAACTTAGAATTAGCTTCCATAGTATTTTCTTTAAAGATATGGCGTCATAATTTTTATAGTGTTCATGTTGATGTATTTACTGACCACAAGAGTTTTCAATATGTGTTCACTCAGAAAGAGCTTAATCTTAGACAAAGGAGGTGATTAGAATTACTCAAGTATGATGTGAGTATTTTTTACCACCCAGGTAAGGCTAATGTTGTTGCCAATGCTTTAAGCAGGTTTTCTATGGGTAGTACTGCCTATGTTGAGGAGGAAAAGAGAGAGTTAGCGAAAGATGTGCATAGACTTACACGCTTAGGAGTCCGACTAATGGATTCCACAGAAGGAGGAGTAGTGGTGATAAATGAGGCTGAATCTTCATTAGTGTCAGAAGTGAAAGAAAAGTAAGACCAAGATCCAATTTTGCTTGAATTAAAGGCAAATGTTCATAAGCAAAAAGTATTAGCTTTTGAACAAGGGGGAGATAGAGTATTGAGATATCAAGGTAGGTTGTATGTACCAATGGTGGATGGACTCCAAGAGAGGATAATGGAGAAGGCTCATAGCTCCAGATATTCCATTCATCCGGGTTCCACAAAGATGTATCGTGATTTGAGAGAGGTTTATTGGTGGAATAGTATGAAGAAGGCCATTGCAAAATTTGTTGCTAAGTGCCCAAATTGCCAACAAGTTAAAGTAGAGCACCAAAGGCCCGGTGGGTTGGCTCAAAATATAGAACTTCCGAAATGAAAGTGGGAGATGATTAATTTGGACTTCATCACAGGTTTACCAAGGTCTCGCAGATAGCATGATTCTATTTGGGTGATTGTCGACAGAATGACAAAATCAGCCCACTTTTTGCTGGTAAAGACTACACATTTAGCAGAAGATTATGCTAAGTTGTATCTTCAAGAGGTGGTAAGACTTCATGGGGTTCCGGTCTTTATTATTTTAGATAGAGGTGCGCAATTTACTACATAGTTTTGGAAGTCATTCCAAAAAGGCTTGGGTTCAAAGGTGAACTTAAGTACTGCCTTTCATCCTCAGACAGATGGGCAAGCAGAGCGCACTATTCAGACCTTAGAAGATATGTTGAGGGCTTGTGTGATTGATTTCAAAGGGAATTGGGATGATCACGTACCTCTCATTGAGTTTGATTATAACAATAGTTACCACTCTAGCATCCAAATGGCTCCTTATGAAGCTCTTTATAGGAGAAGATGCAGATCTCCTATTGGATGGTTTGAAGTTAGTGAAGTAGGGTTGATAGGACCATATTTAGTTCATCAAGTTATGGAGAAGGTAAAAGTGATTCAAGAGAGGTTGAAAATAGCGCAGAGTCGTCAGAAATCCTACACTGATGTTAGGAGAAGGGAGTTAGAGTTTGAAGTAGGTGATTGGGTATATCTTAAAGTTTCACCCATGAATGGTGTTATGAGGTTTGGTAAGAAGGGGAAGCTTAGTCCCCGGTTTATTGGACCTTATCGAATATTCAAGAGGATTGACAATGTAGCTTATGAGTTGGAGCTCCCCCAAGAGTTAGCAACGGTTCATCCGGTATTTCACGTCTCTATCTTGAATAAGTGCATGGGCGATCCTTCATTGATCATACCAACTGAAGATATTGAAATCAAGGATAGCTTATCTTATAAGGAGATTCCTGTTCAGATTCTAGATCTCCAAATTCGCAAGTTGAGAACAAAAGAGGTAGCACCAGTCAAAGTCCTTTGGAGGAACCAATTTGTTAAGGGAGCTACCTGGGAAGCTGAGGAGAATATGAAGAACAGATATCCACATCTCTTTGAATCCGGAGAAGTTCCAAATTAAGGTACTAATCATTTCTTAGTATTTATTTATAAGTTGGCATGTTGTTTTGCATTTGCTTGTGGGTGTTTGAACTGAATGTTGCATGTTACACCTATAGCCTAGTAAGAGTATTTACATTCGAGGACGAATGTTCCCAAGGGGGAGATATTGTAACATCTCGCAAATTGAAATAACTAGGAAGAAGCAAATAATTGGGAATAGTCATTTTTGGAAAGAATGGAAATCTGGAAATTTTTTTAAGTTAGAATAAGTTGAGTTTTGGTCAACTTCAAATGGCCATAATTTCCAGCTCAGAATGAGTTAGAGGCACTTCTAGATATGGTAGGAAAGCTCTTGGAATGATCTTTTCAACTCCATTGAGTTTGCGCGATTCCGAGTTCATATGAGTGAGTTATGCCCTTTGGTAGTTGGGTTGTTGGAATAAGGAAAGTCCAATCTGGATTTTGAAAGGGAAGTTTGGTCTTTTCCTTGCCCAATTATTATATTTCATTTTTGGTAATTAAGTTAGGGTCTAATCAGAATTAGATCAGTTTATGCTTTTACGAAAATACGCTAGGGCTTGGAGAAAAGAGAAAAGAAGAGGAGAAAGGAGAAGAGAAGCAAGATTCGTCAAGATCGTCGAGTTTAGCTTGTGGATTTCATCGGGGGTGATCCCTACAAGGTATGTGAGATCACATAGCATTGGGTTAGTTCACCCACACGCCAATCATGATTCAATTTCAGCGAAGTTATTAGATTTGAAAGTAAATCCTTGAGTTCTTGATGAAATTTTTTTGAATTCTTGTTGGTTGTGTTGTTGGAGTTTCTTGAGATTGATTCATGTTGTTAGTTGTATTTTTTGAGTAGAATCTGATGTATATTGAGGGTACAAATGATTCTAAGTGTTTGGGGAAAGAACCATTTAAGTTTAGAGGGTTTAAAGATGAAAAACGAGCAAGAAAAATTGGAAATTTTCTGGGCAAGGGCTTGGGGCGTCGCGCCTCTCAAAGCGCCCCACTTCAGAGTATGAAGTTTGGGCTCTGGGGCGATGCGCCAGCCAAAGTGCCACAACTTCAGCTCTAAAGTTTGTGATCTGGCGCCCCGCGCCTCTCAGAGCGCCAGGGACGCCAGTCCTTCCCATTTCTTCCCAAACTTCCCGTACTAGTTCCTTAGCAATGTACCTATGTTTTCTAGTTGATTTCAACACTTTAAGGTACATCTAAACATCATGAAATCATCCATAAATATGAGATCATGAACCTTGAATCCATAATCCAATTCAAGGAAAGTTAAGATCAAAGTCAAGAGAAGTAAGAGTCAAGTCAAAAGAAGTTCTTAGAGTTTTCAAAAAGTCTTTTCCAAATGTTTTAACTTTGTTTTAAGACTTAAAGTTCAAGTTGAGTAAAGATTAAAGAGTAAAGTTTGAAGTTCATTTCTTCAAAAGTATATGGGGACTATGTATTCCCAAAGGGTTTAAAATGTTTTCACAGTTAAACAAGAAAGGAAACCTCGATTTCCAAAGAGCCTTCGGGCTAGTTTTGAGAAAAGAGTAATCGCTTTTTAAATGAAGCAAGAGAGAAAACTTTGATTTCCAAGATAACCTTTGAGCTAAGTTTTTTAGCACTAATCTCAAATCACAGAAAGAAGTATGTTTTTAAACATAAGAGCTAATATCATATTTTTGGGAATAGTATTGAGCACCGATATGGAGGAAATTTCAGACAACTCACAGCCCCCATAAACCATGTAGCCATCATGGGTAGAAAAGGGTCATACTTTTTAGATGATTCCTTTAGTACTTTTTAGCATAGACTAATGGATCCACATAGTAGTTCAGGTTCTATACCCTCGGCAAGGTATAGGACGACCCTGGCAGCGTGAGGCAAAATGATGTATCATTACAATAGCTCTTACGTGATGTTTTTCGGTTAGAGAAACTCCCACAAAAGTAATTGTATTTTTAAATTCACGGCTTATTTGTATTTTTACATACATCTCAGAGTTAAATGTATCTTTGCATACACACAGAGTTGACATCATGTTTTGAACAACTTTTCTTTATATTGCACTTGTTTTAAACTTCTTTATATTGAAATGAGTTCAGTTATATTGAGTTGAGCCAGGTAAGTTTTTCAGATTTCTTTCAAGCCTATGTTGTGTTTAGCATTCCAACTCGCATACTCGTACATTCAATGTACTAATGCCAGTTGGTCTGCATCTTATTATGATGGAGACACAGGTAACTAGGATCGACATCCAGTGCATCGTTGATCCGGGGAGCACTCCAGAGTCAGTTGGTAAGCCTCTTACATTTTGGAGGACTCATTTTTATTGCTTTCAATTCTTTTCAGTATTTCATTTGTTAGGATGATCGGGGGTCCTGTCCCGACATCCATCTCAGTTATTTTAGAGGCTTCATAGAAAGTCAGATGTTAGTTCTTTAGTTTTTTCATTGTCATTAGCTTATGTTAAGACTTGATTTTGCCTTAATGGCCAAGTTGAATGTTCCATTATAACATTCCAGTTTATTACATAGACTTGTCTTTGTTGAATTAAGTCTTCCACTGAGTAAGTAAGTCAGGCCAAGGGTTCGCTTGGGGTCAGCAATGATTCTCAAGTGCCAGCCACATCTGGGGTGTAGGCTCGGGGCGTGACAATAGAGATAGTAGAGTCGGTTGCGCGTCATAAATTACATCATGGCTTAGGTAATGCATTAGTTTTTGTTATCCTTTTGAACAAATGTGTGGTTACAAGGCAAGTTATAATTGAACTCAATTTGATAATGCGGAAGAGTTTTATTATGAATCAGAAAGATCATGGTTGTAATTTGTTGTTATTAGTTCTAGTGGAGAGATTTGGCGGAAGGAGCGCTTTGACAACTATTGCTCAGTACTTCGAGGTGAACAATTGTAGCATTGACAAGAGCATGGTACGAAGTACTATTTTTATGATGTTTTGAGTGCTTTTGGATCTTTTTTTGATCCTATCAGTAGCCTTGCATCAAATTCTCAAAGATCCCATTATCCGCAAGATTACTTACATTTTGGTCAATCATGGAAATATTTCATTTGATAAAAAAAAAAGACTAATGTTAAGGAAGAATGGAATGAGATCAAGGACATTGTAGCTTCTATTTGGAATCTGTGCTACAAAATATGACAAAGTTCCCTTATGTGGCTGCCAATAGTGCTTCGACAAGTTTGGATGATAGCATTAGGTGCATTGCTCTTTTGGAAAAATTTCACATTAGTATACATTTTTGCCATGTTTATCAGCAGCTAAGCAATAATGAGACCACCATGTCTATAGTACTCCAGGTTGCCAATGAAGTTGCTTTGTTGTTGCTTACCAATCTAACTATACGAGGGGATGCTCATGCCTACTCGAACCTTGAGGACAAGGTTCTTATTGGAGTTGGGAGTATTGTTATGAGTGGGCCTAGACCAGTATTGGCAAAGCGGCCCAACACCGAATTAAGTGGCTATGTGTGGGATCCGGGTTGATAAATAAAGACTAGTGAGAGCAAACTAGGTTTATGCAAATTATGATTATGCTTAGGAAAAGACTACATGTGCTTCTCATCCCCAATTATCTCTTAGTTCCCTCATCCCTTCTTCTTTATAGTTATTGGTATTGTTCGAGTTCTTCACTATAATTGCTCGTTTTTGTATGAATCAAAGCTTGTTACTTTGTTCTCTCTATTGTTTGGTTGTTGAGTTTAGAAAATCACTACAACCATTTTAGTGTTTGTTACAAACTCTATTTAATTTTCTTTATTTGTACATAAGCCAATAAATAAGTTAGATTTCACCCAATAATGAATTACAATAGGAAAAAACAATTAAGGACATAAACAATTATAATTATAAATTATTTCAATAATATGTAAAACTTGAAAAGAGAGACAAAGAGGGTTGCTTTGTGAGGCAACAGTGGTGATTTTATGTTAAAAAATTGTGATACATTGTGTTTTAGTCTAATAGGCATACGATCAAAATGAATAAACCACATCATAAAGTTCTATATTAATTAAAATTGTTAAACATGATAGTATATGTACGTTGCACATGATTTTCATGTCTATTATAAATAAAAAAAATAAGAATAAATTGTGCATAATAACAATCAGCATCAAGATCAATCCAACACTCATTTAAATGAAAAAAATGTAAGATTGAGGAATAATTTCTCATAGAATATAATGGTTCAATATTCAGTGAACTCATATGCCTAAAAGAAATGCTAATGGCAAGTCATTCAGGTAATTGGATTTGGTATAATTGAGTGTAATTATATTGTCTGGCGTGTTTTATTGGTCAGTAAGTACTTGAGTGTAATTGACATGAATAATTACACTCTTCAATTCTCAAGAAGGGGTTGTAAATTGATGGTAATTAATTACAAGCTGCTTACTTTTTAATTCTTCTTTTCATTTTTATTTTTACTTTTTCATTTTAATTTATTTTTACCCTATAGGTTATAAATATAGTTTTTTTTTAAAAAAAAAAATAATGGAGTTTGTTTATACTTTTTATTTGAGGATATTAAATAGAAACTGATTTGTTTCCAACTTACACAATTTTTCCATAATTAAGAATTAAAGTTACAAATTCATTTTAATATAGAGCCTCAATTTATATTTTTCCAACAAATAAAATTCCAAAAACAAGTTCATTTCAATTAGAATTGCAAAATGAGAATTGTCTTAGGATTTGGAATTAAGTAGTAATAGTTCTTCACTTGATTCGTTATTCTTTTTAATAAGTGACAATCCAACTTATATAATTGCTTGCTATTTTATGGTTAATATTTTACTAAATTTTGTATAGCTTTAAATTTTCATATAATAAAAGTAGTAAATAAGGAAAATTTTAATAAAATTTCCCCAACTAGCACTATGTAAGGGAAAAACATAAAAACTGGGAAACAAATGTGCTATATATATACTATACTAGAACGGACAATTTCAGTCCACATTTATAAATGAATACATTTTATTCATATATTAATGAATTGAATCACTTGGATAAATATGAATTTAAATTTACTGTAACCTATAAGAATATGGACGGTAAATATACTTTTAGAATATATTTTAAAGACATGAAAAAAAAATAGATAAGAAGAACTAAAATAGGAAAAAAAAGAATTGGAGTAGGGAAGAACTAAATAAAAGTCCATAATAGAATCCAAGAAGGGTAAAAATGGGTTAGGATCATTTATTCTAATTCATATTTATCTATATTTATATGAATAGATTACTAGGATCTAATTCATATTTGACCAAATACATTTCTATGTATATAAAATGGATAGTTTATGATCCAATCCATTTTCAATCCATCCAATCGGCCCTTTTGCCTCTCTTATACTACATTGAGAAAAGACACTCACATTCCAAGAAAAAAGCACTCTGAAATTATTGTAATGGAGGAAAAAGAAGCAGAATTTATGTGGAAGAGAGGTGGAACATTGGGGAAAGGAAGCTATGGTTTTGTTTCATTGGCTTTTACTGATATTGATTCTCTTATGAATGTTCCATCAGTCATTGCCGTTAAATCTTGTACTCACTCTCAGTCTCTTCAAAATGAAAGGAAATTTTTAAGAATATTTGATGATTGTCCTCAAATTATTCGATGTTTTGGATTTAAAGTCACCTAAGAAGATGACTCACATCTTTTGTCACGACCCGAGTCTACACCCTGGACGTGGCCGGCACTCAAGAACCATTGCTGGTCCCCAAGCGAACCCTCATCCTGGCTGACTTCAAGCGGAAGACTAACTTAAGTATGCAAAAGCTTAAAACTGAAATAAAATTCAATAAACTCAACTTTGTAAAACATTAACTCAAATGAAAAACTTAGAATAAAAATAATATATTCAACTCGCCATAAAATAGGCAACTTAAGTCATTAAAACATTTAATAAAATAAATAAATATTACAAACTTCTCAACTATACTGACTATCTATGAAGCCCCTAACTAATAAAGATGGAAGTCGAGACAAGACCCACGACATCCTAACAACTGATATAACTGAAAGGTAAATGAAATCCTCCGGAAGCAATGAGGCTCACCATAGCTAACTCGAACTCTCGGATGTATCAACGAAGCTCCTGTTGATGATCCTGAATACCTGTGTCTGCATCATGAGAAGTTGCAGGCCAAATGGCTCAGTACGTGGAATGTGCGAGCATGTAAGGGGAATTCTAAAGCATAACATAAGCTTGAAACTTGATAAAAATGGAAACATACTTACCTTTTTTCAAACTTACTCATCAACTCAAGGAATACTCAAAGATACTCAAAACTACTCAACTTACTCAACTCAGAAGTACTCAAGGATAAGATACTCAACTCAGAGATTAGATACTCAACTTAAAGATATGATACCTCGACTCTGGGTACTCAATTTTGGATACTCAACTCAATATAAAGCAACAATACACATGCAATATATGGAAAGCTTTATAAAACAGTAAAAACAACTTAGATCGTTAAACAAAATGCAATAACAAACTCAACTTTACTTATATAATAAAGTAATATAGTTTATGTGAGAGTTTCTTTAACCGACAACCACCACTATGAGCCTAAGTGGTGATACAGCGTCTTGCCCACGCTACCAGAACTGTCTTATACTTTGTCGTCATATAGAATGCTTAACTTACTGAATCCACTAGCTTATGCTAAAAGCATCTTAAGGAGTCATCTAAAAAATATGATCCTTTACTAACCATGATGACTACATGGTTTATGGAGACGTGAGTAAGCTGAACTCAAACTCGCCCCTATATCGGTGCTCAATACTACTCCCAAAATATACTTAGCTCATATATTTGTAAAAACAAAACTCTTTCTTTAGTTTGAGATAATTACTCAAAAACTTAGCATAAAAGCTCTCTTGGAATCAATGTTCCCTTTCTTGCTCAAAACTCTTTTGGAAATCTCAGATTCCTGTCATCTTAAATGTGAAAACATTTACTCTTGGGAATACTTAGTTCCCATATATCATTTTAAAGAAAATGAACTTTACTATTACTTTTTACTCAACTTCAAAGCTTAAGTCTTAAAACAAAGTTTAAACATTTGTAAAAGACTTCTTAAAATATGGTTCACGCCGAATTATAGACGTGAACGACTCAATGCAAGGTTTTCAATAACCATAGATAGAACTCAATACTTGAAACTCAAGAACTTCAATGATACTACTCATTTCAAGAATGCTTAACTCAGGGTTCATGCGGAATTATGAGCATGAACTACTCAACTCAAGGACTCAAAGATACTTCTCATCTCAAGATTGTTCGACTTATAATGTTCATGAGGAATTATGGCCATGAACAACTCAACTTATGGACTTCATGGGTAATAGGTAATAGTCCCATGATTAGGATTATAATCTCAGAAGGGTTAGGAACTCGATACTCAAGACTTAGGACTTGAAGATACTACTCCTTTCAAAGATACTAAATTGATAGAGTTCATGCGGAAGTTATGGGCATGAACGACTCGACTCAAGGGTCAAAATATCAATATGGAACTCGCGTATACGACTCTTCTCATTCTCTTACTTACTTCCTCAAAACTTAGTTCAAATCAATAGTTGATCTCAAAGGATTCACAATTGAACTCAAAGACTTTCTTGAACTCTACTCTTAACTCTCTCTTGGATGTGAATTATGAATTCAAGAGTTATGGTTCATGATATGAAGGATATCATGATGACAAAGTAGATTCATGAATAAATTCTCCTCACTCTCATGCTCACTTACTTGAGTCTTGAAATAAGTTAGTAGAAGTTGAAGAAGACTCCACGAAAGGACTCAAGGGACTTTCTTAGAATGTTCAAAAGAATTCTCAAAACTTAACTCTCAACTCTTCCTTGAATTTGAATTATGAATTCAAGGTTATTATCATGTTATGAATGATTTCTAGGTGTTTAGAAGTAGTGTAGAGTGTTTAGAATCAAAGGGGAGTAAATGTACCCTTTGAAAGAACTCAAACGAACGAAACGATGATGAACGGGTAGGGGCAGGCAACCCTGGCGCTTTGAGTGGCGTGGGGTGCCAGCCCCTAACATTCAGAGAAGTGGTTGGGGCGCTCTGGCTGGCGTGACACGCCAGGCCCCAACCCAGAAAACTTCGACGACTTTCTTTGCTCGTTTTCTCACCCTAACTCGCCTAGAATCTAACGGTTTCTTCCCCAATCACTTGGATTCGATTACTTAACATAATTACACTCTAATAGACAAAAAAAAAAACACTTAAATAACTAAATTTCATCTCAAGAAATCATCAAAACCCCAACACAACAAGATTTAGAATGAACTTCAAGAACACCTATCAAGAACTCTAATCTTTCAACTTTAAGAACAAAATTGCACTGAAAATAACATGATTGGCGTGTGGGTGAACAAACCCAATACTATGGAAGCTTACATACCTCTTAGGGATTAAACTCATGGAGAAAATCCGCAACAAAATGCAAGACTCTCGATGAACGCTTTGATCATCTCCTCGATCTTTTCTCTTCTTGAACTTTCAACTAAAACCTTAGGCTAATTTTAGGATTGTAAAATTGAACCTAATGGGATTAGACCCTTAAAATACTACTAAAAACGAATTAAATCTGATTTGGTAAGGAAAGACCAAAATACCCATCTAAAATCCGGTTTTGACTGTCCTGATCTAGACAACCCAACTTCGAATGGACATATTTGATCTCCCTCATACAAATTTGAAATTGAGCAAACTCAGTGGCGTTGGAAATATATTCAAAGGTCTTTCCTACCGTATCTGATAGCAAACCTAACTCATCCTGATCTAGGAGTTATGGTCGTTTGAAGTTGACCCAAAACTCATACTTAGCTTAACTCTCCAAATTTCAGATTTTGCTATTTCCAATTTAGTTCTTTCTGAAAATTAAGGTGCTACATCTAATGACCTGACCTTAATACTTAAGAAATTTTAAATTCCTTAGTAAAATCCTACTCACAACGAAGGACGGTTCAAGTCTCAGCTCAAAATTTTTCTGGCTGTTACATCTTTACAATTTGTCACTCGAATATGCCTCAGTTGGAAGTGTTGCTGATCGTCTTGGTGAACGAGGATTGCCTGAGTTTCAAGTCCAAAAGCACACAAAGAATATTCTTTTAGGGCTCAGTTTGATTCACAAAAAAGGAATCATTCATTGCGACATAAAACCCCACAACATTCTTCTTACTACTACTAGTGGCTATAATTCGGCTGTAGTGGCAAAGATTGTTGATTTCGGGCTTGCCCTGACTTCGGAACAAAACAGGACACAGAAGCAGGGGCTCAGAGGAACTAAAAGGTACATGGCACCTGAATCTCTACTTAAGCAGGAGTACGGTCCATGAGTTGATATTTGGGCACTTGGATGCACGGTTTACGAGATGATCACTGGGAAACCCCTAGGGGAATCATCAAATTCGGAACAAAATTTTGAGAATCCCAAACTGTCTACAGAGGCAAAAGATTTCCTGAATAATTGTCTGGTCAAGAATCCAAGCTCGCGTTGGACTGCAGACATGCTCTTGAATCCCTCTTTTCTGAAAATAGCTGACATGGTCCAGCTTCCAGAGTTCACGAGGAAGAGGCCAGGTTATCATTCCATGTATTTTTCACAGCTACGCCAAAACAAAGCATTAAGGAGACAGACACACGTTCGTGATATGGTTACAGAAATTGGTGCAGATTCTGAAAGCGGTAACACAGAACTTGGTACAGATTCTGAAGGCAGAAACTCAGAACTTGGTGCAAATTCTGAAGGCAAAAACTCAGAACTTGGTGCAGATTCTGAAAGCGGAACTTTGGTTTGTAATGTATGTAAGTAGTAAGAAGTATGTATGGGCTTCATCCTCTCTTACGGATTTGTTGGTTGGGATATGTAGACCCCTTTAGATTTAATTATCCCTAATATAATGGAGCTTTAAATTATGAAAGAGAAGCGTTGAACAAATCTCCTGTCATAGTATGTGAGAGTAGGGGTGTACATGATCGGGTTGATTTGAATTTTTCAAATATCAAACCAAATCATTTGTGTAAAATTTTTTAATTTATAAACCAAACCAAACTAATAAAATTCGGATTTTTTCAGGTTTTTCAACCTCGGGTTGGTTCGGGTTTTTCAAATACCAAACCAAACTATTGTGTCGAATTTTTTAATCTATAAATCAAATCAAACTAATAAACCTCGGATTTTTTCAGATTTTTGGATTTTTTCGGTAAAGTTTGCATACAAACATATAATTAACTTGTACTCCAAATATTTCTTTAGTCCAACCAAAATACAATTATCTAAGGTGTTTCTTAAGAAAATAACACAAAATATGAGATGAGTATTGATGATTCTAAATATTCAATAAAAAATAATAATGAAATCATCATATAAAATAAATATTGCAAAGTCATAATGAAAATTATCATAATTTAAAAGTACTAAATCATGCTAAAATAAGTTTACTAAGTATTAGGACCTGTTTGGATTGGCTTTTGGCTTATGACTTATAAGCCAAAAGCCGTAAGTTAGGATTTCTAACTTATGACTTTTGGCTTATTTTTGTTATTTTGGCTTTAAAATAAGTGTTTATAAGCACTTTTTAACTTTACTCAAACACTAAAAAACTATTTTAGTTTAAAAGCACCTAAAATAAGTCAATCCAAACGGACACTTAGTTACATTACTAAATATTTAAGGAAAATTAAAATTAGATTATGTATTTTAATTATCTAAACCAATGTAAAACTAAAGAACAAATATTCAATATTATTGTCATTCTTAGTGTTGAATTGATTTTCTTTTTGCATTAGTATTAATTTGATTTTGATTTATGTTTTATTCTAATTATCAACTTCTATGAACTATAATCTTTATTAGACCATTCCGAATTCTAAGTTTTAAACTTGAAATAATATATTAAAAGATAAAAACTATGAAATAGTATAAGAAATATTTTAAAATTATATCAAAGTAAATATTTTTATGTATAAAATAAACTTTTAAAATTACATATATAATGTCGGGTTGGTTTGGTCTCGGGTTGTTTTTTTTTAGTTATAACCAAACCAACCCAAATATAGTCGGGTTATTTTTTCCAATACCAAACCAAGTCAAACCAAACCACTAATCAGGTTTTTTTTTTTTCGATTTGACTCGGTTTGCGGTTTGGTTTGGTTTTCGGTTCGGTTTTGTACACCCCTATGTGAGAGTCCTTGAGTTGATTCATAATAAACGTGATCGTATTATACAAACATCCAAGCAAGATTACATGTTGTGTCTAACATCGATATTAATTAGTCTCGAGATTATTCTATTTCATATACACTACAACAAATAAAATATTTAGCAGCAATAGTATAATTGTCGCTACATAATGTTTAGCAACAAGAATAACTATGGCTATTTATTGTTGGGTTATGAAGGTGAATAGGGCGTCATGCGGAAGCTTACAAGTGCAAATAATATGGTTGATAAATTAGATGATAGATAAAACTATACTAAAGGATATAATATTATTATTTGATATGACCAATTGGCCTACATAATTAAAAACTAATAAAAAGCATAAAAATTGTAGAGAGAAAATCTCCCCATAAACAAAACTCTATAAACAACTACATTGTGGATTCTATTGTGTTATGCTATGAGAGTAAGGATCTTCAATTTATAGATCTCCAAATTTTTCCTCTAAGGAAAAAATAAACAAATATGGAAGAATATTATATTTTCCTTTTAGAAAAAGTTCAAGCATTTATGATAATACTTTGACTTTTCTTTAAGGAAAGAAAATCAGGGCAAAACCCTAACATTTATAACCAACACCCTATATAAGTGTCACTAAAGGCTTTTAGCGATTCTGGATACAATTAGATTAACTCAATTGCTGCAAAATATTTTTGCGGCAATATTAAAAGAAAATCTATTGCCACTAAATATCTCTTTTGTTGTAGTAATAGAAGACTAGAATTGGATAACTCATTTCATTACATCTCAGTTCCCACCAATTAAACAACCCTCAATAGTAGTAATTCATTTAGGTTTTCTCCTAGGGGCGGATCCAACATTGCAAAACTATCTATGGGTTAAAGTTCACTAAAATAATTATGAGTAACATATAGTACTATATATGAATTGATAATTTTAAAAATATAAAAAAATTAATGCTAATACCTTAAAAATATGAATCCCCTCTATTTTCTCCCATATATATATTTAGTATATAACATATGGAATGATTGCTTTCCAACTTCATCATTTCCTTTTCTCACATTTGTACGGCAAACAAATCTAACTTCAAAACCCATACACTTGGTCCTACAAGTACAAAACATTACATTATGATTGAAGATTTGAATCATATATATACTTCATTCATAGGACATTATATGTTAACAGACATCAATAAGGAAGTTTCTATTGTCTAGATGAGACATGACTTTATCTGAATGTCTTTCTTTTAAATTGTCGCAATGATGTACAACTTCTGGTTAATATTTTATAAAAAAATTGTAGCTTTAAATTTCCATCTATTAAAATTAGTTAATTAGAAAAAATTTAATAGAATATCTCCTACTAGCACTATGAAAGAGAAAACAGAAAAATTAGGAAACAAATTTGTTATATATACTACTGTTCCATTCTGACCCTATACCCCAGACGTTGCCGGCACTTGATGTCATTACTAGCCCGAGCATATCCATAACATGGCATTGAACATGAGCATACATCTAAACATGAGCGGAAGAATGCATTTGAAAAGACATGTTTCATAAAAATAGATTTCTAACATAAGTCATAAAAACTTAAAACTGTTGTCAAAGGACACGAAGAGCCAAATGTAACATAATTATTCATCTATCTATCTATGAAGTCTCTATACATATCTGAGTAATACCTACCGAAATAAGGCCTCCGGTATACCTTAAACATGTAAACATAAATCACTGGAAAGATGTAGGCATTTCCTAAGAAAACGGAGACGGGTTCACTAATAGCAGAAGCTATAGAACCTAGCAAGTGGCTTGATCACGTGTAAGTGATGCAAAAGATGCAGCACCTTCGATAGAAGGGACGTAAGTACATAAGAAATTATATTGTATGTAAAACTATGGAATGAAACATAACATACATATCAAGATCAATATAAGCACAGTTAACATAGTCATAATCGTAACATATGAAGGTTAAGAGATAAGGTCGTTCAGTCTGCCTTAGGGGTACCTCTTTTATCATATTTTAATTCATTATTAGAGATTAATAGTGTAACCGATATAAACCATCATATGAACGCAAGTAGTCTCTGATCTCGGCCCGATCAGCCAAGTCATCTCATACCTTACCGAGTATGAGGCATACATGTACATATCATACGGATCCATAACTAGCCCTTACTAGGGAATTTTTGGTGGAGCGATGAAATGCATAGAGATCAAAAAGAACACTAACGACGAAAACACTTTGTTGGGCCAACTCTAACACTGAGAGACGAAATCTAGGGGAGCGAATGGAATTAGATACCCGGTAGTCCTAGCCGTAAACGATGGATACTAGGCGTTGTGTGTATTAACCCGTGCAGTGTTGTAGCTAACGCATTAAGTATCCCGCTTGGGGAGTACGTTAGCAAGAATGAAACTCAAAGGAATTGACGGGGGTCATGAGCATAAAATGAGTCACCTGAACCAACGGTGTGATCCATAACCTATGTCGACAAACATAGTTTCAGACATTTTTCATTTAGACTTATGCCTTTTCGGTCGACTGCTTAGATCTCTTAAGTTCATGTGATCATGGATTAGCCCGAAGACTCATATTCATAACATTTAAGGACCATAGCTCATAAATTTCATTCATATCATCACGTCATGAGGTTACAATTCATGTATCATAATTTTGCATTCATGAGAGACATATATCATATCATAATAATAAAGTTATATAGAGAATCATAAGATAGCATCATAATTAAAGTCTTAAATTTGGGAACTTTCATAACTCATAGTTCTAGGGTTCATAACATAAGAATTTCCAAGAAAATATTAAGAAATCACCAAAGAGTTATCAAGAATCTATAAAGAAAATCATTATTGTAGTTCTCAAGAAAAAAAATTCTTCTTTTAGTAATCATTCATAATTTCATGTAGAAAATCTTAGAAAACTCATGCGTAGAAGAATTATCTAGAAATTAAAATACTTTCATAGAGGAAATCTTGTAAAAACTCATGGGTAATTAAAGAATTATCAAGAAATTGAAATACTTTCATGGAGAGTTCTTGAAAGTTCATGAGGAACCAAGAGCAATTCAAGAATATGGAGTTTCGTTCTAACCCTAATTTATTCCATATATTTGACCAAATTCATTTTTACTGAATTAGCATTCAATTCATTTTAAATTTATTATATTTATCCAATAAATAAAATTTGAAAAGATAAGTTCATTTTAGAATTGTAAAATGAGAATTGTCTTATTAGGATTTGATATTAAGTAGTGATAGTTCTTTACTTGATTCATTAATCAAGTGAAGGACTTAGAATTCAAGTTAGTCCTTTTAATAAATCACAACTTTAAATTTATTTTATTAATTTTATACTACTTTAAATTTTCATAGAATAAAAGAAGTAAATATGAAAAAGTTTAATAAAATTTCTTCTACTATCACTATGAGTTAGATCAAAATTTGAATATCAAATCTGCTGTTAACTTATAAGAATATGGACAATAAATATACTTTTTAAATACTCCATTTTAAAGACATAAAAAAAAGAAAAGAGATAGACAAGAAGAACTAAAATAGGAAAAAAGAAAAATAAAAAAAATGGAAAAACTAAATAAAAGTCCATAAAAGAACAAAGAAGGGTAAAAATGGGTCAAAGAATTGGTTGAAACGAGTTTATCCAAACTCATTTTTACTGACTAAAATTCAACCCATTTTAATTATGATCTCATCTGATCATTTATCATGACTCCTATACATACACTAAGAAAAGAGCTCACATTCAAGAAAAAAAGAAAACACTGTGAAATAATTGTAATGGAGGAAAAACAAGCGAAATTTAAGTGGCAGAGAGGTATGATACCATTGGCTTTGTATCATTGGCTTCTACTGATACCCCTTCTCCTATGATACCATCTCTCATTGCTGTTAAATCTTGTATGTTGAACCGCTCTCAATCTCTTCGAAATGAAAGGGAATTCTTAAGAATGTTTGAGGATTGTCCTCAAATTATTCGATGTTTTGGATTTAATGTCAGCTACGAAGATGACTTATATCTTTATAATTTGCTGCTCGAATACGCCTCAGCTGGAAGCCTAGCTGATCGTATTGACGAACAAGGATTGCCTGAGTTTCAAGTCCAAAAGTACACCAAAAATGTTGTTTTAGGGCTCAGTTTGATTCACAAAAAAGGGATCATTCATTGCGACATAAAGCCCCAAAACATTCTTCTTACTACTGATGATAGTGATGATGGTATGGCCCAGGTGGCAAAGATAGCTGATTTCGGACTTTCCATAACTTTGGAGCAGAACTGAAAAGAGAACGTTGGGCACAGAGGAACTAAAAGGTACATGGCACCTGAAGCTCTACTTAAGAAGGAGTACTGCCCAGGAGTTGATATTTGGTCACTTGGATGCACTGTTTACGAGATGATCACTGGGAAACCCCTATGGGAATCATCCAATTCGGAACCAAATTTTGAAAATCCCAAACTGTCTACAGAGGCAAAAGATTTCCTGAATAATTGTCTGGTCAGGAATCCTAGCGCGCGTTGGAGTGCAGACATGCTCTTGAATCACTTGTTTCTGAAATCAGCTGACGATGTCCAGCCTCCAGATACGAAGAAGAGGCAATGCGATGGCATGTCCTTGTTACGCAAGAAACGCACAAAGACAGCATTCAGGACGCAGCCACACATTCGTGATTTGGTTATAAAGACGGAAACTCGTGCCCAAATTAAAGCTGCTACTTTCTGATTGACTATAGAACGTTGGTTTAATTATCCTCATGCTGTGACCTGTGACTATGAATTATGTTCTTCATCTCCATAATTATCCTTCTTGTGTTGTGTTATATAAATCAGAATGTAACTTCATTTTTTTGGCATCTATCTTGACTCTCTAATTGAGTTTTGTTATGTTTTGTTGGTATCTGTTATGTTTCAGATCAATAATATTGAACATGACTGATACTCCACAAGAGTGGTTAGTAATGTAACTCATAATAAATGATTATATACTCCCTAATTAACAATGAGTTACTTAATAGGAAAAAGAGAAAAAAGTTTAAATTTATCTATACAATACTCGAAATTGTTCAATTTTACCTTTCGTTACAATTTTTTGTCTAACCCTACTTGTGCGACCAGGTAAAAATCTCATTTTTTCCTTGATTGTTTATTTATATGTAAAAATTTAGTAAAATTATAACAGTGTATTATATGTGAATCCATAATTTTAAATTTACAAAAATTAAATCATAAATTCGTCTCTATTTTCTCCTATATATGTGAGCTTCTTAATTAATGCACTAATTTATTCACGGAAGGAGGCAAAATTGTACATCTGTCTGCATTATACATCTTTAATTAAATGCATATGTTAGACCAAGAATGAGGCAAAATTGAACTCTTTGTAATTAGCTTAAAATGAAATGGACCTTTTATTATATGATACTTATAATTAGCAAAGTTGAATGAATTTTTTATTACAAAAATAATTATTTTAACATTTTACTCTTTGTTATCTAGCGTAAAAGGGAGGAAAAAAACATTTATGATGAGTTACTATTACTAACCACTCTTGTGGATGGTCAAATAAATTTCAACTTCAAATTATAGAAAATGTGAATAAGTTATCCTCCAAATTTGTTCAAACATTTGATAAATTATTAAACATGCGCAATCTCAATTATCTAAAACTTCTGATTCCTTAGTAAAGTTCAATGATTTTTGTTACTACAAATTACAAAACCCAGTTAAGTAAATTTCAATGATATATGTATAAAAACTGAATAATTTTTATGTTGCAACAAATAATCTTGTAAAAATAAAATAAAATAAAAACTATGTTATCACGTGTGAAATCTAAAGTATTCTGTTTTTTCAAGTTTCATACGTGAATTATTAGGTATGAGAGTTTCCTGCCTAAATTGTGATCAACTATTTATCAAAACGTACCTCAGATCATCTATATGTTGTTCCCTTATTCTACCTGCTGAAATATCACCACCATTAAAATAGGAAAATTGAACAATTGTCAAAATCCATAAACATGTCTTTGGAGACGCCTTCCTCCGAATGTTTCTTCCAGTATTCAATCACTTTAATTTGGTCATTGTTTTACTATGGACATTAGGCAGGGGAATGACATTTAAAACACAATCGTCTTCAATCATATTCTTGATAGCTTGTGACCTTACGATTATCACCTCCTTCAGTACAAATACCTTACCATCGCAAGTCTTTAGAGTTAAGAACTTCGTTAAAGAAGACATGATGATAAAAATATATTTGAATAAGAGATGTTAATTTATTTTTGTTGAGAATATTATTGAAAGGAGATTTGAATGATTATAATGTCTGAGAGGTTTGAAGGGCTTAATATATAGAGTATTAGGTTTTCACTATTCTAGTTGAAGTAAGAAGTCAAAACGGGGAAAAAAAAGTTGATGGGAATATTTATGGAGACTATTGCTTAAAAACAAAAAATTTCTTGTAATTGGAGTTAATGGGTGTTTGAAAAATCCAATCTTTATCACTCAGAATATATGTAACAGATAGGAAGATGGTGATAGGTACAAGAAAGCTTTTGTTGTGTATCTTCTTGTAAAAGCTGAAGTTATTATAACTTTGGAGAATGGTGTTTGAATAGTTGTAGACACATCTTTAAGCTATCACTAAGTTTTCTTTTTTTATACCCTAAACAAAAGGAAAATTAAGACTCTACCTAATTTTCTCAAATAATATAACTAGCTTTAATTTCTTTCCAACTAACCTTCTTATTCATGAACGATATAAGTGGAGAGACTATTCTAGGTCTTATGATTTAGAGAGAAAAAATACATCATTACCCCCATTCAACTATAACACATTTTTTAAAAGACACT
Organism: Solanum pinnatisectum; assembly: GCA_035578085.1. Classification (NCBI taxonomy): domain Eukaryota; kingdom Viridiplantae; phylum Streptophyta; class Magnoliopsida; order Solanales; family Solanaceae; genus Solanum; species Solanum pinnatisectum. Next base: position 19,598,056 of record CM069077.1, read on the forward strand.
GGAACTTTGCAAAGGTCCTAGCACCCCCTTAAATAATTTAAACGTGGTAAAAATATCCCAAATTTCGGTCAATCTCACGTATAAGAAAGAAAGTGCATACACACACCAACTATTACCTACCACGTGCCAATTATTTTTTAATTTTTTATTTTCATTTATTTCTCATTCTATTTTTTTAACAAAAAATTCTCTTTACTTCTTCAATTGTTAATGTGCGTTGGACTGCTGTAAATCCAACCTTTTTCCTCCTCTTCGCCGCCACCGGCTTCACTGCTATAACTCCATTTCAACCATTTAATTTTTCTATCATCCAATCATAGTTGTATGGGGTAACGAGGAGGTCATGTAATCTAAATTATTTTAATCGGATATCTATTGAAACCTGTCATTAAAATGTTTCCAACCTCAAATTCATAATTTAATCCGTCGCAAATGTGAATTAGTCATTTCTAGTGAATATACAATAGATTAAAAGAATTAAAACATCGAAAGTTGCTCAGATATATATCTAATATAGGACTATTTAGAAGATATTTGAGTGAATAACGTATCTAAAAGGATAATATTTTATTCTCAAATAACATAACAACCTTTAATTTTTTTCCAACATAATTTATCAATCATTCAAAACCGAGCAATATTTCTTGAAAAAGGAACAACAGAAGATAGAACTAACAGAAATAAAATAACAATAAAAATAAAAATGTATAAATATTATGTAATTGTGTTTGTGATTATTTATACATATCTAATGTATAGCTATACATCATACATATATACAATCTTACACTATTTATATAATATTGATACATTACATATACATTCAGCCATTTAATTAAATAAGAATTTGGTCAATGATACATTTACTTGAGAAGCCGCAGTAAATATTGCCCTTTGGAATATTACTAGTATTTTTTCATACAATTGTAAAAATTGATTTGTTCTATTGTAATATTTTAAGCTCATCCACTATCACCTTGCAAGATGCGTTATATATTGTGCAAAATGAAAGATGATACATATATACGTTCCTCCAATTAATATTTTTTAGTTTCTTCACCCAGTGTTTAATATCCGCATTAAAGTTTAATTAATTTGAATTCGCGCCAAGTAGGATCTCACTCGGACTATAGTGCTTTTTCTATACATTCTTCCAACAATTTTTCTTTATATCAAGTCAATTGGATATGCTTTGAACGAAAATAACTCAAAATTATTAAAAAATTAAATGTAGATATTTCTTTTTGATATATCAAATCCATCTTTTAACCATTTGTCAGTGTACCTAAGTCTGCATCAGTAAAAGATGCAGCACATCCGGCGGAAGGAATGTAAGTACATATGAAATTATACTGTGTGTAAAATTGTGGAATGAAACATAACATACATATCAAGATCAGTATAAGCAGCTAGCATAATCATAATTGTGACATATGGAGGTTAAGAGATGAGGTCGTTCAGACTGCCTTAAGGATACCTCTTTTATCATATTTTAATTTATTACGAGAGGTTAATAGTGTAACCAATATAAACCATCATGTGAGCGCATGGAGTTTGATCTCAACCCGATCAACTAAGACATCTCATACCTTACCGAGTATGAGACATACGCGTACATATCATATTAATTCATAACTAGTCCTTACCATGAGCATAAAAGGAGTCACATGAACCAACGATACGATCCTTAACCTATGTCGACATATGTAGTTTCAGAGTTCGTCATTTAGAATTATGCCTTTTCGATTGACTACTTAGCTCTCTTAAGCTCATGTGATATCCATAACATTTAAGAACCATAGCTCATAAATTTCATTCATATCATCACGTCATGAGGTTACCGTTCATTATCATAATTTTACATTCATGAGAGACATATATCATATCATATCATAATAATAAAGTGGTATAGAGAATCATAAGATAGCATCATAAGGTCTTAAATTTAGGGACTTTCATAACTCATAGTTCTAAGGTTTATAATATAAGAATTCCAAGAAAATATTAAGAAATTGCCAAAGAGTTATCAAGAAGTTATAAAGAAAATCATTAAAGTAGTTTTCAAGATAAGAATTTTTCTTTTAGTAATCATTCATAATTTCATGTAGAAAATCTTAGAAAACACATGTGTAAAAGAATTATCAAGAAATTAAAATACTTTCATAGAGGAAATCTTGTAAAAACTCATGGGTAATTAAAGAATTATCAAGAAATTGAAATACTTTCATGGAGAGTTCTTGGAAGTTCATGAGGAATCAAGAGCAATTCAAGAATATGGAGTTTCGTTCTAACCCTAATTCATTCACGAAGGATTCTTTTGAATCATGAAAATGTAGTTTTTGGGGAAGAACAAGGTGGAGTCTTACATACTTTAATGATGAAACTTGATGAAAAACTTTAAAAGATGAACTCTGGCCTTGAAGTTTTTTGAAGTTCTTGAGCGTAGGAATTTATGAGTGCATGAGAGGATGTAATTATGAAAAATTGAATTTTTACACGTTTAAAGTCATTTAGATAACTCCCTCCAACAATTTTCAATACAAAAATACCCTCAAAAAAATAAAAACCAGAGTTGGAAGATGAAATTTCATTTAAATAGGCAGTGAGGTTTGCTTCCTCTCTGTCACGGACCGGATCGCGGACTTCCACTAGGTTGGAGCATCTCTGATCAATAAGTCATAATGTCTCAGTACTTCAGACTCTCATTGACAAATGATCGATGGAGTTGGAAAGAAGAGTTATCGACCTTTAATTTGATAGGTTATGAATCATCTAACTCTTCATATTATAAAAGATATGGTCAGTTAAAGTTGACTCTTATATGAATTCATGCGAAAACTTAGTCAGTAGGAAAGGTTTGAACTTGACTTTGTGGTAGAGATCCCTTATGACTCTAAACCACATCTGATACAATTCTCACACATAGGAATGAACCTTAACACATGTATAAGTAGGATATAATCCGACTCAAGTTAATACACTCATGACGAATGATTCAGATCTTTAGCATAGAATTTAGAAGGTGTTGCGACTACACTAGTGCTGACAATTTTAGTCCATATTTATAAAATCAATCCATTTTATTCATATTTCGATGAGTTGGATCATTTTTATTTCGGTTGGATATGTATGGATTTCAAATCTATTGTTAACCTATAAGAGTATCGACACATATGGGTAAAATACAAGTATCCATATTTGACCATGGTAAGCCAATTCAAACTTGATATATTTCTATAAGAAGGAACCAAAAATACATATTTTAATTAATTGAAGGAGTGATGACCCGTAAAGTCATTTTTGGAAATTATCATATAAATTATCATTTTTACCCCTTTTGATAATTGCATGAGTCAATTATTTTGATAAATCGGTGGAGTTGGTTTGGAAAGTTTTGAGCTATTTGTTAATTACGATTATTTAGTGGATGGGTGATTTTTAAATAATTAATTTTGATTGGTGGTTAATGGGCCAAGTCCATGTGTAAAACTGAATTACATTAGAAAGGTTTATTACTATTTTGCATAACACAAGTAGTAACCGCTAATCCACGAACGGTGCGGCAACAACACGAAGACACCACTTTGCTGCAGGTAATTCACCACCACACCAAAATCTTGTACTATGATTATGGATAGTCATGTTATTATTGCTATTATTATGTATTTGGCGTGAATAGAATTGGATTTGAGACTTGGTGTCGTGTCGGCTTATTAAATTGAGGGCAAGTTCTTGCTGCTATCGATAATTGTTTATGGGGATTAGTGGTAAGTGTTGTAGGATTGAATTGATGAGAATATTTCATACTACAATATACTATTAATATGTTAGCAGATAAGGAATTGGAATACAGTATATGGTTTGCAACATGTGGTCAGAATGTATTATGGATAGTTGAAGCTATGGTTAATAATGACTTACTGATTTTAGGGTAGTTATAGGCCAATAATTAAATATTTAATTGTTGGGGAATAAATTATAGGAATATAACTATCAATAGGTACCGTTCTGGATTGGTTTTTCCGTGAACAAAATCGCGATGTTCATAAATTTGGATTTCTAGCGTTTCTCCAATTCCTTCTTATAATTATCACATATGATTCAAGCTTTGAGATATTGAGACATGTAATTAAATATTAGGTGCATGATATCATATGAATACCATTATATTTATGATATTTGGAGAAATTGAAACTTAACCCTAGGTTTGAAATTGTAAAACATGAGAGTTGACATGTTAATTGGCACCAAGATTAAGAACTTGATTATAAATTGACTGAGTTTTTGGGTCTAGGCCAGACCTATAGTAATCTGAGTGTGGTTAGTTTCAAAGTCTTATTGTAATTATTAATCTGAATAGATTGCTTTGAGTTGAAAGTTCAACGAAAGGGAAGACTCAACTCTCGGAGTGATTGTTCGACTATTTGAGGCAAGAGGATTTCTAAACCCTTGTTAAGTGTATAGAATTCGTGTATCTCCTTGTAATATGTGTTTGGGGGTAATGAGACTTGGTGATGGGTTGACTTGTTCACATTAATTAATTCTAATGATGAAAAAGGGGTAATGAAAGGCAGTGTGATTAATTGTTTGTGTGTTGTGTTGAGAATGGTTTGAAAGGCTTGTTGAATCATTGTTGATGTTGTATCATGATTGTGTTGTTGTGAATTGTGCAATGTTATGAAAATGGTCATCTCCTCATTATTTGTGTGAACATGTCATTTGCATTGTTATGAGACATGGTTGTGACAAGTGTTGTGTGAATTGATAAAGAATAAGAAATGAAAGAGGATGCACCATTTCGAGGGACGTATCGCGCGCCACGATGGATACTATATTTCGAGGGATGTATCGTGCGCCGCGATAGTTACTATTATCGAGGGTCGTATCGCATGCCGCGATGGATGCATGAACAGATATGTCCCCCATGGGTCCCAGACTGAGAGACAATGGGTGTGTATCATTAGGTCAGACATGCATCACTATACTTGACATTGCATTTCATTACATTGCACTTCTTTATAATAGATACCAATTTACCCATCACTCGTCCCCGAGCGATCAACTAGGAAAGACTGGCTAAAGTAAGGGTAAAGTAGTATTTGAATTGTCGAATTACTGGGGACACTTGTCTCGCATGCCCTTTTTACCGAATCTCATTACCCCCTAAGGGTTTCACATCTCCAACCTCAAACCAACCAATTAAATACCTACATATCCTCCCTTACAATGCTTCAATGAAGTCATCTCAATACTCGAGTGATAAATATTGTTGGATGTAAACTTAACTAACAACAAAACGATTCCTAACAACCACCAAAGTTGATCGTACACACCTCTTCCACTTGTTATCCAAGATCATGACACAATCATCACGACTAATCCTTTTTCACATAAGCATGATAACATTCTAAATCAATACTCGTTACAATTAGAAGTGAACCTGAATCAACCAACACACACTCATAATACCCAAACAATCATAGTTCTTAATAATAACTCCATCCCACAACATAAATTCCCATGAGCTTAAGTTATAACAAATTTGATCTTTAGAAATCAGATACTCATTGAGGGATATATCCAAACATACAACCCCTCCAACAATACTATCGAAATGCTAGCTTTAGTAATTGTAGATTACCTCTTAAGAACAGTAGAATTGGACTCAAAGATCCCCACATTCAACCACACATAAACGATACATGACCTTGACGACTAGAGGAATATTAAGATTGTCGGACAACCACAATTCCGCATGGTAGCTCTTCTATAAATTCTCATAAGCAAGGTGGTACATGTAGAACCACTAAAATACTTTAACAACTCCAAGACAACACCAATTATGTCATTCGAAATAACCAAATCTTCTCAATCTTCCCACTTAACCAAGAGAACATCGCAAGATTTGGTACCCCTGATCCACTACTAGGGATCCACCCACAAAAGCGAAAACACACGAGAACATAGCTAGTGAATCATACTCACAATACTAACAACCATCATAAACACTCCGACCATTTACCTTATTATAAACCAACACTTTTAAATGAAACCTTTCTTAGGTACTTTAACAATCAATAGTAGTAAACTTACAACTCAACCCAAGTGTAAGTCCTTTCAAATGCTCAATTTCAAATGCTCAATACCAGATACAATTGATCATTTCTCACCTTGCCAATTCATACCTTGACAAAATACATCACCACAAATGTAGACTCATAATGAAAAATCTGAATTGTAATTTCCACCATATAACACAATCCCTTTCTCTATCAACCTTAGCTTGTACCTTGAAGATTTTTATGAATTCATGGATCTCCGTTTATCATTGATAGCATCTCTGTCGATCTTACCATATATTTCACTAAAATTTCAATCAGACTCATTACTAGACTCAAAAACAAAACCAAGCACTTGTCATCACACTCAAGCTAATGTCTGCACACTCCTTTTCTCAAGTTTTTTTTCGATAGTTTTTGACCCATCTGATGGACCCATGACACTATTACCATAGCCACAACAAAACAATGAAATCACGCGTTCCTGAACCTAATTATCTACCCCACTAAAGATATCTCTTTAGACCTTGCAATCAAATAAAATATTCTTACTCTAGCCTCTCTCTGAAGGTTGTACTACATCCCACTATATTTTCTTTTATTATAACTCTATCTCTTTAATATTCTATTCGAGTGGTGTCCCAGCATCTCTTAAACTTTCCATACAACTATGTTACTCACCCACTATTAGAAAACCACGACCTTAGATACTCGCAAGTCATACTTACTACACAAAATTCACTTTACCATTAATCTTATTATATAGTTGCAACCCATCACAATCATCACGAACTAATACCACCATTACACTCGGTTAGCCCTGGCTATCACTATGAAGTCAACCTTTTCATCGATATGACACCTCAAACTTAGGTATACCCATCAAATTCAAAGGGCTAACCTAATTTTTATACGCACCTTCTTACTATCATCTTCAATTTCCTTCGCCTAAGTATACCCAATGAAACTTTGTTTATTTATAAGCTTGTCATTCCGGTATTAATCCATTCCCATATGGATTAAGATAAAATCATCAGTCCTCATACTACCCTCCTTCTTCTTAACAAACAAGACAAGAACACCCCATGGGAAAGCACTAGGACGGATAAAACTTTTATCAAGAAGCCCTTGGATTTGAGCTTTAAGCTCTCTCAATTCTGACACCATAGAAATAGACTCAATAGAGGGGGATTCGACCTCAACATCCTGAATATGAGCCAATTACGCCAAACAATCCTACCTCACCAGTTTCCTAGCCCAAATAGAGGATATGATCTTAGCTAGCTTAGGCTTGTACACCCTTTCCCACTTTAATCTTTCCTTACCGGGGATCTCTAGAGTTATTGACTTAGTCTTACAATTAAGCTCGGTATAATAGAGGGACAACCAAGTCATGCCTCAGATTATATCAAGTCAGTCATATCCAACATAACCAAATCAACCCAACTCTGAAAATACATAAACACAATAGGACAACACGATATACATAGGTGACTATAACTGACTCTTCAACTGGGGTAGAAACACGAATGGGGGCATCAAGTATATCACAAACCACATCAAATCCCAAGGCAATTGAACTGACACGTACGAATAAGTAGAACCCGAATCAAACAAAATAATAGCCATCCGAGCACAGACAAGAGTAGCACTTGTGATCATTGCATCACACACTCGAACTCGGTCTTGCCCAGAAAAGCATAAAACTAAGCCTTGTCCTCTTGACGGGCAACCTCTTTGCTTGGCTGCACTACTCCTCTACCTGCATTATCATTTTCCCGGCCTCTACGGTTTTGCTGATTTCCTCCTCATATGCCCAGGTTCTCCACAATTTTAACACACTTCATAACTTATATTCAATTGTTGAACATTGAATTTAGATCGCAGGGGTTAGTTCAGGTATGATTCGGGGTCTATAATTATGAATAGGAAAACATGAGAGATGGGGCTGAGATTCTGTCTCGCCCTATCCCACGCTGGAGGGGAGGAATCCCACATTGGCGGCCTCGCCTTGGCGGGAAAAGTCCCGCCCCAGCGGCCAAAATGGAAACAGAACCCCTGCTAATATTTTTTCTGGGGTTCTTTTCTTTTATAAATTCCATAAAAGTTCCCAACTTTACTTGGCAATTTTAGAATAATCCTCGTAATTAAGATAATCATTGTCTACCCCCAATCAATCCCAAGATACACGAACCAATTCATTCTTGTCAATTTAGCACCACAACCCACACATCCCCAGGATACACCCAGACACTTCACGATCCTTAGTTAAGATCTTCCTTTCGCAACGAATTTCATGATACTCAAGTATTTACAACTTTTATAACTTCAATGACCAGGCCAACGTATTGTACATATCTAAGTTCAGACACACATTTATTGTGCACATTATCACCTTATCATATTCAAGCAATTACAACTTCAATCTCAGTTAATTCAGACAACTAGAAACACACATTCAAAGTTTTCAAGATACAATTCACAGATAAGTCCAAATTCTTAATTAATTATTTCACTCCATGGATGACCATTCCTGATCATCCATGCATTCACACCACCCCTAGGGCCAGATACCAATTGGAACCTTCTCAGTTTCCAATTTGCTTTGCTTGTGGCCCCTCAGTCGTGACCATGACGTCTAGTTTACTTTGTCGAGATACCAATTAGAATTGGGAGATACCGATTAGACTCAACTCATACCACAAGTGATAATAGTAGCTAGCGAGCCCCATAAAACTGCTAATTTCTATCATAGAACTTGGTCGAACCCTCTTAACCGCCTCAATCTTTAACTGATGGTAACCAGACCTTAAATCAATCTTAGAGAAAACCGATGCACCTTGCAACTGATAATAAAGATCATCTATCTGTGGTAGTGGATACTTTTTCCGAATGGCGACCCTATTCAACTGTCGGTAGTTTATACACATCCTTTCTTGCTAGAGATGGTGTTACCATTGTTGTTGCTCTAGCTCGGACCATAGAGTGAAGGAGGAAAGATACCAAGTTGTATCACCCAGATACCAATTGGATTCAAGTCATAGCACGAAGGAGTAGAGAGAAGTGAGTTTTTTCCTAAAGTCCTATAGCCTCTCGAAGAAAGTACGGACGTCATCGTACCGTTCTACAAGACTCTACTAGACTCATTTTGGTACAATTAGATCAACAAACCTAGGGCTTTGATACCAACTTTGTCATGACCCAGACTGTCGTGATTGGCACCCACGCTAACCCTCCGATGGAAGGACCATTACTATAACCCAAACTAGCAAATTTTATGAAAACTAAGGCATTTAAAGATACGGAAGCAGGTTTAAAAGACAATAAAAATGGAGTCCCCATAAACTCCAAAGGTTTAAACAATTAACTAACCAAACTAATGCGGAAATTCAACACCTAGAACCTGAAAGTTAATGTACCAAAACTCTACTAACGACAAGTCTAAGAACAATAGGTACAACCCCAAAACTAAACAACACCTTAAACAAAGTCTGAGTCTAAAAAGAGTGGGCTTAAACAAGAAAGATCCATGGCAGCCTAAAAGAACTGGCTCACCCTTGAATCCGATCACGCTCAATAGTCACCGATCTGAGGTTTATCAATAGCCACCTGAAGATGCTCTGTACTCAACAAAGAAAGAGCAAGTGCAGTATCAGTACACAACTACAGTGTACTGGTAGGATCACGCGGTTATCCCAATAACTGTAACATACATTAGTCAATACAACAATATAATCACATGCATATATCGAACATATACAATATCATCAACATATATGAACAATGAACAACTTCACGATTCTCACATATCATAGTTATATCAATTTAGAGAAACATATTGTCTTCCAATATCAATCGTCATTAGATATGAACGAACTCATCACAAGTAGATACATAACACAATTCAATGGTCCTCTCACGGAACCTAATTCAATAGTCCTCTCATGGAACCTACACCAAAACAGTTAGCATACTGAAATGTGGTACCCGATCCAATTATTATGCTGGAACGTGGCAACCGATCCCATAATTATGTCGGAATGTGACAATCGATCCAAGTTAGTTATGCCGCAACGTGGCAATCGATCCAAGTTAGTTATGCTGGAACGTGGCAACCGATCCATTCAACACACCACAATTAGAATCACAAGTATATCCTCAAATCATACATTTAAGTCATGATTTCATGGTAACCATCATTCATCTTTCTCATTTACAACAAGTGTGATCAATAATGCAACATTCATATACATACATGTATCACAATGAAGCAAGAACAAACATACATCACATAATCATAGAATCACAACTAGCACCTACCTCGAAATAAGCTTGAAACCCTAAGAAACTTGATCCTTCCCTTTTCGGATTCGTTCCGCTTGTTCTTGGTCTACAAACAATCATAATAACACATGAATAAATAAACAATCACTAATTACCCGAATTATTAATAATTCTATGAACCCTAGATAAACCCATGATCCTAACTATCCAAATTAGGGTTGTTTCCACCATAGAATCTATAACAAAACCCTCTTCCATCAATATTCACCCATTATATTACGTTCTACGGATTGAAAAACGGATTCGAGGAGTGAAAAGCTTATCTTTAGCCTCAAGAATGGTGAAAAACGAGTAGGAATCCCATGGGGTTCGTTCCTTAGCTCTAAAAATAAAAAAGTTCCAAATAAGGTCGTTTAAGGGTTTATTTACGACTTTAAGTAGCGTCGAACCCGCCACAGCGACCCTCACCCCGCTGCAGCGGCCCCGCCACAGCGGGCTTGCACGGAACCATTGAGCTATTTAAGTAATTCCAAGACCCACATTTTACAACACAACTCTAACCAACGACGATCAGAAAATACCCTTTACGCTAAGATCGATTTCGAGAGTTCTACTCGCCCGAATTCAATTTCGTAAAGTCGTACGGGTTCTTTAACGAGTTATCTAACTAATCATGTAATTAAAATCATAATTAACTCACCCGATTGTTATTAAATTTCCCTACACCTTAAAGACTCTGATTTCATCTAAATTTGGACTAGGTTGGGAAAATCCAAATACTACGAAAAACTTTTCTGACCCCAATTCTTTCTCCATTGGCTTTTCCCTAATGAAGGAATAAGGTTGTTACAATAATAGATGTAAAATTTTCTTGATTTTTTTAATGAGCAACTTTAACATTTAACAAACATAAAAATCATATTTGTATGCTATAACTTATGTTTGCTATGGAGCATCAGATTTTATAAACCGCTAAGGGCATCAGATTTGTATAAAATCGTTGGCAGCCTCTCATTTGTATAAATTGCTGGCACCCTCTCATTTGTATAAATCGTTGGCAGCCTCTCAATTCAATTTTATGTGTTTGTATATATGCACAAAATTTGAATTTATATACAATTGAATCGAAATAAAATATTTGTATATCAAATCTCTCTCTCGCTTTACACAAACACAAATTATACATTGTATTTTGTATAATCTGTGTTTGTATAAAGCGAGAAAGTGAGAAAGACAAAAGAGAACTGGGCAGGGGAAGATTTGTATTGTATAATTATAAGTGTATAGGACGAAGATATATGCATTTGCATGTGTATATACAATTTTCTCTCTCTTTATACAAATATGAACACAATTTATACATTTGTGTTTGTATAAAGTGAGAGAAGCGAGGGAGAGACTGGCGAGCGAGAGAGGGAGAGTGGTGAGCGAGAATTTCAGGGAGAGAGGTGAATGGCAACAGTTTGGTATGGGTTACAATTAAATCAAACTGTGGTTATATCATTTAATTTGAATTAATAATTTGTTATTATATACAATTTTTCCTTTTTTATTTATATTTTGAACCTCTTTAACGAAAATTTTGGGTCCACCCCTACTTCCATTATGAATTCCACTCGCATAAAAATATTGTGCGACATAATTTATTAAAAGGCTTCTTCATTTTTAATACCTCAAAACAATAGTCTATTTTCCCAATAAAGATCAAGCAATACTACCCGTTCTACTACTCTTGTGGTCCTCTTGGAGTTTGTCACAATATGGGTTGGGAGAATAATTTAAAATTGGAGTTGGAAATTTAAATTTGTTTTGAATATGGGTATTTATTTAATTTATATTCAAACAGAATTTATATAGTAAATATATAAATGGATTTTCCTATTTTCTAGCTAAATTACGTTTTATGTTACGAAAGAACATCAAATATACTCATGTACTATCAAATATAGTTACGTTATTTATAAATATGTTATAAAATATTATAGTCCACTACACCAAGAAGTTACTTTCACCCATTATCTCTATTACTTTCCTCCATTATGAAGATAACCATAACCTCCATAACCTCCACCTTTATAACCATTATTCTTGTAACCTTTCACTTTCATAACCTCCCCCATATATTCATGTTTATGACAAACCTTTTGTATGCCTCTATGTTACACTATAAATAGAGGCATAAGGGTTCCTATTTTATACACTTGAAGATTTGGTGAAGACTTGGAATAATAAGAAAAGCTCTCATCTCTTGTCTCTCTATTTCTATTGCTATCATCTTTTATATTTTTTGTCTTGTTTTACTTTAGTTTTACAACATGTTATCAGCACGAATTGCTCATTCTCTGTCAAGAATCAATGGTTGGTATTTCTTGATTTTTATGAGTTATCCTAGTAATTCTTCGGTTGCAAGGTATACTTCATATCCTATATATTATTTGTACTAACAAAGCTTATTTTGTGGTTATTTTAAAATGGTTAGTAAATTATGATAATCTTCATAACAATATTGATAGGGACTATTAAATTGTTTTAATTTATTTTAACTTAAGTCTTTTATATGGTTCCAACACGTTGTTCTAATTAATTAGTTTTGCTCATTTTTATTCAATTTTAAGTCAAATTCAGATTATATCTATGGTATTCAATATTTATTTTTTTTGGTAATGCATTTGGTTTATTAAGACATTGATTGAGGGTAAGACGGTGAATTCAAGTTTCACCGCATCAAGTGGGTAAGACATCGAGTAAAGTCTCGGTGCACCATGATAATAAGAAGTTGGGTTCAAGTCCCATTGATTTATGACCAAAGACATCTTTATATGGGTAAGACATTGGGTTTAAGTCCCTATGCACTATAGTGATAATATGATGATGACTAACATAAAGTAGTATACTTTACACAAAAAGTCATGAAATTTTCCCAATTAATTTGCTCCATTCTCTTATGTGAATGTGGTAGCAATGCATAATATGTTTGAAAAATGACAAATGGTTGAATGTATGAATATGAGTGTGGTAAAATGTTAATGATCATCATGGTTGTAATTAAAAGGAAGAACATTATGGGTTCTTAAGATGGTTCTTCAAATGTGAAGGTAATTTTGTCCATCACAGTGGTATGAAAGGTTATTGAGAACATTGTTTCTTAAGATGGTCCTTCAAATGTGAAGGTAATTTTTCTCCATCAAAGTTGAATGAAAAGATATTGGGCACATTGTTGTTAATGCAACCCAATTTGAAAAGTTTGTAAATCCTCCATCAAAACAAAGAAATACAAAGTGGTAGTACATTTAGTACTTTTAAAATGATGTTGAGGTGGGTCAAATAAATTTGATAATGTCAAAGTATGACTAATAAAAACTTATGGAGCATGTACAAATGGTTATGGTCATTTCTTGAAGAGAATGTGACTTGTGTTCGTATGGATAAGGACATGTTCATGTATGGTTGGATAAATGCCACATCTTCCCTCTACGAGAGGTTTGAGATATTGAAAAAAAATATTTTGACATAAATGGTCATTTTGGTCATATACTTTGAGTACTTCACAAATATTGTGGTATGTTTTATTATGAACTATTGGAGGACAAAAGAAATAAATAATTCTTTCCTATAAAGGTTGTGGCCATGACCAAAATAAATATTATTGTGTGGCAACACAAATTTGTCATTGGTTGTCAAGAAATAAGTCTTGCATGTGATAATTTTAACCATGACAATAATAATAATTTTCTCCTTGAAGGAGATGGTCACCATAAGAATGGCGTTGTGAATTTTGTGGTAGTACACAAAATTAATTGAGAGTTCCGAAAGGGCTAATTTGTTACTATCCGGAGGAATGAAATTGTTCATAATATTGAGGTTGTAGTAAGTTTCAAAAGAAACTTTTTTAGTTTCGGAAGAATTGAAAAGAAAAAAATATTATATTGAGACTATAAATTATGAGAAGATTTAATATCTTCAAATTACTACAACCAAAGTGGGTTATAAATACTTACGTATAAGATTACCCATTTTTTTCCTGTTGTTTGTTGTATACAAATATGGGCATGATGATGAAATCACATGCAAAAGTAAACTAGAAGTTTACTAGAATAAATATCAGTTGGCATAATCAGTTGGCCATTCCAATTCAAATGTGATGCAAAAGAAATTGAGAATTCATGTGACTATATGTTTGAAGAAATAAAAGATTCTTCAAGAATTATCCTGTATTGCTTGTTCTCACGATAAAATGATCATTGTACCAACTAAAGTTGGGATTGTATCCCCTAAAATTATTTGGAACATATAAAAAGGTGAATATGGGCCCGTTCACCTGCCATGTGGACTGCTTACTATTATGATTTAATAGATGCATCTATGGTATGGTCACATGTGCATTTGCATAAACTTACAAATTGGTTTTTGTAAGATTGTTTGCTCAAATTGTTAAATTAGGAGCACAGTTCCTAACTAAAAAATTATGTTGATAATACTAGTTGGTTTAGCAGAAATTGTTTGCCTCCAATTATAGCTAGACCACTGATTATGAGAACAAATCTCTCAAATAAAATTTGGTATGAGATGAGTTTATTTAACATGTATGCATCAAGCCAACTAGGTTCTCCCATCACAATTGGTTCAGCGTCAGGAACCAAATAATTTTCATCTAAAAATTTGATGTGTGCGCATATGATTTTATTGCTCCACCACGCACAAAGATGGATCCCCATATAAGGTTGGGGGTAAATTTTAGATTTCCTAACATTAGGGGGAGATATGTTTAGCAGCTGAAAATTATGTGTGGGTGAATTATCCAGATCCTCGTTAAAAAAATGTGAACTTGAAGTTCAAGAGATAATTCATTTGCAAAATGTTGAAAATAATTTACCAAATGTATTTGCTGACCCAATATTTTAATTAAGCTGCAAATGCTCCAATAAATAGTCCTTGAAGGACAGAGTCTATGGTACGCCATAAGTGTGATAGACCAATCAATTCCAAAGGTAAAATTCCTTGAGAAAGGAGAGGAGAAAATTATCAAAATGGTCATGATAATGAGGTAAGTGTTTTGAAAGAGCACTATGACATAACACTTCATAAAACCTTGGCAAAGCTTCAGGTACCTGAAAATGATGAAGAATGAAGAGATCTCAATAAGTTATGTAGTATTGGAATCGATATCAAAATGACCGTCGACGGTATCTTTGATATGAAGTAGCACTCAATGCTATAAATGGTTACGAGGATCTTAAATTTGAATTTGTCATATAGTGTGGACAGATGAATGATTGGCACTATTCAAGTATATTTTATTTCACTTAGAAAAGTAATGTTTTTGATCTTATAGTTCATGGATCAAAATATAATGTCAGTGTGATACAAATGAATCATTGTGCGAAAGTAAAACCGTAAGATATAAAGTGTGGTTTGTGCCTCGAGGGATAAAGGGTTTTCGCAAAAATTCTGACATAATTAAATGGAGATATATTCTCCAGTGGTGGATGCAATGAGATTTGTTTCAGTCTGGCAATAAATGAAATACTTGAATATATATAATGAATTATTATTATGTCTAACTAGACGATGAATGTTATATGAAAATCCTTGAAGGATTTAAAAGGTTTCAAAGCAATTCCATTGAGTATCCAATTGTTGACACCCAATTTTGGCCTAACATTTTCAAAATTTCGTAACTTTTAAGTTTTATTAATTCAATAGTTTAAAATACATTTTTTATATAATTTTAAATAAGTTTATCAATATTTATGCTTATTTTTCAAAATTTCAGCATTTTTTATCAGTTAATTTTAGTTACATTATTTTTCATGATAGTCGATTGAATACGTTCAAATATTTGTTTATTTTGATTAAATAATTATTATTTTTTAAAATTATATTTTTTACATGTTATTGGTTACGTTGATTACCATTTTTTAATATTCATTTTAGTCGTTACATTTATTAATATTCATTTTAATATTTTGCACAATCTAGAAATTTATTTAAATATGAATAAGATTTACATACACAGATTAACCAACAATTTTGGGCCTCAATCCCAAGCCCATAATTTGAGCCCATTACATAATTATTTTCCTATTTAAGTCATTGATTATGTCAAAAATAGAGGGGGGAAAATTTCAAAAGAGAAAAACCCTAAAAGTTTCTCCTCTACTTGATGGCACAAAAACAGCCGCCACCCAACCACCTCAAAACCCCCATTCGTTTCTCCCTTTTCTCGGTGAAACCTTGCCGGAAACACCACCAAATTGAGCTGTTAACAACAACAACAACACAACAGCAAACCAAATGAAACCCTTACCGGAGAAGCACAACGAAATCAGCTCCACCAGTTCACCACCTCCCTTCTCCAACCAAACCACCACTGATCCTGCACTGCGAAACTAGATCCTACAACAAGTCACTGAAATAGCACCAAACAACAGCTAAAACAGCACCAAACAGCCACCACGAGTTCCTCCAGGCAGCAGCTCCGGCGAGGAGCTTTAAGCTCCGATGAACCGGAGCCAAATAAAAAAAATAAAAAAAAGAACCAGACCCCTTTCCCTTTCCCCCTTTATTTTGATTGTCGTTTGTTTTTTTTTTTTTTTTGCAGGTTATAAGCGAGCTTCACACCGGCGAGATCCATCGAAACCCACCAAGGGAACAACATCAACAACCAGTAACTACTACAAGAGCTTCCAGATCTGATCGAACTCTCGATTTTGTGGGTGTTTGGCTTGATTTTTCGGTAAACATATTTTCTCTCTCGTTATGTTGATTTTTTGCACTGTGTTGTTTCGTTTAGTTGTCAATCCATCAATTTTTGTACTGTTTTGCTGAGATTGAACTCCATTTTGTTTTGGAAATTTTGAACTTGTTTTAGTGTTTATTTATTTTCTTAAGTGATGCTACACTTCACTGTTTAGTTGATATTCTTTGTTGTAAAATTGCCCCAATGCAATATTGATTTTTCTCAAGTCACTTTCATGCTGTTTAGTTGTATTGTTACTCCTTATTCTATTCTTATTTATGTTGTGAGTGTTATTTCAGCATTTTACTAGAATTGGTTTGTTGCTACTTATTTTTAATTATTATTTTATATTGATTGTGTGCACATTTTTATTTATTATTATCACCGCCATAGTGCTTAGTTTAGTTGTCATTTCAATTTGTGTATTTGTTTTCTTTAAGCTACTTTATATATATTTTTGCATTAACTGTTGACGTTGTCAAGGAGTTTTCCTCTAATAGTTTGTTTCTATTTTCATTATTTAGTTGTTAATATTGTTATTATTATCTCTAATGTTGATATTATTATGTTACTCGTTTTGGTTGGGCTGGTCTATTTTGTGTTTTATTAAGTTGTTTCATTGTATGTTAAAATTGGCCAATGAGAAAATCTCTCCGTCAGTTTTGGATGCCTTTACATTGTAAAAGACGGAAATTTAGTTTAAATTTATATATGTTGTATGTTAAAATTGGCCGATGAAGAAATTACCGTCGATTTTCAAGGCCTCCTATGTTAATAAGACAGGTTTTTATTTTTAAGTTATTATTTAATTCATTTATTTTTATTCATATACATTTAGTACTAACACTTTTACTAAGTGTCTTTACAGGTACCCGGAGTTGCTTCCCATTGAAACTAATCGAATGAAATTCGAGTTATATTTTTATTTATTATTGTGTATATTATTGATGTTAGGCAAACCTTAGGTCGTTTATTATATTATTGTTTTATTTTATTATTTGTATATATTGTATGTTTGTTATACTCGTATACTACTTTATCTCCTCCTTAATTTGAAAAAAATGAATTCAGTCGGGACCTACAGTTGTGGATTTCAAAGGATGCCTAACACCTTCCCTTTGAAATAACTTGAACCCCTTACTTAGAATCTTGGTTTCGTAGATCACTTAATGGTTTCCTAGTTTTTCTAAAATTAGGTGGCGACTCCTTTAATATTCGTTTATTCATTAAATTCTTTTAACATTGAATTAATTGATCATTTTTCGAGTCACCGCGACGTTTCGCCCTCTTTGAATAGAGTGGGATGTAAACACCAATGGTTTTGAGACTTCTTAACATAGAGAAATAATATTTTTGATCTCATGAAAATGATTTAAAATGCCTTGTATTAGTGCAATTGGTGCACTTACAGATTGCTGGTTGTGCAAATACTAGAAGATTATTTGATATACATAACGAAAGTTATGTAAAAGGATTGTCATATTATTATTCAAGTTATGACAAGAAACTAACGAAGCAAGTGACTCAACACATATAAGATGTGTGATTTGCTTTCAGAAGAAAAGACGAGCTTCAATGAAATTGAAATGATCAATATCTGAGTCAGAAATGATTTGATTATGTAGATGCAGAATATTTATTTGATCTGCATAAAGTTCAATCGCAAATGAGCTATTTGTTTACATATGGAGGCACAACAATGTCTTGACATTCAAAGAATCAAACATTGGTAACCACTTCTTCAAATCATGCAGAAATAATATTGATCTATGAAGTAAGTCAGGAGTGTGTTTTGTTGGAATCATGATCTATCATATTCAGAAAATATGTGATTTTCCTTTCGCAAAGGATATTCCAGCCACCATATACGAAAATAATATATAGCTCAATTGAAGGAAGGATACAATCAAAGGAGATCGGACAAAACATATTTCACCAAAAGCCCTTTTCACACATGATCCTCAACAAAATAGTGAGATAGACGTTCAAAGACCCATTCAAGTGATAATCATGCAAACTTATTCACTAAGGATTGCCAACATCAATATTTGAGAAGTTGTGATATAAGATTGAAATGCATCATCTCCGAGATATCAAGTAAAATTTTTATTAGGGGGAGAAAAATATGTGTTGTACTCTTTTCCTTAATCATGGTTTTATCCCAATTGGGTTTTCCTGATAAGATTTTTAACTAGGCAACATTCAAAGCGTATTAAAAGATATGTGTACTCTTTTTCCTTCACTAGGATTTTTTCCCACAGGGTTTTTTCTTAGTAAGGTTTTAACGAGGCATATTATCTATGGACATCCAAGGGGAGTGTTATAAAATATTATAGTGTGGATGTCCACTACACCAAGAAGTTACTCTCACCCATTATCTCTATTACTTTCCTCCATTATGAAGATAACTATAACCTCCATAACCTCCACCTTTATAACCATTATTTCATAACCTCCCCCATTATATTCATATTTATGACAAACCTTTTGTATGCCTGTACATTACACTATAAATAGAGGCATAAGGGTTCCTATTGTGTACACTTGAAGATTTGGTGAAGACTTGGAATAATAAGAAAAGCTCTCATCTCTTGTCTCCCTATTTCTATTGTTATCATCTTTTATATTTCTTGTCTTGTTTTACTTTAGTTTTACAACAAAATAGACTTCTTGTTAGGGGTGTTTATATGGTTCCGTTAGGATTGATTTTGGTCCTCCGTCAAAACTAATGACAAATTTGTGTTAAAGAATAATGGAAGGGATATATTTAGATCAAAGTATAATGTGAGAGTTATATTTAATTAGATAAAGAATAGCAATGTACATATTTAAACTATTTTAATAACAGAGGTGAATTGACCCTCTTCCTTTTGGACTATTCTAAATAGGGGGGCTTCACTTCTTTTCATGGGTTCCTAGGCATTTTTTCGACATGAAGGAGTATTTATCACCTCACCATTACTCTTATTGTTTTTTTTTTCTCTTTTCATTTAGCAAAGTAATAAATAAATTGAAGAGAGTTGTGAAGAACTGTAGAGCACATTTAAACCACTTAGGAGATTTTTATGGCATATGGTTATATGAAAAAAATAATTAGACCGAGAATGATTGACAAACATATTGAAGATTTAAGAAATACAAGAATAAAGTGTATTTCATGAAGAAATTATTCTCTAGAAATTAGAAAGAAGTTAGCAAAAATAATGGAAGTTGATTACAAGTGAATCGACAATCAAGAGGTGTTAGCCACAAGCAGAGGTGAATCTAGAATTTTTCAAATATGGGTGCACCCAAAAAATGTATTAAGTGGGAATTGATCCGTACATGGATGCACCAAGAAAAATGTATTAAGTGAGAATTGATTCTTAATCCTCAAGGTCAAAAGCTCAACATTTAACCATGTGGACCAGATAGACTTCTTATAGTACGGGTGCCAGAATATAATAATATACAAATTTTAGAAAATATGTACATAAAATATCTAGTTTTACGAAGAGACCACGGATTCCGATGCCCTATTTTTTACCTTTAGATTCGCCACTGGCCACAAGTGCATCAACACTCGTTGAAGACAAGTATTTTAACAAAAATAGGTGTTGTTGACAAAGTGTATCAATACAAGTTGAAGACGAGCTTCAACAAAATTTAAAGTTGGAGAAAAGTAGTTAGACAAAAATATTTCAACTAGAGATGTACAAACAAAATCAATAATTCTAGTCAAATCGAAAGAGAAAAAATGACTATGATTTGGTATTGATAAAAACCAATCACAATTAATTTTGTTTTATTTAAACTAAGAAAAATTCAAACCCAAATCAAACCAACCTGATATACGTGTATACAAGTTTTATAAAGATATTATACATAAAAATATTTATCGTAATATAACTTATAAAATATTTCTTAAGCTTTTTCATCGTTTTTGTCTTTAAAGGTGTTATTTCAAATTTGAACTCAGACTTTTCTAATGATGTAATAAGTTTTGTAGCTTATAAATGTAAATGACACAAATAAAGTTCAAACCATAACAGAATCAATATTAATGCTAATAATAAAAAACTAATTTAACGCTTGGAATGACTATAGTGTTGGATATCTACTTCAAAATTTTACATTGATTTAAACAATAAAAATGTGTAAAAGTTATATATTGGTTTGGACCGTGAAATGTATAACAAATTTATATTTTTTATGTAGCGTTTAGTCATGTAATAGTACTTATCTTATAATATAGTTGTATCATGCTAGAATTAAAGGTATTTTTATAGCACTAGTTATATGTTTTGTGCTATGAAGATTTTACTAGAAAAAAACTTTGAGATAATTTAAAAAGATGAGACTGAAAAATCTGACTTTTATTGATTGAAATTGATTATAGATTTAAATATCTGATAAAATTGATTTGATTTGATTTGATAATTGAAAAGCCTGAACCAATCTGATCTATGTACATCCTTAGCGTCAAGTTGATGAGAAGTACATCAACATTAAAAAATTGGAGAGAACTGCTCCAACACAAATAAAAAAAATTGAAAGATTGAAGAAAAATGCTTCAATACAACAACAACAAAGAAAGGACAATCATATACAACTTTGTATTACGGGAGAATGTTGGAAGACTAATTCAAAGTAAATTAAATTTGTTAAGGATTTGAATATTTGTTTGATTCATGTCAAAATAAGATTTTTAAATAGAATAGTATCTAAAACAAGCCAGTGGTAGCCTCTATGGTGGACAAGATGAGAGAAACAAGACTAAGATGATTTGTCTTGTGAAGAGGAGATATGCAGATGCCTAGTGAGGAAGTGCAAAAGGTTGGATGTAATGGGTACGAAGAGAGGTAGAGGTAGGCCGAAAACGTATTGGGGAAAGTGATTAGACAGGACATCACGTAACTCCCAATTACCAAGAACATGACCTAGATCAGAGGATCTAGAGATCGTGTATTAGGGTGGAGGGTTAGTAGGTATGGAGTGGTCTTGATTTTCGAAGGGTTTAGTCGTATTCGATTAGTGTCTCGCTTTTAATTACATAGTCATATGTTGTCTATTGCATTTAGGTTATCACATAATTCTGTGGTTATTGTTTTCTTATTAATTTCTTTATTTTCTTCACTATCGTTTTCCCTTTTTAATACCTACTTTGATATGTTGTACTCGTACCAAGGGTCCTCCAGGTACAACCTATTCCTCCACGAGGTAGGAATATGGTCTCCATAAACTCAACCCTTCCCTTACTCCACTTGTAAAATTTCACCTGATATATTATTGTTGTTATTGTATAGGAATAGATTTTCTAATTCCTAGCTAGATTAGGTTTTTCATTATTATAAATAGTGATACTTTTACTTATTTTTATATTATAATATAGCAAAGTAGTAGAGGGATTGTAGAGAGTTGTGGAGATTTATAGAGTACATTCAAAGATGTCTGAGATTTTGAATAAATATACTAATCATGAATAACTATTATGCAGCTAAAACAAAAATTAGCTCAATATGCAAGTACTATCATCTTGACAAAGAACTTCTTGATAAGCAGATAATTTTGTTCTTTCCAAGTAGAAAATTAGAAGGGAAGTGCATCCATGTCCAGCTCTTACAAGTAGCTAGTTCTTGTACAAAAGTTTGGTATAAATGGCCTAGGCTTCATTCTAAGGATAGACCAAATGCTGCAACTCTTATTATACACTTATAAGCATCAAAATTCCAATCATAAAAAATATGGAGCCATGGATTAGCAATAAAGTGTAATACCCAAAAAAAATATTTCGAACTAAGACTCGAACCGTTTTTCGTAGTGAGTGAGATTTTACCAAGGAATTAAAAATTTCTTAAGTGTTAAGGTCACTAGATGTAGCACCTTGAGTTCCAAAAAGAACTAAATTGGAAATAGCAAAATCTAAAATTTTGCAAGTTATGTTTAAGTTATGAGTTTTAGGTCAACTTAAAACGCCCATAACTCTCAGTACATGATGAGTTAGGTGGGCTACAACATAGCTAATGAAAGGTTTTAAATTATCTTTCCAACACCACCGAGTTTGATAAGTTTCGAGTTTGGATGAGTGAGATGCCCTTTTGAAGTCAGGCTGTCCAGTTAAGGAAAGCTACCCGAAAATACTAAGGGGTATTTTGGTCTTTTCCTTACCAAATCAGATTTAATTCATTTTTAGTAAGATTTTAAGGGTCTAATCCTATTAGGTTCAGTTTTATAATCCTAATATATGCCTAGGTTTTAGTTGAGAGTTCAAGAAGACAAAAGAAGAGAAAAGAGGAGAAAAGGAGGAGAGGATCAAAGCGTTCGTCGAGAGTCTTGCATTTTGTTGCAGATTTTTGCCATGGGTTTAATCCCCAAGAGGTATGTAATCTTCCATAGTGTTGGGTTTTTTCACCTACATGCCAATCATGTTATTTTTAGTGAAATTTCATTCTTGAAGTTGAAAGATTAGAGTTATTGATGAGTTCTTGAGAAGTGTTCTTGAAGTTCATCCTAAATCTTGTTGTGTTGGGGTTTTGATGATTTCTTGAGATGGAAGTGAGTGTTTTGAGGGCTGTATTGAGTAGATTAGAGTGTACTTATGTTAAGTAATCGAATCCAAGTGATTGGGGAAGAAACCATTCGATTCTAGGCGAGTTAGGGTGAGAAAACGAGCAAAGAAATTCGTCGGGTTTTCTGGGTTGGGGCCTAGCACGTCGCACCAAATAGTGCACCCCAAATCATGTTCTGAAGTTTAGGGGCTGGCTCCCTTGCCACTCAGTGCTGTCCTGTCCAGTTTACAATCGGTTGCTCCGTTTGAGTTCTTTTAAAGTGTACCTTCACTCCTTTTTGATTCTAAACACTCTAAACTACTTCTAAACACCTAGAAATCATTCCTAACATGATCATAACCTAGAATTCATATTTCAAATTCAAGGTAGAGTTAAGTTTTGAGAATTATTTCGAACATTTTAAGAAAGTCCCTTTGAGTCCTTTTGAAGAGTCTTCTACAACTTCTAGTAACTTGTTTTAAGACTCGAGCAAGTGAGTATTAGAATGAGGAGAATGTATTCATGAGTCTACTTTATCATCACGATATCCTTCATATCATGAACCATAACACTTGAATTCATAATTCACATTCAAGAGAGAGTTAAGAGTAGAGTTCAAGAAAGTCTTTTTGAGTTCAATTGTGAATCCTTTGAGATAAACTATTGATTTGAGCTAGGTTTTGAGGAAGTAAGTATAAGAATGAGAAGAGTCGGATACATGAGTTCCATATTATTATGTAGGCCCTCAAGTCGTGTCGTTCAAACCCATAAATTCTGCATGAACTCCATAAGTTGAGTATCTTTGAGAGGAGTAGTATATTCAGGTTCTAAGTCTGAGTATTGTAACATCCGAAAAACTAGTAGGTCAAACTAGAGTCTTACGTGAGAGTTTTAGAGTTTGATGTGTGGCTTATAATTGTAAAATGGCTTCCCAAACTTAGGATGACGGGTTTTGGGGTTAAATGTCAAGGTACGACCGCCCCAAGGACCAACCAAGGTCCTTGAGGAGGACCCTAGAGACTAACCCCAAAGCTGCCCAAAAAGGGCCACCTACGGATGTCACCTACAGCCAGTAGGTGGACCCACACCCCGTGGATGGATCTCGTAGGTCAAGAGCCAGAATGGTGAGCTGCAGGCCATAATCTACGGACCTGCAGGATGGCCAGTAGGTCCATTCACGGACTGTAGGTCCCAGGCGTAGGTCATGATTGCAACATTGCCCAACACTACTAAAAACTGCTAAAAAATGACAGAAGCAAAAGCAACAGACGACGTCGCTCCCAAAAGCGACAGACTAAGCGGTGCCGTCCGTCACTTTTTAATTAAAATTTTTTTCTTTTTTTTTTTAAAAGCGACGGACTGCATCGCCAAGTCCGTCACTTTTTAATTAAATTTTATTTATTTTTTTTTAAAAAAAAAAAAAGCGACGGACTGCATCACCTAGTCCGTCGCTTTTTTCGTGGAATTTTGCAACAACAATATATATAATAAATAATTAATTATTTTATATCGATAGAGACGCAGTCCACTGCTTTTTATTAAAAATAATTATTTATTAATTTAAAAAAAGTCACGCCGTCCGTCGCGTTTTATTAAATTTAATTGTTTAATTATTTTTTAAATTAGCGACGGACAACATCTTTATGTCCGTCGCTTCTTGGTCAAAATATCTGGTCAAATATTTTTAAAAAATGACAGACAATGTCTCTGTTTCCATCTCTTTTTGGTCAAAAGGTTGGTCAAACTTTTTTCAAAAAAAGCAACGGACATAGAGACTCTGTCCGTCGCTTTGAGAAATATTTTGATTTAATTTTATTTAAATCGTCATCCTGAGGACGGTTTTGGGTAAAATAAAAAACAAAAAATTATAATACCGACTTTCGGATGTCGGTCAAATTAAATAGTATGTAATAAATTAATATTTTCAATTAACTTTAAATAAATCATCCTCCGAATGACGGTTTTATATAACTTAAAAAATAATTTAATATAAAATACCGACCTTCTGATGTCAATATTATTTAATTAACATGATTGCTTTTTATTTATCTTAAAATTTAATGTGATACCAACCTCATGAGGTCGGTATTTTTTATTAAATCTAATTACTTTTAATAAAAGTGACATCCGGAGGTCGGTTTGTTAAAAATATTCTATTAATCATAATTTTGCTATTGTGCATAATACTAAAATTTCATTTACACCTACAATTAATTGTTCAAAAAGTGTAACAATTTTGTATACTTTTATAAATAAAAAGTTAGAATTCGTGGAATAAATAAAAAAATATTTATAATCCATATTTAGAGTATGAAACTACGTTGATATGAATTAGGAGAAAATTATATATACTTATATTTCTATAGTAATGTACAAATTTTATCAGTCCTTCGTCAAATCATGAACTTAATATTTCATCTCATGATGTAGAGGTGAAGAGCTAACATATAATCCATTCAACTATGAAATGCGAGATATTATTATTATATCCGTTCGATCTTGAATGGATGTCAAGTGTAGTGATCACTTCCTAATTATGATGACATGTAAAGGATACTTCATTGGAGTATGAAAGACGTTGATTAATTATATACTCCTCGAATAGTTTAACAAATCAAGTCTTATAAACTAGTGGTTCAGATATGAAATACATTATCAATTAAAGAAATACGTATGATCAATTCAAGGAGATTTATATATTAAATTTGGTATTGATAAATTTTTGTTGATCAATAAAATTAAATTTATATAATTAGAAGGCATATAATTTAAATTTATAAAATTAACTTGATCGATAAATTAAATTTATTAAATTAAACTTTTGTTGATGTGTCGTTAAATTATATATATATGTTATTTTAATTTATAAAATTAACTTTATGGATAAATTAATTAAATTTATTAAATTAAAATTCTGTTGATGTGTAGTTAAATTCGTTCGTCCATCTTTAAATTAAATCCTAGATCAAATCCTAGCTGCTCATCTAATTCTAATCCAACGGTCAAGATCGAATCAACATTTTCTCTCTTTCCTAAGCTACCGAAAGACTAAAACCTTAAAACTATTCATTCTCTCCCTTCCTCTAAAAGATCTGCCTCCCCCTTGCTCTCTCTTCTCTTCCACCCGCCTCCGATTTAAAACCAGCAGTAGGCGGTGAGATCCTGCGACCAGTAACCAACGAGAAACAACCGCTAGAAGTGGCCGAGCGGATCGGCCCAATGAGAGGCAGCTCGGCGAGGCCGTACCTGGCGGCTCAGTCGAGCCCTGCTCTCTTATTTTCTCCTATCACCGGCCGGTGCAACAGTAGTAGCAGCTAGAGGTAGTGGCTCCATCCTCCCCTCTCCCTCCTCTTCTCCTTCTCCCCTCGGCAGCAGTGATTGCTACTCTTTCTCCTTCTCCTCGTGAACCGGCGAGGATAGCCAAGGATGTTGCCGTCTCCGGCGAGAACAACAACAGTTAGCGAGAAGCACAGTCGCAATCGGCGATAACCCACGACACAACGTAAACAACTCCGGCAAAACCAGCAGCTCGATGAGGTCACCACGAAAACAACAACATCAGCTCCAGACCAGCGAGGCAACAAGCTCCGGTGAGGCTCGAAGTTTTGGAATTTTGCACTACTAGATCTGTCCAGGTTTGTCTTTGTTTAATTATTATCCGTCTTCTTACAATTAGCGTAAATTCAAGCATGATTTTTTGCTATATGTTATGAATATATACTCGAAATCGATAATAGTTGTCAATCTTATCTTAAGCATGATGTTTGAATTTCTTGATTATTGAGTTGATTCAAATATTAGTTTGAATTAGGGTATCTTAGGATTTGTTTGAAATTTGGTATTTCTTGAGTTAATTAGTTTGATTTTGGAATTGTAAGATTAGATTGAATTAGGGTATTTAAGGAGTTGTTTGAATTTGGGTGTTATTTGAGTTAGTTTGAATTATTATTGAGATTTTAGGACTAATAGTTTGAATTTGGGATTAGGAATAGCTAGCTAGTTTGAATTTAGGATTTTAGCATTAGTTAGATTTTAGGATTTTAGGACTACTTTGAATTTGTGACTTTAAGACTAGTTTGAATTTTGAATTTAGGACTAGTTTGAATTATTATTGAGATTTTAGGACTACTAATAGTTTGAATTTGGGATTTTAGCACTATAGTTTGGTTTTTGAATTCTAGGAGTACTTCCAATTTGTGATTTTAAGACTAGTTTGAATTTGGAATTTAGGACTAATAGTTTGAGTTATATTTGGGGAGTTGTTTGAATTTGGGTATTATTTGAGTTAGTTTGAATTATTATTGAGATTTTAGGACTGATAGTTTGAATTTGGGATTAGGTATAGCTAGCTAGTTTGAATTTAGGATTTTAGCACTAGTTAGATTTTGGAATTTTAGGACTAGTTTGAATTTTGAATTTAGGACTAGTTTGAATTATTATTGAGATTTTAGGACTACTAATAGTTTGAATTTGGGATTTTAGCACTATAGTTTGGTTTTTGAATTCTAGGAGTACTTCCAATTTGTGATTTTAAGACTAGTTTGAATTTGGAATTTAGGACTAATAGTTTGAATTATATTTGGGGAGTCGTTTGAATTTGGGTATTATTTGAGTTAGTTTGAATTATTATTGAGATTTTAGGACTAATAGTTTGAATTTGGGATTTTAGCACTATAGTTTGGTTTTTGAATTCTAGGAGTACTTCCAATTTGTGATTTTAAGACTAGATTGAATTTTGAATTTAGGACTAATAGTTTGAATTATATTTGATATTTTAGGCTAATTAATAGTTTGAATGTGGGACACTAGCTAGCTAGTTTGAATTTGAAATTTTAGGAATTTGAATTACAACTTAATTAGAACTCATAATTAATTATAACTTGAATTTACTATAAAATTGAACTTAATTAGGAATATGAACTTCAAATTAGAACTTGAAGTTGGAACTAATTAGCTTGAATATATTACTAATTAAGTTTAGAAATTAGATATGAACTTTAATTGAAACTTGAACTTGTTATATATATATATATATGTATATATATATATATATAACTAATATTCTTGGATTTGAAGTTTATATTTAACTAATTTAAGGACTTTTCGTGCTAGACAACTAAGGAAGCTCAACATCTAAAAAAGTTGATACAAGACTATATTGCTTCTTTCATCAAAGTTGGAGATAAGGTTGGTGCTTCTAAATTTTTTAAGTTCAAGTACAATTGTTTTAAATAATGTGTTTGTATCCATCTAGTATTAATACTTAGCTTTAATTTTATGAATAATATATTTGTTAAGCATAAGTACCAACACTAGTTGATCCTATTGATGACAAAATTGATTTTCTTGCAAGATCGATTTGTGTCCATCTAGTGTTGATATTGAGCTTTAATTTAGGAATAATGTGTTTGTTAAGCATAAGTACCAACACTAGTTGATCCTATTGATGACAAAATTGATTTTCTTGCAAGATCGATTTGTGTCCATGTAGTGTTGATATTAAGCTTTAATTTAGGAATAATGTGTTTGTTAAGCATAAGTACCAACACTAGTTGATCCTATTGATGACAAAATTGATTTTCTTGCAAGATCAATTTGTGTTCATCTAGTGTTGACACTTAGCTTTAATTTAGGAATAATGTGTTTGTTAAACATAAGTACCAACACTAGTTGATCCTATTGATGACAAAATTGATTTTCTTGCAAGATCGATTTGTGTCCATCTAGTGTTGATATTAAGCTTTAATTTAGGAATAATGTGTTGTTAAGCATAAGTACCAACACTAGTTGATCCTATTGATGACAAAATTGATTTTCTTGTAAGATCGATTTGTGTCCATCTAGTGTTGATATTAAGCTTTAATTTAGGAATAATGTGTTTGTTAAGCATAAGTACCAACACTAGTTGATCCTATTGATGACAAAATTGATTTTCTTGCAAGATCGATTTGTGTCCATCTAGTGTTGACACTTAGCTTTAAATTTAGGAATAATATATTTGTTAAGCGTAAGTACCAACACTAAACTAGTTCAAGTTAAAAAGTTTTTAAGTTATTTAAATAAGTTAAAATAAATAATGTGGTTTTGTTGATGAATTTAGTTATTGGAATTAAGTCAAAACTAAACTAGTACAAGTTAAACAGTTGTTAAGTTGTTTAAATAAGTTAAAATAAATAATGTGGTTTAGTTGGTGGATTTAGTTGTTGTATTAAGTCAAAACTAAACTAGATAAAGTTGTTATGTTGTTTAAATAAGTTAAAATAAATAATGTGACTTAGTGGATTTAGTTGTTGTATTAAGTCAAAACTAAACTAGTTAAAGTTGTTAAGTTATTTAAATAAGTTAAAATAAATAATGTGGTTTAGTTGGTGGATTTAGTTGTTGTATTAAGTCAAAAGTAAACTAGTTAAAGTTGTTAAATTGTTTAAATAAGTTAAAATAAATAATGTGGTTTTGTTGATGGATTTAGTCGTTGGAATTAAGTCAAAACTAAACTAGTTCAAGTTAAAAAGTTATTAAGTTGTTTAAATAAGTTAAAATAAATAATGTGGTTTAGTTGGTGGATTTAGTCGTTGTATTAAGTCAAAACTAAACTAGTTAAAGTTGTTAAGTTGTTTAAATAAGTTAAAATAAATAATGTGGTTTTGTTGATGGATTTAGTCGTTGGAATTAAGTCAAAACTAAACTAGTTCAAGTTAAAAAGTTATTAAGTTGTTTAAATAAGTTAAAATAAATAATGTGGTTCTGTTTATGGATTTAGTCGTTGGAATTAAGTTAAACTAAACTAGTTCAAGTTAAAAAGTTATTAAGTTGTTTAAATAAGTTAAAATAAATAATGTGGTTTAGTTGGTGAATTTAGTCGTTGGAATTAAGTCAAAACTAAACTAGTTCAAGTTAAAAAGTTATTAAGTTGTTTAAATAAGTTAAAATAAATAATGTGGTTTAGTTGGTGAATTTAGCCGTTGGAATTAAGTCAAAACTAAACTAGTTCAAGTTAAAAAGTTATTAAGTTGTTTAAATAAGTTAAAATAAATAATATGGTTTAGTTGGTGGATTTAGTTGTTGTATTAAGTCAAAACTAAACTAGTTAAAGTTGTTATGTTGTTTAAATAAGTTAAAATAAATAATGTGGTTTAGTTGGTGGATTTAGTTGTTGTATTAAGTCAAAACTAAACTAGTTAAAGTTGTTAAGTTGTTTAAATAAGTTAAAATAAATAATGTTGTTTAGTTGGTGGATTTAGTTGTTATATTAAGTCAAAACTAAACTAGTTAAAGTAGTTAAGTTGTTTAAATAAGTTAAAATAAATAATGTGGTTTAGTTGGTGGATTTAGTTGTTGTATTAAGTCAAAACTAAACTAGTTCAAGTTGTTATGTTGTTTAAATAAGTTAAAATAAATAATGTGGCTTAGTTGGTGGATTTAGTTGTTGTATTAAGTCAAAACTAAACTAGTTAAAGTTGTTAAGTTGTTTAAATAAGTTAAAATAAATAATGTGGTTTTGTTGATGGATTTAGTCGTTGGAATTAAGTCAAAACTAAACTAGTTCAAGTTAAAAAGTTATTAAGTTGTTTAAATAAGTTAAAATAAATAATGTGGTTTTGTTTATGGATTTAGTCGTTGGAATTAAGTCAAAACTAAACTAGTTCAAGTTAAAAAGTTATTAAGTTGTTTAAATAAGTTAAAATAAATAATGTGGTTTAGTTGGTGAATTTAGTCGTTGGAATTAAGTCAAAACTAAACTAGTTCAAGTTAAAAAGTTATTAAGTTGTTTAAATAAGTTAAAATAAATAATGTGGTTTAGTTGGTGAATTTAGTCGTTGGA
This sequence comes from Solanum pinnatisectum, assembly GCA_035578085.1. Classification (NCBI taxonomy): domain Eukaryota; kingdom Viridiplantae; phylum Streptophyta; class Magnoliopsida; order Solanales; family Solanaceae; genus Solanum; species Solanum pinnatisectum. The sequence continues at coordinate 19,629,487 of CM069077.1, forward strand.
ATTAAGTCAAAACTAAACTAGTTCAAGTTAAAAAGTTATTAAGTTGTTTAAATAAGTTAAAATAAATAATGTGGTTTAGTTGGTGGATTTAGTTGTTGTATTAAGTCAAAACTAAACTAGTTAAAGTTGTTATGTTGTTTAAATAAGTTAAAATAAATAATGTGGTTTAGTTGGTGGATTTAGTTGTTGTATTAAGTCAAAACTAAACTAGTTAAAGTTGTTAAGTTGTTTAAATAAGTTAAAATAAATAATGTTGTTTAGTTGGTGGATTTAGTTGTTATATTAAGTCAAAACTAAACTAGTTAAAGTAGTTAAGTTGTTTAAATAAGTTAAAATAAATAATGTGGTTTAGTTGGTGGATTTAGTTGTTGTATTAAGTCAAAACTAAACCAGTTAAAGTTGTTATGTTGTTTAAATAAGTTAAAATAAATAATGTGGCTTAGTTGGTGGATTTAGTTGTTGTATTAAGTCAAAACTAAACTAGTTAAAGTTGTTAAGTTATTTAAATAAGTTAAAATAAATAATGTTGTTTAGTTGGTGGATTTAGTTGTTATATGAAGTCAAAACTAAACTAGTTAAAGTAGTTAAGTTGTTTAAATAAGTTAAAATAAATAATGTTGTTTTGTTGATGGATTTAGTCGTTGGAATTAAGTCAAAACTAAACTAGTTCAAGTTAAAAAGTTGTTAAGTTGTTTAAATAAGTTAAAATAAATAATGTGGTTTAGTTGGTGGATTTAGTTGTTTTATTAAGTCAAAACTAAACTAGTTAAAGTTGTTATATTGTTTAAATAAGTTATAATATAATTGAATATCTATATTTTTGTAGATGGATCATCGTTTGTGGATGTATAATATGCATTATGAAACTGGTGCTAGTTTGAAACTTGAGTTTATTGACGGTGTTAGAAATTTTATTGAAATGATGTTAAACGACTCCAGTCAGGCTTAGAAGGTATTGGATCGCACGTCAAGCTGAGGCACTTGATGGTGTTCAAATTGCTGCTATGTCAGATCAAATAGCTAAACTTATAGCGGCACTAGCAGAGTCGAAGCGGAGAAGAGTAGCTGAACAAGAAGCATGAATGAGACCGTTCAGCAAATCAAAGAACAAGTGATGAACCTCGCTCGTCGAGCTACTACTTCGGCTCCTGATGACACCGACAACGAGAGTGGTGAGGATGATTATGTAGATCTCACTCCCTAGTTTAGATCTCTGGACATTTATGAACTTTTTGAAACGAATTTTGAAAGACTTTATAATTCTTTAATTTATGATTTAGATATTTTTGAATATTATTTCATGTTTTGTTTAGATTGTTTATAATTGTGTGTTTGATTGGGTTGAATAGTGTAGAATTGAATTGAATTGAATTGTATTTGCAAGTGTGCAGCAGAAACTGCCAGTTTGGGTTGGCAAAAATATTGCAGAAAAAGCGACTTTTTTTTAAAATCCCAGAAAAGCAACGGACAGCGTGGTTTTGTCCGTCGCTTTTCTGGGTTTTATTTTTTTAAAAATCCCAGAAAAGCGACGGACAGCGTGGTTCTATCCGTCGCTTTTTTGGGATTTTCAAAATAAAATTTCCAAAAAAGTGACGGACAGCGTCGCATTTTAGAAATAAAAAAAATGAAGATTAAAATAAAGAGACGGAGTCCGTCGCTTTTATGAAAAATATTCAAAAAAAAAAAAAGGCAAAAAAGGACGCAGTCCGTCGCTTTTTGGCGACGCCGTCCGTCGCTTCTGAAAAGCGATGCAGTCCGTTGCTTTTTGAATAGAGTCGAGCTAAAAAGCGACGAAAGTCGTCGATTTTGACCCAAAAAGCTATGCAGTCCGTCGCTTTTTGCCGTCTTTTTTTGACAATTTTTTAGTAGTGCAAGTCTCGGCCAAAGGTAAGGTTAGTTTAGGTTTAGGTAATTCCTAATTAATTTAGTTAAGTGTGAAGTCATTTTATATTATTTATTTAGACCTATAAAAGAATTTTTAAGCCTTTAACCACCTCATATACTTCATAAATCCCAAACCCAAAATCATAACCAACTTAACCCTCTCCAAAAATCTTCTCTCTAAAACTCCATAGAAGAAGAAGATCAAGTTAGGGCTTGAAGAAGGAGGCTTTTCTACACAATTTCATGGAGATTCTCCAATAAGGTATGGTAGTTTTTCATCTATGGGTTGCCTTCACCCATAGAGTCCCACCAAAACTCAATTTCAAACTTGTAACTTTACCCCAAAAAGCTAGGGTTTACTCCAAGTCATGGATTCACTTCAAAAGCGTTTCTAATGGTTTAATTGCTTTATATTATGATCGAATTGATGAACATTTACTGTTTTTAAGATGAATTCCTCAAGGATCCATGAATTCCCCCAATTCTTCTAAATTAGATCTTAAAGTGTGGGTGTTGATTGATGTGTGTAGAATGTGATCAAATTATGAATGTTATGGATTGATTACTTGAATTATGTATTAATTGAGGAATTTCTATGGTTATTATGTTGAATTTCCCCCAAGAAACCATGAAGTTCCCATGTCCCAAATTTATGAACTTGTGATGTGGGTGAATAATAGAAAGATGAATATCATGGGAATGTGCTTGTTGTAATTGAACTATTTGAATCATGTTGTATCCATGTCTAATGTAGTAGTAATCCTAGATGTGTTGATGAATCATGATCATGATGTTTATGTACATGATTTATGAATACTTAGGAAGTAATGTGATTATGACTATAATGTAATTGTGATGATGTGAAAGGCTTTCATCACCTAAATGAATCGGTAGGCCAATGACATCCCTTTCATGTGTGAATAAAAGTAATCTTGATTGATATACCTTGAATTGGTAGGCTAAGGGCATCCTCTTCGTGTGTAATTATAAGTGATCTTTACTTAATGAACCTTGAATCGGTAGGCCAATGACATCCCTCTCATAAATGACTAATGAAGTATTCTAAGGCTTTGTCTTGAATCGGTAGACCAATGGTATCCCTTTCATGATGAGTCAATGAACTAATCTAATAATGAACCTTGAATCGGCAGGCCTATGGCATTCCTTTCATAGGTGACTAATGATGAACCTTGAATCGATAGGCCAAATGGTACCCTTTTATGAGGATTCAATGAGTTATCCTAATAATGTACCTTGAATCGATAGGCCAATGGCATTCCTTTCATGTGTATTAATGTTAAAAGAGAATTAACTACTCCATGGGAATTTAATGCTTAGCACTGAGTGGATATTGTGAGGTGGAAGTTCTTCCCATGTTAGGCCGGGTTTGTAGTAACAACCTCTTTATCCCATAACTATGTGTTTACATAGGTTATTAGCTAGTGGATCCACCTAAGCTAAAATATTACCGGTTCTACCTTAGACAAGTAGACCAACCCTTTATGGTGTGGGATAGACACCGGATTAATTCCATTATTTGCTCACATGGTCTATGTCGGTTAGGGCTTATTCCCATCATGTGAGTTATGTACTATGGTCACTCAAGAGGTTCTATGAAGTGTGGGTGGGGGTATGAGACTTCATCCATGCATTGCACGAGTAGACTTTGAGAGTGGTTATGGTGTATTCCTCAAATGTTATAATGGCTTATGAAATGAAAAAGGTTTATAATGATACTATTGAGAAAGTTGATATGAAGGCTAAATGTAATAATGAATGCTTAACTTGGATTGTTGCTATGAGTTGCTTTCCTTGATATGACTTGTTAAATATGAATGTTCCTTCTTTATGAGTATGAACTAAGGATGACATCAAAGAATGGTAAGTATGATTATGGTGGCCTAAAAGTGGTACTTAGTATGAGTGGTATTATAGGATGCCATTCATACATTGCACAAATATAACTTAAGGTTACCTAGGAGATGGTTCTATTATGTTATAATGATTTATATGATGAACATGCTTGTGACTTGTGTTTTACACTAAAAGTGCATAATGATTCTCAAACTAGGTAAATGCATGCTTTTCAACTAAAATGTCCCTTTTAGCATGTTTTCAAGGATTTTTATGCATGGCTGTCATACTTAGTGCATTCTTGTACTAACCCATATTTTCTACATTTTTCACAAAGTGTAGGTTCCGTTTCTTAAGGTGATTCTCTATTGATACAAGCTTGGATCGACTATTCTCCTAGTTTGTGGTGTGTCCTCAAGATTCGAGGATGTATGATTCATTAGTAGTTTCTTTCAAGTACTTTTATGTTTCGGACAATGTTGAAAGGGCTATGACCCTATTGTTGATTCTAAGATGTATTAGATGGCTAATTGAGACAAGTTAGACTTCCGCTTGCTTTTAAATAAAGAATTTGATTATATGGATAAAAGTTTTTAAATTCTGCATCATTTCTTTTATCTTATGTTATGAATGCTAAAGGCTTGTATGAGACCCCTTTGAGGTCAAGTATTCCGTGTTACATCTAGGGTGTACCCCTGGGTCATGACAAGTATTGAGTTCACCCTTCTGAAATTATATTCCTAATCATAGAACTATTACATGTTACCCATGAAGTCGTTAAGTTGAGTAGTTCATGCCCATAATTCCGCATGAACCATATGAGTCGAGAAATCTTGAGATGAGGAGTATCATTGATTCCTTGAGTTGAGTTGTTCATGTCCATAATTTCTCACGAACCTTATGAGTTGAGCATTCTTGAAACGAGTAGTATAATTGAAGTTCTTGAGTTCTGAGTTGTTGAGTTTCGAGTATCGAGTTCTTTGTATGGTTATTGAAAACCTTGAATTAAGTAGTTCACGTCCATCATTCCGCATGACCCTATTTTGAGAAGTCTTTTACAATTTTTTCTAAACTTGTTTTAAGATTTGAGCACTTGAGTTGAGAAAGAGTAGAGCCGAGTTCATTTTCCTTAAAATGATATATGGGAACTAAGTATTCCCAAGAGTAAATGTTTTCACATTTAAAAGAGGAGGAAACTGAGATTTTCGAAAGAGTTTTGAGCAGTTGAGTAACATCTCTTTTTAGCGAAAGATTTTGAGTAATGATCTCAAACCACAGAAAGAGTTATGTTTTTTAAAATATATGCGCTGAGTATATTTTGGGAGTAGTATTGAGCACCGATATAGGGACGAGTTCAGATAACTCAAGTCTCCATAAACTATGTAGCCGACGTGGGTAGAAAGGATCATACTTTTTAGATAATTCCTTAGTGCTTTTTAGCACAAACTAGTGGATCCACTTAGTTGAGAGGTTTTATACCTTGGCAAAGTATTAGACAATTATGGCAGCGTGGATGAGACGTTGTTTCATCACATAGCTCATAGTGATGGTTGTCGGTTAGAGAAACTCCCACAGAGTTATATTGTATTTTTATAAACACACTGAGTATTATTATATTTTTCAATACATTGAGTTGCTATCTACAATTTTACAGCTTTCCATACATATTGATCTTTTACTATTGCTTTATCCTTGAGTATCATGAGTTGAGTCTTTCGAGTTGAGTATCTTGAGTTGAGTACCTTCAAGTTGAGTATCTTGAGTTGATCTGTGCTTCATTGTGTCGTGTACCTTATTGTTGAATTTCACTGAGTTGAGAACCTTATTATTGAGTTGAGTATCTTATCCTTGAGTACTTCTGAGTCCCTTAACTATAAGAGTAGGTCTAAAATGGTCCCTTAATTATACACTTAACAGATTTAGTCCTTTAACTATTCAAAAACTTATCAACCTTGGTCCCTTAACTATACACTTATCGGTTTTAGTCCCTTAACTATAAACTTACTGATTTTAGTGCTTTAAATATTCAAAAACTTATCAGGTTTGGTCTTTGTCCATTTTTTAAAAAACAAATAGCTTAGGTTTATATTAACGGAATTCATGCCTCAAGAAATTAAATCCTTTAGCAATTTTTTCTATTGTTTCTCTCTCTCTGCTACTTTTTCTTCAAATTAACCTTATGCGAAGAACCTTAACCTCAATGATTTAAAATAAAATTCACGAAGAAAGAAAATATAAGTCATAATTTTATTCAACAGAGGATAAAATGAAGCATATTATTGTTACTAATGACTTGAATATGCTAAAATTTATTATAAAAAGAAAAAAATTACTACCCGTTAAATCCAAAATTTTATTCCAACGACTTCATTGAACAAAATTTGTTTAATTTTTCAGAAATTGAAATTTATAAAATGGTAGATTTGCAATCTTTTTAATTTTTTTAAATAGATCAATTTTATTATTCTATTCATTTTATTTTACGTAAAGAAATTTGAGTAAATTAAATAAAATCCACATTGATTAGCATATTCAAGTGTGGATTCAAGCCATTAACACCAATTATATGCTTAATTTTATCCTCCATTGAATAAAATTAAGACGTATATCTTCTTTCCTCATTAATTTTATTTTGAATCGTTGACATTATTGTTCTTTTCATAAGAGTAGTTTGAAGAAAAAAGGGTGGGGATAGAGAAACAACTTAAAAAATGAGTTAAAGATTTAATTTCACGAAGATTTCCATTAATACAAACTAAGCTATTTGTATTAAAAAAAAATGGACAAAGACCAAATCTGATAAGTTTTTGAATACTTAAAGGACTAAAATCGGTAAGTTTACAGTTAAGGGACTAAAACCGTTAAGTGCATAGTTAAGGGACCAAAACTGTTAAGTTTTTGAATAGTTAAAGGACTAAATCCGTTAAGTGTATAGTTAAGGGACCATTTTAGACCTACTCCTATAATTAAGGGACTATTTATGTCATTTTCTCTAGTTTTGATTATCCTTGAGTATTCCTTGAGTTGAGTAAGTTTGAAAAGAGGTAAGTATGTTTCCTTTTTATCAAGTTCAAGCTTATGTTTATGCTTTAGAATTCCCCTTACATGCTCGTATATTCCACGTACTGAGCAATTTGGTCTGCATCGTTTCATGATGCAGATACAGGTATTCATGATCATCAACATGAGCTTCGTTGATACCACATGGAGTTCGAGTTAGGTATGGTGAGCCTCCTTGCTTCCGGAGGGTTTCACTTTTTCTTTCAGCTATATCAGTTGTTAGGATGTCGTGGGTCTTGTCCCAACTTTCATCTTTGTCATTTAGAGGCTTCATAGATAGACAATAGAGTTTCAGAAGTCTGTTAATTTATGTTGTTAAATGTTTTAAAGACTTAAGTTGTCTATTTTATGGCGAGTTGAATAATTTATTTTTATTCAGAGTTTTTCATTTGAGTTAAAGCTTTGTAATTGAGTTTCATAAATTTTTATTCAGTTTTTAAGCTTTGTATGCTTGAGTTAGTCTTCCTCTTGTAGTCAGCCAGGATGAGGGTTCGCTTGGGGACCGGCAATGATTCTCGAGTGCCGGCCACGTCCAGGATGTAGGCTCGGGTTGTGAAATAAAGGAACAAGAGTCTCTTACTTTCCCTTTATATAATTTTCTTTATTCTTTTTATTCCTCTGGTCAACAATGCCACGAGACGTATATCCATATTCCAATTGTCAGGTTCATTATACTAGTTCACAAGCACATAATCCACTGCCAACCTGTCCTACTTCGAAAATCTTAGATTATCAATACAATCTTTGAGAAAACAAAGAAAATATGAGACATCCATTTCTATCTATGATCCCACTTCCAAGCATCTATCCAGTTATGGCTACTGATTTTAATTATCCGTAAATGAAAGGTATCCACAACTTGCTTGGAATTGAGGCACAGGTGTATGCAATATATGGTAGAAAGCATAATAGGGGTGGAAAACAACAAGTAAAATACATATTATATATGTGTTTGTGTGTGTGTGTATATATATATATATATATCTTGAATTCATACTCATCGGCAATAGTTACCATACTCAAAAAGTAATTTCAAATAGCAGCATTGATGCACTTATTTAGGAAAAGATCTCCTGATATATATTTTACTCATTCTTCCTCCAATTCCCAATCAGACATAGTTTAATTCATGTTCAAATCTGTCTAAACCATTACATGGATTTCATCACATGTCCAGAAAACATAATGCAACATCATATAATTGTATGGTAGAACATTATATAATTGTGCATTGTGTTTTAAGAGGACATACCAAAACTGTGTTCATATATCACCATCGCGAATTAGATAATCTAGAGGATGTGAGCTAAGCGAAGAACTGTGATCTAAAACCAGACACAGAACTTATTGGAGCAAATAAAATTTGTTGATCTTATGTTCTACTTCTCTTATACTGAGGTTCTGGCAAGGATGAAACTGATGATGCCACGACACAAGAATCATTAGAGCTTTCACAGCTAAAATATGCATCAATAACGCCATCGGGAGTGCCTGGAATAGATTGGCATTTGCGCTTGTGGGTTTGGCAGATTTTGGATCCAGGAATGCCCATTAGCTCTAGAATGAGATCATGACATTCATCAATGCTGTCTTGTTTGAAGATCACGAACTTCAGTGACACACAAAACCAAATAGGCATATTGATATTGCTAATCAAATACTATAAGGTATTACTAAGAAGCCCAAAGAAGTCGATTACAGAAAATAAAACTCAATGTGAAAGAGTGCAAACCTTTCTAACTTTAAGAACAACCATAAATTGATTAAGGTAATCGACTGCATTGCAAGGCTCAATCTCATTTATCACATATAACAATGTTGCAGTTGCAATTACAGATGGGGGATAATGCAGAAGCCTAGAATCTGCATTCAGCATGATCGAAAATATAATCAATAAACTACCCGCATCCAAAAGTCTCAAACAAACTTTTCAGATAGATATCTTACCCGTGATAATACCAAGAATGATGTTTTCACATTTCCCCTGGAACTCCGAATATAGGTTGGTCATCAATCCAAATCTCCTGATGATATGGTCTATAAATGAAAGTGGTGTCACTGGATTCATTTTCCATTTGAGGGTGGACAACACCAGAAGTTCTATTTTCTGAATAGTCTTTGCCTCAAACACATACTTTGGATTTGATACCTAATCAACAAAATACATCTATCATTAATACAACCATAACAACTTTAACTATTATTATCATATCTCAATCCTAAGCTATTTATGATCAATTATATCAATTCTCAATGCCCATTCTACTTCATTTCAATCCAGTGTTCAATACTCGAGAAATGACAGAAGGACATAACCGTTAAGACATTTATACAAACACCAACACTACAATATCTTAATAAGTGAAGGGTCAAAACATGCCTAATGTGCAAGTTTCCTACCTGAACTATCACCAACTATTTATCAAAACACTCTTCAACTATCAATTGTTCCATTTACCTACATACAGGTAGAAAAAAAGAGGACAAGTGATAGTTGAGATGCATTTTAATCAGTAGTTGGTGATAATATATAGGAACCTCACAAGCCTATAGTTCAGGTATGAAGATTAAATCAGGATACTTTAGATATGCTTTTTATCATTTACTCTATCTTAATCAACAAAACATAGCTACATACTTGAAGGTCTAACAAAAGGGGCACTTGAATCTCCTCTACTTTAGCAGCAATGGAAAAACAAGCAACAGCCACAAGATGACTCATCCATGTCTTAACCTTCTGAAAACAGACTCCAGATATAAATCTATCAAAATAGTTGACAGCTAATACAGCAGTCAAAGCATTGAAACCATAGTGGTCAACGACAGTCAACATCCATTCCAAGGACTTTTTTCTTACCCCCAACAAAACCCCATCTGAAACTAAACTAGTACAATAAAAAAGATTCACTTTTTCCTTTGATAACAGAGTTTCAACCTCACCATCTTCCCAAAACAAAGTCACATTCTATTAAAGGTGAAATCTTTTTCACATTCTCGATCAGGTGCCATTCTGATTTCTTTCATCTGAATGGTACCCTCCTCCCAAATCTCCCTTATCTAACCTCACATAGAAGGGCATCAAAATTCAAGATTGGATTTTGGGGCTCTATGTTTTGTTCATGTAAATGTAAAACCATTTTTCCCAAACTCAAACTTGGACCCAATAACACATCCACTGCTACTGCCTGAAAATGGACATAGAGAGAAAATGGGGAGAGTGAATAGGAGAGATTTTAGCTGAGATTGCTCTCAAGATTGTCCCCTTTTTCTTCTTTTATCCAAAATTTATTGTTGGCGCATATATTTTCAAAGGCTTTTGGGATGTTTGGCGCGCAGGGTAAGAGGAAGAACAACAGATTCTGCAAAAATTCAATTCATTCTTTGCATATATATAGCTGAGATTAGTCTTTGCATATAGTGTTAGTTGAGACTTGAGATTAGTATGCTTTTATCCAATTACTCCTTTTGTTTGACATACAGCTAACAATTAATAATAGAAATAATATTATTATATTACCTTTTGAATCCATTAAATTTCATATTTTGGGAAATGTATTAGATACTAAATAGTACTCTCTTCGTTTAGATAAGAATGATAAAGTTTGACTTGATACGAAGTTTAAGAAAATAAAGAAAAAATTTCAATTTTGTGATAGTAAATTAAAGCTATGTCAAATATATCAAAATATCATTTAATATGTGGACTTAAATATATTACGTGAAAAACTGAAATTACAGTATTGCCTAAAAAAAGAAATGAGACATTCTTTTTTAAACAGACTAAAATAGAAAGAAGGTCATTTTTTAAAACAGAGAAAATAGTTACTAATAACAAGAATAAAATGAACAGAAAAGATAAATGATTCATTGATTTTCCAAGCTAGACATCTATTTTTAATATAGAAAATAAGTAAAGATAAATCAAAAGAGTAAAAAAATAAAAATATAATAAAAGCACTAGTTGTTTTTTATTCTTGTGTTTGTAACTTGAAGCTAGACCTCTGTTATGAATGGGCCTAGACCAGTATTGGCAAAGCAGCCCAACACCGAACGGATTGATAACTAAAGACTAGTGAGAGCAAAATGTTTATGCAAATTATAATTATGCTTAGGAAAAGACTGTGCTTCTTATCCCCAATTCTCTCTTAGTTCCCTCATCCCTTCTTCTTTATAGTTACTGTTATTGTTCGAGTTCTTCATATTGTAATTGCTCATTTTCGTATGAATCAAAGCTTGTCAGTTTGTTCTCTCTATTGTTTGGTTGTTGAGTTGAGAAAATCACTACAACCATTTTAGTGTTTGTTACATTGGTGCTTTCATTGTTCTTACTCCAAATGACAATGGCAGTATTGGATCGATTCAGTGGTGGCAACGATCCAGAGGGTTGGATTCTTTGGGCCTAGCAGTATTTCACCTGCCTTGGCTTCTCCCAGAAGGACTGGCTACCTCTTTCTTATTTCTACCTTGATGGTGAAGCTCTTACGTGGTCTACGTGGTTGCATCATAACAAGCAATTCTTCGATTGGAAGCATTTTAAGGAAATATTGCTTATGTGATTTCCAGAACGCACAACTTCGGTGAGTATGGTAGATACTTTTCGAGCCTATATTGACTATATTCGCTATACTACATTTGTTCCTCCGACGACCTCTCCCTCTGCAGTTGTAGATTTAAGCCCTGTCACATACTCATCTGACTTGGAAGATGCCTTCACAAGTGGAAACACAGAAGCATACCATATGCTCGAGAAATTGCCTGAGAAGTATACCAATGTGGATTCCTTGGCATTGCTTACAGAAAGTGATGCTGAGATCGCAACTCTTAAAGGCCTAGGGACTCCTCAAATTGGGAATGCAAAATCAGTAGAATCAGATTTGGTACGGTAATCTTCTTCCATTACCAAAGGTCAGAAGTTTGATGAAAATTCACATACAACTGTGAGCTCTAGCATTCCTGAACTTAACTATAGATTCTGCAAAGATATTAGTATGCAAACCAAGTTCCCTACTTTGGTGTTAACTGAGACGAAAAAATCGAATAGTGTGGAGGAGAAAAAATAACTAGATAATGCTGCTTTGTTTAACAAATCTCCTCAAAGAGATGTATCTGGTACTCTAGCTCCTTTTACTAAGCAAGCACATGTGTTGTCGAATACGCATATTCGAATTACTGAAATAGTATATCCAATTGCGACTTAGGTATCACTCTTAATTCCTCTTATTGGTCGAGAAGATATGATGTCGAATGAACATCTCGAACAAGATATGGCAACGAGGTAGGTAGTTACTAATTCTCTTGGTAGTGGCCCTCCTAAATGGAAAACTGATTTAGGGACATTTACGGTGGGTATAGCAGATTTATTTCTTGATGAATATTTTTTGGAGAACGTGAGTGCCATATCAACTAGTGTGTTGCATTTTGTTGGATTGTTTATTGCTGCTGAAAATGGAAAATCTATTAGGGGATTCAATGATCATCATATTTTGAGTCAATTTCCATTTATTCCTACTGCCAATTTCATTATGCTTATTGTAACTGCTCCCATAAGTGCAGTGGATCTTTGTGTATGGGATCCAGGAATAGATTTCGAATTTATGGCTCTAACCGGTTATATAAAGAGAACATGGAGGAACTACTATTGTTGGGATGTAATGACATGTTTTTCTTAATTGTGTATTCAAATTCTATGAGTTGAGTGTCGGATCCCGGACAACTAGGATGTGTAAAGTCCAACTGGCTCAAGGTGTTCTCTATTGTCGATGAATGCAATGCATTAGCATGTCCTTTAATTGTATATTCACTTGTCTTAGCTAAACATTATGTGGTACAACATGACATTATGGTCGCCAACTTCCAGCAAACATCAGTGTTGCATCTTCGCTGTATCACTGCTCTCGTTGGCATGGTACAGGTGTGAGAGGTAAAAGTGTCAAGGAGATTATACAAGGTGAAGGTTGTGTACTCTGCTTGTTACACACTTTATGGGGTCATAGATGTAACATCTCACAAATTGAAATAATCAGGAAGAAGCTAATAATTGGAAATAGTCATTTTTGGAAAGAATGGAAATCTGGAAATTTTGTAAGTTAGAATAAGTTGAGTTTTAGCCAACTTCAAACGGCCATAACTTCTAGCTCAGGATGAGTTAGAAGTACTTTTAGATATGGTAGGAAATATCTTAGAATGATCTTTCCAACGCTACTGAGTTTACACGATTCCGAGTTCGTATGAGTGAGTTATACCCTTTAGAAGTTAGGCTATTGGAATAAGGAAAGTCCAATCCGGATTTTGAAAGGGAAGTTTGGACCTTTCCTTGCCCAATTATTTTATTTAGTTTTTGCTAATTAAGTTAGGGTCTAATTAGAAATAGATCAGTTTACGCTTTTACCAAAATACGCTAGGGCTGGGAGAAAAGAGAAAAGAAGAGGAGAAAGGAGAAGAGAAGCAAGATTCGTCAAGATCGTCGAGTTTAGCTTGTGGATTTCGTCGAGGGTGATCCCTACAAGGTATGTGAGATCACATAGCGTTGGGTTAGTTCGCCCACGCGCCAATCATGATTCAATTTCAGCGAAGCTATTAGATTTGAAAGTAAATCCTTGAGTTCTTGATGAAATTCGTTTGAATTCTTGTGGGTTGTGTTGTTGGGGTTTTCTTGAGATTGATTCATGTTGTTAGTTGTATTTTTCTAGTAGAATCTGATGTATATTGAGGGTAAAAATGATTCTAAGTGTTTGGGGAAAGAACCATTGAAGTTTAGAGGGTTTAGAGATGAAAAACGAGCAAGAAAAATCGGGAATTTTCTGGGCAAGGAATTGGGGCGCCGCACCTCTCAAAGCGCCTTACTTCAGAGTCTGAAATTTGGGCTCTGGGGCGACACGCCAGCCAGAGCACCACAACTTCAGCTCTGAAGTTTGTGCTTTGGCGCCACACGCCTCTCAGAGCGCCAGGGATGCCAGTCCTTCCATTTCTTCCTCAACTTCCCGTACTAGTTCCTTAGCAATGTACCTTTGTTTTCTAGTTGATTCCAACACTCTAAGGTAAATCTAAACATCATGATATCATCCATAAACATGAGATCATGAACCTTGAATCCATAATCCAATTCAAGGAAAGTTAAGATCAAATTCAACAGAAGTAAAAGTTAAGTCAAAAGAAGTTCTTAGAGTTTTCCATAAGTATTTTCCAAATGTTTTAACTTTGTTTTAAGATTTAAAGTTCAAGTTGAGTAAAGATTAAAGAGTAAAGTTTGAAGTTCATTTCTTCAAAAGTATATGGGGACTATGTATTCCCAAAGGGTTTAAAATGTTTTCACATTTAAACAAGAAAGGAAGCCTCGATTTCCAAAGAGCCTTCGGACTAGTTTTGAGAAAAGAGTAATAGCTTTCTAAATGAAGCAAGAGAGAAAACTTTGATTTCCAAGATAGCCTTTGAGCTAAGTTTTTGAGCACTAATCTCAAATCACAGAAAAAAGTATGTTTTTAAACATAAGAGCTAATATCATATTTTTGGGAGTAGTATTGAGCAGCGATATGGGGGAGAGTTCAGATAACTCACAGCCCCCATAAACCATGTAGACATCATGGATAGAAAAGGGTCATACTTTTTAGATGATTCCTTTAATGCTTTTTAGCATACACTAGTGGATCCACTTAGTAATTTAGGTTCTTTACTCTCGGCAAGGTATAGGACGGCCCTGGCAGCGTGAGCCAAAATGATGTATCATTGCAATAGCTCTTACGTGATGGTTGTCGGTTAGAGAAACTCCCATAAAAGTAATTGTATTTTTAAATACACAGTTTATTTGTATTTTTACATACATCTCAGAGTTATATGTATCTTTGCATACACACAGAGTTGACATTATGTTTTAAACAACTTTTCTTTATATTGCACATGTTTTAAACTTCTTTATATTGAAATGAGTTCAGTTGTGTTGAGTTGAGTTAAGCCAGGTAAGTTCTTCAAATTCCTTTCAAGCCTATGTTGTGTTTAGCATTCTAATTTGCATACTCGTACATTCAATGTACTGATGCCAGTTGGCCTGCATCTTATTATGATGCAAACACATGTAACTAGGATCAGCATCCAGCGCATCGTTGATCCAATGACTCCACAGTCATTTAGTGAGCCTCTTTGCATTCCGGAGGACTCCTTTTTATTGCTTTCTGTTCTTTTCAGTATTTCATTTGTTAGGATGATCAGGGGTCCTGTCCCGACATCCATCTCAATTGTTTTAAATGCTTCATAGAAAGTCAGATGTTAGTTCTTTAGTATTTTCATTGTCATTATCTTATGTTAAGACTTGAGTTTGCCTTAATGGCCAAGTTGAACGTTCCATTATAACATTCCAGTTTATTACATAGACTTGTCTTTCTAGAATTAAATCTTTCGCTGAGTAATTAAGCCAAGCCAAGGGTTCGCTTGGGTCCAGCAATGGTTCTCGAGTGCCAGCCACCTCCGGGGTGTAGGCTCAGGGCATGAAAAACTTGGTATTAGAGCACAGAGTTCAAGAGTCCTAGGGAGTCTATGAAGCCGTGTCTGTAGAGTCCTAGTTTTCGGTGTGAAGTGCACCACATCTATAATTAGGGCACTGCAACACTTAGGAAAGTTTCTCACTTTTTTCACACTTATTTCATGCGTTAGAGTTTGATCTCTAAAAAGTTTCCTTCTAATTCGTGCTTGCACGTGTTTTCAGATAATCATGCCTCTACGAAGAGCTGTCAAAGGTCGTCCTACTAGACGTAATGTTGAGGAACAAGAGTTACCAAATGCACCTGAAGTGCAACCTCAAGGAAAAGTTACCAATGTTGAGTTCCGTGAGGCTATCAGAATGTTAAGCCAAGTTGTGAACAACCAAGTAGCGCAGCAGAGAGGGAATCGACATAAAGTAGCTGACACTTCGAGGATCCGCGAGTTCTTAAGGATGAATCATCCAAGTTTCACAGGTTCGAGCACTACTGAGGATCCGAAAAATTTAATTGAGGAACTGAAGAAGGTATTTGAGGTCATGCATGTTGCCAATACCGAGCGAGTTGAACTAGCTGCATATTAACTGAAGAATGTTGCTAGGACTTGGTTTGATCAGTGGAAAGAGGGTAGAGCTGAGGATGCACCACCTGCGAGTTGGGCTTGTTTTGAGGAGGTTTTCTTGAGGCGTTTCTTTTCCTGAGAACTGAAAGAGGCTACGGTACGAGAGTTCCTCAAACTTAAGCAAGACTTTTTGAGTGTTCATGAGTATGGGTTGAAGTTCGCCCAACTGTCCCGTTATGCTTCAAAAATGGTTGCGGACATGAGGAGTAGAATGAGCTTGTGTGTTACTGGGCTAGCTCATCTGTCGAGTAAGGAAGGTAGGGCTACAATGCTGATAGGTGACTTGGATATCTTAAGGTTAATGGTATATGTGCAACAGGTTGAGGAAGAGAAGCTAAGGGATAGAGAAGAGTTTAAGAACAAGAAAGCTAAGACAGGAAACGAGTTCGGACAAGAGAAGAGTAATGCCAACCGGTCATCCTTCCAACAGAAACAGAAGGGACCTACTCTATTATCTGCTAGTGCACTTGCACCTAAGAACAAATGTGAGTACAATAGTCAGAATTTCAGAGCTAAACCTGCTTATTCTCAGGGTAGCATCGCGCAAGGGGGTAGTAAGCCTCATGCCTGCACTAAGTGTGGTAGAAACCACTTAGGTACATGTCGTGAGGGCTCCACTGGTTGTTTCAAGTGTGGTCAGAATGGTCATTTCATGCGAGAATGTCCAAAGAACAAGCAGGATAATGGTAATGGGGGCAATAGAGCCCAGTCTTCTTCAGTTGCTCCACCAGACAGAGCTACACCTAGAGGGGCTACTTCCGATACTAGTGGAGGAACAAACCGCTTGTATGCTATCAATAGTTACCAAGAGCAAGAGGATTCACTAGATGTTGTCATTGGTATGATCCAAGTCTTTGACTTTACTGTTTAAGATTTGCTAGACTCAAGAGTGAGTTTGTCTTTTGTAACTCCATATGTTGCTATGAATTTTGATATTATTCCTGAGCAACTTAGTAAATTATTCAGTGTTTCTACACTTGTTGGTGAGTTTATTCTAGCAGAGAGAGTCTATCGTGATTGTCCCATTTTCGTCAATCACAATACTACCGTGGCTAATTTAATTGAGTTAGACATAGTAGCTTTTGATGTCATTCTTGGTATGGACTGGCTTTATGCCTGTTATGCCTATGTTGATTGTAGAACTTGAGTTGTCAAGTTTCAGTTTCCAAAAAGGGTCGTTTCATTTTGTACCTTAAGGCAAGGAAGTTAGTTTCTAAGGGTTGTGTCTATCACTTGGTCTAAGTTAATGACTCTAGTGTTGAGATACCTCCCATTCAGTCAGTTCTTATAGTTAAAGAGTTTCCAAAAGTCTTTCCAGATGATCTACCCGGAGTCCCTCTTCAGAGAGAGATAGACTTCGGTATAGATATTCTTCCAGATACCCGTCATATCTCTACTCCGCCATATAGGATGGCACCAACAGAGTTGAAAGAGTTAAAAGAGTAGTTGAAAGATCTTTTAGAGAAAGGGTTTATTCGACCAAGTGCCTCTCCTTGGGGCGCTCCGGTCTTATTTATGAGGAAGAATGATGGTTCCCTTAGAATGTGTATAGATTATCGCAGTTGAACAAGGTTACCATTAAGAATAAGTATCCTCTTCCAAGAATTGATGATCTTTTCGATCAGTTTCAGGGTGGTTCTTGTTTTTTGAAAATAGACCTCAGATCTGGCTACCATCAGTTGAAAGTAAGGGAATGTGATATTCCCAAGACAGCATTCAGGACCCGCTATGGTCATTATGTGTTTCTGGTCATGCCGTTCGGTTTAACTAATGCACTTGCAGTGTTCATGGACCTTATTAATAGAGTTTTCAAACCTTATTTAGATATGTTTGTTATCGTCTTCATTGATGACATGCTAATCTATTCAAGGAATTAAGAAGATCATGCTAGCTATCTCAAAATAGTTCTTCAGACTTTGAAAGATAAGGAGTTAGATGCTAAGTTCTCTAAATGTGAGTTTTGTCTTGAGTATGTGGTGTTCTTGGGCCACATAGTTTTCGGTGATGGAATTAGAGTTGATACCCAAAAGATTGAGGCACTGCAGAATTGGCCTAGACCCACGTCTCCATCTAATATTAGGAGTTTCTTGGGATTAGTTGGCTATTATAGAATGTTCGTAGAGGGGTTCTCATCTATTTCATCCCCTTTGACCAAGTTAACTCAGAAGACAGTGAGGTTTCAATGGTCTGAAGCTTGTGAGAAAAGCTTTTAGGAATTGAAAAAGAGGTTGGCTACTCCCCCAGTTTTTACCTTACCAGAAGGTACGCAAGGCTTTGTTATCTATTATGATGAGTCTAGAGTTGGTTTGGGTTGCGTGTTAACGCAGAATGGCAAAGTCATTGCTTATGCCTCCAGACAGTTGAAAATTCATGAGAAGAATTACCCAACCCCTAACTTAGAATTAGCTTCCGTAGTATTTTCTTTGAAGATATGGCGTCATAATTTTTATAGTGTTCATGTTGATGTATTCACTGACCACAAGAGTTTTCAATATGTGTTCACTCAGAAAGAGCTTAATCTTAGACAAAGGAGGTGGTTAGAATTACTCAAGGATTATGATATGAGTATTCTTTACCACCCAGGTAAGGCTAATGTTGTTGCTGATGCTTTAAGCAGGTTTTCTATGGATAGTACTGCCTATGTTGAGGAGGAAAAGAGAGAGTTAGCGAAAGACATGCATAGACTTGCACTCTTAGGAGTCCGACTAATGGATTCCATAGAAGAAGGAGTAGTGGTGATGAATGAGGCTGAATCTTCATTAGTGTCAGAAGTGAAAGAAAAGCAAGACCAAGATCCAATTTTGCTTGAATTAAAGGCAAATGTTCATAAGCAAAAAGTATTAGCTTTTGAACAAGGGGGAGATAGAGTATTGAGATATCAAGGTAGGTTGTGTGTACTAATGGTGGATGGACTCCAAGAGAGGATAATGGAGAAGGCTCATAGCTCCACATATTCCATTCATCCGGGTTCCACAAAGATGTATCGCGATTTGAGAGAGGTTTATCGGTGGAATAGTATGAAGAAGGGCATTGCAAAATTTGTTGCTAAGTGCCCAAATTGCCAACAAGTTAAAGTAGAGCACCAAAGGCCCAGTGGGTTGGCTCAAAATATAGAACTTCCGGAATGGAAGTGGGAGATGATTAATATGGTCTTCATCACAGGTTTACCAAGGTCTCGCAGATAGCATGATTCTATTTGGGTGATTGTCGACAGAATGACAAAATCAGGCCACTTTTTGCTGGTAAAGACTACACATTTAGCAGAAGATTATGCTAAGTTGTATCTTCAAGAGGTGGTAAGACTTCTTGGGGTTCCGGTCTTTATTATTTTAGATAGAGGTGCGCAATTTACTACACAGTTTTGGAAGTCATTCCAAAAAGGCTTGGGTTCAAAGGTGAACTTAAGTACTGCCTTTCATCCTCAGACAGATGGGCAAGCAGAGCGCACTATTCAGACCTTAGAAGATATGTTGAGGGCTTGTGTGATTGATTTCAAAGGGAATTGGGATGATCACGTACCTCTCATTGAGTTTGATTACAACAATAGTTACCACTCTAGCATCCAAATGGCTCCTTATGAAGCTCTTTATAGGAGAAGATGCAGATCTCCTATTGGATGGTTTGAAGTTGGTGAAGTAGGGTTGATAGGACCATATTTAGTTCATCAAGTTATGGAGAAGGTAAAAGTGATTCAAGAGAGGTTGAAAATAGCGCAGAGTCATCAGAAATCCTACACTGATGTTAGGAGAAGGGAGTTAGAGTTTGAAGTAGGTGATTGGGTATATCTTAAAGTTTCACCCATGAATGGTGTTATCAGGTTTGGTAAGAAGGGGAAGCTTAGTCCCCGCTATATTGGACCTTATCGAATATTCAAGAGGATTGACAATATAGCTTATGAGTTGGAGCTACCCCAAGAGTTAGCAGTGGTTCATCCGGTATTTCACGTCTCCATCTTGAATAAGTGCATGGGCGATCCTTCATTGATCATACCAACTGAAGATATTGAAATCAAGGATAGCTTATCTTATAAGGAGAATCCTGTTCAGATTCTAGATCTCCAAATTCGCAAGTTGAGAACAAAAGAGGTAGCACCAGTCAAAGTCCTTTGGAGGAACCAATTTGTTAAGGGAGCTACCTGGGAAGCTGAGGAGAATATGAAAAACAGATATCCACATCTCTTCGAATCCGGAGAAGTTCCAAATTAAGGTACTAATCCTTTCTTAGTATTTATTTATAAGTTGGCATGTTATTTTGCATTTGCTTGTGGGTGCTTGAACTGAATGTTGCATGTTACACCTATAGCCTAGTAAGAGTATTCACATTCGAGGACGAATGTTCCCAAGGGGGAGATATTGTAACATCTCACAAATTGAAATAACTAGGAAGAAGCAAATAATTGGGAATAGTCATTTTTGGAAAGAATGGAAATCTGGAAATTCTTTTAAGTTAGAATAAGTTGAGTTTTGGTCAACTTCAAATGGCCATAATTTCCAACTCAGGATGAGTTAGAGGTACTTCCATATATGGTAGGAAAGCTCTTGGAATGATCTTTTCAACTCCACTGAGTTTGCGTGATTCCGAGTTCATATGAGTGAGTTATGCCATTTGGAAGTTGGGTTGTTGGAATAAGGAAAGTCCAATCTGGATTTTGAAAGGGAAGTTTGGTCTTTTCCTTGCCCAATTATTATATTTCATTTTTGGTAATTAAGTTAGGGTCTAATCAGAATTAGATCAGTTTACGCTTTTACCAAAATACGCTAGGGCTTGGAGAAAAGAGAAAAGAAGAGGAGAAAGGAGAAGAGAAGCAAGATTCGTCAAGATCGTCGAGTTTAGCTTGTGGATTTCGTCGGGAGTGATCCCTACAAGGTATGTGAGATCACATAGCATTGGGTTAGTTCACCCACACGCTAATCATGATTCAATTTCAGCGAAGTTATTAGATTTGAAAGTAAATCCTTGAGTTCTTGATGAAATTTTTTTGAATTCTTGTGGGTTGTGTTGTTGGAGTTCTCTTGAGATTGATTCATGTTGTTAGTTGTATTTTTTGAGTAGAATCTGATGTATATTGAGGGTACAAATGATTCTAAGTGTTTGGGGAAAGAACCATTTAAGTTTAGAGGGTTTAAAGATGAAAAACGAGCAAGAAAAATTGGGAATTTTCAGGGCAAGGGCTTGGGGCGTTGCACCTCTCAAAGCGCCCCACTTCAGAGTCTGAAGTTTGGGCTCTAGGGCGATGCGCTAACCAAAGTGCCACAACTTCAGCTCTGAAGTTTGTGATCTGGCGCCCCGCGCCTCTCAGAGCGCCAGGGACGCAGTCCTTCCCATTTCTTCCCCAACTTCCCGTACTAGTTCCTTAGCAATGTACCTATGTTTTCTAGTTGATTTCAACACTTTAAGGTACATCTAAACATCATGAAATCATCCATAAACATGAGATCATGAACCTTGAATCCATAATCCAAGTCAAGGAAAGTTAAGATCAAAGTCAAGAGAAGTAAGAGTCAAGTCAAAAGAAGTTCTTAGAGTTTTCAAAAAGTCTTTTCCAAATGTTTTAACTTTATTTTAAGACTTAAAGTTCAAGTTGAGTAAAGATTAAAGAGTAAAGTTTGAAGTTCATTTCTTCAAAAGTATATGGGGACTATGTATTCCCAAACGGTTTAAAATGTTTTCACAGTTAAACAAGAAAGGAAACCTCGATTTCCAAAGAGCCTTCGGGCTAGTTTTGAGAAAAGAGTAAACTCTTTTTAAATGAAGCAAGAGAGAAAACTTTGATTTCCAAGATAACCTTTGAGCTAAGTTTTTTAGCACTAATCTCAAATCACAGAAAGAAGTATGTTTTTAAACATAAGAGCTAATATCATATTTTTGGGAGTAGTATTGAGCACCGATATGGAGGAGATTTGCATAACTCACATTTCATAAACCATGTAGCCATCATGGGTAGAAAAGGGTCATACTTTTTAGATGATTCCTTTAGTGCTTTTTAGCATAGACTAGTGGATCTACTTAGCAGTTCAGGTTCTATACCCTCTGCAAGGTATAGGACGACCCTGGCAGCGTGAGGCAAAATGATGTATCATTACAATAGCTCTTACGTGATGTTTGTCGGTTAGAGAAACTCCCACAGAAGTAATTGTATTTTTAAATTCACAGCTTATTTGTATTTTTACATACATCTCAGAGTTAAATGTATCTTTGCATACACACAGAGTTGACATCATGTTTTAAACAACTTTTCTTTATATTGCACTTGTTTTAAACTTCTTTATATTGAAATGAGTTCAGTTATGTTGAGTTGAGCCAGGTAAGTTTTTCAAATTCCTTTCAAGCCTATGTTGTGTTTAGCATTCCAACTCGCATACTCGTACATTCAATGTACTAATTCCATTTGGCCTGCATCTTATTATGATGGAGACACAAGTAACTAGGATCGACATCCAGTGCATCGTTGATCCGGGGAGCACTCCAGAGTCAGTTGGTAAGCCTCTTACATTTCGGAGGACTCCTTTTTATTGCTTTCAGTTCTTTTCAGTATTTCATTTGTTAGGATGATCGGGGGTCCTGTCCCGACATCCATCTCAGTTGTTTTAGAGGCTTCATAGAAAGTCAGATGTTAGTTCTTTAGTCTTTTCATTGTCATTATCTTATGTTAAGACTTGAGTTTGCCTTAATGGCCAAGTTGAATGTTCCATTATAACATTCCAGTTTATTACATAGACTTGTCTTTGTTGAATTAAGTCTTTCACTGAGTAAGTAAGTCAGGCCAAGGGTTCGCTTGGGGCCAGCAATGATTCTCGAGTGCCAGCCATGTCCGGGGTGTAGGCTAGGGGCGTGACAATAGAGATAGTAGAGTCGGTTACGCATCATAAATTACATCATGGCTTAGGTAATGCATTAGTTTTTGTTATCATTTTGAACAAATGTGTGGTTACAAAGCAAGTTATAATTGAACTCAATTTGATAATGTGGAAGAGTTTTATTGTGAATCAGAAAGATCATGGTTGTAATTTGTTGTTATTAGTTCTAGTGGAGAGATTTGGCGGAAGGAGCGCTTTAACAACTATTGCTCAGTACTTCGAGGTGAACAATTGTAGCATTGACAAGAGCATGGTACGAAGTACTATTTTTATGATGTTTTGAGTGCTTTTGGATCTTTTTTTATCCTATCAGTAGCCTTGGTACTGAAATTCTCAGCATCCCATTATCTGGCAGTACTACTTACATTTTGGTCAATCATGGAAATATTTCATTTGATTAAAAAAAAAAGACTAATGGTAAGGAAGAATGGAATGAGATCAAGGACATTGCAGCTTCTATTTGGAATCTGTGCTACAAAATATGACAAAGTTCCCTTATATGGCTGGCAGTAGTGCTTCGACAAGTTTGGATGATATCATTAGGTGCATTGCTCTTTTGGAAAAATTTCACATTAGTATACATTTTTGCCATGTTTATCAGCAGCTAAGCAATAATGAGACCACCATGTCTATAGTACTCCAGGTTGCCAATGAAGTTGCTTTGTTGTTGCTTACCAATCTAACTATACGAGGGGATGCTCATGCCTACTCGAACCTTGAGGACAAGGTTCTTATTGGAGTTGGGAGTATTGTTATGAATGGGCCTAGACCAGTATTGGCAAAGTGGCCCAACACCGAATTAAGTGTCTATGTGTGGGATCCGGGTTGATAAATAAAGACTAGTGAGAGCAAACTAGGTTTATGCAAATTATGATTATGCTTAGGAAAAGACTGCATGTGCTTCTCATCCCCAATTATCTCTTAGTGCCCTCATCCCTTCTTCTTTATAGTTATTGTTATTGTTCGAGTTCTTCACTATAATTGCTCGTTTTTGTATGAATCAAAGCTTGTTACTTTGTTCTCTCTATTGTTTGGTTGTTGAGTTTAGAAAATCACTACAACCATTTTAGTGTTTGTTACAACCTCTATTTAATTTTCTTTATTTGTACATAAGCCAATAAATAAGTTAGATTTCACCTAATAATGAATTACAATAGGAAAAAACAATTAAGGACATAAACAATTATAATTATAAATTATTTCAATAATATGTAAAACTTGAAAAGAGAGACAAAGAGGGTTGCTTTGTGAGGCAACAGTGGTGATTTTATGTTAAAAAATTGTGATTCATTGTGTTTTAGTCTAATAGGCATACGATCAAAATGAATAAACCACATCATAAAGTTCTATATTAATTCAAATTGTTAAACATGATAGTATATGTACGTTGCACATGATTTTCATGTCTATTATAAATAAATAAAAAAAATAAGAATAAATTGTGCATAATAACAATCAGCATCAAGATCAATCCAACACTCATTTAAATGAAAAAATGTAAGATTGAGGAATAATTTCTCATAGAATATAATGGTTCAATATTCAGTGAACTCATATGCCTAAAAGAAATGCTAATGGCAAGTCATTCAGGTAATTGGATTTGGTATAATTGAGTGTAATTATATTGTCTGGCGTGTTTTATTGGTCAGTAAGTACTTGAGTGTAATTGACATGAATAATTACACTCTTCAATTCTCAAGAAGGGGTTGTAAATTGATGGTAATTAATTACAAGCTGTTACTTTTTAATTCTTCTTTTCATTTTTATTTTTACTTTTTCATTTTAATTTATTTTTACCTTATAGCTTATAAATATAGTTTTTTTAAAAAAAAAAAAGTAATGGAGTTTGTTTATACTTTTTATTTGAGGATATTAAATAGAAACTGATTTGTTTCCAACTTGCACAATTTTTCCATAATTAAGAATTAAAGTTACAAATTCATTTTAATATAGAGCCTCAATTTATATTTTTCCAACAAATAAAATTCCAAAAACAAGTTCATTTCAATTAGAATTGCAAAATGAGAATTGTCTTAGGATTTGGAATTAAGTAGTAATAGTTCTTCACTTGATTCGTTATTCTTTTTAATAAGTGACAATCCAACTTATATAATTGCTTGTTATTTTATGGTTAATATTTTACTAAATTTTGTATAGCTTTAAATTTTCATATAATAAAAGTAGTAAATAAGGAAACTTTTAATAAAATTTCCCCAACTAGCACTATGTAAGGGAAAAACATAAAAACTGGGAAACAAATGTGCTATATATATATATATACTATACTAGAACGGACAATTTCAGTCCACATTTATAAATGAATACATTTTATTCATATATTAATGAATTGAATCACTTGGATAAATATGAATTTAAATTTACTGTAACCTATAAGAATCTGGACGGTAAATATACTTTTAGAATATATTTTAAAGACATGAAAAAAAAATAGATAAGAAGAACTAAAATAGGAAAAAAAAAAATTGGAGTAGGGAAGAACTAAATAAAAGTCCACAATAGAATCCAAGAAGGGTAAAAATGGGTTAGGATCATTTATTCTAATTCATATTTATCTATATTTATATGAATAGATTACTAGGATCTAATTCATTTTTGACCAAATGCATTTCTATGTATATAAAATGGATAGTTTATGATCCAATCCATTTTCAATCCATCCAATCGGCCCTTTTGCCTCTCTTATACTACATTGAGAAAAGACACTCACATTCCAAGAAAAAAGCACTCTGAAATTATTGTAATGGAGGAAAAAGAAGCAGAATTTATGTGGAAGAGAGGTGGAACATTGGGGAAAGGAAGCTATGGTTTTGTTTCATTGGCTTTTACTGATATTGATTCTCTTATGAATGTTCCATCAGTCATTGCCGTTAAATCTTGTACGTTGACTCACTCTCAGTCTCTTCAAAATGAAAGGAAATTTTTAAGAATATTTGATGATTGTCCTCAAATTATTCGATGTTTTGGATTTAAAGTCACCCAAGAAGATGACTCACATCTTTTGTCACGACCCGAGTCTACACCCTGGACGTGGCCGGCACTCAAGAACCATTGCTGGTCCCCAAGCGAACCCTCATCCTGGCTGACTT
The DNA here is from genome assembly GCA_035578085.1 of Solanum pinnatisectum. Lineage (NCBI taxonomy): Eukaryota > Viridiplantae > Streptophyta > Magnoliopsida > Solanales > Solanaceae > Solanum > Solanum pinnatisectum. The sequence continues at coordinate 19,655,339 of CM069077.1, forward strand.
CAAGCGGAAGACTAACTTAAGCATGCAAAAGCTTAAAATTGAAATAAAATTCAATAAACTCAACTTTGTAAAACATTAACTCAAATGAAAAACTTAGAATAAAAATAATATATTCAACTCGCCATAAAATAGGCAACTTAAGTCATTAAAACGTAATAAAATAAATAAATATTGCAGACTTCTCAACTATATTGACTATCTATGAAGCCTCTAACTAATAAAGATGGAAGTCGGGACAAGACCCACGACATCCTAACAACTGATATAACTAAAAGGTAAATGAAATCCTCCGAAAGCAATGAGGCTCACCATAGCTAACTCGAACTCTCGGATGTATCAACGAAGCTCCTGTTGATGATCCTGAATACCTGTGTCTGCATCATGAGAAGTTGCAGGCCAAATGGCTCAGTACGTGGAATATGCGAGCATGTAAGGGGAATTCTAAAGCATAACATAAGCTTGAAACATGATAAAAATGGAAGCATACTTACCTCTTTTCAAACTTACTCATCAACTCAAGGAATACTCAAAACTACTCAACTTACTCAACTCAGAAGTACTCAAGGATAAGATACTCAACTCAGAGATTAGATACTCAACTTAAAGATATGATACCTCGACTCTGGGTACTCAATTTTGGATACTCAACTCAATATAAAGCAACAATACACATGCAATATATGGAAAGCTTTATAAAACCGCAAAAACAACTTAGTTCGTTAAACAAAATGCAATAACAAACTCAACTTTACTTATATAATAAAGTAATATAGTTTATGTGAGAGTTTCTTTAACCGACAACCACCACTATGAGCCTAAGTGGTGATACAGCGTCTTGCCCACGCTGCCAGAACTGTCTTATACTTTGTCGTCATATAGAATGCTTAACTTACTGGATCCACTAGCTTATGCTAAAAGCATCTTAAGGAGTCATCTAAAAAGTATGATCCTTTACTACCCATGATGGCTACATGGTTTATCAAAACATACCTAAGATCATCTATATGTTGTTCCGTTATTCTACCTGAAATATCACCACCATTAAAATAGGAAAATTGAACAATTGTCAAAATTCATAAGCATGTCTTTAGAGATGCCTTCCTCCGAAGGTTTCTTCTAGTATTCAATCACTTTAATTTGGTCATTGTTTTGCTATGGACATTAGGCAGGGGAATGACGTTTGAAACACAATCGTTTTCAATCATATTCTTTATAGCTTGTGACCTTACGGCTATCGCCTCATCCAGTACAAATACCTTACCATCGCAAGTCTTTAGAGTTAAGAACTTTGTTAAAGAAGACATGATGATAACAATATATTTGAATAAGAGATGTTAATTTATTTTTGTTGAGAATATTATTGAAAGGAGATTTAAATGATTATAATGTCTGAGAGGTTTGAAGGGCTTAATTTATAGAGCATTAGGTCTTCACTGTTCTAGTTGAAGTAGGAAGTCAAAACGGGGAAGTGGTGATGAATGGGGCCGAATCTTCATTAGTGTCAGAAGTGAAAGAAAAGCAAGACCAAGATCCCATTTTTCTTGAATTGAAGGCAAATGTTCATAAGAAAAAAGTATTAGCTTTTGAACAACGGGGAGATGGCGTACTGAGATATCAAGGTAGATTGTGTGTACCAATGGTTGATGGACTCCAAGAGAGGATCATGGAGAAGGCTCATAGCTCCAGATATTCCATTCATTCGAGTCCACAAAGATGTATCGTGATTTGAGAGAGGTGTATTGGTGGAATAGTATGAAGAAAGGCCTTGCAAAATTTGTTGCTAAGTGCCCAAATTGCCAACAAGTTAAAGTAGAGCACCAAAGGCCTGGTGGTTTGGCTCAGAATATAGATTTCTGGAATAGAAGTGGGAGATGATTAATATGGATTTCATCACAGATTTACCAAGGTCCCACAGGCAGCATGATTCCATTTGGGTGATTGTCGATAGAATGACAAAATCAGCCCACTTTTTGCCGGTAAAGACTAACCACTCAGCAGAAGATTATGCTAAGCTTTATATTCAAGAGGTGGTAAGACTTCATGGGTTCCGGTCTCCATTATTTCACATAGGGGTGCAAAATTTACTGCTTAGTTCTGGAAATCATTTCAGAAGGGTTTGGGTTCAAAGGAGAACTTAAGTACCGCATTTCATCCTCAGACTGATGGGCAAGCAGAGAGCACCATTCAGACTTTAGAGGATATGTTGAGGATGTGGTGATCAATTTCAAAGGCAATTGGGATGATCACCTACCTCTCATTGAGTTTGCCTACAACAATAGTTACCACTCTATCATCCAAATGGCTCATTATAAAGCTCTTTATGGGAGGAGATGCAAATCCCCTATTGGATGGTTTGAAGTTGGGAAGTTGGGTTGATAGGACCATATTTAGTGCATCAAGTGGTGGAGAAGGTGAAAGTGATTCAAGAGAGGTTGAAGATGGCACAGAGTCGTCAAAAATCATACACTGATGTTAAGAGAAGAGAGTTAGAGTTTGAAGTAGATGATTGGGTGTATCTAAAAGTTTCACCCATGAAGGGTGTTATGAGATTTGGTAAGAAGGGGAAGCTTAGTCCCCGGTATATTGGACCTTACCGAATATCCAAGAGGATTGGCAAAGTAGCTTATGAGTTGGAGCTACCACAAGAGTTAGCCGCGGTTCATCCGGTGTTTCACATCTCCATATTGAAAAAGTGCATGGGCGATCCGTCATTGATCATACTAACGGAAGATATTGGGATCAAGGATAGCCTATCTTATGAAGAGATTCCGGTTTAGATTCTAGATCGCCAAGTTCGCAAGTTGAGAACAAAAGAGGTACCATCAGTCGAAGTCCTTTGGAGGAACCAATTTGTTGAAGAAGCTACCTGGGAAGCTGAGGAGGATATGAAGAAGAGATATCCACATCTCTTTGAGTTCGGAGAAAATGCAGACTAAGGTACTAATTCTCTTCTTAGTACTCTTTAAATTATGAGTGAGCATGTTGTTTGTAATTGCCTGTTGGGTCTTTGAACTTGATATTACCACCCTTAGCCTACTAAGGGTAATCTCATTCGAGGACGAATGTTCCCAAGGGGAAGATATTGTAACATCTCGCAATTTAAAATAACTAGGAAGAAGCTAATAATTGGAAATAGTCATTTTTGGAAAGAATGAAAATCTGGAAATTTGTTCAAGTTAGGAAAAGTTGAGTTTTGGTCAACTTCAAACGGCCATAACCTCTAACTCAAGATGATTTAAGTGTACTTCCAGATATGGTTGGAAAGCTCTTGGAATGATATTTCCAACGTCGTCGAGTTTGCGCAATTCTGAGTTTGTATGAGTAAGTTATGCCATTTGGAAGTTGGGCTATTGGATTAAGGAGAGTCTAATCCGGATTTTGGAAGGGTAACTCAGTCTTTTCCGTACCTAATTATTCTAATTCATGTTTAGGAGTTTAATTGGGGTAAAAGTCAGATTTTAGTCAGTTTAGAAATGTGAATTTTATGCTAGGGCTTGGAGAAGAGGAGAAAAGAGGAGAAAGGAGAAGAACGTTCAAGATTCGTCGATTTCGTCAAGGATAACTTGTAGATTTCATTGGGGGTGATCCCTAAAAGGCATGTGAGATCACATAGCATTAGGTTAGTTCACCCACGCGCCAACCATGATTCAATTCAACGAATTTAAGTTTTTGAAAGTTTAGAAATTAAGTTCTTGATGAACATTGTTGAAAGTTTAGTTGAATTTCTTATGGGTTGTGTTGTTGGAGTTTCTTACGATTTGATTCATGTTTCCAAGGGTAATTTCGGTTTGAATCTATTGTATATTGAGGGTATTAGTGATTCTAAGTGTTTGGGGAAAGAACTAAGTGAAATTAGAGGGTTTAGAGATGAAAAACGAAGGAGAAAAGTCGAAGTTTTCTAGGCAAGGGCTTGGGGCGCCACGCCTCTCAGAGCGCCCCACTTTAGAGTCTGAAATTTGGGCTCTGGGGCAACGTGCCAGCCAGAGCGCCACAACTTCAGCTCTAAAGTTTGTGCTCTGGCGCCCCACGCATCTCAGAGCGCCTAGGTCGCCAATTCTTCCCATTTCTTCCCCGATCTTTCATACTAGTTCCTTAGCAATGTACCTATGTTTTCTAGTTGATTCCAACACTCTAAGATACATCTAAATATCATGAAATCATCCATAAACATGAGATCATGAACCTTGAATCCATAATCCAATTCAAGGAAAGTTAGGATCAAAGTCAAGAGAAGTTAAGAGTCAAGTCTAGAAGTTAAGAAGCAAGTCAAAGCAAAGTTTGTAAAGTTTTCAAAAGTCTTTAACGAATGTTTTAACTTTGTTTTATGACTTAAGTTTTCAAGTTAAGCAAAGAGTAAAGAGGTGAGTTCATTTCTCAAAAAGCTATAAGGGAACTAAGTATTCCTAAAGAGTTTATAAATGTTTTCACATTTGAGCAAGAAAAGGGAACATCGATTCGAAGAGAGCTTTTAAGCTAAGTTTTGAGTAATTATCTCAAACCAAAGAAAGAGGTTTGTTTTAAAAACATATGAGCTAAGTATATTTTAGGAGTAGTATTGAGCGTCGATATAGGGATGCGAGTTTATATTAACTCAAGTCTCCATAAACCATGTAGTCATCATGGGTAGTAAAGGATCATACCTTTTAGATGACTCCTTAAGATGCTTTTAGCATAGATTAGTGGATCCACTAAGTTAAGCGTTCTATATTACGGCAAAGTATAGGACAGTTCTGGCTGCGTGGGCAAGACAATGTATCACCACTTAGGCTCATAGTGGTGGCTATCGATTAGAGAATCTCCCACAGAAACTATATTACTTTATTATATGAGTAAAATTGAGTTTGTTATTAACGAACTAAGTTGTTTTTATTGTTTTACAAAGATTTTCATATATTGCATGTGTTTCATTGCTTTATTTTGAGTTAAGTATTCATGAATTGAGAAGAGTCAAAGTAAGTGTTTCTTTCATATTCCTTTCAAGCTTAAGTTGTGTTTAGCATTCCAACTCGCATACTCGTACATTCAATATACTGACACCAGTTGGCCTGCATCATCTTATGAATGCATATACGTGTAACGAGATCGGATCCAAAGACCTCGTTGATCGAGTTCAAGACTCGAGTCGATTAGTGAGCCTCTTTGCTTCTAGCGGGCTCATTTTTTATATTGCTTTCTAGTTTTCAGTTATTAGGATGATCGGGGGTCCTGTCCCGACAGCCCTTTTTGTTTTAAAGGCTTCATAGATAGTTTGTAGTTCAGTTGTCTTTACTTTATCATTCAGATGTTGTTTAAAGACTTCAGTTCCCATTTTGGCTAAGTTTTGTATCTCTTTAAAGTTATGTTTTGAGATTATCTTGTTAAGTTAAGTCTTCCGTTGAGTTAAGTAAGTCAGATCAAGGGTTCTCTTAAGGCCAGCAATGGTTCTCGAGTGCAAGTCACGTCCGAGGTTTAGGCTCGGGGCGCGACATAATTTTTCTATCATCCAATCATAGTTGTATGGGGTAACGGAGGAGGTCATGTAATCTAAATTATTTGAATCAGATATCTATTGAAATATGTCATTAAAATATTTCCAAACTCAAATTCATAATTTAATCTGTTGCAAATGTGAATTAGTCATTTCTAGTGAATATACAATATATTAAAAGAATTAAAACATCAAAAGTTGCTTAGATATATATCTAATTTAGGACTATTTAGAGGAGATGTGAGTGAATAACGTATCTCACGTGGACTATAGCGCTTTTTCTATACATTTTTCCAACAATTTTTCTTTATATCAAGTCAATTAGATATGCTTTCAACGAAAATAACTCAAAATTATTAAAAAATTAAATGTAGATATTTCTTTTTTATATATCAAATTCATCTTTTAACCATTTGTCAGTGTACCTAAGTTTGCATCAGTAAAAGATGCAGCACATCCGGCGGAAGGAATGTAAGTACATATGAAATTGTGTTGTATGCAAAATTCTGGAATGAAACATAACATGTATATCAAGATCAGTATAAGCAGCTAGCATAATCATAATCGTGACATATGAAGATTAAGAGATGAGGTCGTTCAGACTGCCTTAGGGATACCTCTTTTATCATATTTTAGTTTATTATGAGAGGTTAATAGTGTAACCGATCAACTAAGACATCTCATACCTTACTGAGTATGAGACATACGTGTACATATCATAGTAATTCATAACTAGTCCTTACCATGAGCATAAAAGGAGTCACATGAACCAACGATACGATCCTTAACCTATGTCGACAAATGTAGTTTCAGAGTTCGTCATTTAGAATTATGTCTTTTCGATTGACTACTTAGCTCTCTTAAGCTCATGTGATCTTGGATTAGCCCGGAGACTTATTTCCATAACATTTAAGAACCATAGCTCATAAATTTCATTCGTATCATCACGTCATGAAGTTACAGTTCATGTATCATAATTTTGCATTCATGAGAGACATATATCATATCATATCATAATAATAAAGTGGTATAGAGAATCATAAGATAGCATCTTAAGGTCTTAAATTTGGGGACTTTCATAACTCATAGTTCTAAGGTTCATAATATAAGAATTCCAAGAAAATATTAAGAAATCGCCAAAGAGTTATCAAGAAGTTATAAAGAAAATCATTAAAGTAGTTCTCAAGATAAGGATTTCTTCTTTTAGTAATCATTCATAATTTCATGTAGAAAATCTTAGAAAACACATGTGTAAAAGAATTATAAAGAAATTAAAATACTTTCATAGAGAAAATCTTGTAAAAACTCATGGGTAATTAAAGAATTATCAAGAAATTGAAATACTTTCATGGAGAGTTCTTGGAAGTTCATGAGGAATCAAGAGCAATTCAAGAATATGGAGTTTCGTTCTAACCCTAATTCATTCACGAAGGATTCTTTTGAATCATGAAAACGTAGTTTGTGGGGAAGAACAAGGTGGAGAAAGTCTTACATACTTTAATGATGAAACTTGATGAAGAACTTTGGAAGATGAACTCTGGCCTTAATGTTTTTTGAAGTTCTTGAGCATAGGAATTTACGAGTGCATGAGAGGATGTAATTATGAAAAATTGAATTTTTACGCGTTTAAAGTCATTTAGATAACTCCCTCAAAAAAATTTCAGCACAAAAATACCCTCAAAAAAATAAAAACCAGAGTTGGAAGATGAAATTTCATTTAAATAGGCAGTGAGGTTTGCTTCCTCTCTGTCACGGACCGGATCGTGGACTTCCACCAGGTTGGAGCATCTCTGATAAATAAGTCATAATGTCTTAGTACTTCAGACTCTCATTGACAAACGATCGATGGAGTTGGAAAGAAGAGTTATCGACCTTTAATTTGATAGGTTATGAATCATCTAACTCTTCATATTATAAAAGATATGGTCATTTAAAGTTGACCCTTATATGAATTCATGCGAAAACTTAGTCAATAGGAAAGGTTTGAACTTGACTTTGTGATAGAGATCCCTTATGACTCTAAACCACATCTGATACACTTCTTACACATAGGAATGAACCTTAACACATGTATAAGTAGGATATAACCCGACTCAAGTTAATACACTCATGACGAATGATTCAGTTCTTTAGCATAGAATTTACAAGGTGTTACAACTACACTAGTGCTGACAATTTTAGTCCATATTTATAAAATCAATCCATTTTATTCATATTTCGATGAGTTGGATCACTTGTATTTCGGTTGGATATGTATGGATTTCAAATCTATTGTTAAACTATAAGAGTATCGACACATATGGGTAAAATACAAGTATCCATATTTGACCATGGTAAGCCAATTCAAACTTGATATATTTCTATAAGAAGGAACCAAAAATACATATTTTAATTAATTGAAGGTTATATATTGAGTCATTTTCTGGAAATTTGTATTATCATATCCGTTCCTAATAAAATCATGTTTGTCTCTTCTTATGCTTTCAGATTAGTTTTATTTACTGTTTTTTCGCCTTTTTTTTCTTTTTCTTTTTCCATTATTTTTCTTCAAATTTTTTAATGCAAAAATAAAGAAATATAAATCGATCGGAAGAAGCCATTTAAAAAAAAAAAAATGCAACGAGGTTGATTGTACAGCACCTTATCCTGAAAATTTCTAATTATTTTTTTGTAAAATCGGACCACAAGAATCTATTATATGCTACCTTACCCTGCATTTCTACAAGAAACTATTTTCTTAGCTCGAACTTATAACCCCCTAGACAAGCTAAGTCTGAAATTGAATCTTATAAATGGTGATGAATATATCTTTAGTAAGTTTATATGATATCGTTTTATTTATTTATAGAGTTTCATGAAAATAATATTATTTTTCTTTTAATTTTGTTTGAACAGATTTATTTGACAATTTAAGTGCGGAAATGTAATTATACATTTATAATATCATAATTAATAAATACACTTTTAAATATACTTTAAAGACATGAAGAAAGAAATAGATAAGAAGAAGTAAAATAAAAAAGAAAAAGAAATGAAGAAGCTAAGAAGTTAATAAAATTTTCCACGAATGAAAAAGGAGTATAACTGAGTTAAATCATTTTATTCCATATATTTGACCAAATTCATTTTTACTGAATTAGCATTCAATTCATTTTAAATTTATTATATTTATCCAATAAATAAAATTTCAAAAGATAAGTTCATTTTAGAATTGTAAAATGAGAATTGTCTTGGGATTTGAAATTAAATAGTGATAGTTCTTCTCTTGATTCATTAATCAAGTGAAGGACTTTGAATTCAAGTTAGTCCTTTTAATAAATCACAACTTATATAAGTGCTTGTTATTTTATGGTAAATATCTTATTAATTTTATACAACTTTAAATTTTCATATAATAAAAGAAGTAAATATGAAAAAATTTAATAAAATTTCTTCTACTAGCACTATGAAAGGGAAAAACAGAAAAATTAGGAAACAAAACCGCTACATAAAATCAGTACATTATATTTATATTTTAATGAGTTAGATCAAAATATGAATATCAAATCTGCTGTTAACTTATAAGAATATGGACAATAAATATACTTTTTAAATACTCCATTTTAAAGGCATAAAAAAAAAAAGAAATTGATAAGAAGAACTAAAATAGGAAAAAAGAAAAATTAAAAAATGGAAAAACTAAATAAAAGTCCATAAAAGAACAAAGAAGGGTAAAAATGGGTCAAAGAATTAGTTGAAACGAGTTTATCCAAATTTATTTTTACTGACTAAAATTCAACCCATTTTAATTATGATCTCATCTGATCATTTATCATGACTCCTATACATACACTAAGAAAAGAGCTCACATTCAAGAAATAAAGAAAACACTGTGAAATAATTGTAACGGAGGAAAAACAAGCGAAGTTTAATTGGCAGAGAGGTAGAACATTGGGGAAAGGAAGCTATGGTTTTGTATCATTGGCTTCTACTGATACCCCTTCTCCTATGATACCATCTCTCATTACCGTTAAATCTTGTATGTTAAATCGCTCTCAGTCTCTTCAAAATGAAAGGGAATTCTTAAGAATGTTTAAGGATTGTCCTCAAATACCACTCTAGCATCCAAATGGCTCCTTATTAAGCTCTTTATGGGAGGAGATGCAGATCCCCTATTGGATGGTTTGAAGTTGGTGAAGCAGCTGCATCAAGCGGTGGAGAAGGTGAAAGTGATTCAAGAGAGGTTGAAGACGGCACAGAGTCGTCAAAAATCATACACTGATGTTAGGAGAAGAGAGTTAGAGTTTGAAGTAGATTATTGGGTGTATCTAAAAGTTTCACCCATGAAGGGTGTTATGAGATTTGGTAAGAAGGGGAGCTTAGTCCCCGGTATATTGGACCTTACCGAATATCCAAGAGGATTGGCAAAGTAGCTTATGAGTTGGAGCTACCACAAGAGTTAGTCACGGTTCATCCGATGTTTCACATCTCTATGTTGAAAAATTGCATGGGGGATTCGTCATTGATCATACCAACTGAAGATATTGGGATCAAGGATAGCCTATCTTATGAAGAGATTCCGGTTCAGATTCTAGATCGCCAAGTTCGCAAGTTGAGAACAAAAGAGGTAGCATCAGTAAAAGTCCTTCGGAGGAACCAATTTGTTGAAGAAGCTACTTGGGAAGCTGAGGAGGATATGAAGAAGAGATATCCACATCTCTTTGAGTCCGGAGGAAATGCAGACCAAGGTACTAATTCTCTTCTTAGTACTCTTTAAATTATGGGTGAGCATGTTGTTTGTAATTGCATGTTGGGTGTTTGAACTTGATGTTACCACCCTTAGCCTAGTAAGGGTAATCTCATTCGAGGACGAATGTTTCCAATGGGAAGATATTGGAACATCTAGCAATTTGAAATAACTAGGAAGAAGCTAATAATTGGAAATAGTCATTTTTGGAAAGAATGAAAATCTGGAAATTTGTTTAAGTTAGGAAAAGTTAGGTTTTGGTCAACTTCAAACGGCCATAACTCCTAGCTCAAGATGATTTAGGTGTACTTACGATATGGTTGGAAAGCTCTTTGAATGATCTTTCCAACGTCGCCGAGTTTGCGCGATTCCAAGTTCGTATGAGTAAGTTATGCCCTTTGGAAATTGGACTGTTGGATTAAGGAAGTCTAATTCGGATTTTGGAAGGGTAATTTAGTCTTTTCCTTACCTAATTATTCTAATTCATTTTTAGGACTTTAATTGGGGTAAAGTCAGATTTTAGTCAGTTTAGAAAAGTGAATTTTATGCTAGGGCTTGGAGAAGAGGAGAAAAGAGGAGAAATGAGAAGAAAGTTCAAGATTCGTCGATTTCGTCAAGGATAACTTGTGGATTTCATCGGGGGTGATTCCTAAAATGCATGTGAGATCACATAGCGTTGGGTTAGTTCGCCCACGCGCCAACCATGATTCAATTCAGCGAATTTAAGTTTTTGAAAGCTTAGAAATTGAGTTCTTGATGAACATTGTTGAAAGTTTCGTTGAATTTCTTGTTGGTTGTGTTGTTGGAGTTTCTTACGATTTGATTCATGTTTCCGGGTGTAATTTCTGTTTGAATCTATTGTATATTGAGGGTATTAGTAATTCTAAGTGTTTGGGGAAAGAACTAAGTGAAATTAGAGGGTTTAGAGATGAAAAACGAAAGAGAAAAGTCGGAGTTTTCTGGGCAAGGGCTTGGGGCGCCACGCCTCTTAGAGTGCCCCACTTCAGAGCCTAAAGTTTGGGCTCTGGGGAAACGCGCCAGCCAGAGCGCCACAACTTCAGCTCTGAAGTTTGTGCTCTGGCGCCCCGCGCCTCTCAGAGCGCCTAGGTCGCCAGTTCTTCCCATTTCTTCCCCAATCTTTCGTACTAGTTCCTTAGCAATGTACCTATGTTTTCTAGTTGATTCCAACACTCTAAGGTACATCTAAGCATCATGAAATCATCCATAAACATGAGATCATGAACCTTGAATCCATAATCCAATTCAAGGAAAGTTAGGATCAAAGTCAAGAGAAGTTAAGAGTCAAGTCTAGAAGTTAAGAAGCAAGTCAAAGCAAAGTTTGTAAAGTTTTCAAAAGTCTTTAACGAATGTTTTAACTTTGTTTTAAGACTTAAGTTTTCAAGTTAAGCAAAGAGTAAAGAGTTGAGTTCATTTCTCAAAAAGCTATAAGGGAACTAAGTATTCCCAAAGAGTTTATAAATGTTTTCACATTTGAGCAAGAAAAGGAAACATCGATTCGAAGAGAGCTTTTAAGCTAAGTTTTGAGTAATTATCTCAAACCAAAGAAAGAGGTTTGTTTTAAAAACATATGAGCTAAGTAGATTTTGGGAGTAGTATTGAGCACCGATATGGGAATGCGAGTTCATATTAACTCAAGTCTCCATAAACCATGTAGCCATCATGGGTAGTAAAGGATCATACTTTTTAGATGACTCCTTATGATACTTTTAGCATAGACTAGTGGATCCACTAAGTTAAGTGTTCTATATTACGGCAAAGTATAGGACAGCTCTGCAGCGTAGGCAAGACGTTGTATCACCACTTAGGCTTATAGTGGTGGTTGTCGGTTAGAGAATCTCCCACAGAAACTATATTACTTTATTATATGAGTAAAGTTAAGTTTGTTATTGCATTTTTTTAACGAACTAAGTTGTTTTTATTGTTTTACAAAGATTTTCATATATTGCATGTGTTTCATTGTTTTATTTTGAGTTAAGTATTCATGAGTTGAGAAAAGTCAAGGTAAGTGTTCTTTCAGATTCCTTTCAAGCTTAAGTTGTGTTTAGCATTCCAACTTGTATACTCATACATTCAATGTACTGATGCCAGTTGGTCTGCATCGTCTTATGATGATGCAAACACAGGTAACCAAGATCAGCATCCAGTGCCTCGTTGATCAGGTTCAGCACTCAGAGTCAGTTGGTGAACCTCCTTGCTTCCGAGCGACTCCTTTTTTACATTGCTTTCTAGTTTTTAGTTGTTAGGATGATCGGGGTCCTGTCCCGACATCCCTCTTTGTTTTAGAGGCTTCATAGACAGTTAATAGTTTAATTGTCTTTGTTTTATCATTCAGATGTTGTTTAAAGACTTCAGTTGCCATTTTGGCTAAGTTGTATATCTCTTTAAAGTTATGTTTTGAGATTATCTTGTTAAGATAAGTCTTCCGCTGACTTAAGTAAGCCAGGCCAAGGGTTCGCTTTGGGCCAGCAATGGTTATCGAGTGTCAGTCATGTCCGGGGTGTAGGCTCGGGGCGTGACATAATTTTTCAATCATCTAATCATAGTTGTATGGGATAACGGAGGAGGTCATGTAATATAAATTATTTGAATCGAATATCTATTGAAATTTGTCATTAAAATGTTTCCAACCTCAAATTCATAATTTAATCTGTCGTAAATGTGAATTTGTCATTTCTAGTGAATATACAATATATTAAAAGAATTAAAACAACGAAAGTTGCTCAGATATATATCTAAATTAGAACTATTTAGAGGAGATTTGAGTGAATAACGTATCTCAAAGGATAATATTTTTTTCTCAAATCCAACATAATTTATAAATCATTCAAAACTGAGCAATATTTCTTCAAAAAGGAACAACAGAAGATAGAACTAATAGAAATAAAATAACAATAAAAATAGGATATAGCTAAGGAAATAAGGGAATTATTATAAAATCATTCAAAAGCCCAAGCATTCTCTCTACGGACCTCCTCCTCTTCCTCTGGAGTATAATCATTCACGATACCAAATACTTCACGTATTTCCTCTATTGGTTTCCCTTTGATCCTATCAGCAAATTCTTGGATTATTACCTCCTTCAACTGCTTATCATCAAAAAATTTAGCAGCCAAGAGAACACCAACTAATTCTGATTGGCTCATCTTTAAGAAATCCTAATCAAAACTCTTTAACTGATCTTCTGTAATACCTTCTTCCGAATATTTCTTCCAATAATGAACAACTTTGGTCATTGTTTTGCCATCAACATTAGACAAGGGGATGACATTAGAAGTACTATCCACATCTTGTACCGTGTTCTTGATGACTTCTAACCTCACAACTACAGCCTCATTGAGTTTGAATTCCTCACCATCGCTAGTCTTGAAAGTTATGAGTTTTTCTGAAGACATGACAAAGAAAATAGAAAGAGCTATGAATGAATGATTTCAATACATGTGACTAGCTTGGTCTTTTATAGTGTATTAGGTTTTAATTACTTTCCAAAGTTGTGGTAGGAATATGGAAAGCTAAATGTTACATTGACCAAAATTTATTATTTTTCCTTTTTTGAAGTTTAATTTATTTACTTTTCAAATCTACCTATTATGTCTTAAATTATTATGATAATGATATAATTTAAAGTAACAAGGAAAGTTCTAAACTCATTGTTTCTTTAATCATCTACTAGAAGACGAGTCATTTATGATAGTTATTAAAATCGCTTTGTTTGACTACATTTCCGATAAAGGTAATCAGGAAACTAAAACAATAGAATGACCATTTGATCATTTACTGATTATGTCTATGTCTACTCGGATCTTCTTCGGGCAATTGGGTAAGTTTAAATAAATAAAATTCGACATCGTCGCAACTATACATTATTTTGATTGTATAATATATCTAGAGAATAGAAATATTGAGAGTAGCTAATAATATCTAAATTTTGGATTGTTTAGTGGAGACTTGAATCAGATGTCCATTGAAATCATTCATTAAAAGCTTTTGAATCTCAAAGTTTAAAATTTGATCTACCACAAATTTAAATTGATCATTTCTAGTGAAAATATAATAAACTAAAAGAATTGAAACATTGAGATTTTTTCATATGTATAATTTAGGACTATTTAGAGGAGATTTAAGCTAGTCGGTATTGAAAAAAAATCAACTCATGAGGAAAATGCATTGTAATGTATAAATATTATGTAACTGTGTTTGTGATTATTTATACATATCTAATGTATAGCTATACATCATACATATATACAACCTTACACTATTTATATAATATTGATACATTCCATATACATTCAGCCATTTAATTAAATAAGAATTTGGTCAATGATACATTTACTTGAGAAGCCGTAGTAAATATTGCCCTTTGGAATATTACTAGTATTTTTTCATACACTTGTAACAATTGATTTGTTCTATTGTAATATTTTAAGTTCATCCACTATTGCAAGATGCACTATATATTGTGCAAAATGAAAGATGATACATATATACGTTTCTCCAATTAATATTTTTTAGTTTCTTCACCCAGTGTTTAATATCTGCATTAAAGTTTAATTAATTTGAATTCGCGCCAAGTAGGATCTCACTCGGACTATAGCGCTTTTTCTATACATTCTTCCAACAATTTTTCTTTATATCAAGTCAATTGGATATGCTTTGAACGAAAATAACTCAAAATTATTAAAAAATTAAATGTAGGTATTTCTTTTTGATATATCAAATCCATCTTTTAACCATTTGTCAGTGTACCTAAGTCTGCATCGTAAAAGATGCAGCACATCCGGCGGAATGAATGTAAGTACATATGAAATTGTATTGAATGTAAAATTTTGGAATGAAACGTAACATACATATCAAGATCTTACTGATGATGGTGATGATGGTATGGCCGAGGTGGCAAAGATAGCTGATTTCGGACTTTCCATAACTTTGGAGCAGAATTGAAAAGAGAACGTGGGGCACAGAGGAACTAAAAGGTACATGGCACCTGAAGCTCTACTTAAGAAGGAGTACTGCCCAGGAGTTGATATTTGGTCACTTGGATGCACTGTTTACGAGATGATCACTGGGAAACCCCTATGGGAATCATCCAATTCAAATCAGACTGTTATATGAAATATTCCCAACCATGTGTTATGTTCATCATTTGATTTTTGTGATTTAATCTTTGTAACTTTATTTTTTTGGCATCTATCTTGACTCTCTAATTGAGTTTTGTTGGTATCTGTATGGTTTCAGATCAATAATATTGAACATGGCTGATACTCCACAAGAGTGGTTAGTAATGTAGCTCACAATAAATGATTATATACTCCCTAATTAACAATGAGTTACTTAAATAGGAAAAAGAGAAAAAGTTTAAATTTATCTATACAATACTCGAAATTGTTCAATTTTGCCTTTCGTTACATTTTTTTTTTTTTTTTGTCTAACTCTACTTGTGTGACCAGGTAAAAATCTCATTTTTTTCCTTGATCGTTTATTTATATGTAAAAATTTATTAAAATCATAACAAAGTAGTATATATGAATCCATAATTTTAAATTCATAAAAATTAAATCATGAATTCGCCTTTATTTTCTCCCATATATGTGAGCTTCTTAATTAATGCACTAATTTATTCTCGGAACAAGGCAAAATTGTACATCTATGTATTATACATCTTTAATTAAATGCATATGTTAGACTTTGACCAAGAATGAGGTAAAATTAAACTCTTTGTTATCTAGCTTAAAATGAAATGGACCTTTTATTATATTATATGATACTTATAATTAGCAAATTCTAATGAATTTTTATTACAAAAATAATTATTTTAACATTTTCTACTCTTTGTTATCTAGCGCAAAAGGGATGAAAAAATCATTTATGATGAGTTACTATTACTAACCTCTTTTGTGGATGGTCAAATAAAATTCAACTTAAAATTATAGAAAATGTGAATAAGTTATCCTCCAAATTTGCTCAAGCATTTGATAAATTATTCAACCTGAACAATCTCAATTTTTCAAAACTTCTGGTTCCTTGGTAAAGTTCAATGATTTTTGTTACTACAATTTACAAACCCCAGTTAAGTAAATTTCAATGATATATATATTAAAACTGAATGATTTTTATGCTGCAAGAAATAATCTAGTAAAAATAAAATAAAAATTATGTAATCACGTGTGAAATCAATCCATTAAACTCTGATTGGATGGTTATTACAAATTATTTTATAATGTATCATATTGTGTTGCTTTAATAAACATTATGAAAATTGAACAATTGATAGTTGAAGTGTGTTTTAATAAATAGTTGATCGATGATAATAGCTAGTTGTATTATGATGGTTATATATTGTTGATAAGGTATCAAATCCAAAGTATGTGTTTAAGGCAAAGATTATTGAGACAATAGAAATTCTGGTGTTGTCCACCCTCAAATGGAAAATGAATCCAGTGACACCACTTTCATTCATAGAGCATATATATCATCAGGAGAATTCTGTATCATTCACCATCTATAATTGCAACTACAACAATGTTTTATGTCATCAATGAGATTAAGCCTTGCAATGCAGTGGATTACCTTAAGCAACTTATGGGTGTACTTAAGGTCAGAAAGGTTTGCACTCTTTAACATTGAGTTCTATTTTATGTATAGACCTCTTTGGGCTTCTTAGTAATACCTTATAGTACTTGATTAATTAGCACTATTATGCCCATTTGTTTTGTGTGTCACTGAAGTTGTTGATCTATATACTACAAATGGAAGTAAATTATAGTTGAAAATATAATGAATAAAAATAAATTACAATAAATATTTAGGCTAAGGCGCGAATATTTTGCACTTTAAATTCACTGTGGTTGCGTGTGTCTTTTTTTATTTTGTTTTTGTAGGCTTTTAGGTTTAGAGAATATTTTTCCTTTCGCGTCATTTATTCATCTCATAATAGAGGTATATATAGATACAACTAATACTTTGTTGACAAGTAGAATTAGAGTAGACTTAGGACTAATACTTGACCCCTACTCCAAGATATATATATTTACATAATAGTTATAGTTTCAATACTCTCCCTCAAGGCGGTGCATATATGTCTATCATGCCCAACTTGCCAATCATCTCATGGAAGACCTTCCCTAATACAGCCTTAGTGAGTACATCTGTCAGCTGACTTTCAGACTTGACAAATGGAAAATGTATAATCTTTTGATCTAACTTGTCCTTAATGAAGTGTCAATCAATTTCAACATGCTTAGTCCGATCATGTTGAATAGGGTTCTGTGCTATTTGAATTGCGGCTTTGTTATCACAGAATAAGTTCATAGGTCCTGTACATTCAATTCCAAGATCCTTCAGAACATATTTAATCCATAGTAGCTCACACAAGCTATTGGCCATCCCTCGAAATTCTGCTTCCGTACTAGACCTCGCGACAACCTTTTGCTTCTTACTTCTCCACGTGACAAGATTGCCTTCGACAAAAGTGAGATAACCTGAGGTTGATTTCCTGATCAAGAGATCTCCTGCCCAATCTGCATATATGTAGCCTTCGAAGAGAGGTTTTTCGTTCTTCAAGAACAACAGTCCTTTTCCTGGAGCACTCTTCAAGTATCGCAAAATTATATAGACAGCTTCCATATGATCTTCTGTTGGGTTCTACATGAACTGACTTACAACACTTACAGCATATGTAATGTCTGGCCTTGTGTGAGTCAGATAGATTAACTTCCCTACTAGACGTTGATATCTGCCTACATCTTTTATTTTCTCCCCTGAAGAGTTTCCAAGTTTGTGGTTTGTCTCCATAGGTGTATCAATTGGCTTGCATGCTAGCATCCCTGTCTCCATTAACAAGTCTAGTACATATTTTCTCTGAGAAAGGGAAATTCCCTGTCTTTACCTTGATACTTCAATGCCTAGGAAATATTGCAATTGTCTTAGGTCTTTCATTTCAAATTTTGATGCCAAAATCTTCTAAAGTTGATCCATTTCATTGGAATCATTTCTTGTCAGGACCATGTCGTCAACATATACAATCAACGTTGTTACCTTCCATTCGTTGTGTTTGATAAACAAAGTGTGATCAGAGTTGTTCTGTTTATAACCCACCGATGTCATTGCAGATGTGAAACGTCCAAACCATGCCCGTGGTGACTGTTTTAACCCATATAATGTCTTTTTTAATCTGCATACCTTGTTTCCGCAAGTGTGCTCCTACATTATTCCCGATGGAAGATCCATGTAAACCTCTTCCTCCAAGTCACCATTTAAAAATGCATTTTTTACATCAAATTGTCGCAATAGCCAATCTCTATTTACTACTACTGATATAAGGATACGAATAGTATTAAGTTTAGTTACTGGTGCAAATGTTTCCTGATAGTCCACTACATATTTCTGCGTTTATCATTTTGCTACCAACCTCACCTTATACCTATCAATACTTCCATCTGCTTTAAGCTTTACAGTATACACCCATTTACACCCGACAATCATCTTTCCTTTAGGTAGCGGAACCAATTCCCAAGTTCGATTTCTCTGCAAGGCTCCATTTCTTCATTCATCGTTTTTCTCTATTGTGATTATGTTAATGCTTCCTGCACACCACTAGGAATAGATACTTTGGACAATTGATTAACATTTAGAGCATATGAGGTTGATAATCTTTTGGTGGAGGTATAATTGCTAATATGATATTTTGAATTGGCATTAAGATCAGGTTCATATTGTATTATCGGTATACCTTTAGTTTTTCTGATTGGATAACGAGAAGTAGGAGAATGAGAATCATTAGACATAGTTTCAAGTTTATTTGAAGAGTAATTAAGAGGTACTTAAGGTATATGATCAAGTAGAATATTCTAAGAGGACTCATTGGTTAATGGAGTGATTGTTGTACTTTCTGGAATAATTCCTTCATTGTCTTCATTTGTGACTTCCTTATTGTTATCTTTTTCTTCCCTGATTCTTTCATTGTCTTCGTGTGTGGCAATGTCTTGTTCCGAGATATTAGAATGTGCATTTAATCTTTCCTCGTGAGCTTCTAATTCCAAGAACTCAGTTTCTCCCCCTAAAGCTCTATTCATCCTAGTCTCTTCTATTTCATTCTCCTCCTGAAGAGATGAGGGTGTCACTCCACCTTTATAATATGGTTCTGACTCATGGAAAGATGTATTAAGAGTAACATATAGTTTCCTATTTTATGGATCATAACACCAGTATAATTTTTGAAATTCTGAATAGCCAACAAATACACACCGTCTTGCACACAGATCTAATTTTCCTCGTAGATCTTTGGGAATGTGAGTGTATATTGTGCAACCAAACACCCTTGGCTCTAAGTTTGGTAGATGCGGAAGAGAACAAAGAGAATGGAGCTTTTGCTACGGAGTCTCAAAATTAATGACTCGGGATAGAACCCGATTAATAAGATAAGCCGCAGACTTAACCGCTTCCCTCAACAAATAGTTGGCATATTCATGCCAAAGAGAGATGCACGGACAATCTCCATAATCTATCTGTTTTTTTATTTCTGCTAGGCCATTTTGTTGCGGTGTGTATGTGGAGGATGTTTGATGACGTATACCTCGTTACCGAAGGTATTCGTCAAAAGTAGATTGCATAAATTCCATGGCATTGTCAGATTGCCAAACACAGATTTGTCGCTGATATTGAGTGTCTACCATATTATAAAAATCTTTGAATGTAATATACACATCACTCTTCTTTCGAAGTAATGATATCCATGTCATCCTAGTACATTAATCTATGAAAGTAATAAAATAACGAGCTTGAGACAAAGTTTCAACTTTCGCAGGGCCCCAAATATCAGAATGTATAACAGCAAAAGGTTCAGAATATTTAATCAAACTTGGTAAATATGGAACACAATGATTTTTTGCTAATTCACAAATGTCACAATGAAAAACTGAGCTATCTAAACCTAAAAACAAATTCATTTTGAGTTTCTGAAGATAAACAAACGAGATATGTCCGAGCCTTCTATGCCATAACCATATATTGTCCCGTGCTTTCTCAACCCCATATGTGTGGAATGCATGGCTGAATTTCTTCTCTCCGCCTTTAGTCAATTTCAGAAAATAGAGATTGTGTCGCTTAACACCATAACCAAGCGTCCCACGAGTCAGAATGTCCTGAAAGATAAAAAAAAAGGCCAAAAGGTTACAATGCAATTGAGAGAGGAGGTAACTTGGCTAAAAGATAGAAGATAACTTTGCGAGGTTTCTTCGAGAAATCCCACTAATCTGGATAGCCAATGATCTCGTAGCATCGTTGTTTTGAGTGTTCTGATTCACCACAATGGCTAAAAATAAGATTAGTATGCTTACCAAATGACTGATTTGTTCGACCTTTAACATAACTGCTACGATGGACAGCCATAGCAGAACTATCAGAAATTAGCCAAGCACTGCCCATAGTCTTCCTCTATTGAGCTTCTCTTCGAACATAAACATTTGTACTTTCAAGGTCAAGCTTTGGATCCTTTCTTAAAATCTCACCACGAACTTGATCAAATTCTGCATCAAGTCCACTGAGAAATATATGAACTTGTAGCCTTGCCATCATAGAATGCATCTAAAGAATACCCTCAACAGATCCATCCTGTGTATTTGTTCGATGATCAATTTCCTGAAAAATAGCAACCAATTCGTTATAGTACGTGAGCAGGGGTCTTCCGTTCTGCATAGTGGTGAAGGATTTTTTATTTAGTTCAAACAATCGGGTTTCATCAAAACCATCAGAGAACATTTTGGCAACTACTTCCCAAATTTCCTTTGCTGTGGAAAGCCTGATAAATCGCTGCATCAAGGTGGGACTCATCAAGTCAATCAACCAGCTCTTCACCTTATGATTCTCTGTAATCCATATTGCATAACACAAATCAGTTTGTTCGGGTTTCTTTGCTTCACCGGTAAGGTAACCAACCTTGTTTCAAGCTCCAATACGCATCTCCATCAATTGAGACCATAATGAGAAATTTGTTTCATCAAGGATAACTCCCGTTGGAAAGGGCGAGTTGTCTTGTTGAACTATAATTGAGGTAGGGTTTGTCGTTGTGCCAGAGGAAGGCGTAGTATCGCCCATCTTGGAAAAAACGAGGTTGGGGATTCAATTTTTTTTTTTTTATGAATCTGATTGCTTCGATACCATGTAGGCTTTTAGGTTTAGAGAATATTTTTCCATTCGCATCGTTTATTCGTCTCATAATAGAGGTATATATAGATACAACTAATACTTTGTTGACAAGTAGAATTAGAGTAGACTTAGGACTAATACTTGACCCCTACTCCAAGATATATATATATATATATATTTACATAATAGTCCTAGTTTCAACAGTTTCTTCCACTTCTTTGTTGCCCAGGTGAGAGATACCCTCCTTGGCCATCTTATCAAAACATATGTCCAACATATCATCCTCATCATCCCCATCTCCTGTCATAGTATGTCAGAATTAATCTGTGAGTTTAGTTCATAATAAATGTCATCTTATTATTCAAAGTGAATAGAAGAATATTCCATATATTTATAATGAAATGAGCTTCTTAATTAAAGCACTAATTTATTCACGGAACGAGGCCTTTAAGGAAGCACAAAGATATAATGTTTCATAGTATATATAAATCTATGGAATGATTGTTTTCCAACTTCATCATTCCTTTTCTCATAATGTCTTTTGTTTGATATTAAAGAGAGTCTCAATTAATTATGTCGTAATGATCTATATATAATAACTTCCGGTAATTATACGGCTATGTATTTATATTTTGTTTTTTAAAAAAAACTCATGGTAGCAAAGGATGGCAGATGTGTAGTCACAACTTAAAGTTTATGAATTTTGAATTTTCTCTAAACTCATACACATTATTTTAGTTTTTTGACTCACTGTTATATATATATATATATATATAAAATATCACGTTTAACCAACAAAAATGAGATCAAACTTGTATAATACTATAATTTCGGCTTCGAGGATAGTTTTGAAATTTTATTAACTGTGGACTAACATTACAAGAAATTCGAGTTGGTGGACATGACTTGGGTTGATTATTTGTAGGATTTATCATTGGATCTGAATCACTTCATATATTAATGTGAGCGGATAATAGTATGATCAGTGAAAAACCTAATAAAGCATATTATATACGGGAAGGTACGTTTAGTGTTAATTAGTATTCCCTTTGACCCATTCTAGTTGTTGTTTTAGTTTTTTTCCTGTACGTCCATCAAGAAAATTGTAAAAACATGCTACTAGAAAGACTTAATATTAGAAAGAGTCGTTTTTAGAAAGAATGAAAATCTGGAAATTTGACACAAAATTAAGCTAAGTATGAGTTTTGGGTCAACTTAAAATTACCATAACTCCTAGCTCAGGATGAGTTAGGCGTGATGCAAGATACCGTAGGAAAGATCTTTGAATTATCTTTCCAACACCGCCGAGTTTGCGTGATTTCGAGTTCATATGAGGGAGATATGAAGTTGGATTGTCTAGATAAGGAAAGTCAAAATCGGATTTTAGAAGGGTACTTTGGTCTTTTCACTTCCCTATTAATTAATTTCATTTTTGGTAATTAAGTTGGGGTCTAAACTGATTGGATTCAGTTTATGCTTTATCAAAACAAGTTAGGGTTTTGAGAGAAGAGAAAAGAAGAGAAGAAGAGGCAAGGAACCGTCAAGTTCTTGAAGCTAGGCTTGTGGATTTCGTCAAGGGTGATCCCTACGAGGTATGTGAGTTCACACAGCGTCGGGCTCGTTCACCCACGCGCCAAACATGTTTATTTCAGTATGATTTTCGTCCTAAAAGATTGAGCCTTTAATGTTCTTGAGATGTATTCTAGAATTGCTTTCGTTCTTGAATTTGGGATGAGATTGAGGAGTTCTTGAGAGTTTAAAGTCGATTGTTAGAGTTTTTTTGAGTTATATTCTTGTGTACATGTGTTGGGTATCTGAATCTAAAGAGGAATTGAGAAAGAGAATCGAATTTAGGCAAATTGGAGTTAGAAAACGAAGAAGGAACAAGTCAGGCAAATCTGGGTACCGTGGACATGTTCCTCAGGATTGACCAAATTTTCTCCGCATCGCGGAGTGGTCACGAACCGTTCTGCCTCAAAAGTTATTTTGCAACCAAATAATTAAATGCATCTCCGCATCGCAGACTTGCTTCCAGACAGTGATTTCTTGATTTTTTTTCTCATGTTTAACTATCTAAAAACACTCATAAACATCATGAGATTTTTTTCTATCACAAATCACAATCCTTGAATCCATAATTCAATTCAAGGATCAGTTAAGAGTCAAGTCAAGATAAGTTAAGAGCCAAGTCAAGAGAAGTTCATAGAGTCTTCCAAAAGTCATTTACAAATGTTTTAACCTTGTTTTAAGACTTGAGTTTTGAGTCGAGTTAAGAGTAAAGTTTGAAGTTCATTTCTTCAAAAGAGTGTATCGGGACTGTTTACATCCCTACTTTATTCAAATAAGGAGAAACGTCGTGGTGACTCAAAAAATAATCAATTAATTCAATGTTAAAAGAATTTAAAGAATAAATGAATTTTACAGAAGTCGCCACCTAATTTTAGGAAAAACTAGAAAACCAATTTAAAAATGTCTACGAAACCATTAGATTTTAGATAAGAGGTTCAATTGATTTTGAAGGGAATGTGTCAGGCATCCTTCGAAATCCACAAATGTGGTTCCCGACTGAATTCATTTTTTTCAAATTGAGGAGGAGATAAAATAGTATACAAATATAACAAACATACAATATACACAAGTAATAAAGTAAACAAGTAATATGAGAAACGACCTAATATTTGTCTATCGTCAACAATATACATAATAATGAATATAGTATTTGAACTTTATTCGAATGGCTTCGAAGAGAAGCGACTTCGGGGTACCTATAAAGACACTTAGTAAAAGTGTTAGTACTAAATATATATGAATAAATATAAATGAATCAAATAATAACTTAAAAATAAAAACCAGTCTTATTAACATAGGACGCCTTGAAAATCGACGGTAATTTCTTCATCGGCCAATTTTAACATACAAAAAATATAAACTTAAACTAAATTTTCGTCTTTTAAAATGAGGGCCTCGAAAATTAATGAAGAGATTTTTTCATTGGCCAAACAAAATTTAAATAAGATCAATAATAACAATTAAAGTGGATAGTGATAAAAGTAACATGCCAATCAAAACTTGAACAGTAGCAAATTTTACCAAAAAGAAACTCAAAATACAATATGTTCAAAATAAAGAAAACACAATTAATGAATACCAAATTTAATACCAACTCCAAAACATTCAATAAAAATATACACAAAATTAACTAATGAGCAGCCGGAAATAAATCTAACCAAATCAAAATTAGAAGTGTATTGTTTCCATATAAACCAAAAATAACAAATTACAAAAATAAACAAATCAATAATACAACAAATGAATCAAAATAACAATACCTATTAATTTAGAGATTATGCTGGAAACAATAAAAAATTTAGGGGAAAACAGTGGCTTACCATCAGTCCGAAGAACGAAACTATCGGGTTGTTGGTGTCTATTTGGTTGTTTCCAGTTCGCTGGAGCTGCTGAAGCATTGAGCTCGCAAGTTTGAGAATGTGTCGCCGTCCGTCGGAGCTTTGAGCTCGTTGGTTCACCAGAAAAAATGGGGAAAGAGAAAGGGGTTTTGATGGTAGTCGGAGGTTGTTTCTGGTGGGGTTTGTGGACTGTTAGAGTGAGGTTTTGGTGGTGGTGATGGGTGGGGTTTTGTGTCTGGTTCGAGCTCGAAGCTCGTTTGCTTCGTGGGTTGTGCTCCGGTGTGGAGGAAGAAGGAGAACGGCTGGGTTGGAGTTTGTTTCAGGTGGGGCTTTGGAGTTGTTTGCTTTTGGGTGTTGTTGGAGAAAAGAGAAAGGGAAATGAGGGAGGTGGATCTGGTTTCGCCGGAGCTCGGAGTGAGATGGAGGTGGTTGTTTGGTGGTGTGAGCTGCTAGTGGGAGCAGCGGAAAAATGGAAGGATTTTGGGTTTGTTTGGAGCTGCTTGTCGGGTTATTATTGGTGGGGGTGATGAGGAAGGAGGGTGGCAGCAACTTTGAAAATATGATAGAAAATCTCTTAGGTTTCACTCTTTTCGGAATTTTTATCACTTAGTCTAAAAATATTATCCACCCATTTGACTTAATGAAAAAGCTATTGTTTATATAAAAAATCGAAAACTACATGTAGTACGATATCATTATCTTAAAATCATGGGCTGAAATCACTAGTTGAATAAAATATTTGTGCATAAAATCTTATTTATATTTGAATGAATTTCTAGACTTTGTAAAATATCAAAATTAATATTATCAAATGTAACGAATAAAAATGAATATAAAAAAAAAAGTAATGACCGTAAGTAATGACATGTAAAAATACAATTTTAAAATTAGCTGATACAAAAACCTAAATTTTGATAAATAATGATAGTTAACGATAAACTTATTTAAAATTATAAAAAAATTATTTTGAACTATTAAATAAATAAAACTTAAAAGTTACGAATTTGAAAAATATTAGGCCAAAATTGGGTGTCAACAGTTGTCCCTTTCGTTGGATATGATTGATGAAAGAAATAGTGGACAACAAAAATTGACAAACCTAACTTTGGCCGAACACATGACCTTTATATAAATGTGTGGTTGGAATGTGATGGAAGTCGATCCCAGACTTGCCTCCAAAAGGTTCCACGCTGTGTTGCGTCCTTATTGAAGTAGTCCGCACCTATGGCTCAACTGAGAATGCATCCTCTTGGATGTTCTCGGAAAAACAAAGATGAAACTCATTAATAGAGATAAAATTACAGGGAAAAAGGTAACATCCCTTACGATACGACAAATGAAGATGATTCATTGGTAGGATAAAAATGCATCTCCATCGGTAGGACGAATGAAAAAAGATGATCCATCGGTAGGATTTTGAATGTATGTCCATCGATAGGACGAATGAAAAAAGATAATCCATCGGTAGGATTTTGAATATATGTCCATCGGTAGGATTTTGAATGCATGTCCATCGGTAGGACGAATAAAAAATTCTTTCAACGCAAGTATCCTCCGACTTGAACGTGGAATAGACAAGGTGCACATCCTTTACCTCCGAATAGATGCGACTTAAATGCAAATATCTTTCAACGCAAGTTTCCTTCGACTTGAACGTTGAATAGATAGGGTGCACATCCTTCACCTTCGAATACATGTGGCTTAAATGCAAATATCTTTCAATATAAGTTTCCTTCGACTTGAACGTTGAATAAATAGGGTGCACATCTTTCACCTCCGAATAGATGCGACTTAAATGCAAATATCTTTCAACGCAAGTTTCCACCGACTTGAACGTTGAATAGATAGGGTGCACATCCTTCGCCTCCGAATAGATGCGACTTAAATGCAAACATCTTTCAACGCAAGTTTCCACCAACTTGAACGTTGAATAGATAGGGTGCACATCCTTCACCTCCGAATAGATGCGACTTAAATGCAAATATCCTTCAATGCAAGTTTCCACCGACTTGAACGTTGAATAGATATGGTGCACATCTTTCACCTCTGAATAGACGCGACTTAAATGCAAATATCTTTCAACGCAAGTTTTCACCGACTTGAACGTTGAAAAGATAAGGTACGTATCCTTCACCTCGTAATAGATGGGACTTAAATGCAAATATCTTTCAATGCACGTTTCCACCAACTTGAACGTTGAAATGATAAGGTGTGCATCCTTCACCTCTGAATAAATGTGACTTAAATGCAAATATCTTTCAACGCAAGTTTTCACCGACTTGAACATTGAATAGATATGGTGCACATCCTTCACCTCCGAATGGATGCGACTTAAATGCAAATATCTTTCAACGCAAGTTTCCACCGACTTGAACGTTGAAAAAATAAGGTGCGCATCCTTCACGTCCGAATAGATGCGACTTAAATGCAAATATCTTTCAAAGCAAGTTTCCACCGACTTGAACGTTGAAAAGATAAGGTGTGCATCCTTCACCTCCGAATAGATGCGACTTAAATGCAAATATCTTTCAACAAAGTTTCCACCGACTTGAACATTGAATAGATAGGGTGCACATCCTTCACCTCGGAATAGATGCGACTTAAATGCAATGGCCTTCTTGGCGAATGAAAATGCAATGACCTTCTCGAAAAATGAAAAAGGCAATGACCCTCTTGGCAAATGAAAAGTAAAAATGATGAATGACTCGATGATTGTCCACTGTAATGATGTGGATGGCTTGATGATTGTCCACTATAATGAGGTGGATGGTTCGATGATTGTCCAACTGTAACGAGGTGGATGGCTCGATGATTATCCAACTGTAACGAGGTGGATGGCTCGATGATTGTCCACTGTAACGAAGTGGATGGCTCGATGATCGTCCACTGTAACGAGGTGGATAGCTCGATGATTTGTCTTGAAAGTGTCATCGCCTCAATGCTTTCACCCATTCCTGTACTTTAAAAGGAACAATTAGTAGACACAATGTCGCCTTAGCTAGCGACTTAGTTAAGAAACCATGAGAAAAAATATTTCAAAGAGAATATGTACAAAATGACTGATCACTTCGACACATGTGAGCAACCATCATTTTGCTCTTGACCACTTTGCGTTCGTTATGACTCATGTCTTACTGGGGGATTTGTACTAGGAGCTGCTGGCTCACCATGACAATGCTGGAGATTTTCGAGTTGACTTTGAACTTCAAGCGATAATGGATCATTTGAAGTTGACTATCAAGCTTCTGACAGTATTTGTTGGAATTTTTGAAGCCTTCCTTAAAAATTTTGTCCCAGTTAGAACTATTGGCAAATCTCAGAATGATCTCCAATATTGACTTGTCGAAGCTAGCACATTTATTGTGAATTTTTGAGATATTCTCAAAAATTGTCCCAGTTTTTATAACAAGGAGAAAAGAAAATCACACTGAGTATATGACCGAGCCGTCGTGGCGCCTACATATCCTGTTGAGCCAGAAATCAGGTCAAATGTAGTTTCAATCCTGTAGATGATGAATACTGCAAAGAATCTGAGACAATATCATAAGTAGAAAATGTACAATGTGAACATGATGAAATAGAAAAATGATATTCCTTGTGATATTCAAAGCCTAGAGACAAAAGACATGTCACATTTTGGGACAGACAATCCAATGAAGTAAAATAGGCGTTTCACAATAACGGAATTATCCTAATGTCACATTTTACATGGACAACCCAAAAAGAAAATGCAAACTATTACTTTTAAAAAAAAGAATCTAAGACAATGCTTTGAAAAATATTAAAGGGTGGGTGCTTGCTCACTTTTTTTTTTTTTTTGAAGAATAAAGAATGTGAAGAGATAGTCAAGTCTTAACTACAATTGGTACTAAGAGTCAGGATCGCATGTAAATCTTTTTTTTTCTTTTTCTAACTAAGACTGAATTCAAGGTAACTCCTACATCTTCACGTGGTACCTCAAACATACTTAAGTATCAACAAGATTTGTTCATCTTGCTTCAAACAAAGGTTTTGAATTGTACCATCCTCATGTCTCAATTGCCCTCACAATAAGAAAAGTCATATTTCACACATATTTGAAGCATATTATTTGAGGAAATTCAAAGTGCACTCACACTCACAAGAATGTTCAATACATGCAACTGCGATACCATATGATTGGCCCTTATGTAAATCTCCACTAATGTGAGAACATTTGGAATGAGATCATGTAGAGTTTGTCATTGGCTTGTAATATAGGCTTAGGGACGGGTAAGATATTTATTTCGAATCAGAGTGACTTAATTCCTTCTTGAGCGTCACAGTGAATTTGTGTTTTTGATGATTGATACACCTTTGGCGTTTGATCCTCTTCATTGTCCCCCTTTTTTGACTTCTTTCGAATTCTCATTTGTTGGGTTTTTTCTTTTTTCACCCCTTTGTTTCGACTTCTTTTGAGTTCTTATTTTTTGGAGCTTTTCTTTTATTTCACCCCTTTATTTTGAATTTTTCTCCTCTTTTGTTAGAGTATTTTCCTTTCCATCTTTCATTGACCTTGTAGGGGTG
The DNA here is from genome assembly GCA_035578085.1 of Solanum pinnatisectum. Classification (NCBI taxonomy): domain Eukaryota; kingdom Viridiplantae; phylum Streptophyta; class Magnoliopsida; order Solanales; family Solanaceae; genus Solanum; species Solanum pinnatisectum. Next base: position 19,684,647 of record CM069077.1, read on the forward strand.
TTTTTGTCTTTCTTTATTTCTTTCCACCTTCCCTTTTGTTTTTCTCTAGAAGTCGTTTTTTTGCTTCCTTGACTTTGGGAGACTTTGTATATTTTGCCTTTGGCAACATCAAACATGGATCTTCTCTTATAATTTGCACACTCATGGTGCACTCAAGAAGGTTGGGCCAAGAGAGGGATAGTGGCTAATATGTGGTTATCCAAAGAAAGGCTTCAGGCTCAAAGTGGGGAAAACTAGGGATTAATGTCACTTGGTATGTTTTGAAAGGCTTAATCGGGTCAAAGAAGGCCTACAATCCTTTCCCAAATCAAACATAACTCAGAATTTCGCCTCGATAAACATTCAAGCCAAGTTCTAGACCAACAATGCGATACAATTGAATTTTGATCTAAAAGTTCACCACATAATACACATGAAATCATAAGGTTGGTTTTATTCTTATCTTGAATGCATGCAAGAGAATTTTCCAACATCACAAAAGTATAAATGAAAGGTACCAAAAGAATCTATGGTTTACCACAAAGTTAGTCCTCTTCATCATATCGAATATTCTTACAAGTTCATAACCGCATTGGTCCCAACTGAGCTGAAGACATGACTCTTACAATATGTACACAAATTTTTTTTGAAAGGATGAATACCAAACCCGAGAAGGGCTACCTACATATTTCATTGAGATGAAAATCAGGTGTGCGTAGTTCATGCAGATATAGTATGAAATATGCACACACTATTTTTTTTTCACTTTTGAAAAAAAAATAACACCAAACCCAAGAAGGGTTGCCTATGTATCTCATTGATATGACAATCAGGTTCGCGTAGTTCATGCAGATATACCTTTAAAAATATGAACAAACTATTTTTTTTTTTACTTTCGAAAAAAATAATACCGAACCCAAGAAGGGTTGTCTTCCTATCACACAAAGATGAGAATCAGATTCGCGTAGTTCGTTCAGATATGTCTCTGAAAATATGCACTAACCGTTTATTTTATTTTCAAAACTGGAAAGAATGTATACCGAACTCGAGAAGGGCTGCCTACGTATCCCATCGAAATGAGAATCAGATTCGCGTAGTTCGTGCAGATATAACATAAAATAATTTTCAAATTTAGATAAACTCGAAATGATTCCTTGTATCCTTTTTAACTGTCGAAATTTGTACTACCTGTTGAATGTGGTCTCCCATTTTAGTTTTTTTTTTTCACAATAACCACTTGTTGTATTTTTTTTTAATGCCTCTTGGCACTGTGTCTTCTCCTAATTATCTACGAGAACCACAAATTGTTATGACCATCCCCGACAGTTGTCGAGGATGATTTTTCTGAAAAAATATGACAAATGTGTGAAAGCAGGGCCAGCATGCAAAATAATAAAAAATAAATGAGTGTGACCTTATAGTCAAAGACTCACCTGATTTATCTTTTTGACTTGATACTAATGTCATGTTAAATACAAAGACTCATATTTCACGAGTCTTTTTGTCCCTTGCAACTTCGGATGAACAATGACTTTCAACTTTGAAAATAAATCAACCTCTCAATTAAAAGAAAAAAAAACTCAAACAGTAAAAGTGTTAGATCGTGTTCATAATGGATAATGTAAAATATCACACAAAGAATTAATTATTAAACATATAAGCATTGTTTTGATTGAAAACAAACTCAATTATAACACATTACATACAAATAGTTATTACGCGTCCTATACAAATATGTGATCATTTTGTGCCAAAGGTACATATAAGTATGATTGTCTTTTTATTGACTATGGGCCAAATAGACACAAAGTGGGCTTCTAATATAGGCTCAACACGCCTTGGTTGTTGAGTCAACTTAGTTCAAATGCACTAAATCTGGGATTTGATTTCGCTCTACGCTAGTTGACTAAGAGTGACTTCTGAAAGACCGGAAACCCAAGCAGACAACTTAGGCTGGAACTCACGACAACCATTGGACGTCTAACGTACCAATAAATTGCCGATCATTCCAAAAAAGGGCCGAGTATAAAAAGCCCGACTGCGATTATGCAGAAACAGTTCTTAATATACTATACACACAAGTCGAAAAATGTCATGAATACAATAACAATTTACATACAATTGGACAAATAATGAATAAACCACAAGTACAATATACAAACAATCAACAAAATATACAACACGTAAGATATAACACAACAAAAGAAAAGTATCCTCAATTTGAAAGAATGAATTCATACTGGTTAGTACCTCTATATCCTCAGCAGAGTCGTCATTCTATTTACATTCCTACTTTATTCAAATAAGGAGAAACGTCGTGATGACTCAAAAAATAATCAATTAATTCAATGTTAAAAGAATTTAAAGAATAAACGAATTTTAAAGAAATCGCCACCTAATTTTAAGAAAAACTAGAAAACCAATTTTAAAATGTCTACGAAACCATTAGATTCTAGGTAAGGAGTTCAAGTGATTTCGAAGGGAAGGTGTTAGGTATCCTTTGAAATCCACAAATGTGGTTCCCGACTGAATTCATTTTTTTCAAATTGAAGAGGAAATAAAATAGTATACAAATATAACAAACATGCAATATACACAAGTAATAAAGTAAACAAGTAATATGAGAAACGACCTAATATTTTTCTATTGTCAACAATATACATAATAATGAATATAGTATTCGAATGGCTTCGATGAGAAGCGACTTCGGAGTACCTGTAAAGACACTTAGTAAAAGTGTTGTACTAAATATATATGATTAAAAATAAATGAATCAAATAATAACTTTAAAATAAAAACCCGTCTTATTAACATAGGAAGCCTTGGAAATCGATAGTAATTTCTTCAGCGGCCAATTTTAACATACAAAAAATATAAGCTTAAACTAAATTTTCATTTTTTAAAATGAGGGCCTCCAAAATCGATGGAGAAAATTTTTCATTGGCCAAACAAAATTTAAATAAGATCAATAATAAAAATTAAAGTGGGTAGTGATAAAAGTAACATGCCAATCAAAACTTGAACAATAGCAAATTTTACCAAAAAGAAACTCAAAATACAATATGTTCAAAATAAAGAAAACACAATTAATGAATACTAAATTTAATACCAACTCCAAAACGTTCATTAAAAATATACATAAAATTAACTAATGAGCAGCCGGAAATAAATCTAACTAAATCAAAATTAGAAGTGTATTGTTTCCATATAAACCAAACATAAAAAATTATAAAAATAAACAAATCAATAATACAACAAATGAGTCAAAATAACAGTACCTACTCTCTCCGTCTCATTTTATGTGGCATCATTTTTTTTTTTGTCAGTTCCAAAAAGAATGTCACATTTATTTATATGATAAATATTTAAAGGTACAATTCCTCTTTTACCTTTGTTGATCCCACTTAATCTTAAAGATGACACTCCAATACATTTATAAGAAAAGAAAAAAGTGAGTTAAAATGGGACAGAGGGAGTATTAATTTAAAGATTATGCTGGAAACAATAAAAAAATGGGAAAAAGGATGAATTTACCCCCGAACTTTGATAAATGGTACGTCTATGTCCTCCGTTATACTTTGCGTCCACATAAGCCCCTACCGTCCAATTATCGGTACACACATGCCCCTCTCACTAACGGATGCCTCGTTTTGTACACGTGTCTTAATCCTAATCAACTATCCGTTTGACCATTCTTTTAACCCATAAACCCACAACCCGCCCCATAAACCAATAAAGATATGCACAAAAAGCCATATACCTCTACAACAAAAAATTAAATCCCACTTCAAAAACCTCAATTTTGTATAACAAAAATAAAATCTTTGATCCAAAAGAAAAAAAAGCTTATGTTGATTTTTCACTACACAAATTCTTCATTTCTGTAATTTTTTTCTTCAATTTCAATCATGCCATCTCGTGAACTGTATTCACTACCGCCGTCGCCACTGTTGTTGCCGCCGCATGTTCACCGTCAGAGCCACAATCTATTGCCACATCTTGTCGAAGGAATAGCCGCTGCTGCATCTCTCTTTATTCTCTTCACTTTCTACTTCAGGAAAATTAGCCTGAAGCGAACCGTTCCCTCTTCCGATTGTGAGTCAAAACCTCCTTACCGGTTCTCATACACCTCTCTCCATCGCGCCACCTCTAAGTTCTCTCCATCGCTTTTTCTGGGTCAATGTGGGTTTGGGTCTGTTTACAGAAGGAATCGGGTGGGTTATGGGGTTTATGGGGCGGGTTGTGGGTTTATGGATTAAAAGAATGGTCAAACGGGTAGTTGATTAGGGTTAAGACACGTGTACAAAACGAGGCGTCCGTTAGTGAGAAGGGCATGTGTGTACCGATAATTGGACAGCAGGGACACAAAGTATAACGGAGGGCATAGATATACCATTTATCAAAGTTCGGGGGTAAATTCGCCCTTTTTTCCTAAAAAATTTAGGGGAAAACAGTGGCTTACCATCAGTCCGAAAAATGAAACTATCGGGTTATTGGTGTCTATTTGGTTGTTTCCAGTTCGTTGGAGCTGCGGAAGCATTGAGCTAGCAGGTTTGAGAATGTGTTGCCGTCCGTCGGAGCTTTGAGCTCGTTGGTTCACCGAAAAAAATGGGGAAAGAGAAAGGGGTTTTAATGGTACTCGGAGGTTGTTTCTGGTGGGGTTTGGGGACTGTTTGAGTGAGGTTTAGGTGGTGGTGATGGGTGGGGTTTTGTGTCTGGTTCGAGCTCGAAGCTCGCTCGCTTCGTGGGTTGTGCTCCGGTATGGAGGAAGAAGGAGAACGATTGGGTTGGAATTTGTTTCAGGTGGAATTTTGGAGTTGTTGTTTGCTTTTGGGTGTGGTTGGAGAAAAGAGAAGGGAAACGAGGGAGGTGGATCTGGTTTCGCCGGAGCTCGGAGTAAGATGGAGGCAGTTGTTTGGTGGTATGAGCTACTAGTGGTAGCAGCGGAAAAATGAAAGGGCTTTGGGTTTGTTTGGAGCTGCTGGTCAGGTTATTGTTGGTGGGGGTGATGAGGAAGGAAGGTGGCAGCAACTTTGAGAATATGATAGAAAATCTCTTAGGTTTCATTCTTTTTGAAATTTTTCACCACTTAATCTAAAAATATTATTCACTTACTTGACTTAATGAATAAGCTATTGTTTATATAGAAAATCGAAAACTACATATAGTACGATACCATTATCTTAAAATCATGGGCTGAAATCACTAGTTGAATAAAATATATGTGCATAAAATCTTATTTATATTTGAATGACTTTCTAGACTGTGTAAAATATCAAAATTAATATTATTAAATGTAACGAATAAAAATGAATATAAAAAAAAAAATAATGACCGTAACTAATGACATGTAAAAATGTAATTTTAAAAGCAACTGATAAAAAAATCTAAATTTTGATAAATAAGGATAGTTATCGATAAACTTATTTAAAATTATAAGAAAATTATTTTGAACTATTAAATATATAAAACTTAAAAGTTACGAATTTTGAAAATGTTAGGCCAAAATTGGTGTCAACAGGGACTATGTATTCCCAAAAAGTAAAATGTTTTCACATTAAACAAGAAAGGAAACTGAGATTTCCAAAAGAGCATTTGAGCTAGTTTTTAATAAAGAGTAAATGCTTTCATAATTAAGCAAGAGAGGAAATTTTGATTTCCAAGATAGCCTTTAAACTAAGTTTTAAGCAATTATCTCAAACCACAGAAAGAAGCATGTTTTTAAACATAAGCGGTAGTATATATTTTGGAAGTAGTATTGAGCACCGATATGGGGAAGAGTTCAAACAACTCCTAGCCCCCATAAATCATGTGGCCATCATGGGTAGAAAAGAGTCATACCTTTTAGATGATTCCTTAGTGCTTTTTAGCATAGACTAGTTGATCCACTTAGTAGTCAGGTTCTATGCCCTTGGCAAGGTATAGGACGGCCCTGGCAGCGTGAGGCAAAACGATGTATCATCACAATAGCTCTTAAGTGATGGTTGTCGGTTAGAGAAACTCCCACAGCAGTATTTTGTATTCTTAAGAGAGGGTTACTTTCTCTATTAATAAGTTTTTCAATTTCAAAATTCTGCATAACAAGTTAAGATTATAAGATTTAAAAGACTATATATTACATCTTTAATTTAAGAGCACAAGATTCAAAAATCTCCTTTTATTTCTTAAACTTTGTGTTCAAGCGAACTAAAAAACTTATATTGAAACGAAGGGAGTACACGATAATACTATTTCTTAGATGTTTTTTTAAATTAGAATTGAGTATTATTAAGAACGGCTTATATAGTTTAATGTTAATTGTTAAGGATATATTTAGTTGGAAATAAATAAATAAATAAATAAATAAATAAATATATATATATATATATATATATATATATATATATATATAGTGTTTCTTATCTGACTTGTGAATCTTACTGCTGATTTTAGCGGCAGATTAGACTAAATTATGGAGTGTCAAATGGACGAATTGGGTTAATTATTATCAACCAATCATACCTCAACTCAAATTCTAGTTATGTAGCTTCCTAATGGATTAAAATTAAAAGGAAAATCGTGGTGAGTTGATATTTGATAGTCGATGAAAGTGAGCTCAAATTAGAAACGAAAGCATCAAAATTTAAATACTTAAAATGAATTTGAGTTTTTATATTTCAAAAGATAGTACTGTAAATCTGTAATATAAATTGAGAGACGATATTATGCAAATTGAATTGGGGAAGTTAAGAAACGCTATGTAGGAAATTTTTTAACTTTCGGATTTATGCTCTTAAACTATATAAATACCAACATATCTTTTAATCTAGTGCAAAGTTAAATTTAAAAATTGATAGACAAAAAAGACATTCTTTATTCAAAATGAACTAAAAAAGTAAATTAAAATTATATTAATTCTATTATTACTTAAAAATAGAGTTCCCCAAATTTGCTGGCTCATTTTTAAACGTATTGAGCCGCTCCCGGATATCGCAAGTCAAAGAGGTGCAGCATCAGTCTCATAATAGTACATCAAGTCTGAAATACAAAAAAATTAAATATTGTTTGAAGGAAAAGAACAATAAAATAGGTAAATAAGAAGTCTCCTTGGCTCAATCCTCTAGGCACCCTCCCTAGTTTTAATCACCAATTCACCATCAATTACAATATATACCTATCATATATAGCTCTTTATAATTAATTGATTAGGATGTACTCCGTCTAATAATAATTATTCGTTATTAATTTTACACCGTCCTTAAGAAACTATATCACCCTTTAAATATAATAAATATAATATCTTAAAAAATATAATAGAAAAATAATTATAATTAATGATAAAGATAAATTAGGAACTAAGTATAAAATTATTCATTAATTTCATAAAGTGGAAAAGTATTATTGGACATCCCAAAATAGTATAGTGGACAACTATTATTGGACGGAGGGGTATATTGCATATTACTACCTCTGGCCACCTCTAATTGTCATAGTTTCATTTTTTAGAGTCAAACGATAAATACTTTGACTAATATTTTATGATGTATTTTTTTATCATATTGATATGCAAAAAATTGCAATTTATAGTACTTTTCGTATATTTTTGAATATCTAAATTTTTGTTTAAAATATCGAATTAATGTAATGTAATTTCACATTGAAAATTAGTCAAATTGACTTTTGAAAAATATAATATGACAATTAAAAGTGGACGGATGGACTTTTAATCTAGAATTTGCTTTAATTATATTTTCCTTACGTAACGTTTATTATATATGTATAAACATTTTTTGTAACTTTAAAAGAAGATAATCTCCCTTGATTTTTAAAATATAAAAAATAAAGATTCCTAGAGGTGTGCAGCAAGAAGAAAAGTCCGAGTTGGTTGCTGTTCAACGTTAGGAGTGGAATAATACAAATGGAAAACATTGTAGCGCAGGTGAAGGCATTTGACAAATGATGAAATGAATATGATGGACTAGACAAATTGAAATAGAATACTACCGCTATAACAGAAAAATACAAATAAAAGGAGGCTGGAGTAATATTAAATATTAATTAATTTCTCCGTCCATCTAACAATAGTTATCCACTATATTAAAAACAGTTATCTAACAATACTTGTTCAATTTAAAAAAACAAGAGATAATTGATTTTTTATGTCTATTTCACCCTTGCTATAAAATACTACTATTATTTATTATATAATATATTTTTTAAAGCATTAAATTTAATAAAATTAAAAAATAAAATAATAATATTATCTCTATTATTTATTATTGTGTCAAGACAATTATTATTGGACATATGGAGCAATTCGGACATGCAACATGTAAGTAGGGACACCTGACTCAAAAATACTTACCAAGTCAAACTAAGTAGCACTAGTACAAAACTTTAATGCACCTGAATCCTCCTAAATACACAAGCTCTCATGTTAATATGTAGTTCTGAAATTATATTTAATTACGTATGTAATTTTTCTTAATATTTGACATTTAAATACCGAACTCTTTCTACTTTGCAAACTCATAATTAGATTCAGTCATTATTGCTTTGACCATAATCTTATACGTTCATAAATTTACTGTGACATCAAAAATTTCATAAATTTTACTTCTACTCTTCTATATTAAGTGCAGGGGCGGAGCTACAACCATCCAAGGGTGATTAGCTTAACATCCTTCGTCAAAAAATTATATCATATAGAGTTGTCAAATTCTTGATTTAAGGGATAAATAATTAATGTTGAACAACCTTAACATAAACTCTTCCGTGGTGCAGTGGTTAAGCATGTTCATTTCCATCCCAGATGTGCGGGTGCGAATCCCACAGAGCGTGCACAACATTATTAGTTTTATTTTGAGAGCAGAACACAACCTCACACACCATTATTATGTTCCTCGAGTTTCTTAATTATTAATATTACAATTTTAATAATATAGAGTAACATATATGAATACATTATTTTAATTTTGAATATTTAGATATCATGTATTTCTAATTTTTATCTAGGATATAATGCACTTTTGAATGGTGAAAATAAAAAAAAAGCCAACATTTTACTTTAAAACTTTGTGTATATATGTTAACAACTTTAAATCCAAAGGTAAAATAAATACATGCATTTTTATCTTCTTCTTTTTTTAAGAAAAAAAAATTATGCTGGTGTGATTTATATTTCGTAAAGCTAGACGCATTTGTTCTATCAATATTTTACTTTAAAAACAATAATCATATATTTTTATCATATAAAATCAATGTATTAAAAAAAAAAATTTGATTGTTTATATTTGATATTGACAAATGTTGAGATCATTCATGATAGAATCTCTAGGTTAAAACAAATAACATTCAACTCACTTATTTAAAAAAGAAAATTCTTGAACATTTTTTATGAAATTTCTAAGCTTCATTATTGATTAAGTGAATTGCTAAAGTGCTAACACATTTTCAATGATAACCTCGCCGACGGCATCTATTTGACCCTTTATCAATACTCTCAATAATAATACTTAGCAATATTCTCACACCCTATTTCTCTCTCATCTGATTGATGTTTCTTAGCACCAAGATTTCTGTAGCACAAACTCCCCCTCCCCACCCACCTACAGTAGTCAATAGTCATGGCGGTAGAGCTCATGATGAATTACATGAACACACCTAGTAATAGCTTCACAAGAAATTTAGAAGAAAAGGCAGTTATACAAGAAGCTGCCTCTGGCGTTGAGAGCGTTGAAAAACTCATCAAATTATTGTCACAGACTCAACAACTTCAACAGAACCAAAAACAGGGGAATTTTACTTCTTTCCTAAATCAAGAAAAATCATCCCCCATGGAGATTGAAATTGTGGCGGATGCCGCTGTTACAAAGTTTAAGAAAGTAATTTCTCTTTTGGGTCGATCAAGAACTGGACATGCTCGATTCAGAAGAGCACCAATTGCTTCTCCTACTCCTCCAGGTCATTTCAAGAAAGATTATGCTGATAGCAAAGTTTATTGTCCTACTCCAATTCAACAACTCCCTCCAATTGCCTTTGAATTTTATAATAAAGTTGAAAAACAGGAATCAGTTACAAATACGATTAATTTTTCGTATGCTCCTGAAATTTGTCGCTCAAATTCTTTCAATATCTCAACGATAACAGGGGAAACAGAGAGCAAATATATTTCAAATCTTTCTCAGGTTTCTTCAGTTGTTAAACCTCCCTTGTCTTCTTCTTCTTCTTCATTTAAAATTAGAAAGTGTACTTCGTCGGAAAATGGACTCTCCGGCATGTGCAGTGGCTACTCCGGTCGATGCCATTGCTCAAAGAGAAGGTATAAAAATTCGATCTTTATTCTCCTTAATTGTAATTTATTTATTTCAGCTGTGTGTAATTATAATGAAGAGTAATTATTTTGTTGATCAATCTTAACAGGAAATTAAGACTTAAAAGAGTAGTTAGAGTTCCAGCAATAAGCATGAAGTTGTCAGACATCCCACCTGACGATTATTCATGGAGGAAATATGGTCAAAAGCCAATTAAAGGATCTCCACATCCAAGGTACATGAACAAATCCATGAATTTCTTTTATTAGTTATTCCATATTATGTCGTATATAAAATAATACATAAATTCTCTCGTTACTTAAATATATGCTATAGAGAAAAGAAAAACACCAATCAAAATATTGTATTATGTTTTATGTGGAAAGTGAAAAGAAAAACTAAACAATAGTGGTATAACTTATGAGGATTATTTTTTCTCATATTTTTAAAAGTTTTAATCCATGAATAGATCTTTTCTAAAAAGCAACCAAACGACTAGTAAGTAACTTGATTATTTATAAGAGCCGTGCATTTAAGTTAAACATTTTTTCTTTGTACTTGCAAAAAAATGTTTGTGCAAAATTTAGAACTAAACATTATTGTTTGTTGGTAAATAATTGCAGGGCATATTACAAATGTAGTAGTGTGAGAGGGTGTCCAGCACGTAAACATGTAGAAAGAGCTTTAGATGAACCAACAATGCTTATGGTCACGTACGAAGGAGAGCATAACCATTCCCTTTCTATTGCAGAAACAAGTTGTGTCATTTTAGAGTCTGATCAATTTGTGGGCAATATCATTGTAAACTAGTTGAGTGATCAAGTTTTATCTCAAAGTTTATTCATCTTAAGGGTTCAGAATAAGTATTTTAAATAGCATTTGTATTAGCATGTACATTCAAATCTTTCTATATTGACAACGTTTTTCTGAAAGTTTTATGATTTTTGTACTGAGGTATTATATTGTTATCTATGAATAATGGTAATGAACGTTTAGATTTTATTTATTTGTTATAATTAGCAAAGAGTATGCAAAATTAGAAAGGCTATGAATGTAAAAAAGGCAAACATTAGTAGTTTCCTCATGAAATTAATTATGACCATAACTGATTAATGTTATTTAAATATAATTTTCCGCCCTTTAGATCAGTATACGCACTTGAAACGCTTAAAATTTACTATGTGCATGACATTAATGATAATTATCATAACTATTTTAATATTTTACATAATATATTTCTTACAAAATATTTGAGTATGACTGTTATAAATGGGTAATCCATTTTTAATAATACTTTAATTAACTTTAAACTTTCTATTGTACATCTAATTAAATGAGTTATAATCACAATAATTTTTATGACTTATCTTAGGTATCAAAATTTTAATTTTTCCCTCTTTTTTCTTTAAATTTATTATGTCCAATCAAATATCTTCATATAAATTGAAACAAAAAGAATTTTAGATTTTTATTACCGAGTACATAAAAGAAAAATTACTTCATATGTCCAACAATAGTTGTCCATTATTGACTTGACACACCCTTTAAAAAACAATAAATAATAGGGATAATATTCCTATATTATTCTTTAACTTTATTAAATTTAATGGTTTGAAAAATGTGTTAGATCATAAATAATATTTAATAATAAGGGTAAAATAGATACAAAAGATAAATTATCTCTTGATTTTTTAAATTGAACAATTATTATTGGATAACTATTTTTAATATAATAAATAACTATTATTGAACGGAGAAAATCTGATTTTGATATGAAATTATTGCAAAAACCGTTGGTTGTGTAGTAGACTAGTAGTCGAGAAAAAGTAGAAAACAAAAATTGTTCGTGTGGAATGGACCCAAGTGAAAATTGATGTTTCGGCGCACAAGTCAAAATTAGAAGATGGGAGTTATTAGAAGGTTCAATTTTCAAAGGATGCATGGGGGACCAACATTAACCCTTTCTTTGTCTGTTGCCTCTGTTTTTCTCTGCTTAACGTCAAACCTACTCATACTGCTAACCATGAATACAATAGAATTTAAGATTAGGGATAAGATTAAGAGTTATGGGCGGATTTAAAATATAAACTATGGATTTAATTATTAATTCATTTACTTCTATTGAACTCGATAATATTAGGAAAAATTACATAAATACACAACATATCTAACAAAATCCCTACTCTCTCCTAGCTATTCTCAGATACATCACTTTACGCGATGTATAGGGACGTGGAGTGATGTATCCGAAATTGAGATGTGATGTATCAGGACGTTGAGCGGTATATCCAAAATCAGGATGCAATGTATCAGGTCGTTGTAGGATGTATCCGGATTCCATCAAATTTAAGAAATTTTATGATTTGAAAAAAAAGTATAAATAAGATATAATTAGCTCTTGGCACTATAAAATTTGTATAAAATTTCCATAACATTAAGCTATATCCGCCCCTAGATATAGATGGCAGGCAGATGGAGTTGTGCAATTGCAGAACGAGTTCAACCCTTATTAATTCGAAGGGATGTAGGACCCGTTTGGCCATAGATTTCCTAAGTAAAATTTGGAGGAAAATTTGGTAAATAGTGTTTGTCCATACAATTTGTCATTAGTTGGCAAATATTATTGGCAAATAACCGAAATTCCCAAATACTAGAAAAAATTAGTATTTGGGCCAAATCTCATTATTTGGAATCTTTTAAAAATTTAAATTCTACACCAAATTTTTATATTTAGCAAAAACGCCCTCTATATTAGTTGTTTGCATTGTATTACATATTTTTTTATGTAAACACCAAAGTAGTGATAGAATATTCAAGGAATATGAAAGTGATGATAGGGCAACAAAGTCATGTGTTTTGTCTACTTCACGATGTGTGGAATGATGCTTGTTGCACTCACTCCGAACTACCATATTGCTCCAGTGTCATGGACACTACTTGTTATTTGTTGCAACGAAGATCCAATTGACTTGTAATACAAACCTATAGTTAGTTTTGATACTTTTTAAAAACTTATGGATAAAAATCATATTTCCTAAAAAAGTGAAATATGTTTCCCAAATACTATGGTCAAACACATGGTGAAATTTCACCTAAATTTTAACACAAATAATATTTGCCAAAAATATTTGAAAATCTATGGTCAAATGCTAGCTTAAGTTCGCTCCATTCCGTCCCATAGAGAAATTTTCATGAACCAAATTCTCATTTCGGAAAAGAGTCATATTTGTCCTTGTAATTTTACAAATAAGTTATAATTTTCATTTGTTATATATACTTTTTCACTATATTTGTCATTTTAATTCAACTTAACGATCATATACTCTTGTATCTGGGAACAAGATTTGTTATGTATCTAAGATACATGCGATTTCACTTGGATACAATGTATCTACAACAAATTACGCCTAATTTTGACTTCATGTAGCCGAGATACATATATCTGAACGTATCTGGAGGCACCAAAATCTGATAAAATACATAATATAACAAATTAGAATGTATCTAAGTAATTAGCTCCTAAACCAGTCGGATTTATGTAAGTTTCCTTTTTTGAATGGTCAAATAAGCAAATCGCGGAAGAACAAAGCCCATTAGCCATTTTAGTACCTTAACAGTTCAGACAATTGGACCCTCAACAATGGACCTATTATGTTTCTATTATTTTTTTCTTTCTAAAGCCTTTTATGGGGAGATTAACAAGCATGTCCATGTCACAAAATAAAAAAGGAAAATTTATAGAAATCTCATTAGTTTAGGAGTTAATTATTTAGTTACACTGTAGTTATATTACGCATCTTATCATATTTTTGTGCATCCAAATACGTTCAAATATATGTATCTCGGGCTGCATGAGGTCAAAATTAAGTGCAATATGTTGTTCTAACTACAGTGTATCCAAGTGGATTAGCATGTATATGAGATACATACAACAAATCTCTCTCACCTCCCTCCCATCTCAAGCGCCACTCTCTATGTATATGATATCCCAATACATGCGGATCATACCGGATACATACATATACATGCATCTAGTGTGTATCTATCATGATCCGCATGTATCTGGGATACATGACTATCTTGTTCGCCTCTCTCTCTATTTTAGTATATCTGGCAGCAAAAATACATGTATCTAGGTGTATCTTCCTTAATATAAAATGGAAAAAACTCTTAATTAGTAGTAAAATATATGTAATTATTTGAAAATATAGGTAGAATTAGTATATAATATGGATGTATGTCCAATAAGGTAATTTCTCCAATAAAAATTACCCATAATATTCAAATATTATGCTCCATACTCATTTAAGAAAAGATATGTATAAGATTCTCAGCAAATATATATACGTTGTATACCTTCGAGTTATTATAAATTCACATGTAATGTATTTTAATACTTCTATATAGGGGTGAACAAAACTGAACCGCAAACCGAACCAAACCGCGAATCGAGTCAAATTGGAAAAAAAACCCGACTAGTGGTTTGGTTTGACTTGGTTTGGTATTGAAAAAAAAAACCCGACTATAATTGGTTTGGTTTGGTTTTAACTACAAAAAGTCAACCCGAGACCAAACCAACCGGACATTATATATATTTATTTTTAATTTTATTTTATACAAAAAAATGTTTATTAATATATAATTTATATATTTTTCTTAATCTTTCTCACAATTTTATGTTTAATATTAGTGGACTTTGGGCTACATAGTTGACTTGAGCCCACTTGTTATTTTTAGAAATAAACAAAAGCCCAAATAAATTATACAATTCAACTAAATTTATATATAATATTCTCCATCTCATTTAACAAAGGTCATTAGGTCAAGAAATTGCTCACCTTCAAAGGCTTAGTCACTGTTAGGTTTTACTCAGCTATTAGGGCATATATTGAGCTCGTCTTTTCGATTTTAGTTCAAATCATCATCAACTCATCTTAATCTGGGTAAGTAATTGCTACTAACTCGTTTTTAGATATTTTTCTTGTATTGTCATTGTCAACAACATCACAATTTTGGGTAGTTGAATCATAGATATAAACCTAAAAATTATACATCTTGGTGTCCATATCTATGGTGTGTTAAGCTTAGCAACAAGATGATGTTAATTTTTTTGTATATAAGTTTCACTTTTCTCTCTTTACTTATGTTGTTTCAATGCAATGAAAAAGGGGCAAGTGTTCGACTCATTGCTTTTGGTTCCATTTGTATGGAGGTTTTTGTACTGTAAACATTGTGATGGTCCGCAGAGATAAGGAAAAACAAGTGATAGAGATAAAAAATTAAGAGACTATTAGATTTTGATAGCAATAGCCAGTAATATACATCAAACTTTTCTAACCAAATATTTTGTACTCCTATATTTGTATCTGTTTTGGTTTCAAAGTGAAATATACTTCTAAGTCTTGTGAACAATACTTGAATGGAAGTTTTGTTGAAACACAATCTTGTATCAGAATACTAAAAACTATTGTTATGTATGTGCAACAACTTTATTTTTGGATGGAAACTACACCTTCTGTAACGGATGTAGAGTTGATTATTAATATTCCTTCAACTGTGTCAACAATATCTCAACAACAAGGTAAAGTAACTCCACATCGACGCAAACCTCCTAAGAAGCAAAAAAGAGCAGCTCCTCCGGTCGCTCCTAACTCTGGAACTACTGGTAGAGAAACATCTCAAATTTGGGATCATTTCTCCAAGTTTATTGTTAAAGGAGGTAAATGTAGGGCAAAATGTAATTATTGTACTAAAACATTTGCTGCCGACAGTGTCAATGGGACGACTACGTTATGAAATCATTTAACTGTGAAATGTCTCAAGTCTCCATTTAAGACCGATAAGAGGCAAACAACATTAAAACCTATCAAAAGAGGTTGGCCAGAAAGTGGTTCCACTGAAAAAGGGGTGTTTGATATGGATGAAATTAAGAGAGCAACGTGTTTGTCTTACCAGTGATACATGGACGTCAATCCAAAATTATACTTATATGGTCGTCACTGCACATTGGATTGATGATCAATGGAATCTACAAAAGAGAATTCTTAATTTTTTTCAAACACCATATCACAAAGGTGAGACTATTGCCAAGGGGATTGAGGATTGCTTATTAGGTTGGGGTATTGAGAACTTGTTTACAGTGACTTTGGATAATGCAACCGCAAATGATGCTGCCATTAAGAGTTTAAAGGGGCGTATTGAAGATTGGAAAGGAGTAATGTTTGAAAATCAGTTTTTACATGTTAGATGTAATGCTCATATTTTAAACTTGATTATAAAAGAGGGGCTGGATGAACAAATTGAGTCTATTTCTCATATAAGAAGTGCTATAAAATATGTCAAGTCTTCTTCTTCAAGATTTGCTACTTTTAAGTCCGTTGTTGAGAAAGTTAAGATTGACACCCGTGGTCTTGTAAGTCTGGATGTTGAGACTAGATGGAACTCGACATACACAATGTTGGATAAAGCTTTGAAATTTGAAAAAGCTTTTACAAGAATGTATGTGGATGACCAGAATTATCAAAAGCAATGTCAAGAAATAAGTATAACAACAAAAAATCCATCAACAGATGATTGGAAGAATATGAAAGCTTTTGTGAAGTTTCTTAATATTTTCTATCAGGCAACTTTAAAATTTTCAGGCAGCTTATATTCTACTTCTCACTCTTTCTTTCATGATTTTTTCAATCTCCGAAATGATATTATCAAGTATACTAAGCATGATGATCTCATTTTGGTTGATATGGCAACAAGAATGAAATCCAAGATGGATAAATATTGGGGTAAGTTTGAGAGTATGAATATGTTACTGATGGTTGCTGTTGTGTTGGATCCTAGATACAAGATGCAATATGTAGAGTATATTCTTTCTATTGCATATGGCTCTTTGATGGGAAGATTAAAGTCTCAAGATGTGAGAGATGTTTTGAATCTCTTATATAATCACTACAATTGTTCTTGCTCTGAAGATCCTAATGAAAATATTGAAAATGATAATTGTGTGATGGGTGAATCTAGTGATTTGTTGCAATCTTAGTGGGAGAAACACATGAAAAAAGAGGGATTTGTTGTAAAAAAATCTGATATGGAAATATACTTGAAAGATGATGTAGTGAAGATCAATGATTTTAATATTTTGAGGAAAGTTTCGTCCAGCAAATACCCAATTGTTGCGAAAATTGATAGGGATATCCTTTCTATTCCTATTTCTACTGTTGCATCTGAGTCAGCTTTTAGTATAGGTGATCGAATTCTTGATAGTTATCGAAGTTCTTTATCTCCAAAAACGGTAGAAGCACTTATTTGCACTCAACAATGGCTACGATCGCCTTCTAAAGAATGCAAGCTTGAAGATATATTAGAGGAAGTCCAGAAAATTGAGGAAATTGAAGAAAGTAACTTTATATATTCAAATTGTTATTAAAAATGATTCTGCTTTTGAATTTTATTTAGTATTCAATTTGTTTCAATTCTTTCAGAATACCCCGACTCACCTTTGAAGATTGATTAGCCAGTTGATGTACTTTAATTTCACTACATGGAACAAAGGTATTAGTTCATTCTTTTGTGATTGTTAATTACCAAATTACTATTTGCTCTAAATAGCAATAAGAACTAAGGACTAAACATCAACTTAGTTAATCCATTGCTAATCAACTTAATTGATTTGTATTGTCTACTTTGCAGATGCAGGCTATGGTTTTTGGAAAATATGTATAGAAGATCTCACTTCAAAAATGCTTTGTTCCTCTAGGTACAAGGTCCTAGGTTGTAAGAAATGATGGTGTAGAATTTAAAGATTTGAATGTAAATAATTCGTATTAACTTTAGACGACAATATTTTGACTATGCAAATTGTTTAAGCCACTATGTTACTTTCATGAATTTCTCTAATGTTAATGAATCACTCTTGATTATTGATATTATTTTATGATTTGTCCAAAATAGTAATAGTAGTAATTTTTTGAGAATTTGTGTTCCAAATAGAATGGAGAATTGCCTAATGAACTCATGGGCTTGCAATGCCAAAAGAAACTACCTAATGCTTTTCTAGGATGAAAAATCATGTTAGTGTTCAACGTTTTTTTTAAATCACTAAAAGAACACAAGCTCCTTAGTCTTTATCAAAAAACCTGAGAAAACCCGAATAACCCGAGAAAATTGAATAACCCGAACCAACCCGAAATTGAAAAAATCCGACTATTATTGGTTTGGTTTGGTTTATATATATTTTAACCCGATACAAATGGTTTGATTTGATTTTTAAAAAATTCGAACCAACCCGGTGATGTACACCCCTACTTCTATATAATATATAATTTGATTCAAATATTATTACTATTTTATATCTATACAACAAATAAAATTGTGTTGTATAATTTTTAAGGGGCAAATTTTATATATATGGATATAAACTGTAAATTTTTACCCCACGTCCTGAGTAATCATGTAAACGCTCCAAGAAATATTTATTATGTAATCGATGATCAAAGAGAGATTGAGAAAGAAGAAGGAAGATAAAAAATTTAAGAAGCATTTTCTTGGATAATATTTCTCTCGGCATGCAAGATTTAGATTTTTTGGGTTCAATTTTTAAGATCAAATTTAGATTTACTATATGTTGTAATATTAGTTTAGTTTTTTAATATTATTTATGTTTCGCGTTAAAAGTACTGAATTTAAAAAAAATTGGCCTCTGACTTTCATGCATGCAAAAATGCAAGTTTTCACTAATTTGCAAGATATATTTAAAGATTAAACGTCGATCCGAGTGCTCTTGGACGAGCAAGTGTATGGGATGAAATTTAGAGTGGGACGGCCATCTCAAGGCTTTTAAGCAACTAAGTGTTTCTTCATCTTGCTAAATCCGAAAGCAAAAAATAGTTAATTTGTTAAAATTGAAGTGGCACATATATATTTAAAAATATAGTTTAATATAGCTATGAATCAAATGGAAGTTCACATCTGGCGAGTAGTGTGATAAAATGTATCATCATGCCTTAAAGGTAAGCTTTATAAAGTAATGATCAGATCGTGTATGAGTGAAGTGTTGGCAGGTCAAAAACTCATACATTCGAAAGTAGATGAAATGAGGATGATTAGATAAATGTGTGGGTATATTAGGAGAGATATGATCAGAAACAAAGCTATTTAGGACAAAGTGGGTATGGCACCAGCCTCTGTAGTGGACAAGATGAGGAAGGCGAGATTGAGATGGTTCAGACATGTGAAAAAACCTTGGAGAGATGTGATTTTTTTTATATGCTTCATTTGAGTTGAATGAGTATAAAAGAAAGTCTTTTTATTACATCATTCTCATATATGAGTAAATTACGTCATTTTCCCTAGATTATATTTGTAGAATTACACTGATGTAGGAGTAAGTTACATTATTCTCCTTAGATTATATTTATGAAATTACACTGGTTATGTTATTATTGTTGTTACGATCATTAATATAGAATTAGTTTGATATTAAATGGTCCTTTAAGAAGTTGTTGTCACTTTAATATCCAAGCCCACCACCCATGTTCTTACAAGTCATCATCTGATGCCACATCATTATCACTCCAAAATTCTCCCAAAGTGTTTTTGGGGGCACATGCAAGTGCTAATACTTTTTGCTATTTATCATCCGGAATCTTATTAATATTTTAACTCATGGCCATTACCTCTTTTGCTTGAAATATATATCATGTTAAATTTCAGCTCTCATTGTTTTTGTTTTATAATTTGTCAAAGAACAATATGATTTAACATAATACTTTTGGGCTTAATTAAGTGAAGTAGTTGGAGACTATTATATATAAATTGTGTATTGATTTACTTATAAAATGAAATTGATTCCTTTTGTTAGACAATAAGGATTTGGACTTCTTCAAATTGAGAATTTTTATTATATTGTAACACGTTATTATTCACAATGTAGTTATTATTAAAAAAAAAAAATGTTATTTAGGGAAGAATATTTTTTGGGTAGTTTTAATAGCTTCTTAATTTATGTATAAATTTTCTTATAGGTAACAATTGACGAAACCATATTATAATATTCTTTTTTGATACATTTTTCTTTTGTTATGATTTATCATCGTTTAAGATTTGTTTTGTTAGCTTTGATATTCTGCCTTGTAATTTTGATCCCAACACTTTACACAAGCAATGAGGGACAAGTGCACTCTCTCTAATACGATTTTGACGCGTGGTCAAATGCGGTTCAAGCACATTAATGACCTAAAATAAAAAATTGAATGGAGGTCTTACACTTTAAAAAATAAATTAATATATTTTCTTATGAAGCTTATTCTTCTATCTCTTTGAATGGAATTGTTAATTCTTTCTATAATCAATTTTTTCTAATAATTCTTTTCAATTGATAATATAATCAATCAATTTAATCCTTACTCCAAAGGTGTAAAACTTCTTCTAATAATTCTTTCGTTTATATGAAAAAATATTTTTTTTTTAATAAGCAGTACTTCCTTAATAGCATTTTCTTTTTCTAAAAGAACAAAATTATTATTACTATTTTTAAAAAAAAAGTAGGCCCCTCCAAATTGGAACACCTTTTTTCTTTCTAATTTCCTTTTTTGCTGCTTTATCTCATTTTCTTTTTCTTTTTGCTCGAGGAAGTTGAATTGACCAGCTTGACAAAAAGTAGAGAGAAAACTATATACCACACACTGAGTTTGGAGATCATTGAGGAGGTCAAATAAGGTGGCTCAATATACAGGTTGAATATATAGTAATAAAAATAATTTTTAGTGATAATAAATATGTATATTAATTAAGTGTGTTAAAACTTTTATTAGTATAGATTATTGTTATTGAATCTAATATTATTATAGATTTTAGAGACATTTATAAAGAGTATTAATTGTCACTTCAAAAAATATTTAGTGACGATTAAATTATTATTATAAATTAATTACCGCAAAAAAAGTATTTTTAATACATAATAGCCTGTATTGAGCAGGGTCATTTGCTCGAGTGTATTCTACTATCTTATAAGAGGGTATAAGCACACATCAGGTCAACATATGTGCTTAACTTTTGAGGGCATTTCAGTCATTCAATTAAAATGGAGCAATATGATTGGGTCTTAGAGAATTTTACTGCATAGATTTTTTAGTGTTAAAGACCAAATTGTCCTTTTGTTTATATCCTCTTCATTTTCTTGTGTTGCCAACTTACCACGTGGATTTTCCTCACACCTCAACAGTCATTGCTTGGGTTTCGTTGGTACTAAAATATCAAACTATTTCGAACTCTTCTTTGATTCTCTCTTCTTCTTCCCTTTTAATTTGAATATTAAATTGTCTTTTTTCAAGTTTCAAATTAAAATAATTTGTTGATTAAACTCCAATAAATTTTACCAAAATTTTTACATGCTAATATATTACTTGACTGCTTTAAATATCTAAAAAAAAAAAACCTCAACATTTTATTTGTATCGAATAAATTGAGACAGACAGAATAATATATTTGTATCGAATAAATTGAGACAGACAGAGTAATATATATGATGTAAAACATATTATAAATTATAATAATCAACAATTTAAAATATTTTTAAAAAATTTGGTTGTCTCTTGAAATTTTATTTGTATCACATAAATTGGGACAAAGGGAGTAACATATATTATGTAAAAATTATGTTCGAATCAGTGCCGCATAAATGAGGATAGATGAATAACATATCGTGTTTTAAAATGACATAAAAATAATATAAATCACAATGATAAAAACTTAAAAATTAAAAGACATAAAACTTTAGTTAATTTTCAAAATTTTATTAGTGGCACATAAATTGGGACACGAGAAGTAACATATACTATTTTAAAATTACATAAAAAGTACTATGAATCATACTAATTAACAACTTAAAATATTTAAAAATCATATTAAATTTAATTGACTGTTTAATGTCACATAAATTGAGATAAAAAATAACACATATTAGACCCGTGCTAGCAGACACCTTTGTCTAAGCGTGTGTGTGTGCGCATATATATATATATATATCAAAAACACCAGAAGATAATTGGTGAAGTAACCTTAATATTTTCCCCGAAAAAGTCGTACACAAGCAACAAATGACAAGTGTATCTTTTGACATAATTGTCATATTTGTGGAGTAGTATTTGCTTCTTCTTTTTTTCTTTTGAGTTACAAGTTAGAAGAAATATTCTCCATGTTTTAATTTGTATAATACTATTTGAATTTTGAGAGTTAATCTTTTTACTTTTAATCATAAATTAGAAAATATTTTTTTTAAGATATTCCAAATAAAATTAGTTACATATTTAAAAACCTACTTAAAAGGGAATATTATAAGTCACAAAAATGATAATTCTACATATTAAAAACACATAAAACTATAATAAAAGAAAAATCTATTTAGCTTTCGAATCAATTCCCTTTATTTAGCTTTCGAATTAATTCCTTAAAGGATCATTTGGTCGTTGGATAAGAAACAAGTTATTCACGTAGGATATTAATTTTCGTATAACTTATACGATGTTTGATAGGTAAATAAAAACATGTGAATTCACGTACAAAATTAACAATATTTGGTTGATAATTCAGAAACCCCCATAACCAAGACATGCATATGTTATGAGGGAGTTGATGTATTATTTTATATAGAATATATAGAAGGCAGAATAACTAATACATATTTATAATATACTAATCCATGCATATATAAAACAACACATAAATTCACTCATATTTGATTCTTATCTATTAATATATGAATAACTCTAATCAACTATTGAATGACCCTGTAATGACCAAACAGTAGGTGATGACTAGTCAACCTGAAGTCTCTGAGGATTGGAGTTTTTTTTGTATTTTGTAACAATGACATTTGTTGGGACCCTAGCAAGCCAATGCCTTTAATAAGTGGGAAACTTTTCATCCAACCGGTGACAAGTTATCTTTTAGTACAGCCGACACTATCGCTTACAATTTGCCAGAAATTCTTGGGACCTTACAATAATGGTTGCTCATCTACCTCCATTGCATATAATAAATAGACTAGTACTACTACCAACAAGGCCACACAATGCATTGTCTTTCGCTGAAAAATTAGACCATATGTATAAATAAAGCAGGAGAATATTAAGTAGGATCAATCAGAAATAATTTTTCTATCTCATAAAAATAGTATTTAAGAGGCCTTAATATGAATTAGCCAAATTAATAAATTTCAATGTAAACTAAATGATTAAAAAAAAAGGGCTATTATTACTTGCCTACATTATAACAAAAAAAAGAAGAATCTTTTAGCAGCAATAAAATACATATTAACAAAGAGTGTTAAATTCTTTAATTACCAGCATTAATTTATAGTCATTGAATTCAATATCGCTATAGACTTTAGAGACATTTACAAAGAGTGTTGATTGCCGCTAAATATATATTTTTAACTCTAATTAAATTATTATCGATAATTAATTATTACCAAAGATCATTTTTAGTGTAGTGCTACTGGCCGCAGAATGGCATTATGTTACATCAATGTGGCTGCTGACACTCATTAACATTAAAATATCAAGACCATTATTGGATAATTTGAACATCCACCACATAAATAGCAAGAGATGATCGTAGCAGATACAGTGGGAGCGACGTCATGCAAGTAATTAGTAAAGATATAGTACTAATCAACTTGCAGCACATGTTCCAATTAATTAATGGAGTAGAAGAAATTGGATTTATGGAAGATTTTAGATAAGGGTAGATTCTGAAGGATTTGAGGTAAGTAAAAGTGTGTGGGGTATAATGCAATGTTGTCGTAACAGGGAGATTCTATATATGTGTTTGTTTTATTACTATCTTCGTTCACTTTTAATTGTTATACCTTTTTTTTTAGAGTTTAAACTATAAAAATTTTGACTAATATTTTATGATGTATTTTTTCATCATATTGATATGTAAAAAAATGCAATTTATAGTACTTTTGTAGCTTTTGGATATCTAATTTTTTTTTTAAAAAATATCAAATTAATGTAATCTAATTTAACTTTGAAAATTAATTAAATTGATTTTTGAAAAACACAACATAACAAATAAAAATGGACGGAGAGAGTATTAATTACCGTTTGAAATTAAGTAGGCGTACGTTTGGCATGGGAGCCTGATCTTCAAATCAGCATTTGTGTTTATGAATAAATAAATTCTGATTTCAACTTTTTTAAATATAAAATTTGACCCCCAATTTATATTTTACTCCAAAAGATCTATAATTAAATTTTGTAAAAAAACAGACTCATGCTCGATGTGAAGAGATAGTCTACGTCATGTGGGAGGATTTTACAAAAGATAATAATTAGTTACTACTATATATTGTTGATTTATTGTTTTAATGATTTTTTTTTAATATTATGTGTATTTGAAAGTTTAAACATATAATCACAAATATTTATAAAATGAACACGAAGATATGTAATTTATTGATTTTGTACGTTAAGATATTCCGATACCTTATTTATAACATGTTGATGAATTATGAATTATGATTTTCTCATTTGGTAAGATTGTATAATTAGAGTTGTGAAAGTTTTTATAAGATTATAAATTTTCACAAATTATGGGGTTTTCATATTTATAAAAAAATATAATACTATACAATTTAAGAAATTAAAATTGCATGTCCAAATAAAATTTCAAACTTTAAATTATCCATCAAACAAGAAAGTTTTCTTTTCCTGCATATAGTTAATTATGATCATATTTTCCAATTGCTAGGTGCATTTACAATATAACCATTTTAGTAGGCATAAACAAAGAAAATTTTGACAGGATTTCTAGGTCTTTTTCTTACCAATGAGAGTTAACCAACTTTAAAATGATAAAATACTATATTGCTCGGACTTTTTAAAAAACTCGATACAAGCTGTGATTCCTGAAGCATGAGACAAATAATCTACCTTTATGACTTTGTTGTCTTGTGCTTTTTCTTGATTCATTTTCATTTCTAGTAAATGCCTGGTCTCCCTCGAGGGGTAATTACTAAACTCTAGTCTTTCCCTGTAAAAACGTAACTTGCTCTGCATACTTTCATTTCCTTTGTTTTCTATGGTAAGGTAAATATCTTACTTCAAATTAACCACAACCAAAATATTACTCTTTACTAACTTTGTAATCCAAAAGGGATATAATTGTTCGAGATTCTGGGGGACGGGGGCTTCGACGTGCTCTAGTTCCTTAATAAGTACAAAAATTACAATAATTAATAATTTAGAATACTTAAAAAATAATAGAAAAAATTGTGTTCAGTTAAAACTAGTTTCAATCTTGAAATTCAACCGATACATAAATTGAGATAGAAAGATTAGTCGGTAGAAGTGTACGTTATGATCACTTATTATTAAACTTAGATGTTTGCAATTGTAAAATGACGTACTAAATTGGTAGAAGTGAATAATATGGTAGGAATAGTGTAGCAAGAATTCAAAAATGTTTCTGACACCCTGCAATACAAAAATTGTGCTAACATAGTTACCCTCATTCGGTCTCACTTATCAATTTAGCCAACTTCCAAAACTAAAAAGGTTATAGATTATCTAATTTATACGGCTGTGTTCTAATTTGATTGATCTACTTTTTGTTTTATTGATGTCTGGTATCCATTATTTAAGAAATCAAAAAAATATTTTTGAATTTTATGATTTTAAATTAAAAATATGTTAAATAAATTTAAAAATTATTTAATTGTGTGATTTTAAATATATCACGTAGAAAATTAAAATTAAAGAATTATTAAAAAGAGAATAAAGATTTATTTTTCTAAAGAAACTAAAAAAGAATGTATATAAAACAAATTGAAATGGAATAGTTTTTTACAAATTTATAAAATGGTTAACAAAAGCACATGTTTCTTGGTGAATAGACAATAGTAAATACTGCTATACATTTTATGGCTATATAAGCTAACATCTTCCCCTGTCCCTTCTAAAGAAGAGTAGCAAAACATGAGTGCAAGAAACTTTATTTCAACAGCTCAATTATTAGTAATACTCATCTTCTTTATCTCCTCATTCTTCCATGTAAATGCCTTAACTTCATCTGTCAAAAATGGCAGAGAAGCAATAGAAGTCGTAATTGGTGGAGGAGGAGATGTCCCTCCCATTGCTCCTGCTTATCCTCCATATTCATATTCTCCTCCTCCACAAGAACCACTTTGCCCTCTTCCTCCCCCTCCTCCTGAGCCACTTTGTCCCCCTCCCATGCCCCCACCCCCTCCTCCTGAGCCACTTTGTCCCCCTCCCATGCCGCCGCCACCACCACCACCTCCACCCAAACCCCCAAAAATTCCAAATCCTCCCAAACTATCCCCACCCCCACCCCCACCCCCACCCAATTATCTACTAGCATCAGCCATAAGTGTCATTCAAAGATTTAGGAAGACAATAACTGGTGACCCCACTGGCATTACAAAAACATGGGTAGGCAATGGCATTTGCAAAGACCCAACCAAGTATATAGGTTTCGTTTGCAACAATAACAAAGTTGTTGCTGTCAATTTCAATGGTAGAAACTTTACGGGAAATCCTCTGTCTCTGAAAGATTTCATTAATGGAATCCCCACTCTGGAAATCTTCCATTCCAACTCCAACAACTTCGCTGGAGAAATACCCAATAATATATCGACCCAGAATATCCCTAATCTTTTCGAACTTGATTTAAGCAACAACAAATATGTCGGTTTTTTTCCAAAAGCTGTTCTTGGTGCCACCAGGTTAACTTATTTGGATCTCAGATTCAACCAAATAGAAGGTCCAGTAGATCCTCGAGTATTCACACTGGACCTTGATATTCTTTTTCTCAACAACAATTGTTTTTCCGGGAAAATCCCGGAAAATTTAGGCCGTACTGCTGCCCTGTATCTTACATTAGCCAACAATAAATTCATTGGTGAAATCCCCAAAAGCATTGGTCATGCCAAGGGAAACCTCCTTGAGGTTGTCTTCTTCAATAATCAACTTACTGGTTGCTTGCCTTATGAGATAGGCATGTTGAAATTGGCATCTGTATTTGATGCTAGTAAGAATAAATTAACAGGTCCGATCCCGCAATCTTTCGGGTGCCTTCAGCAAATGGAAGTGATGGATCTGTCTTACAATCAATTGTATGGTGAAGTGCCGGAAACATTGTGCAAGATCAGTAGCTTGGAGGAACTCACCTTGAAATACAACTATTTCACACAGATTGGACCGGAATGTCGGAAGTTGGTAGAGGAGAATGTACTTGATATTGGCATGAATTGCATTATTGATCTTGAGAACCAGAGAAAGCCGGAGGAATGCGAAACTTTCTTTTTACAAAAGAGAAATTGCCGGCACATGAACTCACTAAGCTATGTACCTTGTAAGATTCATGACTTCTCTTCTAGGAATAGTTCTTCAGGTCGAGCTCATACCGGCGATGCAAGGACTCGTTCGACTACTTATGCTGCCCTCAAGAAACCTCACCATTGATTTATCCACCATTTATAATAGCAATGTATGTTAGATTGGGATAATAAGTAACCCAATTTACAACACTGTTGACTTATATTTACTTGTTTTATGTATTGAATTTGTAAGTAATGAGTATAAGCTTCAGTCAAGCTGTTGCGTCAATTAGATTAAAATGCATCCACAGTAAGAAAAGAACATGATCTTTAGGAATTAGGAATTAGGATCATCTGCTCTTTATCCGTGATTTCGTTTTTGCAGAGAACAAGCATAAGATAAAAAGAAGAAAAAAAAAAAGAATTAGGAAGTAATCTTGTACATAAAGACATGAATTCCTGAATTTAGATCAAAAGGGAATTTTAGAAATTCGATTCGAGCATTAGATTTCATCTTCCATGATGGCATCATAACTGCAAATAGTAGTGACAAAAGAGATCGTCCATATTATGCAATACTCATCCCATCTGGACATGTTTTCATAATTTGAATTAAAACATTTAATGCTTTAATTTAGCAGCCATACTGTGTATTCAACTTCTATCTACTTCTCTGAGTATGAATTTTCAAAGCTTGCTGATACCTGAGAAAATAAGGGGAGACAGAATAAAGCGTTCATAATAACTACATTTATTGTCTATTCTTGATTCACCACACTTCCATTGTAGTGTTTGAATAGATATTGTTAATTTCTCTAGACTATAGTACTATTATTTTATTAGATCATCGAATCCATAGCCATGACTAATTCTAAGCACAGAATTTAACCTCATATCTCCGGACAGTTATTTATGAGACGACGCAACATTTCATAAAATCCATTCGATAAAAAAAAAATAGTTCTGTATACAACTAGCTGCAGTAAATGTGCATAGACATTGACAGAAGTAGTTGCATTATCATTTAAAGGAGAATTCATTAAGCAAAGCCAGAAAGAAAAATAGAAAGAGAGTTATTTAATTTTTGTACCTGTCCCCTGAACACTGGACCCTCCCTACTTTCCTCTAGCATAATAAATTCAAAAATTCACACATCTTTAAATTATGAAAATCACCTTATAATACATTGATGTTGGGACCAAGAAGAAGTTGCTACTGGTACCAAATTATATATGGTTGCGACAGTAGTTGTAGCTGTTGGGATCCATTCTTCCTATAACGAAATGTCCCAACATATCCTTCGAATTCACCAAATTCTCTTTACATAAGAACTCTTGACTTGTAATTCTATCCACTTTTTGATTAAAATCATGCACAAAAATATGTGTTTTCGGATTGCCACACTTCTTGCTCCGTGCCAGTACTCCAGCAGTAAAAATAGCTGACATTCTACCGGGTGCCTCTGGCCAGTACCCTCTTGGTCCATCAACCAAAATAACATCCCAATTCACCTCATAGAATTGGTTAGGAAGATCATTTATCCCGAGTTTACACTCCGAAAACAACAAATTCTGCACCGGCTTACACTCGTTCCGTATTTGTTCCTTCACTGCTCCAATCAACTCTTTCATTTCGCTCAATTTTGTTGTATACTGCACATCGTAAGCTTCAATTTCCGGATATTTCTCCTCAATGTAAGCAGCGTAATATCTATTTTCGTCAATGAAAACTGTTCTCCCATTGTGATTCAACGCTTTCCATAGAAGTGTCTCGTGTGTAAGGCCGAAAACAAGGAGATTGCAAGGTTGTTGACATTGTCGGAGAACATCAGCAATTTGTTTGATATCTGTATACGACATACGTTCAGTGTTGTTCGAATTTGATGCATAATGTGTAAGTGCCCTTACAACTGCTTTTGATAATGGAGGATTAGTTGAAGCAGTTATGGAAGAGACCGCAGCGACAGAAGAGGTGGTGAACGATTCTCTAGTGTAAATAAGAGTAAGGAGGAGTGCAATAGTGAGAAATGAAATAAATGCAAGAACCCATAAGCGATACGAGGTTCCCTGTTTCTGGATATAAGGATGTAAGAGTATGAGTTTTGTGTTATTGCCAATAATGTTCTTCATGTTAGTGTCCTAGTTAGGATGATCAAAATGATATATATATATATATATATATTTTTTTTTTTTTTTTTTTGTGAAAAGATTGAGTCAGAAATTTATGCAAAGTAGAATGGGCTTTAGTTGGGGAAGGGGGCTGAGCTTTAAAGAAACATGGACATAAGGTTTGGCATGATAGTATTAGTGTATGCAGTTTTATATGATAAACACAATTTGAACAGTAGTGATACATTTAAGGAGTTAATATCGTATGAGCCCACGTATTAAACTGATAAAAACAGATACTACACAAAGGTCAAGAAAGGTATAATCTGACTTTTGTTTTATATGAGTGTTTTAACATTTCTACAAGGTGAACATTTTTGTTTTCTATCATTTGTATTTTCTAAGCAGGAAATTTATCCTTTTGATCATTTGTATTTTTCTAGCAATTCACAGTTAGTTTATTTATTTTAATATGACAAAACAAAAGTTTAATGATTTTATTTATAGCTGGTAATGTTTAATTACTTTAATTTGACAAAAAAAAATATTTCGTGACTTAGAGGGAGTTGCTTGGATGGTAAGCACCCCTCACTTCCAACCCGAAGGTTGCTTGAGAGCTTCTAACTTAAAATTTTAAATGCATTGCAACTTAAGCAAACTGCAGGCTATCATGTTTTTTTTTTTTTTAATGAAGAAATTAGAGTCGCGCCAATATTGGATAGAGCAGACGTAAAGCAAGCTCTTATTGGCACGGTGAATTTGACTTGTTGACTATAAAGGCTAGTATATGATTTCGGCATATAGATAATCATGCAATTTAACTTAATCTTAACCGACATTTATATTTTCCAACTTTTATCGCGTATAAGTAGATACATTAAACTTATATAAAGTTGAACAAGTAAACATACATGCCCTACATGTCAATTTACATGAAATACATTCGAACTGATTTGTATCATGTCACATAGAACGTACGTGTTTACATGTTCAACTTTATACAAATTTAAATGTCTACGTCTGATGAGGCCAACTTAAAGAGAATATATATACATATATATATATTTTTTTTTTTATCATATTTGGATAAAAAGAGTAGTTGGAAGACAGAGAAAGGTGGTGAGGAGAGAAGGAGAAAGGTATTTGGTAACTAATTTACAAGCAGCAAGTCGCTTTGCCTTGTGTATTCTATCTCTAATTCTCACGTTACCTCTATTCTTTTTTTATAAAAAAGAAACTCATAAGATTTACCTATGAAGGAGACGAATCAACTGCCTACTGATTCCATTTTGAGCCAAATAATTGTAAATACTCACAACTTACCTTGTATTTTAAAAACCAAAGGTAATTAGTTAACAAGCTTACTCCAATCGCGCCAAATATTAGTCTTTTGATGTATTAAACTTGTCTAAAAATATTCCATGTTTTGTAAAATAAGGTATTTATCACACCGGGGGGGGGGGGGGGGGGGGGTTAACCCTTGCTGCTCCAATTAGTGGACGGACTATACAAGGTGTAAGATTGATTTTACTTGTTGGGCATAAAAGCATGATATAGAGTGTTATATGCTTGTCCACTTCAAAACATGTGCTCTACAACCAAAAAACCAAATTTTAGTACTAAAAAGTTGTGGGGTTCTAATGGTCCAAACTTCAGACCCATTGTCTTGTTATTTTCCCTTGTATATGTGGGCTAGTGCTTTTCGTCCTGTTTAATTTTTGAGATTTTGACATGATATACATAATTGAATCCGAATATGACAAATAGATTCTTCAAAATTCGAATCGTTGACAACACTACACAGCGATCAAATTCAATTTTGTTTTCACCAAGATAGAGAGCATAGGCACATATAGGGATTTGATAAAAATAGAGAACTCACACAATACAAGGAGTCCAATAAACATAATCATGCATTCATTGATTTGATTATAGATATTTACTGTGAGTTGTTGAAGGTATAGTGGAAACAATATAGCCCATCCACGAACGGGTCCAATATATAGATAAAAGAATGAAGTTAAATTTCTTCAATAACCGGAAGATGTATAATATGTGTATAACTAGTGAATAATGTATGTATATTGGCTAGCGGCTATAAATATACTTTGGCTGAGTGACCAAATGTGTGTACCTTCCCCAAAAATGAAAAACGCAAGCAAAACATTTTATCCAATCAAGAAGTGTTTAGCTCCCTAATTCAAAGAAGCCTCCTTTTCAATGTCCACCTAAAATAAAACTCCTTCCAATTACAAACAAATGATATGTTCTTCTGTGGCTCATACCTGTGAGGAGTTTTGACTCGCAAATATTTTTCATGGAGCCGTGGAACTGTATTATCTACGAAATAAACTCTGTATATCTTGCACATTGAGGAAGGTTCATTTTCATCTTCTAAACTTTTACATAAATATCCTAGCTTCAACCGATTGGCAAATCCTGCTAATGCAAGTTTGACCGTCTTATGTCACCCCTCCTCTTAGGGAAACGAAGAACGAATGATTCTATGTTTCTCCAACTGAACTGCATCTATGCACGTTTACTGCTGAATCCCAATTGATTACTGTTGGCCTTCCATTTCCATGATCCGTTTTATATGAAGGGCAGCTCTCACAACATTTCCCCTTGTTATTATTCCCACCTTCATTATATGACAATTGACTATTTAGCATATCACAAGGTAGAGACATATGCACAAAAGCTAAGTCTCTGAATCTTACCAGCTTTCCATCACTATCTACAACAGGAAGCCGGCGGTATTTTGTTTTGAGCAGAAGTCTGACAAATTATACAAGAACATATGAGACAAACTGCTTGCCGCCTCTTCCTATTATGCAATAGAAACATAAAATTGGCTAAAGGAAGAACACAAAGTAAGCTGAAATCAAGAATAAATGATACTACCTTGCTGCATCCTCTAGATTGGTAGACTCCCTAACTACTAGTGGAGCAGGTGTCATCAAATCACCAACCACTTTACCCTTGGTCTTACTTATCAACTTTTGAACCTCATTGAATGTCTGCATTTACAAGTCAAGTTGGATGTGTCAGAACTTCAATAGCTTTGTTTGTGGGGTCACAACAATTTTGGTTTTCCATACATAATTAAGTGCATTTTCATAGCTCCGACATACAGCAAAGCAAATGTCCTCAAGTTGAGGAAGGTAATCAGGTAACCATGTGTGCAAGTATTAGAGTAATGCAGATGATAATTAACACAAACACTGCCACCTGCACTAGTTCAGCATGGAAAAAGTAAATGCATTCAACTGTTCCAAAAGTTTCCTAAAGTAATGTGGAAACAAGAAGTCTACTAATTGATAAGGAGAACGACGGGTGGTTCAGCATTGGACGGAATATCTAGTTAGAAACATGCCATGCTAAGTACGATGAAATCCAAAACCGTATCACTTAAAAATACATAATCGTTGTGGTTCAAAAGCCACCTCAAACAATGCCCTGTAGGCTGTACAGACTCAGACAAGCTGTCTGTGTTGCCTGTTTTTGCAGGATGCATTTCCTATGTTCTTTTCTTGATCAATTAATTAAAGGTTTGTTTTTAGTAGCTTGTGCAATATCAGACGGAGTATAACACAATGTTATTAAGATTTGTGCCGCAGTGTAGTGTCCAATGCAACTTTCACTTGTTATTAAAGTAAATGAAAATGCCTGTAAATTGTTCAAGTCCACGGTTTTCATTTGGTCTTTCCCCCCTCTCTTTGCAATGCCTTTTATCTCTCAAACTATAAAATAATTTGTCCGGATGCTTTCTTTGAGAAGGAAAAAATGCAACTTGTTATAGATTCGTGTAACAAGATCAGATTGGATGAATTTGGATATTGTGGAAGTATGGTTTAAATTCGATTGATAGCTCAAACCTAACTAATCATTGACCTAGCGGCTAGCATTTCTATTCACCAGGTATAAGAACAGATCTGATTATAACATGTTGCTTGACCCATGAACCCATCCAAATCTATTCCCAGCTGCCAAATTCCCAACAGCTTAAGGATGGCTTCCTCAAAATGCTTGTCCAAGTGAAACTGGAACTTCTCCAAATACTAACTCGAACACTTAAGTGATCTTTACTGATGCTCTTGGTTTGCAGTTAGTTATAAGCAATTGCAAAAACAAGAAACATTTACGTTCTATCAATATGTTCATTGTAAATATCCGGCTCACAAAGCAGGTTTTATCATTCCTACAACTGGAATCCAATGTCATCCCAGCATAATTGATAGAAGCTAATGATTAGCTTCCACATTTACTCACAGAGAAAAGGAAGGAACAGTTGATCACTAAACACTATACTTGTTAATGATTTAAAAACTTCGTGATCAGTACTTTTGTCCATATGAAGTTTCTTGGAAGAGTAAAGGTCTAAACTCTTTAAGTCCTGTTTATAAATAGAACCACTACAAATAGTGCAGCAGGTTACATGAAGAGTTGGAGAAGTAAAACAATCATGAGGTTGTCCACAATCTTGGTCGTCAATCACTTTCTTTTGAGTTCCTATACATTGGAGGCTAGATCCTCTTTAGGGGACAACTATACCACTTACGATATCAATAATTAAGCATGTCAAAGATTTAATGATAAAAGTTGTTCTCTCCCCAGTTAATTTGTTCTCAGGGTCTTCATAATTATTAGATGAAGTATCCTCTTCTCTGAAAATGACTACAAGGCTAATGTTAATAGCTTTCTATGCAAAAATTAAGATTATTTGTACCTTCCTATAAGTAGAAATATTTTAAATTTGGGGTTTCGCACTGGTAAAAAAAAATTGTATGCAAGGAACTAGAAAATTAGATGATCAACAAGCATCCAAGAGATAATCTAGCAACAAAACAAAATATGCTTACTTTCCAGTTGCTGCCCACTTCGGGGAACATGTTTGCATCAGCTCCTCCTGTACCTAAGAAAAAGGGCAAGAGATGCATTTCATTCTCCTCTGGAGATAACGCTTTGGCAGGAGTACGAGGACTCCCAAATAATGGACAACTTTAGAATCCAACTTAAAACACTATG
This sequence comes from Solanum pinnatisectum, assembly GCA_035578085.1. Classification (NCBI taxonomy): domain Eukaryota; kingdom Viridiplantae; phylum Streptophyta; class Magnoliopsida; order Solanales; family Solanaceae; genus Solanum; species Solanum pinnatisectum. Next base: position 19,719,392 of record CM069077.1, read on the forward strand.
ATCAGTCTTCAGAAGGATATAATAAGCTATAGGCAATCAGTTCCAATTTCCCTTATGGCAGAAAAAAGCGACCAACACAGATACCAAAAGGTTCCATGTCTTGTCGAAAGGCATGCCTAAAACCAATGAATCTTCTCTTCTAACTCCAAACAATATCGTTCTAGCATCAAAACTAAAAGTTATACCTGATACAGAGTCCAGAGCCAATAGATCATAATCAGAAACAAGACCAACCTGCAGCAGAAGAGAACTTCAAGCTTTGGAGTGAAATATCTTTGAAATATCATAATACTTGACAAGCATGTTATTAAGAAATAACTTTGAACTTAATATCTTAATCTAATGTATATGATTATATCCATATGATACACACAAGCATAAATAGGAGCGCAACATAAGCACTCTTAGTTTCATATTTGTCGTACTGCCAGCGACATGTTCTATAACTAAATAATTTTCTTAAATTTTGATGAGCACTCAAAATACTTAACTCCAGAACATACTTGGAATATACCAAAATGTCAGTCTCTAGAAAGTAAAACTACTAAAAGTGATAGATAAAGAAGATATTCCTATTCACGTGCCATCAAATAATTTAGAAATCAACTATCAAGAATAAAAGAGTGCAAAGTTCATTGCCTTATATTGCCAGGAGAAAATTACTGCTTTATACTTCATGTTTTGTTGACAAAAGCATTCCAATTTATGTATGATCAAAGAAATATTTTATGGGAAATGGAAAGAGTTTGAAGAACGGCAAAAGATTCAGAAATAATATTCAAACTTCTATAGAAAATATTTTATGGAAAATGAAAAGAAATTTACAAACTTCTGTTTCTTGGCCTAATTCATTTGAATAGACATCATGACTATTGATCAATAAAAGTTACAATTCAACACTGACAAAGAAAAGAAAGTAAATGACAAAGATGGAATCATTAATGTCATCACTTTCAGAAGATCGTTGGAAATCAAACCAAAGAATAGAAACTTCTTTGATCAAGTCTATCTACACCAAGTTCCAATAGAAACACAGAAAGAAAAGAAAATATTAAACATGAGTGAAGATCATTTATCATGGTGGTAAGATAAGTAGCTCTTCAACACTATTTGAGATGGTGGTATGCAACAAAAAAAAAAAAAATCTACTTACGAAAAGCTGTAAATTGTAACAAACAAAGAAAAATATCAAGGTATCAGAACTAAGATGATTTAGCTTTAACTAGTATGTTATCATATCACCAACTATGAGAATTTTCAATAGACATATGAAGAAAATAACATTCTCTTATTTGTTAATATGCAATGCTCTGTTTTAAGCTTTTGCCTAAAGGTCCCCATCTGAGTAAAGGATGAGTTCTTAAATGACAAAGACTATGCCCTATATTATCGTATTCTACAACAACAACAACAACAACAAATTTAATGTAATTCCACAAGTAGCGTCTAGGGAGAGCGATGTGTATGCAGCCTTATCCCTACCTTGTGAGGGTAGAGAAGTTGTTTCAGATAGACCCCTAGCTCAAGTAAAGCATATCAAAAAAAGTATGAAAGGGAATACAGTAGTAAAGAAGCCAATTAGAAAATACTGAAGAAAAGAATAGTAGCAACAACAAATAAAACGGTAATCGGGGCAAAAGGCCAGAGCAAAGGAAACATGTAATAATAAATCGAAGACTAAGATAGTAAAAGAGTAATAATAATGATACTGAAAAGAGAAATTATACAACTCTTGACTACCCATTAACCTTCTACCCAAATCCTCAACCTCCACATCCTCCTAGCTAGAATCATATCCTCAGTAACTTGTAGACATGTCATGTTTTGTCTTATCACCTCTCTTCAATACTTCTTCGGCATACCTTTACATCTCCTCATACTTACAATAGCAACCTCTCATATCTCCTCACTAGGACCTCCTCATTAGGACATCTGGGCGTCTCCGTTTCACATACCTGAACCATCTCAACCTCACCTCCGGCATCTTGTCCACCACAGAGGCCACTCCCACCTTGTCCCCTATATCTCATTCTAAATTTTATCTCTCCTATATGCCCACACATTCATCTCAACATTCTCATTTTCGTTACTTTCATATTTTGGACGTGCGAGTTCTTGACTGGCATGCATCATTAGAGACATCTATCATTGCAATCTATCTAACTTTAATGTTCCACATGTATCATTAAAGACCTTTATTTTCGACAAGATAGATATTGCAGAGGACTTAAATTATTCCCAACACTTTGATATAATAATTTTTATTTTTATGAAATGAATGAGAAATAAGGAATAATTCTTGAAACAGTCTTCAATCACTTCCTTTTAGTACTCAATTTACTACATTTCCTTTTTTAGAAAGATCTCCCTTTTAATTGGTTTTGTTTCTGTTCCCTTTTAACTGTAGTGAATTCAAAAGTGATTTTCCTATGTAACGTGAAAGTCACTTGACACCTACCCCCACCAACCTCTAACCCCATTGCCCACATCTCTTCCCCCATGCCCACATATCTTTCCCTTCCTTGCTAACCACAGCCACATCCCTAGCATCTGCCCAACATCCCTATATAAGCCCTTCCCGGCTTCCCCTCACCCTCCATGAATAAGAAGCTAAGATGTTTGCTCTCCTTTTTGGTTTTGACAAATTTATTTTTATTCCCTATTTTCCATTCTATGTACCTGTTCCGAGGTTTTGTTTTAGTTCTCTTTTACACCCTTCCAGCAGTCAAGTGCTTTACACACAGCTCAACAAAAGAGCCCTTAATTTTACATTCATATGACCTTCCAAACTGAAATGTTACAAAGTGAAACAATTCAAAAGGTTGAGGATGAAATCAAGACCAAACTTATAGTTGGAAACCATTTCAGAAATATATTCAAGGAATTAGCTTCTAAGTAGGATTTAGTTTAAAACATATCAAAAGGGAATATTACATAAGCAGGGAACATAGCCGCCGTGTCAGTGATACTTCAATCTAATACAGTAAAATCTATTATGAATTTTGCATCTTACATTAGAAGAAAACAGAACTTACCAATTTCCAGTCATCATCAACCACAGGGAAACCAGTGATTCTGCGTTCTACCAAAATTTCCAAGGCTGTTGCAGGAATAATCATGTATCAGGAATTAACAAGAGGATAAGTAATTACTAGCAAGTACTGAAATTGAGCACTAAAATACCTTCATCTACAGATGTTGATGGTTTTACCACATGTAGTTCATCTTTTCTTGTCATGAAATCACCTACGGTATATACACCATTTCTTGGCTGCCACAAGTATATAAGCTTATCATTTGGTAGACATATGTGTCAAATTAGTTAACAATTTAAAATATTTAGAAAGTACTTGAAAGAATTATGGTAAAAAATATCCATTTGATTGTCGAAATAGTAACTATAGACAAACAAATTGAAATGGAGGGAGTAACTGCAATCTACACATCCTTTTAGCAATTTAGAAAACTTTAACTCTAAAGTAATTTAGCTTCGAATTTTGCCCCAACCATACCCAGAGAGTAAAATTGCCAGCATAAAGGTTAAGCATTTAGTTCAACCGGTATATAAGATTTGGATTGGGAGGTATACCTCTACAGAACTGGCCGTCAAAGTGTTGCTAGCGGTAACGGAAAAATGCTTGCGCGAATTCCAAAGGCGTACTGAGAGGAAACATTTAGCGAAAGTAGCAACTTTGTGGCATGGCAGAGATAAGAGCAAGCAAGGGAGCTGGTGGTGGAAAGCGGCGGAGCTGCGGCGGAGGGAGACTCCCGACGGCGAGATATATGCCATCGTCGGATTTTGGAAGACGAGAATTCAGAAGAATAGGAAATAAAGGTGTTACGTTACAGAAATTTGAAAGGTAGAGCCACAGAGCAGTTATCTTTGTTGGCTCTCCTCTTATCAAAATTGTAGCGTTCCTTCACTTCAAGTGGAGTTCACAATTGCTTATGTGGGGAAAAAAGTTTTTTAAGATTTTTTTTATTACAAGAAATATATGTAAAATTATGTTTCTTGTTGTGTTATAATAATATAATATAAAATGTGATTATAGTTGCTGTGCCCTACTAAAATATCTTATCAGAAAATTGACAATGGAGATAATATTAGTCTCATAGATTCTTCCGCAGATATTTTAATATGCAAGTTTTTTTTCTGTGTTATTCAAAGGACTATTTCAAACTATGATTGTAACTCATGTGTAGCGACCACCATGGATGAGATTGATAATTCGAAGGTTTTGGATTTTAGTTTTGGATATAGGTAGGAAGGCTTTTCCAGATGGGCTAAGGCGAACCCGAGATTTGAAGACTCTAGTACATCAATTTTATCTTAATTTAGGCGTAAGCAAAATTTTCAAGAACAATTAATGGATAATGTCGTATTCGATTGGTTGCTAATGGCTTGAACAATATTGAAAATATTAAATACAAATATATAGATTAAATATCAGCTCTAAGCTAATACTAGAACTTTACTTTATTATAATATGAGTTTAAGATGTAGACTTTAACTTTCTTGAGTGTGATTGCTCAATGGTCAAGATGGGTTCGTTCTACTGAATGAATCATGGTTGCGTGAGTTGATGCTTTAGCCTGTACCAGCAGAATCAAGTGCCCTTCTATGTTTTCCGTGTGTGTGTGGGGATCTGCCTCTACAAATGAGGCCTACACAGTATAAATCTGAAATAGTCGAACTGCAATGTTTACTAGACACGGGGTGGAACCTAGAAAAAGCCTCATGAAGCAGATATTCCTTTTCTTGTTTATTACAAACTACAAGTGGTTTTTTTTTAGCAACTTTCACATATAGCAAACACAAAAATCATATTTGTATGTTATAGTTATAGTTTGCATAATTGCGCTCCATAGAAAACATAAATATGTATATTTCGTTATACATATACAAAAGAAAATAGTTGTATATAATATGTTTCTGTTTCGGTATACATATACAAAAGATCAATTATATAATCTGTGTTTGTATAAAGCGAGAAAGAGAGAAAGGCAAAAGAGAACTGGGAAGGGGAATATTTGTATTGTATAATTATAAGTGTATAGGACGAAGATATATGTATTTGCATGTGTATATACAATTTTCTCTTGCTTTATACAAACAGAAACGCAAATTTATACATTTCTGTTTGTATAAGCGAGAGAGACTGGCGAGCGAGATCTGGAAGAGTGGCGAGCAAGATCTGGGAGAGGGGAGAGAGGGGAATGAAAATATATGTATATATACAATTTTCTCTCGCTTTATACCAACACAAACACATTTTATACATTTGCGTTTGTATAAAAAGCGAGAGAGGCGAGGGAGAGAACGAGAGTGGTGAGCGAGATTCACCAGGAGAGAGGCGAAAATAGCAACAATTTTGCTATGGGGTACAATTAAATCAAACTATGTTTATAGCATTTGATTTAAATTAATAGTTTAATATTATATACAATTTTTCCCTTTTTTTTGCGTTTATATTCTTCATTGAATGCTATGGAAATTCATTTCTTTTTATCTTCTCCCCTTTTTTTTCCTATTCTTTCTTTTTTTTGCAATTCCTTGTTGACTTCAATAAGTGTTGCATATTGAGATATACAGAGTGTATATTGAAGAAAAATTCAATGCGTATATCATATTATGTATAGCATAACGTTATCATATTATATACAAGTGTAGTGAGTTTTAAAAGTTACTACAGTATTACCTTTCTTCTGGATATATATGAGGGATGCTGTATATCATGTGTATAACAATGTACACACGATTTTTCCTGCCATCTACTTATAATTTAGCAAAAAAAAAAAAAAAAAAAAAAAATCCTATGTACATTAATAACACATGGTGTATACCTCAGACTTAGATATGTAGCTACCATAATGTATGTTTGAGGCAATTACCAACGTTTGACATATACAAATTAATATTTTGTAAGAAAAAGTCTTTTTTTTTTATAATGAGCTTAATATGAGTAATGAAAATCAATGTCCTAATCAATTGTCATCACTTTTTGTCTTTTTTTTTTATAATGAGCTTAATATGAGTAATGAAAATCAATGTCCTTTATTTATATCAATTGTCATCACTTTTTGTATTTACTCTGCAATTTTTGAATGATTCAGTCATCAAATTCATGAATATATGTGTATACATATCTGATATACGACACGTAAAAAGTATGATTAAGTATATAAAAATCACACAATATATACCAAGTAATGTATATAATATATATTAATTAGAGGCCGTACACTTCTTAAGAAAATAAACTATCTACATCTTTCTAATATGGAATTGTTAATGATATGTTATTATATTTAAGAATGCCAAATAGGCATATCTAGAGGAAACAAAGATTCTCGTCTTCTTTCGTATACTGATACAGAATACCAATATTTTTAGGCTAAAATTGCTAAACAAAATAGTGAGTTGAAAATGTGACAATTCTTAATCGGAGTTGTATGTACGTGTCAATACTCTTAATTTTAAGTAGTGCGTAAGTTTTAAATAGTTTGCCAACATTATTTAAAACTTAAATAGCGGCCGAAAGATTGAGTAGTCCGATCAACGTGGTTCACAAACTCAAAGGTCCAGCTTTGAGTTGGGCTATTTTTCTTGACGGGCCTATTCTTTGGCAAGAGACTCAATTAACGGAGAAACTACCTAACTATACAAACATTTCTATCATATTTATTAATTTTTCCTAATGTTTTAAATAATTATATTTTATTTTACTAATTAATAATCGGATACCATATTTCGAGTCAGATGCACCTAGATACATGTTTTTTGCTATCAGGTACACTGATAGAGGGAAAGAGGCGAGCGAGAATAGGAGGGAGGTGAGCAAGATTTGTCTATGTATCCCAGATTCATGCGAATAACACTAGATACACAACAAATACATGTATTTGGAAACCAGATACGCGAGGGAGATAGGAGAGCGACGAGCGAGATGGGAGGCAGGCGAGCTGGAATTATCTATGTATTACATATACATGTGAATCCACTTGGATACAGTGTATCTATAACAAATTACACTTAATTTTAACCCATGTATCCGAGATAGATGTATCTGGACATATCTGGATGTAACTGATAAAATTTGTAATATTTCAAACTAGCGTAAATCTAAGTAATTGGATCCTAAACTACGAGAATACTGTAAGCTACCCTAACTAACACCAAGGTTATCTACGTTAATCCGTATTCAAGTTTTGCCAATTAAGGTTGTGTTAACGTCCTGATAACTTCTTAAAATTGTAAGTAATCTGTTTTAATAGGACAAATTATATAAGTTTAGATCAATTTCTTTACAATATTGTTAATATTTATAACTTAAATAGATGAAGGTTTGTCACGACTAGGGGCAATATTAAGTTTTCAGACCTCTTAATTATTATTTTTCAGTACTACTAGTAACAATCAAGTCCCCACTACAGCAGTAGATTCACTGTTTTTGAAAACTAGAGTAATAAGTTTAGTAATCAAGGACCATCAAGACTTTGGGGTTCCCAATAATTCAATTAACCAAGCTCAATATATATCCATTGTATTAGGTACTATGTGATAGATAAAGTTATTCAATAAGTAATGATAGATTTAAAATTATTTTTCTTATTGTAGTTCTTCGTTGAAGATTGAAAGGTGTAACACATCATGTTTTCATTTTCAATTTTTTGCCTTAATTGGAATATAAACTGTAGAGAATTATTGAACTTAACACTACACTCTTTCGTGAAATAAATGTGAACATAATAGATGTGTAAATTAGTTTAAGGAAATACTGTAATATTTTTTGCCCTCTTACAATTTAAATAAAAGAAAATATACTTTTTAGAGTTTTTATGTGAAAAAATGAACATCTCTTGTGAATTTTTTTCTCCCTAAAAAGCTAGATAACATAAGTTTGGTATATGATTTCATACAGATGAAAATTAATGGCATATCCAAATTATTGGAATGAGACAATGGCTTTTATTTCTACAAAAGTATGCTTATATTTAGTTAGACACATAAATCTATTGAACGAACCCATTGAGTGTCACTACTAAAACAAACAACCTAATGCATTATGCATGAATAGGGCTAGAGTCACTTTTGTTCAAAGGAGTGTTCATTGAAACTTTTTCACTTTGAAATTTACACTCCGAGTAAAAGCAGATTTAAATGTTATAAATTCAACATTTTAAAGATTTTTAGCAATAAATATATTACATTTTTAAAACTATGAGTTCATATATATTATTAAATGCAATTTTAGTAAATTTCTACACAAGCTCTACATCAAAGATATTACCTTCAGTTAACTCCCGTACCATAACATTGGACCTGGCCCAGATTATAATATGTTTGAATTTTATGGATTGTTTTTGTGTGTTATTCTTTATATATATATATATATATATATATATATATATATATATATATATATATATATATATATATATATATATATATATTGTCACTATGTATGTCCATATGAAACAAGTTCTCAAGTTTTTTTTTGTTTTTTTTTACCCTTCCTTAGAGCTCTCACTCTTTTTGCTCTTTTGGTGACTCAAATTTACAACCTTCAAACTTTTACTCTTTTGGTGACTCGAACCCATAACCTTCGAATCGAAAGTGAGAAATACTTACCATGCCTTCAATTTTCTACTAGACGTACGTACTCCACATATGAAAAAAGGGTGTGTTAGGTGGAAATTGGACATTCATAAATACTTTGATTGCTTTAATTTCTTGATCATCATCATATATATGCATGGGCATTATATTGGTCCCCCCTAATCCTCTTTCCCTTTTAATTCATGAGTTTGACATAGCAAATACACATAGTTGCATGAATTTGGTAAAGAAAACAAGCAACATTTAACTTACATCTCTGGCATTTTTCATCCAGTTTAATAGATATCTGGCCATGTTTGTTAGATTTCTTGTACAACTTTTTAATTTTTCAACAGTACCTACAATATAATTATTATGTATTATTACTCTCACTAAATTATTTGTTCTACAAATGTACAAACATAACATGATTTTTCATCCACTTGTATTGAGTTGATATATTAGAAAGGAAAAGTCATCAGTCTCGAGGTTTTAGGGACCATTTAGGTAACATAATAGACTATACGTTTGAGGACCACATATATTGTATGATATTATTTTTAGAACTTATGTTTATTAAATTTTAGAATTATTAATATTTTGGCTAAGAATCTTCTTATCTTATAACTCCTTCAATGACCAAATAATTGTCATAATTGCCGTAAATGATGTTAGTCCCGTGTATTTATGTTTCATGTAAATTAAGGAAAATGATAAAAGCAAAGTAGGTCAACGAGGTTTTTGCTTTAGTTGTCATTTCTAAATATATGATTTGAAGCCTTAAATGACCCAATATAATGTCAAGTTCAACCACCTTTTATTTTATTCCCTTTATTTATTTGTAGTTATTTTTCTTTCTTTTACATGCCTCTTAAAATAAATATCAGTTAAAAGAGATTTTTAATAATGCATGTTCAAATTTTCTTTGTTTTCTATATTTGATTCACGCTTTCTTTGACTTGCGAATTCTTTCGCCAAAATAATGATTTGCTATATTCATTTTGTAATTAATTGCAAGATATCTCATGTATTTTATTTATAGATATCCAACTTTTATTTTTAAATTTCTTTTAAAATAAAAAGTCATGTGTCATGTGTGTATAATAATTTTTAAAAACGATAATAATATAAAGTATATAACATGACAAAAATATTGAAATTGGTGTTGTAATTCGTAATATTTGGCTGCCTTTCGTAGCTTAAAGTGTTCCATTCTTTGCTGCCATCTCCGCAATCATTTACTTTCCTATTTCATGTTAACTTTTCCTTCTCTTTCGAAGCCAACTATATTCATCCTCTGACCATTTGTACTTTCCTGTCTCAAATTAGATTTAGTAACTTTTAAAATAATTATCTTAAATATTTTTTTATATAATTTAAAAATTATATTTCCAATTTATCAATAGTTATGTTATTCTTAAAGATTACAACACTTATTTATGGAGTGATATTATGATTATTAAAATATAAATAGAAAATAAAATAATTTTAAAAAAATCTTAACTAATATATTTCTTAAAGAATGTATAAAAGAGAATCATGATAAATAATTTGAGATGGAGGAAATATATCATGCATATATCATATATTATACCTATAGAAAAGTGTTATATTTGTTCTTATATTCTCGCAAATAAGTATATTTCATCTTCGTTATATATATTTTTTTAAAACATATATATTTGTCTTTGTATTCTTAAACAAAAAGGTCATATTTACCTTTGTATCTTTAAATCATTGTGTCTTCAACATATTTATATTTTCATCTAATTTTATCATATTTTTCCTTGTACCCTCGAGAAAGTCTTATTTACCCTTACTGTGTTAAATCCTCATGTCTCGCCTTAATTTTTTTATGTGGCGCCTACCGTCTAACAAATACTTCTTTTTTCAATTAAATCTACGAACCTATTTAACCTCTTTTAATTTGATTCGGATTTAATTCCTTCATAGTACTTAAATTGTGGACCAAAATTTGTTTATCGGCAATACATAGTGACGTAGACTAATAAAATATAGTGTTACTAACATATGTTGTTAATTTGTCAAATTAGGTTTTGAACCTGACCAACCTCGGCCAAAAGTTAATACGAAGGGAGAAAAATTATCTAAATTTCTCACCTTTTACTAATGTAAGATTTATTCCATTCATCAATTATTTCTACATGACATTTCCAATTGAATTAAGATAGGTAAAACTTCGCAAAAAGTCAAAATTTAATCAGAGTTGATGGTCCAAAATAGAAGTGTAAGATTAATTAAGCACCGGTAACTACACTATTAATATATAGAATATGCAAATAAATTTCTCATGAACAATTATGTTATGACGAGGAAGAAGCAATCCTAAAAAAGGGAATATAAAGTGTGGTCGCAAAATTAATCATATGATTCTGGACCAACCAGCAAGCAGCACTAATGTACCAGTCATTTATCGGAAAATTTGGGTGGTCCATTCCCCTCATTACGAGGATAAAAATATTAAGTCATCAATAGCTAATACTATAACAACAATAAAGTATTTCAGCTACTTTTTTTTTTCTGCGTCGATAATTATGAGGTTCATATACAAACATGTAAATCGTGTGGACTCCCTAACATCTCTCGAATATAACACCATACATGTATATATAGATTGATTGTCACGACTCAGACCGTCGTGATTGACACCCACACTAACCCTCCGGTGGGAGAACCACCACTACAACCCAAACTAAGCAACTAAAGCAAAAACTAAAGCATTTAAGGATACGAAAACATGAATAATATCTAAAAACTGAAGTTCCCATAAACTTCCAAATGATCTAACAACTAACAATGTGGAAAAACACCTAGAACCTGAAAGTCAATGTACCAAAACATCTAACAATGAACCAAGTCTAAATAAGAAAGGGATACAACCCCAAACTAATGAACTAATCAACTAACTAGAAAAATCTAAATTCGAAATGTGGACATAGACTAAAGGAGAACTAATGGCAGCCTGGAAGAACTGGCTCATCCTTGAATTCGAACGATCACTGATCTTCTAAGCGAGGTCTGTCAATAGCCGCCTGAAGATGCCCTGTACTCAACAAAGAAAGAACAAGTGCAGTATCAATACACAACCACAGTGTACTAGTAGGATCATGCGGCTATCCTACTAAGTGCAACATACATAAGTCAATACAACAATATAATCACATGCATAATATCGAACATATACAAGATTATCAACATTTACGAACAATATACAGTTTCGCATTTCTCAAGATACACAAATATTCTCTCATGGAACCCAAACCCAAACAATTAGCATACTGGAACGTGGTACCCGATCCAATGATTATGCCGGAACGTGGCAACCGATCCCATAATTATGTCGGAACATGGCAACCGATCCAAGTAGTATGTTGGAACGCAACACCCGATCCATTCAACAAGCCACAATCACAAACACAAGTATATTCTCACAATCATACAAGCAAGTCATGATTTCATGGCACTTATCATCCATCTATCCTTATTTACAATTAGTGTAATCAATAATGCAACATTTGCATACATACATGTATCATAATGAAGCAAGAACAAACATACATCACACAATCATAGAATCACAACCATCATCTACCTCGAAACAAGCTTGAAAAAGAAATTTGATCCTTCCCTTTATGGATTCGCTCCACTTGTTCTTGGTCTACAAACAATCAATATAATACGAAAATCAATAAACAATCACTAATTACTTGGATTACTAACAATTCTAAAAATCTTAGATCATACCCATGATCCCAAGTATCCAAATTAGGGTTTTTCCCACCATAGTTTCTAGATCAAAACCCTCCCCCATCGATAATTACCCATTAGATTACGTTCAATGGACCAAAAAATGGATTCAGGGAGTTAACATCTTACCTTTAGCCTCAAGAATGGTGAAAAATTGTCAAGAATCGCCTGGGGTTCGTTCCTAAAACTGAAAAGTGCAGAATAATGACATCTTGGGGTTTATTTAAGACTTTACGTCGCGTCTGACCCGCCACAACGGCACGCACCCAGCTACAGCGATCCCACTAGAGTGACCAAAACCACCGCCAAAGCGGCTTGCACAACACACATTTAACCAACGACGCTAAAAAAAATTTCGTTCACACTAAGATCAATTCTGAGAGTTCTACTTGCCCGAATTCAATTTCGTAAAGTCGCACGGATTCCTTAACGACTCACCTAACTACTCATGAAATCAAAATTAAATTTAAATCACCCGATTTCTACCAGATTTCCCTACACCTCAAAGACTCCAATATCATTCAAATCTGGACTAGATTGGGAAATTACAGGTTACTATGAAAAAGTTTTTCGATCCAAAACTTTCCCCACTGGCTTTTCTATAACGACGGAACCCGGTTGTTACACTAATAGATCTCATAAAGTGTGATCTTCTTCAAAATTTCTTGACTCAATGGTTGAAGCTCTTGATTATAAGGATTGGTACCATTATGTTTGTGTTATACAGTGAATCTTTCTACCGACTAGCTAAAAATATCAAAATCACTTTTAAATACACAAAAATAAATCAAAGAATGGGGTTTGGGGGGGGGGGTGTTAGTTTGTGATTGGGCTTTGTGAGGGAGACATGAGCTCATGAAATAGTAAGTTGAGAACCACACTAATTCCTTTCCATTAAAGGAAGGCTTTGCCTTTGGAAACAAACCCGCTCCATGAATTGATTGATGGACGTAATCGACTTGGCGAATTTTGTCGATACGATTTGTTTATAAAAATGAGTCAATTTTTAATTTTGCTTTTAGAATGGATTAATTTTTAGTGATTGAATTTATATTAATGGAATAAAAGAAATATTTAACAACTAAAGTCATATCAAAACATAATTTATGAAATATTATAGTATGAAAATATAAATTTATATCCCATGAAATATAATTTTGTTACTGAGGACATAAATTAAAAATCACCACGGAACAGAGGGAGTTGCTAGGAAGGTAAGCACCCCTCACTTCCAATCCAAAGGTTAAGAGTTCAAGTCACCTAGGGAGCAAAATGGGTGGGAACTTCTAGGGAGGGTAAAAAAATAACTGGCCCAGTTATGTATGGTTAAGCACCGAAACGTTAATTATAATTCCATCCGTAAGTAAATTGGGCTGGCCTACCTGGGCACCTCTGTAACGACATGTTCCAATAGTTATAGAAAAGCCAATAGGGAAAGAATTGTGGCTAGAAAACTTTTGAGTAGTAACTTGAAATTTCCCAACATAGTCCAGATTTTGATGAAATCGAAGTCGTTAAGGTATAGGGAAATCAGGTAACAATCGGGTGACTTATTTATGGTTTTGATTAGATGAGTGGTTAGATAAGGGGTTAAGGAACCTGTACGACTTTACAAAATTGAATTCAGATGAGTAGAACTCCCAGAATCGATCTTAGCGTGAACGGTATTTTCTGAGCGTCGTTGGTTAAAGGTGTAATGTGAAATGGGGGTTTTGGAATTATTAAAATAGCTCACTAGTTCGTGCAAGCCACTGGGGTAGGATTTCTGCCACCAGGGCGGGGCCGCTGTAGAGAGGTGAGGACCGTTGTGGCAGGTCCGACATGACTTAAGGTCGTAAATAAACTCAAAACGTCTTTATTCTGCACTCTTCAACTTTGAGAGCTAAGGAACGAACCCCAGGCAATTCTTGATAGTTTTCCACCATTCTTGAGGCTAAAAGTAAGATTTTAACTCCCGAATCCATTTTTCGATCCATAGAACATAATCTAATTGATAATTATCTATGGGGAAGGGTTTTAATCTAGAATCTATGGTCGAAACAAACCTATTTTGGGTACTTGAGATCATAGGTATGATCTAGGGTTCATAGAATTGTTAGCAATTTGGGTAATTAGTGATTGTTTATTGATTTTTGTGTTATTATGATTGTTTGTAGACCAAGAACAAGCGGAACGAATTCGAAAAGGAACAGATCAAGTTTCTTAGGGTTTTAAGCTTGTTTCGAGGTAGGTGATTGTTGTAATTTCAAGTTGATGTGATATATGTTTGTAATTGCTCATTATAATGTATGTATGTATGTATGTGAATGTTGCATTATTGATCACCCTAATATTAAATTAGGATAATTGAATAATTGTATGTCATGAATCACATCTTGTTGTATGATTGTGAGAATATACATTGTGATTGTGATTGTAATTTGTTGAATGGATTGGTTGTCACATTCCAGCATATACATGGTATCGATTGCCACGTTCTGGCATAAATATGGGATCGGTTGCCACGTTTCGGCATAAATGTGGGATCGATTGCCACGTTCTGACATAAACATGAGATCTGTTACCACATTCCGGTATAAATATGGTGCCACGTTCTGCATAAACATTGGATCGGGTATCACGTTCTGGTATGTTAACAGTTTGGATGTGGGTTCCATGAGAGGACCATTTAATTGGGTTCCGTGAGAGGACCATTGAATTGTGTTGTGTAACTACATGTGATGATTACGTTCATATCTAATAATGATTGATATTAGAAGACTGTATGTTGCTCTAAATTGATAACCAATATGTATTATTAAGAATGTGGGATGCTACATTGATCCTTAAAAGATGACTAATATTGTATATGTTCGGTATATTCATGTTTTATAATGTTGTGGTTACTTGCATGTGTTTCACTTATTGGGATAGTTGTGTACTGATACTGCACTTGCTTATTCTTTGTTGGTACAGGGCATCTTCAAGCGGCTATTAATAGACCTCAGCTAAGTGGCTATTGATCGTGACCGAATTCAAGGGTGAGCCAGTTCTTTCAGGCTGCCATGGATCTTTCTTGTTTAAGTTCATTCTTTTCGGACTTGGACTATTTGTTTAAGGTGTTTGTTTAGTTTCGTGGTTGTACCCCTTGTTCTTAGACTTGTCATTAGTAGAGTTTTGGTACAATGACTTTCAGGTTCTAATGGTTATTCTTCCGCATTAGTTTGGTTGGTTGTTTGTTAAAACCATGGAGTTTATGGGGACTCTATTTTTATTATCATTTAAACATGCTTCCGTATCTTTAAATGCGTAGTATTTGGTTAAGTTGTGTAGTTGGATTATAGTAGTTGTTCTCCCATCGGAGGGTTAGTGTGGGTGTTAATCACCACTGTCTGGGTCGTGACAAAGTTGGTATCAGAGCCCTAGGTTCGTTGATCTCATTGTACCAAAACGAGTCTAGTAGAGTCTTACGAAACGGTACGATGACGTCCGTACTTTTCTTCGAGGGGCAATAAGACTTTACGAAAAACTCACTTCTTTCTACTCCTTCGTGTTATGACTAGAAGCCGTAGTCCCAACTGAAGGGACACAAACAAGTTAATTAGAACTGAGAATGTTCTAATTGGTATCTGACCTTAGGGGCCGTATAAGGCATATATTATCAGTAATGGTCGTCTATGGAATGAATTAATTAAAGAATTTGGACTTGTCTGCAAGTTGTAACTGCTGAGTATTACGAAACTTGTTGTGAAAAGAAGGTCACAACTAAGTTCGATTCAAGGGTCTAGCTAATGTACGAGGTGATTCGTAAGAAAGATCTGGACGTGTCTTGCGCTTGAGTAATAACCGCGTAAGTGTCTGGGTGTATTCTGGGGATGTGTGGGTTATGGTGTTGAATTAATGAGAACGAGTTAGATTGTATATCGTTGAATTGACTCGGGGTAGACAATGATTATCCTAGTTCAGAGGATTATCCTAAATTTCTCAGTAAAGTTAAAAACTGTTGGGAGATTTAAAAAAGAGAATAACTCAGAAAAATTTATTGCCTGGGTTCTGTTTCTGTCAAGGCCACTGGGGCGGGATTTTTCCGCCAAGACAAGGCCACCAGTGTAAGATTCTTCCCTCCAGAGCGGGATAGGGAGAGAAAGGACCTCAACCCTGTCTCCCCTATTTTTCCTAGTCACAATTATGGACCCTGAATCGTACCCGAACTAACTCCCGCTATTTAATTTAGTATTTCGAAATCGAATATAAGTTATAAGGTGTGTTAATATTATAGTGAAATTGGGCATATGGAGAGGATTCAGCGAGGCCGTGGAGGCAGGGGAAATGGGAATATGGGTAAAGGAGTAGTGCAGCCAGGTGAGGAGGTTGCCCGTCAAAACGACAGGACTCAGTTATATGCTTTTTTGGGCAAGACCGAGTTTGAGGTGTGTGATGCAGTAGTCACTAGTGCTACTCTTGTTTGTGCCCGAATAACTATTGTTTTGTGTGATCTAGGTTCCACTTATTCGTTCGTGTTAGTTCAATTGCCTTAGGATTTGATGTGGTTTGTGATATACTTGATGCCCTCATCCATGTTTCTACCCCTGTTGAAGAGTCAGTCATAGTCACCCTTGCATATCCTGCTGTCTGGTTGTGTTTAAGAATTTTCAAACTTGGGTTGATTTGGTGATGTTAGATATGACTGACTTGATATAATCTTAGGCATGACTTGGTTGTCCCCCCTATTATACCGAGCTTAATTGTAATACTAAGTCGGTAACTCTAGATATCCTTGGTAGGGAAAGATTAGAGTGGGAAGGGGTGTACACGCCTAAGCTAGCTAAGATCATATCCTCCATTTGAGCTAGGAAACTGTTAGGGCAGGGTTGTTTGGTTTATTTGGCTCATGTTTGGGATGTTAAGGCTGAGTCTCCCTCTATTGAGTCTGTACCTGTGGTATCTGAGTTTTAAGGAAGTGTTTCCTACGGAATTGCCTGGTATGCCTCTATATAGAGATATAGATTTCTGCATTGACTTGGAAACTGGCACTCGCCCTATTTTCATCCCTTCGTATCGTATGGCTCCAACAGAATTAAGAAAGTTTAAGGCTCAAAACCACGAGCTTCATGATAAAGGTTTTATCCATCCTAGTGTTTTCAAATGGGGTGCTCCTGTCTTGTTTGTTAAGAAAAAAGAGGGTAGTATGAGGACTGATGATTTTATCTTAATCTATAAGGGAGTGGATTAATACAGGAATGACAAGCTTATGGATAAACAAAGTTCCATTGAGTATACTTGAGCGAAGGAAATTGAAGATGTTAGTAAGAAGGTCCGTATAAAAATTGGATTAGTCTTTCGAATTTGATGAGTATACCTGAGTTTGTGGTGTCGTGTTAATGAAAGGTTGGCTTTGTAGTGATAGTCCTGAGCATAATGGTAATAAGAGTTCGTGGTGGATTGTGATGGGATGCAAATATATAATGAGATTGTTGATTAAGCGAATTTTGTATAGTAATTACGACTTGCGAGTACCTAAGATTGTGGTTTTCTAATATTTGATGAGTAACGTGATTTTATGGAAAATTTTAAGAGATGATGGGACACCACTCGAATATAATTTAAAAGACTAGGGTCATGATAAAGAAAAATAGTGGGATGTAGTACAACCTTTAGAGAGATGCGAGAGCAAGAATATTTTATTTGATTCTTAAGGCTAAAGAAATATCTTCAGAGGGGTAGATAATAAGGTTCAGAGACGCGTGATTTCATTCATTTTGTTATGGCTATGGTAATAGTATCACAATTCCATTAGATGAGTTAAAAACTATTGAAAAAGACTCGAGAAAGGATTGTGCAGACATTAGCTTGAGCGTGATGATAAGTGTTTGTTTTGTTTTTGAGTTTAGTAATGAGTACGATTGGATTGTTAGTGAAAAATATTGTAAGATTGAGGCAGATACGATCGATGATAAGCGAAGATCTGGGATTTCATAAAGATCTTCAAGGTATAAGCTAATGTTGATAAATAAGGGGATTGTATTATACAATTGAGTTTACAATACAGAGTTTTCATTGTAAGTCTACATTCGTGGTGATATATTTTGTCAAGGTACGAATTTGTAAGGTGAGAAATGATCAATTGTATTTGGTAGTGAACCTTTGAAAGGATTTACACTTGCTTTGAGTAGTAGGTTTACTACTATTCATTGTTAAATACCTAAGAAATGTTCCATTTTTAAAAGTGTTGGTTTCTAATAAGGTAAAAGGTTGGAGTGTTTATGATGGTTTTTAGTGTTGTGAGTATGATTCACTAGCTATGCTCTAGTGTGTTTTCACTTTTGTGGGTGGATCCCTAGTGGTGGATCAGGGGTACCAAATCATGCGATGTTCTCTTGGTTAAATGGGAAGATTAGGAAGATTTGGTTATTTCGAATGACATAATTGATGTTGTCTTGGAGTTGTTAAAGTATTTTAGTGGTTCTAAATGTACCACCTTGCTTATGAGAATTTATAAAAGAGCTACTATGTGTATTTATGGTTGTTCGGTAATCTTAATATTCCTCTAGTCGTTAAGGTCATGTATCGATATTTGTGGTTGAATCTGGGGATCATTGGATCTAATTCTACTGTTCTTAAGAGGTAATCTACAATTACTAAATCTAATATTTCGATAGTGTTGTTGGAGGGTTGGTATGTTTGGACATATCACTCGATGAGTATCTAATGTCTAAAGATCAAATTTGTTATAACTTAAGGTCATGGAATTTATGTTGTGGGATAGAGATATTGTTAAGAACTATGATTGTTTGGGCATTATGAGTATGTGTTGGTTGATTCAGGTTCACTTTTATTTGTAGCGAGTATTGACTTGGAATTTTATCATGCTTAAGTGCTAAAGGATTCGTCCGGATAATTATGTCAAAGTCCTTGATAACATGTTGTAGACGCGTGTACGATAAACTTTGGTAGTTGTTGGGACTCACTTTTGTTGTAGTTAATTTTACATACAACAATATTTATCACTCGAGTATTGAGATGACTTCATTGAGGCATTGTATGAGAGGATGTGTAGGTGTTCAATTGGTTGGTTTGAGGTTAAATATGTGAAACCTTTGAGAGTTGATTTGGTGAAAGATGTTCAGGGTAAGGTGAGAAGTGTCCAATATAAGCTTCTAGCAGCCCAGAGTCGACAGAAAAAGTATGTGGGACAAGTATCCCTAGTTATTCGACGATTCAGATACTACTTTATTCTTGCTTTAAGCCCTTTCTCCTAGTTTGTCACTCGGGGATGAGTGATGGGTAAATTGGTATCTATTGTAACTACATGTTCCCGTCGTTATAGAAAAGCCAATGGGAAAAGATTGGGGCCAGAAAATTTTTGAGTAGTAACTTGGAATTTCCCAACCTAGTCCAGATTTGGATGAAATCGGAGTCGTTAAGGTATAGGGAAATCCGGTAACAATCGGGTGACTTATTTATGATTTTGATTACATGAGTGGTTAGATAAGACGTTAAGGAACCTGTACGACTTTATGGAATTGAATTCAGGTGAGTAGAACTCCCGAAATCGATCTTAGCGTGAACGATATTTTCTGAGCGTCGTTGGTCAAAGGTGTGTTGTGAAATGGGGGTCTTGGAATTATTAAAATAGCTCATTGGTTCGTGCAAGCCGCTGGAGAGGGATTTCTGCCGCCAGGGCGGGGCCGCTGTAGGGGGGTGAGGACCGTTGTGGTAGGTCCGACACGAATTAAGGTAGTAAATAAACCCCAAAATGTCTTTATTCTGCACTCTTCGACTTTGAGAGCTAAGGAACGAACCTCGGGCGATTCTTGACAGTTTTCCACCATTCTTGAGTCTAATGGTTAGATTTTAACTCCCCGAATTTATTTTTCGATCCATAGAACGTAATCTAATGGGTAATTATTGATGGGGGAGGGTTTTTATCTATAATCTATGATGGAAACAATCCTATTTTGGGTACTTGGGATCATAGGTATGACCTAGGGTGGAACGAATCCGGAAAGAGAAGGATCAAGTTTTTTAGGGTTTTAAGCTTGTTTCGAGGTAGGTGATTGTTGTGATTTCAAGTTGGTGTGATATAAGTTTGTAATTTCTCATTATAATGCATGTATATATGCGAATGTTCTATTATTGATCACTCTAATCTTAAATGAGGATAATTAAATATATGTATGCCATGAATCACCTCTTATTGTATGATTATGAGAATATACATTGTGATTGTGATTGTGGTTTGTTGAATGGATCGGTTGCCATATTCCGGCATAAACATGGGATTGGTTGCCACGTACTGACATAAACATGGGATCAGTTGCCACGTTCTGACATAAACATGGGATCGATTGCCACATTTCGGCATAAGCATGGGACCGGTTGCCATGTTTCGGCATGAATATGGAATCGGTTGCCACATTCCGACATAAACATTGGATCGGTGCCACGTTCCGGTATGTTAACAGTTTGGGTGTGGGTTCCATGAGAGGACCATTGAATTAGGTTCCGTGAAAGGACTATTGAATTGTGTTGTGTATCTACTTGTGATGATTACGTTCATATCTAATGATTATTGATATTGAAAGACTGTATGTTGCTCTAAATTGATAACCAATGTATATTATTGAAAATGTGGGATGCTACATTAATCCTGAAAAGATGACTAATATTGTATATGTTCGGTATATGCCTGTTTTATAATGTTGTGGTTACTTGCATGTGTTTCACTTATTGGGATAGTCACGTGATCTTATCAGTACATTGTGGTTGTGTACTGATACTGTACTTGCTTGTTCTTTGTTGAGTACAGGGCATCTTCATGCGGCTATTGATAGACCTCAGCTAGGTGACTATTGATCGTGACCGGATTCAAGAGTGAGCCAGTTCTTTCAGGCTGCTATGGATCTCTCTTGTTTAAGTCTATTCTTTTCGGACTCAGACTATTTGTTTAAGGTGTTTGTTTAGTTTCGGGGTTGTACCCTTTGTTCTTAGACTTGTCGTTAATAGAGTTTTGGTACAATGACTTTCAGGTTCTAGGGGTTCTTCTTCCGCATTAGTTTGGTTGGTTGTTTGTTAAAACCTTGAAGTTTATGGGGACTCCATTTTTATTGTCATTTAAACCTGCTTCCGTATCTTTAAATGCGTAGTATTTGGTTAAGTTGTGTAGTTGGGTTGTAGTAGTGGTTCTCCCACAGGAGGGTTAGTGTGGGTGTCAATCACGACGGTCTGGGTTGTGACAACCTCTTTCCTCCGCCATAGATATAGGTGGGGTGAGCATGATATGATATGATATGATATATATCGAATATCATATTAAAATGAAATTTTTTACATTGCGATATGAATATTTTGGTATTTTGCTACGCATTTTAAATTATTTTGATATTTATACTTATAATATTGTAATATCGTATACTGTACCCAAGTTTATAATAATATATAAAACTTTTATATGTATTATTTTATACTCCTAATGTTACTTTTGGTAAGTGATCCAAAAGTCATTTTCACTACTATTTGAAAAGTGTAACAAACTATTTAGATAGCATTTCAATTCTCAAGGAGCTATATATATCAAGTTTAGATTTTAGTTGTCAGTGAATGAAATTTTTCGTGTAAAATTATATAGAACTATACTTGTTTTAGATAATGTTTATTTAAACTATGCATCATTGACTACTTGACTGTGATTGAATTGTTCTTTTGTGGAATTGATTAATCGAGTTATGTTGTTATTGAAATTTGATTAAGACGTTTTTAAAAACATTAAAATTATAATTTTTTAATAAATATATATATGTTAGTCGAAGCCAAAAAAAATTATGATTAACAAACTATCATATCGCAAAAATATTTAAGTCAAATTTAAAAATACCGAACCATACCAAACTATCCCTAGATATAGGGTCTACTAGTCACTTTTCAATTATGTTTTTAAAAAATGACTTTTATTTTAAAGATGAAAGTTCATAAGTAAACTTTTAGACGAAGGATGATTTTTCAACTACCAGAGCTTTAAAATACTTTTTTTGTGAATTCTTCCTCCCTATACCCTTGTGTTTTTTTTTCTTTGACAAAAATATTTCTCATCTTTGTAGAAAAAGGTATATATATAGGTGACACAATGAGCACAATCAGGCAAACTTTATTTTTCCCTTTAATATATAAGTTCACCAAAACTACATAAAGAAAAAAAAGAACTACTTTTATAGTTTGATGACTAATTTTGGAACGGAAACACAAATCAGTAGACAGTAATGGGTCCATTTCTCCAGCTAATATATACCAATAAAACCTTGAGGTATATTATAAGTGTTGTTTCGTTCTATTTCTAAGATTTCCCATTAAACAAGAAAAGAACTAATTGACTTATTTAACACTTTCTTGTACTATATACATTTGCACAATATGGGCATCAAAATGTCATGACAATTTGGGTTAAACTTCAAGATCAATTTTATCATTATCGGAATTTGGAAATCTAGACTAGGTTTATGATATTGTTTTGTCTAACATATATATAGTACTGTTTTTTTTAATGTTAATTCACTGGTGTTTAGTATCTGCGTCGAAGTCTGACTAAATTACAAAATTTAGGCTGAGAACTCTCACATTTCATGATGTGAGTAGCACAAAACACGTACTCCCTCTTTCCCTAATTATTTGTCTACTTTTGAATTGACACACCTATTAAGAAAATAATTATTGACATAGTGAATTTATAATTTTACCCTTATTAATTATGAAGTGCATGGATTAAAAACTTAAGATTTTCAAGAAATTCTACCTTTTTCAAAGTAATTAATTGAGGGTATAATAGGTAAAAAAAAAAAAAGGAAAAATCCTTTTGGCCAGAAAGGTAACAATATGTTATTTTACCTTTTTGAACAATTTTACCATTTTAACTTTAATACATTTTAATTAATAAATGAAAAAAAATCAATTTATTTTAAAATAAAATGGATATTATAGATTTTTTAAATTTCTGGTCATTTAGCATTACCCCAAAAAAAATTGTCCTTTCTTAATTTATCAAAGTGAATAAATAAGGACAACTAAAAAAATGAAAAATGGACAAGTTACTAGGCATAGACAAAAAGTATTGACTATTTACAATTCAAGATATGCATCATTAATTAGCCTCTCGATTTCATACACAATATGTTTATTAAACTTCTAAACGAATTATTTACTATTTACAATTCAAGATATGCATCATTAATTAGCCTCGCGATTTCATACACAATATGTTTATTGAGCTTCTAAACGAATTTGTAGTAATTTTTTCCCCATTTCTATCCCTTGCCAAGTGCCAATTATTTGGTAACACGCTTGCTTGCCCAGAAAGTAAAATTACTACCAAATAAGAAAATTTTGTTTTAATTTTATTAAAATAACCACAATTGGTTGTTTTATTTATTTATTAACTAAAAATAAATAACACATTGATACAAAAAGATGGGATGGAATCATACGTAATCTTCCATTCGGTTTTAAATTGAGCCTCAAGTACAAAATTGGTTGAGAAATTATGATATGAAATTAAAGTTGTATTTGAATATGTTATAATTTGATTTTTTAAAGTTGTATGTCTTTCCCATAAATATAAAAAACCCTAAAAGTTGTGAATACTATATTTTAAAAAATTCAATTCTTATACAATCTTGCCAAATGAGCGAATTATTGTTCATAAATAAGATATTGAAATATCCAAAAATACTACATTATTAAATCACATATTACCATGTTCTTTTAAAAGCAAAAATACTTATGATTACAAATTTTCAAATGCACACATTTTTATAAAGATTCACTATTTAATAATAATAATAATAATAATAATAATAATAATAATAATAACCAGTTATATTTTAATATAATATCCTCTTATATGATAGGAATAACTTGTTCATGTCAAACATAAAAGTGTTTTTTTACAAAATTTAGAAGGATGAATTCAAATCACATATTCACACCAATATCACATATTCCATGAAAAATCAAAAAAGGCATATGTTTTTTAATTAATTACTATTTTATTAAAAGGTGAAAGTGGTGAAGATGAGGATGGTGTGACATTATTATTATTATTAAATACGAGGTACATTGTCAGAAAGGTATTGTCCATTGGTGTGTTTCAAGAGCAATATGTGGGGCCCTTTATGTACTCTTCGATTCGACTATTCTGGAAACTATTTCCTTTTTGGCATATTATTCCACTTTCCTTTTTCTCTAACCAAACTCATTCACAATAATTCCCATCCATCTTATTCCCAAAATAACCTTCTCTCTTTCTCCTATTTACCATCCTACCTTTTCTTTTTTGTGTGTATAACTCCTACATCAATTATAAGATCAAAGTGAAGAAGTGGAGACATAGCAAACAAAAATAATTTGAATAGAAAAAAATAATGCTTAAAAAAGTCACTTAAACTAAGCATCGTCCGTCTCCAAACTTAAAATTGCACATTCGAATAACTGCAAAACGTAAAAACAAGAAGAAAGAAGAAACAAGATTGAAACTTTGATTTATTATATATACCTTTGAACATCCCAAAACGTAAACAAGAAAAGCGGTGAATGAAAGCAGTAAAAGTAAGTAATTTGTGTGACGTTGTGGGGAGTGAATGAAAGGGAAATGATAGGTAGCTAATAAAAGAAGTTTTACTTGTACTGTCTTTTACCATTATTGGTTAAAATGTACTGCCTCCGTCTCATTTGATCGGTCACGGAATTTAAGAAATAAATGAAGATTTTGAAATGTTTACTAAATTGCCCCTTCAAAAAAGAGTCATATTAAAAAATAGATTTACTTTTCTCTATCCTCATAAATGTATGATTAAGTGGAACAATCAAGGGTAAAAGAGGAATTGTACCTTTAAATATTTACCATATAATGAAATGTGACATTTTTTTTTAGACTGACCAAAAAGGAAATGGTGCCACATAAAATGAGACGGAGGGAGTATTACATACATATTCAAAACTAAAATAAGGGAAAAGCTAGCTTAACAGCATATATATAATTCTTCTCTTTTTTCTCGTCTTTTCTTTTTTGTACCAATATTTCTTCCTAGAGGAAACCAATAATTAAATACTACTATCACATAGATTTTTTAGATCAGTAAAAGTTGCTGCCACACACTTTTCCTTTCATTAAATAGTATAGAGGGAGTGATTAAACGAAGACCCCTAAATATAGGGATTTAAGTGGTTGTTTCAACATAAAAATGTGGAAATTTTCAAAAAAAAATAATAACAGAATATTATAACAATTCTGTGTCAAAATATGATTATTTAAAAAAAAAAAAAGGTGAATCATGGTCAAATGTGCTCTAAAGTTATATGCATTTGCTACAAGAAGAATAACGTTTAACGATAATAAATATGTATAGATTGATTAAATTTTATCGATATTAGTTAATTGTCATTACATTTAATGTTGCTATAGACTTAAACGACATTTACAAAGAGTGCTAAAATCTAATTGTCACTAATAATTGTCTCTAAAAAAGTATACTTAGCGGCAACTAAGCTATTGATGTTAATTAATTATTGCTAATAATCATTTTTTATATAGTAATTGATAGTATTAATTTTTTCACATTAATGCTCACTCTATTTCATAATAACTAAATTTGTTATGCAATGCACATTTTTTAAGAAAAATATTTAAGGATATAATTCAAATCATATCTTCCACTACGGTCCTTTGTGAAATCATAAATGTAACTTTATACGTAGTGCAGTTTGTCTCCTAGAAAATATCAAATTTCATTATTAACTATGAGAAAATTTTCAAACATCCATCTTTAACTTTGAACAATGAAAAAAGCCAAAAAAATTAAGTTAATATGGAAAAGAGGAAGTATTAATTTAACCATTTAAAACAAATTACTACAATATAATAGTAAGACTTATCTCTTTAAGTGTATGATTATTCAAGTTAATTACCTCATGAGTACACAAAAAAACTAGGATATGTAAATATAGAAAAAGTAAGTTAAAGGAGAAGAAAAAGTATCTATGAATGACTTAACAAGATAGGGAAAACTGGTGGTCCTCACCAGTCACTTGGGAATAAAGAGATACTATAGATGGTTTGGCAAGTCATAGGCACTAGCCATAGAAAAAACACCAAAGGATTGGGCAGGTTTTGGTAGCCCTATATAGGGGTGGGTGGAGTTTTTAACTTTTTATATAAGGGATAGTACAAAATAACTTTTATATACTCCATTATTAATAAATCATTTTAAAAATGTTAGTATTACAATTAATCCTCCTTAAAAATGAGATTAATTATCTGACATATTAGAAAAGGTACATGTGAAAAATAGAGTACTTATAAGTATTATTTTATAGCATACTTTTTTTGTGCTAATATAAGTAGTGGTTGGCTACTTCCGTATAGGAGTTTAAGCCGCCTGTCCTACTTTATCCCTGTATTTCTGATCGAAACTATATAGTATCAATTAATATGATTATTTTACTATATTATTATTATTTTAAAAAAGTTGAAAGTTTATAAGCAAAAGTAAATGAATATGTAATAGGTGTTTGATTATGTTTTATTGTAAAATTTAAAGAATGTTATTTTTATTTTTAAAATAAAAAATAATATTTGAAATTTTGAGTTGTGTTTGATTATATTAATACAAATTTGAGTTGTTTTCATTTTTGAGTTAGTTGGAGTGAAACTCTGGAATTCTAACTACAAACTGAATTACAAAATTTTATGGCCAAATACTTTGTTTCTTAGAATTGAATTTCGAAAAAGGAATTTGGCCATAACACATTTCATAGTATTATTTTTTTAATTTTCCCACTTGGTGTTCAATAATTGTATTGAAGCTTGATTATTTTGAATTCGTGCTACATAGAATCCTATTAGAAGAAAGTACTTCTTTTCAAAAAAATTGCATACTCAAAATTCAAATTCAAGACCTAAATAAAAAACAAGCTTGTACACTAATTTCTCGAAAAGAAAGCATTGAGTCAGTGAGAAGTAAAAAGGAATGAAAACACTCACACACACTCTCTCTCTCTAACCTTTTCTTGTAACAACTTAACCTCTCTCTATAAGTCCTCGTTTTTCTTGTGTAATATATTCTTTCAGCACTCACGGAAAAGCTCCATTTTACCATTATAGTTCAGATTCAACTCCACATATCTATTTAGTCGGAAGAAACCAGAAAAAAAAAAACACATTTATAGGTGAGGAAGTTTCAGCCATGGTCAAATTTTAGCTGAGATGAGAGAGCTAAGCAACCAAAACTCTTGAAATTCTTCTCCGATCCTTTTTATTTTCTTCTTCTTTTGTACATCTTGTATGATTGTTTGACTTGTAGAGAAAGAAATGTGGAATCTAAACAACTCTCCAGATCATAGAAGGGACTATGAATCAGAAGAAGGTAAAGCTGTTGGATCCATTTCAAATTCAAGCTCATCAGCTGTTGAGGAATTATACGGTTCAGAAGAAGAAGATGAATTTCTCGAACAAAATGGACTAAAAGGCAAGAAAGAGAAAAGTATTCCTAGTAAAATATTTGGCTTCTCTATGATTGCTCCACCTAATAATAATGACGATAACTTATCGTCGGAGAGTGAACCGCCGGTTACCCGGCAGTTTTTTCCGGTTGATGAGTCGGAAATCGGTACTGGCAATTTTAATGATAGATCTTGTAGATTTCCAAGGGCCCATTGGGCTGGAGTAAAATTCTACCAACCGGAGCCATTTGCTAATTCGACAGCAGTATTGGGAAAGGGTAGTGAGTTGTCGCAGGTGCAGGTACAGGTGCAGCCAATGAAAAAAAGCCGGCGTGGTCCAAGGTCTAGAAGCTCACAGTACCGTGGTGTTACTTTTTATCGGAGAACTGGCCGCTGGGAATCACATATATGGTCAGTCTCTATAAACTCGAGAACTTTGATAAAGGGTTTGTTTTCTTTTCTTCCTCGTATATGTATATATCATATATACTTGTGTTTTCTCAATCATTTGGTTATATATTATATCTCAGGGATTGTGGAAAGCAAGTTTATTTAGGTACGTTTTTTTTTTCATTTATTTCTGAGCTGAAGTTGTATAAGTTTAGTATGTTAATTTTCGCGGAATTTATATTTTGTAGGCGGATATGATACAGCACATGCTGCTGCTCGGTGAGCTCTTTAGCATTATTAATTTTTTGAAAAATAAGAAAAGAATCTTATGGATATTGAAATATTGACAAATGTGTTTTTGCAGTGCGTATGATAGGGCAGCAATAAAGTTTCGTGGAGTGGAGGCAGACATAAACTTTAACCTGGAAGATTATGAGGAAGATTTAAAACAGGTAGGTTCTTGATATTATCAGATCATATATATAGTTTGACAGACTATATGAAATAATTATGTGCTTTTCTAGCTGGAGTACAACTACTTTAGTGAATTTCACTCTCTCCTGCCTTATCTTAAAAAATAATAATGATTCCTCTTATCTTCAACAGTTGTTTAATCTACACCCAAAGAGTTGGGAATTTAGATTTAATGAGTTAGATTTTGAGATTCTAATAACAACATGATTCTATGGTCCGTTTGACTATGCCAGTCTATATGCGTTAATTTAATATTTTTGACACAAAACATTTTGAATTTACTTCTCCCTTGTGTTGTAATATTGGTTTTGGTTTGTTGTATATGTATGATGTAGATGAAGAATCTAACAAAGGAAGAATTTGTTCATGTACTGCGGAGGCAAAGTACTGGTTTTCCGAGGGGAAGTTCTAAGTATAGAGGGGTGACATTGCACAAATGTGGTAGATGGGAAGCTAGAATGGGTCAATTATTGGGCAAAAAGTATAATATTATCCTCAATTTATTTTGTTACCAATGTCATTAATTAATTCCCTGCTTGCGTGGTAGCTAATTTTCTAAGAAAATATTTTTGAATAGGTACGTTTATTTGGGACTCTTTGATACTGAAAATGAAGCTGCCAGGTTTGTGTGGTGCTGAATTTATTTTGTATTTTTTGCACTACAATTGCTGCTAGTGGGCTAAAAAATCCTCTTTTTTATTCTTTTAATAGGGCTTATGATAAAGCTGCCATCAACTGTAATGGCAAGGATGCAGTCACTAACTTCGATCCTTGCATTTATGAAAATGAACTTAATTCATCTGGTACATTTGTGTATTTGTTTTTTTTTCAGAAAAAAAAAACATGAATAAAAAAGTTTTCTGACAAACATTTATAAATGTGGGTTTTCAGAATCTAGTAATAAAGCAGCAGATCACAGCCTTGATTTAAGCTTAGGTAGCTCGAGCTCAAAGCAAAAGAGCCGAGAAATGGAGGATCAAAATTATTCTTCTATGCAATTTGATGTTGATTGGCGCCACCAAGGGTCGAGGCTCAAGGTATCGTACATCAATTAATGGTGAAATTAAGGATCCTATCTCTACATTCTCTATGTATACAAGTTAAATTTATTTTTTGTAGCTTAATTTCTTCTCAACACTTATTGTGTTTCTTTTTACTCCTTATAATAATACGTGCATGTTTCAATTTCAGCAGCAACCTAGTCCGATAGATATGGAATATGGGCGAAGAAGAAATGTGTACAACGAGACGGATACCTTGCAACTCTTGAGCCAAACGCACCTACATTCCCCAGGCTCCTTCAAGACAAATAGCAATGAGATGCAAAGGTTTGGCCAATATATGAGAGCTGGTGACTCCCAAATGATTCCACCACAATTCACCTCCTCAAATTATCAAGTGAGTAACCAATTTTACATGATTTTAACTTGTTAATTTTTTGTTTACTCAATCAAATCATTTAATTTGTAGCTATTTATCCCATAATTTTTTAAAAATCCACCACTTTTTTTTTTTTTTTTTTTTTTTGTAGTGATACAAGTAGAGATGCCTATAATAAGTAGAACTAGTTGTCTGAAAAATAAAATAGATTACCTTGCCTATAATAAGTTAAATTGATTAAGTTCTTTTCGTGTAAAATGATTTTGGCACAAGTTATATCTTGGTTTTAGCTAATACCCACATTAATCAATAAGGCGGCAAATTTTATACTGTTAATTAATAATCCTAAGATAACGATTATTTTGAGCCAAATGACCCCCTATCTGGAGTTAATAATAAAATTGCTCTAGGTAGAAATATTTATTTTGTTATGTTTTCATCAAAAGATTGTTCAAGATGTTAAGAATTATGATGATACATGTTCAGTTTCCAAGCAGCAGCAATAGAAGAGATGCTCAACAATGGCAAAGCAATAATGTTACTCCTCACCTATTTGCAACTGCTGCAGCATCATCAGGATTCCCTCAGCAGATATTAAGACATCAAAACTGGCCTCACAAAAATGGCTTTCACTACTCTCTCACCAGACCCTCCAATTAATTCTCTCTCTCTCTATATATATATATATACAAGACAATCGTTGCACAAAACATTCCGCATTCGACAAGAAAGCTAGCTAACCGCACCTGAAGAGTTGTGATGTAAACTATATATAATGTAATATAATATAATATTGACAAGGGTTAATCTTGATGGGAAAAAGCTTTTGAGATATTCCAAGTCTATGGATATAATTGGTACAAAGCTAACTGAAGAAGAGATATTGAACTAGATTTCTTTTGGATACTTTCTGACTCATGTAAGCTGCCAATTTATACTATCCACAAGTACAGTTACTAAATAAATGTTTTTTAATTTTGATGGTCTCTCTTGTGACTTATATGTTGTTATTTACCAATACATTTTTGTCCTCATTCTTTTTGACATGTAGCAAAAGTATGTTTCCTTTGTCCCATTTTATATGTCATTCCTCTCTATGAATAGCTGGATCACAATATTTGTCATTTTATAAAATTTATGCATAAATTATCATATTTTGTCTATTATACGCTTTGATAGAATAATTAATTAATTTTGTCATTTATTAATAAAGTTGACTTAAGAAAATATTAAATAAGGGTAAAAAAGTGAAGTTATATTATTTCTTAATGCAAGTGCAAAGTAAAAAAATAACATATAAAATGAAACGGAGGGAGTATTACCCTTCACTGGAACCTTGTTTCCTAAATGAGTAAAAAAAGCCTCATTACTATATTGCCCATTTCTTTTCAATGAAACTGATATGAGTTTGTCAGAAACACAGTACAACGTACCCCACTTTTTTTTTTTTTTTTTGCATATAAGCTTGATATGACGTACACTAATAAACTAAGTAACTTATCACAAAGAAAAGTCCAACATTAATAAAATGAAATGAAATCATATTTTTACCATCAAGACTCAAAAGTTTTACACTTTCTATTACAATTTTTTTCATCACAATATGTCCTATACTCGCTTTTTAAGTTCGATTAATCGAAATTTATGTCAGAAAATCTTAATTTATAGGGTCTTTCTACCAAAATATAAACCTATAAATTGACGTTGTGGAGTTTTGAGAGCTTACACATTACAAATTTGTATAGATTCATATATAAAAATCATATATATGTGGATACAATGTGGGTTACTTCTAAGACTCCAATTAATCAACCGATCTATAATATAAAAAGAATATAAAGTATACATATCAATCGATATAATATTGTTTTACTGAATTATTTTAAGAAATATCACTTAATGTCAACGAATTGTCACCATCGTCATTACTTCTCCAGGACACAGAAACGAAGAAATGGTTATTATGATGAGATGAGAGAGACATAACCTAAAGCTTCACAGTACGTATATTATAATGGGCAAAATTGGTTGTACAAAATTTAATTAAAATGATTCCAGATACTATCAAACTTTTTTATAAAAAAATATTAATCTGACAAAACCTTTGCCTTATCCCTAAGTAGTATAGTACAAAAATAATTTAATCATTCCAGATACGATACATACGTAGGTTATGAAACTTCCAAAAATTGATATTCTAGTACTTATGGTACTAGATTAAATTTAAAAAATGTGTGTGATTTCATCATCTGGCTCGTCATCATTGATTAAAATAAACATATCTAATAACCTTCCATCTTTGTTTATAATATTTCTGTTATGATATTTATATAATTAAGGTATTAGTTTAATAATGTTGTCAGGTAGAACGTCTTACATAAGACAATTGATAAAGCGCATAAATACTACTCCCTCTGTTTTACAAAGAATGGTTTAGTTTGACTTCACACGAAGTTTAAGAAAATAAAGAAGATTTTTGAATTTTTTGGTCATAAATTAAAGTTATGTCAAATGTACAAAACTATCTTTTAATCTTGTAGCTATAAACATACCACATGAAAAATTAAAATTAAAATATTACAAAAAAAAATAAATCATTCTTTTTAAAATAGGCTAAAGAGAAAAGAAAGTCATTCTTACTTTTTGACCACATAAAAATCAACTTATAATATTTATTTTTTTTTGAGAAATCAAGTTTAATAATCATAATTGTTGATTTGACCTATTTATTCTATTTATAATTAAGCTGACTTTCTTTAATCTCTCTCTCTCTATACTTGCCGTAGAATCTCAATGATTTAGCACATGATGTTTTAGAATTAAGTTTGTTCAAGTTTTCAAACAACTAAATTTAAGTATTTCTATGAAAACATACATTTTGATTGGATGACATAAAAATAAAAAAAAAATGCAATAGTTTATCTTTTCTTTTGCTAGGGATTTTTTTTAAAATTTTTTAAAGTGGAAATCGATGGAAAGGAGAAATTGTGAATGCATTATAAGGTGAAAAATCAAATCCACGCCAAAATGTAAGTTCAACTAATAAATTAAGGGGTTGTTTGGTAGGAGGTATTAGAAGAGATAGTTCATGTATTATGTATGGTATTATTTAGAACTATGTTTGATAGGAATTTGGGCCTATGTATAATATGTCCTACAAGGTTGGGACCAGTAGTTTTGATTTTGATTTTTTTGGAAAATTTTGAACCTAGACTAAAGTAAATGAGAAAAGGAAAAGCAATTTAGGGTGTTGTTTAGCTTAATAAGTGTAATTATTAGGAAAATTAGATGAATTTGTTAATTTGAAAGAGGTTTATAGCAATGTAATAATCCAAATAATAAAAAATTCTTGATCATATGATTGTAGTAAGATAATAATCCAAAGAACCACTAAAAAATAATTAATACTTATTAGCACAAGATAAAGCTACCACACAACAATTGAGAGGTATCAAAATCATTTGAAGCTCGTACCTAAGGTGGAGCTTTTCATGTCCAAGAATAAAGATACTTTAAACTTTTTATTGAAAGTAGATACTAGATATTGGCAATTCTTGGCACAAGATGAAACTATCATACAACCGTTAAAGAGATGTTAAAATCATGTGAAGGTTGATGGTGGCTTTAATCTTTTTTTTAAGTATATATACATAAGATAAACTATTCATTAAATTAATTGATTATAAATCTACCTTAATGCTATGGTGTTTTCTGAAACATTTTATTGAGATGTTGATTGTAATGTATATAATTGTATAAACAATGTATGTATACATATGTATCTTTAATATGCAATTATACATCATATAATATATACATGTTTATACAATATTGATATATTATATATATGCGATCGTTTTGGTTGATTTTTTTTTTATCATACGGAAGCTCTATATATATACTAGATATTGGAGTTTGTATCAACACGACCTCAATATATGGCTCTATATATATTATAATCATGTACTTATTTTGATTCAATTTCTGTAACATAGATGGAATTTAGAGAGACAATCAAATTTTCTTATATGATTTTTTAATATTTTAAATTGTTAATTATTGTGATTTATAATACTTTTTTACATAATTTTCAAATATTATAGGTTACACCCTCGATCCCAAGTCAGTAAAATCTTTTTAAGTTCTTAAATAATTTTAAGTTATCAATTACGTACACTTCATTGCTCTCAATAACCATGTTGCCACCCTTCTCCGGTCGTTCCCTGGCCATACCAGCGAAGCGCACAGGCATAGAGCATCCGCATTAAAGCTCGATTAGTTTGGATTCATATCTTTCGGAAAGTAGCACTTTCTAGCAAGCACTTTTTCATAGCAAAGACTTTTTTATATCCAGAACTCAAATCCGAGACCTCTGATTAAATGGAAGAAATGGAATTAATAGTTGTATACAATAATTAATAAGTTAAAAAGTTGAAATAAATTGTATTTATGTAATTTTATTAAAATAATACTTTTTTAAAAAGTTGTATAGTATATAAAATCATCAAAAATATTTTTCAAATTATTTTGATAACCAAATATGAAAAAGTTGATTATTTTTTTTTTTTTTGTTGCTTCCAAAGACCCTGTATTTGGTTGAGGTAACATAAGAAGAGAGCAGACAATATCAGTGACTGGTTAGATTCCTGATTTCCTATACTGAAATATTTCAGAGAGATCAATGTGGGGTCGGCTCTCCTCCATTATCCTTTCCCTCCATTTCGCCAAGTGTTTATCTAGGTTAGAGTTAAAGTTTAAAGGTCAAGATTATATTATATTAACAAATATCATAACCATAGTTAAGTCAACTAATTTTAGAATACTACTCTCCAAATTTGGTAAGAGTTACAATATATTCCATACAAATTTGATATTTATTAATATCATTAATTTCATCTTATGTTTTTCATTTACATTTAAATATTAAAATTGTAGAATATGAAATATTTATATTTAATGTGATATATAATAATCTTCAAAAACATTTGCATTTAAAACAATGTTATCTTCAATTTCACAAAAAAAAAAAAAGAAAAAAAGATAAAAGAATATTTATTTTAAAAAAACATACTATATTTTTTCCCCTACAAACACAATAGCCTTATTTTCTCCTTGAAATAATTTTGGTATTTACGTTTAATTCTAAAAACCTTTCATCTTGTTATTTTTTATTTTTATTTCGTGTCTTTTATTTTATGGCTTTTTTCCACACCGATAATTCTTAACTTTTTTGTTTTGTTTCTCAATATAGTATATATAATATTCAAGAGCAAAGTTTACTAGTACATAAATTATTTAGTTGATTCTCACCTTAAACATCATACAATTTAATAATTAGATACAAAAACATAATATGAAATTAATGATATTAATAAATGTCAAATTTTGCTTAAAATATATTGTAATTCTTATCAAATTTAGAGAGTTTTATAAAATTAGTTGACTTAACTATGATTATGATATTTGTTAATATAATATAATTTTGATCTTTAAACTTTAAATATGACATAAATCTCTAATTTAGACGTGTAATTGACGGAATGAAGGGAAGAAATAATGGAGGGGAGTCGAATCCGTAAGTTAATTATTTTCTTTCTTCAAATGGAATAGTGTTTCTTTACTTTTACTGTCACCATTCAACAGGACATTTATATGACATTGTAAGTATATACTGGCTCCATGTTGTTTGAAAAATTATATTACACAATGTCACGTGATTGAAAAATTAAAATATTGTAGAAAAAAAGAGCAAAAAATGTGTTTTTTTAACCAACCTGGAATGGTTGAAATTCATTCGCTCTTAACTTGAAGCCTTGAATTTGAGCGCATGAAAATAGAAAATAATATTATAAGCATCGCCTCATAAAATAAATTTTGCATTCACAAATTTAAATTTAATTGATCTCTAACAAAAATAATAAATTCAAAAAACCAAAAAAGGTTTTTTTGGGAAGGGTGGGGGTCACTTGGGCACTGGTGAAAACAGTGGACAACAGAGGGAGGAGGAAAAATAATGTGGAAAATCGAATCATCATCAAAATATCAAGATGAATGAGTTAAAATGTATGGTTGAATTTATTATTTTTTAAAATTTCAATGTGAATAAATGATGAGGCTCTCCAAAAACAGAAATTTTTGGAAAAATCTTTTTCGCCAGAATTTAATCAGAATGATATTTTATCTATGTTATTTTAACATTTTTACCTTTTTAACTTTAATATCTTTTAACTAAAAAATAAAAAAAAGATCTGTTTATTTTTAAATAAAAAAATATTATAGTTTTTTTAATCTTCTGGCCAAATTCTAATCAAATTTTCTGGCTATTTAGCACTTTCCAAAATTTTTATTCCTTTTTACATGTGTTCGACTTAAAAGCTGTTGAGATAGAACATGCATGGTTAATGTTCCAAGATTTTAAGTTTTATAAATAGTTAATGTAAAGAGCTTTATAACATCAAATCTATCTTATTTTTCCAAATTATAAACTTTATATTTTAAGAATACTTAGCTGGTAAATATCTTTTAGATGATCTAACAGGGTAATTTTTTTTATTTTTGTATAATCTCTTTTTTAAATTTAAAGAAGTAATACTAGTAATTTGTTATAATGAGTAAAATTACATTTTTGATACGCATTTTTTTCTTACATTTTTAGCTTATACAACTTAGATTTTAAGAAGAAGAAAAAACAAAAGCAAGTAGAAAGGTGATGGTGAGTCCAATTTTGGGGGAAAAAAAAGCTTGTACTGAATTTGTTGATACATCACTTTCCTCATTCATTCATTCATCTATTTATTGAGATTCATTCACCAATTTGAGAAGCTGACAAACAAATCTGCTGCAACTTATTATCATTATATTTTCTTCAACTGAATCTCATTAATTTTTCTGTTTCATTCTTTCTTAAGTTATATGACCTGCTTCCTTTATTATATGTATGTATTATGTCTACTTATATATCAAGAAAAATGAATGTGATAATTATCCTTCCATTTTGGGAAACTCTCTTCTTTGGGCTTTTTTTCTTAATTGGCGTTTGAACATGTAATTTATAATTATGATTTTAAATTTTAAGTCAGTATTTGAAGATTGAACATGTGATTTTGGATCATGTGTTTATTTTCTAAATATTAACTTAATCCCAAAAGTTTATTTTTGTAAAATAAAAACAAGCATTTTAAATTTTACAAAAAACGATTCACGTTTTGCGTGAAGAGAAGTAGCATGTGAAATGATTATATTAAAGAATAACTAGTTATCACTATTATTGATTAGTAGATCTTTGTAAAAAAAAATATGTGTGTTTGAAAATTGTAATCACAAACATTTATTTATAAAATGAACATGGAGATATGCTATTTATCAAAGCAATGCCTTAGGATATTCTTTTTTTTAAAATTTCTTGATTAGTGGCGTAGCCACTCTTATGTCAATTGGACACTCTTCCTCGGAAAATTATATCGTATATACAAGTAAAATGAAAAACAAAGTGGCTAAATAATATATTTTGTATATCCTTGACACAATAATATGATAGAGCCTAGTGGCTTTAGGTGCCTTGAAAGTGTTTGTGTGTTCAAATCTCACTATGGCAAAAAATAAAAATCACTTTTTAAGAAGAGCCGCCACGTTCTTGATTATAAACTATGGTTTGCTGATTTGGTAAGATTATATAAGAATTGAGGAAATTTTGATAGTTTTCACAACTTATAACAATTATCATGTTTATGAAAAAATAAATATGAATTAATAAATCAAAACGATGTATCTAAATAAAACTTTAACTTCAAATTACTCTGATTTTAAATTATGTTCAAACTGCTGCTCCACATCTCTTAATAAGGAGTATTTGTAATAAACTAAACAAGTTTCCTAAGCAGGCCTTTGGACAATATTATTAAGTCTAAGTTTATTAGTACAATAAACTTCTTGTTAATGTTGAAATAATTAATCTTACATGCTAACTTCTTTCTACTATAACTGTCTCCAATAAGCCTTGAAAATTGACCCCGTTTTAAGCTTTGAGTTTTGGGATTCATAATCCAATGTTTAATTTTTGAAAATTTCCATGTTTGGATAGATAGATTCAAGAGATTTATATCTTATAATGAAATGATGAGGTGGAGCAGGTGGCCACGACAACCTTGGTTAATTTTGATCTTTACACTACTTAATTAAACTACCTATTTTATGCAATGAATTGATTTACACCATATCATGCCATATTATATTATATAAATAATCATCAACCATGTAAGAACAGTTATTATACTTTTGACTAACTTTCTCTCAATATAAATCTTCAACTTATGTAGGACATAAGTTTAGATATGGAGAGAAAAAGTTCGAAGATTAGAATAAAAAGTTAGTAGATAGTCAAGTGTTGTATAATTTTTCTTATGAATATTTTTACTATTACTCTCCTATTACGTTATTATTTTTTTTTCTTATTACATGTTACTTCTTTTACTTCGATTATCATATATTAGTAATTGATATTGTTCTTTTTTCAATTATTTCCATCATGGTTTCTCTTTTTTTTAAGTGTTCCCTTTTCATATTTGCTTTAAAATGCTTTACTTGAATGGAGTGTCTATCTGTCACTATTCAGACCATCGTGATTGGCACCCACACTAACCCTCCGATGGGAGAACCACTACTACAACTCAAACCAAGCAACTAAACCAAAACTAAAGCATTAAGGATACGAACCAAGTTAAATACTAAGAAAGAAATAGGGAGTTCCCATGAACTCCAAACAAAAGTCTAACAATAATAACTAACATTGCGGAAGTAATGCCTAGAATATGAAAGTCAATGTACCAAAACATCTAACAATGAACCAAGGCTAAACAAGAAGGGATAGAACCCCAACTAATGTACTAATAACTAATAGAACTGTCTAAGTCTAGAAATGTGGACATAGACGACAGGAGAACTCATAGCAGCTCAGAAGAATTGGCTCACCCTTGAATTCGAACGGCGATCACTCATCTTCTAAGCGAGGTCTGTCAGTAGCCACTTGAAGATGCCCTGTACTCAACAAAAATAAGAGCAAGTGCAATATCAGTACACAATCACACTGGACTGGTAGGATCACGCGGCTATCCCACTAAGTGTAACATAAGCAAGTCAATACAACATTATAAACATATGCATATATCGAACATATGCAATATTATCAACATTTATGAACAACGAACAACTTCACATTTCTTAAGATACACAATTATGACAAGTCGTTGGTCCTCTCATAGAACCCAAACTCAAACAGTTAGCATACCGGAACGTGGTACCCGATCCAATGTTTATGCTGGAATGTGGCAACCGATCCCATAATTATGTTGGAACATGAAAATCGATCCAAATTCGTTATGCCGGAACTTGACAACCGATCCATTCAATACACCACAATCACAATCACAAGTACATTCTCAATAATCATACAATCAAGAAGTGATTCATGACATATAGTTATTCATCTATCTCATTTACAACAAGTGTGATCAATAATGCAACATTCGCATACATACATGTATCATAATGAAGCAAGAACAAACATACATCACATAATCATAGAATCACAACCACCACCTACCTCAAAACAAGCTTGAAACCCTAAGAAACTTGATCCTTCCCTTTCTGGATTCATTTTGCTTGTTCTTGGTCTACAAACAATCATAATAACACGGGAATCAATAAACAATCACTAATTACCCGAATTACCAACAATTATATGAACCCTAGATCAAACCCATGATCCCAATTATCCAAAATAGGGTTGTTTCCACAATAGAATCTAATCAAACCCCCCCCCCCCCAAATCGATAATTACCCATTCTATTACGTTCTACGGATAAAAAAACGGATTTGGGGAGTGAAAAACTTACCTTTAGCCTCAAGAATGGTGGAAAACTATTAGGAGTCGCCTGGGGTCCGTCCTTAGCTCTAAAAATTGAAAAGTGCAAAATATGGTCGTTTAGGAGTTTATTTACGACTTTAAGTCGTGTCGAACCCGCCACAGCGGTCCCACCAGAGCGACAAAAAGCACCGCTAGAGTGGCTTGCACGAAATAGCGAGTTATTTAAAGAATTCCAAAATCTCATTTCTCAACACACCTCTAACCCACGACGCTTATAAAATACCCTTCACGCTAAAATCGATTTCGGGAGTTATACTCGCCCGAATTCAATTCCGTAAAGTTGTACGGATTCCTTAACGAGTTATCTAACCACTCATGTAACCAGAATTATAAATAAATCACCCGATCGTTACTAGATTTTCCTACACCTAAAGACCCCGATTTCGTTCAAATCTGGACTAGGTTGGAAAAATCCAAATACTACAAAAAAAAATTCGGCCCCAAATTGTCCCCTGTTGGCTTCTCTGTAACAACGGAATCCGATCGTTACACTACCGAAAACAATATCTTTATTTTTATAAGGCACGAATAAAATTTCTGTAAACACCATCCTCCACAATTCCACTTGTGAAATTATACCATGTATGTTGTTGCAAAAGGTTTCTCTACCATTTTCAGCTAATGACTCATTTCTTTTTAGTATCAGATTTTTGTTCGAAGAATAAACTTAAATAGCCGACGGTCAACAATTTAAACTAAAAATAGTTGACAAATGTATAAAATATATATAATTCATGTATGACATATGTATAACTATGCATAATTAGTGTATACTTGTTTTAAAAAATCAGCGAATCTACCGTGCTATTTATGTAATATAATTTTTGTGAATGTGCTCCTAATGCGAAATCAAAAAGGTACTTGTAGATTAAGTCCATGGCATTTTTTAATAGGAAAAATAAGCAAATATCCCATACAAGTAAAATAATTACAAATATATACCCCTTTACATTCATACCCCATTAAATAATTATACTATATATCTCCTTACTAATTTCGCTTAATTGATACTAAATCAGTATATATATATATATATATATATATATATATATATATATATATATACTATATTGGTATCATTAAGGTTTCTTGTTAAAAAATTACTCATTAGTCAATGATACTATATGGGGTCATTTGGTAGGCTGCATTAAAACAAATAGTTCATGTATTGAGTATTGTATTATTTAGTACTATGTTTGGTAGGAATTTGAGCCTATGTATAACTAATCTATGGTTTAGTTATACCTCATACGTGGTATTATAGGATGAATTACTAATACCTTCCATTTTGAGGTATTAGTAATAGATGGATATAATACCATGGGATAAGTGTATGTAAAGACAAAAATATCCCTCAAATTATTTTAATTATTTTGTTTATTTTCTTGATTTTATGTTTTATATTTGTACTAGTAAATTTATTTAAATAAATTAGCTTACAAATTTATTTATAAAATTGCATAAATTACAACTTGCAATTTTTATGTGTAAATGTAGATGGTTTATTCAATTTTACTATTGTTTACCATGTTTTCAATTTTAAAAAACGATAGTTCATCTTTTTTTAAATTGAAAATTGACATTTTGTAAGTGATCAATTTACTAAGATGACAATTATTTATCCTCAAATAATTTAAGTGGAAAAAAAGAGGCAAACATGACAACAAAATTTGTTCTTCTCATAGCTAGTTAGATGGCCATAAAAAAATGATAATGTCCGGCAATTATTTACCTTAACGAAATTACATAATAATTCAAGGGTATAATTGGAAAGAAGATTTTTATAAAGTTTTAATCCAAACACAAGATGAGGTGGGAAATAATGAACCAAACACTTGGTAAAAATAATCCCTACATTATAATCCCTGCACTATTAATCCCTGCATTACTAATCTCAGCATTACTAATCACAACATTATTAATTTTTGTACCAAATGACCCCTAAGAGTGTGCGTGTGTATATATATATATATATATATTAAAAAATTACTCATTAGTCAATGATACTATAAGAGTATATATATACTCTTATAGTATCATTGACAATGGGTATTTCAGAATAAGAAACCTTAATGATACCATAACAATATACATATATACTCTTATAGTATCATTAACTAATAAGTAATTTCTAAACAAAAAAATATATTGATTTAGTATCAGTTAAACGAAATTATCAACCTTAATGAACCAATACAATATATGATACCAATTTAATATCAGTTAAGCGAAAATTATCACCTTTAATGAATGGGGGTATGGACTGTAATTATTTATGAGATAATATGTATTTCAGAAATTACTTTGAATTTAGATATAAACTTTATTTTGAATTTTATTGCCCATTTATATAGTTTTTCCTTTTTTAACTTTTAAAAGTAGTAATACTACTTGCTTGTATTGTTAAAGTTCGTTTACATAAGCATTACCAAGCCCAGCTCCAGGTCCAGACCATCTTTATCAGAAGTTGGGTTTGGGCTGGTCATCCCTCATCATATGCAAGTCAAAATTGGCGGCCTACTTAAAGTTAGATCCATGGCTAAACGTACTTCCTAAACACTATTCCCTTCGTTTGAAATGGTGGTCTAAGATACTTTTTTGACTATTTATGAAGTTTTAAATCGTTTCATAAAAGAGAAATGATTGGTAAAAGACTTATTTGGACTTCCGAACAGACTAGTCTACACTCAGCCAACATTCCGAACTTGTCTCGATACTGACAGTTCAGGAGATAGCAGAGAGAGATCAAAAGGAAAATAAGTTGTTCCGAAAGGAGACTCCACCTAGCTAGTGCGCTCCTCACCTCAATGCTACACTTCGGTAGCTACGAACTAAGACGCTTCAGAAGAAAAGCTACATCCACTACCTGCATTCACCCTGACAGGCTAACCCGAGCTTATCCAGGGCCTTACCGCCCGACCCAGCAAGACTAATGGCTACTTATACCTCATGTTGATAGTATCATTAAATATTAGAGAAACTACATAATTAGTCACACTCCACTATTATATATACAATATGTACGAATTTTATCACTAATTAAAAGTTTTCTACCATATATTGAGAAGGATAACCCCTAGATACATATATTTTTAAACCTGATACATTTTAGAAGATTTATTCTGTATTCTAGATACATACGAAGCGCGCTATATATACATGTATGTGGTGTGATTTGTATGTATTTGGGTTACAAAATACATAGGAGAGTGACTAGCAGATTGTTATGCAACAACTTTCCTTCATTCATCTCTATTCTCTAATTCTGTTAATAAATACTTTCACAACACTTGAGGTGATCGTATAGTCAGATCCCAATATATATTCTTTCTGCAATCAAATATTTAAAACTTAATTATAATTAATTATCCCATAATTTCTGATAGTTTCACGTGCCTTAAATGTTGTGGTGCATAGCAAAGCTAGCTCGCACTCAACTATCATTTTTGTTCGAAAAAACAAATATACTTTTGCATAATCTAGCCACCATTTAGTGCTTTAAAATGTACTGCCTCTTTTAAATATATACACTATATGTCGATAATTTTGCTTAAAATAATTTCTGGGCATTATGGTTGATTGTTCACAATTAGTTGCTGATAGCTCTTTCTCACATAATATATAAAAAGAATCCTGTTAGAGAGTGCTTTCCCTTTTAAATGTGTCTTACACGATGTGAATTTGAATTAATTGGAGTCTCAATACGAAAATTGCACGCCGGATATTGTTCTCAAGATCATATAAATATAGGAAAAGCAATGTGAACGAGATGTAAAATGGAAACTAAAAGAAGAATAAAGTTATAAAGCAGAGAGTAAGACTCCATTAACATGATCCAATATATGCAGAAAGTTCATTAAACCAAACTGAAGTCGAAATTCATAGCAGTTGGCTCCTACGTGCTCTCCACTTATCTTACATAATCTAAAAAATGAAACCACTAACAAAAACTGGAATTAGTCACGAATTTTGTCCTAATTCATTGCTAAATTTGTGCTCGTATGCAAACAAAAGTTTTTGATAATTTGTCTCTAATCCGTAACTAAATAGAAATAACAAGACGAATTTTACTATTTAGTTTCTGAATTTATCCATTGCTAATTACTATTTTTGTAACTAGTATTGTTAAAAATGAAAAAGGTCACACATTGATGGGTAATGAGATTGGGCGATACTCTTCCCTTTAAGCGTGAGTTAAATCTAAGACCTAATTTTACAAGTATTTTATCGTCCCA
This sequence comes from Solanum pinnatisectum, assembly GCA_035578085.1. Classification (NCBI taxonomy): domain Eukaryota; kingdom Viridiplantae; phylum Streptophyta; class Magnoliopsida; order Solanales; family Solanaceae; genus Solanum; species Solanum pinnatisectum. The sequence continues at coordinate 19,763,625 of CM069077.1, forward strand.
CACGCTTACTTCCGCTGAAGAAAAAGCAGTGGGGAGGCTCCCAAAACAATTAATTAAAATAATTACCAATTTATATTAAAAAAGTATGCATGCTCTTGTATAAAAATAGTAGGATAGTGAGCCATAAATTTTGTAACACACTGAGCAAGATGGAGAATTTGTGTTTGGTTTTTCTTTTAATAATATCAATTGTTTTTCCTGTCCTTGGCCAGGGAGGACTAAAAACAGGGTTCTATTCATCTTCATGCCCAAATGCAGAGTCCATAGTGAAGTCAACAGTTCAAGCAGAGTTTAATAAAGATCCTACAATTGCTGCTGGTTTACTCAGGCTTCATTTTCATGATTGCTTTGTTCAGGTAACTCTCCTTAATTTCCACTCTTATGGACTACACAGAATTAGAATTTTGAGTTTATGCGTTCTGAATTAAAATATAGTTTACTGGATTCTTGATAAATTATTTATACATGTCACGTGGATTCTTAAACACAAATACGAGATTTGAGCCAAAACTTTCAACCTATAGACAAAACACTAACGCTAGCACAAATCCTGTATTTATGTTGAAACTTTCACTTACTTTCATGTTTCTATTTTAATTTGCTTTGATGACAGCATATACAATTTATTTTTCAGGGTTGTGATGGTTCTGTTTTGATATCTGGAAGTTCGGCTGAGAGAAATGCAGTGACTAATACGGGACTGAGAGGATTTGGAGTGATTGATGATGCAAAATCACAGCTTGAAGCTTCATGCCCTGGTGTTGTCTCCTGTGCTGATATCCTAGCTTTAGCAGCTCGTGATGCAGTAGACTTGGTAACTAACTATACAATAACTTTGATTTTGTAAATTATAATCCAACCTACCTATGTTACTCTGACTCTTTAAAAATAAAGACGAGCATCTCAAAAATAGTCATTTGGTTGTTGGTTAGGAAGAGAGTTATTCATAATATAGCGATTGTGACGTACAATTGTATGTTTTGGTAAAAATAAAGAGACTATATATGTTAATATTTGACGTTGTTGATAGGTTGGAGGTCCAAGCTGGGGAGTGCCTACTGGTAGAAGAGATGGTAGAAACTCTTCATCCTCAGAAGCAATGAATTTACCTTCACCATTTGACACAATTGAGGTCCAGAGGAGCAAGTTTGCAGCTAAAGGCCTCGATGATCATGATCTCGTCACCCTTGTTGGTAAATCTTCATTCTTCAACATACTATATTCTCTCTGTCTTGATATATGTGACACTCTTTTAGTTCCTTTGTAGTCGCCAGTCTAAAAAAGAATGACAGTTCTCTAAACTTTCCATTTTACCCTTAATGAAATGATTAATCCGTAAATAAAATAAAAGTTTGTTGAAAATGTGTACATGTAGGGGCACATACAATTGGACAAACGGATTGCAGATTCTTTAGTTATCGACTATACAACTTCACAAAAACAGGAAATGCAGATCCAAGCATAGACCAACAATTCTTGACACAACTTAAGACTATATGTCCCAAAGATGGCGATGGATCAAAGAAGGTTGATTTAGACAAAGACAGTCAGTTGAATTTTGATGTGAGTTTTTTCAAGAATATTAGAAATGGAAATGGGATTCTTGAGTCAGATCAGAGGCTGCTGGGTGACTCTTCAACAAAAGATGTTGTGGATAAATATGCAGGGAGTATAAGGGGATTATTGGGATTAAGATTCAATTATAACTTTAAACAGGCTATGATTAAAATGAGTAGCATTGAGATTAAGAGTGGCACTCAAGGAGAGATTAGAAAAGTATGTTCCAGGTTCAATTACTATTAAAAAGCTATGCTAACTGTGTTAAATGTCAGCGTGTAACTGAGCATGTTGACATGAATAAATTGGGTTCAATGAGGTTTTCTTTACGTATTCAAGAAACAGACTAAGAGATAAATCTAGTAACATGATATGAAATCATGATGTCAAATAATAATGGACATGCGGTATGGAATGCAATGCTAATTGTAAATAATGTTGAGCTACCGGATATGTATCAAGGCACATGTGGACATGCGATTGTTATGGAATCATGATTTCAATGTTTAGACATGTAATTTGAGATCATGATTTCATATCTTCAAATAAAATGCATGATTTGGAATTTCAAATCAATAATATCAATTTTTTGAAAATATAAAACTTGACCCATAATTTTATTTTATTGTGAAAAAAAATCCATCTTTTTAAATTTTATAAAAAAAAATTCATACTCTGCACGAAGATATTGCACGTACCGCGTGAATATATAGCACGTAAAGAATTATATTGGACAATAACTAGTTACTACCGTTGACACCCAATTTTGGCCTAACATTTTCAAGATTCTTAACTTTTAAGTTTTATTTATTCAATAGTTCAAAATACATTTTTTATAATTTTGAATAAGTTTATCGATATTTATCCTTATTTATCAAAATTTTAAATTTTTTATCAGTTAATTTTAATTACATTACTTTTGTCAGAGCCGGTTGAATACGTTCAAATATTTGTTCATTTTAATTAAATCATTATTTCTGTTAAATTGCATTGTTTTACACATCATGAGTTACGTTAATTACATATTTTAATATTCATTTTATTCATTACTTTTATTAATATAAATTTTGGCGTTTTTAGCACAATTTAAAAATACTATTAAATTAACATAATAATTATATACATAAATATTTTATTTAACCAATAATTTGAATCATAATCTCAAGCCCACATTTGAGCTCATTATAAAATTATTTTCTATATAAGTTTGATTAAGTTAAAAAATAAAGGTAGTTGAATTATTTTTGGGAATAAGAATTTTCAGATTGTTGAATTCACAAAAATGGTTTCCATTGTTTATTATTTTCCGGTGAGCTCACCGGATCTCAACCAGTCCACCACCACAAAGGAACCCCACTAATTGTCTTCCCCCAACTCACTGTTCTTTCATTCTCTATTGTATCCGCTCTCTTTTTCCGGCGAAATAGGAACCAACAGAACCACCCCAACCAAAACGCCAACGATTCTCCCTTTCCGGCAGACCAGCGAACCAAACCCAAAACCCCTTTTGTTTCTTTCCCATTTTTCCAGCAAAACGCAGACCAAAAACAACCAAAAAACCCACCTGAAACAACTCCTCCGCCAGACCCCAAAACCCCCTCCGTTTTCCAGCAAACAGTCAACAACAACACCAAATCACCGCCGGAAACCACCTCAACGCCACTGCAACTCCAGCAGCGAACAACAACCCAAAACCCCCTCCGTTTTCCAGCAAATGCAACCAGAAAACACCTCCAATCGACCACCAGAACACCACTATAAACCACTCCCTTCCCCTCTCCCTTTTACGATTTTTATTTTTCGTTTTGCAGGTACTTTAGTGAGCTACGAGTTCTTTTTCCGGCGAGCTCGTGAGCAACAAGAAACAACCAGACCGCAAACGCCGTGAACAACCAAAACAACCAGAAACGAGCAAGCTTTTGGCGAAGCACAAATAAAAAGAACGACCAGATTCGGTCGGAATTCTGAACTTCAGATCCGTTTCACTCTATCTTCTTTTCCTCTTTACTTTATTATATTTTGAATCTGTTCTTGTTTATTTGTTGATGGGTCTGATCATATCTATATGTTTATATTGCTTGATTTTACAAATCTGGCCGGAAAATGTCTTCTCCGGTGACCTCTTTTACTATTTTGCTTAGCTAATTTTCTATCGATGTATGTTTCTTTTCAATTTAATTGTTGACTACTCTTACTCTTGATTTTTAGGTTGATTGTTGTGTGTTGGGCTGGATATACAATGGTAGACTAAGTTGTATTGATTATACTTTATCACTAACATAATTTTACCGTTTAATTGATTAAGAATAAATTATTTGGTTTATCTTTGTTATAAATTGTCTCTGTTAGGTTTTCCCTATATCTCTTTTTTTTGTTGCTATAATTGGTTTGTTATTTTCTCTAAGAAAAAAATATGACTTTGGATATGTGTTATTTTATTAATTTAGCTTTTATTCTTAAATTGTTTTAGTTAGTCTTAGAGCAATTTCTAATATCCAGCAGCTGTGTTAGTTATTATTCTTATAATTATAATTTTGTTATGCTATTATCATTTCGTTGTTGCATTTTGCTTTAAATTGCTTCATGTTAGTTTTATATGACTTTATAAGTTGAGAATTGGCCAATGAAAAAATTTCTTCGTCGGTTTTAGAGGTCTTCCCATTGTAAAAGACGAAAATTTAATTTAAGCTTATATATTTTTGTTTGTTAAAATTGACCGATGAAGAAATTAACGTCGATTTTCAAGGTCTTCCATCTAAATAAGATGGGTTTTATTTTTAAGTCATTATTTGAGTTATTCATATTTATTTAATGCTAACATTTTTGCTAAGTGTCTTTACAGGTATACTAAGTTGTTTCCATTTAAGCTATTCGAAACGGAGTTCAAATTATAATTTTTATTTATTATTGTTTCCTTATTATTGCTTTATTTTATTATTTGTATATATTACTTGTTTATTATATTTGTATATTTATTTTTATCTCTTCCTCAATTTGAAAAAGTGAATTCAGTCGGGACCCATAGTTGTGAATTTCGAATGATGCCTAACACCTTCTGTTCGGAATAACTTGAATTCCTTACTTAGAATCTAATGGTTTCGTATATCACTTAAATGGTTTTCTATTTTTTCTAAAATTAGGTGGCGACTCCTTTAACAATTCGTTTATTCTTAAAATTCTTTTAAAATTGACTTAATTGATTATTTTTTAGTCAGCGCGATGTTTCGCTCTATTTGAATAAAACAGGAATATAAATAGCTATTATTGTTGACTAGTGGATTGTTATAAGATTATGCGTAATCACAAACATCTATTTATAAAAGGAACATAGAGATATGCAATTTATATATCAATGTGGTGTGTTAAAATATTTTGATAGCTTATTTATGAACTATGATTCGCCAATTTGATAAGATTGTATAAAAATTAGAAAAATTTAATAATTTTCACAACTTATAATTCTTATGATTATGAAAAAATACAACTTAATAAATCTAAATTAAATGTGCAAACAAAATTTCCATGGCAAATCAATCTAATTACAAAAATCACGTTCATGCCTGACCTAAATTTAAAAAGTTAGGTTATTTTGTGCCAATTATTGCCCCATAATATGCCATGCTAAATTTCCTTTCAATTTTTTGAAGCAGTCATACTTTTTTTTTTTTGGAAAAAAGAAAAAGAAGTTGGGGTAGGAAAAATGGAAGAGTGAATTATAAGATAAAAAGTCAAACTTTCACCAATAAAAATTAAATTTAAATAGCTAACTAACTAAGCTACTTGTATTAGTTGCTTCAAGACATTTGAGGCTCGCTAAGAACCGCCAAGCCCAGGTCAAGGTCCAGCCCATTCCTTGTCAAATGTCTCATTTTTTTAATTTTTAGTAGTGATCCTTTTTATTTCTATTTTTATTTTTTTTATAATTTATGAATCTTTTAGTTTAGGGTCTAAAGATTTCGTATGAGCAAATTAATTTTATTTTTTTAGAAAACATTAGATCACAAGCTAACATTTTATAAACGTTAATTAGTAGACAATTTAATATTTTTGTAAATTTCAAAGATCATATTTGCACAACTTTTAAAAGTTGAGACGAAAATAATAACCTAAAAAGGAGACGTTTATATAAATGAACCATTTTTACCATAGTCAAAAGGAAACAATAGGCCCCATCTATAAATTACTAAATACACCTTCTAAATACCCAGACTACCTTAACTAGTAATATTCTGTGTATGCGCTAAATTATGAGTTTTCGATTTTTCAAGTCATTAAATTATATAGGGATCTAACTTTCGTGCAACGATGACATAAAACTTATTTTACACTATCATATTATGGTGACTTATAATGACGGATAACATTTCCCAATTACTCATTATATCCATGTAGTACTCAAACTTATTTTGCACAAATATGGGAAAAGTATTTCAAATTGGCAAAAACTGAATGCAAGAATCTTAATAGGTGTGGCGGATCATCCAATAACGTGTTCAGAATTTTTATGCAAGTGATTTCGATCTATTATCGCAATTTTATTTGTAATTAATTTTAGGACGTAGGACTATTGTGTTTGATGCATTAATTTATTCCAAATCGATGTTTATGTTGCATCTTTTCTAGCAAGTAGTATCACACACCTTAAGAGTGTCTTTGCCATTGAAAATCACCGTCCTTTATCATATATTTGTGATAGTAGAGATAGAGACAGAACTAGAATATAGCTCTTACAAGTTCGATCGAACGCAATAACTTTGATCCAAACTTTGTATTTATTTTGAAAGAATGATTCAATACGTAACTTAAATAAATTCAAATCTTAATCTATAAACTTTAGATTCTGACTCCGCATCTGAATATAAGTGATTTATAACCATAGTATGAACGACAACTTTTGCCGAAAGTTTTTATTCCTTTATTTTTTTTCATGTTAAATGAATCACTTTCTCCTCATTTGGGCCTTTTAAGCCATGATTTGATGTGGAGAGTTGCAACTGATAAACAAAATCATTGCGTATGCCATAGTTTATGATTTTGCCCTCCTGAAGTTTTTTGTTCTAGTTCAAGGGGTAACAAACTTTTACCGTTTAATTCATGTCACGATCTAAACATTGTTTGGTCATGAGTTCTAAACATTGTTAGATCACGAATTTGGTGAAGCACCAAATCTAGATTAAGATTTCCGTTACACTTTACATATATCAAAAATATTGTCATTCTGCTATTCCCATTAACAAGAAATTAATCACTATCAAATTCTGCTATAATCCAACAATGTACACTTTGCTGAGTGTGAATAAGCTGTATTAGCTTGATTAAAACTCAGAACCTGTTGTATTGTATTAAATGTGGTAACCAATGTTATGTACCATAAAAATAATAAAAATTGGACTATAGCCTAAGTACCTAATCACTAAAATAATAAACCAGAGACCCCAAAAAGACATCCTCAAAAATCTGGAAAATCTGCTTCTGGCTCTGGTTGTTGAAATCACCTAACAGTAACCCAGTCATCATCAGAACACCATTCAGATTCTGTACTAAATTCACCCACTAGCCCCATGAGCCTCTCCGCCGGCGAAGTAGACCAACACCCACAGCTCAAATTCAGATTTTCTTGATTTTCCGGCGAGGGTAGAAAAGTAATTGAACATGTTACCGATGATTGAGCACATTCATCAGATACCCAATCTGGGAAATCAAATGGACATTTAGGAGATATTGATGGAACACCATTCTTGATTTCTTCATTTAATAATGTAACAGTATCATGATCAGCCACAAAAGGATGTTTTAGAAGCATCTCAGCCGTCCATCTCTTTCTTGGATCTTGAACAAAGCATTTACTTAGAAAATCCTTTCCTTCTTCTGATAGTTCTTCAGGGATTTGAGGCAACTGATTTTTAACCCCAATTGCCATTAACAGTTCTGCAATATCGGAGAATCTATAAGCTGGAACTCCGGCAACCATCTCAGCTACCACACACCCAAGTGCCCATATATCCGCCGGAGTACCCTGTTCGCCGCCGGTGACCATCTCCGGCGACATGTACAATGGGGTACCCCTCAATTCACATCGCAAATCATCATCTTTCTTGATTCCAACTCTCTTTGCCAATCCAAAATCAGCGATTTTCACATTACCATCTTCACCACGAAGAATATTTTGAGGCTTAATATCACAATGAACATACCCAATTTCATGTACATACTGAAGCCCTTTGAGTATACCTTTTGTGTATTCACTAACTTCAAATTCCGACAACTTAAAATTCTCCGATTTCTTGAGCTTTTCCGCTAACGAACCTCCAGAAGCATACTCCAGCAACAAATTATACAAACTTTCACCATTTTCAAACGAATAGCTCTCACCGAAACATCGTATGATTTCTGAACACCCATTGAGTTCATCCAAGATTTTTTTCTCGTTCACGAGCGAAACAGAGTGAGAAACCCCAGATGATTTCACTACCATTAATGGAAGAAATTGAGTACTCTGTTTTCTGGGTATTGCAAGATTAACTTTTCCAAAGCTTCCATGACCAACAGCTTCACCACGAACCCAATCCATGGAGAATCTTTACAAAATTTCGTCAATTTTAGGGGTTTTTTTAAAGGTAAAGAGTGAGAGAGAGAAAACAGAGGAGTCTGTAAGTCACAACGAACTCTGTTTTACACACGCTAAATATATATATATATAGGGTTTTTTTTGGACAGTTTTCCTTTTCTGTTTCCGTGAGGAAGTGAATATATGATTTTATTTATCGGATTTATTTATTTACCATAATAATAAATAATATGGGAGAAATAAAGTATGATAAAAAGAAAAAGAAAAAGAAAAAAAAGAGCACGTGTTTTTGGAAATATATTTCTTCGTAATTTGGTTGAAACAGAAACAGCGTACCGAAAAGTTAATTAAAAAAACGTGGTTTGTTAAGGTGGGAAAGCATTAAATAAAACGAAAAACATGAAGTATTAAAGATCCTTCAAGGACCACCCGGACAACTTCATTAACGACATTACGATACCATGAATTATTATAGTACCTAAACAACATGTTTAGTGTTTAATCTTACATTAATTTTTAAAAAAACACCGTATTTGAGTTTTTTGTTTTTTTTACTTTTTCTTGAAGAAAGGGCAAATACACTTACCATAATTGATATATTTCCTTTTCTGGAAGGAAAAGAGATATTTAGCTAATTCTTTTCTGGAAGGAAAAAGTTTTAATTTTTTATAAATTGAGATTTGGTATTACAATGTACCTTTTAAAGAGTAAATGTTACTTACTAAAATAATAAAGGAAAATTTACGCGGTTAAACAAACTTATACTACTTAATTACTCATCATAACTATAGTTTGCTATAATTATCACTCACGACTAACATTATACATTAATTAAGCGGGCTGATTTCGAGTTTGTATAATTAACCACGTTTGTATATGTATAATTCGCCAGAATATACAAATACATATGTATAATATACAATTATCTAACCTATATACATATACAATTCGCCTCTCTCCCACTCTTTGCCCCCTCTCTCTCACCTCTCTCCTCTCTCTCCCAGTCTCGCTCGCCTCTCTTCTCCCTATAACATATAGCTACGAATTGTAATTATCAAATTATAGCTATGACGAGTAATTGGACTGTTTTTTAGTGGCTATATATGAGAGTTCTCCAATAATAAATGTACTTTAAATATGATTTTAGCTTATATATACTAATGATATAAGTTATAATTTAATGTGTTATAGCTTGTAGGTTGTATGCCATATTTTTTCAAGTGTAATTAGTTTATTTATGACTTGTATTAATATAATATTATCTTTTAAATATTCCCATACTGTAAAGTTTTATTTAAATTTTCAAATATATTAAATTAAACTATTAATAAACGGGGTATGCGTTTCATGTGGCTAATAGGGTTAGGCCAAATGTCGTAGCATTTGTTGCTCTTTCAATTTGGTATTTTGAAACTTTCTTCCACATCAACTTCACTTGCAAATTTTGGGTTGGATTAATGCGTCTCATTTATTTTTATTAAAATAAGGACATCTAATTCTGAATATTAAGATGTACATAAAATTTTAGATGTTTGAATCTTAATATATAGAAGATCTGAATACTACATGATTAGGTTGAATATATTGGCAGATACTTAATTTTTAATCAAAAATATTTAATAGAAATATTTTATCACGTGTTCATATATTCAATCTTAATATGTCATAGTTCAAATATCTGAATAAAATTTACTTACAAATTTAAGGAATATATCGATATATTTGGCCAAACAATTAGTATCAGTTTGTGTTTTCAACATGATCGAGATTCATAAATTTGTCTTTATTTAAAAATTGCTCATAAATTTAAAATCTAAAAAAAAATAAAATTACTAAATTAATACCATAGAAATAGAATATTTTTACAAATCATATAACAGTTGGGATTGGTGATAATTAATAGTGGTGGTTGTAGTCTCGATTTTGGATTTGCGTTGTGTGGGTGATGATGGTAAGTGTAGCTAACAGTAATGATTAACAATGGTAGTTGATGGTAACAATTAATAATTGTGATGAGCGATAATTATAGTCAATGGTGACGGTAAATGATAAAGGTGGTTGACAAGATATCGTGGTGGCTGATGACGATAATTGTTGTAGCGATCATTGGTTGTGATGATAATAATGATTGTAAATTTTGGCTAATGGTGGTGTCGGCTAGCTATGTTAATTGACTAGTGGTTCTATATGATTGATGGTGATAATTGTAAATGATGGCTAATAATGATGTTGATTGACTGTAGTGATGGCTATAAATGGTAGATCACAGTAATTAATAACGATGGACTCAACGATATTTAACCTTGAAAGTGATATGGAATAGTAATGAGATGTCACCTTTATATAAATTTTTCTAGAATCTTAATAATATTACGACTTCATTATAAATCATATTTTTTTTTTAAAGTAATGCAGAGTCGATTCCTATTTATAATGGTTATCTATATAACCTGTAGTATTTTTGTATTTTTTTTCCCACTTAATTAATGCTGGTCATTATACAACGTAACACTGGTTGCGTTTACCATATATTTGATATGGATATTTCTATATAATTTTTTTGAAAAAAAAAACCTCATCAAGAAGAGATTGCATGGTTTTAAAATACTAAAACGTGCCAACAAATTCCTAAAACTTATCGTTTTAAAAATGAGAAACATGGTGCACGATATTGAAAAAATATTTAAATAACATGATTTATTAGTCCATAATCTATAGTTGTATTAAAAAATCGATACCTGACCAGAGAGGGATGTTAGATGTATTATTGGATTTGATTCACTCCTACAGCTTATTATAAGATTAGCTTCACTAATAATTTGGGTTAATGTATACTACTTACTGTCAAAATCATATAAATCAAATACGCTAGCCTTTTATCTTTAAGAAATAGTCAAAAAAATTCCACTGGAATATGTTTAATGTACAATAGTTTTACTATGAATAATGACAAATATAATCCATTTTTTTTAATGTTATGATAGTGCTAGTTGTAATATTATATTCTCAGATCTCTTGCAATATTATTGAAGGGTTGAAGCTATATATTAAAAAAAAAAAAAAAAAAAAAAAAGTATCAGACAAATTAATTAAGGGGCTTCTAGGCTGGATGAGCTAAGTTTAACCAAATTATGAAGAAAGGATAACTTAAATATTACTTGACTTGAATCTATTGTAATCTGAAAAAAAAATAAAGAATCCCAATTCCCATGACTCATAATGTAATGGAAAAAATTGTCAATATTATTCCTTCCTTCATAAGCTGATTTATAGAGATAGCGATCCTAATTTTAAAATAAAGAAAAGAATATGTAATTGTTTATTTTAAAGAAAGAAACAATCATATTTTAATTATCACTAAGGAAGAAATTACAATTTTATTATTCCCCCTTACTTTTCAGTTTACATTTTGCATTCTCCTTAATAATGTTGTTTATTTTTAATAGACTGGTAAAGTAATAGGGAGTACTATTTAAGTATGATATAGAAAAGAATTTGCATTTTAATTTGTATGGCAAGAGCATGGAGAAGGAAAACAATAAAAGGAAGAAAGATTGAATTGTGTGAGATAAAAGTAATATGTTGTGATATATATGTTGAATGAAAATAAAAGCAAGGAACCCCACACAAGTGGAGAAGAGAGGACACAGCTATATTTGAATCATAATTCATGTGGAGTTACTTATCACTATCTACCAACAATTAAGGACCCCATACTATTTTCTTAGCTCCTCACATGCAAATTAATCCACCCTTTCCCTCCCTAAGGAGCCACACATTCTTTTCTTTTCTTTCCAAATGTAATTGTAATTTCTCTGCTTCAGTTTATGTGGTAAAAGGTGGAAGCTTTTAGAAGGGGTAAAAAAAAGTACGAGGAGGATTGTAACTTAAAATATGGAATTCAATTTAACTTCGACTCTTCTTGTTAATAATATTTTCTTAAAGCACATACAAAAATTTATGTAAATAAAATAGTAAGTTAATTTAATAAAGGCTGCATATATGATATGACCAGAAAAATAGGAAAGGGTACTCTGTGAGATTCCTCGCTTTGCGGCGCAACTGCAGATGCAGCGATACTGTTTGTTTGATCTTTTTGCTATGATCTGACCTATGACCACTTTAATCTATATTATGGTATTTTTGGTTTTTCCAAAATAAATAAGTACTACTCTACTCTATATTATTCTACTAAATTTTTATATACTAATCAAGATAACGTTTACTAGCTATTTACTAATATTCTATTTTAATCTATGTTATTCATGACCTCTTATATAAGGTTATGTCTTTGGTAAGCTGTAACTGCCACCTGGCTAACTCCTTCTCCCTACTACTTATTCGATCTATCTCTACCTCTTATTGAAATCATTTATAGTAAACCTCTGACACTAGGTTATCCGAGCATCTCATTTTCTCATGCATAATCGTGTTAGTCCATATGTTACTATGTTTGGGCTTTTGTTATTGAGCCTATTTCCTATTAGGTTAGGTTTAGTTAATGGATTCCTATTAGGTTAGGTTTAGTTAATGGATTCCTATTAGGTTAGGTTTAATTAATGGATGCTTATATATAGCCTTCCTATTCTTTTGTATTTAGATGAATTATATTATATTGTAATATAACTCTCACCTCTTGTTCTTCAATCAAAGTAGTTCTGTTAACATGGTATCAGAGCCCCTACGATCTTGGTAGAAAATCAAAGAGCTTCCGCTGCCGGCGGGTGGCACCCATATATGCTGCCCGTCTGGCCAATGATTATGTTAGCAAAAGTTGGGTCACCATGCATTTTTTTGGTGATCGATCCATGCTCCTTTGATTTGTTTGGGTTCGGTTTTGATTTGTTTGGGTTCGATTTTTGATTAGTTTGGGTTCGGTTTTGATTTGTTTGGGTTCGTTTTTGATTTGTTTGGGTTCGATTTTTGATTTGTTTGGGTTCGATTTTTGATTTGTTTGGGTTCGGTTTTGATTTGTTTGGGTTCGATTTTGATTTGTTTGGGTTCGGTTTTTTGATTTGTTTGGGTTCGGTTTTTGATTTGTTTGGGTTCGATTTTGATTTGTTTGGGTTCGGTTTTTGATTTGTTTGGGTTCAGTTTTGATTTGTTCGAACTAGGGTTCAGTTTTTGACTTGTTCGAACTAGGGTTCGATTTTTTTGATTTGTTCGAACTAGGGTTTGGTTTTTTGATTTGCTGCTTCCGCTGAGTTCTTGATCGCTGCTGATTTTGGGGCATTGATTGGAGTTGTTGTGCCTGATTCACCTGAGGTGGTGCCGGCTGTGGTGTTACTTGCATTTGAGGATTTCGATACTGCGGATCAGACAACAAAAATTGATCTTGAGACAACTGAGTTGGAGCTTGTTGATTTGCCATATTCCGGCACAATTGAGGAATTTGATCAAGGCTTGTGCTGATGGAGGGAAAGACCCTGTAGCTTTTAAGGTGGGAATGCATGGATGTGGTGCGGAATCTGATCCCATAGCCAATGCCGAGGTTGATCCCATGGGAGGAGTTTTTGAAGGTGGAGTTGGCATCTTGGTTTCGGTTTTTTTGTGTGACAAACTCTCAATGCTTATTGCTGTTGCATTGTGAGTTTGAGAGGGGATGTTAGTCCATATGTTACTATGTTTGGGCTTTTGTTATTGAGCCTATTTCCTATTAGGTTAGGTTTAGTTAATGGATTCCTATTAGGTTAGGTTTAGTTAATGGATTCCTATTAGGTTAGGTTTAATTAATGGATGCTTATATATAGCCTTCCTATGCTTTTGTATTTAGATGAATTATATTATATTGTAATATAACTCTCACCTCTTGTTCTTCAATCAAAGTAGTTCTGTTAACAAATCGATCCACCTAAACCTCGTTTCTCGTATTTTGTCCTCCATCAAAGTTGCTCTTACCTTATCTCGAATATCTCCATTTCTAATTATATCTCTTCTAGTGTACCTAGAGTTGTTGGTCAAAGTTATCCTTAAACTATACTTCTAACTTAGATTACATCCTTAAAATATCATTCGTACTAGAAAATAATTTTCAAGTATTTAAAAGCTAATAATTTTCATCCTTCTACTTGTATTGTATTTGTCAAAAAACTAACATGGACCCACAAGATTCAACTCACCCCCTTCGTATTTATTATTCTGAAATATGCCAAAAATATTATCCTGAACTTTTTCGGCAATTGATTTTGCATTATGCAAAATCTTTTAATTTGATAGTTTTTTTTAATGTGATTTAATATTAAAAAATCATGATGGAAATTATGATAAAAATTGACAATATCTAAGAATGTAGTCTCTTTGTTTTTTGACCATATCAATTAATTTGGAGGATGTTTTCTTCGACACAAAACGAAAAATGACCTTGTATTTTATCGTTTTGTTCTCAAATACAGGGATTAGATTTAGTCCATCCCATGTGTGATTAAAGACCTTTGTCCAACTTACAAATACTCAAGGGCGGACCTAGTTTAGAAATTAAAAGTTCAAGCTAATTTGATAATTTTTGTCCAAACTATGTTCCTATATGTATATGCATTAAATATCAGTACATGTATGTTATATGCATGTTTCTATAAAAAATTGAGTAACAAACTCATTTAGTAGTGTATATCAACTTGAGTTCATTATAAGTTAATACAAATCTATAAACTTTAAACAATCACGAGTTAATCGATCTTTAGAGTTACGTACCTTTTCAATTTAAATTTCACAAAATCGTTTTTCAATTTTAATGAAATATTATTATCCAAACGTAGTGGGCTTAGATTTTTCCATTTCCATGCAAATTAATTAAATACTAGATGGGCATGAAATAAGAGTAGGGCCGCCAATAGTCATGGACAAGGATCATGCAAGTAAGATACATGCTACTAGCTAGCTAGTGACTGTGACTGTGACTGACCCAAAAATTTGGTAGTATAAATATTACACTACATATTATATGGTCAATGCAATGCACCTGGGGCAATTACATGTGCACATGTTCTTAATTCCCAAAATTTGCATGAGGGCAACAAATAGAACTTGCTTGTAGGTATGGGATTGCTCATCAACTTGCATTGAGAACTTTGCAATTTGCATTTCTGAGGATTTTCTCATGATCCATCACTTTCTCTTTCTTTCTTTTTTTTTTTTTTTTTCAGTTTTAATTTGGTCGATGGAGACCCTTTTGTTCCATTACAATAAATACATTATTGAAATCAGCGGAAGAGAGAATTGGAAGCTTCTAGTATTTCATTCTGTAAAAACTGAAAATACAATGAATGGTATAAAGCACATATATATATATAGGTTGTTAACATCACTAACAAACTAACAACCTACTCTGTAACTAATTATCTGTAACTAACTGAATATTAATGACTTAACTAATTAACTACAATTAATTAACCACCTAACTAATCACTATCTTTAATACTCCCCTCAAGCTGGATGTATTGAAGATATTCAAGACACCTAGCTTGGACAATAAAAGATCATGTTGCGACCTCTCTAAGGCCTTAGTCAGTATATCAGCTTGTTGGTCTTTAGTGTTGATGTAGCTTGTTTTGATCAATCCTTGTTGAATTCTTTTTCGGATAAAGTGACAATCAATCTCAATATGTTTTGTTCTTTTATGGAAGACTTGGTTGACTGCTATTTGTATTGCAGCCTTGTTGTCACAGTAAATAGTAACAAGACTATTTATAGTAACCCCAATTCCTAGAGCAAATTCTGCGCCCAAACTACCTCAGCTGTCAGTGTAGCAAGACTTCTATATTCTGCCTCTGCAGAGCTTCTAGAGACTGTATTTTGCTTCCAGGATATGAGTGACTTTCCATACTTCAATAAGTTTCCAATGATAGACCTTCTTGTATTGGGGCATAATGCCTAATCTGCATCACAAAATCCAACTAAGTGTGATTGCTTCTCAGAACTCATGAGCCCAAACCTGGTGTTGCTTTGATGAATCAACTACCCTCAAAATTGCATTCCAATGAGATACCTTTGGCTTCTGCATAAACTGACTTAAACATTGCACTAAGAATGTTATGTCTGGTCTGGTGTTAGTCAGATACAATAACTTTCCAATCATCCTTTAATACCTTCCTATATCAACAAATAACTCATCATTATTATCTTGAGTGAAGTATGCATTTGTGAATTTGATATTACACTCTAATGGAGTGGTTGAACCTCTTGCTTCTGTTAGACCAGCATTAGAGATCAGCTCCAATACATATTTTCTCTGGTTCATGATAATACTGTGGGCTGATATGCAAAACTCAATGCCCAAGAAGTACTTTAATTCACCTAAATCCTTAATCCTGAAATGGTATTGCAACACCCTTTTAGTTTCTTGTATCAAGTTTTGTAGTCATTTCCTGTGATTAACAAATCATCCGCATATACAAGCACAATCACCAATGTTATGCCTTTCCCTTTTGTGAATAAAGAATGATCTAGCTGACTTTGTATGTATCCTGCTTTAGTCAAAGCATTAGTGAGCTTTGTATTCCACTGTCTGGAAGCTTACTTAAGGCCATACAATGACATGATGAATCTGCAGACTTGTTTCTCCCCTTAACTAGAAAAACCTTTAGGCAGTTCTATGTATATTTTTTCTATCGAATCACCCTGTAAAAATGCATTGAATATATCCATCTGGTATACCACCCAGTTTTGAGCTACTGCAATGGCAATAATAGTCCTTACAGATCTTCACCACCGGTGAAAATGTCTTTTCATAGTCAATCCCTTTAGTTTGACTGTAACCCTTGGCTACAAGTCTAGCCTTGAACCTGTCAACTTCTCCACTTGCCTTGTACTTAATTTTAAATACCCATTTACATCCTATAACACTCTTTCCCGGTGGCAACTTCATAATACTTCATGTACCATTATCTTGTAATGTAGTGATCTCCTGTTTTATAACCTCCATCCACATGGGATCCTTGACAGCCTCCTCATAAGTCCTTGGTTCTATCTGAACAGACATTTCACTTAAGAAAGCTTGATAAGCAGAAGACAAATTATTATATGTCATGTAATTAGCTAAGGAATGAGGGTGTGTAGCAAAATTAGTTACATTAGTAACATAATCTCTACTTACTATAATCTTCTTGAGACTCAAGTGTATAACAAGTACCCCTTCTAAGTAGGTGCATAACCCATAATGACCAAGCATCAGCCCTAGGAGAAAACTTATCCTCCTTAACAAGTGCAGTTGCATAGCATAGGCAACCCCTTGTCCTTAAATGATCAAGCTTGGGCATGGTATAGTGGAAGACCTGATATGCTGACTGTCCTTGCAGAACCTCAGTAGGCATTCTATTGATCAAATACACAGCTGTTGTGACACACTCTCCCCAAAACCTGATAGGAATAGACCCTTGAAAATTTAAAGCTCTAGCTACTTCAAGTATGTACCTGTGCTTCCTTTCCACTACTCAATTTTGCTATGGAGTGTGTGGATAACTGCTTTCATAGATGATTCCCAAATAATATAGAAGGGAACTACATTCTCTATTGAAGAACTCAGTTCCATTATTAGATCTTATCCTACTTGCTTTTTAAATTGATTACTACCCAATGTTAAAAAAGATTTCAACACCACAAACACATCACTTTTCAATTTCAGTAAGAATAACCAAGTCATCCTTGATTTATCATCTACAATAGTCAGAAAATATCTAAAACCATTATGTGTAGCAAATCTATAAAGTCCCTATACATCAAGGTGAATAAAATCAAACACATTGCTAGTCTGAGACATACTGATTGGAAATAGAAGCCTAGTCTGCTTTGCCAGTGACATACAGGACAATTATTACACATCATAACATCAGATTCCTTTCCTACTAAAGGTAATTGTCTGAGTACTTTAATAGAGGGATGACTCAGCCTGTTGTTCCAAGCCATTTGTACATCCCGTCTTTGTCATCATTACTTTGTCACCATCAGTATCTGATTCTTCATGGGAGCATTGATTTGAAAAGTAGTATAAACTTTCTACTTCCTTACCAATCCGCTTCAAATCTCCATTCGAGAGGTCCTGAAAAATACAAAACTTAGGCAAGAAGCATACAGAACATTTCAACTAACTAGTTAGTTGAGATACTCCACAACTGCCTGAATGAGTAACTGACCATTAGGTAAGTATACTTTCCTACTTAGAATTTTATCAGATACATTGACATGGTCCAAATTAGCTAGAGTGGATGTCATATGACATGTGCCCCTAAATCAATTATCCAATTATTTCTTCTTTTAATTATATCATATGTACTACTTGCACTCGTGACAACTACATAATCTACCGTTCTATTAGGCACTGAACATGGGACTGTACAATGTTTGCCATTTCTACAGCTCCATCCTCCTGCTCTTCATTCAGTATCTTCATGATCTTCTGATACTGACTGAGAGTGTAGTCAGGCTAGCAGCAAGAGCCTGCAAGTTAGTGTGAATGGAATGAAAGTCATAAGCACATTGTTCATGTTTTGATCTTGTGTTCACTACTCCAAAGACATCACTTTTTGATTCATCATCACCCTTTTCAACTTGTACATTATTTGTAATGCCTTTTCCTCTAGCTGAATTCATTCCTCTAGATTGATTGTAGTTGTGTTCTGCACTTTGTCCTCTCTTTTTGAATTTCCAGTCCTCAGGATAGCCAACCAATTTGAAACAGATTTTCTGAGTATGACCATACATCTTACAATGGTCACAAAATAGGTTCCAGTTCACTTGTAGTTTCCTCTCCCAGTATTAACTGGTGAATCGATTTTACCTCCATCAAATCGAGTGTTTGTAGATTAATTCCCTCTACATGCATATAGTGTTATAGTTTCAATTATATCTCCACCAGTACACATGTTCGAAGTGAATCTCTGACTCTCATTTGCGATTAACATAGCATAGGCCTTACTAACACTCGACAAAGGGCTCATCATCAATATCTGACTACGTGTGTGTCCACACGTCTCATTCAAATCTATTAGAAAGGCAAACAATCGCAAATACTGCATGTGATCCATATAATTTTTTGATTTCTCACAGATGCAGGAAGGTGAGGGTACAATTGCATCAAATTCATCTCACATTAATCGTAGCTTGGTAAAATAAGCTGAAACAGTTTAATTACCTTGATGAATTGTAGAAATTTTTCTTGGAGTTGATAGATTCTCGATCCATCAATCTTATCAAATCTCTCCTTCAGATCTTCCCACACCATAGCATCTGATACATAAACGATCCCACTCAATAACTCCTTCGAGACTATGTTGATGAGTCCATGATTTAACTCATTTAGGGCTTGATTTTAATAGAATTAGTGTCCTCAAATGCATATTTTGTCTCAATAACTGATGTAAATACTTGAATTTCAGGTATTTGAACTTAGGGACAAAGCATGGACACTATGGAGTAAAAAGGAACAAGGCAGCCGAAAGAATGAAGAAAAGAAGGTTGGAGGATCGCCTTAACCATTGGGCGATTCGCCGAATGGCCTTGGTCTCGCCCAATATTCCAATGTGCCAAGCATTGAAGGATAAAATCAAATAGGCGATAGAAAGGAGAAGTCGGTGAGTCGCCGAATGATTCCACAATGCAGTGATTTATTGCCCAAAGTTACAGAGCTTGAAGTGTTGAAGGCTAAAGCGAAAAGGCGATAAGAATGATCAAAGGGCGGATCGTTGAGTGGATCGACGATCTCGACTAACTGCACCGAGTGGTCCTTCACAGTACACTTTTTGACAACTATAAATACCTATTTGAATTTTTTAGTGTGTATGCAATTCTAGAAATCAAGTTTTACATTTCAGAAACTCAGTTTTAGAACTTAGTTTTTTAGAGACAATTTTCCTTAGCATTGAAGAGTTGAAGATTTCCATTTTCTAAGCAATGGGAAGTGGGTATTGAAGATTCTTCATCCTTGATGTGTGTAAAGACAATATTTTATCGTACCCATTTGATGGAAACATTTTTCGGTATCGATTTCTATCTCTTTACTATGTCTAGCTAAAACTCCAATTTTTGGGGTGTGATTTTATGAATATGAGTTGAATTTACTGCTGGGTATTGCTAATTGATTGTTTATTCGCTGTTTAGAGGTGATTTCTTTCAGTAGTTGTGTTTGAATTAAATGGGGTTATAGTTGCAAATATAATTTTATCTTTGTGTTTTTTACTTGCTCGAGAGAGAAGTTTTAAAACTGAAACTACTGAATTGATAGTTCGTGGTTATTGGATTGTCGTGGGTTCAGCTCCAGAGAGTGAATCCTAAATCCTCTTCCACACATTCAACTCGAAAGAGTGAATGGACAAAGGCGAAGGTTGTGTTTCATTGTCGCTTATCGGTGTTCGAGAGAAACCAATTTGATTCGGGGTAAATTGTTCGAGAAAAAATTTACCCCCACTAAAGTCTAGCCTAGTTACTAATTTGCAGCGAGTTACTATCAATAACATTTATCCGGCTATGTATTTTAGCCCGTATTTCTATCACATCTCAAGAATCTCGTCTCCATATTTGCATTTTCGCTTTAGTTATCATTTTAGTTGATAATTACTCACAAAACCATCTTTGATAATTGACACTTGTGTCACTTTTTTTATTTATCATGTTTTTACTCGTTAATGTCTATAACTATAATTACAAACCGCTCCTTGTGGAAACGATCCCAACCCTTGGTTGGGTTATATTATTACCCACGATCGTTGGCACTTGAACTGGAAGTAGTGTCCTGATACATGAAGTCAAAATGGCGCCGCTGCCGAGGAGTGGTGTTAATTGAGAATTTTTAGTTAAGTTAAACTTTGCTCTTGTTAGTAATAGCTCTACTTACTTAATTTTTAGCTTTGTTTTACTTGTTTGTGTTGCAAACAGAAAGTATGAGCATAAACGACAGCAATGGCAGCCAAGTAGGCCATCAAGATGACATCGGAAATCTCAACGATGTCAACGAGCCTCTTTCTAATGACTCTCATCTCATGGGCGGTATTGGTGTCATTCGCTTACCTCCGATCGAAGAATGTGGTGTTCTACATCGCGAGTACTATGTTGCAACTAAAAGAGCTTTTTAGTGGTTTGGGTCATGAGGATCTCCATGAGCATATTAGAAACTTCATGGATGTATGCGGACCATTCTCTTTCAAGAATATCTCCTAAGAATTGGTCCGATTGAGGTTATTCCCATTTTCTTTGATGGGAGAAGCGTGTAAGTGGTTGGCTGAATTACCACGTAAATCAATCACTTCATGGGAGGAGTTGGTCACCGTATTTCAAATGCGATTTTTCCCTCCTTCAAATGACTCTTTGGGACAGCATTCAGAGCTTCAAGTGTCTAGAAGGCGAGCCTATTCATGAAACTTGGCTGCGATTCAAAAAGTTGGTGCTTCAAATGCCCAACCCATGGCTTGTCTGATAACGTGTTGTTGCAATATTTTTATCGGAGTCTGAATTCGGTAAATAAGGGTGTTTCTGACCAACTCTCTTTGGGAGATTTGATGCAATAACCTTATATGATAGCTGCTTAGCTCTTGGATGGCATGACTACTATAAGCAGGGCGTGATATACTCGTAAAGATCAGGTCTCCCCTCTCACGTTCAAGTAAACTAAGGAACAAATGGAAAAGGACCAAGAGAGGGACCAAAACATGACCAAGATCATGACACAACTTGATATTTTGTCTAAAAATGTCATAGGAGCTGGTGCTCAAAGTGTTAATGTCGTGGGTGCTGGGTGTGCTAATTCGGATGAGTCCAAGTTTGAAGTCTTGTATAATGAAGAGGTAAATCTTCTAGCTAACCAAGGCGGTGATTATCATTCAAACTACCTGAGACAGGGTGGTATCCAAAGTTGGTCTAGGGATGAAGTTTGGAAAAATCAAAATCGTGAATGGAGAGACCATAATCCGAATTGGAAGGATAAGGAGAAGAATAGGTATGTGCCTCCCCACGAATGCCAAAAACCAAAAGATTTAAAAGGTAATCGGTATAAGGATATGCTTTCTCGTATCCTCAACAAAGTTGAAGGGTTATACAAGATTTTAAAAGAAATAAAAGAAGATGTGCCTACCCTTAGCCAAACCGTCACCTCCCATTAAATGTCGATCAAGCGGTTGGAGACCCAAATGAGTCATATATCGTCTCATCTCAACCAGAGACAGCAGAGGAGTTTGCCTACTGATACTATGGCTAACCCCAAGAATGAGGTTTAAAGGCGGACTTGTGTCGTGCCGCGACGTTAACTAAGAGGCTGCTTAGGAGGCAACCCAAGACCCTTTATTGTTTTATTTTGCTTTGATAAAATAATGGTGTGTTGATTGTGTAGGTGGAAGTGTGGAAAGTGTTCGAAAAGTGCAGGTTGGCGAGCAATAGGTCTATTCAGCGAATCGCTGAAGAGGTCGACGACCCCGACCCAAACCACCGTCAGACTCAAGACACTTTTACATTAGAGTCTGTAAAACTTAGCGAGCCTAGGATATTATTGGCGAATTGCCGACCATGTCGGCGATCCTGACGGAGACTGCCGTTTGGACCCCCAAAATAACTAGAGGTCCTGTAAAATTCAGTGAGGTGAATGACTACTCAGCATGTAGTCGAGTTGCTCGGCGAGCACGACTTATGTCACCGAATGAGCGTGAACTAGACGATTTTTCAGGCAAAAGGTTTAAAAGCTTCAAATTCATTCACTTCCCCTCACTTTTTATCTTCCCAAACTCACATCCACGTACACTCTAGTTTCTATATTTCTTGCATTTTTAGAGTATTTTAGTCGTTGATTGGTGCTCGAATTTGAGATTACTTTGCCGCCTAGCATCTCAATCTTTATTAGTTGGCATAAAAGGTTGGTTTTTCAAACCTGGAGATTATTTTATCGAAATTGTACTCATTTGCAATAATCTTATCGTGTTGTCGTGTGCTCGACCTCTCTGATAGAATTAGTATGTTTAAATGCCTAATTTAATTTGATAATATTGTCCATAATGCTTTGATTGTTGAAATCCCATAGTCTTGTGCTTAAAATGAATTAAAATTTGTGGGCTTATGCTTGGGTGTCATGGGGTGTACTTTAATTTCACTAGAGCATTCGTTGATTTTGTTTTCGGGTGGTTGCGGGGTTGAATTCGAGAAGTTGGATTGAAATTAGGCACGTTGGATCATTTGGCGAGCTGGGTCTACCTCGCCAAACCACTCAATGGTTCGTTTAGTGTTCCTATCTCGCCTTTAATTTCTTGCTAAATATGTTGTTGGAGTCTGTAGCTTTCGGCGAGAAGCCTGAGGTCACCGAGGGAACTCGACAACTCGCCGAAAGACTTCTTGATCTCCCTTTGTCTGCACCCCTGAACCCTTATTACACAAGAATTTAGTGGCTAACCTAATTCGCGAAACAATTCACGACATGAAACTATTTCGCAAATTGCCTGTGCCTAATTTTCTGTACGTTTGTTTGGATATTTCCTAAATTTTCCTCGAGGTTTACAAACATGACTAGACCAAAAGAAGTTGAAAGAATAATACCAACCCAAGAGAAGACTAAGGGGATTATGATAAATGAGAATACAGTTATATCCAGAGTCAAAGCTGTGAAACTTCACACAACGGGTGGGAAAGGCAAGGGCAAGAGGTCCACCTCTGAAAGGAAGACCTATATCAGAGGTCATAAGTTCCTTCATTGGCCCGGGGATTCTGTGCAGTTGTGCATGTCTTTCTGGAGGACTCACACGTGACAACCCCTAGTGGATCAGCACTGTCGTTCCTCCTGAGGTGTCCCCGAGCACTGATGCTCAGACTCAGAGTGATGCATCGGGCACTGATGCCCAAACAGATAAAGCGATTGTGTAGACATGACCCTCTCTTTACCTCCATCTCTGCCTTACTTTATTTCGACTTGTGGATGTTTTCATTTGCATTTGAAGACAAATATTTTTATTTATGGTGGGGTAAGGCCTATCTTTTGTGACCTTTTGTGACTATTTTGTTTATATATTCTGGGTTGAAATCTATAATTGTGTTATACATTACTTTTTGTGGAAAGTTTTTGCTTGTGGCTCCTTGCTTTTAATTGTAAATAATTTTTTATTCTTCCAAAAAAAATTTGCCACCTCTTGTATGTGTTGAATGTGGTTCTTCTCTTGCAAATTTGAGTATCGATTTTGATCAATACCGATGACTTAAATAGTGCTCATAATCAAACATAAATGAATGCGCGACTACGACGAGGCCAATTGAAGTTGCATAGACAATACGTGAACTCTTTGCATCTCGTTGTGACTAGCTAATTATCGAATCGAGTTCTCTTGTGATGAACATTGCACACTAGCGAAAGTGTTGAGTCTTGTTTAACTTTGGTGTCAATGCCTTGTGTGATGAGTTTACCGTGAATCATGCATGATGACACCTAGAATTTTCTCTGTTGGTCCGGTTGACTAAGTGATGCAATTTTTTGAAATGATCTTAGGCAACTTTTAAGAGTGTGAACCAATTTGAAATTATACCTCTTTTGTGGCCTACCTTGTGAGTGTGTGAACCTCTTTTGAGCACCCTTTGAACCTTAACCTTTTCTTGGAAGAAACTTGATACCATTGCTACCTTTTATTGACCCATTACCCATAATCCTCATGATGTGTGGTTTGTTTGAATAGCCAACTTAGGCTAAAAGCCTAAGTTGGGGGTGTGGTGAAAAGAGAAGACAAATCAAGTAAATGCAAATGAGTCCCTCATGCCCATGTTTTGAGAAAATTGAAACCCCTCCATATAAAAAAAAAAAGAAAAAAGAAAGGATTGAAAAAGAAAAAGAAAAAGAAAGAAAAAGTTGTGAAATAAAGTTGTGGAAATACAAAGAAAATGGGGTTTCCAATGACTCATAGAAGATGAATAAGAGATGACTTTTGAGCGTCAATGAAAATGACAAAGAGAAGAAAAGAAGGTGTTGTTCACATCACATTTCATGAGGATTTTCAGCCTATAAGCCTAAATGACCATACCATTACACTCAGCCCCATTACAAGCTTTGAAAAAGACTTTTTTGATCTTGAATGAGCTGAAGCAAAAGTCGATTGGAAAGTAAGGGCAAACCTATGGGGTGAAATCATGCATTGTGTTTATCTTTGTAAGTGTGAGCGTTGTATTTGATTCCAGAAATTTAAGTTGTTGAACCATTGTGTGTGAATTTGGAATCATTCTTTGTGTGAAGGCATTTGATTTCCTTTGTTGAGCTTGAACTTGCATTTGAAGCAAGTATAGTGAGCTTGAGATTCTTTGGTAATGGTGAGTCACAACTTGAATCTTTGAGTGCACAATTGATCCTTGCAAGAGTAAGTTGAGACTTTTTGTGTGCATTCATGATTGATTCTTGTGTAGCACTGTTTGAGACATCCTTTTTGAACTGCTGAACTTGAGTTTTATTTGAGGACAAGCAAAAGTTTAAGTTGGGGGTGTTGATGAGTCCACAATTTGGACTCATTTAGGGGTTGATTTTAATAGAATTAGTGTCCTCAAATGCATATTTTGTCTCAATAACAAATGTAAATACTTGAATTTCAGGTATTTGAACTTAGGGACAAAACATGGACACTATGGAGCAAAAAAGAACAAGGGAACCGAAAGAACGAAGAAAAGAAGGCCTGGATCGCCTAAACCATTGGGTGATTCACCGAATAGCCTTGGTCTCGCCCAATGTTCCAGTGTTCCAAGCCCTGAAGGACAAAATCAAATAGGCGATAGAAAGGAGCAGTCGACTAGTCACCGAATGATTCTGCGGTGCAGTGCTTTATCACCCAAAGTTACAGAGCTTGAAGTGTTGAAGGCCAAAGCGAAAAGGCAATAGAAATGATCAAAAGGCAGATCACCGAGTGGATCGGCGATGCCGACTAACTGCACCGAGTGGTCCTTCGCAACATACTTTTTTACAACTATAAATACCTATTTGAATTTTTTAGTATATATGCAATTTTAGAAATCAAGTTTTACATTTCAGAAACTAAGTTTTAGAAATTAGTTTTTTGGAGACAATTTTCCTTAGCACTAAAGAGCTGAAGATTTCCATTTTCTAAGCAATTGGAAGTGGGTATTGAAGATTTTTCATCCTTGACGTGTGTAAAGACAATATTTATCGTACCCATTTGATGGAAACACTTTTCCGTATCGATTTCTATCTCTTTACTATGTCTAGCTAAAACCCCAATTCTTGGGGTGTGATTTTGTGAATATGGGTTGAATTTACTGGTGGGCATTGCTAATTGATTATTTATTCACTGTTTAGAGGTGATTTCATTCAGTAGTTGTGTTTGAATTAAATGGGGTTGTAGTTGCAACTACAATTTTATCTTCGTGTTTTTGACTTGCTTGAGAGAGAAGTTTTAAAACCAAAACTACTGAATCGATAGTCCGTGGTTATTGGGTTGTCGTGGATTTAGCTCAAGAGAGTGAATCCTAAACCCTCTCCCATACATTCAGCATGAGAGAGTGAATGGACTAACACGAAGGTTGTGCTTCATTGCCGCTTATCGGTGTTCGAGAGAAATCGATATGATTTGGGTAAATTGTTCGAGAGAAAATTTACCCCCACTAAAATCTAGCCTAGTTACTAATTTGCAGCGAGTTACTATCAATAGCATTTACCTGGCTGTGTATTTTAGCCCATATTCCTATCACATCCCAAGAATCTCGTTCCGTATTTACATTTTTGCTTTAGTTGTCATTTTTTAGTTGATAATTGACACTTGTGTCACCTTTTTAATTCATCATGTTTTTACTCGTTAATGTCTATAGCTATAATTAACTCGAACTCATTTTTGCTTTTCTATTGATTCTCAATTACAAACTGCTCCCTGTAGGAACGATCTCAACCCTTGGTTGAGTTATATTACTACTCACGATCGTTGACACTTGAACTGAAAGTAGTGTCCTGATACGTGAAGTCATGTGTTCATGATCCGTGCAAGTACAAAAGCATTGCACTTCTCCCATTGCTCTGCAATTTCTAGGGTATAATCACATTTTCGACAAGTTCCAAGGACAAATCCCAATTTGCTCTTTGCCCTGAGGTTGATTGCCATAGATCTACTCCATAGTGAGTAATTCTCTGCTCCAGTGAGCTGAACTGTGGTCAGAATACTGCTAGGAGTATCTGACGGATGAAGATAAAGAGGATGATTCCTCTTCGACTCAATTACTTCAAGTGTTACTGGTACATCAATTTCGACTGCCGATTCTTCAGTCGTCTGAAACTCTAGAATCGAATTGCAAATTTGAATCAAACAATTATCGATTCACAGAGGCTCTAAGAGAGAATTGGAAGCTTCTAGTATTTTCTTCTGTAAAAACTGAAAATACAATGAATGGTATAAAGCACATATATATACAGGTTGTTAACATTACTAACAAACTAACAAACTACTCTGTAACTATCTGTAACTAACTAAATATTAATGACTTAACTAATTAACTACAATTAATTAACCACCTAACTAGTCACTATCTTTAATATACATATACATACACATATATATACAAATAATAGTTAAAATTATTTGATCAAAATAATATGCATATACATGTAATAGTGAAATAGACTATTACAACTAAAGTCATCTGGTAAATTACTAGCTAAAAATATCATATTCTATTAAGTCAGTTATAGTAGACTAGGAATCCAAAAAACTTCAAATCAAGAGGTTATATTCCGCCAACAACGCTTGGTTAAAACTTTATCCCAGTTTGTTTCAATAGCTTTCAAGTTTAGTGGAATCATTATGATAGATTCCCCAATTCTATTAGGTTACAAACTTGTGCCCCATTCTCTCCGACCGATGTTCTAGATCTTCTATCTATTCGATTGACCTAAAGTTAAGAAGACTGCCTACATTCAACTGAAAGTGTCTTCGCCTATAAACTCTTCTTTGCATCCCATACTTTTTTATATAAAAGAAATTGGGCGTAGGGGAAATGGGGAGGGGATTACAATGCGGAAAATCAAAACTCTACCAACAAGGTGAGAGTTCAGATAGCCAACCAACTGAGCTACTAAGATTCCCCATTGCATCCCATACTTGTGTTGTGTCATTACAAGAAAAAAGAGATGTTCAATTGTTTTCTGTCTGTAGGCAAACTGGACAACTCTTGTCTTCAATCATGTCCCATCTAACCAATATGTCCCTTGTATACAATTTTCCTTGTGCTAATGTCTCCAAGAATATCCATCTAGAGGTGTGCCTGTCTCCTTACCTCAACGTTGAAGTGTGTCAATTTTAAGATGAACGTGCCCATATAATCCCAACTTTTTATGCCCCTTTTTAGTTTATGACTTCTTTCTCCTCATCCCACGCATTATATAAATTAGAGATAAGACCTAAAAATACATCTAAATCATAGTAAATTGTCAATTACATATATAATCTATGTGGAGGTTCTACCAGTCTATAATTTTATTTCATTTTATATTATTTACTCCCTTCACTAATTATCTGAAAAGAAAACAAGTTAAAACGCAAACGCGTCTATATTTTACAAAAAGGGAGGCATTTTAATGTCTTATTTTATTTGATTCTTTTATGTTCAAACTGATAGGATTTCACCATCTCTCAAGTCTCAATCTTCTACCGAGGTACGTTGAAATTTCAGTTTATTTTACATATATATATATATATATATATATATATATATATATTTATATATATATATATATATATATATGTATACTTTAATGGAGCATGAATTTTTTTTTATCATATTGTTAGTGTAAATACACCAACACATTGTTTATAGCTGAAGATGTTCTATACATTTAATATACACGAGAGATGTGAAATATTACTCAAATTTTTAATGCATTTATTTCAGTTATTGTTCTTGCTGAGTCAAAGGACCTGATCCATTAATGTACAGTGGACGCATACATTCTAACAATTTCCTAATACAAATACAAAATTATTGAATTCGTCCGAACACTTAACTAATACCCTCCCTTTTAGTGGAATTTTTACGTGATAAACATTTGAAGAAGTCCCTGCATGACATGGTTAAAAACGAAAAATCAATTAACCACCCATGCACTGGGGAAAAAATTACTTCCGAGTCTGATAAAATTTGGTTGGTGCTGGTCAAAACTAAAATAGTAGAGGCAACATGTGAATCCTTTGTATTCGATTCAGTGTTGACAAATTAAAGATACATGCCTCCTTGCAAGTGAAATTTCACATGTCTAATTGTTTAAATAGGGACATGTAGCTAGGTAGGTCATACATAAGAAAATATATATATATAACGATGGTGTAAAAATATGTGTACAATTAAAATTATATTTAAGATAAATTAACTATAGGTATAGGGAAAATTGTATGAAATAGCGAACTATTAATTCAAATTAAATGTTATAGCCATAATTTATTTTATTTGTAATTCGCAGCAAAAATCCCATTTTTTTTGTCATCTGGTTCGGTATACAATTAGCCATTTTCGGTATACAATTACCCATTCGGTATACAAATGTGTAAAATGTATAAAATGCGTTTGTGTTTGTATAAAGCGAGAGAAAAGTGTATATATAAATACAAATACATATATTTTCGTCCTATACACTTTGGTGTGAGGGATAAGCATAAATAGTCTTGGGATAAAAAAAAATAGTCCTGGGATAAAATTTAGATGTCTTGTTTGGTTGACATGTTTGGGATAACTTATCTCACCATTTATAGCATAGTGATGGGATAAGTTATCTCATATACATGGTGGGATAAGTTATCCCAGGATAACTAACCCCAGGATATAGTTAATCCTGGGATAACTAGTTCCCAACCAAACGATATAGTTATACAAATACAGATCTTATTATACAAATTACAATGTATAAATGAATTTATACAAAACTGAACAATTTGTATAAAATTGGATGTATCTAGCGAATTATACAAATCAAAAGCTCCATAGCAAACATAAAATTTGTTATGGAGCGCAATTATGCAAATTATAACTATAACATACAAATATGATTTTTATGTTTGCTATATGTGAAAGTTGCTCTATTTTATATATAATAAATATTGATTGACAACTTGATAAATATTATAACTGATCAGTTATTACAATTTAATTAAACTACAATGTTAGTGTAAAAATCTTAATATTATTCTGCACTAAAAATGCTAAAAGTAAAAACATATAATTCCTACGGGTAAATTGGAAGAAATAATAGTGAAACTTCGCTATTTGTCCTACTCCTAGACCGATGGAATTTAAGGGTACATGAGGACAAGTATATTTGAATGAGTTATAAAGAGTGAAAAAAATGTTATTTATGAATTATAATTGTGCACATAAAAGTGGTGTAGGAAAAGAAAGTGCGTGGAAAGCCCTGAATTTGGAAATTAGTTACATCAACAGACCCAACTCTCAATTAAGGACCCATCGTGAACTTTCCAAATAGCTAGCCAACGTACTGTGCATGCTCATATAATCAAATTAGGACAAAAACTATTCAAAACAAAATATCCACCAAACATTACTCCAGTTGAAGCTTTTAGTAGGTCTATCTTGAACACGTTTTTACTGAAAGAATTGACAAATCGTTTCTATCATTTATTTATCTCACATTATATTATTATAAGATAATATATCCATGAGTGGGTATAGTATTTTGGTTGGTTTGCCCTTTGTCTCATATCTCTACAGTATTTTACAATTATAGATTTGTATTTGGTCTAGAGCATATATATGATCCCACGCATCTAAATCTGATAAGATTGTATTTTGACTAAAGTTTATTGTATTGGAGTGCTCCATAATGAGACTTCATGGTCCAAGTTGGTATTGGACTGATTAAAGAAAGGAGGAACTTTCACAAATAGCCATTACAATAAATTTAATTATGCTCTATAACTATAGTTTGCATATTTACGGGCTGTAGCTATCATTTAAGCTATCTCGTTTATATAATTTACAGGTACATTTATATAATTCAGTTATTTTTGTATAAATTCAAAATAACAAATTTATACAAATACAAACATCAGAAGTGTAAACAGTTATACAAATTATATTATACAAAATTCGAATAAAAATTATATAATACAAATTCTAAATTATACAAACGTGCGAATTATACAAAATAAAAAAGCTGAGCCGCGTAATTATAGCTAAAAGTAGGTCACAAATTATAATTAAGACAAACTATAGTTATGTTAAGTAATTAACTAATATATATTTGCTTATACGCGTAATTTTCTCTTAATGGAATATTCTGTTTAGGCATTCAAGCGAACCCAAGGAAAAAAATAACACGCCCAGTGGGACTCGAACCCACAATCGCTTGATTAGAAGTCAAGCGCATTAAATCATGGGCGCTATTAATATCTATCCTCTATTTATTAATATATAATTGTATGGAAATACATCATGTTTGGGAGGCTACGCAATCCTATTCTGTTATATGCTTGCAACCAAATATTTCATATGCACCGTAAATAACATTACAATAGAAAGCTTTTCTATAATTTCTTCATAATACTGCGGTTTAAGTTTATCCAATTATTCTGGTTTATTATATTGCTAATACTATAATTTCTTATCAGTCGTGCTATACATAATAAACTCCTCAACGGGCACCAGTTGCTAGTGCCTCTTCGGCATTATTTGAAACATAGTCTCATAATGTGACACATTTCGTTTTTCAAGAGTCAAATCATTTAATTTTGACAGAGAATTTGCACATCTAATCTTCAATTTTCTTGAAATGAAATTTACATATTTGTAAATTACGTAAAAAGTATTATAAATCATAATAATTGACAATCCAAAATATTTAAAATATATATGAAAAATCTACCGTACTAGTTTGAATCTTGAAATTTGAAATGTGTCATATAAATTGAGACAGAGGAAGTACCTTTTTTAGTTTCGAATTCTCTCCCTCGCATAATTAGCTATCGTCTCTTTAAATGCTTTTATGTTGTTCTTTAGCTTATTTATTGCTTGAATAGAGCTAGACCCCAGGAGTTGGTGTGCTATGCAGGTATTAGCTATTTCAAATTCTACTTCAGCATAAGATAATACATAAAAAAAATTTATATGAATAACTTACTTCCTAATTAGCTACCGAACTTTGTATAACTGATGTAGAAATAAATATATGAATAAGTTGTTTCTTTACTAGCTACCAAACTACGCCTTACAAGTATTCAGATGTATATCTCAATTTATCAAATATAGTTGCTAAATTGGTACAATACCTCAACTGTGACCTTTTTTGGGTATGTATGTACTCATAGAATTTGGTTCCTCACTGCTACCTCTTCTATAACCATATAATAAAAAACAGTTTTACAAAAGAGTTTTCACAGAGATGGTGTTACTGTTTGAATATTTAGCAACACCATGGACAAAACTGAATTTAATCAGTCTTCTATGACATCCTTTGATCACCAAGAATGAAATATACTCCAAACTATGACGAGAATCATATACTGATCCGACCTCGTTGCATTTTCAAGAAAGGTATCGCCAACTATTCGACACCACAGTAAAAGCAACTGCTGAATGAGGTGATCTTGAAGTACTTCTGAGGAAAAGGGAAGAGTGTTTTTGAAGTTGTTGGATGACCTTCTGAGAGTGAATCTCTCATCTTTTGAGCCTTCAACTGAGAAAGTTTAAGCTTGTTCAGAATCTTATCCATAGATGCTGACCTCTTCTTTGATAGTTTCACCTGATATCCAAAAAAGACAAGTTTGAATCAGTTTTGTACTATTTCAAAACAAGTACTCCCTTTGTTTCAATAATTTGTTTGACTGATTTTGATTTGATACGGATGTTACAAAGCAAAAAACACTTTTGAATCTTGAGGTGATATGCAGAATGTACCAAAATGTACTTGCAATCTTGTGTCCTAAACATGTCACGTGGAAAGTTGAAATTAAAGAGTTGCTAAAAAAGAAAGAGACATTCTTTTTGTAACAGACTAAAAAGGAAAGTAAGACAAACAAATTAAAATGGAGGAGTAGAAAGTAATCTGTGGAAAATTTATGCGACCTCGAGCTTCTGGATTGCTGCTTCAGCTTTAGCCTTCTGCAAGTTCTCCCAAGCATTAATCCTGCCTTCCTCTCTTTGCAGCCTACAATAAAACGGAAGGAAAAATCAGTGCTTTGATTCTGGAGGCAGATCCATGATTTAAATTTTACTTGTTTCAATGTTTGGATTCTTTTAAAATATGGATCTATGCGGGAATCCAGAGAATTCCCATCTCTACTGGTGAAGTCAAGGTTAAATAGGCCAGCTCTCTAAGTCGTTCAATCGATAAACTTGCAGAACAGAAAAGGTTAACATTAAGGATGTGATGGTTGTCTTTACTGAAGGACGTCATAGGTACTTTTTACACTATTACAAGTATCAAAAGCATGAAATGAAGACGTACTTTGGCATGCTCCTTTCTGCATCTGCAACATCCCAGGGTACATTTGAGTCACTTGCAATTTGTAAGTCTTTCCTTGTTTTCCTTACCCCTTTTCTCTGTAATTCTCCAGATATTGGAGGTCCTCTGTCTACCTGTACATCTCTAATCTCAACTTTAGCAGAATGCTTATCATTCGGCTCCTCTATAGAACGAATTGAAGGGGACCTTCCTTTGGGAGAGGAATGTGTACTGTCGTCGGGGCTCATCTGTGTTGCCATATCTCTACATGAAACTACAGGGGAAATAGAATCTGGTTCCTTGGTGCCATCAGCCTTATCATCTGTTCATTGTGTGCGAGAGATTAATGCAATAATATACTTTGCCATAAAAACATTTTTATTCTTATACTTTGGTCTCGGTGATTGCACAATACATTTTGAAAAGAATAATGAAAGCTTACTCGTCGAAAGAAGAATGCTTAAAATGTCTGATTCAAGAAATCAGGAGGGTTGTGCGTGCGATGTTAAGAAGAATGATTAACTACTGTAAGGTCATATTTCGATAAAAGGTTGACAACTACTATAGCCGTATTATTGTGCCTAAATGGCTAATTGTGTCTAAATGTCTTGGAAGATAAGAGTTCGACATGGCCTGTAGGTTGACTGCTCACATAAGTGGTTTAGCAATATTAATCCTTCTGTGATTTCATACAATTTTTAACACGTCTTACAAATTCTCATGCTTATATTTTTCTTTCAAATGAGACGTTATCTCTTGCTACCACACTATGACATGAGTTCCTTCTTTGACCAACCTGGTGCATATCAGTTACATTTTATATCAAAGCAAGGGAGGTTTCAAGATCCACAGGTCACCGATTAGTTAGTCAATCGCAAGTCTTAAGTCCAGAGATGACTAATTCCTCCAGTCAAGATTTGATCTAAAGACCTGATGCAAGGTTCACTAACAACCTCAAATGCTTAGTATTTAAAGTAGGGTGGATGTACACGCTTCTCCACTCGTACAGACCCATAAGACCGTTGAGGTTTTTAATGCTAATAATACTAAGAGAAGACATTGATTATTGATAGTGCAAGTTGATAAGCAATTGAAGATCAAAGAGTGTAAATGGTAAAATTATGAGAAAACAACCAATGATTAACATATAATTGACGATGAATCCAATTGCATAGGCTTAGTATGCAATAACTATTCTATCAAACCAGAAGAAACTCAAACAGAATTTCTGCAAAGAGAAAGAAAATTATACCTTGAGAGCTTGGTAATGAACATTCAACGAAAAAATCTGACAGACCAGGAGCAGTGCTTGCTCGAGCCATGTTATTCTCAGCATACAAAGCACTAGAGGTTGAGCTGGAACCAACACCATAATGAATGGATAATCCATCAGGCACCAGTACACCTGTTGTAAACGGTGAATTTGCTACAAAATTACTTCTATTTCCACCTTCACGGACTAGTACAGAGGGTGAAAAGTTCGGCATGAACATAACACCAGGATTCTCAAGAGGTCCACTTTTTGACTTAGGCTGTTTTTGCAACTGCACATTTGAAGAAGCCTTGGGAGTGGCATAACCTGATACTGGACTTGTAATCCACCTTTCCGCATCGTCCCATTTAGAAGGCAACGCCCTTCCACTATTAAACGGCATCAAGGCAGTAGCAGTAATGTGTCTCCTACTACTATTAGTTGGCAAGGGAACTCGCTCGGAACTCCATCCTTTCTGAAATCCTTCAAAATGATCATCTCCATATTCTGGTGTCGACGGGCTAGTATATGTACCTGAATTCCTCAATGAAGTATTGTGTTTCCTCATGATGTTTAATTATAGCCACATTAGAGCTCCCCTGCCAAATGGATGAGATAGTTTCAAATATGAGATATTAACCATCACCTAAAAACTATTTTGAAAAAAGTCTAAAACCTTCTAGAGCCATAAAATATTCAGGTAATAAACTACTAAACCTAACTAATTTGAAAAAATTCAAATCTTGTAGCTTCCCAACATTAAGGCATAGCCATAGAGTAATTCATAGTGTTACACCTATATACCCAAAATTTAATACTATATTTTTTAACCTATTATTAGTCCATAGGTATAGCCCTTTATTTAATATTCGCAAAAACTAAAGCAATGATATCGAAAATGAAGATACTAATTAAGCCAAGCTCATGTAATCTTGAAGTTGTGGTCATTTTTTCTGTAGTCCATATTCAGGACCACTCAAAAGGGTAATGAAGACCAATAATTGCTAATAGTACCAGATCAAAATTTTCATTACATTCCCCTGAAATACACCAAACTTTATTCAAATTCATCCCCACTCAAACCCGACCCCCTCCGAAAGCAGCAACAACAGCATACCTAGTGTAATCTTTCAAATCGAAGTTTGTTTCCAATATACCCTCGGCTCAAAAGCACAAGTGCAAGTAATTTATTGGTGAACATAATTTTGAACCAATCAAATTAAAATCGAGAGGAAAAAGGGGGCCAAAGCAGTAAAAGGACAAAAAGCGTAATACTTTTAGCAAAAGCGAAACTCACCCTTGGGACTTTGGTCAATGGAGAGAGTTGATCTATTGTTTATGCCAACTTCAAGTCTCTGAATTTGGAAAAAAGCAAATTAGGAATCTTTGGCTACAAAGCCAGAAAATGAAGTTGTAACTAATGAATACAAAACTAATTGTTCAATTTCCCAGAAAGGGAAAGAAGAAGAAAATAAATAAAAGAAAGATTCTGCAGGTGTGAAAGAAATCAAGAACTGTAAATGTAAGGAGCAGGCGGGTTCATTGATGATAGCCAACGTTTTGACTAGAAAAAGTCACTGTATTTCTTTTTGACAGTGAAGAAGAGTAACTGTTAAGAGATTTTTGTGAGTCAGTTTAGAAACGTAAGAAATTTACTGCTAAGCTTTTAATTGGATTTTGTTTTTGACCTGTCAGATTACTACTCCTTTTGTCCTAAGGTCTCATTTCACACTTACTACCACAACAACATAGCCGTGATATCTCGAATCTAGAGGCTACAGTATACGCAAATCATATCATTATTTTGTAAAGATATTTTGATAAATTCTTGATTCAAGTATATTAAATTTATTTTACACTTATTGAGGAAAATAAAAAATATAATCTATTAAATATTTCTTGATAATTAAAAAAATTATATTAATTCAAAAGATACTTATTTTGAGACGGAGGAAATAGAAAAGAAAGAGACAAAGAAGGGGGTGAAGTTTGTCCGAAACGAATGGGCAAACCCATGTGATCTATGCGACCTCAAACTACGGCGTACACTTCTTTTTTGGACCATTGCTCCTAATTCCATGTATCTTTTTTCCCTCCTTAGCTACTCCTTGCCCCTTCTCTTTTTTTTTTAATTAGTAATATAGATTGTATCATAAATACTTATTTTACATTTATATTTTATATTAACTAAATAATTTAATTTTTAATAACTAAAAAATGTATAAATATTATTTTCTAAATTTGTATTAGGAAATGACTCATGAATTTATTATATATAAATATTATTTTCTTCATTTCAAAATAAGTGAATTATTGAAATATCGCACACTTTTTAAGAAAAGAATATTAAGACATTACTCTTTTTTTTTAGATGTAATTACTATTTTTTATCTTTTTTTAATTATTGTCAAATTATTCTTTAGAATGAATAAACATTAATTATAATAACTACTCTCAATACTTCAAAGCAAGTCTTGAATTCTATTGGAATTAGTTAGTTAACTGATGAGGTAGTTAGCTAGTAGTGTTAGTTAGATGATAAAATTCTGTTAGGATCTGTAACTAACAAAATAATGAGCTGGATATAATTGTATAGGAACTCTAGTATAAATACTAAGTTTATATTGATTCACAATTTTTACACTGAATGAAATAATTTGATTTCCTTTCTTCTCTCTGCCATTGATGTGGCTCAAATTACGAAATTAACAAATTCATAACATAGAAAATTCAAATGAAGGGAAAGTAGTACAAAATTCTAAAAATAATCTTGAAAATTGAACAATTAAGTTAATTTAAACTATGAAAAATGTCTTAAAAATTAACTTAATTTGAAATGGAGAAAGTATATTCTTGTTGTTGTATAGCCTACTAAAGAGAATGATAAAATCTATATATAAGGACGATAATTTAAAAGTACAAAGGAAAAAAGTAATTTGTATCGAGTATTTTATGGCATAATTGTCGGATAAATGACTTGACAAATACCCACAATTTAATTGTTTAGCTCCAGCCCACATGTCAGTTGTCACCTATTAAATTCAGACAATATTAAACTGCAGTAAAGCCCAACCCACGTCCACAACTATAATGACCCAGCCCAGTAATTTATGATATTATAGCAAAATTTAATGCATACAATTAAGGTATATCAAGAGTAGTTATTACTATCCCACCTTTTCATATGCAATTCTGTTGTTACAAAAATTCGTATTAATTTATCACTTTTAATATTCATCATGAAAGAAAATGTAAATGATATTTACAGATTTGTTGCGGTCATGTATTGATATAAATATTATAAAAATAAGAGAGGCGTATGAATTCAAATAATTTGTTGGAGTTTTTGGGTTGACATCTTCTTCACTGCCTCTTTATTTTTTTTCTCCTCTCTTTTTGCTTTTTGTGATTTCTTTTTGTGCAAAATTATGAAAAAATTTGTATTTGATTTTGTTTGCTTTATGTGATTTTTTTTTTTTTTGTTTAAAATTATGAAAAAGTTTGTATTTGATTTTGTAGGAGAATGGCCGCAATACTGAAGTAACGACGATGAAGAAAATAATCAGAAGCTTCATGTTTTAAAGTTTTAGAGAGGAATAAGGTGAAGATATATTTCATATATGTATTTAATTAATTT
The DNA here is from genome assembly GCA_035578085.1 of Solanum pinnatisectum. NCBI lineage: Eukaryota > Viridiplantae > Streptophyta > Magnoliopsida > Solanales > Solanaceae > Solanum > Solanum pinnatisectum. The sequence goes on from CM069077.1 coordinate 19,802,020, forward strand.
TTTTCGTTTCAATTCTTCTTTTACTTTTTGTTGGCATCCCTTTCAATGTTTGCTTAATTTCTATTTGAGGGTAAAGAAAAAATATCAATCATAACATACTACTCAAAGAGACCTTAGGAAAAGAAACAAAGACAGGAGACAGCTTCTCTCATTCATTAATTTTTTTTTCCCACTAACAATCTATATATCTATATCTAAATCTCTATCTCTATATAATATAAAATTAGGTATAAAAAATGACGTAACCCAGAAAATTTCACTTCTTTTATTAAATCCATAATAACAATAACAACAATAAGAATAAGAATAAAAATAAGAACAACAACAATGACAACAAAAACAACAACTATTTATTTTATTTGTAAGAGTAAACTAAAGAAATTACTCCTTTAACTCAATTAATCTATATATTTATGTAGACCTTGTATGTAGTATCAAAATTTTACAATTCATTTCCTTTTTTTTTTTTAAGGTTACTGATTTGCTTTTTTTTTTTTATATATTAATGCGGGATATATATTGTTGGTGAAAAAAATGTTAACATTACCATATTAAGTTTAAGAGAAGGGAGAAAAGGAAAATTTCAATTGTTCAATTTATTCTCATTGGACTATTTTTTTTCTTTCTAGGCAAGCTTGAATTATTAGTTTTTATTCGTCATTTGCCTTACGTGGTAACATACTGATTTTCATCATATTGTTTTGTTATCAAATTTTGCCATTTTGCCAACAAAAAGTGTAACACTTACATTTTTTATGGCTAAGTATTAATATTAGGTAAGGATATTGTTATCTTTTCTTCATTGTAAATTTATACTTTGAATAGAATAATAACATGACTTCTCTTTAAAGCATAATGATTATTATTTTTGTGTGTGAGAGTAATATCTTCTTCTTCTTTTTTTTTTTTTTTGTGTCTCTTTTAGTATTTACCATATCTCTTAAAAATTTAAAAGATTATGATTTTTTTTCTTTGATTAATCTGTTTATTTATATAAATGACCATAAGGAAAAAAAATATCTACATCTATAATAAATCAACACATAAATAAGGTGATTTGGAATCTCTCCATGTCTAACATTGTAATATATTTTTTTGTGAGATTTTGGATTTCTTTTTCCAACAATTTCTCTCTTCAAATTAATATTCATCTACTGTTTATTTATATAATAAATAATCATAAGGGAAAAAATATCTACATATATAATAAATCAACATATAAATAAGGTGATATGAAATATCTTCATGTCTAACATTGTAATATATTTTTTGTGAGATTTTAATATTTTTTTTCCAATAAATTCTCTCTTCAAATTTACACCTTTCCATTTATTGAAGAGGCCTAATAGTTTCTTCCACCAATTTGATTTTTTTTTAAAAAAGGGGGGAAAAATTGATGATTCATCACTGATGAACAACTAAAACCTATGTTTTCTTTCCACAATAAAGGCAACTACTGAAATAGGTTGAAATAATTAAGGGCAATTTCTTAAAAAAAAAAAAAAAGGGTTTTAATAGTACTCTTCTTATATAGATGTAAGATTGATCATTTATTTACTTTATCAAATATTTTATTTAAATATCTAGGAATCTAGATGAAAATTCTATCAATATGTATGATGCTGCCTAAAAAATTCTTTGATCGAGATTCTTAAGTTGCTTTTGAGGAACAGATTATAGTACAAATATATAATTTTGAACAATAATCTATATTTGTATTTACCTAGAAGTATTACAAGAAAATTGAAATAAGGTAGGTAAATGTAATATAATAATATTAAGAGGTGAGTGTTATAAAGCCAAATTTGAAGGAAAGACTATGAAATTATCTCTTTTTTTCTCCATAAATTTACTATTTTTATGCTAATTTTAATGTCAATTCTTAAGAAAATTACATGATTTTAATGGAAGCAAAATTTAAGTTAATCCTTACGGTAATGTCTAAATCCTCATTTTGTTAATCTACTATCAACTGTATATCTTCATTCCTTTTTCTCATAAATTTATTATTGTTATTCTTATTATTATGTCATAACTCTATAAAAGAACTCATTCGAATGGATAATAAAGTCATAAATTTTCAATTATTATAACTAACACAAAAGAATAGCTATTAGACGGTGCTTATTTAAGGATTTTTTTTTATGAAATCAATATCTCATAGATCAAGTTAAAATTACAAATTTATGTGTAAAATTTGTTATCTAATTTATTTGGATTTAAAAATTTTAAAAATATCTTTAAAACTTTTTCACATCGCGTGTAGCGCGGCTAAGTTTACTAGTTTGTAGTATAAACCTTAAATAACGTTTTTCGTCTAGTCCTTCAAAATCTCCACATGATATGTTTAAGATTATAATATGAAAAGACAGTTTGATACATTTTACATATATTTAATATAAGATCACAAGACTAAAAAAACTATTTAGTTAAATTTCGTATCAAATCAAAATCAGTCAAACAAATTAAAATGGAGGGAATTTCAAATACGGTTATTCACAATTATTCTCTATGTACAACAATAGTTGTCCACTATTGACTTGGCCGCACATCTTAAGTAATAAGGGTAATATGCATTACCCTTTGAATATATCAAATTAATGCTTTGAGAAATGTATTGCATATTGAATAGTATTTAATTAATAGCAAAGGTAAAATAGACACAAAAGATCTCTTTATTTTCTAAATTGGACAAACAAATAAAGATGGATGAATGACATATTTTTTAAATAACCAAATCATGAAGTAAACATCTTTTAATTTATAGATCAATACATATACGGTCAAACCTTTTTATAGTAAACATGTAGCTTTCTTTATGCTAACACTGATTCATGCATTAATCTCTTGATCAATGTTAGCTTCAAGGATGAAAAGAGTATGAGGGTAAAAAAGTAGATATTGGTAGTGTTTCTTCGTAAAGTTATAAGCATAACTTATGGTGATGTGCATCATTTGAATATAATTTTTATTTGTTTTTAATTTTTTTTGCATGATGTTAATAATGATTATTATAAATATTTTAATATGTTATTTTACATTCAATATATTTCTTATAAAATATTGTGTAATGACGGTTCTAGAAGGGTAATTTTATAAAGAGTCTAATATTATAATGAATGTCATTGTTGTTAGTTGCAATTAATTAACGACAATGACTTAATTGACGCTAAAAACATATTTTTAACAACATTTAGCACTTTTTATAAATGTTGATAAAACCAAAACGACACTGAATTCAATAACAATTAACTAATGCCGGTAAAAGTTTTATCATTCTTTGTTAATTTGTATATTTATTGCCGCTAAAAGATATTTTTATTATAGCTGTAGAATGTTGTTATAAAAAAACTAAAATATAATATGAAAAATCAGATCACTATAGTGAAATGTCGTTATAACAAATGTACATTAAACAAAAAATTGATTGTAAATAAAATCGTGAATGAAATAGCAAACATTTAATTTGTCCAGAAGAAAAGAGAAAATGAAAAGAAAAAAAAAAGGTTCCTTAATAGCCCACTAATTAGAACTCTCTCTGTCCCTAATTACTTATTAACTTCTCTCTTTTTAGTTGTCCTAATTAGTTATCCATTTTGATAAATTAAGAAATGACAAATTTTTAACATATTATACTCTCAATTAATTACTTTGAAAAAAAATAGAACTTCTTGAAAATCTAAGTTTTTAATTATCCACTTCATAATTAATAGAGGTAAAATGGACAATTCACTATGTCAATAATTATTTTTTAAAAAGGCGTGTCAATTCAAAAATGAACAAGTAATTAGGGATGGAGAGTATTTGAACATTTTTTATCTTTTTAAGTTTTTCAAAATAGGCACTTTCATTCTTCGTCAAAATTTATTAATTATTTGATGGAATCTAGACATTCTTAATTTTTTTATAAATATAAATGATAAAAGAAAAAATAATGCTTTGGACAATATTTCATAAACTATTTAAACCCTACCTTCAAACATTAATAACCAATTTTTTCCCCAGAAAATATAATTTTGATATTAGATTAAAGTTGGAGATAAGAGTCTTATATGTATAATGTATATTTATATCAACAGCTGGGATAGCTCAGTTGGTTAGAGCGTGTGGCTGTTAACCACAAGGTCGGAGGTTCAAGCCCTCCTTCTAGCGTGCTATTTTTAACCCTTTTTGTTTCGACTAATTTCTTTTTTAAAAAACAGAACTATTTTATCTTTGATATTTATTTTAATTCTCAAAGCACTTTTTCCAAAACTAAATAAAAAATTATATCCATCGTTCCTCCTTTATTTCAAAATTATATTTTTGGATAATTTTTTTTTAAGGATATTGTTAGTCATTTTAAGAAAAGAACAATTTATCAACACTTTTGATTAATACATTTTCTACTTATTTTTTGGTTTTAGCTTTTTATCTAAACACATAACTGGTTATTTATAAAATCAATGTTAGCACTTAAAAATGATTTCCAACACTTAAAACGTAGCAACCATATATAAGATTGTAGGTTCCATAACATACATGTGGCTAATGTGAAAGTGAGACTTGATACACACGACATCCAAAAGGAAGAAAGTTTCAAGTAACTTGGATCTATGAGAGATTGAAGGGGATGTCACCTATCTTAGTGGCGTAGCCACATGGTGGTCAGGGTGTCCTATGAGAGATTGAAGGGGATGTCACCTATCTTAGTGGCGTAGCCACGTGGTAAAATGATACACGAAATGATTAAATAACATATTTTGATCACCCTTAATATATAATCTATTATAGCCCAATGGTTTCACCTCCTTAGAATGAGGAAGTGCTCGTGTGTTCGAATCTCACTAGTTCGTTCTACTTTTTGAAAAGAGTTTTTGTTGTGCTATTTCTGGACACCCTTTGTGAAATTTCTGATCTGTCCCTGACCTATCTTATTGGTGCAATTAGGTGGATGAAATAGAAGCTCGCATTTGGAGTCTTCTTTGATATAAAGGTGTCACAAAATATAAAGGAAGGTTCTACAGAGTAATGGTTAGATCAATTCTTTGTAATTATATGGGGCGAAATGTTGGCCAATCAAAAACTCTAACTTTCAAAAGATGGAAGTTGCAGAAATGAGGATGTTGCGATAGATGTGTGAGCATATTAGCTAGGAGAGACAGTATTTGGAATCATGAGAATATTTGAGATAAGGTGGGAGTAACTTTAGTTGAGGACAAGATACGGAAAATGAGGCTAAGATAGTTCGGATATGTGAAGAGGAGAGGCATGGATAACGCAACACATGGATGGTTTTAGGAGATGTAGAAGTAAACCGAAAAAGTATTTAAGGGAGTTGATTAGACAGAACATGACATAGCTCCAACTTTTTTTTTGGGGGGGGGGGGGGGGGGTCAATTACGCCGTAATTCAGAAATGCATCTTTTGCCTTTGAAATACTTTATGGCCGGCTGATAAGAAGGATAATTTGGAAATTGGAAGTTTAGTGGATATTGGCATCAAGGACAGGAGTGGTGTTATCTTTTTATTCTTTAAATTCCCTTAGATTCGTCTTAATTAGAAGTAGTAAAATTGAAGTTTGCTAGTAGTAGAATTTATGCCCAAGCTATATAGTACACTAGTACTATGTATTCACTTTTCAGATTACTAATCTCACTTTTTATGAACAGTTAGGTGTAGTTTCTTAATGAAGAGAGGATTTTGGTCATATTGTATGGTGAATTGGGAATAAATTAAAGAACATCAAAAGCTTTGTGGCCCATAGATATATCTGAGTGCGCTCTTGTATTGCACAAAGAAAGTTAATGTATCTAATTTTTAGAGCTATATATATTCACAGTTGTCTTACAAATTTTAACATCAACATTAATTCACCATATAACATGTCGAATAGTACTACTTCAAGTTTTCTCTATTTTCGTTACGAAAGTTTCAGAAAGTCGATGTCGAAATCTAAGCGATCACTTCACCTCTCAAAGGTAAAGCAAACGCCAAGCACAACGTCTTTGGTTCGTTTCAGTCCAAAATTGGAGGAAATGAAAAGAGTGTTTGACAAATTTGACACAAACAAAGATGGCAAAATCTCTACAGAGGAATATAAATCGGCGATGAAGATGATGAGCAGTGGTGGGGAAAATACGAAATCTTATGAAGTTGATGATGCATTTCAGGCTGCAGATACTAATGGGGACGGATTCATTGACTTTGAGGAGTTCATGAGAGTGCAGAGTCTCGAAGGTGGTGTGAATTCGACTGATATTAAAAGCGCTTTCAAGGCGTTTGATTTGGATGGCGATGGGAAAATTAGTGCAGCGGAATTGTTGCAAGTTCAGCGAATGTTGGGAGAAAAATGTAGCTTAGAGAGTTGTAAGAAAATGGTCAGAAGTGTTGATGCTAATGGGGATGGACTTATAGACATGGATGAATTTGTGACCATGATGACGCGTACCATGAAGCTCGTCTGAGAGTTGTCCAAGTACACGAAAACAATGTAGTAATGTCATAAAATAGCTGCAGAAAACTTGGATATATATAGTCTCGACCCGTTTTCTTACTGCAATACAGTATCCAATTTGCTATGTTTGAGTTTGTTATGCTAATTAAATTTCAAAAAAGACTTCCAAGAAATATATAGTGTTACAATTCTTGCACTAGATATAATAACTTATGTAATATTTCGATTTTGTTCTGACACAGTTTTCCAGTATATTAGCTAGGCTTGTGAGCAACCAAAAACACTGATTCTGGTTGAGGGTGTACCAAATTAAAGTATATGAATTATTAGGACTCATAGTCCGTGTACTTGTAGGACTTAATTTGTGTTGTACTAGGTTACCTATTTATTCCTCTTACCAATATCCCCTTTGTATTCATTATATATATGAAACCATGGGTTATTCATGAGCCTTTGTACATGAATGTCATGCCAGACAGAAGAGCCACATGATCTAACCTTTATTCATTTCTTCACATGACCAATCTGTGTATTCTCGATTTTACCCAATGACGGACCCTCCAAATGTCCACGCTTGGCGTGCATTGGATGCTAGAGTCCCACGTTAGTCGAGGAAATGAATTGATCAACAATCTTTCCGCTTCATTCAATTAAAGCTGGCCAATTTGTTAATAGACTCATCATGAAAGGATGGATAAGCAGGACTTGATTCTAAGATAGCTGCACTAATTGTGGTAAAATGGGATTCTATTCAAAAATCTTTGTGCATTTTTACTTTACTTCCTACTATTGGAAATGGAATAAAGTTGCTAGAATCTGCATCATTTCAAATCCACAAATGAAAAATATAATTCATATTATTAGTGTGAATTGAATCAATTCATTTGAACAAAAGTCTAAAAGTAAAATATGCCCATCAAATTTTATAGCACTAGAAAGATTCCCTAGCACTTGTAAAGTTAGTGCAAATTTAACAGCCTAACATACACATTCTCTACAAGTTCAATTTTCTCTTTGTTAACTAACTAAAGGAGAAGGAACAAATGGCTATAATGAGTTGTTTCGAGCTTCCAGTGCAGCAGCCCAATAGGGATATGTCAGTACAAGAATTCAAGGTGTGGATTAAGCAATTCGACATGGATCATGACAAGCGTATTAGCCCTGAAGAATTAACAGAAGCACTTGAGAGTCTACACATGTGGTTCAGCTCATGGAAGGCTCGTCGAGTCATGAAGGATGCTGATGTTGATCATACAGGATTCATTGATAACAAGAAAGAAGTAGAGAAACTGGTCAAGTATGCCCAACAACGTTTGCACATGAAAATCCATCAAAGTTAAGTACGGGTGACTTTGCGTTTCTCTTTTTTTTGGCTCCCTTGTTGATTCGAACCCATAATCTTAAGATTGAGGGCCTTGAGGGGACTTTGGTTGTCATGTTGTTGCCTTTTTCTTTATGTTTGGAAATCTACTTGTTAATTAATCAAAGCTCTTGGTCGTGTAGACTTATCAAAGGTAAAGTTTTTCCTAACCAAGAACTCCTTTATTTTCGTTATTTACATCAATTAAGTGTGGCTAATTATAATTCATTAACTGATAATTATTGCAATTACCAATTAACTATGCAAGCTTGGACGATTGATATTGTCAACCGAGGCATAATAGTAAAAGTAATAGTAAGTGTAATACTATAATAATTTTACTATTAATTTAGTAAAAGTAAAAGTAAGTGTATAATAGATGTCACGCTTAAAAATAGTACTAAGTAGATGAATTTGAACTTTAAAAATCACCACTACACACACCCAAACTCACTTATAAAGGACGAATCCTATGGGTTTATACACAAGTCCTGATAATTCATTAGTACTTATGATAAAATAAGTCGCTCATCAATTTGAATTCCGTCAGAATTTATGACTGAAATAACGAAGTGTCAAAGTTTGTATAGAAATCCTTAAGATTTTTATAGCAGAACAAGTTTTGGCCACCAATTTGAAATCCATTCTTAAGGATTTCGCTACTTAATGTTGGTCGCTAATGTATTTTTGACAAACTTTTCTTAATGATTACAAAACTTAAATAATGGCATCGAAAGTGCCTATTTCTGTAAATTTTCCAGAGTGGGCCTAGATATTGGGGTTGCACATCTCCACTAAATGAAATGAAATGATCAGCCGGAGTGATTTTTGCATCATCCGTCCATATTTGATTCGACATATACTTTTAAAAAATACAATTAGAATTGTATTTTATGATATTATTTATAGTTATTATAGGTGCCCGAGTAAATTCTGCTTCATCCGTCCAACCACTATTGTATATTCTTACTATTGATTTTGTAGAGCCCTCGTTCACATGCATCATTTACAAGGTTTTCTCCATTTACAAAAATAAAATATCTTATAAATTCTATCGAAAGAAAAAAATTTAAGGCTAATTTGGGTTAATATTGTATTGGCCCTTCAATGTGAAAGGCCGGATCGTTAAGCTCTCCAACCCGATGAGATTGGGTTGGGCTAAGTCGGTCTATTTTGACGCTCCTAGTAAACATTAAGTGGAAGTAAAATTTTGAAAAAACTATCTAATTACATAAACATTGGTATCATATTTACTAATTCTTCATATAGTTTGAAATAATAATATATTATCTTACTAATTAATAATTTCATATAAGATTTCAAGTCAGATACACATAAATACATGTATTTTTGCTACATGATACACTAAAATAAAGAAAGAGGCAAACTAGAGAAGGAGAAAGGCGAGTGAGATCCTCATATGCATGTGAATCCCCCCAGATACATGCTAATCACATTAAATACATGTATCTAGTAACTAAATATATGTATCTGGGATATCACATATATGGAGAGAGGCGAGCGAGAGAGGAGAGTGACAAGCGAGATGGGAGAGAGGTGAGTGAGGGAATCAGATACATATGAATTCACTTAATTATAGTGTATTTAAAACAAATTACACTTAATTTTCGACCCATGTATCTGAGATACATTTGTCTAAACGTATTTGGACGCGTCAAATACATAGTATCCGAAGTCCAAAATCTAGTAAGATTTATAATAAGTAAACAACACGAATCTAAATAATTAGCTCCTAAACTAGTGAGATTACCTAAAAGATTTCCACTAAGCAAATATAGAAGCTAGGATCAACAATTCAACCAAAAAAAAAAAGTTCCCCAATCTACTCTTTTCCTTTTGTAAAGGGGTCCAAATATGCCTTTAAAATTGAGCAAATATATCTTTATTAATTATTTAGTTCTTATATGCTCTTAGGTTCAATAATTGATCCAAATATATTCTTAATTTAACAAGAACCCTCAATTAATCTAATTATCTCATTAAAAATGGTCAAATATTCCCTTACTAAAGTATGCTAAATTGAGCAATATTTCTTTAGCTCCTATCTACCTCGCACACATACCAAAATTTTTCCATCGAAACTTTATTGCAATAGAGAATGGAAAAAATGGTGAATAGCTCGAGGAACTCTGAAGTTGCATGAGTTGTAAATCCATTGTGTACTTTTGTAGCTTTTTAGTGATCTATATATGGAGGCGTAGTCGTATTAGCTTTAGGTGTTAGTCAATCCACTTTACTTTTGACTCCTCATGTCTTAGTTCAAAAAGCTACATAGTATCTCTGCAAAAGCTGTTAATCTTATTAGTATTATAAACACCTTGTGGATTTCGAAGAATATGTTTGTCTACTGTTTTTGGGGCGCACTTTTTACTTGTTAGAAGGTTTGGGGGGTTCGAAGAAAGGCGGAGGTAAAATTTGAACTATATGAATTTGAGATTTGAGTTCTTTAAAGTTATTATGTTTTAAATTAAAGAGAAGAGTATTAGAAACACTCCTAAATTGGGTGTAAATTATTAGTTTCATTTTCGAATTATTGATAATCTTAAAATATCTATTAACTTGACTAATTGAACTTAAATACACCCTAATCTTTCAACTTAAGTAAAATACACCTCTAAATTCTCCAAAGTTTAGGAGTGTTTTCAACACTTTTCTCGCATTTTTATTAAGAGCCTCATGTTCCTAGAGAGAGCTTGAGATCTCACTTATCGAGGGTGTATCTAAGTTTAGTTAGTCAAGTAAAATGGTGTTTTTAAATTGTCAGTAGTTCAGAGATGAAATTAATAATTTATGTCAAATTCAACAGTGTTTTCAATACTTGTCTCTGATGAGTCCGAGATTTGGACTCATTTACATCTTTGTTTATATAGATTTAGTGTCCTCAAATGCTTATTTTGTGCCAATAACTGATGTTAAATCCTTAATTTTCAGGAATATGGATTGAGGAACAAAGCAAGGACACTAACATGCAAAAAGGAACAAAACAAGCTGAAGAAATGAAGATGGGCGAGCCTGAGGATCGCCAAGAGCACTCGACGTGTTGCCGAGTGTCTCATCTGACTACCTAAAGCTCCAGTGTGCCAAGCTTTGAAGGAAAGATCCAAGTCGGCGACGAAAAGGAGCAATCGGCGAATCGCCGAGTGGTTCCGCGAAGCCAAGATAGATCGCTCAAAGTTACAGGCCTTGAGAATGCTGAATGCCAAGGCGAAAGGGCGATGGAAGAGACCAAAGGGTGGCTCGTTGAGTGGATCGGTGATCCCGACTTACTTCGCCAAAGGGGCTTTTGTAGCTTATTTTTGGCGACTATAAATACGTTTTTGAACATTTAGTTTAGGAATCTTTTTTGACATTTGAGATAATTTTTATTAAGTTCTATCATCTGGAGATAGTTTTCTCCAGAGTTTTCTTTAGCTTTGAAGGATTGAAGAAATTCACTTTTGAGAAATTGGAAGTGGGTCTTTGAGCATTGTAAAGACAAAATCACTCTTACCCAGTTGATAGATAATCAATTTGGTAACTGTTTTCACCTTTTTATAATGTCTAGCTAAAATTCTAATTCTTGGGGTGTGATCATGTGATTATGGGTTGATTTAGCTTATGGGTATTGCTAATTATTAGTTTAAATGTTATTTAAAAGTGAGTTTAATCATTGATTGTGGTTTAATTTAAGAATTGTAGTTGCAAATGCAATTCTATGTTTGTGTTCTTGGCTTGCTCGAGAGAGAGGTTTTAGAACTAAGATTTTTGATTGATGGTTTTGGGTATTGGGTTGATCTGGGTTTAGCTCGAGAGAGTAAATCCTAAACCCAATCCCACACATTTAGCTCGAAAGAGTGAATGGAATAAGGTGTGGACTGCTCTTAATTTGCATGCTTGTTGATGTTCGAGAGAAATCACTTGATTCGGGGTAATTGTTCGAGAGAAAATTACCTCCCTTATAGTCCAGCCTACTCACTAATATCTAGCCATTTATTAATAGTTGCAATTACCCATATGTCTATATTTGCATATAATCGATCACATCCCAAGAATCCATCTTATTATTGTTAATTCATATTGTTCGTGACTGCTAAAACCAAAAACCCCCATCTGACATTCGTGTCACCCCTTTACTTGATTATGTTTTTAATTGATAATTTCTATTCCTATAGATGATTAGACCACATTCATACTTCCTAATTGAATTTGAGACACGTATCGCTCCTTGTGGGATTCGACCCCAACTCATTTAGTTGGGTTTTATATTGATTTACGATCGTTGAACACCTAGAATTGGATGAGGTGTGCTTAGTCTCTTAATAATTTGTATATAATCAATGGAACTTTAATATAAATACTCCACCTGTTTCAATTTGTTTGACATATTTTTAATTTCTTTTAGTCCGTTTAAAAAAATGAATTTTTCATTTTTTAGGAATTCTTTAATTTCAAATTTTCAGTTGGCATGTTTAAAGCTATATCATTAAATGACATTTCAAAATTTCTTTTACTTTCTTAAACTATTTAGCAAAGCTAAAATAGGTTAATCAAACTACAAGGAAGAAAGTAAAATATTTGGACCAAAACTACTAACTTTGACCAAATTCGTAATTGAAGCGTTAACTTTGCATGCCCTAGGTTCGAATCTACTTTGTTAAAAGAAAAAGGTTGCATGGAAGAATCAAAATTCAAACCTATGACACATCTTAGAAAAATAAGGATCAACTAAAACCAACACATAAAAGCACTTTCCATGACCAAAAATAATTAAATGTACAACCTTTTTAACATATACAATGCACCGATTCCTCCTATTGTAACTTTTGGGAGTGCTCTACATCTTATTCTTACTCAATCTACTGAACCTCCTATTACCTATCGTCATATTCAAGTCCCGTGGATCATCAATTCTGGAATTCAGTTTTTTTATATATATTGTCATAATGATTTGTCTATGAGTTCACTTCTTTAAATATATTTTTTTAAAAAGTTATATTTTTATGTCAACTCAAACAATATCACGTGAAGAAGGACAAAGTGAGTACTACTCAACACCGTTTATATTAAAAATGAATCTTTGTTATGCCGCCACTGTTATATAGGGGAGCTAGTTTAATAGGTCAAAGGAGTGCACTTAGAGATTGAAGATAACGTGGTCCCTCTTGAGTACTATCATTATTATCCACCTATGTTAGTTTTGGTGCACTAGTGGGAGTTCTTTAAGGTATCAAGTTCAAGCCCGAGATATGAAAAAAATTATGTTGGAATCGTCATCTCCGAATGAGCCTTGCGGTATGCGATTCAGATTTAATCTGAGCTTTAATGTGGACTCCAAACACAAAATAGGAAATGAAAAAATCATTATTAGCCAGCTCATTCAGTGTTCATACATATAAATCCAAGGCAAATACAAGTCCAGTAGTACTTACTGCACTTTTTCTGCTTCGACGTGGCTGCATTCACTGCAATTTGAATGTTACCCCCCCTCTCTCTTTTATTTCTCTTAGCTTAAAGCATTTAAAACATTACAAACTAATGGCCCATCCCCTTTAATATAATGACTCACTATTGTTTTGGTTTCTTCATTGCCAACCAAATGCAAACTGACAATTTATCCCTGCTTCTACCTTTCTTCCATTTTACAATCTTTGGTTTTCCTGACCCCACATTTTAACTTTTTATATAATCCATTACAAATTGATTTTGGTTACCATGTGAATTTTCTGTAGTCATTGCATTCTGTTCAGGTCTATCATCATATACCCTCATAATGTTCGGTTCTCATTAGTTTGCACGCACCTCAATTAATTTAATGAGATATTTATCATCTACCACAAAAGTAATTGGTTTTAACTATGTCCATAAAAGCTATAACAAATAAAAAGGAATCACCTAGTAATATTTTTGTTAAAACCTAGAAACTAATCACTTCCTAATACTTCATTCTTCTAGCTGAATAGCTTAACTTAACCTTCTAACTGCTTTTAAAATGTACAACTCAGCTAAATCTAACACTCTCCTCAAGTTGGGAATGAAAAAAAAGTTTATTTGGAAGTATTAATGCCATGTTGTTGGTTAAAAACTATGTCATTTCTATGGGAGAGAAAGGATTGACAACACCTTTGAACTTGATGCAGATTATTAGTTTCATCTCTGAACTATTTGCCGCCTTAATTAAAAACACCCCTTTACTCGATTAACTAATCTTAGATATACCCCTGATACACCTCGATCTGTCAGATCATGACATAGCAAGTGGTCACAAACTCTTGTAGGAACATGAGGTTTTTATTAAAAAAAAACAAGAAAAGTGTTGAAAACACTCCTAAACTCGACGAGAATTTAGAGGTGTATTTCTTTCATGTTGCGAGATTGGTGGTGTATTTAAGTTCAATTAGTTAAGTAAATGAGTGTTTAAACACTTTCAATGGTTCAAGAATAAAACTAATAATTGCGCTCAATTTTTTTTTTTTAAAAAAAGAAAAATTCATGTATTTTGTCAGGATCTAACTAGACAATAGTTTGACTGAGAAAATTTCGAGAAAATGTGACTTGATGCAATTATTTCCTTGTCCCATGAAGCTCTAGTATATACTACACAGTCGATGGGGCGTTTTAAAAAATAAAAAATGGGAGCACCATAGGCCAAAAAGAAGGAATTTAGGTGTGGAATGCACGGAGCACAAAATATAACGATATTGTCCATCTGATAATAAACTTGAAGAAGGGCATCAAAAGGACAAGAAAATGAAAGCGTCCAACAAATGGGACTATGATTAATTTAATACATTATGAAGTGACAAATAGGCTTCCAGATTCTATCAAAGATTTATTCGTCAGACTATTATATGTCACGCCAAAATATAATAGTAAAAAAGTTATTATATGAAACCCAAACATATAGTCAAAAGACGTATCCTTGAATATTATTTGAACCAAAAATGAAAAAGATCCTCTCCCCGCTCCCCCTGACAATATAAATACAAACATATACAGTTGTTTGGAACAGAGGTACGTAGAGGGGAGGGTCCCTTTACGAATTTATTGGAGGAATCAGGAGTAGCTAACACCTAAGGGCTCGTTCGTTTTGATAAAGTGTATTAGAAAAAATAATAAATATCATATTTTGTATGTTGGATTCATCTGAATTAGGTATCAAATTATAAATTCATTATTTTACTAATACAATGATTTTAGTATTTAAAACAGAAAAAATTTAAATTTTGAATCGGTCTTTAATCATGTTATAAAAAATGTGTTTACAATATGAGTATTTTATATGTTATCAATAAGTTACTTTATTTTTTTCAAGTTATTGCCCCGTCATAGGTTGTTTCATGGAATTTTCGGGTTAAAGCTAAACCATATTTTTTAATTTATAAGAGGGCAAGCTTATTTCATAAAATTCGTATGCTAATGAGGAAAACACAACTTATCTCTGATTTTTGATAAAGATATATAGAAGTTAGTTGATAAGCAGGCTGAGATAAGTAAGGATATTTTATAATATTATTTTATTTCATCCTCTACATGAGATAGTAATCTCATTATTTTAGTATAACTAATGAAATAAAATAATTTCAAGATTAGCTAATTTCTCAAATCAAATATGGGTAAAGTTAATATCAAAATTTATTTCAGAATTATTATCTTAATCTCACTAATTATGATCCTGAAATCATTATCTTAATCTCGAGTACATATTGGATGGCGAATAGAGTTAGCTCGGAGCTACCTACTAGATGAGATAAAGTAATGGTACTAAGTTGAATGGAATAAGGTGGAATATTCATGAATGAATTTGAGATTAAATTATACTCTATTTGATTGAAGATATAAGTTTAACCTTGGGATATCTCACATTGCCTGTGTGCTAACCGAGTATTTTGAAAAGCTAAGTTGAGATTTAAATGTTGAATCACAAGAAAAATATATGAAAAGTACATGATGATGATGATATCAGAATTGTAGAGGGAAAGAAATTAATCATAATTTATGAACTTATACAACCTCAACTAACAGAAAGAAAAATGCATAAAATTTGAACCTTTTAACTTTTGGGTCGAAGGCAATGATTTTAGTGGTCGTGCCTTTAAGCCGCCCATCAGTCGAAATCCCTAGTTTGCCGAAACTAACTTATGATTTTTTTTTACCTCTTCGTTGAAGCATTTACTTTGTTGATTTCTTAGTAATTTGAGTTCATAATCCTAAAGTTGATTTTACCTCTTCGTAGAAGTATTCACTTTGTTGATTTGTTAGACCATCTCCAACCCAACACCAAATTTTACACTAAATCCTTATTTGATGTAAAATTTGGTGTTTTTGAGCTCTAACCCAAACCAAATTTGGTGTGTGAATTTGGTGTAACACTATTCATCACACCAATTCACTTTTTGAATATTGTAATATTTCACTATACAAACTTTTAATTAAACATTATACAAATTGTATGTTTTAATTAAATCTCTTGTATATTTAATTATTTTTTATGTAATATTTTTATAATATTAATTTTAGATATAAAATTTAGCTTTTTTATAAATTAATTTTTCTATATATGACTTTTTTAAAAATTAAATTTATGTCAATTCTACTATAAATTATAATTGGATATAACTACAATTAACCTTCACAAAAATTAAAAATGCAAACATATAAATTTTTAAACAACTAATACAATGTACTTAAAAATAACTGAAAATAATAAACATTCAACAAAGTAGTAATTGACATTCACCATGAATTATATATGGTGAATGTTTTAGAAAAAAAATCTGTTTTATGAAATAAGAAAATATAAATGAAATAAGAAATAATAATATAATAATGAAGAGAAAAAAAATATTCCTTTTTTGTGTAAATTTAGTAGGGTTGGAGTTTATTACACCAAAAATAGTACTAACACTAAATTTGGTGTTTGAATCGAAGATGCCCATTTGAGTTCATAATCTTAAAGTTAAAAATGAGATGCTTACCAAACAACTTTCTCTTATCCTCTAGTAGTTATAATTTCTAAACATAATTTTTAATTATTTTATCTATTCTATTCTGAAAAAGAACTATTAATTTATATTTTCTTTATCAATAACATAATAGCCATTTTATGAGAAAGTGTTTATCAAGACTCTTTTACCAAACACAATAGGGAGCCCTTTATTCTCAACATGAGACTTTTCAACAAAAATTTAAATTTAATCAGGCTTTAATGTGAGTATTAAATATCAAATACAAGATGAAAAATTTTAAAAAATCGAGTTCACAACCAAATTTGACATGATATTAGAGTAAGTCTAGTTGATGTATCTCCGAACCGATTGAGAGGTTAAAATATCCCCGTCCAGGACCGACAAAAAGGGGGCAGGGAAAATGCTCCAATGATAAAGTCCCACGTCAATGTAAAATGAGATCTCTCGACTTGTTGTAAAGCTTTCCTATGAGCTAGTTTTGGGACGTGAGATACTAGGAAAAAAAAACTAATTAGACATTTAATTGGAAATCCAGTCAGCAGAACTACCTTATGTAGGTGTGGAAGAGCACTCACTCTCGATGTCACACTTAGACATTATGTACAACCAAATCTCAGCCGACCACAAAGGTTTTGGGACTCCTATGAGTCCTCGAATCTCCTTCTCTAATGATTTTGTCGATTCATCATCAAATACTTCTTCTACTCAAATGATGAGGAACTATAGGGATGCTCCTGTTTCCTCTGACTTTGAATTCAATGTCACTAATTATTCCATGATCACTGCTGACCAACTTTTTTCCAAAGGTAGATTGTTGCCTTTCAAAGAAACTTCCTCTCAAAAAACTACTCTTAGAGATGAACTTCTTCATGAAGATAGAGATGATGATGTTTTTTCCTCTAGGCCCCCTAAAAGTTCTACTAGGTGGAAAGGGCTTTTAGGCCTTAAGAAATCTCACATTGGGTCCAAAAAAGTTGATAACAACAATCAAGGCTCGTTAGGAAAGAGGTCAAATGTAGCTCACAAAGATATGATTCATCAAACCAAGAATTCACAGGTACCTACTATTCATTCCAAATTAGGAGTAATACTACTCACTTTTTTTTGTTAATATACATCATCCTATGTTTGATGTTCATTTCATTCCAAATAAATTTAACAAGATAGGTTATTATTTTCCTGTGGTATTTGCAATGTGACAAGCGACTCATTGTTTATTTGCAGGAACCGTAAAATGGGGCTGGTGGGGATCTAGTAGTAGAGATGTGGAGTTTCGTTTTAATTAACGTTGTACGTGCTTCTAATTTTAGTTATTACGTAATGTGTTTAATTAGTGTACAAGTAATTGGAAAGTTTTTGCTGTATGTTGCCATGAGCAACAAGTTGATGTTTTTTCAATAGATAGTATTCCGTTCAACATATTCATGTTACGTCTGTTTTGCATTTATTCATCTGAGACCTTCAGCATTGTATAGGGCCCTGGCCCCGGCCCCCATTATATTGTCCTTCCCTTCTCAATGAATTATTAAGTTAATTTTACACTTGAGACACCACAATCTTTGATAGTTTCTCTTACTCAAAGTTGTCTTCACACAACTCTATACATTTTTATTTGTTCAACTTGAACTTTGCACGTCATTTAGAAAAGAGAAGTATTGAAAAATCTTTAAACTCCGTGTGAATACATTAGACAACTAAAATTGAACGGATGAAGTAATATATAGTCAGAACAGGGTTGTGCTTGTAAATAGGTCAAAGTGTCCATTTAAGAAGTACTAGTATAATTCCAAATTTAAGCGTGGAGACATTAACTGATAAAGTTTGTGAAAAGCTTAGGTAAAGAATGAATTGAATGTCTTAGTTATTTATTTATGAGTAGATAGAGATAAGAGAGTAGTTGGTGCATTGGCGAACCAAAAACATAAACTCCGTTGGCAGATTGAATTGTACACTGACAGACACACATTTATTAATTGGGAGAAGCAAATTCATAACGACCACGAAAGCGAACCAAGCTTATTGCACTACTTTTAATGCAAAAAAGGAACTAGCTACGAAACTGATACTTTGGATCAAAGCATCTCAAATTCTCCAACATTCCTCTCATATAAACTCTATCCTCTCCTCCATCCCTCTCAACAAATAAGGGTTAAGTTTGTTTGGATCGAAATAATTAGATGTCATGTGGAAATTAATAAAAGTAAATCTCAAAATATCATGAGTAAGAAGACAAACAAGAAATATATCAAAAGACACAAATATTTAACGTGGTTCGGTCAACTGACCTACGTCCACAAGAGGAGATGAGTAATCTAGCTACTATATATAAAAGAGAGTACACAATATTGAGAAAAATATTTTCACACAATTCACTCGGAATAAAAAGAGGTTTACACAAGTGTTAGCGTAGCACTTGTGTCTCACAAATTCTTTACTTGCACAAAACTCTCAAGGTCTCTAGGACTACATTGTGAATGCTACCAAGTTAGAAGGAATAAATCTCTATTTATAAGTCATAAACATTTTTCTACAAGATAAAAGATTAGCAAAATATGGAAACTTTGTGATTTCCATTTAAGAAAAGAATAATATAATTATGATAAGAAATTAGGGCAAATACCCAACAAAGCTAGCATTTGAACATAAATTTTTTTAAAAAAATTCTCTAAGTATTTATTTGATCAGGAACAAATTTGATATGATTTCGAAAAATGGATTTTCAATGAGTCAATTTTATAGATTTTTTTTTTAAAAAAAAAAACTAAAGTAAAATGAGTGTCCAAATACAATTTCCAAAATTCACAATTTTAATATTCAACTTTAAAATCTATAGTCAAATGAACCTAATAAATGTTCATAATTTTAATGGTTTCTTGTACTCACTAGACTTCCACAACTATATTGCCTCGTGTTCAAAGCTACATAAGTATTACTCCCATTGTCCCTAATTACTTGTCCACTTTTGAATTGACACACATATTAAGAAAGTAATTATTGACATAGTGAATTTATCATTTTACCCCTATTAATTATGAAGTTGATGGATTAAAAATTTAAGATTTTCAAGAAGTTATACCTTTTTCAAAGTAATTAATTGAGGGTATAATATGTAAAATTATTTTGTCCTTTCTTGATTTGTCAAAATAGACAAGTAATTAGGGACAACTATAAAAGGAAAAGTGGACAAGTAATTAGGGACAGAGGGAGTAGTAGTTGTCAAATTTAAATTTCTAAAACATACTACTCCCTCTGTCCCTAATTACTTGTCCACTTTTTCTTTTATAGATGTTCCTAATTACTTGTCTATTTTGACAAATCAAGAAAGGACAAAATAATTTTACATATTATACCCTCAATTAATTACTTTGAAAAAGGTATAACTTCTTGAAAATCTTAAATTTTTAATCCATCAACTTCATAATTAATAGGGGTAAAATGATAAATTCACTATGTCAATAATTACTTTCTTAATATGTGTGTCAATTCAAAAGTCTTCATAATTAATAGGGGTAAAATGGTAAACTCACTATGTCAATAATTGTTTTCTTAATAGGTGTGCGAATTCAAAAGTTGACAAGTAATTAGGGAAAGATGGAGTAATAAATAGAGTTCATTTAATAAAATAAATTTTTAATAAATATTTATTTTAAATAGATATGCCAAGTCAACCTCAGCTAAGTAATGAGAAGAGGGAGTTAAGTGTTTACCAATATGAACTATTTTGGACAAAAATGAAATTAAAGGCATTTAATATTTGAGTAACACCTATATCCATGGCGTGGAGCGGCTGGTCAAACCCCTCCCACTTGTTTTGTCTTGTACATTGACTCCTTTTATTGGGTGGTTAACTGCTTATCCTTATTGCAATAAACGAATTTACTTTAATTTCATCACTAGTATTTTACTATGTTTTCCCACTGTCATTGTGTATTCTTTTCATTTTTCATCACTAATGGCCATAAGACGATGAATAGATTGAGCACTTATGAACCATATTTTAGTCATCTTGTTAATTTCAACATCTCAAAATCCAACCTAATTCATCTGTCCCTCTATTTTGTTAAGTATATTTTTTTAATTGTAATGTTCGGAACAATTTTCGTATATCTTAACTAATTTCATCTGGCATATCTACCTACCTCCCATCAACACATGTACCGAATAACTCTATCTATCAAGACTTTAGACATGTGGAATGAAATCACCTCTAGGCCACACTCTTGGATGCTAATTCATTGGTCCCATATTGTAGGGACGGAGGGAGAGTGTTGGCTACAAGTTTGATCATATTCAATTGTTTTGGTTAACTTTGTATTTGTCTTCAATTTTTTTTTTTTTTTTTGTATATTTAGAAATAATTAATTCAAAATTTAATAATAAGAATTCAGAACCTATAAGCTTCAAATATTAACTCCACATTTATTTTATTATATTCTAAAATAAAAAATTAGGCTCCACAAGCCAAACAAACACATATGTGTGGAATTGATTTTAAAGCAACTACACTTGCAAAAATTTATGTTGTGCTCAAGTTTGAGCCCATTGGCTATATGTGTGCACTTTATGCCATATGTGTACAAGAAAATTGGATTTCCCAATGTAAAAGGGGAGAAGTTGTGCTCAAGTTTGAGCCCATTGGCTACAAAGGCAAAATACGCCTAGCCCAATTTCATCTTCATGGACCCTGGTGAAATGTTTTCGTTACAAAAACAAACATATTCAGAAGTAGCCTCAATGCCATATATCACATAAGTATACGTTTTGGATTCATGTTAAATCGTGTGAGATTTATGGTGGAAAATATGTGTATCTGCTTATCAAACTTTAGAATAGTAGTTTAAGTGTCGAATTGAAGTTGGAGGATACTTATTATTTGCTTTTTAATTGGTATCACGACTGAGCCAGCTTCTTCAAAAACTCCATTAACATATTAAAATTTTCCTCTCTATATATTAGGAATTCAGTGGCTCTTCGAGGTCTGTTTTGCAAATATAGATGAAAGTATGGAGCTTCTACAAGAATTTTTCGTCTGTGCCAGCATTCGCCGGAACACCATTCTTGACATTCGAAATAAACAATTTGCTTCAACTCTGCAGCAATTCCAAATCAGTAGACCAAGGCAAACAAACCCATCAACAAATCATCGTACATGGTCAAAGCCACAATCCATTCATCATCACCAAATTGATACAAGTATATACAGAACGCGACGATATTAAATCTGCCCAGAACCTGTTTGTCAAATTGTCTCAAAGAAATGTGTTTGCCTGGACGGCCATGATATCATATTTTTCACGTAACCGCCTAATTAAAGAATGTGTAAATACTTACAAGGAGATGAAACTGGACAATATTTTACCCGATGGGTATGTGTTTCCTCTAGTCCTGAGGGTATGTGCTAAGTTTTCGAGCTCGGGTATTGGGGTACAAGTGCACAGAGATATAATTGTGTGTGGTGTAGAATGGAATCTCCAAGTTAGTCATTCTTTAATTGATATGTACTCTAAATGTTGTGATATTCGGAGTGCTAAACGGGTATTTGATTTGATGCAAGAAAAAGATTTGCTTTCATGGAATTTGATTATTTCGGGATATGTATGTAATAACTTACTTGATTTGGCTGTTGAGATGGTGGGGCATATGAGTAAGGAAGGTTGTCAGCCAGATATAGTCACTTTGAACACTGTAATGGACGCTTATTGTCGGATGGGTCAATGTGATGAGGCAAGGAAAATATTTGCACTAATCAAAGAACCAAGTATAATATCCTGGACAACTTTGATATCAGGCTATTCAAGAATTGGAAATCATGGTAGTGCATTGAATATTTTTAGGGAAATGATATATAGAAGAGAAGTTTGGCCTGACCTAGATTGTCTCTCTAGTGTACTTGCATCGTGCCAGCTTTTTGGGGATTTAAGGAGTGCCCAGGAGATTCATGCATACGGGATTAAACTAGAATCACCTTTTGCTTTTCACAGATCTTCTGGACCTGCATTATTGACTCTGTATGCTAAATGTGGGAGGATTCAAGATGCAAGACATGTTTTTGAGTTGATGGATAGAACGGACGTTGTTTCTTGGAATTCCATGATTCATGGTTTTGCTGATCTAGGGTTTAAAGACTTGGCTGTGGAGTATTTCAAGGAAATGCTGACTCTAGGAATCAAGATTAACGAGACCACACTTTCAATTGTTTTGCCAGTTTGTGATGTCAAAAATGGGAAACAAATTCATGCTCATATATTACGAAGTAGTTTTTGGGATGTCACTCCCATTTGGAATGCACTTATTCACATGTATTCAAAATATGGGTGCATTGGAAACGCTTTATGTGTATTTTCTCATTTGGCTCTTAAAGATATAGTGTCGTGGAATACAATAATTGGTGGGTTGGGAATGCATGGTTTGGGCCAAGATGCCCTGCATCTCCTGGAAAAAATGAGTCATTCTGGTGTTCAACCAAACGCTTTGACATTCACTTCAGTGCTTTCAGCGTGCAGTCATTCAGGACTTGTTGATGAGGGGTTAGATATTTTCCACAAAATGGTGGAGGAATTTGGACTGAACCCCAGAATGGAACATTTTACTTGTGTTGTTGATTTACTAACACGAGCTGGTCGGCTTGAAGATGCCACAGATTTTATAGGAAAAATGTATGTTCAGCCGAACAAGCATGTATGGGGTTCTGTGCTTGCAGCTGCCTTAGCACACCAAAAAGTGAGCATTGGAGTTCTTGCTTCGGAGAATTTAGTCGAGTTGGAGCCTGAAAATCCAGGACACTATGTAACACTATCAAATTTGTATACTAAAGCTGGAAGAATAAGTGATGCCCTTGCAGTGCGAAAAATAATGGAAACCAAGGGGTTGGTAAAGGGTTCTGGTCGTAGCTGGGTAGTAGATGGAAATTGAGAACAGAAAAAGAGATGTAAATCTTTTACCTAAATCATCACCGGATTCAAAATTTAAATTGAGGTTTTAGCATTTGGGTGAAATTTAAGATTTTGACATCATACTTGTTGAAATTGCTTCAGCTCCTTGATATTTTAAAAGTTCAGGTAAGTTATATATGCTAAAATTTTGCCTATCCTTGGTAAGTGTTTACTATATTTACCATGAACACTTGACTTGCTGCCTTCTGCATTGTGCATAAATAGTTGCACTATGTCATCTTTTTCTTTACGGAAAAGGCTCTAAAATACCTTTAAACTACGTGAGATTGAAAAAAATATCTCTGGTTAATAGTTTATGGCACCAGTTCTATATATATATATAGTTTAAACCCAAGAAAACGTTGTATTTTTAGGGAAACTAGTTCTAGAAAAGATTCTAACTTCCAATCATAAAACACTCGCACATCTTCAAGAAAAATGTGCAATTATGTGGGGCGGGGGTTGAAGTCTTCACAGGTTCACAGGAATTCGCCCCATAATCGCTCCGTCCCATTTGCCATGGTGCAGGATTTTTACTAAGAAGGTTTGAAAATAAAAATGTAGTGATTGAAATTTGAACTTGGAACCATAGATGAATTTTGAACCCACTAAACCACTGAACTAACTTTTAATATTGTGTTCAACAGATTCAAAATCAATATATATATAAAATATTCCCTTATATATAAAAAGTACTATAATTTTTTGTTGAGAGGGTTCAGGTACCTCATGCTCCTAGATCCGCCCTCGTTTGCATGGAAGTGACATGAAAGTAGAGCTAAGAGATGCACAATCGCTAAGATGACATTATTTTACTGAAAATATATTTATTGTACTCTGAAACCGTGCTGAAAAGGTTTGCAGATTATAACGTTTAAGGATTAAGTTTGATCGGCATGTTAGAGGAGCATGATATGTAACTATGATTTATGTACTAATCTCTCCATTTCAGTTTACATATTGTATTTTTGTATTTAGCCTGTTTTAAAAATATAGTAGTATTTTTCTTCTTATAATAGGTAATTAATCTCTAATTCCAACACTAAACATAACTTGTTAAACACCACAAAATTCATGTTGGATTGTATTGCCATTTCATCTAAGAAGTTGAAATAATTAGTTAAAAACCAAACATTTATTAACATAGTTATGTCTTCTATGTACAAGCACATCACACCTTGGGACAAATTGAAAACTACTCCTTTGAACATTTTTTGTTGTCTAATAAATCCTGAACATAAACAATTTCATGTCTATGACATGAATACTTACATTTATATGTACGTACGGAAATTATAATGCGCCTGATATCCGATAAAGTTGGAATAATACAGAACATTAGCACAACGATGATATTTACAAAAATAATAAAATACTAGCTAGTGACCGATCCCCGGACTATGACCATCTACATGTCCAGGAGATGGTGAGGCAGGTGCATACTCATTGTTTTCAAGAGTCAGCTTTCTACTCTCTTTTTTTGATTTCATAATTGTAACAACATTAGGTTTCATCAAATAATTTTTGTCCTCCAATTTGATGTTTCTCCCCTCAATACATTCAATAATATTAGAGAAGATCATTGCAAGGACAAGGATTGCAAGGATAATCTTTGTTTGAGACATATTGAAAGAAATTTAAATGAGAGAAATTGGAGTAATGAAATTGATGGGATGCTCTTACCCTCTTTCTTCCATAGAGTATTTATAGAAGGAAAAAAAAAAAGAGTTATTGGATCCTCACTAGTTGGAGATTCTCACATGTATAAGAAAAAAGCTGCGCCACTGACTTTTTTCCATTTATTTGCAAAACGTGAATGCAAAAAGTGGTAAAAGCCAGGGTGGAGCTGGCCCTCGTTTGCGGGTTCAACCGAACTCACTACTTTCAATTTAAATTATGTATATATATTATTCCCTTTTTTGTTTCAATTTTATGGCATAGTTGAAATTTTGAGAGTCAAATTAGTTCTTTTTGCTAACCTTCTTTTTAAGGGAAATTACACGGATAAGCAAACATATATTAGTTGATTAGCTAACATAGCTATAGTTTAAATTAATTACCACTCGCGACCTCTTTTTAGCTATAATTATGTGTGCTCTCTCCTCTCTCCTCTATTATACATATACAAATATAAATTATACATATACATATATAATTATATGATTGATAAACAAATACAATTCACCTCTCTCCACTCTCTGCCCTCTCTCTCTCGTCTCTCCCCTCCCTCTCCCAATCTCGCTCGCCTATCTCTTCCCTCTTCCAATCTCGCTCGTTTCTCTCATCTCTCTAACATGTAGCTATGAATTGTAATTAGCAAACTATAGCTATGGAGCCTAATTAAGTTTATTTTAGTGGCTATTTGTGAAATTTACCCCTTTTTTTATATGACATTTCAATATTTTAAATTGTTAATTATTGTGATTACTCCTACTTTTTACGTAGTTTTCAAATATATAATTTTTATTTCAAAAGACTTAAAGCTTCTTTGTTTGAATTCATGGTCAAAGTTTAGAAGTTTGAATACCACATAAATTTGTAAAAGGACATCAAATTTTTGTCGTTTTATGAATATGTAAAAATTATAAATTTAGACCTTGATAATTTCAAACAACTAGAATTATAAGCCGATAAATTTCAAATTCTAATTTTGTGTCTAAAAATAAGGAAATTACATTATTGAATCATTCAAGAGTAAAATCTTATAATCAATAACTTAACGTAATGGTATAAAATTCTACGTACTCCCTAATTATATAGTGTTTCTGCACAAAGGTTAAACTCAAGCGTTGCTCAACTCTGTTCGATTTACTCCCATATTCTCATTTTACTTGTGTCATAATAAATGTTCAATTTTATTTGTCCATTACAGTAAATTAAGAAAATTATATTACTTTTATTCACCTTTAGTATTAACAAACTATTACACATCATTAATAAGTTTTGTTTAATAAAACACACTACTAATTAAAAGTTTTTTTAAGGAATGTGTCTGTGTCAGTCAGGTCAAGGGTCATCTAGTCGAATAATATGAAATAAATGAAGTACTTAGCAAGCCATTAGCCATGCAAGATCATATCACTTAATTGCAACAGTTTTAACTTCAATAATTTATAACTTTCTTACAAATGTTAGCCCACAAGTTGGGAAATCAAGGTAGCAGCATTTAATAATGAAGATCTTTGGTGTGGTACGTACAATTGAAACGAAAATGGTATGAAAAAATTTAACAACTTTATATTTGTATGGTATGCTTTTCACCAATTATATGTACGTTCCTCCTTTGGTTTGGTGCTTTTAACTTTAATAAGTTGAGCATGCGCACTTAAATTCCAACTACTTTGCGGCTTGACTATAAAATGCTAAAAACACTTGAATATCCTGCTCCTACTTTTATATCCATCTACACAACACAATCACCAATCTTTCGTCTTTTCCGCTTGTTAAGAAAAATAATAAATATAAGGTATAATTTATATAGTTTTTTTATTTAATAAATGTTTCGGGAATAGTTAAAATAACTTGTTTCTTTAATGTTAAGGGTGTAATTGAATATTTTCCAATTTAAGTCTTGAATTTTTTTAAAATGACAGTTATTTTGAGATGATTTTTTTTTTTTTTTTAATCGAAAGCAATTGTTAAAATGAGATGGAGGAAAAATTAATAAACAATTCCCATAAATTTCTCGGTGCGCCCAATGTCTTTTTCATATTACTTGACTTAAAAAGGCATTATACATTAACCTTATAATATGAAATGACAACAATTAAGAAAACCATCGACAATGATACTAGATTAATAGTGGAATAGTAAGTATTTCTTAATCTTTAATTAAAAGTTTGAGGTTCGAATTTTCTTCATGAGCACGAAGCTTCTTTGTTTGTGATCGTTTTATCCCCTAATGTGAGACTTAATGACACAAATTTGAATTAAGTTAGGTTCCAATGTTGACACAAATTTGAATTAAGTTAGGTTCCAATGTTGATATCAAAAATCGAGTAGGAAACCAAAATATATATTTCATTTGTCCCAATTTATATAACTCATTTTTCTTTTTAGTCAGTCCCAAAAAGAATGACATATTTTTATATCAATTAACAACTTAACTTTAAAATGTTTATTTTACCCTTAATGAAATGATTTACAGCCATATAATATAAGCATCTATAATTTATTTTAGACCATAAATTTCAAAAATAAAAATCTTAAACTCTGAATAAGTCAAACTAACTCATATAAAATGAGACGGAGAAAGTATATATTAAGAAAACCTATATGCAAGGCACTTTAGCTAAAACAATTCTCTGCTACTCTCTCTCTCTCTCCAAATATGAATCGTCTACTCAAAATCTTCTTAAATTGGCAAAAAATCAAAACAGAAGTACGTTGTTTATAGCACACTCGTCCTGCTTTTATTTTGATTACTTTAAAACTGCAAATTGCAATGACTACCTTCCCAATGGGATGAATAATTGGGTGGCATATATAAGACCATCAGAACACGAACAAGCTGCCAAATAAAGTCTGCACCTGCTACATATTGCTTGAGGAATAACCTGCAAAACCAAGCATAAATGTATGAATTTAAATTTTATTATTACACTTCATCACAACATTCTTTTTAATGGCCGAATCCATGGTTCTTTTCAAAGTTCGCACTTTCACTAGACACCTTAATTGGCACATTCATTTTAGGCCAGCACCTACGTGTCATTGTGTCATTTTGACACTTTTTACTGAATTGACAAAGTGCGTGTGTTGCACTGATTTTAAGCGTGTAGAAAGCATTTCTTTTGTGAAAAATAATATTTTTTTCTCTTCATCTTCTTCCCTCTTTCTCCTTCACCTTTCACCACCATTATGTACTGATTTTGAGTAAAACAAAAAGAATCATATACTCATTGAAAAAGATTAAAAAAGAATCATAAACTGATTGAAATAACTTACAAAAGCTATTTTTTTTAAAAAAAATCAGATCTAAAAAATAACATCACTACCTCACCGGAAAAGATGGAGATCCACCATTTTTGTTACTATCTTTCTCTCTCTCTCTCCCTCTCTTCCGCCAAAACATATTTTGTTTAGAATTAGAATTATTAGTTATAAAAAAAATGAGACGTCATTGAAAAACAAAATTGGATCTAAATCTCCTCAATATTTCCGACGGAACTCTAATTTCCGACGAATTTTTTTAGATATGAGTCATGGAAATGACTTCCTAGAAAATGAAGTCTTTTCTTATTGAAATATTTTTAAAATGTAAGTTTAAATGGTTTTTCTTTCTTCTTATAATTAAATTTTTACTTTTTTAACCAAATTGACACATTTCTTTTCTTAAATTGTCATCATGCCATGTCATCCGCGAGTGGATAACACACATTTTTAAGTTTTGCTGATTGTTAAAGAAGTGTCAAAATGACAGAGTGGGACATGCCACAAGATGTCTAAAATGAACAAAGTTCAGTTGAAGTGTCTAAGTGAAAGTTGGTGCCAACTTTAGAGAGTCATCAATGGGTTCAGCCTTTTTTAATCAATGTATCATTAATTTTAATAGTTTAGATAGTTATGCATATTCCAATGTTTAAAAAAAATCAACAGTCATCAAATGTGTATTTAGATTTAGATATTTTAATCTTAATTAAAAAATACAATCTAAGGACTAAATCGTGATCTGTTCTTGATGAGAAAATTTATAATAGTAACAGTAACAATAAATTAATCTTACCGAAAAAATAACAATAAATTAAAAGGGAAAATCATGAAACCACACTAGTCGCACTATTAATTTGATTCGACTATACACAAAATTTTCTAATACATACATCTATGTTTTATTTTTCAAAAATATGAAACGATATATTGATTTTCATCTTTAGCAAAATTGAATCCCCGACCTTCCTTCAACAAGGCACCACATGATTAGTTGCGCAACACATTTTTCTAATGTTCCGTCCATAACAATACAAATTAAAACAATAAAAAAATAAAAAGACCAATAATGGAAGCTAGAAATAGCTAGCCTAGTATAATAATCGGCCTAGTCAAAATCTCGTGACAAAATAAAATTGGCTTTATAAATTGAATCTTAACCTAAAAAAGAAGTCCAAACATAGAAGTTATATATTGTTTGTTGTAATTAAGTGCTACATACAGTCACAGTGGAAATTCAGCTCACTTTTCTCTTTAATTTCTTTCATCAATTTGGGCAGGCAGCGCATGTACAGAAAAGCACATGAAAGTCTCTCAAAAATTAGCAACAGCTTATTTCATGGGAATATGCTTAGAGCAAGATCACATTATTGCCCTTGAAATTTTATAACAAGCATAGATTATTGTACGTATTAAAACTCGTACATGATAAAATGAGTGAAAAAAATTATATTTTCCCAATGTATTTTTTCAATGAACGGATTAGTAGAAATTAAACAAAATAAGTAGGGCTGATTTTTCGATAGGGAAAGAGACAGGGGAGGGGGGAGTTGGCTGTAATTGAGATAATTCGGATGGATGATATGGATTTAAAACCCGATTTCCTCCATAAATTCTCTGGCATCCTCACCTACGCAACGAAATTGAGTTGATGGAGTAACCAGTGCCCTTGAGTTATTCTCTTCGATATTGCCTTCTCTCATCGTTAAAGACGCCGCAAGGCACTCGACTAGAAGGAGTGGATGCTAGCACGCACGGAAGACATCATATTACATGGTATAAATTTTTTACTGATTTACAAAGGAAAAAAACTTTATTTCTAATAATATTAGAGGTTCAGCGAAAGGGGACTTTACCATATATTTATACACATAAGTCATGATCTAATGGATCCTGGCATTATAGGTTCATACGGGTTTTCATGGTTCGGTTTGGATCGGTTATTAATTAAAATTAAAACCAAATCAGTTTAGTCCGTTTTTAAAGTTTGAAAATCAACCAATAAAAAAAAATGACCGTCGGTTTGGTTCGGATTTTTTGGTTTTTTCGGTTTGAAAGTAATAAATTAAATTAAATTTGTTGAGAGTATACGCGTCTCGATAGACACAATCACCTAATACATAAACAATCCACAAGAAAGTTATTATGGATTCAATTAAGCAATACTAGAGTTATTATTACATGAATAAATTGATTCAAGTAAGAAAAAGTGTGACTATCTAATGTGACATAGGATAGGTAAAGATTAAAGTAATAGATTTTGATAGACTTGGTCTTAAAATTTTAATAGTTGGGCTAAAATTTAAGCGTTAGGCTTGAGAAAATGATAAAGTTAAGACTTAAGTTAATTACAATTTAATAAAATATTTATATTTTATTTATGAATAATATATAAATAATTATAAAATTTATATATATAATTTCACGGTTCGATTTAGTTGTTTTTGCCTTTCTTTTTTAGTAAAATCAAAACCAAACCAAATAGTATCGGTTTTCAAAATTTAAAACCAAACCACACCAGCTATCGAATTTTTAATCGATTTAGTTCAAATTACGATTCGATTTAATTTTTTAACCATAACCATAAACAACCCTATAAATTCATATATAGATCCATAACAATGCGAAGGTTACGTCAATAAATGAAATGATTGATCAACCCAACATAAAATTCAATTATTATGAGGCTCAAGTGGTCATGTTTACCAACTATATTTGTTTAGCACATTTTGTAAAACCAAATAATTAAGTTAAAATGAAATCAACATAAGGATAATTTCTAATTCAATATGAATAGCGAGAATTCATATAACCTACCCAATTACTTGAGATTAAGGCCTACTTATTGTTGTCGTATCTCTGTATGTTTGCATATATGTGTCGGTCCGTCTATTCAGCCGTTATTAATTATATCATGGTTCATTTTTTCTGTCTGTTATACAAATATCATTGATCATTCCATATGTTAAGATGTCACTATAATAGACGAGATATTTAATGGTAATACATTTTTTAAATTATATTGTCAAAAAAATATTTAGTGGTAATTGAGTTAATGTCATTATATTCACTATTTAAAGTGCCGTAAAAATGTCATTGCACTCTATACATTTATATAGAGTGCTTTTTATAAATATCTATATTTATTATTGTTGTTAAATATAATATAGTGACAATTATATTATTACCGCTAAACTTTTATTTGTTGTAGTGTACCATGATCGATTGACATATTTTTCAATTATAATCTCCAGAGAGTTTGATTCTAAATTTCTACTTCTACATCACTTTTGTCAAGAGGACTTTCATGAAGAAATATTGTGTTGTTACAAGTATGTAAAAAGCAACTAGCTACTTGACGATGGAAGATATTAAATCTCAGTAATATTTTGCTGATATAATTTTAAGTTCAATGCATATAGTTAACCAATAGTATAATAGTTTCCTGCTAATTAAATTACAAGTAAACTCTCATGAGTACTCTGATTATTCAACAAAAACTGCAAGAATAACAAATATCAACCATCTAAGTAGAAAAGAAAAGGAATTAATCAAGAAAATTTACAAAGCATAATAAGCACAAGGTACGTAACATAAATAAAGTTAGGACCTTTTTTGGTTCAAAATCATGGGAAAAGATCCTGTTTCCTCCCTTTTTACTAATTTTAGTATAATGATAATCACTTAAGCTACAAATATCAATAATAGTGCTGGTGCACCACAGCCTAGCATGCATAAAGCTGACCTAATTCTCCAAGTTTAAGTAATATACTGTCCTTTAATTACTTTGCAATTTCAGTGGGGCAAAACTAATATTCTCCAAGACTTGAGGAGCCAACCAATATATATGTACCACTTTGAATCTCATCATGTGGTTCCCATTTTGTCTTTTAGAATTTTTACACTATAGTTTGTCTTGCACTGACCCGTAGGAGTTGGTTGTCTCTTATTTCTTTATATATCGATTTTACGACCCCCTATAGCTATATATATATCCTTAAATAAACGGTCTTAATTGAAAGAAGCGATATGGACAATTTATATTTATATCAAATTCAACTTATTTAAAACTAAATCATAATTATTGTATTTTATTTCTTTTTAACATTTGTATAGACACAAATTCCTCTCACTGCATGCCCCTTCCCATTTTGAAATGAGACTTACCACATAAAAGTCATCTTTCTTTTTTGTTGTGACAATAAATGTATTTATAACTAAAAAAAAAGAGCTCTGAATGGATCAAAGTCAAATTCCTAATTTTAGAATTAGGAGACAGAAAAAATTGAGAACTTTGGTTTAAATTGTATCTATAGAGTATTCTTGATATATTTGCCTCGAATAAATAAGTGACACAGAATTGAGAGTATGAAAATATAGATTTCAATATTGTATTGCATAAAAATACAACCCTTTACGAGTGAATGAAATACTAACTGTTTATAAGTAACTAATAAAATAAATCAACCAATTACCAATGGAATTGAGCCACCTAAGTCCTAGCTATAATACATCGTCCAATGAAAATGCTTCATTTGTACGTATCGTTAAATTAACAATCTTTTTTTCTTTTTTGTTACTATTTATTTTAATGAAATTTGAGGATTTTTCTGTGGCTGATGACTTAGCAAATTGATGGGAGAATTTGACTTGAAAAAAAATCATACATCAATGAAATATGAGTCTAACAACAAAATATTCAAATATGGTTTGCCAAAGTTCTTATGTCATTTTTATACTTCAAGATGGAGGACTATTTTGCTATTTTTACTCTTTTTATTTTGGGTTAATTAATACTAATGTTAACTACTTAACCTCATCTCATATTTTCGTATGTGAATTGTTCAAACGGTCTATCGCTTGTAAACGTTGTTTGGTATGAGAGATAGGATAGACAAAGTTATCTTAGATTGAGATATAACATGGGATTACTTTACGATAGAATAATTTATCCCATCATTTAGTATAAATAATGGGATAAATAATTCGTGAACTAACTAATACTCCAAATAGTAAATAAAATAAACCTACATTTTATCATGAATTATTATCTTTGATCCCTCATACGAAATGACCCCTTAATTTTTGCCTCATTCTGGTTCTCCCAAAGAACACAATTTTATTCATTTTTCTTAGTTTAATTTTTAAGTATTACTTTTTCTTGATGCATCTTTATTATTTTTTTTACATTTAAATATGATTTTTTAGGATTAGTTGGTTATTTTAAGGGGAAATTGTGCAGAAAAGTAAACATTTAAACCATGTTAAATACTATAGCTAATGTTTAGGGAAATTCTGATTCGCAATTATAATTTCGCTTAATCTTGCTATTAGCCTGATTTGTATAATTTGTCTGATTTGTATAAATTCAGAATTTGTAAATTCGGTTTCTGATTGTATAAGTTCAAAGTTTTGTATATGTTTACCTTAGCTATTTGTATACGATTTATGAAAAAATTATAATAAATTATGTTGTTTGTATATTGGCAAGCAAAATATATAAACGGAATTCTGAAAAAAATCATGTATATATTTACCATATTTTTATATTTGCAAGCGAAATATACAAACGGGCAGAATATACAACCGCATATGGAGCACAATTATCGAAACTATAGTTGTAGTAACTTATTATATCTATTATGTTTGTTTATTTTGATTTTTTTTTTCTTATTTTAATCTGTTAATTCAATTAATTGAATAATTTGTTAGACAGCTAGTTAATTAGGTTAAAATAGATTGGTTGGTTAGAGGGGGGTAAGGGATTTGGGCTTAGTTTTTTTCAGAAATTGGGCTACTCTGTTGGACCGATTTCAGAAGCCCAATTTGTACAATACCCTGTCCAAGGCTTAAACTTGTAACGGGTCATTCACACAAATGACACTATTTTGAAGTGGTGTTTAATATTTGCCCACTAAACTTGTGGTCTTTAATTTGTTATTCAACATTTTAAGTAAGAAAAAATGACTGAAACTACCTTTGACACTGAAATAACAAAAATTTTTGTGCCAAGCATAAGTTCATATTTTTGTGGCATGATAACCCACAAGTTATTTTGTGAAAGGCATAATAAGTTAAAACATATTGCATAACTCTTCCTCAAAATAAATATTTTTGGTCTCCCAACAATAATATCAAATAGGCCGTTAATTTCGTTAGGCAAACCTTTTAGAGAATATTTACTCTGGAGCATAAGTTCAATATTGTATGTCTAAGTCGTAAGTAAAATATTTATCCTTGTTATTAAAAAAATGATTGGCACAGGTTATGCCTTGTAAGGCACAAGTTCATACTATTGAATTTATGTCTCAAATCACAAGTTATGCCTAAGACATGAATTTAAAATATAAACTTTTTAAGGCATAATGTTCTAAAGTTAAACTTATGTCTCAAGGCACAAGTAATGACTTACAGGCATAAGTTCAATTTTAAAATTTTCTGTCCTACAAGGAATAAGTGTTAGGGTTTTGCCCTGATTTTCTTACCATAATTCAAGATTTATTTTTCCTTAAAGAAAGGACAAAACATTACCATAAATGTTTTTACTTTTCCTGAAAGGAAAATATAATATTCTTTCATATTTGGTTTATTCTTTCCTTTTAGGAAAAGATTTTGGAGTAGCTAGTCCTTTTCTAGTAAGAAAAGGTTTTAGGACTCTATAAATATAGGTTTGTTTCTTCTAACACAAGAACAATAACATCCACAATGTAGTCGTTTAAGCGTCTTGTTTATGGGGAGATTTTCTCCTAAACATATTTATGCCTTTCAAGATTATCATGCATGAAGAATACAGATCAAGCTTTGTCAAGAAAATCCAGCCAAAAGGGGAGATTTGTTAGGGTTTTGCCCTGATTTTCTTACCATAATTTAAGATTTATTTTTCCTTAAAGAAAGGACAAAACATTACCATAAATGTTTTTACTTTTACTGAAAGGAAAATATAATATTCTTTCATATTTGGTTTATTCTTTCCTTTTAGGAAAAGGTTTTGGAGTAGTTAGTCTTTTTCTAGTAAGAAAAGGTTTTAGGACTCTATAAATATAGGTTTGTTTCTTCTAACACAAGAACAATAACATCCACAATGTAGTCGTTTAAGAGTCTTGTTTATGGGGATATTTATTCTCTCTAAAGTTTCAATGTTTTTCTTTTTATTAGTTTTGATATAATAATATTTTGATTTTTAGTATAAGTTTTTTTGTTATCTGATTTATCAACTATATGATTTGCAAATTGTAAGCTTCTGCATGACGCTTTAATCACCTTCATAACCCAACAATAAGTTCAATATTAAAACTTTATGTCCTAATAAATTTATACTAATCAACTTATGCCACAAACACAAGTTATGTCTATGGAAAAAACAAGTCCAAAACTCAAGTTAATGTTCTATTGTACTTATGCTTTATAACATAATTTATGTCTAGCGAATTTTTTTTGGGTGGCAAATTTTTGTTTGCCTTGCGATTTTCAAAAAAATATATATATGAGGGTTATTAGTATTTGTATTACTTAAAATATTAAAGAACAAAAGTTAAAAATTATGAATTTAAAAGATAAAAATTAAAAACTTCCGTAAATAAGAGCATTTCTACTAAGGACCCCAATGCAATTGGCTATTATGTCATCATCATTATTAATAAACTGGATGTTCTTCTAAGAAAAATATATATCATAATTTGATGTATTTAGGGTTTACTTCAGCACGTTTTTTTTTTTTTTTTTTTTTAATTTGTATACCGTTTTGGTGAGCAATAATATACTTGAATTATAAAATTTGAAATTGAACAAAAAAGAAGTTGGTGAGTCTTGCCAAATGATTACTACTATTTGGCATGGAAGAAAATGTTAAATTTACGATCTTTTTCAAAAAAAAAAAAATCGTTACTTTTAATATTTTGGAGCAAACATATCATAGTTGTATGTACGTAAAGATTATATGTGTCGAAAATGATGTATCAAGGACCAAAATAAATGAAGGAATATTTTATCATTTTTGTTGTTCTTACGCATTTCCTGCATTTCTTTTGAAGGTGCATAGTTTATAAGGAAAAACGTATCCGTTCATCATTCGATCTAACAAAAAATATGAGAAAGTAATAAACTTTATGAATAATCTTCTTAATGACAGTCCTAAAGTAATTCTTTTTTTCTATTTCAATTTATTTGTTAGTGCTTCACTCTGTATAGAATTTAAATAGATAGATAGATATTTTGTGGTGAATGGTGATAAATCATCTAAAACAAGGATAAAATGAAGATTTAAAATTCAATTATTTCATGACATTTTTGACAAACTAAAATAAAAATACTGACAAAGAAAATTATATAACAATATTACTTTCTTAGTTCATTTTTACTTGTCTATTATTCTAAAAAAAAAAAATAGATATTTGATTTAGAAAATCAAGAAGTAATTTACGTTTTATTTCTATTTTATTCTTACTATTAAGTAAAATTTATTTTAATATATTTTTATAATTAAATATTTAAAAATATGTCAAATTGATATTGAACAAGTAAAAATATAAGAGACGTATTGAAAACACCATTTAACTTGACACAAATCATTAGTTTCGTCTCTAAACTATTGACAGTCTTAAAAATATCCATTTACTTGATTAATTAAACTTAGATACACTCCGATTTGTCACATGACAGAGCAAGTGGTTTCAAATTCTCACCGGAATATGAAACTCTTAATGAAAACTTAGTAATATATTGAAAACAATTTTAAACTTGACGCAAATTTAAAAGTGTATTTTTTTTTTCGAATTATATAATCGATACTTTCAAGACTATCAACAACTTGAAAATAAGCCTTGATGAAAGAGTTGACCATTCTAAACCAAACCACAATTGTGTAAACTCCTTTGACAGCTGGGTGTTATGAGAATTGACGAGACCTTCGTGTAAACGCCGTTCAATATGGCGGCCCTGCCAACTGGCATTTTTAAGTCAAAACTTCCAACAACTCTATAAATTTGTTTTTTCCCTCTCTTCTTTTTTAGTTTGCACTTTGCGGTCTAAACAAGGTTGGTTTATTATGCACTTTGTTCAAATAAATAACAAAATTTGTCGATTGAGCGTTTACTCGTTAAATAATTATAGATTGATATGACTTGTGATAAAATATATATTTCAATGACCCATATCAGGCCAGCTGCTTCACGAGAAGCCAAACTAAAGTTAGTAAAATAGTACTAAACTAAAGTTAGTAAAATAGTACTAGTACTGTAAACGTAATGGTGCCCACAAGTTGAGAACACACAAAATCTTTTCACACCTTTGGTTGTCCTTTCTTCCCATCAACACAAACAAAAAAACAAACTTGTCAATAGTCCTACCATGCTTCTCAATTTAACTATAGAACAAATATTAAAATTATAAGCCTAGTCCTAATTTTTGACCTGCTAATTCACAACTAACTTGAGCTAATCCAACTCTAGAGTTTGCAAGATCAAATTCCATCCAGAAATTTTGCTGGTGATGATGTCCAATAATGTACGCCGCTACTCCTAGTAAGTCTGAATTTCCCATCGTAAAACAATACACTTGATCCTTCCCTCTCATCACCCCTTCTAATTTGTAAAGCAATTTTTCACCCATAACGCTCATTTCCACACCTGGAAACATCAATGTTACTGGTGGCAACCGCGGTAGTATCGTACGAGTCGATTCAACTAAGTAACACAAGTCCATCGCCCCTTGGAATACGAAATTTGGGTCGTTCAACGCTCTCAACACGCCTTTGGTTTGCTTAATGAACTCATTTTTTAATGCGGTGTAAGCCGGGCCAAGTAGATAAGTAAATTGAGTACCCGAGTCAACCATGGTTTGACCCGCTCCAGTATGATCCGGTACGAGTACGGATTTAGGCAAGGGTAAAATCGTCTCACCAACTTTAATTCCTTCCAACTGAACCGTATAAGCGACCCGATCAAAATAAGGTAACGGAGTTGACATTTGAACTAACGGAGTGTACTTCCTTGGTTTAAGCCAAGGCAAATTCGCTTCTCCAAATAGGAGAACGCCGTTACTGTCACGACCCGAAATACAGTAAGAGAATTTCGGGTAACCCATTTGTGTAACGAAAGATAAACCTCCACGGTTCATTCCTATTAACCCGGTAGTCCTTAAGTCTTCCGGATTTGAACTTGAACTTATATCCATGCACCCGAATGCCACACCGGCTAAATTCAAATTATCGATACGGAAAGTTTCCGTAGCTAAATTACCCTCAACGGAAGAACTGTCAGCGTACGATAGCGTAGCATGGCAGAGCTTTTTCGGGTCACATGAAACGGGTATGGAAAAATCCCGGGTTTTCATCCTGCATGTCGGTGAAGAACAGGGGATAGCAGAGTATGAAGAAGAAATAAGCGGGTTGAAAATTAAAGGTGTTGTTGGGGTTTTTTTACAATGGAGCCAAGAAAGTTCACTCCCTGTATCGAGCACCATGACAACTTGTTGCGGAGGTGACCCAATAGAAAGAGAGACAGTAAGCGAAACATTATGGTGAAAAGCAACTCTGTTTGGGGGTTTCGGGGCGGAGATAGATGCTGTTTTCTTGGCTATGAGGGGAAGAATCAATGAATGTTTAGTAGCAATTGATTGAATGAGTAAGGTAGAAAACACAAGGTGAAGAAGCAGAAGATTTACAGAGTCATCCATAACAGAACAAAGATAAATTAAGCAGAGTAATTGGAGTGGATTTTGAATGTTTGAGGCTCTTTCTGACTAGTGAGCAGTCATTACTGAATTTTCAGAACTTTGTTTTCTTCTAGTGTAGTTGTTGAAGGTGTCCCCTTAGTACAATAGTAACCGATAATTCTCTGCAAATTATATATATAGATGGAGATGAATTTTTTTATTTTTAGGAGAAAATATTTAATTGGAAATTTGTTAACTAGCTATTACAAATACATGGCAACATTAACTCATTATCAATTATGGTATACAAAATATTAACTTAAATAGCATATTTTCTAATATACATGAGAATCGATTATTCATATATTTACCATTAATAACCTAAATAGCATATTTTTTAATATACATCAGAATCGATCATTCATATATATATATATATATATATATATATATATATATATATATATATATATATATATATATATATATATATATTACGAATATATATTCTTATTTAGTAAATAAATTTTTAAACCAAAAAAGTACTTCAGAGTTCAAACATAATAATTTACACCATAAAAATTTATTCCAAAATTTTATATCAAAAATATATCAATAATCTAACTTTCATAAGGTATGTTTATACCATGATTTATTTTAGATTATATGAGAAGTTTATACCATACATATATTACAAATAAAAATGTATATGTAATAATACTATCAATAATGATTTTACCTGAAAATAAGGAGTGATATTAAACTAAATAATTTATATATTGATTGTAGTAGATACTATAAAATATTGGTTAAAATATTTGAATACGTGTACGGGAGAGAGATTTGAGATTTTTTTTTTATATACTTTATTGAAAGATAGAAGAGAATCTTTTAAATTAAGGTAAATAAATAATTTATTATAGACTTAAACAAGAAATTATAATTATCTTTTTTTTTTTTATTTTAAAAATTAATAAAAATATATATTAATGTTTATAATATTAAAAAATATTGTTATTAATGTAATTAAGTTTTAAAAATTATTTTCCAAGTAATTTTTTCCTTTTTTTATCTCATAAAAAATACTTAAATTTAAGCTTATGAATTTTAAAGTGTAAGATTTGGATTATTTTTGTCCGCGGTAAAAACTTTCAAACGGAGATGCATCTTATCTTTACAGATAAAAGAATCTTTGTACGAACAGAAGTCCGTACCAATCTATTCAAGAGATTTTGTCCAAGTGCAAATGTTTTCCTTGAAAAAAATAATTCAATATTCTGGTGGCCATGTAAAGTAAATAAAATATTATGCAGTACTGTGATATTTGCGTATATTTGTGACTTTTTGAATGTTATTGTGTTACTGATATGATAGATGATATTTATATTTTTATAGGTAATAACTAAATATATAAGATAATTATATTTTTCTTTTCGAAAATGTAAAATTAATTATGAAAATACTTTGACTAAGTAAACTCAAATATAGTAAAAAAAAATTTGGGGAAAAACTCTAACACCTATTATATACCCCTTGAATTTATTTATTTTTATATTATTATGCCCATGTGACGATCGTATCACCCCCTGAATTTAATATTTTCATATTATTTAAATTTCTAAATTTTTTAAGTTCAATTTTTACTTGTGTTAAAGAAGTTTTCATCATTTTCTTATTGCAGTTTTTGGTGAATTATTGATACCAATTATGAACCTGGCTCTGATACCATTTTTTAGGACCAAAATAATTAGGTATCCTATGAATGATTGTAGACTTATAATTTTTATTAGATTAAATTCACACAAAATTTGAACTAAATCAATGTTCAATTGGGTTGAATGATTAATTTGAGTTTTACAAATAAATAAGTCCATTTTATTATATTCAAGTCCAACGTCTATTTCACCTTGAAGCCCAAACTCATGCCACGTGTCACAGTGACAAGGCATCCAAGACCAAAAACGTGACGCCATGTGTCCAAATGTTGTGGTAGTCTCAGTTAAATTCAAGAACAAATCACAATCCGTCAAGTGTCCAAATGACATCTTTTGGTCAATCATAAGCAACTTTGTCCACCTCCTACAACTACAAAAAAAGAGTCCGAAGACAATTTAGAAAAGACTCCAACAAACATTCAACAGAGATCGACAACATCAACTACATAGTTCTTCGAAGGAGTGCTCAACGAAGTTCCTCCCGGAGATCGACTCAAAACGACGAAGTGCTTCTAGACGTTCCCGAAGATCAAACACATCTCAAGGAGGTCTACAACATTCTACATTCGAGAAATATGCTACTAATAGCCCTCAAATCATGGAGAAATATTAGGAGAGAAGAATTAGAAGAGTAACAAAATTGTAATCACAAGATTCATCAATAAAATTCACATTTTTCTTTTATTTATTTTGATTGCAGTTAATTTTCAGCGCTACAAAATTTTTTTGCTAAGAACGATAACAAAGCAAACCTCAAAAGATCGTGAGTAAGAATACAAACGAGAAATAGACCCAACAATTGGATCAAATTAAACCAACAAAAGTTGAACTTTCAAACTTCGTTTGTGTTGGGTTTTTCAGGTTTTTAAAAAAATATATATATTTCTTTATTCCTAACTTGTGATTTAGATATTTCTTTAGTCTCAACAAGTTATAATTATCTTAGATGTTTCTAATGTAAATGACCGAAGATGTTAGATGAGTAATGACACTAAAATGTTCAAGAAAAAAGATATTGAAATCACATAAAATAAATATTATAAATTAATATTTCATAACAAAAATGATCACAGTTTTAAAGTACTAAAGTCATGTTAAAATAAATATGTCTAATAAGTACTCCCTCCGGTTTTTTTTACTTGTCAAATTCTAACTTGTCACACTTATTAAGAAAATATTGATTGTTAAAGTGATCTACTATTTTACCCATATGATCCAAAATATCTAATCACTATATTTTTCAAAGACATTAACTTAATGTTAATAAATTAAAGGTATATTGGGCAAATAAAAAGTGAAAAAAGGAGTATTAAGTAATTGAATGACTAAACATTAAAGATAAAAATATCTTTGGATTTTAATGATCTAAATCGATGCAAAACTAATGAATAGATATATCCAATATTATTGTCATTCCTAGTTGAATCGAATTTCTTTTATTAGCATGAATATTAGTTTACTTTTGATTTGAGCTTTATTTGAAATACCAACATCTAAGAGCTATAAAAAAACTTATTGGACCATTTAAAATTCTAAGTCCAAACTTGAGATAATATATTAAAACATAAAAACTATGAAAAAAATTCAACAAATATTTATAAATTACATTATGAGTAATGTTTTTCTATGTATAAAATATTTTAAAAAAATTGTAACATATAATATCATATTGATTCGGTTAAATTTAACTTTTTTAAAAATCGTTTCAAACCAGATAAATTATGACTAATTTTTTTAGTATACCAAATCGAATTTAATCAAATTGTTATTCAATTTTTTCAATTTAATTTAATTTGATTTATCGATTTGGTGTGGTTTGACAATTTCCTTTAAACACCCATAGTTGGAATAATAGTTTTGAGTTCTCTATTTAGCAAATTGCAGCACCGCTAGAAGGTAGTTGTGGTTTGGCATGCTATTTATATTTAAATAAAAAAACCTAGGTTGGTAGACTTGTTATTCATTGGGAACTTGGGAAACTCGTATGGGTCATGTATACAAATTTTGAGGCTAGTTTAGTACTCCATTCATTCAATAATACTTGTTTACTATTGATATATTTTTTAGAAAATATAAATAGAAGGATAATTTAACTATGGATAATGCTAAATAGCCAGAAAATTTGGTTAGAATTTGGCCAGAAATTTAAAAAAAACTATAATATCTTTTTTATTTTAAAATAAACTGATTTTTTTCCCCATTTTTTAGTTAAAAGGTATTAAAGTTAAAAGGGTAAAAATGTTTTAAAAAGTAAAATAACATAGGTAAAATATCATTCTGGCCAAAAGAATTTTTTCTTTGAATATAATAAATACAATGTCTTGAAAAATGTAATAGAGAAATAGCTATAATTAATGATAAGGGTAAATTAGAAACTGAGTGTAAAATTATCTATTGATTTTATAAAGTGAACAAGTATTGTTGGACATCAAAAAATAGTATAGTGGACGACTTATATTATTGGACGGCCGAAGGAGTAATATATAGATACAAGCAACGTAGGGTAGCTCACCCTCGTGTGGTTTGGGTTTGAAAATGTATGATTGGATTCTTTCTTTCTGGTGGTTGCACGTCAATTTGATTTGATATATATTTCAACTTGTACTTTGAATAATATATAACATCATATTATGATGATCACTTAAAATGTTTTTTTTCTCTGTATGTTTATATAGTCAATATTCAATATTTCAAATTTGTATACCGTGAATAAGATGATCATATCATTATTACTCTTTTACTAAATTCCCAAATTATGAAATTACATAAGAATTTGAATCAAGGATTTGTACCAATTATGAAAGTCAAGACTAGTTGAGCTAAAAGTTGGTATTAATCTTCAATAACAATCTGAAAGGAATTAAATGACTACGCTCGATATCTAGAAGATTACAGTTAAGGGACGGAATTAGAAATTAAGGTACACATTTATTTTGTATAGATGAAAATATATAAATTATAATTAATTTATAATTCTATAACTTCAAAGGATACTTAGAATTAATTCCAAATCTACATATGCTTCAAAGTTCAAATTCTAATTTATTCTTCAAATATATATGTACTTTAATCATCGGTCCTCTCTAAACAAAGCATACTCAAGTTTTTTTTGTTTTGGTTTCCCACCCGATGTCCGGTACTTACATTGGAGTTCGATTAAATTCGAAATTTGCGCTAAGAAGTTTTATTGGGGTAAAGCGCTCCCTGACAAAGGCGGCTTTGTACCTAGGGGGACTCGAACCCGATATTTCTAATTAAGAATGAAGAAGAACTTACCACTCAACTACGCTCCTGGTTAGTAAAGCATACTCAAGTTGTTAGGTGAGGAAAAGGTCTGGTTTATGCATGGG
The DNA here is from genome assembly GCA_035578085.1 of Solanum pinnatisectum. Lineage (NCBI taxonomy): Eukaryota > Viridiplantae > Streptophyta > Magnoliopsida > Solanales > Solanaceae > Solanum > Solanum pinnatisectum. Next base: position 19,846,358 of record CM069077.1, read on the forward strand.
GACCAGACTGGATTCTTGTTCTTTAGCGTCTTCTGGCAGACAAGACTCAAAAAATATTACTGGAAATTGTCTTAAGATATGTAAGTTGAGAGACACCTATCTCTTGAAAAACTGGAATATAACCAAAGGCATCACTATTGAAAAATCAATTGCATAGGGATAAGAAAATTAATTGCTTGGGAATAGGACTTGTATATAATTAAGTTTGTGAACAAAAAGAGAGAAGTTGTCCATTTTTACGGTTTAAACAATGAGGCAAAGGCAATACAATACTCTATTGGCGATTGATCAATTAAGAAAAAGGTTTTAAAGTTTAGGCAGGACACGCAAACTTGGATAATCTGTCTGTTGGAGCAGCCAATCAATATACTCTCATCTCTCTCTATAGACTTTGATTAATATTTTTATGGGGTATGTTCTCATCATATTAATATGAGAATGAGTACAATTTATTGAATTAATCTAATTTAATTTAGTATTAAACATTAGTTAAATTAACTCTCATAAAATAAAACGTGACAAGTAAAACTGAACGGATAAATGTGTGTGCATATATAAATATATATATAGAAAGAGAGAGAGAGAGAAGAGAGAGGAGTACTGAAAACACCTGAACTTGATGTGAATTGTTAGTTTCGTCCTCGAACTATTGACACTTTAAAAACACTCATCTACTTGACTAACTGAACTTAAATACACCCCCGATCTGCCACATGACATATCAAGTGTTTTCAAACTCTTGTAGGAGCATGAACCTCTTAATAGAAAGTCGAGACAAGTGTTGAAAACACTCCTAAACATGACGAGAATTTAGGGGTATATTTCACTCGTGTGACAAGATCAGAGGTGTATTTAAGTTCAGTTATGTAAAGACCGGTTTTCATTGTTATAGAAAAGCCAATGGAAAGAATTGGGGCAGAAAAACTTTTGAGTAATGACTTGGAAATTCCTATCCTAGTCCAGATTTAGACGAAATCTGAGTCAGGTGAGGTCTAGGGAAATCTGATAATGAATGGGGGGTTTAACTATGAATTTGATCACATAAGTGGATAGCCAAGACGTTAAGGAGATTGTACGGCTTTACAGAATCAAATTCGATGAGTAGAACTCTCGAAACTGATCTTAACGTGAAGGGGTAGTTTTAGAACGTCAAGGTTTGAAGGTATGTTGCAAAATGAGAGTTTAGAACTCAAATACCGACTCTCTGTCTCCGTGCAAGCCACCAAGGTCTGCCAGGGCGGGGCTACTGTGGTAGGACAGTCGTGAGTTAAGTCGAGGAAAACCCCCAAAATCGTTATTTTCTGAAAAACTTCGTTCTTGAGAGCTAGGAGACAAACCAGAACTATTCTTGACAGTTTTCCATGATTTCTAGCGCTAAAGGTAAGATAATTACTCCCCTAATCCGTAATTTGATTCTTAGAACTTAGAATCTTGAGTAATTATCATTAGGGGAGAGTTTTGCACTACAAGAAAAAGGCTTAATTAAGACCAACATTTAAGGACGAATCTATATTCTTGTCTCTAAAAGTATATTTATCGGGACGAGATTATATTTCGGTCCTTATTGGCATATGTTATTGTGAAGACATTAAATCCGGTCCCTAAAACTTTTCCTAACTAGTCCTAAAATATAATTGGAGGCATTGAGGGCGCTTGAGCGGGAGATTTTTTTGCCATATGAGAACTTCTCTTTTCACCAAAAAATTATTTCAGAAAGTAAAAAGAAAAAACTATCTACTAATTATTATAATTTGTCAAAATAGAAGCTTGTCCTAAAAAGTGCCCTAATCAATCTTCAGATCGATCACTAGTTACTACAACTCGATTGTGAATATGTTTTGCCTAATCTCAACTATCGATGCTCTGCCCTTGAATGAATAGATGTATCTTCTTTTCTTTTATTGTTATTGTCTGCCTTAATCTCAACGAAATTCTTCCTGTAAATTGATAAAAGTGTCGTCTTCTTCCTCGTGTTGTTGCTGCTCTGGTCAAACTAGAATCCATAACAGCCTTGCACGAGACAAAATTTCAGGTGGGTTCATTCTTCTGATTGAGTTGTTGCTGCTCTGCTCGAAATAGAATCCAACACAGCTTGCTTGAGACAAAATTTCAGGTGGGTTCATCTTTCAATCGAGTTGTTGTGTTTCTTTCATAAGTTATATTAATGGCATTTTTTTGCTTGTGTATTCAAGTTACTTCTCTGCTTCATCTTTTTTAACATTAATAGGTTAATGATTTCATCTGGAAAAATTATTGTGTGTTCCCCTAATCTCAACGATGCTCTGCCCATGAATGGATAGATCTGTCTTCTTCCTTGTGTTGTAGTTTTCTGCCCTAATCTCAACGACATTCTTCCAGTAAATTGATAAAGGTGTCTTCTTGTTCCTCGTGTTGTTGCAACTCTGGTTGAAATAGAATCCATCACAGCTTTGCTCGAGACAAAATTTCAGGTGGGTTCATTCTTCTGATCGAGTTGTTGCTGCTCTGCTCGAAATAAAATCTAACACAGCTTGCTTGAGACAAAGTTTCAGGTGGGTTCATCTTCCGATCGAGTTGTTGTGTTTCTTTCATAACTTGATATGTAAACATTTGAGCTTGTAACTTGATATTCTCTGCTTGGAAAGTTCAATCTGGACGTTATGTACACTCCAAACCTCTTTATTAGTTTACTGTTGTTATTGCTGAAAAAGTGCTTGTTTTCTTTCCTCTTTGGCTAGAATCACATAAAAGCACCTATAGGCCCTCACCAAGTACTATGATTCTGAAACCACTTTAAGCATTTCTCAAGGATTACTCAAAAAATAGAGCAATCACTGCAGCAATAGCAGTCACAACCTAGCATAGGTTATTGGAAATAGGAAAATGTGTTTGGAACTTACCTACCAAGTTCTCTCGCTATACTATCTGGTTACACCATGTCTTATGGTCAACAGTGTACTATCTTCTTGTGACTGTATTTGTACATACTGCCTCATATTGGAAGAATTCCAGTAGGCTAAGAAATGCTAATACCACACAATAGAAACCTTTCAAAATGTGGCACATTGTGTACTTACATAGTCCATAATTAGTCATATGTAGGTATTTTAAATTTTCAAACTCTCTAGCGAAAAAAATACAATTTTGAATGGTAGCCCTGTATCCCACATCTTTAACTCAACTCTGTTTTTTATTTTCTGTACAGCTGCATAACGACACAAAAATTTTTTCAAAAAAATTGTACTGCTTCAACATTGCTGCCAGCTTCTCTATTTTATAGTTTTATGCACTGCTGCAACATTTCTTGATAGAGAATCCTTTCCCAGCATGTATTGACAATAACCTTTATGCACTGTTGCTTTTCTGTTTTGTTGTTTTATGCACTGCTGCAACATATTTAATCCATCACAACCTATTGATAACTTCTCTACCATAATAACTCTTTGACATATACTATTCCCTCGCTTACCATCATGCTTCACGGCCCCCGAATAATATTCTCTGGCTAGCCAAAATTATGCAGCAGACCTATCCAAGTCAGAAATACAATCTCTGAAGTTCTAACAATTACTATCGAAACAAATGTGTCTGCTCGTAGCGAAATTGGCTGGAAGCTAGAATCTTCACATCTTTTGTGGTAGAGCATCTTCTGTACATTGTACATCAGATAACATTGTTAGGCCTTAACAACTTCTTCATCGACTTCAGTTATCCATGCATCGTCACATTTGTACCATTGGTCTCTCAATACTACAACAGCTTATTTATGACCAATATTTAGGGACGAGTTAATAATCCCGTCACTAAAAGTATACATATTGGGACGAGATTATAGTTTGGTCCTAAAAGCTATATCTTTTTGAGATGGTGCGAAAGCTGGTCCCTAAAAATATTAATAGCTAGTCCCAATTGTAATTGAGAGCCTTAGTGGGAGAGCACACCGCCAAAACAACCCTAAAATTTTTACTAGAATACACTTTCTTTCCTGAAAAAGTAGGTGCCAAAGTAAATAATTATGTCCTAAATATCTAAAAAAAAAACACTACGATTTCTCTCAATACCCAATGGTTTTAACTTTGCCTTTACGTATTCTCAAGAACACACGCTATCTCTTTTTCATCTCGATCAAGTGCAGGTTCATCCTAGGGTTATCCAGCTCTTCCTCAAAGCCTCTCTATTGATCATCAATGTCTCTGTTTGCTTCTCTCTACTACAAAATTCTGGTAAGTTTACTTTTCTTTTTTCGTGTTCTCTGTTAGGTTGTTCAACTTTGCCCAATTTTCTTGTTTTATTGAGTTCAGATTCTAATTGATGGTTTGATTTGTTGAAGTGTATTCAAGTTTGTATCATATTGTGTGTTCGAAAAATCACATAACCCATAAGTAAAGCTTTTTTTTTTTCTGAAAAATAACTAAGAGGACACTCTGCTCATGTTATTCTCTGCTTCTTGATTTCCCTTCTTCAATGGACACCAAAGTTCCTTGTATGAATGGATATTTGATTGTCGTTTGACTAGTTGATGATTATAAAACACAAAAATTTTTATATTGAAGTCTTTATCAACTTATAGTAACAAAAGTGATTATTTTCTTGTTAATGGCTTGAATGGCTTATCAGCTGAATCCTTAGCCACTGAGAAATGTTTCCTTGTGAATTCTTAAGGACTGTGTATTCATTAGCATTTGTCTCTTCTTCTTTGTTAAAAATTCTAAAAGGAAAACAAAAAATAGAAGACTCTTTATTTCTCAAAACTCATCGTGAGAATCAGATAACCCTAGCAAGATTTTTCCTAAAAGCGATCTTAACTTACACATATCAGTGTATACTCTCAACTGAAAATCTGTATTTTTTCAAAACAGAGAAAGAACATGTCTGTCTATAGCAGCAAACAAAAGACCAGGTCTTAGCGTTTCAGCTGTGTTTTCTCAGATCATAGAAAGCAGAGGCCTAACAGCAATCTCAACTCAATTTATATCTTCTATTCAATCGAATCTCAGGTATGCATCCACTTCTGCGAGTTTTTTTGTTTCTTTCTATGAAGTCGATTTGTTGTTTTTGTTGTTCGAGTTATAGATCTTCTTGTTTGAGTTATAGCTGCTGATGTTTTTTTTTATAAACATTCAGTTTTATAGTTGCTGGTAATTTGCATCAGCTCTTTTCTGTAGCTTGAGTTACAGTTGTTGATCGATTTTTTAGAAAGATTCAGTTTTATAGTTGCTGGTCATTTACATGGTGGTCATTTGCATCAGCTCTTTTTTGTTATAGCTGATGGTCATTTGCATCAGTTCTTTCACTTTGGAAAGAAGCACTAATAACTCAATTAGGTAAAATAATATTCAAATGTCGCTTATGAATCTTGATACATGTGTTGGGATAGAGCTGATTTCGTTGATAAAACAGGAAAAAATTTGAAAACAGAATTGTGTTACATATATTATTGAGAAATGTGTAACAATAGCAGATATAACATTAGTAGTAACTACCACACCTAAAATGCTTCTGCTGTTCCAAGTAATTTTACTGTTTGTGTTGTTTCTTCTCCAGTCAGAAATTTGAAAACTGATAAGTGCTTCATCTCTGTTTTCTCAGAACAGAGAAAGCAGAGGTCTTTCTAGCAGTGATCTCTACTCAATATATATCTTCTATTTACTCGGATCTCAGTTATGCCTCCACTTGTATGAGTTGATTTGGTTTTTTCTATACAGTTGATTTGTTGTTTGTTTTGTTTGAGTTGTAACTCGTCTTCTTTGAGTTCTTATTCTCTAAGACTAGATGCTGATCGTTTTCTTAAAAAGGTTTCAGTTTTGTAGTGTGATATGATGCCAAAAGTGATGGGGATCGATAAGTCCTTAAAGAAGTATGTGTTCCTAAAGATAAATAATAATGAACTAAACTTGAAAAGTGGCACTAACAACTCAATGAGCTAAAACAATATTAAGAGATAATATAGAGAGTGTTCTGTTCAAGTTGAGAAATCTGTTATGAATTACAAGTGAACTACTAACAGGGCAAGTGAGACAAGTGATTGCAGAATGTTACAAAAGATAGTTTTACTGATGAAATATGTAAAACACAATAGAACTGATGCAAACTGACCTCCTGTGGTGCTGCACATAGAAGATTGAATGAGTGATAGTTATGTTTGGGTCTGAAAATTGGAAAACTTGATAACTTTCAAGAAGATGCATTCTAATAGTTGTTTAAAACATTCTTTCAAGAGATACGTTCTTATATTCGTACCATATATTCTTTCATTCCTATCAAACTCTCAATCACCATAAATTTATAAAAAAAAACTGTACATAACAGATTATAAGACCAACATTTAGGGACAAGTGAATTATCATGTCTCTAAAAGTATATCTATTGGGACGAGATTATATTTCGGTCCTTATTTGTACAGTATATTGAGAAGGTATTAAATCTAGTCCTTAAAAAATTAATTCACTGGTCCCAAATTCTATTGAGGACCTTGAGAGGGAGGAAATTTCAGCAATATTTTATTCTTATCCTTTATCTTTTTTAATCTAGCTTTTTATGTACTATTCAAGGTTATGGCTCCTAATAAGCAATGGATGCAACTAGTGGACCACTGGCTTGATGAAACCTATTTAGTAGGCGTGCAAAAGTTTTTGGATTATGCTTTTGAAAGAACAGGAGAACAATATGAAATACGATGTCCATGTGTCAAATGTTACAATACAATTTTAGGAACTCGTAAAACGGTTGAGACACATTTGCAAGTATATGGAATAATTAAGAATTATACTTTTTGGTATCACCATGGAGAACGTTTGTGTGAGCCAATGTCAGAATCTGAATCCGAATTTGAATTTGCATTTGGAGATGGTGTTCAAGTAGAAGAATGTGAGAGTGAGGATGAAGTAGAAGAACTGTTGAGAGATTTATATCCTAATCTTGATGGAGGAGCTACACACACTAATGGTGATGATTTACTTGAGGAGGAACCAAATGTAGAAGCAAAAAGATTTTACTGACTTATCAAGGATTTCGAGCAGCCACTATATCAAAATTCCAAAGCTTCAAAGCTTTCCTCTTTGATTAAATTGCTTCACATAAAAAGTATGGGTCGTTGGAGTAATGCGTCATTTACAATGTTATTGAAAATGTTGAAAGAGGAGTTGTTGCCTGATGGCGCTAATTTGCCAAACTCATATTATGAGGCAAAGAAGATAATCAAAGAACTCGGCCTTTCTTATAACAAGATTGATGCTTGTACTAATGATTGCATGTTATATTGGAAGGAGGATAGCCAACTCGATTCTTGCAAAGTTTGTGGGGCGTCTAGATGGAAGATAGATACACATAGCGGGGAAACAAGGAATAAAAAAGGAAAAAGGATAGCATCAAAGAGCTTACGCTATTTTCCTTTAAAGCCTAGACTTCAAAGGTTGTTTATGTCTACAAAGACATCTACTCTTATGACATGGCATAAGGATAAAAGAGTTGATGATGGAATAATGAGGCACCCAGCTGATTCAATGGCATGGAAGTCATTTGATGAACTTCATCCTTCATTTGCGGTCGAGCTTCGTAATGTTCGAATTGGACTTGCTAGTGATGGATTTCAGCCATTTTGAAATTCAAAAACCTCACATAGCATTTGGCCTGTGGTTCTTATTCCTTATAATTTACCACCTTGGTTGTGCATGAAACAAGAAAATTTTATTTTATCAATGCTTATTCCTGGTCCAAATGGCCCAGGAGATGCAATTGATACATATCTTCAGCCTTTAATAGAGGAATTGAAGGAATTGTGGGAGGTTGGTATTGAGACCTATGATGCATTAGCTAAAAAGAATTTTAAGTTGCATGTTTCTTTGTTGTGGACCATCAATGACTTTCCAGCATATGGAAATTTATCTGAATGGAGTACAAAAGGAATATTGGCATGTCCATGTTGCAATAAAGATATTTCATCAACATGATTGTCTAATGGTAAGAAGCAGTGCTATATGGGTCATCGACGTTACCTTCCTCATAATCACAAATGGAGGAATGAAAAGAAGTCATTTGATGGTACAGAGGAGAGAAGACCCCCGCCACAAAGCGTTCTGGTATTGAGATACTTAATCAAGTGCAGGATCTTGAAGGGCTACAATTATCAAAGAATCCAAAGAAAAGGAAGAAGATATCACATGAAAATCGAAAGGATAATTGGAACAAAAAAAGTATCTTTTTTGAACTTCCATATTGGAAGAGTCTCTTGTTGCGACATAATTTGGATGTAATGCATATTGAAAAAAATATATGTGATAATATTATGGGGACAATCATGAATGTCAAAGGAAAGATCAAGGACACAATTAAAACTCGGTTAGATTTGCAAGAAATGAATATTAGGCCAGAATTGCACCCTATCCAAAAAGGGGAGAAAATTGAAGTTCCAACTACATGCTACACATTGTCTCCCGAAGATAAGCACAAGTTATGTCTTTTCCTAAAGAATCTAAAGGTTCCTGATGGATTTTCATCTAATATTTCTCAATGTGTGAACCTGAAAGATCACAAGATATCAGGGTTGAAAAGTCATGATTGTCATGTTATTCTTGCACTTCGTGGTATGTTGTCCAAAGAAGTGTGTGAACCTCTTATTGAGTTATCTTTGTTTTTTTGTTTTTTTGTATTCTTGGATCAAAGGAGTTGACAATTGATAACTTAGAACATATTGAAGCTCAAATTCCCATTACACTTTGCAAGTTAGAAAAGATCTTTCCTCTTTCATTTTTTGATGTCATGGTTCACTTACCTATTCATTTAGCTACTGAAGCTAAGATTGCTGGACCGATTCATTATCGATGGATGTATCCTGTGGAACGATGGTTATATTTTCTAAAATCTTTCATTGGTAATAAGGTATGTGCTGAAGGTTGTATTGCAGAGGGTTATATTGCAAATGAATGTATGACCTTATGTTCAAGGTATCTACATAGAATTGACACAAAATTTAATCAGCCTGAAAGAAATTATGATGGGGGTTTAAAGCAATCTAATGGAGGTTTATCACTATTCTGTCAACCCAAAAAAACTCTCGGAGGTAAAACTCCATTTGAGCTTGAAGCAGATGAATTGGAGCAAGCACACATATACATATTGAAGAATTGTGATGAAGTTTTATCATATCTCGAGTATGGAGAGTTATTTCATATCTTTTCATTATTATTTTCATAGGATTATTTATTTTTTATATGAAATTTATGGTTCACTTCAATTTTATAGAGAGTTTGCACAAACTCATAAAAATGCTCGCCACCTATCTGATGTAGAATGGAATCGCCAATTTATTGAATGGTTTAAAGATAGGGTGAGTAATACATAAACATAAAAGTTGATATTTTAATATTGTAATACTCATTATAAAGTAATCATCCTAATCTTGATGATAGGTTGCACAATTGCATAAAAGAGATTGTAGTCGTATCATGGAAGATCTGCTCTCGCTTTCACGTGGTCCTACACGATATTCGATACATTCTAATGGTTACATGGTTAATGGATATAGATTTCATGTAGAAGATTATGATAAAAAGTTAAGGACTCAAAATTGTGGTGTCGTTGTATTGGGTGAGAATGATAAAGATAGTGAGAGCCTTGATTACTATGGAGTTTTAACAGATGTGATTAAGTTGCAATTCGTCATGGATAGAAGAGTGGTTTTATTTCGTTGTAATTGGTTTGATGTGTGTGATGAAATAAAAGGAGTTAAGAAAGATGAGTATGATTTCGTGAGTGTTAATCCCGATAGATTCTTGAAAACAAATGAGCCATTTGTTTTAGCGGACCAAGCATCTCAAGTGTTTTATGCTAATGATAATTCCAACAAAGGTTGGAAAGTAGTGAGAAAGACTCAACCTCGTGATTCCTATGAGATTGTGGAACAAATGGATGATGATATTGTAGAGTTAGGAAGTCCTTCACAAAAGAAACGTAAAAGAACTAATGAGGTGAAGTATATTTTTATGAATTAATATATTCACTGTTACATTGTCTTAAATTTTTTCTTATTACTTTTATTTTGGCTCGTTTTGCAGGTTCAAGATGAAACCATTGAAGACTGAAAATGAGGCTGGCTCATCTAGGAAGTGTACTATTAGATATACATTTGTCGCGCCTGGTGCTATTGGAAAGGGACGAGGACGAGGGTTTAAATCTTTGGCTGAGAGAAGAGACTTGTCAACTAAGAGTTTTGTGTCTCAATGTAGTGATCTGGTTAATGAGTACATCCAAGAAATCGAAACAAGGAAGATATTTTAAATAAATTGTTCAAAATTGATATTAATAACTCATATTATGTAGCCATTGTTATTTCTTACAGCTTTTTGCTCTCAAAAGGAATATTCTAAAGTATTAATAATACGATTTGTTTTCTCCATGTTATGTAGGTAAGGGTCGAGGGCAAAGACTTACAAACTCTACTGTGTTAACTACAAGGAATGACAACAATACCTAAGAACTCCATTGATCTTGATAAAGAGAACAAGCAAATTAACCGTTCAACTCATGCATCGACTAATCTAGGTAAGCAAATTAACCGTTCAACTCATGTATCATACTTTTATCACTTTAATTTTCTGCCCTCAAGCGAGTCCATAGTGAAAAGTGAGCCCTTGTTATTTTTTTTTTATATAATGCTCTGTTTTTTTTCTGTCTCAAAATCCAATCTCCTCTTTGAGCCGTTGTTATTTCTTACAGCTTCTTGCTCTCAAAAGAAATATTCTAAAGTATTAATTATATGATTTGTTTTCTCCATGTTACATAGGGAAGGGTCAAGGACAAGGACTTACAAACTCTACTTTGTTTACTAGTCAAGGGATGATAACGATACCTAAGAACTCCATCGATCTTGAAAAAGAGAACAAGCAAATTAACGACCCTTCAACTCTTGCATCGACTAATCTAGGTAAGCAATACACCCAAGAAGTCGAGACAAGTAAGATTTTTGAAAATCTGCTATGTTTTCAAATAAAAGTTCCAAGTTTATCTGTAATACCTTTGAACTATTTTTAGTTCCTTACTTTCCAGATGTAGCACATCGTAGCTTCCCAAAGAGAAACCACAACTTCGATCCGTCTTAAACTTCTTCTAGTTAAAGATGAGGATGAAACATGCTTGATATGCTGAAACGTGTATTCATATTTTCACACCTCCAGCTTATGTGCACAATAAAATTAGTAGTAACACTATCTTACTTTTATAAATGTAACAGATTTTTCCTATTTCATAGTTGCATCCATTTTTTTCTCTACTTTGTATTCCTATGTCATCGCTGAAACACTATGCTAAAGTATTGGTAATATGATGTGATTTCTTCAGGTTCTATAGGGAAGGGGCGCGGACAAGGACTTAAAAATTCTACTTTGTGTACTAGTCAAGGAATGGGAATGAAATATAACAACTACATGACTTCTGAATCTGAGGTGGAATGTATCAACAAGAGTGCTCTTTATGCTAATCAGCATATTAAAACTCTTTCTATAAGCACAAGAGCAAATTCGACCATGTCGTTTAGTCAAGAAATGAAAAGAATGGATAAATCGATTCTTGAGAAAGAAGATATGCAAACTGATCTTTCATTGCCTCCATATATTGATCAAGTTATGGAACATTCTCAAACAACTGAAAAAGGTACGATATTTTTAAGCCATATCTTATTAATTGTAAACCGAAATTTGATTGCTATAGTTTTTACTAAATTATGCACCGTAGGTTCATCCAATTCTACAAAGGTAAGAAGAGTTCGAGGGAGCAACATGTGCAAAGAAGTTGCTTCACTTGAAAATGGAGAAAAGCTGAAAGTAACATTTTACAATAATCGAATTGTTGGAACAAATAGCAAACTGTTTTCGAGGCATTTGGGAAAAATTGTTCGTGATCGTAATATTTGTCCTTTGGGAGTATCATCATGGAATGATATTAAACAAGAAAAGTTGAATCACATGTGGGCAGCCATTGAGGTAACAAATTGCACCTGATTCAAATTCTTTATTGTTATCTAATACATCTGTGTATTCTTGTCCATATAGCAGTGAATCAAGTATATGTGAATGACATTTGCTACTGAATGTTTTTTCTAAGAGATCAAAAAGAAAAAGTAGATGTAGGAGATATCTACTATTGGAATTTTGATACGCTACGTGCTGCTGAAATTTCTTTTCTATTGAAATATCTGCTCATTGTACTAGAAGAAGAGATATTTTTCATTTTATGATGCTTTCCAGATAGGTTTCCCTTGGTAATAGCTCAACTCATTCTTCAATAATTGTAGCATAAATTTGAGGCTGTGGACATGAATGATCATCATGATCATATCTTGGGATGGATGAATGAGTTATGGAACAAATGGAGAGGACACTTGCATGCAAAATATGTGAAGGATAAGCCTATCCATCAATCTCTTAGGACTATTCCAAGGGGAGTAGACAAAAAAGAATGGGAATGGTTAGTAAAGGAACATTTTGCTTCTGAAAGTTTCCAGGTATGCCTATTGATTAAATAGTATATTCTCCAATCATTTACCATTTGATTTCCCTCTTTAGCACCAAATATACCTAGTTGTTTGATCCATGTAACTGAAATAGTTGTTGTGCTTTGAATTGTTGCATCACCCGCTTGGTATAGACTGCTCCATGAGTCCTTCAATCTCTAGAGCTGACCACTTACTTCTCATTTTTGGTACATTGCGTTCTCTTCCAATAGTTCTATTTTTATAATAGGCAGAGTCTATTTGGACAGTTCCAATATTTCTATGCCCTGTACTTTGCCACTTCTCAGTGCACTGCATTTCCTAATGTTAATAAATGTCTCGCTAATGAAAGAAATATGTATAGGATGATGGGATGTGGAATTTCTGTTTAACCATTGCGAGTGAAAATAGTATGTTAATAAATTAATAACATATTCCTCATTCACCAAACATGACAAACTAGAAAGAAGTAGGAATATATGTACATTCCTGAGTAGCAGCTTCAAACACACAGAACTACTTAGTAAGTTGCTTGTCTAGCTCAAGAATTGCTGCAACATTTCAACATTTCCAGGTGGACTTGAAAGAGAACTCAATACTCTTGTATATGGCCTACTCGAGTATATGTTGCATTAGTTTCTTTTGGAAAATCTTCTAGTTTCTTTCTTTTCAAACAAAATAAAAGCTATGAACTAAGACAATTTTTTATTTAGGCAAGAAGCAGCAGGAATGCAGCAAATCGAGCTAAGTTGAAGATGCTTCATCATATTGGCAGTAAGCCTATTCGAGAGATTATTTATCAAAAGGTACTAGCATAAAACTATTTCATGAATGAAATATTTATGAGGTTTGTGTTATTTGACATGTTTAACTTTGATGTAAAGGGCGGGAAAGATGGCAACCCACCAGATTTGGCGACTATTTTCTTTGAGACGCATAAGAAAGATAACAAGCTTGTTGAACCTGAAGCAATTGAAAAACATGTACGTTTGATAAATTGAATATGTTTATTACTTGAAATTGTTATGTGTTTTGATAGAAATTGTTTTTTTATATAATTTTTAGGCTCAACTCAAAGAAATGATTCAAGTCGATTCATCTCTACCTAGCATAGATATTGTTGAAAAATGTTGTGGACCTCAAACTCGTAGCCATGTATTTGGATTTGGGGGTGGAGTAAAGGCGAAAGACTTGAAAGGTGGAACTTCTTCGAAGACTGAATTATTGTCTGCACTACGTTCAACTCAAGAGGATAACAACTTCTTGAAAGAAGAAAATAAATCCTTGAATGAGGAAAACAAATCCTTGAACCATCGCTTGTCTACCTTGGAAGATGCAATGAAAGAAATAATGAAAATGAAGAAATTATTTGCTGCTCAACAATCACATGTCCAACCTACAACATCTCCTGTTTCAACTGAATGACCTCTACTTTTTTCTAATGACCAAGTAAGCACCAAGATACCAGACATTTTAGTTTTTTTGGTTGATTTGCATATAGTCATTTTCTACTAAGACTAATTCTAGAAAAAATGATGGTAACTAATCTTTTTCAGCTAGAAGATAGTACTTAAAATTGTTTGAATCCACCTTCATCTCTACTAATTTTCTTGTTCTCATTGTCTATGATCTTAAATAGAACTAGCTATTATTCAATCAAACAGAAGTATAGATACTGCCCTTAGAAAGTAGAAACTGATCTCATGTCGGCTGGTTGTTATATGTTTTTCAATATGTATGTATAGTTAATTGATGTTATGACGGAAGATTCGATGTTGGATAGCTGACTTGTTTGTTTACTGTTGTCTGGGATTCTTCACTTTTTGGCCATAGTTCCTAATTGTATGATATTGGTTTTTGAAGCTGTGAAATTGGTATGATGTTTTAGATTCGCCAAAGCTGCTACTTTCGTTCTTCGTCTATTTTTTTGAAATACAGTCGTTCATGTGCTTACACAGCTGAAAAAAAAGTTGCCAAAATCACATTTAGATGTGAAATATAGCCGTTGATGTGCTTGGAGCTCATTTTTTACATGTCCTTATTCATATGGAAGTACCTATTTCTACCACTAGAATGGATTGGTAAGAATGCCATGCTTGTTTATGTGGGAACTCTCCTTTATGTCATCTTTGCTGATATATTATTTTCGGCTATTGTTGCTAGCCTACTTCATAGATTAGGCATATATTGGAAGCTTTATTTCTGATGAAATTTGCATCTTTTGCTTGCTTATTATATAAGATTAGATGTAGCATTGTACTTGAAACTAGAAAGAGCTTCATCTAGTCATGGGTCTCACTTTGATTTCTTTCCGAGAACAAGTGACTAAGAAGTGCAATACATCTTGCACACCAAATGAACAATACAAATATCATTGGTTTTTCTAGCTTGTAAAAAAAAAAAGAAGATGCACAACTGATGATGGAAGACTTTCTTTCAAGCCAACATTATTTGAGAGAACCCTATAACAAAGAAGATCATAATGCTTACTTCATTAATTAAAATTTTCTGCACAACTGCACATAATTGTCTCTCTATTTGTTAATTTCTGCACTGCTGTTTTTTTGGACAGCTACTTTATATGTTAAATTTTCTGCACACAAATAGTATTTGAATTCTTGGTAAATGCATCTCTATGATTTTCTAATTGATTTTTCTTATGTTCCGCAGCTTTTGTGGATATTTCTAGATAACACGTGGTAAAGTTTTAACAATTTTTGGGGTGAGCGATCTATCTAATTCTTGTATAAATTTGATATGTATACCAATAGTTATTTATCGTTTTTTAAAATTTTGAACTTGCAGATTTTGAAGGTTGAAGTTTCAAGTCAAGATACAAGCTTAATTAGAAGAAATGGACAAGCTAGTTATTAGTTTGCTACGAATGCTATGCAAAACTCGATAGTACATAGTCTAACTCAGATGTTGGCTAAATTTTTTGAAGAACATATTGAATCAAACATCATGGGATGTTGACCAATTTTTGATTAATCGAACTCTTAATCTCTATCTACTTGTTTCTGTCTCCCTATATCTTCTTTTTTAATCAAAAGTTTTAGTAGAAATTTAGTATTTGTTGAAGAAATTTTTTTATTGTGACATCAATTGATCTAGGAACATTGATGGCCAATCTAGGACCAGAAATATCTCGCCTCTAAAGAATAATCTAGGACTAGAAGTGTTTCTCGTCTCTAAAGAATAAACTACGACTAGAAATAATTCTCGTCTCTATAACGAATCAAGGACGAGATTATTCTTGTCTCTAAACATGATACTCATCAAGGACCAAGCCATCCTCATCTCTAAAACTATTCAACGACCATGACAATATCGTCACAAAAGCTAATCATGGACCAGGTTGTTCTCGTCTCAAACGATTACTAAGACCAGGTGTTCATGGTCGCTAAAAAGATTTAATGACCTGAAAATATAATTTCCCAAGTCTATTTGATATGTAGTCTCTAAAAAGATTTAACGACTATATTTTTTCCCGTCTCAAATACCATTTAAGGACCAGTTTTTTGTTCCCGTCGCAGAAGATCTATAGCGGCGAAGGCTGTTATGCGGTAGCGACCAAGATTTTCTCGGGTCTCAAATTTGCATTTGGGACCGAATTTAGATCTTCAGAGACCAGATTTCCCTTCCTTAGAGGCTGTTTTTCTTGTAGTGTTGGCCTGAAGTTGATGGTGGAAAAAGCCCTAATTGAGTATTGAGATCTTGGGTTTGGCCTAGGATTGATAATTTGATTATTATCCAGGTAAATTAGGCCTTGTTTATTGATCCTTGCATAATTTACTTGTGTTTAGACCAAGAACAAGCGGAAAGAATCCGGAAAGAGTAGACTCAAGTGTCTTAGGAGAATTCAAGCTTGGTTTCGAGGTATAGGTGATGGTTTGATTTCTTGTTGGGTGATATATGCCGGTTAATTGCTTCATTATATGCATGCATGTATGTGAATAAGGAAAAGTAAATCAAATCTGATGCAAATGAGTATGTATGAACAATTACATGCCATGAACCCTTTATTTGATTGTATGACTATGAGCATTGTTCATAATGAGTGTGATTGTAATTGTGATTGTGTTGATTGGATCGGGTGTCACGTTCCGATATATATATTGGACTGGGCGTCACGTTCTGACACATGTATATTGGATCGGGTGTCACGTTCCGATACACATATTGGATCGGGTGTCACGTTTCGACACATGTACATTGGATTAGATGTCACGTTCCGACACACTAACAGTTTGGGTGTGGATTCCATAAGAGGACCACTTGTAATTATTACATTCATGTCTACCTGTCATTGATATTGGAAAGTTGTATGTTGCTTCTCAAATGCTAATTGAATTATGTATTTTGTATATGTGTGTTTATTGTGTTGTAATTACCTGTCTGTATTTCGCTTACTGGAGTAGTTGCGTGATACTACCAGTACGATGTGGTTGTGTACTGATACTAAACTTGCTCGTTCTTTGTTGAATACGTGGCATCTTCAGTCGGCTACTGATAGACCTCAGCTAGGGGATCATTGATCGAAGACCGGATTTAAGGATGAGCCAGTTCTTCTAGGCTGCCATGGATCCTTTAGTTGTTTAGTCCATTCTTTTCGGACTCAGACTGCTTAGTTGGACTTTTACTTATGTTAGATTCGGGGTTGCACCTCTTTTTCTTAGACTTGTCGTTTAGTAGAGTTTTGGTACATTGACTTTCAGGTTCTAGGGGTTGAATTTCTGCAATAGTTATGTTTAATTGCTTATTTAAGCTTTCGGAGTTTATGGGAACTCCATGTTATTTAGTCATTTAAACCTGCTTCAGTACATTTAAATGCTTAGTTTTTTGTTAAGTTGTTTAGTTGGGTTGTAGTAATGGTTCTCCCACTAGAGGGTTAGTGTGGGTGTCAATCACGACAGTTTTGGTCGTGACAAGTTAGTCTAGTATAGAGGAATGCTTTTAAGACTATCACTAATTCAGAGATAAGACTAATAATTCGCATCAAATTTAGAGGTGTTTTCAATACTTTTCTCTCTCACACATATATATATATATATAAAATAATAAAGAAAAAAAGGATCTCTCCAAATATTTTACATGCAAACGGGGGGGGGGGGGGGGGCGGACATTTACCACAAAGGATACTCCATAATATGATATGTTTGGCTATTTAGCTTTTAACTTTCGGTTGTTATTTTTACGTATGTTATATGAGTATATGTCTAATTCTATAATTGACCGGTAGATCAATTTTTTCCCCTCTTATCATTAGTCCAAAAACTTTGGAAATAGCAGTAATATTTTGGTAACAATATTTAAAGTCAATCACTGAACCATCACATGATCTGGATATCATTTCATGTATACAGAGTATTCAATTATTATTGCTAAGAACTTTTGTCTCGAATTACAAGTAGTGGTTGATTATATTAATTATGAGTCTTAAAAGCTCCTTCACATCAATCATCAAAGACTATAATGATGTTTTAGCTTCTTCTTAATTTTCCACACCTAAAACTAATTAAAATCGACTATTCTAAGTTTCATAGGTAAAATTATTCAACACTTGTATTAACCCACAACTAGACAAACAAGGAAACTTCCAATATGCAATATTGTCAAAGTTCAACAATTTTAGGTTCCAGCTAGCTAGCCTTTTCAGTCCAGTCCACCACCTATCCCTTTTCACAAGATTGGGACCAGAAAGATACTTGGTAAATAGTCCAGCCACCACCAATATTTTTTTCTTGATGAAAATTATATATTGTTTTATTATCATGCACAAAATAAGCAGGGGCGGCTCTACAACTTTGAAAAAAAAGCAATTACCTTAGGCCCCAAAATTTGAGGGGCCTCATTTTTTTAAAAAAAAATAGGTTATAAGTATTTTTTTTTAAAAATATCGAGTATTATTTGTAGAAAATAAAAACTTTTCATAAAAGAGCAAAGAAGTAATAGAAGTTCGACAAATTATGAATATCATGTCTCAAAAAAGATTAAATAATTGGCTATAATAAACTTCATAAAAAATATATATTCGAATTTAAGGCCTTCATTCGAATTTGGCTTTAGGCCACCAATTTATTAGAGCTACCCCTGAAAATAAGGATATTCATCATTCGGTTAGGATCTATTTTAATTCCCTCTAAAAGAAAATCGAACTAGTTTTTAAATATTGGAACCAAATTAATAATTAAGTTGTTATTCCTCTCTTTAGATTTTTGTAGGTTCCATTTCTTTTTTTAGATATGCGATGCTATACTTCCAAGCACATATATAGTAGAGTACGTGGCTATATTTCTATCATCGCTATCAAGTTGATGAAAAATGAACTAAATATGTAATCAAGTTATATATGTACCTTCCTCAATAAAATCATGCGTATTGTCAATAATTTTAGCTATCTTCAAGAAACGAAATAAAACTTCTTATATTGGAGTTTTATGATCAACAAATTAATGGGTTATGATTTATCAAAAGATATCTTGATGATAATTTGTTGCCCAATCTGTGTTTAAAACAATACTACTGATTACAACAAACTTTGCAAAAACACGAAGTTACCAAAGTTTAATTAACCAATGAAGAATAGAAGAACATAATTTAATTCGCAAAACTAAAATCTGTAAAAACATACCAGAATCTGTAAAAACCATAACAGGAAGAAGATCAAGCCCACTAAATGCAGTGTCCCCTTAAGAAAATTATTCCCCTCTAGTATCCGATGTTTGATTTGGAATATGTCCTCCCAGGATAGAATGATCTCAATCACCAGTGTTTTGATACCCAAAACTCTGGTGTCAACGAGCCACTCAACGGCAGTAAAGAACACGAAAAATATTTGTGCAGAAGAAGAAGAAATCAGAAATTTTCGTAAGTAAAAAGTCTGAAGAATTACGGGTATTTATAGCCAAGAGGAACTGATTCCGAAAGGTTGCAACCTTTCAGAATCCACACAACCATTCATGAAAGTTTGCAACCTTTCAAACGGTCATGGTTGTTCCTGAAAGTTGCAACCTTTCAGAACAGTCATTCCCAACGCGGAAAATAAAATAGGAAAGAATTTAAATAAAATGGGTCGCGCGGATTCGGAACATTTCGGTTAATTAACTAAATAATTGAAATATTTTGGCCATTTAATTTAATTAATTAAATAAATAATTAAAACAAAACTTTGTTCAAAAAATAATTTCTCGATCATTTTCCAAAGCCGAAGCCAAGCGAGCGACAACGGCGGTGCAAGGGGGATCCCTCTTTCCAACCCTTTTAACAACTAATAGAAGTATTTCTCTATTTAAACTCATCTATTTTTCTTTCCACCACCAATGAGGGAGAAATGCCTTTTCTTAAAGCATAAGAAAATCTTTTCCAATTTCTCTTTTCATCTTCCCTCCATTTCCCATTAACTCTTGCTATACCCAACAATTGTTATACCCAACATAATTTAAATTAAATAATGATTAATAATTAAGTGATTCAAAGATGAATTATCTTAACCATGAAATTGATGTTTGGACTCATCAAAATCACTACAGTCTACAAGTGAACATGCAATTAGCTACGAACTTTATATGGGAACCTGAATTCATATATCAGAAAAGAGTTAAAATTGTCCTTGAACTATCTGAAATAGACCACTTATATCCTTTGTTACATTTTGAGACCCGCCGTTATCATAAGAGACCACAAATACCATCAAAAGTTAATACCCCAATTTTTTAGTGACGTGGCAAGTCATGTGGGAGTAATTTCTTCACCTAAGCGTTGCTAACTAGGATCAACTTCAAAAAACTAGACCTTTCGCGACACAAAAGTCGCCACAAAAGGCCAGAATATCGCCACTAAAGGTTTTAACTGATTTTTAGCATTAAATTCTGATTTTGTGTTTTTTTCTTCATTGTTTTTTAAAAAATCACAAATAATATTGATCAAGGAGGAGTTTGAAGACAATGTATGTTTTTTTTATATGTCATATGTAAATACGTAAAATGTACAATGATGCATTATGTCGTAGGTGATTTGAATCGAGAAGTAATTTTGATGATTTTTGTAATAATATATTGGATGTTTTTAATGTTGATAGTGTTGTTTATTTTAGAAAATTAGGTTGCAACCAAAAGTTATTTATCATTTTTTTTTGTTGAAAAATAGGTTTTACTAGTGAAGGGTTGTTGGAGCCTTAGTCGCCACTAAAAATCACTCCAAACCTTAATTAGTGGCAATATTTTTTGATTTGTGGCGACTTTTTTCGTCACTAAAAAGTCTAGCTCTTTTGTAGTGAATCCTAGTTGACAACGCTTAGGTGGAGGGATTAGTCCTATATGACTTGCCACATCACTAAAAAATTGGATAAACTCTTGAGGGTATTTGTGGTCTCTTTGAATAACGACGGGGTATTTTTTATCCCAAAATATAATGAAGGATATAAGTGGTCTATTTCGCATAGTTCAGGGGTACTTTTAATCCTTTTCCGTTCATATATTAACCGTTAGACAGGGAACCATGAGCTTCAGGCCTTAGGATTGTGAATGAGCCGAGGAAAACTGTTCTTGATGTTTCCATATTTGCTAGCTTATATTTTAATTAACTACTTTGACAATACGATATTATTCTACACTTCTTGTAAGATGTTTTATCGGGATATATGCCAAGGGGAAGAGGCCTTAAACATAGTTGAGGAGGCCGCGGGAGTATAGACAACATGGTCGTGGTTGTGGGAGGCTCCCTACAACCACGTAACACTCTTTAAAAGAATGTTAGTGAACCATCAACCCCTATGTCTCATGACCGGGTTGGTTCAAATCGACCCATTTGTTTTGTCGCATGAGAGTAATTTTCAGCAACTTGTACATATTTCTCAAAATGTTGATACTCACTACTCAACAAGCAAATCAAGAGTGCAACAATGTGGTCAAAATCACGGTTCTCCTGTATTGATAATGATAACAAATCAAATTAGACAGAGAATTAAATTTATGGAAAGACGAGTACCTAGCTTATAAATCAAGAATATAAAAAAATTAATATATACCATAATTTTTTTAAAAACATTTATATAAAAGTGTACCCACATGCATGCACATTTATAATTTTTAAATAAATATTTATACAATCAGTTTAGATCGATTTGTCAATTGTTTTCCTCTTAAAAGTAAAACCAACCAAATTTTATTAGTTTTCAAAATTATAAACTAAAATCAAACCAAAAAAAGTAGCAAATTAAGAAGTACATAGTCAAAACTCGGCGCCCAAATCTAAAATATATTTTTTGGCACACCAAATCACTTTTAAGGGTTAAATAATTTATTTTCGGATAAAGATTTGAATTAGATTTGAGTATCTTAAGTTAGAATTTCTTGTTGGGTATACAGCAAGAGTTAATGAGAAATGGAGGGAAAATGAAAAAAGAGGAACTTGAAAAGTTCTCTTATGCTTTACTAAAAAGGCATTTCTCCCTCTTTAGTGGTGGAAAGAAAAATAGTAACTAGAGAAATTAGTTGTTAAAAGGGTTGGAAAGAGGGACCCCCTCGCGTCGTTGTCGTCGCTCGGCTTGGGCTTTGGCTTTGGAAAATGATCGAGAGATTATTTTTTGGACAAAGTTTGTTTTAATTATTTATTTAATTAATTAAATTAAATGGCCAAAACGTTTCAATTATTTAGTTAATTAACCGAAATGTTCCGACCCGACTCGGATCCGCAACCTGTTTTATTTAAAACACTTTCCCGTTTAATTTGAATTTCCCGCTGTTGGAGATGACTGTTCTGAAAGGTTGCAACTTTCCAGAACAACCATAACCATTTGAAAGGTTGCAAACTTTCATGAATGGTCGTGTGATTTCTAAAAGATTGCAACCTTTCGGAATCAGTGCTTCTTGGCTATAAATACCACTGATTATTCAGACTTTTTACTTACGCAAAATTCTTATTTCTTCTTCTTCTTCTGTACAAATATTTTTTGTGTACTTTACTGTCGTTGAGTGGCTTGCTGACACCAGAATTTTGGAGTGAGATCATTCTGTCCTGGGAGGACATATTCCAAATCAAACCTCGAATACTAGAGGGGAATAATTTCCTTAAGGGGACACTGTGCATTTAGTGGGTTTGATCTTCTTCCTATTCTGTTTTTTCAGATTCTAGTACGTGTTTACAGATTTTATTTTTGTTAATTAATTTCTGTTCTTCAGTACTGGTTCATTGAAAACTTTGATAACTTCATATTTTTGCAAAGTTTCTGATAATCAGTACTGCTATTTTAAACACAAATTGGCCAACATTTCCTTCACAGTTGGTGACTAGATGGATGGGTTTTTTTCTTGAACATTAAATGCAGAAACTAGAACGTGGTTGGTAGTATGTAGCTAGTAACACACAACAAGATTAGATTCCATATATAATTTTTCCATCAAATATATAAAACAATATTAGCATAAAATTAATTACTATTTAGATGTTAGAACTTTGACTACTCTAGTTTGAATAATTAAAATATCTATTTTATGTAATTGACTAATGAAATGAATTGAATATTTCTGTGTAAGTTATTAGTTTGATATACTTTAGACCTTCTTTTGAAAATCATCATAATTCTCTATTACATGAATATATGTAAATCAAAGTCGAACAAATAATGATTAAAAATACCTAAAATGAATTTTAAAACATCTAAATTAATTTGATATGATAATGATATAATATTTTAAAAAATCGAAAATCAAAATTACCATATCAAAGTTTTCAAATATTGTGCCATGCCTATCCCTACTTGGCACACCCCTTAAGCAATGATAAATAGTATAAATTTTTTATTATATCACCCTTTAAATATAATAAATTCTATATTTTAAAAAAACAGTGAGATATGAATATTACTTAATAATAAATAAGGTAAAATAAATAAATTATTTCTTTATTTTTTAAACTAGACAAGTAAAAATGAATATTTATTTTCTTATAGTGAACAAATAAAAATGAAGGAAGAAAATAATTTTGAGCATATATATTTTAATATATGTACAAATAATATGAACAGAAGGGTAAGAATATGATGAATAACAGAAGAACAAATTAATTAAGAAATTAGTTGCGATCTCAACGTCACACGCGGTTTTAACTCCCCCGTAAAATAATCCTTAATCGACTATTAAACTCACTCGATAAGAATCAGAGGCTTTTCCAAAAAAAAAATTAAGTGGAATTAATGAAACTGGTTGAATCCAATCAAAATCGGATATAGTTGATTTCTCGTTTAATGTGGCCCTTTAATTTGCTTCCCAAGCATTATAAAAAATTTTTTATACTTTCTTTAAAAATTCTGTCAATGAGTTACCACTTAATTTTCAATTAAAACTCGTTCGATTATGTTGTTTCCATCATTTTTGCGTTAAATATTAGTAGTTTTATTTGCTTCAAAAGCCAGATATATAATTGATAACAAAAGCTCCTAGGCTAATTAGTTACTTCACTATTTTTAATCAAAGATTATCTAAACGTGTTCAAATAACATTTGAATACTTGTTAAGATTTGGTATAATAATTGTCCATCTAGCTGGCCAAATATCTTTCCCTATAACCTACTTTTAGTTAGACCATTGTCATTACTAACAACTTGCTATTATTATTTTATCAATTTGCCTTGGGTTTTAACAACACTGTCGTCTAACTTGTAGAAATTACAAAAATATTGTCTAATATTTTTAATTTTATTTTGAAAAAAAAATATTACTGGTTGTTTTTTCTTTTTGTTGAAAGAATACCTAGTTAATTACTCCCTTCTTTCACGATTATTTGTCTTGTATATTAAAATATTTTTTTTTTTTATTTATCCACTTTAGTATATTAAGAGAAAATTAAAACGACCTTTTTAATTTTACTCTCAATAATAATTGCTCTTTTTTTTTTAAAAAAAAAAAAGCAAGTCCGCTATGATTCTACATGCACCAAATTAATATGTGTATATATATAATTTATTATATTTCATAAGAAAAATATAAATTTTGATAAGTAAAAATAAATCAAAATTGGATTATAGAGTAGATGAACATGACCTTTCATTATGTCTAATTGTCTATTAGCTATACAAATTGTTCTTTGCTTCATTAAACTTTATATAAGATAAAATTTTATTGCGTTAGCTAGAAAACACGTCGACTAGTTGTTTCTGTATCAGATCTAATCACTCACTTGATGACATAATGCCGACAAAAACCATAAACTAGCTACCAAAACCACATTATAATTAGCAAAATGAAACAATTGAAGAACGAAAGCGTTATTTGAGCATCCACCCTCTTATTTTAATATTTTCATGTTGTCAACGTTATTTGTATTATTGTTTTCGATCTCATTTTAATCGATGTTTGATATTTATATTGAAAGTTTAATCAACTCAAATGTGTTGCATAAAGTTTATTTAAGGGGAAATTGCTTTCTTACATACAATTTTTCCCTGTGATAAAGAATTAATGAATTATATATATCCCATATCACAACCTTTATCGGTGGCTCTACTGTGTCAAAAAGGGGCAAGTCTAACTCATGGTAACTCATTTTGTTACCACCACCACAACAACATTTAAATTGTAGTCTAAGAAAAATTTCAACTTCAAAGTACAATTTTTATAATTTTACTAATTTTGATTTATTTTTAGAGTGGTGTAATTTTTTGTGGTGCAATTTAATTTCTAGTACATTTTATACCTTCACAGTGTCTAGTACAGTATTTTTTTTATTTTTTTTTTTGGTGTGTGTTAAATATTTTAGATTTGATCAGAATTTCTTGATGTTTATAGTTAAAAAAAAAAAATTCTTTCATAGTTTCCATCAAGTTTAACAGACAAAATTCGATAAAAATATTAGATGGAAACCAAAAACATTAATTTTTTGACAAATTTAAAAGATAAAGATTATCTAGTGCATACTTAATAAACTATTTTAAATCTATCCACGGACATAAAAGCTTATTTTGTCAATTTGTCCCTCTCGTTTTTTATCATTTTTGTCAAGGGAGGAAGAAGCAGGACTACTTTGCCGTTTTCCTTAGGGCTCAATGATTTTATAATTTGATATTCAATAATTGATTCGCCCCATGCTATTCCCACCAATTTCTTGTCTCAAATAACATACTTGTTAACAATTCATTCTCATTCTTTCAATCTCTTTTTTGGTATTTCAATCAGTATGATATCTGCATTGAAGTTCAACTAATCTGGATTCGTACCAGGGCCACATTTGGGATAGCACTCCTTATCAAAAAAAATTCATACTTAGAGCTCGAACCAAGATATTTGATTAAAAGAGGAACAATCTCATTCACTGCACCACATCCGTTGATTGATGTCAATCCTTTTATTTTGCCTATTGCTTTCTTATTGGTAGTTTTGTATTTGTCAGTTTCCGATGGTACATTGAATTTCACCAAAAATGTTATTTTACTTGCAAAGATAATATACTTACAAATAGAGTGAGAAAAAAATGAGACCAAACTTCGTTTGTAGTAGTTAGGAGCTACGCAGATCTACACTTAGTTTAATATTTAATAAGACAATGCGTAAATTTTTTTCTTAAGTCATCCGCAAAAGACTATTTCTTTTATGGGAAAATTGTATATAATAGTAAATTATTAATTCAAATTAAATACTATAAACATTGTTTGATTTAATTGTACCCCATAGCAAACTGTTGTTATTTTCGCCTCTCTCCCTGGTGGAATCTCGCTCACCACTCTCGTGTTGCGCTGCCAGTCTCGCTCGTCTCCCTCGCTTTTATACAAACACAAATGTATAAAATGTATTTGTGTTTGTATAAAGCGAGAGAAAATTGTATATATAGATATATTTTCATTCCCCTATCTCCCCTCTCACAGATCTCTCTCGCCACTCTCCAGATCACTATCGTGTTGCGTTGCCAATCTCGCTCGCCTCTCTCGCTTTTATACAAACACAAATGTATAAAATGTGTTTGTGTTTGTATAAAGCGAGAGAAAATTGTATATATACATATATTTTCGTTCCCCTGTCTCCCCTCTCCCAGATCTCGCTCGCCACTCTCACTCGCCTCTCTCACTTTATACAAACACAAATGTATACATTGCGTTTGTGTTTGTATAAAGCGAGAGAAAATTGTATATATACATATATTTTCGTTCCCCTGTCTCCCCTCTCCCAGATCTCGCTCGCCACTCTCACTCGCCTCTCTCACTTTATACAAACACAAATGTATACATTGCGTTTGTGTTTGTATAAAGTGAGAGAAAATTGTATATACAAATACAAATGCATATATTTTCGTCCTATACACTTATGATCATACAAATACGATCTTCCCTGCCCAGCTTTCTTTTGTCTTTCTCTCTTTCTCGCTTTATACAAAACATATTATACAATTGATTCTTTTGTATATGTATGCTGAAACAGATTATACAATTTCTTCTTTTTTATATATGTATAGCGAAATAGCCATAGCTTTCATTTGTATATGTATAGCGAAATATACATATTTATGTTTACTATGGAGCGCAATTATGCAAACTATAGCTATAACATACAAATATGATTTTTGTGTTTGCTATATGTGAAAGTTGCTCTTCTTTTATTATATTATGTTTACGGAACATTACACAAATGTAATTTTAAAAAAATGAGTTTTAAAAAGTTATAATTACTATTAAAAGACTGAGTAAACATCTCAAAAGATCACCCAAATATGTGAAATTATTTGAAAAAGTCACTCAACTTATGAATTTTCTTTTATAAAGTCACTCAAGTTAAACTATTTTTCTAGAAAATCATTATAACTAAAAAATAAAAGAGGTAATTGCACAAACCATCCTTCAAGTTTAGTTTTCTAATACTTATTTCCATTGTAGTTTATAATAGAGGAACTTTCACATATAGCCAGACTTTTCATAGCTATAATTTGATAATTACAATTCGTAGCTACATGTCATAGGGAGGAGGTGGCGAGTGAGATTGGGAGAGAGAGGAGAGAGGCGAGCGAGAGATGGAAAAGAGTGGGAGAGAGGTAAATTGTATATGCATATCGGTTAGATAATTGTATAGTATACATATGAATTTGTATATATGGCTAGCGAGATTGGGAGAGGGGGAAGAGCGGCGAGCGATATTGGGAGAGGAAGGAGAGAGGTGAGCGAGAGAGGGCAGAGAGTGGGAGAGAGGTGAATTGTATATGTATATCGATTAGATAATTGTATATTATACATATGCATTTGTATATATGGCAAGCAAGATTGGGAGAGGGAGGAGAGAGGCGAGCGAGATTAGGAGAGGGAGGAGAGAGGCGAGAGAGAGAGGGCAGAGAGTAGGAGAAAACTAAATTGTATATGCATGGTTAGATAATTGTACATTATACATATGTATTTGTATATTCTTGCGAATTATACATATACAAACGTGGCTAATTATACAAACTCGAAGTCACCCACGTAATTAATGTATAATGTTAGTCACGAGTGGTAATTATAGCAAACTATAGTTATGATGAGTAATTAAGTAGTATAAATTTGCTTAACCGCGTAATTTTTCCTTTATAATATTACCCTTAGCTCTCTTATTCTTTTTTAATAAGTATTTTTTAGTTTTAAACTTTCTAATTCTTGTGTGTAACTTTCATATTAATTCCTTAAATATCTCTATGAAATGCATCAAAATAAATAAAACTCATAATGAAGTATGGAATCCCATGAAAATAGGAAATCTTAATTAATACCATAAAATTTGGCTTCCTTTGTGTCATTGACATATTTATTCTTCATTTTTTTTCTCTTCTATGAGCATTGAACAGAAAACTTTACCTCAATGTAAATTTAAATCTGATACATAATATACAATATATAAATAATATATGGATAATATAATTAGCTTCTTCAATATACCTAATATATAAATACAACAACGTATGCTCAAATATGGATTTATATAATACGAGTAACAGAAGTAATACTTTGTGTAAAATATATAAGAAATAATATTGACATTATATATATATATATATATATATATAATGTATAACATATGAACCCTTTGGGGCAGCCCCACTAAACCAACTGATGAATTTGGCCCAAGAGAAGAGGCCCAAACCTCCCCCTAAATTGATCTGCTTGTATTTTGGGGTCATCATGATTGGACTTTGATGAGAGTGATGAGACGGTGTCTTCGTCTAGTGCAATGTTATCCTGTATTAGAATTTAGACCGGAGAATTTTCGCAAATAGTCACTATAAAAAATATAATTATGCTTCATAGTTATAGTTTGCATAGTTATGAGTTGTAGCTATCATTTAAGCTGTCTCGTTTGTATAATTTGCAGGTGTGTTTGTATTATTCGTGGATACGTTTGTATAATTGAGTTATTTTTGTATAGACTCGAAATGAAGAATTTACACAAACACAAACATCTGAATTCTGAACTTTAAACAGTTATATAAAACATTATAAAAAATTACATTATACAAAAGTTATACAAATTATATTATACAAATTCTGAATTATAACAAAAACACTAAGCTGCGTAATTATAACTAAAAGAAGATCGCGAATTGTAATTAAGACAAACTATAACTATGTTAACTATTTAACTAATATATGTTTACTTATTCGCATAAGTTTCCCTTCAGACAACTTGAAAATAAATGGACATTTGTTATGCTTTACATGAATAATAAATTTGTAAGGGTTGAAGAGCTTGAAAATAAATGGTGTTATTTGTAAAACTTGACGATAACGAGGAATATGCATTTGAATGTCTAAATGAAGATCCCTCACTTTTTCCTTCAAAGAGGTCAACATTGTCACTGTTCGATCTTTCTTGTTGCAATACCTGAAATGGCCTTGGCAAGCCACATTCAATTTCATTAAAAAAATGTCTAATGTTTGGTTTTAAACAAAAATATTCAAATTAGACGCGAGATTTCAATTTCAATAGCGAACATGTACATCTAAGTTGTTTTTGAAGCGACTAAACTTGTAATTTTTTTTTTTATCTTCAGGTATAAATTAAATGGTGCCTTCAGAAGTGAATATGTGCCCTTAGCCCTCATCAATCGTGTACATTCTTGACTAGCCAATATTCTGTCACATATATACAATAATAACTTGGGTCTAACCACTCTATTTATCTTATATAGTATTGTATATACCTAAAATTTCAAGTTAACTTATAAGCTTGCACATGAATACTAATTCACGGTGCGACAACTCTAATGCTGCATATATTAATTAGTAGAAATATATATGAGTAGAAATTGGCAACACATGATTATATTAGAGAATAGAGATCTTTAGAAGATCCAGTTGACTAAACAAATATTAGTAATTAAAAAGCATTCTTTTGACTAAACATTTTGAAGCACCATGAACCATCCAAATTGATGTTGCCATAATTAAAGAGAGGCCAACCTTTAAATTAACTAATTACAAAAAAATACGATCCTTACATGCGTAGTGTGTGTATACTATTCCTATGCCTATATATATACAAAGAAATTGATGAAGGAAAACATATCTTCACTCATATTAACACTTTGCATATATATCCCCTTTTAATTTTTTCTCCAAAGGTGTTTATTCATTCACAAAATATTCTTATTACATTTATTATGGCATGTATCCAACATTACATTTGTATATGTACTTTGATTCTTGCAATAATTGCATTTCATCAAGTTGTTTTCATTGATGGAAGACAACTGAAGAAACAAGATTTTAATTTTCACATTACAGAAACAGGTAATAGTCCTGGTATGGGACATTCCTCAAAAGGGCCTAAACCAAATACTAGTAATTGTAAGCAACTAATTAGAGACACTTCAAGTATTGTTGAAGGAGATGATCGCCAAGTTAATGGACATAGCCCCGGTATCGGTCATTCTTTTCGTAACCATAAGAATATTGGTCCTAAGGTTTAGGATTAATTAATATATTACAAAATATTCTCTTAGCTACGGGCTATTTAGCAACAAATCGATCATTGGTGATGAATTTCGATGCTAGCTTATTATTTCGGCAAATTAAAGGGCTTGTCTAAGCGAATATCATCTTTTATCTGGAAAGGTTTATATATCAACGGGGATATTAATGTACATCTACATAAATAAATAAAATTACAACTTCAATTTTCATTTTAGTGGAGTGTTATATATCGTAAAATACAGTATTAATTGCTACGTTGTTGTTGTTACTGTAATTTGTACCTTAAAGTGATGGCTTGTCCCATGTAGCAATATTTGAAAATTTATAAGCAAAGGACATATTTGATTTTCTCCTTCAATGTTTATTTTCGTGCAAATGAATAAATACATAAATGCTTTAATAGTAATAGTTTAATATTTCAATAAAATCTAAAAAACTTTCATGTAATGGTATACCACCTCATGCAATATACCAATATTTCAGTATTTTTTTAGTCAGTCAGTGTGCATATCAGCATATGCAATTTGACCCTACGTTCATCTATTAATACTCTTTTTATATAGATTTGAGCAATTCTTCGATCGTGAGATAACTTTTGAAGGTGAATTAGGTCTATAAATTATTTCTTTAAAATTGATAATTAACCTCATAAGTTTGTCCAAAAATTTTATTTAGACATGCGAATTATAATATATTCCAATTGACTGTATGAACACATTCCCATTAAAGAAGATGATATTTTATCACGTATTTAAGTGTTGAATTAAAATATCATAATTCAATTTTTCAAATAAAATTTATTGCTAAATTTAAAATGTGACTGATATAATCCGTCAAGTATGAATAATACCGTATACATAGTATGGCTGAGCAAAGGGATTTTCCAAATGGGGCAAACTATAACGACTAGTCGACAACGTCCGTTCAAAAAGAAACTGATATATATATAGCTGGCCTAGCCAAATTCTAAAAGAGGCAAATTTTAATTAACGCACTATAGTAGGAAAAGCCAAATACAGACTTTTTTATGTCATTTGTGTACGCATGCAATAAAACAATATAAGGGCACATGTGAACCATCAACTTTACACTTGTAAAATCTTTTAAAACTATTGTGCATAAAGATGTTCATTTTCAAAAATAAAAAAATTAGAAGAATATGTTTTGTTTCTAAAAAACGTCAAATATGTTAATGTTAGTCCATATGTTACTATGTTTGGGTTTTTGTTATTAGGCCTATTTCCTATTAGGTTAGGTTTAGTTAATGGATTCCTATTAGGTTAGGTTTAGTTAATGGATGCTTATATATAGTCTTCCTATTCTTTTGTATTTAGATGAATTTTATTATATTGTAATACAACTCTTGCTTCTTGTTCTTCAATTAAAGTAGTTCTATTAACATGGTATCAGAGCCCCTACGATCTTGGTAGAAAATCAAAGAGCTTCCGCTGCCGGCGGGTGGCACCCATATATGCTGCCCGTCTGGCCAATGATTATGTTAGCAAAAGTTGGGTCACCATGCATTTTTTTGGTGGTCGATCCATGCTCCTTTGATTTGTTTGGGCTCGGTTTTGATTTGTTTGGGTTCAGTTTTTGATTTGTTGGGGTTCGATTTTGATTTGTTTGGGTTCGATTTTGATTTGTTTTGAGTTGGTTCGTTTTTTGATTTGTTCGTTTTGGGTTGGTTCCTTTTTTTGATTTGTTCGTTTTGGGTTGGTTCGTTTTTTTGATTTGTTCGAACTAGGGTTCGAATTTTTTGATTTGTTCGTTTTGGGTTGGTTTGTTTTTTGATTTGTTCGAACTAGGGTTTGGTTTTTGATTTGTTTCGGTTTTTTATTTGTTCGAACTAGGGTTCGGTTTTTGATTTGTTTCGGTTTTTGATTTGTTCGAACTTGGGTTCGTTTTTTTGATTTGTTCGGTTCGGTTTTTTGATTTGCTGCTTCCGCTGAGTTATTGATTGCTGCTGCTGTTTGTTTAGATCGGTTCAATTTAAGGTGGTCATATTAATCCGACGGTGACATTTGGGTTGTTCTTGGCAAGGAAAGTTGTTCATGAAGCATTACTACAGCACAGAAGGTGGAGGTGATAACTTTGTGCAACGTGGTTACAACAAAGGAATTGCTTTGGGTGCTGAAATTATTGGAACTTTTGTGCTTGTTTACACGGTCTTCTCTGCTACTGACCCAAAAAGAAGTGCTTGCGATTCCCACGTCCCTGTTTTGGCTCCTCTTCCAATTGGATTTGCTGTTTTCATGGTTCATTTGTCTGAATTGTTTGACCTTGCAGATTGCTGATCTTTTTACGAAGGCGCAGTCGGCGTTTCGGTTTCGATTTTTTGTGTGACAAACTCTCAATGCTTATTGCTGTTGCATTGTGAGTTTGAGGGGGGCTGTTAGTCCATATGTTACTATGTTTGGGTTTTTGTTATTAGGCCTATTTCCTATTAGGTTAGGTTTAGTTAATGGATTCCTATTAGGTTAGGTTTAGTTAATGGATGCTTATATATAGTCTTCCTATTCTTTTGTATTTAGATGAATTCTATTATATTGTAATACAACTCTTGCCTCTTGTTCTTCAATTAAAGTAGTTCTATTAACAGTTAAAATAAAATTTAATTTATCAAGACTATGACTAATATCCGAATTTGTGGAAGTATGGTATTTTGCTTTTTTTTTTTTTTCATTCTAAATTAGTTGTTATGTTTGCTTTTCGAGAGTCAACTTATGTAAATGTTGCTGAATATTTTAAAATGTGTTTTATCATCAAATTGACAAGATAAGAGTTGTAATTTGGAGTACTTTTCATATAATTTTAAAATTTAAATTTTAATATGTAAAATATTGAGTTGATCCGATCCGATCCTAATTTTCAAGATTAATGAAATTGACATTCTAACTGAATGGGTATAAAATTGCGGCTCATTCAACCTGTTTTTCCACCTTACCTTATAAAGCTAGTAGTAGTAAAGAAAAGAGCATCAACTAATTAATTAAGGAAGGGTCTCTATCACTAATCAAAAGAGCATCAACAAAATTAAGGAAGGGTCTCCATCACTAATCACCGCATTCTTCTTTAAAAAAGCCAAGGTCAAGCACTTATATTTTCTAAAATAAAAA
Source organism: Solanum pinnatisectum (assembly GCA_035578085.1). Classification (NCBI taxonomy): domain Eukaryota; kingdom Viridiplantae; phylum Streptophyta; class Magnoliopsida; order Solanales; family Solanaceae; genus Solanum; species Solanum pinnatisectum. Next base: position 19,879,857 of record CM069077.1, read on the forward strand.
GATTATGTTAGGTTTGACTATAGCTAGGAAGTTAGAATAATGAGCTAGAAAGGTATAAAAATGGAATCTTGAAAGATCTCTCAAGTCGCATAGCTGTATGTCTGATAGATTCCTCTAAGAATATGCTCTGCCTATATATGCACTACCTACGAGAGGTTTCAATTTATAATGAACTAAACCAAAAAAACCAAAGTCATCCACGCTTTCGAGGGCAGAGCTAGCGGCCCGCATATAATTTCATTTGTTCAATATTGTATTTGTACATATTAAATATGTATAAATTTTAAATTTAAAACTTACATGATTGCTAGTACTTAACATTATCATTATAAAATTTAATATCCACAAAATTGAAATTCTAGCTTCGCTTTAGTGCAGGTTACTATTGTGATTGAGTTTAAAAGCAAAATGGCGGCTGATATAAAACTAGGATCCTTGCATGTGGAAGAGATCAGAAGATATTGTTCATTAATTGTCCCATTGAGCAGACTTATTTAAACAACAGGAAGATTTTTTTGTCGAGGGAGGCTGTACTGTTGAGGCCGTTCATTTACACTAAAATATTGGACACAAGAATCTGTTGGCCATGTGTACTGTACGACTCTCTTACTTTTATACTTAATTGTGCAAGGACGACCACTAAAATCCAGCAATTTAAACAATGTTAGAGAAAAGGCGTTTAGATTCTCTGATATATACATTTATAATTAGCTCCAACGGTGACTTAATTAGTTATAAAGAATTAAACAACTATGTTGGAAATTCCTTCTCCCCTTTTCCTTTCACGTGGGAATTTTGTCAAAAGTTGCATATCTGTAGTAAAAAGGATGGGTGATGATTTCGTTCTGGTAATTCTCACCTCTCGATCTATTTTTTGGGTTGAGTTAGATTCAATAATCCATAAAATCATGATATTAGAGCAGAATCTAAATGGAGCTTTGTTGAGGTTTAGATGTCTAATCAGACATCAGTGAACATAATTTTTGTGCATCTTTAAAGCAAATTGCTATAAATGACAACCTATGACAGAAGTACTTTACAATGGGATAAGGCATAAGAATTCTCTTAATTATGATAAAAATGTCAATTACAGACTTGACACTAAACTAACTAGGTGTCTATTATTCTCTTGAATTTTATTTTTTTCATACTATATATAACTATAAACTATGTGAGGCTCTTATTACCCCTAAACTTAGTTTTACTGTATTCTATTTTAAACCCCTATATTTTTCGGTCCAATTTTTTTATTGCTAGTGCAGTTTTTTTTGGTGGATATAAGTCTAGTTTTGATGGTTGTTTTGGTGCATTTTCTTCCTGCAATTTTCGTCCAGATACGAATAACAACTTATAAGTTTTATACAACAAAATAAATGAAAGAAACCTGCGCGAAATACCAATTTTACAAGTACGCCAACTTCATAAATAAAGGAACTCTGTGAAAAATATCAAAAATAATTTTATAGATATCAAAACACGTGATGCGGGCTTCATAGATACAAAAATAAATACAAAAGTGCACTTAATTTGGGAAATAACATATACAACATGTTAAACACAAAGAGATAAAGAATCTGGTACGCATATATTATATTCCTATTCAACATTGCTTCAGGGAAGCTAATAAAGTTGCTGACAAATTAGCTTCCCTAAGTCACTCACTTACTCATGTACAAGTCTACTCTCACTTCAACACCATCCCTAGAATAGTGAAAGGGATTCTCAACATAGATAGGTGGGAATGCCCTTTCTTTAGAGTCGTAAAGCGTAAAGCAAATATCCCCCTTGAACCCCTCTAATTGTGCTAGTGCTTGTTTAGCTTAGATTTTTTGTGCACTCATGTGTTTGGTTTGACTGTGTAACCAAACTCTCAAGAAGGTATGGCTTAGCCTTGCTTCTTCAAATGTAATTTCTTTCTCAATGACATATATATATGGTTTATAAAAAAAAAAAAAAAAATGTTAAACACAAAAACCAGTAAGTTTACGAACATAGTTCAGGACTAATATATAGGGACCCTCACATAGTTTAGAAGTATAAATAATACGAAAAAACTAATTTTAGGAAGATAATAAGACTTTTGCATAGTTTATATGTGTAATTGACAATTCCGTGATGGATCAGAAGGTCCTTATATGCCTTATTTATCCCAAAAACCAAAAGAATGCTCGTATACTTTGAAGTTGAACTGGTCATTGCTCATTATTAAAAAAAGAAAATAAAGGGACAACACAGTGTTTGTTTTAATTTCAAATGTATATGAACATGAAAATTAAAAATAGTTCAAAGCATCTGTAGCTTAAAGTGATTTTGAGTATATGCCCGATTTATTCTCCTTGTCTTCGTCCTCAACCCGAATTTCCTTCCAATAATTAATTTTATTGGTATGTTGAAAAGAATAGGAAAGGATATTGTATTTCAAGAAACTTGGGTTTGTAAAATCGAAAAAGAAAAATAGTACTTCATCGGTTCACTTTTAATTGTTTGCTATTTCAAAAATAGACTTTCACTTCTATATATGTTTGAATTAAAGACAACAATTTTCCCCTCATGTTTTACCATTAACATTTGTTACTTATTTTCCTAATTATTTTCAAGATTTGATATTAAATATCATTATTAATATGGGTGGTGTGGTAAAAGAGTCATGTAAGTTATTATTTCTTAACGAGTGTGTCAAGTTTAAATATGACAAATAAAAGTAAATCGAAAGAAAAGAGTAAAATAAAATTGAAATTCGCGTGTCTTCTGTTCAGTTGTTAACTATCAATGTCAACGCAAATATAGTTAAATTTTACCATACTGTTTAACATGCATGTAGCTTGTTAATTGGATCCCCAAATCAATGAATGTGCATAAATTGATCTTTGGGCTCCTGTTGATATGTTTGTATTCTAACTTCATTAAATAATTACTTACAATCGCACTTGCACTTGCATGCATGTACCCATTTGAATGACGACATTGGTGCGAGGTTCTAACATGAAAGCCTTTCTGTCCACCACCACCAACTTGTTTTCTAGCATACATTCTTTGATGCACAATGTGTTACTTATTTCCTAATTCATTTTAATTTGTGTGACACACTTTTTTTAGTTTGTCTAAAAATTTATATATATATATATATATATATATATATATATATATATAACATTTTTATAATTAGAAAAAAACTTATCTTTAAAATTTCTCTTTTACCCTCTTGAAATGATTCATAGTCACACAAATATCTAATATATGTTTTAAATAATAAATTTCAAGAATCCTCCTGAGTTATTTACAGGACTGACTCAACAACATTGGGGCCTAAAGAGAAACTGAAGAGAGAGACCCTAATATTTTATTTTTTTCATCATATATACTTTTATTTAAAATCTACTTTTCTAGCTATTTTAGATGCAAAGTCATTAGGTACTGTTTTAAAATCAATTTATTTTAATAATTCTTTTTCAAATGGTAATATAGCCAATTCATTCAATTTCTCTTCAGATTGTTGATCTTAAAGAAGATTTAATCAATTTTAATTTCGATTATCTTAAAGAAGATTTAATCAATTTTAACTAAATAAGAAATCAAAAATATTTCCATATGCTTCAATTGGTTCGAATCTATTTTGAAGTTTAAAAAATAGTTTGATCTACCCTACATATATAAAACAATAAACACTAAAAGATTCTTCAAGGGACTTTGTGATTTTGCTATCCATATTTTCATCAATTGTTTCTTATGAAATTCAGATTTATTTTTATCTCATATGCAATTTCCTTAGCAGAAATCATAACACTCCTAGTACATATAATTTATTTTTTAAAAAATAACATATATAAGTTATTGTTTTTTAAAAACGGAGCCCCAAAAAAATGTGAGGCCCCAAGCAATGGCTTTAGTTGCTAGGGGTTAAGACGGCCCTGGTTATTTAGTCGGTCAAATCAAACGGTGCCACATATTTGTAAGGGAGGGAATATTTTGAGGAATCTTTCCTCGATGTTGGGGAGTACTTCACTTCAGCTCACATGCCTTCTTCAGCTTTTTTACTCAATATATACCCACCTAAAATCAATTGCAAACACACAATACACATTGCTACCTAGCTCTAAATACTTCTAACTAGCTTTTGCTTACTCTCTATAGTCATTTCCTCCATATGGCAAACTTTTCTGCATGTGGTTCACTCTTCATGTTACTAATCTTGTCAAACCTATTCCTTTTCAGCCAAGGTAGAAATCTGGCGGCTCCGTCAACACAAAATGTTAATGATATAAAAGTAACCTTAGGAGCAAAGATTGAAGAGAAGATTACTAAGATGATGGGTGGGAGACGTGGATTTAGAGTGATGGAAGGATCTGTAGATGCTTATCATTTTGCTACCCCAGGTCATAGTCCAGGCATTGGTCACTCTAAACACGATTGATATAAGCCAATGTAGTTATATTTGGTGATGGACACTCGATCGATCATTTGCAATGCTCATTAATTAATTTCCGTCTGTGTTTTTCATGCATGTATTTACGTAGTGCTTTTCAGACCCCACGTGTGAAATTACACAGGGTATGTTGTTGTTGTATTTATGTAGTGCTTCATCAGTTCGTGTAGGTCTCTAGGGCTCAATGTTGTAAATTTGATTTTAGTTCTGAATTTAATTAGAGTTACATATTTTCATCGAGCATCCTTGTTGAGTTTCTTATCTTATCCGTTGGATCACAATTTGAATTCTAGCTACGTACGTATTCTGGGGCCGAAACAAAACCAATATAGAATTGAACGACATGTTATTTAAAAGCTTAAGTTATTACATGGTGACCTCTCTTAAAAGATCGGTTCAAACAAAAATTGTTTTGCGGGGAAATTGTAGATGGTAGAAAAAGACTTTTTATTATGTTATCCTGTGGAACCAAATCTTAATCTTGATATATGAATTGGTGCATGTCATTCTAATCCATGTAATGTGATAGCACTGACCACTATTTTCGCTCATTGCGCGATTGCGTCTGCACTAGATTTAGTTTTTGACAGCTTCTGTTTTTGAGGTTCTATCTTGTATGAAACCCCTCTGAGCCCTCGAGTAATCTCCCAATCCCCGTAAATCATAAACTGTAATGCATACTATACATGCATTCAAAATTTTAAGCTCAATATCATTAGTAATTTGTATCAGCGTGGCATCCGAGCCAATCATATAGAAATCTCGTATCATACGTGGTATTTGAGTCAACAGAATATGCATCAAGCGTGGTACTCAAGCCAATCAAAAGATCTCATATGCCAGGCGTGGTATAGAGCCAACCATAAGTATATACCAGCAATGGCGGAGCCAGGAATTTCGTCAAAGGTGTTCAAACTTCAAAAGAGTGGAATTTTTTTTTAACGAAGTGGGAGCACAAAATATGTTTTTTACTAATGAATGGGTGAATCCAAATTTAAAATTAAATTAGATATCATTTAACTAAATCATACAAAAACTTAAATTATAAAACTATCAATGGTATAAATCAAAACTAACGGAGAAAAACAATTTTAGCTGCTAATTGAATAGACTCCCTTTGGTTCATATCAAATGAATTGTTGGGAATTTTGTCGTGATTTTTTTGTAGTTCAAGAGAATTGTTGAGAAATTTTTTCTATATTTACCTTTTCTTTTATTGAAATTCTTATCTATTTTAAAAAATAATTTAGAAATAATCAAAAGAATAAAAGTTGAAAGTGACCTTTAAATATATCTTTAAATATAATTTCTTAGTACTATTAATTCAAGACTACAAACAGAAAGATAGAGACAACTATTCTTGTTCCTTTACTTCTTTTTTTTTTGAAAAAAAGTTGTGCACTTCAACAAGAATCAAACTTGGGACCTCAAACACTCAACTGAGCAAGCTTACCGCTGGACCAACACCATTCGTTGTGTTAAAGTGTGTTCATTTATCTATATATTCAAATAATAAAGAATATTTTACCTATATACATCGTCTAATTTTCCAGTGAAGGGTGGTCAGCTGGGCTGTAGCTCCACCCCTATATACTAGGTGTGATATCCGAACCAACCAACAATCATAATCACAATGAATACAAATCAGATTTGTACACCTAAATAAATTCATTTATTGCATGCGATTGACAACAAGTTAACATTTCAGTTATTGTTGAGAAGCTCCATTAATGGGAATAAGAAGAAGAAGAATGAGAGAAGCGGAGAATGTGTGAAAATGAAAACTAATCAATTCATTCAATCTGTGAATCATATGTTTATTCATACATATATACAAATCTGTTAAGGCATCACTGGCATTGCCTAATCATCTACTTTTAACTACCTAACTAACAAACTGCCTACGTGTATAATTAGTTTGTACAATATAATTTCTCAACACTCCCCCTCAAGTTGAGAATTGGAAAATATGTTTTTTCATTCTAAGCATGCCAATCAGTGCTTCATGTTGAGGTTTACATAACCCTTTAGTGAGTAGGTCTGCTTTTTATTCTTTTGTTCCTATATGTTGAGTCTGAATAAGTCCTTCCAAGATCTTCTCTCTTACAAAGTGATAGTCTATGTCAAAGTGCTAAGTTCTTTCATGAATGATAGGATATGCTGCTATTTGAATGACAACTTTGCTATCACAGAACAATTGTACATGCATTTTGATTTTTATTCCCAGCTCTTTGAATAACCTTTTTAACCATACTATTTCAACAACTGTGGTGGCCATACTTCTGAACTCTACTTCTGCAGAGCTCCTTGATACAATATTTTGCTTGTTTGACTTCCAGGAAATCACAGCATCTCCAAACTTTACTATGTAACTAACTTTCTAGTCTCTACACAAGCTCCCTAATTAGAGTCACAATATGCCACAAGTTTGGACTCATTTTTATTTGGCATAAACAGTCCATGACCTGCTGTTCCTTTGACATACCTCACCACTCTTAATACTTCCTCCATATGGGATTGTTTTGGTGAGTGCATGTACGGACTAAGAATTTGCACCACAAAGGATATATCAGGTGGTCATAGTCAAATACAACAGCCAACCTATTAATCTTTAATACTTACTACAGTCCTCAAGTAGTTTATCCTCAACATTGTTCTTTATGTCTGTGCATTCATCAAACATAGTAGAAGTCAACTTGTGATTAAACTCTAGTGGAGTAGTTGTAGGTTTGCACCCTGCTAGTCCTAGTTCAGATACAAGTCCCAGTGCATATTTGCTCTAATTCATGAGGATACCATCAGTAGTTCTAGAGAATTCAATGCCAAGAAAATATTTTAACTCTCAAAGGTCTTTCATTTTGAATCTATTATACATATCTTTTCTGACTTATTGAATGAGATTGAGGTTGCTTCCAGTGATCAAAAGATCATCAACATATACAAGGATAACAAGAAGCTCTTGTCCTATTTTTTTGTGAACAATGAATAGTCATAGTGGGATTGACAAAACCCCATATTAGTCAGTGCTTCAGTAAGTTTCAAGTTCCACTGCCTTGGAGCTTGCTTTAGGCCATATAAAGACTTATGAAGTTTACAAACCATATTTTCTCCCCCTGGTTGGCAAACCTATCAGGAACTTGCATGTAAACCTCCTCAAGAAGATCACCTTGAAGAAAGGCATTATGTATATCCATCTGAAACAAGAACCAACCATAGGAAGCAGCAAAAGCTACTACAAACCTCACTGTGACCATTTTTTCCACAGGTGAGAAGGTCTCAGAGTAATCTAAGCCATTTTTCTGACTGTACCCTTTAGCAACAAGCCTGACTTTGTATCTCTCAACTTCCCATGAGGCTTTATATTTGATTTTAAACACCCACTTACCGCCAATAAGAACTTTACCAGGAGAAAGAGGCACAATAGACCAAGTACAATTATCCTCAAGGGCAGTAATCTCAGCATTTATTGCATCAACCCAATGAAAATTCTTGTAGTCCTCTAAATATGAATTAGGTTCAGACAAGGAAGAATAAGCAGTAAGTGAAGCTCTGTAGGAAGGAGATAATCCAAAATATGAGACATAGGATACAAACAAGCTGACTTGGCACTGGGAGTGACATAAGAGTCTAGCCAAGCAGAAGGCTTAGAGAGTCTAGTAGATCTTCTTGGTGCAGTTTCTGGTACAAATGCAATGGCTGGACTTCGTACAGGTGGAGCACAAGAAGGAGTAAAAGACTTAGACTCAGTAGAAGGAGAATCAAGAACAAGATTGGTCATATTTGGAAAAGAAGTATCAGTAAAAGTGAGAACTGAAAATGAAGGAACATGCAAGGACTTGAGATCTTTGAAAGGAAACACCTCTTCCTTGAAAATAGTATCTCTACTGACAAAGAAGGTTTTGAGACTCAAGTTATATAAGATATATCCTTTCTGAGATGAATAATACCCCATATGAACAGAAGGAAAAACTCTAGAAGCAAATTTATCTAGGTGCCTTGGATTAGTGGCATAACATAGAAAACCAAACACCCTGAGATATTGAAGTGAAGGAGTGTGACCATAGAGATTTTCAAATGGAGACTTACCTTGTAATACCATAGTAGGGAGCCTGTTCAAAATATACACTACTGTAGAGACACAGAAACCCCAAAATGTATTCAAAGTAATACATGCCTGAAACCTCAAATCTCTAGCCATATCAAGAATTGACCTATGTTTCTTCTCAACTACTCCATATTGTTGAGGAGAGTAGACACAAAAGCTTTGATGTAGGATACCATATTCTTTGAACAAATCAGCCACTTGAGAATTAATAAACTCAGTGTCATTGTCTGATCTTACACATTTTACAACTATACCAAACAGAGTTTTTACAATGCACACAAAATTTTTCAGGATAACAACAGAGTCAGATTTAGTATGCATCATGAAAATCCAGGTATATCTGGTTAAATCATCCACTAGAGCTAGGAAATATCTCTTGCTATCATAATTTGAAACTCTATATGCCCCCCCCCCCCACCAATATCAACATGTACAATGTCAAATATAGACACAAAAGTAGATAGACTGTTAGAAAATGGTAATCTTGATTGTTTAGCAACTGGACAAACAGTACAATTGAGATCTTTCAAGGAAATGTTATTAATACACTTTATTCTACTAAGAACTTTAAGAGGGGCATACCCCAGTCTCTTATACCAAAGGCTAGTAAAGCATACATTTGTAGACAAAGATGAGGTAAAACTAGTAGGACTATGGCAATTAGTAAGACTAACACTACTTCTATTACATGTGGATGAAAAACCAATATAAGATGATCTTGGTCTGATGTCTGAAGGAAGCAAATATAGGTGTTGAGCTTCTTTACTAATCCCTAGGACCCTTCCATTGAAGATATCCTAAAATATACAAAAATTAGGAAAAATTACTACAGCACAGTTAAGTTGTTTTGTCAGTTGTGACACTGACAAGAGATTGTATTTGAATTCTAGTATAAACAAAACATCATGCACTACTTTGTTCTTGAGAACTAGTGAGTCACCAATATGAGTGATTAAAGCTTGACCACCAGTAGGTAAGTTTACTTTGTTGTTAATTTTATCACCAGAACTTGTACACTAAGTCAATAGACTTAGATGATGAATCATGTAATTCAATGCACCAGTGTCAATAGTCCAATTGCAATTACTTATTTCAGGCATACGAGTTGTAAGAGTACCTGATGTGCTAGTAGTAGCAATATTAGCTACAGTGTCCACTTCTTTGCCTTTGTTAAGCATCTGATGAATCATGATAGGCCCTATACACCTGAAGTGATATTCATACTAGCAGAAGAGTCAGATGAACCAGTATCAGTCATCTAATTTCCCCCAACAGCAGTATTGTTAGCATGAGAAGATGATGCTCATTCTTTCTTCTTGGGGTAACCATGTAGTTTGTAGCATACCTTTTAGTGTGACCTCTGATGTGGTAAAAATCACAATAAATAGAAGGTCTCCCATTATTTTGACCAGGCCTACCATCACCAGAAGAAGAAACTTGAGCTCATCTTTCTCCAGAAGAGTGACCATTGTTACTACCAGCATAAAAGGGCATCATATTGCTCATAAGAGTAGTGTCTGAGGATATGCCATTAGAGGAGGAAGAACTAATACGAGCACCATTTAGTCTTTGACTCTCAACATTTATTATCATAGCATAGTCTTGATTAACATTTGGTACAAGAACTGTCATCAAAATTTGAGACTTAGCGTGAGCATATGACTCATTCAATCCCATTAGAAATCAGCTTATTGTTTAGACTCAGGACAAGCACAAGATGGAGGAGGCATGAGAGTTTCAAACTTATCCCAAAGTACTCTCAGACGAGAAAAATAGCTAGACACAAAAATAGTCCCCTGAGACAGTGTAACTATATCTTTGTGGAGATAAAAGGCTCTAGAAACATTGACCTTATCAAATCTTTCACGCAGATCTTCCCAAACACTATGAACATCTAATTCATAGATTACAGTACTATCTAATTCCTTAGACACAGTATTCATGATCCACCCCAGGACAATTGCATTGCATCTTTCCCATAGATCATGTATAGAAATATGATACTTATCTTTTTTACAGGTTCCTAGCAAAAAGCCTACCTTGTTCTTACCAAGTAAAACAAACTTCAAGGATTTACTCCATAGAGAATAATTTTCAGAACCTAAAAGTTGTATCGAGACAAGAACAGAACCTTGAGTATCTGATGAGTGAATGTAGAGAGGATGATTGTGATTTACTGATTTAACTTCAGCTGGTGGAACTCTAGTGGATTCAGTGATGTCAGTCATGGTGAATCAACAACTCGAGATTCAGATAAAAAAAGGCAAAAAAATGAGATCCACACAACAACAGATAAGAGAAAGCGAGAACAGTGATGATTTTAACAATCTAAACACATGAGAGTTCCCAAAGCTCTGATACAATGTTGAGAAGCTCCATTAATCGGAGTAAGAAGAAGAGGAATGAGAGAAGAGGAGAATGTGTGAAAATGAAAACTAATCAATTCATTCAATCCGTGAATCACATGTTTATCCATACATATATACAAATATGTTAAGGCATCACTGGCATTGCCTAATCATCTAGAAGATTTCAATCTAACTAACTTTCAACTACCTAACTAACAAACTGCCTATGTGTATAATTAGTTAGTTACAATATAAGTTCTCAACAATTATACTTCTTTCATTTTCATTATACATGTTATACTAACGAAGCAGTTAACAATCACATATAACATAAGCGGGAAACAAACAACAGTCCTATCTCGAATCAAGCTAGAAAGCTCTATTAAATCTAAGCACTCCCCTTGTTATAAAGTCTAGCTCATTCTTAGTTTATAACCAATCAAAATAGCATATAATCAAACCCAAATGATCTAAATACACCCAGATTATATCCTAATTCAAAATCAAGTCCAATTTCATGATCATTTTATCCAAATCAGGATCTTCCACCACTATACCAAACAAAACTCTCCTCTAAGATCACCACTACAAATTCTAAAGCTTAAGAATCTAATTACTAAGTTAGGGAAGTATTTTACTTACCTTTATTGATGATAACGATGAAAAATAGATAAATTTTGCGCTAGGTCTCCCCTGTTTTCCCCATAACGTGGTTGCAAAATAATGAGCAATTTTTGGGTATTTACTTCATTAACTGCGACTAACCCCACAATGGTGGCTTAATTCCACAGCTATAAAGGTATGTCTCGTGCTATAACGACTTGCACGAGACAGAAACTTAGAAATTCTCCAAAATTAGCATATTTCACGACACACCTTTAAACCTTGGCGTTCTAAACTAACCATTCACACAAAGTTCTATATCATGTATTCTATTCATCCGAATTCATTTTCGTAAAAGTCCTACGAACTCCTTAACGTCTTATCAACAAGGAAATCAGACTTTTCCTAGACGTTTAACCCAATCCTCCCCGAATTGAACTAGAATTTGTCTCACTCAGATTTCGTCTAAGCCTAGCCTAGCCTGAAATTTTTAGCTCACTACTCCAAAAGTTTCCTCTCTCATTTTCCTTCTCTAATAGTTCACCCATAACGATGAGGGATGTCGTTATAACAAATTATTATTGGGGAAAGTTTTGGGTGAAGTTTCACCATATGCTTGGTCATAAATTTTGGGAGAGATGTTTGATTGTTTAAAAAAAGATATTTTAATATAAATTATACCCATAAGTTTTAAAAAGTTTTAAAAATACCCTTAAGTTTGTATTATCATTTTATAAGGAACATATTTCATAAAAAGACATGACAACGGACATAATTGTTAACTCCTCAACATTGATTTTGATAAATGACGCTTAAACATTCACTCATACTCTTCGCATGAAAACACATCAACAAGAAAGGAAACCAAGCATAAAGCATAAAGAAGAAATAAAGATATGTCCTGATTTGTAGAATCAATCAGAGATTCCAGAATAAAGATATGTCTTGATCTCTAAAATCAATCAGATTCCAGAATCAATCAAGCAGATCATGACCAATCGGAGATTCCAGAAATCAATCAAATATATTCAAGATTGCAGAATAAATCACCTAAGAAAGAAAAGAAATAATGTGCATCAATCAAATGATACTTTCAAGACAACAAGATCAGTTAACATCCAAGACTACAAGGAAGAAATCGAAATCAAGGGATGCATTCAAGTTAACGAGATCAGCCAAAGATTCAAGACCACAAGAAGATCATCATACAAAGAAATAAATTGATTTGCTCATGCACATATCTGATATGAACATGATTCAGCAAATCAATCAGAATAAAATCAAGGACTTAATCAAAGATCCTTGATTCAAACTCTCTTGGGTTTTCGTAAAAGAGCAAAGTCCTCCAAAGCTATATAAACCTCTCTTAGTCATAGTTGTGAAGTACGCACTTGACTTGAACTTATATTGTAATATTCTTTTATCTTTCATAAAACTTTTTACTCACTTGAGTGAACAATTCAAAAGAAAAGAGAAATAAAGATTTGAGGTTACACAAGTAGAGCTTATGTCAAAGAAAAAGATCTGATTTGCATATCAGACAGGGCTCTCAATTGTAACATTCTATAACACTCAAGTTCTCAACAAGCTCTTAAGGAAATCCTTGAAACCCAAGGGGACTGGACATAGGCAAAACACCGGTGTTTCGAACCAGTATAAAACTATTGGCGTCATTTACTTACTGCATTTATTATCTTTGTTTATATGTATTACTAACTTGCAGGTGAGTCGACCGACCAATATAGGAAGTCGACTGAAGGAATTTTTAATTCACCTCCCCCCGCCCCCCCTCTTAACTTTCAACAATGAATATGAATCTGAAAAAGATCAAGAAAACAAAGGACAATACCATATTTGTATACGAAAAACTATTATTACTCCTTGTAATTAGAAGTGACTTCTTAGAGCAAGCTCGAATAAAATTTGCATAAAATATGTATATAACTGTACAAATTTTGTACATCAAACTAAGACTGTGATTTAGTCTAAAACTATAAATGATGAGTATTGTTATAAAATATAAAAGTTAAGGTTAATTTTCAAATTTTAAAGGATTTTTTATACTAGAACTTGTCCCAAATACTAATTTTTTCTAGTATTTAAAAATTTAAAATTTTGTAGAATAATGACAAATTATATGGTTAATTACTATTTCCAAAATAAATTTGAAAATATTTTTGGCCCAACGGTAGGTCAAGCAATTCCATAAGCCAGGTAGACTAGTTTCTGACAAAGAACCTTTTTTGCCATAAATTGCAAAGGAATCTTCCCCTATTTGTGCCAAATGCCGTTGCTTTTAAGTTTGGAAGTTGGAAGCCGCAAAGGGTCACCTAGGCTTTAGGTTGCCTCTCTAATTAATATAAAATAAAAATACTTGTGGCTGTAAAGTGATCAGCTAATTCCTATAAACCTCTTCATTATACAAGTACACAAAATGCCTTGGCAAGTGCTAAAGAGCATAGAACCAGTTGGACTCTCCTCTGCGCTTTCAATAGGTAGCCCTTGAGGTCTTGAAAAGGTAGTAAGGTAGAATAAAGCCTTTTATTTCATGGAAAGTGCTAAATGATTAAAAAATTTGATCAGAAGATTAAAAAAATTAGAGAGAGTACTATTTTATAGTATATACTTACAAAAGTTGAAAATTGAACCATATTTAATATATTCAGATCCAACCACCTTGGAATTAAAGATAATTTCTTTCTCTCAGAGATGTTGGAAAGGAGAAAATGGCATTACTACTATTTTTTAATCAGCAATGAAACAATAACGACAAAAGGATTAGTTATTATAAAAATAAAAAACCTAGAGAGAGTAGAAAGGCAAAAGGCAAAAGGCAAAAGCTGCTCCAACAACATTGGTTGTCAAGTATAAATTTCAAATTAAGTGATACTTAATACTCACTCAGCTTCATGGAATCTGGTCAATAGGTAAATCATGCACTCCAGCAGTAGACTTTTAGAAGATTAATTATAATATTGTCACTCATTTTTTCAAATATAATAAAATATATATGTGGCATGACAAATAAAAGTGCACCTGGACTGAAAATTTAATTAACGTACCTGGATGTTCTTTGTGGGCGGCTCTCACACAGTAAATTTTTCAGAAAACAAAACTTGTACGTTATCTGACATACATCCATATCATATTTATTAACTTTTTTTATAATTTAAAATAATTACATATTATTTCACTAATTAATTTCTAATTTTATATTATATTTCAAGTCAGATACTTGTTACTTAATACATTAAAATGTAGAGAGAAGCAAGCGAAGAAGGAGAGAGTCTAGCAAAATCAGAGGCAAAGTAAGGATTAAGAGTTTGGAGGTTCTAAATTTCTTTAATAATTGTCAATTAATTTTGTTTGGGGTTCATAAATTAATATACATATATTTTTTATTAATTTTTTAGTATAAATATAAGGTCTACGGAAAATCTATTGGATTTGTCCGAACCCATGAACCCCCGCCTAGCTCTGCCTCTGAGCAAGATAGGAGAGAGGCGAACAAGATATACATATGTGAATCACACTAGATATATGTATTTAGAATACTGGCAGTTAATTAATTAAGTTAGTTCATTATATTGATTAAATGCATCACCATCTAAAACCCCACATTGATCCTTGTACTATTTCTTTTTTAAATTACAGACAAAGATTTACTTACTAAATTAATTGCCTATGCTCGTAGACTGCTTTAAAATAAATAAAAATATACACCAGTCTCACATGGAGACACAAACTCATGGGTTCAATTTAAAAATAGCAGCAAGTTGGAAGCACTACTACTCTATATATTTTTCTTTGGCAAACTAACCAATATGTATTGTTCGACTAAAGTTACTTATCAATTCAATTGAAATATACACAATCAATATACTGATTAATGATTATATGTATTAGGTATATGTATGCGTAGTAGCATAACTACATAGATCGGAGAGTAAGTTGAACATCCTTTATCAAAAATTATATTGTACATATTAAAAATACTTAATATTTTATATACAAATCAAAAACTATTTTTTTGAGATATATATAAATTCTTGAATGCTCTTAGCTAAATTTGTAACTTTGTTATATTTAATATAAATATACACAATTTATACATTATGCACATATGAAATGTAGAATTTCCATAATCCACTCTAACTTATTTAGGATTACTACACTGAGTTTTTATATAATCATCTTTTCTAAAAAGGTTAAATCACTTAGCTTGAAGTTCCAAAAAGTCCTTACTTTTCATGGCTAGTGATTCTCCAAATGAGAAGTATGTTTATTTATTGTTGCTCAAAAAATAGTATGAAAATTATCACAACAATTTTTGATATTTTCAACCGCTTAAATTTGAAAATTCAAAAATATAATAACTTTGACGAACAAAAGAGAAAGATAATATGTAATTTGTCGCAAATAAAAAGAGGGCTTATGCAGTAATTGTGATAAACCTTAACGATGAAGAAAATGAGAAAGAGACTTTTTGGATCAGATTGAAATTATTGATGTATCCGACATGCTATTGATGTATCTGACACATTATTAAGTTAAGATTATATGTATCTACTTTTTTGTCGGTAAATCTGATTAAGTGTATGTGTATCTAATAAAATATACGCATGTATCTAAATAATAATTTGTCAATCTGAGTTAAGAAGTCTAAACTTTGTTGAATCGCCAAAAAAAGAGAAGGATTTTGATTTTTTTTATTTTTTTAGGACTTGTGATATGTCATATCCTTTAAAGTTGTTGTAGACGCGATTTTCTCCTATGGCTTTCAGTCATATTTCTTAATTAGACACACTCCTTAATTAATGAATTTTAATTAAATCTCTTAATTAGACACATTAATTAATACGAGATAAATGTGAGATCCAAAATATGGTAAGGAATGTAATATTGCAAACTAGTGCAAATCTAAGTAATTAAATATTACCTCCATCCACTTTTATTTGTCATGGTTTCCTTTTTTAGAGTCAAACAATAGAACTTTGACTAACATTTTATGATGTATTTTGTCATCATATTGATATCCAAAAAAATTACAATTTATAGTAATTTTTGCATAATTTTTGAATATCTAAATTTTTTAATTAAAATATCGAATTAATGTAATCTAATTCAAATTTGAAAATTAGTTAAATGGACTTTTGAAAAGCTCAATATGATAATTAAAAGTGGACGAAGGAAGTACTAAAGTAGTGAGAATTGTGTAAGTTGCCCTATATACAACTTGTACCTTAGATTTGGGTTACTGGGCTTCTTTCTTGCGCTCTATTAGTCTGTGGGGCTCATATTAGCTGAAGCCCATTTTACTGAAAGACTCAACATCTTGCTCAAGCCCAAATCCTCTTTCTAAAATGGGCCATATTGAACCTTAATTTCTACAGACTGGCCTTTCGCTCAGTTCTGCAGGGTAACTGAGCAAATAGCCCATTTGGGGGCAGTTTTTCTGAGCTATGCCACAAGTTTATAAATTTTTGTATGTCTACTAATTTCTAGGGATGGAAACGGGGCGGGACAGGGTGGGTTTTAGGTTATACAGAGTAGGACGGGTTTTGGGCTATGTGGGGAGGACTAAAATTTTTATGGATTGAGCTCAACTCAACCCGCCCTATCCTGCCCCGTTTCTTTGCCATCTCTATCCTTTTCAAAATAGTTTTATTTATAACAGATTGAAGTTAAGAAAATTCATGTCGAAAGTTATAAATTTTATTTGAAATGAATAGGTCATGTACTAATGTATATGACTAAATATCAGTCGCTAGGGGTGTACATGGTCGGGTTGGTTCGGGTTTTTCAAATATCAAACCAAATCATTTGTGTCGGATTTTTGAATTTGTAAACCAAACCAAACCAATAAAACTCGGGTTTTTCAACCTCGAGTTTTTTTGGATTTTTTTGGGTTTTTCGGATTTTTGGGTTTTTTTGGGTAAAATATTCGTACAAACGTTTAATTTACTTGTACTTCAACTATTTCTTTAGTCCTATCAAAATACAACTATCTGAGTTGTTCTTAAGAAAATAACACAAAACATGATATGATTAATAACACTAAAATATCCAAAATAATAATACTAATAAAATCGCATAAAACTAATATTGCAAATTAATAAGTCATAATGAAAATTATCATAACTTAAAAGTACTAAATCATGTTAAAATAAGTTTAATAAGTATTAGTTACATGTAAAGCTGTCAAAAAGGGTCGGCTCAGCCCCACCCGGCCCAAGCCTCGCAGGCCATGAAATTTGAAGTGCTGGGGCGGGCTAGCCCTTCTTTTTTTTTCTTTTCAAACTTATAATTCTATAACATTAAGAAAATGAGAAGATTGTCAAATCAAATATGACAAACAATGGTGTTGTTTTAGTAACACTAGCAAAAAATCTAGTCTAATTAGCATGTGTATCTCGCATACCAGATACACGAGCGAGATAAGAGAGTGACAAGCAAGATTGGAGGGAGGCGAGGACACGAGATTTGTCTATGCATCCTAGATACATGCGAATCTACTTGGATAGAGTGTATCTAGAACATATTAACCTAATTTTGAGTTCATATATTCCGAGATACATGTATCTGGACGTACCGAAATTTGGTAAGATTCATAATATTACAACATAATGTGTATTTAAGTAATTAGATTATATACTAGTAAATTATTGTAAGTTAACCATAAATAAAAAGTTTTGGCCCATGGGCCGACCCCGGCCCCTCCCCGATCAAGCCTCAAGGGCCAAGAGCTTATATGGGCCGGGCTTGTAAGCCCTAGTGCTAAACTGGCTTGAAAAATCCTATCCCAACCCTACCCCAATAACGGGTTAGGTTGGGCCGGCCCCATGGGCTAAGCCTGTTTTGACGGCTCTAGTTACATGAATAAATATTAAAGGAAATTAAAATTAGATTATGTATTTTAATTATCTTAACCTGTGTAAAACTAAAGAACAAATATTCAATATTATTGTCATTCTTAGTGTTGAATTGAATTTCTTTTTGCGTTATTATTAATTTGATTTTGATTTAAGCTTTATTATAATTACCAATATCTATGGACTATAATCTTTATTGTGTCATTAAGAATTCTAACTTTCAATCATGAAATAATATATTAAAAGATAAAAACTATGAAAAAGTATAAGAAATATTTAAAAATTATATCAAAATAAATATTTTTAAGTATAAAATAAAATTTTAAAATTATATATATAATGTCGGGTTGGTTTGGTCTCGGGTTGTTTTTTTTTAGTTGAAACCAAACCAACCCAAATATAGTCGGGGGTTTTTTCCAATACCAATCCAAGTCAAACCAAACCACTAGTTGGATTTTTTTTCCAATTTGACTCTATTTGCGCTTTGATTCGATTTTCGATTCGATTTTGTACAGCCCTATCAGTCGCATAACATTTTTGCATGCACTTCAAGTACTACGGAGAATGATCAATGCCGAGAAACAAGTCTACTGCCTTTATAACAAACCTATTTGGTGGTTTATAATATTATGTTTGTTTTCTATATTCTAACTTTTCTTAACCTTCTATTAACATATTTATCATAAATATAAAAAATTAAAAGTTGATAAATTTCATCCTTATAAATATACTCTTTTATTTAACAAATGATTTGAAATTAAAGCCCATTTCCGCAAAAAAAAAAAACTAATAATAAGTAGGCCAGCTGAATATTTTGTGTAGTTACATTTTATTTAGATGTGGACTGCTTCGTAGGTCAAATTTTTTTAAAAAAATGCATGATAGTGTAAAAATAGTACTTTATCCCATCAAACCACTTTCAAGAAATTACATATAAAATTAATATGATCAGCATTACTTACCTGATAATCTAATAAAAACAATAATTTATACCTATAACATATAGATTCAATTATACCAGTAAGTATAAGAAAAAGTTACATGAGGAGGTATATTATTAAATCCAAATTTTAATAAGATCCCCACATATTCAAATAGTGAAAGGATTATTTTAATGAAAGCCAACAACCTTAATGTTTTGGACCAAAAAGAAATTTTATAAAACTAAACTAAAACAAAAATATTCATTAAATTAAAATTTATTATTCAAAATAATTTAATTATTCGAGTATTAATTATTTAAACTGACCATTCTGCCCATTTTATTGCAACGAAGTACATTTTGACGTCTACTCCTCATTACTGATAAAGGAATAAACTCTATCCTTGTTGGATCACCGTCAGAATTTTCAGTTTTATATTTTGAACAATGTTAGTATTAAAGAGTTTTAAAGCTGTCAAAGGAATAAAAAAAAACTTCTTTATGGCCTCATCTCCTTATCGTTAAGTGACTTTCAACTCCTTGTTTTGAGACATTGTGGTGTTGGTGGGAATGATAAGTACTAAGTTCGAAGCTACTGAGATTCGAACACGCGAGCACCCTAAGTGTTAATTGTCCAAGGCATTTGAAATCTCTGAGCTACACCATTTTGTTGTGTCAAGGTGTCTAGAATATGGTATTTAATTACTTAATATATCATTTTACTTGTTTATACGGTATTATTTTCAGACAAAAGGTGTCCAATTGGACACCTAGATAGCTCCACTCCTGTACCGAACACCAAATTAAAAAAGAAAAAAAGAAGAAAATTTTAAAGTTCAAATTTTAAAATTTAGCATGCCGCAAATGTGGTAGACGGTAGGAAATTTATCGTCTAACTTTTTAGCTACTACTTGCAAAGGTCCCATGTTTTTAGGCACAAAAAAGTTAGATGAGGACTCTGGTTGCACTGCACCATCAAAGTGATTACTTTCCGGCTCATGCCAAAGGGAGTGGAGTGGTTCCGCTTCATTATTTTTTGCTGATATTTTTTGTGTTTAGTATATGAATAAAAAAAATTATTACATTATAATATTTAATATAATTTAAATAAATACGATGGGAGGTGAAGATGGTGGGTAGGAAGTGTGAGGGAATTGGGATGTGAGCTACGAGAATGGAGTAAAGATATGGTGTTGAAATATGGGGAGGACATGTAATACCACTTGTATAATTTATTTCCTATAAATTTATAAGGAAAGTCATTTTTCTCAATTTTAAGAAACTATTTTTTATAAAAAAATATTTTTCAAAAATTTTGAACAACTATAATGAAAAATTGCAAGATGTTTTCTGAAAACTATATCCTTGTTTGTATACGTACGAATACACCTATAGTTTTAGACAAATACCGCGTATTCTTATAATTTTAAAGATTAGAATCTATGTTGAATATTTTCTATATTATTTACTTAATCTTTGTTAGTGGTAATATGTGGAAGAGAAAAGCTCTGGCCAGTCGGTACAAAAAGAAATGTGGTAAACTACGAGCTACTTCATTCCTCAATAAATTTAGGAAAACTTACCTATATATATATATACACCTTTATTTTTCATAATTTCCATTATTCTCTGCCATTTCAAAATATTTTCAAAATTCCTATTTTACTTCCAAAACCAAACTTCCTAATACATAACTCCCACATCCCTGATTTCACTCCACAAATCTCTCCCAATTTTTATTTTCATGATCTTATTAGTTAATTGCTCCATTACGTTTGAATTTCGAAATTTGTCTCTTTCCTGTCAAAATGAATTCAACATTAAATAGGTATCCTTTTAATCTTCTCCAACTATCTGTTCATCCTTTGTTTTCAATTTTTTTCTTATTCAAAACGTTGATACATATGGATGATGCACCATCTTTTAGTCTTGATTTTACACAATTAAATTAACCTAACATTGGTCATGTTTTTAATTCTGAAAATGTTGGTTGGGCTGAATATTGATTTAAAAACTACACGATTCTTTAGTAATGACGAAGGTAAACATTGATAAGTTGAAGAAGGATGACCCTTCATCTTCGAAAGTACAGGTTATTAAAACCTCAAAAAAGAGGTACCAAAATTTGCTCCTGCATTTTCTCGAGCATCCTTACCTAAGGTTTGTATGTCGATCTTCTTTTATCGATTGTTAAATTTGTTTTTGTTAGTTAATCAAATAATGATACATTAATGAAAAAATCATGTTTCATATTGTAACATATCAATATTTAAGTTTAATTAGTTGATACACTAAATCCTAATTTTGTTCATTATTTGAGGATTTGTTGTAATTATGTGAAATTATTAATACAAAAATAATGTTCAATGGTGTATCATTCAAAAACTGTATTATTCAGTGTGTATATGATATATTAGTATCATGTTAAATGGTGTATCAGTCAAAACTTGTATTAGTCAGTGTGTATCAGATACATTATATCCAGTTTCAATGAGTATCAGATACAAAAGTTTACTAAAATGTATCAGATACGCACCAGTTACTAATTTAATTGTGCTCCTTTCTTTATATCATGTTTAAGTGTTGGGCAATTTTTGTATCATGTTCAACTAGTGGGCATTTTTATTATCATGTGTTACTGTTGTTATTTTTGTATTATGTGTAATTGTTTGTTATTTTTGTATCATGTTTAACTGTTGGTCATTTTTTGTTCAATACAGTCTATGAAAATATGTGATCAAACAAATTCCAACTCACTCTTTAAGGTTTGATACTACATACAACATGTGTTTTTTTATAGAAGATTTGAATTTGTCCATAAGTGTGAGGATATTGAGTTATTAAAAAAATAATCTATTTTTGGGTCATACCTCAACATCCCTAACTGCAATTATCAAGGGCAATTCACAAAATGCTTGTTGCTTCTTGAGGTGGAGCTAGATAACATAAATGAGCTCCATATTCGACATGCAAATGGGAACATATTGTGTTGCAGTATCAAAGAATTTGCAATAATAATTGGGCTAAAATGCACAGGCAATTCCGATGATTTTAAATATTCAAATTCTACCTACTTAGAGTAGGCTTCTTCAAAGATACTTTCATAATTCAAGAAATAGTGTAAGCAAGGGACGACTTGTTCAACGATTTGTACAAGGTGATTGCGACAACAATCAGGACACTGTCCTAATGGAAATTCTTGACTTCATTCACACCTTTGTTTCCTGTTAAAAAGGATGATACACATATACATTTAGATGATTTCCAAATGGTTGAAGATGGTAGATATCAACATTTTTCTTGGGACAACTTGCATTTTCCAAGCTGATGAAAACATCGAGGCAAGAGTACACCAAAGAAAAGCACACTAATACATAACTGTAATTTTTCTAGATACATTAGAAAAATGGATAATAGATAGAAAAGCATTATATTCTCTTCCACAAGAAATTCATATATAGATATATTAACATAAAAAAGAAATTCACATATATCTGATACGTTATAGTAACAATATACTGACTCACAACTATAAAAATCCATTAAATATACATCAAACTAGAATTGTATCAAGTTGAAAGCAGTAATGTATCATGATTCAAGTTGATAGCAGTAATATATCATGATTGATCTATATGTATCTGATACTTTATATTAACAGTACAATAACTCATAGATCTGAAAACTCATAACGTATACGTCAAAAGTTTGATGTATTAAGCTCTAACCAACAATATATCATGACGTACCTATTAATATACAAATTCATGAATGAAAAAACAATGATTAAAGCACAAGAATATGTGTTGCATATCTTTTGTTATCATATCTTTTAACTCGAAAATTGAAATTATGTTATATTTTATATTTTGCCATTACAACCACTGGAATGACTTTATCCTTGTACAATTGTTTTACCTTCACTTCTGTACTATTTATATCAGCTATGTAATTTGATATCTCCATTTCTGGTGCATAACACGAATCACCATTTTTTTATTCCATCAAGTTAAAAACATGTATGTCCTTTTCAACACCTTCAACACGGACAATTGCACCAAAATTTTGTATCTTACCAATATTCTTATTAGTTGTATTAATACAAAGGGGATAGGTACATAGCAAATCCAACCTCACGTTTCTTCACCTCAACGTACAACTTTACCCTCATATCATTCCTAATAATCAATGGAGATGAATTACCTTCTACAATGTATTGGATCTCGATTTTTTTCCTCAATTCATCGATATTCAACTTATCTGCAATGGCTGAAACTAGATTCATGAATGATATATTTTCACTAACCACTATTCCATCACTCCTATATCGTTCATATCTAACCTCACTTTCCCATATTCCTGAATGCCTCAACAAAATCGAAATATTGATAATGTATCTGATCAAATTTTCAACAAAAGTTTTGAGTTCTACTCGAAAGTTTCTTCGTTGAAACAGGGACAAAGATGAACATGATTTTGAATTTTGAATTAGTTTGTTGTTTTAGGATTTACGTTTCTCTAATTGACAGTAAGGAGGAATAAAATAGTGTAAATTATGAGATTTTATTTTGATTTTCCAGATGGGAATTAGGGCGAAGCCTGGGGCGGTCTCTGCCTTCTTAACATGCGGCACACCAACTTGAAGTCGGAGTTGAAAATCTCTCTACCTTCACAAAAAATTTTGCGCCCTTCTCGTAGTTTTGACTTGCTCTTAGGCTACCAGTTTTATTTTTCCTTTTAAGCGCAACAACCGCATATATAATCTACCACAATTAATATATCCGAACTGTCAATTATGTATACGGAATGTGTAAAATTTAAGGGATTAATATAATTTCAAAAAGAGTACAAATAGGATGTAATTTTATCATTACACTATTAAATTCTTAAAATTTTTACATAAATTTAATTTTGATTTTCATTAAATCACCATGCGGAATACTAAACCTCGCCAAATCACCATTATAGTAAAAAAAAAAAAAAAAAAAAAAAAAATTGCGAGCGAATTCATGCTATACGGATAAGAGAATAATTAATAGAAAAAATAAATTCAAAATAGATCATTAACCTTTAAAATATATGAGGACATGTGGCTTCTAAGACTATGATTACTTGGGCAAAAGTTAATTGAATGAAGCCACTTGGATCCATAAATACTTTATTTGCTTAAATATGAACATTTTATTATTATTCAAGAAATCAAATATTTTTTTACCCGTTAATTTTAAGTTGGGTAAGTATTTGAAATGTTTTAAAGCAATTTTTTTAAAATTATTTTGTAATTTCTTGTGGATTTTTTTATTTAATTATTTTGTAATTTCATATGTTATGCAAATATATATATATATATATATATTTCTTTTAAAAAAAGAAGACTCTTAGTCTGAATTTATACTTCGAAAAAAAAAAGGTTTAAAGGTGTTATTTTCAATCCATATTGTCTTAATTTTACTTCCGCGATATTTATGAGGAATACAAAACACTTTAAAGCAAAAGATACTTAGTTATATAATTTTTCATAAATATAAAGCCTAATAATTTGAGAAAATAAACAAAACTTCTTTGACTCTTATATAATTTTTATCTTATAAAAAAGTTATGTCCATAAATAAAATATCGATGTACCTAAAGACACAACATCAGTAAACCACATATCTTCTTATTTTTGTTATTAATAAATGTGCTAGTACAAACTTTTAATTATATATAATATAATTTTATAAAAATTCACTAATAAATTAAGATCCGGAATCCTATGACCGCAACGCCAAGTTAATTTTGGCCACGCAAGGAACGTTTTTTTAGCTTGTTTAAGGCGTGCGGTACGTGTAGTGGAGAATAAGTAGATGAATTTCATTTTAGGCAATGAGTCGACGTGGATCACTTAAGCACGCAATGATATTTGAAGAGATTTTAAAGTGTAAACTTTATAACATGATGGTCCTCTCCAATAATTGGATTCCTTTTCAAAACACTGACAATATTGGACCAATTCATCTGACCAATTAATTTAAAGAACTTGATTTTCTTCTTTTTCTCAAAAGTATATATTCCCCACTTTACAAAATAAAAGTATATTAGTAAAACTTTTCTTGGAATGTTTTATCCTGTATCACTTTCACAAGAGACCTCTAGAATTTGGTGAGATGGTTCAGAATCCCTTGATCCATAATCAAACTTAAGTTCCAGGTTTATGACTTCGAGAGACATGAAAGTACAGAAATTTTTAGTAGGGAATAATTTCTTCTTTAATTTATCATGCACGATGAGAGATATATTACTCCTCTCCTAGGTGTTTATATTTTTTTTTTTTGCTTCTTTGATAACTCGAATTCATATGCATTAATAACCAAATATTATTTGTATATACTATAAATAATGTAATTTTTTTTCTACGGGATCATCAAATAAATCATATCCATCCCCAAAAGCACGCATCTGTCCTGGTATTAACTGATTATCGTAAACGTACTTGCTTGTGGAAAACCCAATGGAATATATGCAAATTGATTTAGACTTGACTTTACACATAGGAAAAGGTATCTACAAAAGTTGCACAAGTACTTTATATTTTTTGTGTTTTTTATTTAGTGTTTGATGGGTCCGTGTTTGATATCTGCATTGAAGTCCTAATTCAGATTCGTGTTGAGTTGCATTCATTCGAGCAATATCGCTCCCTACTAAGGATTGTTAAAAGAGGAACAACTCTGCACTCATAATTACCGTATATCAATTATATATAATATAGAAAATTTAAACCAGAATTGTAAGAAGGAAACTAGAAATGTGACTTGTATGTTTCCACCTGATTTATGTGGTGGTGCCTGTTTGACCCTAAATGCAGAAATAAAAAATAAAAAATGGTTATATTAAATTCCCACAAAATTACTTTAAGTACAAAAAACAATTCTATTATTTAAAATCTTTTTAGTATTTAAAATGTTTCATTTATGTAGTATTTTCTGGTTTTCTTTCATAATAATTCTTTTGTATATAAGTTATTATATTCATCTATACCTTCTTGTTACAAATTTTATTTCTTTAAACAACTCAATGTTAAAAAAAAAAATGGCTGGAGAGTTCATTAAATATAGAATGAAAGGAAAACGTGGTGGTTAATAAATAAAAGTTACACAACGAAAACAGATAAGATATAAATATACTGATGCCAATCATGCCATACACTTAGTTAGGAAATCAACAACAACAACATATTTGAGTGGAGAATCTTAATAGTTCAGTTAGTTGGTTACCTGAAATTCCACCTTAATGGTGAGGGTTCGATTCCCTCCCCATATTTTCCCTTCCCTTACCCCCAATTTTTTAAAGAAACACATATTGGAGTAGGAAAATGGTGCAAGATTTTAGTGTTAGGTTTAAAGACCTAAATTACTGCCTTGAAATATTATCAACTTTGAAGTGATCTCTTTGAAGCCAACGATATATCCAGAACAAAATCTCTATCTCATAAAAATATAGGTTAAGATATATGTGCATCTTATACATTTCAGACTTCATTCATAAAGTTATATATATGGAGTATATTGTTATTATTTGTTGGAATGATCAATGGTCTGAATTTTGAAATACAGTCAATCGCAACCAATTGGATCTGAGGCGTAATCGACAGTACATATGAAACTGATTTTTTCAAAAATTATCAAATTATTCTCATTTATGCTCTGATCTTAAGTTAACAAGTACTACTCTTTTTTCACCGTTATTCTTTCTTCAAATTTGTTACACCAGTTAGGATGGAGATAAAATAAATAATTAATTAACATTTTAATATACTTCCTTCATATAAAAAAGAATATCTAGTTTGACTTAACATGGAGTTTAAGAAAATATATAAAAAAAAAAATCAATCTTTTGGTCCTAAATGAAAGTTACATTCAACTGTATCAAAATATCTTTAATCTTGTGGCCTTAAACATGTTTCATGGAGAACTTAAATCAAGTGTTAGTATCAAAAATAGACTAAAAAAGAGAACAAGTCATTCTCTTTTAAGACCAAGGAATTATTTATTATTTTGGAGTAGCTATTTTTAATGTGTACAATTGAATTTTAGCGGAAAAAAAAAAAGAGAATTTTTTTGAGCATGGGCCATGGGCAGTTATTGATGCAATTGATAGTTATCAGTAGCGCAATCATTAGCTGAGTAGTGAGCATCCTACACTTCCATATGGTAAAATAAATCCTACACTTGTAAAATTCTGCATGCCATCGACAAGAGAAGAACAAAGAAGCTGCATTTGATTTCGTCGTACAGGACATGATCCGATAAAATTGAAACCATACAGAGTACTAAAATTAGAAGATGCGGAGCATGGCGAGTTCAGTCTCATCCAAAGGCATTGCTGCCATTGTTGGTGTGGGACCAAAACTCGGCCGTTCAATCGCCCGCAAGTTCGCCCACGAAGGCTACACCGTTGCTATCCTTGCCCGTGACTTAGGTTCGTGTTCCCTCTATCGACCTCTTTTTGGTAGAAACGGATCTAGAGTGAATTCTGTAAGTTCAATTAAATTCATTATTTTTTAGTTGAAGTTTGTAAATATGTATGCAAAAAGAAATAAAACATTTGCATATATTCATTCAATTTTAAACCATAAATTCGCCTATGAATTCTGTCATTTGGTATATATATGACTAAATTAGAGTCACATTTTAATAGTGCAATTTAGTAGTGTGCTGTAATTTATTGGTACAGGAAGATTATCAAGATTTGCTGATGAGATAGCTAGAGAAGAGAAAGCGCAGGTGTTTGCAATCCGTATCGATTGTTCAGATTCGCGAAGCATAAGAGAGGCATTCGAGGGAGTTCTATCACTTGGCTTTGTGGAAGTGTTGGTTTACAATGCACACCAACCAACATCTTGGCACCCAACAAACTTCACAGACATTAAAGTTGAACAATTTGAGAAATATCTCGCTGTCTCCTCCGTCGGCGCCTTTCACTGCGCTCAACAGGTCTTCTTTTTTTTTTTTTTTTTTTTTTTTTTTTTTACATACCAAACTATGTACGTTCGTGGATTAATATGTCGATTAGAGATGAATTTAAAATTTTAATTCTATACATCAATTCAAAATTCAAATTAAGTACCACTGAACAGCATGATCACCTTGTTTCAGTTTCTGGTTTCAAATTTTTGAGAAATTTGGGATTGAAAATGTCAGGTACTTCTAGGTATGGTGGAAAGAGGAAGAGGGACAATTCTTTTCACTGGTTGTTCAGCTTCTCTTAGTGGTATAGCCGGTTATTCTGAATTATGTACGTGATCATCATAATTAATTTTCTTTTTCGTTTACTTACTGTTTTCATTTTTGTTGCACTTGAATTTTACAATTCAAAATTAGACGATATAGGACCCAAACTAATGAAATTTGTGTTGTTTCCGATATAAATATGTCAGGCTGTGGAAAGTTTGCAATGAGAGGCCTATCCCAATGTCTGGCAAAGGAGTTTCAACCTCTTGGAGTACACGTGGCGCATGTCATCATTCACGGTATCGTCGGCGCACCCGCCCGGTTAGTCTTTTTGCTCTCTCTAAGATTCTATTTTTATTCTTCTTTCTTTTTGGTACTTTAAGATTCTACCTCATCTTCTAAAAGAGAATCTTCATAGTTTAATTGATTGATTATTTGATAATTTTCATGAAAAGAGAAAAAAAAAACATGCTACAAGATGCAGGGAATCCTTTAGCTGTATTTATTATATGTAACAATGACAACTTGTTGATTAGTATAGAGGAATAACAAGCTACATGTATGAGTTAGTTAGTTAGTTAGTTAGTTAAAAGGGTTCAGATCATGTCAGAATCTATTAGAGAGTTTGTTAGAGTCATAAGTGTGTATATATACATCTAAGTACAGATGTATTATTGATTCTAATAAACATAGCAATGTAAGGCAACTTGATGTGAGCTTAATAAGATCTTCTTCTCTTCTTCTCTTCTTCTCTTCTTTTCTTCTTCTCAATTCTGTCTTCAATTACTAAAGGTTTGAATCTCCATTAATGGAGTTATCATGGTATCAAAGCTACTGATCGTAGGGTAGGATCTGTGAGTATTAATCGACCACTGGTGATCAGAGTTCATCACTAATCAAGTGAGACTCGAAAGGAATCATCGAAGGTTCAATTAAGGTGCAATTCAGCTGCAGTTCTTATCTCTGTCCATGGCGATTGACAGTACAAGTGAAGGTACAAATAATGGTGCTATTCCAGTGGCTACATTTCCAGTCATAGATCACAATCATCCTCTATTTCTGCAACATACAGATACTCCAGGTAGCTCCTTAATTTCTCTGCAATTAACTGGTTCTGAGAACTATGCACTGTGGAGTAGATCGTTTAGAATTGGACTTGTAGGTCGTAGCAAGTTAGGATTTGTGGATGGTAGATTTCCTAAATCCATGTTTGAATCAGTGTTACATGATCAGTGGGAGAAATGTAATGCTGTAGTTTTGTCCTGGATTATGAATGCTGTTAGACCGGGATTACTAAGTTCAGTTGTGTATGCATCTGATGCAAGGAAAGTCTGGCTAGATCTTAAGGAAAGGTTTGATAATGTGAATGGATCTAGGATCTTTCAAATTCACAGAGAAATTCATACTCTCACACAAGGAACAATGACCATTGCTGACTATTTTTCCAAACTGAGAGATCTCTGGGATGAATATGATGCTATTATTCCCTGTCCATCATGTCCTTGTGCAGAATCGAGGAAATTTAGTGAACATTGTGACTATCAGAGATTGCTTCAATTTCTGATGGGTCTAAATGAGTCTTATCCCTCACCGAGAAGTCAAATTCTCATGATGAGTCCAATTCCTACATTGAACAAAGCCTATTGTGACGTCCCGCCACCGTGCTAGACAATTTCGGCGTCCAAAGAGGGGCGGAAAGGTTCTAGAGTTCAAGAGGGGCTTGCGGAGAACTCTAGAAACCTTTAGAATTCTCAAGAAGGCTTTGGAGACTTCAAGAATAGGTAGAGAATTCTAGAAATAGGACTAATGTGTAAATATCTTAGGGACTTATCATGTAAATATTATTTACACTTAGGTCCTTGGGTGTAAGTATAAATAGAGGTGCCAACCATTTGCAAGGCACCAAGCAACCAAGTTGTAAACAACCTTCCAAAGCAATACAAAGCCTTCTTCTTTCCAAAGCTCTCTTGTTCTTTTCAAAGTCTTTCTTACCATTCTCTTAGCAAAGAAAGTCTTAGAGGCTTACTTGAGCTTACAAGAGCTTGAAAGAATAGTGAATAAGTTGTCAAGTGCCGCACGGAACTTTAGCCATCACTCTAAGTCCGTGACAAGTGGTATCAGAGCCAAGGTTTGGCACTAAGGGAATGGCTACCGAAGGGGACATAAATGCCGCTAGCACCACCAACGTCCGTGTGGATGTTGGAAAGAAAAGCCGCAAGGGTAAGAAACACCAAAAGGGTAATGAGGAGATGCCGCTCGAACCCACACCAAGCGAGGCGCTTACATCTCATCCACCTTCAACCACCGAGCCAAGTGACGAGGAACGTGGCGAGGCCGACGCTACCATCGGAGAAGAATGGGTCGCGGTGGAAATGGCAAGGCGAGCCGTGGAGATATTAGGCCGCGATAAATGTGGTCGACGGCAAATTCAAGACCCTTGAAGATTTCACCCGAGGAGACCGGCGCATCCGCAAGGAATTGGAGGACGTCGGGCCGAAGTTTGAGATGAAGGCGAGCATCACTTCTGGAGTGCCGGCTCATGGAAGCATTGAACACAATTGAGACCATGAAGGCCGAGATAAATGCACTCAAGGAAGGCAGGGAGGCTGGAGGATCGGCGTCACTCGACTATGATAGGGAGGCCAGGGTCGAGGCTCCCAAGCCACCTATGTTTAAAGGCGTTCGTGATGCGCAAGAGGTGGAGAACTTTTTGTGGCACTTGGAGAATTACTTCAAGTGTAGTCGGGTGAAGAGTGACGAAAATAAGATCAACACTGCCGTGTTGTATCTCTCCGAGATGGCCATACTGTGGTGGAAACGCAAGGAAGCCGAAATAGGGAAGGGCACATGCACCATCAACACGTGGGAGCAATTCCGCGAAGAATTCAAGAAAGCCTTCTTCCCTAACAACGTCATATATGAGGTGAAGCGCAAGTTCAGGGAACTGAAGCAAACAGGAAGTATTCGGGCGTATGTGAAGGAATTCACAACTCTAACGCTTCAGATTCCCAACCTCACAGACGACGACATGCTGTTCCACTTCATGGACGGGTTGCAAAATTGGGCCAAGACGGAGTTGGAACGGCGGCAGGTCAAGACCATAGATGAGGCTATCACTCAAGCCGAGTCCTTGACCGACTTCAAGCATGACCGGCATGACAAGGCAAAGGGCAAAGAGGCCAGGAGTAGTCATGCTAAAGGTGGGGGAGATCGTGGCCGAGGCAAGGAGCAGCAGGCACTCACAAAGCAATACGACTCCCACAAGCCGGATAGCAGACGGTTCGTGCGCCAGGGCTACACGGAGAAGAAGGCGCAGACCACCAAAGGAGATGGATGCTACATATGTGGAGGACCACACGGCTATGCCAGGTGCCCGGAAATGAAGAACCTTGGCGCCATCCTACGAGAACGAAAGGAGAAGGACGCGCAAGAGCAAGGGCAGGATGTGGGCACGACGCAACTGGGCATGGTAGGATTGTGCGGGGCCATAGCCAAACAGATCGAAGCCGGTGAGACTTCAAAGACGCAGATGTAGACATCTCCATTAATGGACGGCCAGCTCGTGCCATGGTAGACTCTGGGGCCGAAGCAAATATCATGACCAAAACGGCGGCAGAGAGGTTAGGGCTGAAATACGCTCCAAGCAACACCCGCCTCAAGACGGTTAACGCCCCACCGACTCCCGTGTGCGGAGTCGCCAAAGGAGTAAGCATCACGCTGGGCCAGTGGCAAGGTAAGACCAACTTCACTATCGCTCCTTTAGATATCTTTGATATCATTCTTGGGCAGGAGTTCTTCCGCTTACCACACTATGATCGATCCCTACCTCCAACGACTCATAGTCATGAGCGTGAAGGTCGCGGCATGGTACCTCTAGTCAAGGTACCAAAGAAGGAAGGACACACCCACCGCCGCCACGCAGACATGGCGGCCTAAAGAAAGGGGAGCCGACGTTTCTAGCCACCATTGCAAGTTCGAGAGAAGACAATGGTGCTAAAGAGTCCTTGCCACCGATCATAAAGAAGGTCCTTGAAGAAAATAAGGACGTGATGCCCGAAGAGCTGCCGAAGACTCTACCTCCAAGGCGCGAGGTAGATCATAAGATAGAGTTGGAGATTGGAGCTGCCACCCGCACACGCACCTTACCGCGTGGCTCCACCCGAGTTAGAGGAGCTAAGGAAGCGGTGAGCTCCTCGAGGCCGGTCATATCCGTCCATCCAAGGCACCTTATGGCGCACCGGTGCTGTTCCAAAAGAAGAAAGACGGGTCATTGCGCTTGTGCATCGACTACCGGGCGCTTAATAAGGTAACTATCAAAAACAAATACCCCATCCCGCTTATTGCTGATTTGTTTGATAGACTTGGGCAGGCCAAGTACTTCACAAAGGTGGACCTCCGGAAAGGCTACTACCAAGTACGCATTGCCGAGGGAGATGAACCAAAGACAGCATGCGTGACTCGATACGGAGCATACGAGTGGTTGGTAATGCCTTTTGGCCTAACCAATGCACCCGCAACTTTTTGCACGCTGATGAACAAGATTTTCCATCCGTACTTGGATCAGTTCGTGGTGGTATACTTGGATGACATAGTCATCTACAGTAACACCTTGGAGGAACATGTAGAGTATCTGAGAAAGGTCTTCCAAGTCTTACGGGAGAACCAGTTATATATCAAGCGGGAGAAGTGCGAGTTCGCCCAACACGAAGTGCACTTCTTGGGTCATATCATCAGCCAGGGCGAACTAAGGATGGACGAGGCCAAAATCCGGGCGATCCAAGAGTGGGAGGCGCCCACTAAAGTGATCGAGTTGCGATCGTTCCTTGGACTTGCAAACTATTATCGCAGGTTCATAAATGGCTACTCCACCAAGGCTGCTCCACTAACCGAGTTGTTGAAGAAGAATAAGCCGTGGGTTTGGAGCAAGGAGTGCCAGTCAGCCTTCGAAGGTCTCAAGACCGCGGTGACAGAAGAGCCGGTCTTGATGCTGCCCAATTTTTCAAAGACCTTCGAAGTACATACGGATGCGTCGGACTTTGCCATTGGGGGAGTCCTAATGCAGGACAGACACCCAATTGCCTTTGAGAGCCGCAAGCTGAACGAAACCGAACGACGCTATACGGTCCAAGAGAAAGAAATGACGGCCATCGTGCATTGCCTGCGCACATGGAGACATTACCTGCTAGGCTCCAAGTTCGTGGTCAAGACGGACAACGTGGCCACCAGCTACTTCCAGTCACAAAAGAAGATCACCCCGGCAGCTAGGTGGCGTGGATTTTCAGCGCAATTTGACTACGACTTGGAGTACAAGCATGGTAGAGGCAATGTCGTGGCCGATGCTCTAAGTCGGAAGGCCGAGATTGCTTCCATCACGAAATCCCATTGTGACATTCATGTTGCGATCAGGGATGGCATGCAACAGGATCCCGAGGCCATGAAGGCGATAGAGTTAGCCACCCAATGCAATACAAGGATATTTTGGGTGGAAGATGGCCTTTACTCACCTCGCCGAAGCGGTCTACGTGCCCAAGTTCGGTCTATTAGGCGCGATCATTAAAAAGCCACGATACACCGTGGGCCGCATCCGGCAACGGGCGACGAGGCATTGATCGAGGTAATTTATTACCGCCGCATGCGAGAAGATATCGAGTGCTATGCGGACTTGTCTTGTGTGCCAACAAGACAAGGTGGAGCGTATAACCGAGGATCGCTAGAGCATCGCCCGAGCGGAACGCCCGTGGAGAGCGTAACCATGGATTTCATAACTTCTTACCCAAATCGATGGGTATGAAACCATCATGGTCGGTAGACAGTGTTCTCAAAGTATGCTACCTTTGTCCTCGCCATACCGGCCAGACCGCTAAGGAGGCCGCTCGATTATTTTTCAAGAATGTGGTAAAGTATTGGGCCGCCAAGACATATCATTAGTGATCGAGACCGCTTTACCGCAAATTTTGAGAGAGCTGTTCGAGATACTTGGCACGTAACTTCACTTCCACAAGTTTCCATCCATGAAACCGATGGCGGACGAGCGTGTCAACGCCTCTACGGAGTGCTATCCGAGGCACTACGTCGGCGCGATCAAAAGATTGGGCGGACTCAGACATGGCACAATTTTCATACAATTTAAAGGAGCGAGCCCACCGGGCGACACCATTTGAGTTGGCGGCAACAACCCCAAACTCCACATTCATTACCACCGCTTTCGAGGAAGAGTTTGGGAGCCTACCATCTTGCGAGGATGGGAGGAACAACGACGCCGCCAAGTCCTACTTAGACAAGGCGGCCAAGAAGATGAAGAAGTTCGCCGACCGCAAGCGACGTCCCACGGACTTCAAAGAAGGCGACATGGTCTTGGTAAAATTCAATCCAAGACAGTTCAAAGCACTAAGGGGCGTTCATCAGAACTTAGTGCGGAAGAATGAAGGCCCATTCAAGATCGTTGCCAAGGTGGGCAAGATATCATATAAGGTGGAGTTACCTCCACACTTTAAAATTCATCGGATTCCATGCGTCCTCAAGCCATACCATGAGGACAAAGACGATCCGAGCCGGAGCCAAACTCGACGAGCACCCATCATCGCCACCGCCACATGGCCGAGATGAAGCCATCATAGACTATCGGGCGAGCGGAAGAGAGACAACAAGCGATGCCATGTTCCTTGTACATTGGAAGGACAAACTCCCGAAGAAGCCACATGGTATAAATATGAAGACTTGTGGCGATTCAAAGATCAAGTCGGGGAGTTCTTGCAGAGATGCGCCATGGTCGCCGTGATCATCGGGTGGGGAGCATGTGACGTCCCGCCACCGTGCTAGACAATTTCGGCCCAAAAGAGGCGGAAAGGTTCTAGAGTTCAAGAGGGCTCATGGAGAACTCTAGAAACCTTTAGAATTCTCAAGAAGGCTTTGGAAACTTCAAGAATAGGTAGAGAATTCTAGAAATAGGACTAATGTGTAAATATCTTAGGGACTTATCATGTAAATATTATTTACACTTAGGTCCTTGGGTGTAAGTATAAATAGAGGTGCCAACCATTTGCAAGGCACCAAGCAACCAAGTTGTAAACAACCTTCCAAAGCAATACAAAGCCTTCTTCTTTCCAAAGCTCTCTTGTTCTTTTCAAAGTCTTTCTTACCATTCTCTTAGCAAAGAAAGTCTTAGAGGCTTACTTGAGCTTACAAGAGCTTGAAAGAATAGTGAGTAAGTTGTCAAGTGCCGCACGGAACTTTAGCCATCACTCTAAGTCCGTGACACTATGCTCTTCTTATGGATCAACAGTCTCAAAGAAACCTAGTGCATTCCCCTGGTTCAGGAATTGGTATGATTGAAGGTGCGGTATATGTCTGATCGTGAAATTCGACCTATCATACGGGATCAAGTAATAACTCTGGTTCTAGTCGAGAGTATAGTGGTGGTACAAGCTCATTTGGAAGTAACAAACCAAGGCAGACTGTGATATGTTCTCACTGTGGATGCAAAGGTCACTCCAAAGAGCAATGCTACAAAATTGTTGGATATCCAGCAGATTTTAAGTCAAAGAGAAAAGGCTCCACTCAAAGTGGTTCTGTTAACCAGGTTGAGGTTTCTTCAGGGAGCAATCAAAGGGCAAGTCCTGCTCAAGTGCAGCAGTCTGCAGCTTTCTTCACTCAGGAACAATATCAACAAATTCTTCAGCTGCTTTCAAAAACAGATGGTGACAGATCAGTGGAGTCACCTGCAAAAGTTGCTTCTGTAGATGCAGGTAATTCTCCTTCTGCATCTGTGTCTTCCTATGATCCTACTGAATGAATTATAGATACAGGAGCTACTCATCATATCACCTCGTCTCTAGCTTCACTTGCTACTCACAATGCAGCTCCAAGTGATTCAACTAGCAAAGTGCACCTACCTAATGGTAACACAGTTGCCGTGTCTCACATTGGTAGCACATGTATCTTGGCTAACCAAACCATATCCAATGTGCTATACTTACCTGATTTTCAAGTTAACTTAGTATCAGTCTCCAAGCTCACTAAGGAACTCAAATGCATGGTGGCATTCTTTCCTGACTTTTGTGTTTTTCAGGATCTCTACACTGGTCAGGTGAAGGGGATTGGTAAGGAAGATCATGGACTCTACATAACAAAGGGACCTAATCAAGCTCCAAGGAAGCTGGTCAATGTTAGTTTGAATACTAGGAGTCAAAGTCATAACTTCTCTGTTACTAAGTCCAGTATTTTACCTTCGTTACATTCTCTTTCTCTCTGTGAGTCAGCTGATATATGGCACAAAAGGTTAGGACATGCACCCATTGATATAATAAAGAGACACAAATCTCTTAGTACATTAAATAGCCAAGATAAGTCACATTGTACAGTGTGCCCTCTAGCTAAGCACACTAAACTCCCTTTTTCTCTAAGTACTACTGTGTCTAAAAGTGTATTTGAATTGCTGCATTGTGATATATGGGGACCATACAAAGTGCCCACGTATAATGGAAAAAGGTTCTTTGTTACAGTTGTGGATGATTACAGCCGATATACTTGGGTGTTTTTACTTGCTTCCAAAGCTGATAGTATAGTGGTCCTAAGGAGATTTCTTACACAGGTTAACAATGTATTCTCCACCACTGTTAAAACCTTGAGAACAGATAATGGGTGCGAATTTTTCAGTCATGAGTTTCAAAGTATGCTAGGAGACTTTGGCATTGTCCATCAAACAACTTGTGTGTATACACCACAGCAAAATGGTGTTGCTGAAAGAAAACACAGAACCATCTTAAATGTGGCAAGATCTATCAGGTTTCAGGCTTCTATTCCACTGCAGTACTGGGGTGAATGTATTTCCACTTCGGTATACATATTGAACAGGCTGCCTTCAAAAGTTCTTGGTTTCCAATCACCTTTTGAAAGGTTGTACAGGCATTCTCCATCTTTGTCTCATTTGAGAGTATTTGGTTGTCTATGTTATGCAGCTTGTCCTAAAGTGTTGGACAAATTTTCACCGAGGGCTATTCCAGCAGCACTTATGGGGTATTCCTCCACAAAAAAAGGGTATATTTTGTATGATCTTTATGGTCATGATTTATTTGTTAGCCGAAATGTTGTTTTCCACGAACATGTATTTCCCTTTAAGCATGCTCAGGCAGCCTCCAATCCTATGTTTCCAGTGCTGGATTTAGTGCCACAAGATGACAGTCCCTTGGTCATATCCAGTGCTAATAGTTCACCTCAACAACAATGTCTAGTTGTGCCTGAATCAGTCCCTGATGGTCCAATTGGTTCTCCTATTCATGTGCCAACAGTTCACCCTCCACCTTCTGTTTTACCAGCTGAATCAACTCGACGATCCACTAGGGTCAGCAAACCTCCAATTTGGTTGCAGGAGTTTGCCACTCAGCCACGAGGCAACACTTGTCTCTATCCCTTAACTGATTATCTCACATATTCTCAGTTGTCCAAATCTTACCAACAGGTGTTAAGAGCATACTCAGTTGTTCGTGAGCCTGTGTCTTACAAAGAAGCTGTTTCTGATCCAACTTGGGTTAAAGCAATGCAGTTAGAGATTGATGCTTTACAAAATAACAAGACATGGAGTATTGTTGATCTTCCACCTGGAAAGAAGCCTATTGGTTGTAGGTGGATTTATAAAGTTAAATACTTGTCATCCGGAGAGGTGGAGAGGTTCAAGGCTCGCCTTGTCGCCAAGGGGTTTAGCCAAAGAGAGGGTCTTGACTATGGTGAAACATTTAGTCCAGTTGCCAAGATGGTTACAGTCAGATCAATTGTAGCACTAGCTGCCTCGAAAGGCTGGTACATCTTTCAAATGGATGTTCACAATGCCTTTCTCAATGGAGATCTTCTTGAGGAGGTATACATGGACATTCCGTGTGGTTTTTCCGCATGCGGAGAGTCATAAGGTGCAGAATTACACAAGTCTTTGTATGGGCTCAAACAAGCACCAAGGCAGTGGAATGTGAAACTAACAGAGGCTTTGGTAACTATGGGGTTCAAGCAAAGTCATTATGATTATTCCTTGTTTACAAAATTGGCTGGCAATGATACTGTGGTAATACTAGTCTATGTAGATGACTTATTGATCACTGGCAACAATCACCAGCTGTTGTGTGACACTAGACTAGAAATTCAAAAGAAGTTCAAGATGAAAGATTTGGGAGAATTGAAGTTCTTTCTTGGCATTAAATTCTCTAGGTCCAACAAGGGGATAATAATGTCACAAAGGAAGTATGCATTAGAGTTGATATCTGAATCTGGCCTAGGGGGAGCAAAACCAGCTTGCACACCATTGGAAATTAATCAAAAGCTCACATCAGTCAAATATGATGAGCACATTAACAATGGAGCTGCTAGGGACGATGACATTCTAACGGATATTACACAGTACCAAAGACTAGTAGGAAGACTTTTATATCTGACAATGACGAGACCTGATATTGCATTCTCAGTACAGGTCTTAAGTCAATTTATGCATTGCCCTAAACAATCACATATGGATGCAGCTCTAAGAGTCGTCAGATACATCAAGAAAGCACCTGGTTTAGGGTTGTTTATGCCTGCAGAAGAATCCACTACACTAACTCACCGCGGATTCTTGATCGTGAGCATGCTTGGAAACCAGAAAGTCAGTCACAGGATATTTGGTTAAGTTTGGAGGAGGACTCATCTCTTGGAAGTCTAAGAAACAGGACACGGTTTCAAGGAGTTCTGCTGAAGCAGAGTTTAGAAGCATGACTTCATGCACTGCTGAAGTAACCTAGTTGATTGGTTTGTACAAAGAACTGGGAATTAAAGTATCCTTGCCAGTGAAAATGATATGTGACAGCAAAGCAGCAATACAGATTGCTGCTAATTCTATCTTTCATGAGAGAACAAAACATTTTGACATTGATTGTCACTTTGTTAGAGAAGGGCTTTGTCAAGGGGTGATAAGGACTGAACATGTGAACACTAAAGATCAACCAGCCGATCTACTTACTAAGGGACTAGGGATGATGCAGCACAATGAGTTGATGGATCAGTTTGGACTGAAGAATGTATTTCAACCATGAGCTTGAGGGGGAGTGTTGATTAGTATAGAGGAATAACAAGCTACATGTATGAGTTAGTTAGTTAGTTAGTTAGTTAAAAGGGTCCAGATCCTGTCAGAATCTGTTAGAGAGTTTGTTAGAGTCATAAGTGTGTATATATACATCTAAGTACAGATGTATTATTGATTCTAATAAACACAGCAATGTAAGGCAACTTGATGTGAGCTTAATAAGATCTTCTTCTCTTCTTCTCTTCTTCTCTTCTTTTCTTCTTCTCAATTCTGTCTTCAATTACTAAAGGTTTGAATCTCCATTAATGGAGTTATCACAACTCATTCCTTTTGCTGGGATACTTTTTCGGGAATATATGTAGCTTATTCATAATCCCATAAGATTAGAGAGAGAGAAAGCAACATGACATATATATGCTGTTCTACCTGACTCAGCATATAAAATATCTGGTTTTTAAAGAAATTTAATAAACTTCTAAAATCAGCTTATTTTGAAGGAAAAATAAAAGTGCTAAAAGAAAATCACTAGAAGTTGTTTGTGTTTGATTCTCAAAAGTTTGAGGAAAATCTACTTCTTAGGTTTTGAAAAACCGTTTTTGCTATTTTTTAGAATCACTGATCTTCTCCCAAAAATTTGTTCAAATACCTTAAGAAAAAAATACTTTTGACCTTCTAAAAACTTGATCAAAACGGATTATTAAGCTATACATTTTTACCAAGAATGATACGTTTAATTACATGTATTACCTTATTAATTACCTGTATTACCTTATAGATCATCTGAAATAAGTTAAAATGTTGTGTGTATTTATTATTATGTATATATATGAACTTTATTATAACAGGGGGGCAATAGCGTCAAGTTCGCAACAGAGGTTGTTGGTTGGGGAACAAGAGCAGCAACAAACCGGCGTATGGGCCGGAGAGGCGTTAATGGACCCAGATGGGCTGGCCCAGACCTACTGGCATTTGCATATCCAAGATCGATCTGCTTGGACCCAAGAGATTGATCTCCACCCCTCCAACCAAAGATACATTTAAAGATCAAATCAAAAACTTTATACAGTATTATTAATTTTAGAGGTGTGAAATTAAATTATCCTCTATTTTTACCAGCTTTTATTAACTACAAAAAGGGCATGATATGTGTTTTATAGACAAGAGTGTGAGTGATTTATTGTGAAATTTAGTTAATTTGGTTTGGCAAGGTAATAAGAATAGTTATTGGATTTTACTTGTATACATTAATAGTGTTTTTTTTTTTGTTATTAGTGTAATTTTGCATATATATATTTTCAAATAGTTAGTTCGGTTTGTTACTGCTATTTTATTTGTAGGGGTAGGTGGCACAATAGTATAAAAATAGTATGATGTGTGGCTATTTATGTCACTTTCAGCGGGGAGAAAACTCATATGATTTGGGGGGCAGATGTTGCATGGTTAGAATAGGAATTCGTGTTGTAATAGAGAACACACAAAGGTACTTTCTTCGATAATCTACTCCCTTTATCCATCTTTAATTATTACAATTTTCTTTTTTAGTGTCAAATGATAAGAATTTTTATTAATATTTATGATGTATTTTTTCTCATATTGATATATAAAAAATTACAATTCATAGTACGTTTTCTACCGTGTTAAAATATCTTAAATTTTTTGTTTAAAAGTGAACTGAGGAAACTCAAAAGAAAAAGAACCCATCGAGTGTCAAATGATATGTCATCCCTCCGTCCCTAATTACTTGTCCATTTTTCCTTTTATAGTTGTTCCTAATTACTTATTCATTTTGACAAATCAAGAAAGGACAATTTTTTTTAGACAGGTTAGAATGGATAGCTTGCGGGTGGGATTGACGGGATAGATCACTATTGCAGAAGGAGGTAGAACCGGGGGAAGAATTATGGCTATAAAGGTCCTCGCCCTCTTAGGCAATGGTTCTAAAGATTCAATCTCAAAGCGGTACTAAATATTAGGCAGAAGAAGAACTATAACTCCTAGCCTTCTTTCCTTGTTTTGTTGCACTCATTCACTCCGAAATTCCATGCCCTAAAGTAAAGGGCAGGAGAGAGGGCAAAAGAAGGAAAGTTGCTTGCCTGAAGAGGAAGGAAGAGGGGCTTTTCTTTGCTGGCCTTTTCATCGAGAGATGCGGCCGTTGTTGTCTCTATGCCTTTTTGCCTATCTTACTCTTTCTCAAGGGACAGATGCATTTCCAACAAGGCTCTCTTCTTTTTTTTTTTTTTTTGGGGGGGGGGGGGGTAGACAAATAAAATGGAATCTTACTATTTATGAAAAACAATTCATTTCTACTCACCCCCAGCGATCTTCACTTTATGCAAAGTTCCACTTCTTCCTTCCCTTCCATTAGATAATCAAGCTCAGTTTCCATCTTCTTTTTCTTAAAGAATAGGAGCAAGACTTTCACAGTGAAGGGAGAGGCGAAGCCTATTATATCCTCAGTTAATTACTTTGAAAAAGGTAGAACTTTTTGAAAATCTTAAATTTTTAATACATCCACTTCATAATTAATAGGGGTAAAATGATAAATTTACTATATCAATAATTATTCCCTTAATAGATGTGTCAATTCAAAAAGTGAACAAGTAATTAGGAATTGATTGAAGTAGTACTTATTGGACAACCAAAACAAATAATTAGCCGTCATTTTCTGGTCCATCCATTTTTGTTTTTTGGTCGCTTAATGACTTATAAATGATTAGATTCATCAAGTCAATCCTCATTACCAATAACAGTATTTTGCCCTGGCTTTTCACTTTTGCTATTTCTTTTTTCGACCTACTTTGAAATCTACTCCCTCCGTCTCATTTTGTATGTCATTTTTTTTATAACTAATTAATTCATAATATTTATCATTTTATAAAATCAATGCATAAATTATCATATTGTTCCTTTTTTTACCCTTGTGAGTTATTAACCTTGAACATATACATTTAACCAACTTAGAAAAGCTACGTAAATGATTCATGTTCATTGGTTGAATTAATTAATCAAAATAAATAATTCATATTTATTGATTGAAAACTTGAGTTTCAAAAAAATTAAATAAGGGTAAAAGGATAAAGTTACATCATTTCTTAATGCAAGTACAAAGTAAAAATGTGACATATAAAATGAGACGGAGGGAGTATAATTTTTCTCACATCTATTATGAAAATAATGTTCGTCGATATTTTTGTAGTTGTTTTCTCAACAAAGTTGTTTATTGAATTTTTTTGACATTTAAGATATTCTAAGTGGAAGTTAAAAATTCAAGACCATGCGTTTGATGTCGCCTGATGTAATTTCTTTAGCTTTAACTGAAGCTGCTGAAGGCCGCTAAAGGTCAAATAAGAACGAAAGTTCAGTGATTATATGATCCATAACAGTTTTATTCATTTTTGGGTTTGGAGTTGTGGGGGGTTCTATATGGTCAAATTGACATGAAATGTTCTTGTTAAGATTTACTCCCTCCATTTCATATTAATTAAATTTTTGAGGTGTTTCACACCCTATAAGAAGAGTAGATTAAGACATAAATTGAACATAGTTTTTCATTTTTACCCTTATTAATTATTGTCAAATTTATTGAAGTCATTACATTGAAAATCCAAATGAAGGATAAAATTGGAAGAGCAGTCTAAAAGTAGTCTTGAAAACTGAACAATTAAGTTAATTTGAAAAATGGAAAATGCCTAAAAAATTCAATTAATATGGAATGGAGGGAGTAACATATTGATAATAAATACACAAATTTTTCATTCAAATTGTAATCCTCGTGAAGATAGAGGTTCAATTCATTCTCTCTTTAATTACAAGAAAGGCTTATACAGACAAATTTAGAAGCCCAATTAATGTGCCGCAGAACTTCAACCATTTTGATGGAGCTTTAAGAAAGGCTAATAGTAGCCCAATTAAAACTGTCCCCTTTTACTGAAAAAAGAATTAATCTCAAAGGTAATACACTCTTTGGTTCATTGCTTTTCCAAACAAGTTTGTTAAGTAAAAAGCAATCAAACAAAAAGATAATACTAACTACCAATTTTTAGTTAGTTTCAATAAAAGTTTTGCTCTGCAGATTGTCTATTAATTGCATTCACATTAATCTGACTGAGACAGTTGATAAACGTATACTATATCGTGGATGAACCACTGTTTAAACGATCGGAAGACATATCATATCATACCTGTGTTTTGAGGTAAATCTCAATGTTCACTGTTAAATAAGATTGGAGCTAATCAGCAATACTTGACAGAATCTATGGTGGGCTATATAAGTTCCATTACCTGAAGAGTTGATGATTAACACAGGGGGCAGGGTCATCTCAATGCCACAAGTTCTCCAGTTTGGTTGAGAAGCAAGAAAGTGATGAATTTTTTTCAACTATGAAGGGTATGTTTACAAACATAATGATACAATCATACAATGCAATGGCAGTGGTCAGGGCTGTCTAATAGGTTAGAACATCTTGTATAAGTGTGTCTAGTAACCAGCTGAGAGATAATCTCACATGTAACCAAACAGAAACTAACTATTCATTTACCCGAGGAAAACAAAAACTATATGCCATGGCGCCAATGCTTAGATAAAAACATCTTCTGCTGGGAATTCATCCCAAAGGAACCGCATACTGGTCCCTGAAAGTGACTGCATCACATATCACTACGTACACGGTACAGGTATATACTGAAGCTTCAGAGTGGGGGACCGAAGTTGATCTTAACCAACTCATGTGCTACTCATGTAATTGTCAATAACACATCAGCAATGATATGAGGATAAGAATGCACTGAAAGGACTCATTGAACTTATGTGAAACGAGCAGCTGGAATCATTGGGGTTTTGTGATTGAGCGGCTTGACACGCCATGCAACAACTTTGCAAAACCAAGAAAACTAAGCTTTCCATCAGTGTGTCTGATCCAGTCAAGAAGAACAGCATGAACCGGAACAGATGGACCAAGACCAAGTTCCTGAACCAGCAATTCAAAAATGTCTAGTCAGGTTCTCTTCCTAATTACTTACATGCTTCCAGCCATCAAAGAAATAGTGTGACGTCCCTCTCCAAATAAAAAGTAAGAAATGGAAAAAGATAAAAAAAGAAGGGAATGGAGTAACGGTCCTGTCATTCCAAAAGAAAGGCAAAGAAGAATAACACTCCGACCGTCCCAAAAGAA
Source organism: Solanum pinnatisectum (assembly GCA_035578085.1). Taxonomy (NCBI): domain Eukaryota; kingdom Viridiplantae; phylum Streptophyta; class Magnoliopsida; order Solanales; family Solanaceae; genus Solanum; species Solanum pinnatisectum. Next base: position 19,924,551 of record CM069077.1, read on the forward strand.
GAAAAAAAAAAGATTCTTTTATAGGAGACAAGAACGGAGAGATAAGTACTAAAATTCGAAAATAAAAAGCATGTAATTCAGAATTACCGAAGCTAATTCTTCTATGACAATTGCTCTGTTGCCATCTTTCTCAAAAATTTCATATGCACAGCGCGCATGTTGTTCCCATTGGTCAAGAGCCTCAAGCTGATATACACTTAATGCAGCAGCACAGAATTCCTCAAAATCCATCCTTCTGTATTGCAGTGCATTAAGCTGACATGACAAGGGATAAGGAAACTTAGCATCACAAGTTAGAGCTTAATAAATTCAATTAGATAACTAAATATGAAGGACTTAGAGCATACTGAAGCAACGAAATCATGAATGCGTGCCTCCTTCATGGCATCTGTTGCATATTTCATCAGGGCCTGGAGATATCATACTTATAAAGGTCAGAAACATCCGTAAAATCATAGAAACAATTACCTATTAAATTTGGAAGAAGACAGACCGCTTTAATGTTATCCAAGTTTATGGTGCCATTTTTGTTTGGTTCCAGCAGTGCAAACTGCTGCTTCATATGGACCAGCTCATCTACAGTCAATGTCTTTGACAAAGCCTGCAAAAACTCCAATGACAGAAAATTAGAGATGCAGAGAAGTCAAATGTAAAAGTACGTAAATAAATAGAAAGCAAACACTAGAGCTACTCAATAATAGGTGTTAATACTCCATTGATAGAATTGTACATAAAAGACTAAAGAGAAACAAAAGAGCTTTCTCAATTGCATCACACCTACCCGTAGAGCAGCTTTCCGAAGAGCAGATGAACGCATGTAAGTCTTCATGAGTTTGAATATCAGTATATCCAAAGGCACTTCTACGTTGTGACTATTCTTTATCCAAGGATGACCTGAAACAGTAAGTCTTCCAGAAGTTTCAGAAAAATAAAGAACAGAATTGCCCTTCTCTAAGTTGACACAAGAAACTCACCCAAGGCCTGAGCTGCTGTCATTCTTTTCCGTGGATCCTTATTCAAGAGACGTTTCACAAAGTCTTTTGCTTCAGAAGATAATGTAGGCCAAGGCTGTTCTTCAAAACCTGGATCAGCTTTGAGAACAGCCCTAAATATCCCAGACTCAGTTCGAGCCCAAAAGGGACGGCTGCCACACAGCAAGATATATGAAATAACACCTATACTCCACACATCAGCCTCTGTACTATAAGATCGGTGTAGAACTTCCGGCGCTACATAATATGCACTACCAACAATATCATTAAGCCTTTCATCTGCAAAAGAATATGTTTGCAAGTTAATCACAAGTTGCGTTGCTACTCAATAATAATATGAATAATAAGAATATCTTTTCCTCTTTTATATTCTTTTTCTTTAAGGAGGGGTTCCCAAAGTCACAAAGTATTAGCATTAATATCAAGCGCAAATGGACGAACCTGGCTTCACAAAATCAGACAACCCAAAGTCTATGGCTTTAAGTTGTGCATTTTCGTCCTTGGACATAAACAAGAAATTCTGGTCCATTAATAGGTACAGTTAGAACTGAAAGAGATATAGAAATGAGGAAAACAAAGCAGATAAAAAATCTTTTCTAACAAGTTATAGTTTCATTCCATGCAAGAAGAAAAGCTGATTTTGAAAAATAATCTTAATTCCCGGTAGCTCATGCCATATCCTTGAGCAATAAATGTAACCGTTTGAAACTGATTGACATTGCATCCAAATCCATTCAAGTGATGGACTTCCTTTTCCTTTTTTTTAATTTTTTATCTTGGGGTACGGGAGGGTTAGGGAGATGATTCACTATATAAACTGATGTATGTTCTTTCTAAGCAAGCATTTTAGAACTAGTAAACTTTCACACCTCTGGTTTAAGATCCCGGTGCACCACACCTTGAAGATGACAAAATGCAGCAACCTTTAATATTTGTGTCAACACAGCCCTTGCATCATCTTCTGTATATTTTCCACCTCTGCAGCACAGAAGGATGCTACTTAACATATTATTGAAATTTATATTCTTGATCTCATAAAAAAGATTTACTAAGAGTCAACACGGACTAGGTTGAAAAATAAAAGAAATTTGTATTCATAACAACACCAGGGACTACCTTAAAAGTATCCTATCCAAAAGCTCGCCTCCTTCACATAGCCTGAAATTCGACAAGATTGATCAGCTCCATTGCAAAAGAACAATGAGAACATGAAAATTAGCAAATCAAACAACATTCTTTTAATAGCAACTGCAGAAAATATGTGATAATCAAATCCATATTTTACTGAAACATTAAAGGAAGAAACTTTCATATGATACCACTTGACCCAGATTGATGATGCATACAAAGTATACTTTGGGCTAAAACTAAGGTTCTGTATGCCATCAATAGATACAAATGCAATAGGAGTTGAGTGGCTAAAGCTTACTCCATCACTATGTAGACATTTTCATGATCTTCGTATGCATCATAAAATTTTACTAGATTTTCGTGTCCCGTTAAAGCTCTTAATATCTTCACCTCTCTTCTCACGTCCTCAATGGCTATCGTCGTGGACATCTGAAAAAAAAAAAAAGTAAAGATGAGTATCAGATAACTCAGATGAATCCAGAGTAGAAATATAACCCAAAGATGCCCCGACATAGTCAACGCACAAGTAAAATGCCAGAAATACGAGAAAGCAGCTTAACCAACACAAATTTTCTTTGTTCTTTCTTTTTTTTTTTTTTTTTTTTTTTTTTTTTTTGGAGATAAGTACCATCCAACAGCAGTTATTTTGCACCAAACTGCAGAGACAAACATACACGCCTAAATATACTGAAAAATGCATAAAATGACTCCAACTACAGCAATATAAAAGAAGTTCCATCATACATAATGTCAGCTGACCCTGATAATATAGATAAAGCAATCATAAGCATTATTTTTTTTGATAACCGTAGTGTCTGGTTCGACTAACTCCATGCTACTTGCTACCTCTCACCAGCAGTATTACTGGGTAACTCTATCCGCCAAGGCTTGGACAGTTGGACAGATGAAAGAATCACCCAATGCTTTTGCCTCCACTAGGATTTCAACTTGAAGCTTTTTCCCTCTATCATCATAGAAAATCAGAATGCAATTGTTCAGCAATATGAACCTATACACTCTAGAATATGAATGGTTTTTGAAGGGACGAAAAGGAGATTGGTCGAAGCTGGTTGCTTTACTACTGATGATGAACTCTTCCACACCTCTTGTGCAACCTGTGTTGGTCGAACTCTTCAAACATGTCAACGGATGCGTATTAGATTCGCCAAAAGTAGTGTAGTCCGACACGGGGTGCGGCATCAAAAGTGAAGAGTCCACACAACTTTTTGAATCGTGTGCAAGTGGAAAGTACTTTGCATTTACTTATGCACACATTTTTCTTTTTTGATAAACGTGGTGTCCGAGCTAGCTTTCCCGCACCTTGACTAATTCCACGGGATACCTACCACCTCACATCAGGGTAACTCTGTCCACCAAGGTTAGGATAGATGAAAAGAGATAATCTAGTGTTTTTGTCTCTGCTATGATTTGAACTTGAGACCTCATGGTCCTCAACCCACTTGATCGGCCTACTAGGACACACCCTTGGGTGCACTTATGCCCACTACCTACCCCTCCTCTTTTACTCTGCTCAGCTACCCAAACTTGTTTAATTCCCCCACACATGGGGTAAAAGTTTTATTTGCTCACAGTTAATGCTGCTCTTTTTAACACATATAAACTTGGTGGATGATGGGTTAGCCCCTCTATAATAAAATATGTGGCAGGGTTCGCATCCCTGACGTGCGCCTAACTTAGACATCACCCCGGGGTGCTCCCAGTTAATGCTACTTTTAGTGAATCAAATGGAGAATTGAACAAATATAGGAGTAACATTTCTTAGACACAGAACTCTAGTGATCTGCAAATGACAAGTGTGCTTCTTACTAAAACTCAATTGGATCCTTAAGATTAACCAGAAATACCAAAGATCATGCCGATATATTACAATCTGCAAGTGACTTCCTCCTTACCTCGCTTTATCAGCTCCGAACTTACATAATCAGTCAACCCGAGACAAACAGAACATGATGGATCCATTTGATAAGGTTTACAAGTTATCCCTAATTCACAGCTACTGAATTTCAGGATTCTTCCAAACTCTTCAAACTTTTTATCAGGAAGAGCATAAATAAGAGACACAAATAATACTCTTCCTATTTTGGTACACTCCACCATTCGATTTTCATGACTTTCAATATTAATTGAACTGTTAAAATTATGAACTCTAACGAGAATTTTTTTTCTCTCCTGAGCAGATCTGACCACTATAAACCAAGAAACAGTAAGCAAAGTTAATTCAATAAACTCAAAGATCAAACTTAACAAAAATTTCAAACCTTTGCTTTGGGTATGACCTTTACTGCAACTTCTTGTCCCTTAAGCTCACCTTTCTTGAACTTAGCTTTACAAGTATACCCAAAATGCCCTCTCCCAACTTCTTCTCCAAGTTCATACTTGTTTCCAAAATTCTTCGAAAACCCAAAACTCTTATCAAGACCCCCACCCCCCTCCAATTCATTTCCTTCCGGAATTGCATTGGGTTTCACAGAACCATGCCGCCGCGCTAGCACAGCTCGGATGTGTTTCGCCGGAGACGGCGGAGGAAATGGCCGCTTAAAAAACCTCCGGGGAGTAGAATTCGCCGGAGATCTCGCCGGAGACTTCTTTGAAAAAAAATAATGCGCCGGACTTGGACTGTAAAATGGAAAAAAAGGCGACTTTTTACCCACTTCAGCTCCCTCCTTGCTCTTATTCTCTAGCGAGTTGTCTTCATTGTTAGCTTTAGCCGGAATAGCAGTTCCATCGGGAGCATAGAGATCATTGTTGGAATAATTGGGTTCAGGGGAAGGTTTTGATGTGCAACCACCCATTAAATTAGTTGAAGAATTTAGTAGCTCAAAGATGAAAACTTTGCATGAGAAGCTTTTTGTTTAAATTACTGAGAAACGGCATTTGTTGTTTTCTTGTTTTGTGAATGGCGTTGGAGAGATGGTGATAAAAAAAAAAAAAAAAAAAAAAAAAAAGGAAAGAGTAGACGTTGGCTTCTGTAGAAATTAAATTAAGGCTGAACTGAATGTTTTTTGCTTTTCATAAAAGAGAAAGATGATAAAACAGATAACGAAAAGATGGGGCCAAATGATGTGATGTGTATGTCTATTTATACCGACCAGAGTTTGTTGTGAGATAATCCCAATTCCATATTCCTAATTATGTGTTATGATCACTTGCTCAGTTGGACGCATTTTGATTAATTTCACGGAATATATGTTTATCTTTCACTAATGATAGATAATGTGTAATGAGGTAGTATTGATCTTATACTAAGCAAAATTGAGGTAGTTGATTAGTAAATTCTACCCTCTTTGTTTAACAATAGTTGTCTAGTATACTATTTACGAATATAGTAAAATTATTCTTCTATTTATAATTTCTTAAGAAGTGTTCAAATTCATGGACAATTATTGTTGGACAAAGGAAGTAAAACATATAAAAGATTAAGTGTATACATGTTTTGTTTTTTAACTAATTTCACGTTATATTTATCATCTCTCATCAGTTGGATTCTCGACTAATTTCACCAATCAGATAACTTTGTCGACCAAGACTATAACATATAAGAATAAATCACTTAATTCTTTTGTCTCTAGCAACTAAAATTTGAACATGATACATCATGATTCTCAACTCACTTTATTGATCATTAGACGACATCCTCGGAGCCTAATATGTGGATTTAGTATTAAAGGATTAATTTATGGTTGAATTTGTTTTGGAAGATTATGTGTTGATTTGGTTGGTTTCAAACAAATGTCTTTTTTATGAAGAAAAACAATAAGTAGATTTATTTTAAGAGATAAAACAATTATTTTTTGCTTAGTTGTAATTACGTTAGGAATGGCCTTTTTGTTAGGTGATATGATGATCCTACCATGTACTGACAATAATTAGCTTTGTACAAGTAGGTAAGAATATAGTAATACATCTACGTACTGTGTACAATGAATTTGATGATCGACTATGACCACCTTAAATGCATAAACGATAATTGATTCTTAATCTTCAAAGTACATTTGTGCATGAAATCTATTTTTTTTTAAATGAAATTTATATACTTGTAAACTACGTAAAAATACTATAAGTCACAATAATTGACAATTCAAAATATTTTAAAAATATATGAAAAATTTATGATAAAAAATAGATTTATTTAAATCTTGATATATAAATTGTGTCACTTTAATTGAAACAAAGGGAGCATATAATATTTATTTATTAATATGGATTCGAATTGACTCAGGTGACTGAATCCAATTTCCTTCACCATTCATGTTCTAGTCTAATCTATATGATGTTTTCCATCATATCATTCATGATCGAAGTTGCACATATGGAGGAATTGAATGTTGAAGTATATATATATATATGCTAAGTTAGTTTCCCCTTCATATCAAATCAAATAATTTAATCAGATTAGACAATGGTGGATCCACATAACAATTTATTGATTCACGAGAATTCAGTAGCTTTTATTTAGATCATGTAAACCTTAAGAAATTTACTAAATATCTATTTGTAAACCTATATTAATTTAAAGTTATTGTAGGATCGAAACTCACTTAGAGAAGCAAGTTAGTGAAAATTCATGTACATTCATGATTCATTAAAAAAGTTGTCAAAGTAGTCTTGATTTAGACGCCAAAGCTATTTGTAATGCATAGCAAATCTGAAGTTTCAACCACAGAATCTCACTCGTGCTTGTCCCCCACCTTCAAGGGAAGCAATGAAACAAAACGTCAACCAAGTTTCGTCTAATTTAAGTTTTGAGAATCAAATGCATGTTTATCAAGCATTTTATTATTTTTAACTTGTAACCTACATGTAAAATAAGTAAAAATTTGAACAAGCTAAGGGTATCATATGAACCCCATTGCTTGAATGTGGCTCCACCATTGGATGAGTTGTTTATCTCCTTAATTATATAGTTTTGGCAATCACCTCATGACTAGCTTCGAGGTTGAGATAGTTCAAAGATTCATTTGTTTATATGATATCAGAGTTCAACCATCTCAATTCTTGATTTATCATATATTAGGGTCTCATGTTATGTACTTCACACTCCAACCGTATACTATGTTAAGCATATAAAGGTTACTAAGTCCCTTGCATCGGTAATTGAGTGATGAGGTATTTGTTTTCTTTTATTCTCTTAGGCAATTCACATCTCATGAGCTAATCTTTTTAGGTCAAGTTAAGTTCCAAATCCATTTTTTTCATATAAAGATAATATAAAATAATTGATGTCCTAATTTAGATAAAAATTAGACGTCGTGACTTCCGCACTCTGATCTATGTTATTCTGTTAGAAATCGAGGAAATACATGTTAAGAACAGTAGTACATCATTTTGTATGATGAAAATACAAATTGCAACAACGTAACTAGTGCAGGTTCATTGGATAGACATATACAATAGGAATAAGTGAGAGGGGTGGCTGAATTGTCTGACACGGAAACAACATTAACAATTGAAAAAAAGACTTCAATGGTTGATTTTTATTTTTTTTTTAATTCACACGGGTTCATTTCTGGTGATAGCATTCTCTGCATGATTTTTCTACTTCCTAGAGCTCGAATCGAGACTTTAGTTCAGAATGGAGAGATTCCAATAATCTTACCACAACAGCGCAACCCATATGGGATGATTGTTGAATTTGATTTCAACATGTGCGTTACTACATGAGATCATCTTCAAAAGACATAAAATGACTTTAATTTTTTCAATCTTCTAGAGGAAATTAAAGAATATATAGACAATGACATACACAAGATTTTGAGCGAATAAGATTAGTTTATTATTGCAATTCAGCTCATAAGTGCGTTTAAATTTGAAAATGTAGTGATTTTAACTTTTTAAGGCTTTACTTTCTGTCTTAAGTTAAGAGTATCTATTTTACTTTATTGGAATCTAGCTACTGTATTATATACATAGAGTACTCATATACATATTATTTCTTAATTTTAATTTGGTGACATGAAATTTCCTCCACTGGGATTGGAAATAGGAAGTGATTATGTAGGGTTGACTTGTCCATTTGAAGAATTATTTTGTAGGTTGATCTCTAACAAAGAAACATAAGTGGATATTATTATGTTGCTGCCGGACAAATATTAATTGAATGATTAAGTTAACTAAAATAACGTTATAGTCAACCTTCGAGTCAATGACCACTAATTTTGTACTCTAAAACTCTATAAACATAATTTTTGGATATTGTCATTGTCGTAAGTGGATAGGATTCAAGTAGTGTTGACTTTCTCTTTTTGTTGCCAAAGAAGATGGAATCATGATTCTTGCTCCAAAAGAATCCTTATTAATGTTGTGCAAAAGTCAGCTCCAAATCACACATATGTGATATGCCTAATTATAGCCACATTTATTGGCTCTCATCTTCAAATGCATCCAATTTTTTAAGTGTATGTGAATTACCATTGGATCCATTGTTTTTTTTTAATCTATGTATGTATAGTTATAGTTATATGAATAGATGGCTATAGGATATACCCGTTAATTTCAGATAAAATTATATATATTTTGAGAAATTAGTGTATGTTATATTAAATTGTGATAGTATGTACATACATTTGCACAACCTTAACCACTAAGTTAATTCTCTCAATTGGTTCATGTGTGTTAAAATTTAATTATTAATGTAGAAATCATATACTTGTGTTTATATCACTGCTCACGCTATCGATGACCAATCTGATACGATATTTAATTTCCAAAATCGTCATTGAAACTTTTATTGACATTTGTGTTAAGATAATAATGTCCTCACATCTTCAAATTTTGAGTCCACTTCCGAATGCACTCATTGCATCTAGTCTTGCAGGAAAATGAAGTTCTATATTGCTTGGTACACATGAATATTATATAAAAATTAAATATATAATTCTAGTATAGTGAGGAGACCCTAAAAATAAAAAGTTATAGTGTTATAAGGTTGGGTACTCGATAGTGACAAACTAATAGCCCCAACCGTCCAATTGTTTTCATTGTCCCTCTCAATCTTTTCTTCACTATGTGCAAATTGTAGCCATGACAATGTGGTCCATAGAGTTTATCTCATTGGTACATATCTCTATGCTTGTTTTCTTCTTCACTTCATTTTCTTTTCATTAAGGATTTATCTTTTCGATAGTAAACTTGTATTTTAAAATTAATTAATTCTCATTTTCTTGTAAAAGAATGCATGCCTTGGCAAGAAAAAGGATCCACGGAAATTATGAGAAGTAAAGACAACTAAAAGAAGACAAAATGAATAATAAAGAGAGCGGGGTACACAAAATAACACGAGACAAGTCATATGTCATTGTACTAAATTATTCAATAATAAAGATAATGAAATTTCATAAAATAAATATTGTTATATTGAGTTGTAATATTTAAAAATTAATATAATTTAAAAGTATTAAATCATGTTGAAATATGTAAGACGGGAAGTATGTACTATTACTTACATGACTAAACATGAAAAAAAAAGAAAGTAAAACTAAATTACATATTTTCGTTGTCTAAATTAATGCAAAAGTAATTTTAAAGAAGATATCCAACACTATTGTCATTTCTAATGTTAGATTTGATTATTTTTTTCTCTTAGCAATTTGGTTTTGGGGTGAACTTTATTTGAATTACTAATATTATGATCTATAAAATTTATTAGACCATTCAAAAATCTTAAGTTTTAAATTTGAAATAATATATTAAAGGATAAAGGTCATGAAAAAGTTTTAAAAATCATTATAAATTATAGGAAAAAGTGCCTGAAAAATACTTCAATTTTGGCCAAAATTGTTGTTACAATACCAAACTTTATGGATGACCTTTTACCCCCTGCACTATTTAATAGTATATTTTAAAGGTATATATGTGCCCATGTGGACACATTACTATTTAAAATGATACAATATTTATAATGTCTACGTAGACACATATATACTTTTAAAATACACTATTAAATAGTACAGGGGGTAAAAGGTCATTTCCAAAGTTTGGTATCGTAACAACAATTTCAATCAAAGTTGAAGTATTTTTCAGACCCTTTTCCATAAATTATATATATAATAAACATTTTAAAAATTTGTATAAATATATAGTGTCAATTAGTTTGATTTTGACCTTTTTTTTTTTATAAAAAAAAAAATTAAAATACATCAAATCAATTTGACCTTATTTTGTTTTTTCAATCTCAAATCAAATCGAGCCAAATCATAATTAGGTTGTTTTTTTGTTAGATTTAATTGGGATTATGATTTAGTGCGATTTGCAAATTTTCCTTTTATACAGCCTATATAGATGTATATCCAAAAGTGGTAAGGCGGACCCGTCATATGCTTATGCCGTGCACCACTATGTCAGATGAGGCAGTACCACTAGGGTCATATTTGGCACAACTAAGCTGCCTTTAAAACTTAAAAGCTGTCAAATCTTGCTTTAATCCTTTGGTGGGAGGATTTTTGCCTTGGGACCAGCAAGAAATTGGATAAAAGAGCTTGCAAGTACCACTGACTAGATATTTCCAAGTTTGTTCTGTCATATTTTATTGCTCTAATTTGTTCATCCTCATGTCATCCATTATTACTCTTTCACCTTTCAAACAAGTCCAGAAATTACCATTCTTCATTATACCGACGGAACATGGAGGGAGATGATAGTGTTAAGTAGCTCCACAAAATATTAGTTTTAAGGCAAACTTTATATTATCTATTTGAGAATAGTGATGATGATGGTGTGTTAAAACAGTGAAGAAGGTACAAATTTAGCGAATGATGAATATAAGGAGATAGGAATGGATGGGAGCTATGGGTTAACTTAACCCTAGTTGAACATCTACCTACTCAACTTTGCCATTATCTCCTACCATTTTCCATCACTACAATGAAGAATATTAATATCTAAACTTGTCTGCAAGATAAAAGGAAAAAAAAAAAAAGTAATATTAGACAAGAAGAGTACATTCTGTATTATAGATGAATTTTTGGACAGAAAGTATTAATACAAGCTATACCTGATGATCCTCAACTCTCAAGTATTCAAGTATGCTTTGGTTAGCGCATTAATACATGTAAATTGCATTAAATTAGTATTTAGAGGGAGGTGAAGTTGCGCTTAATCCCACCTATTGTATAAGGGCATTGTTGTCTTTTGCCACTTAAAACGAATTTTGGACACCCCGTTCTGGGCAAAAATCTTTTACCATACATGACTTGTGGTGTAAGCATATTATACTACACAAAATAATGTGGGACATGTCCATATCATCCAAATGATGCAACAGAAAAAACTTTTGTCGTCTTATAAGCATTGACTAATAAAAACTTCATATAGAATCATTCCGCCAAAGACACTCTCAATGATGCCCAATTGCAAGTCAGAAGGGATCTAGCCTTCGGCATAATGTCAAATCATCTTCTGCATCTTAAATCATAAAACATCGTCACTGCAACAGCAAATTAGTCAAAACAAAATTGTTCATTGACTGATATACAATCGAACAATGACCAACAATAAATAGAGAACAGAAAACAAAAGGGCATCAAGTTTGCTCAATTGTTATTTGCATCCCCTAACCAGCAAGCGAGGAAGAACTATCCATCCCACATGGAAATAGATAAGAAAAGAGACGTGAATTTATTGAGTCCCCATAAATGTATCACAATGGTCCCGATTTCTCTAAAATATTGCCTTAAGCTATTAAATGAAGAAATAGACTTGAATACAACAAAAGGAAACTGGGTATCCATGTTGGGTTATGGAGGGTGAATATGGCGTCATGCGAAAGCTTACAATTTGCAAATCATATAGTTGATAAATCAGATAACAAAAAAACTTATACTAAAAATCAAAATATTATTATATCAAAACTAATATAAAGAAAAACATTGAAACTTTAGAGAGAATAAATCTCCCCATAAACAAGACTCTTAAACGACTACATTGTGGATTCTATTGTTCTTGTGTTAGAAGAAACAAACCTATATTTATAGAGTCCTAAAACCTTTTCTTACTAGAAAAGGACTCCTACTCTAAAACCTTTTCCTAAAAGGAAAGAATAAACCAAATATGAAAGAATATTATATTTTCCTTTCAGAAAAGTAAAAACATTTATGGTAATGTTTTGTCTTTTCTTTAAGGAAAAAATAAATCTTAAATAATGATAAGAAAATCAGGGCAAAACCCTAACAATCCACTGTCTAATAGCCTTCGTGACCATTAACAAGCTATTAAAGCCGTCAAACAGGATGACATAAATAATTCAAGATCTTCATTTTCATGACAAATAATGTAAAGTACCTCTTTGCAAGAAATCTGAATGTTGCGAGTGGCATGCCAAAATTAACCGGAAGTTTTGTCCCCACCAAATCCTGAGTTCAGAAATTCTGTCTTGTTGAGATGACTTACGTCGGCCCAGAGTTTAACGGTCCATTCATCTTTATCAGACAAGTGAAGTATACCAACAGATGTATTCCAGATCTTACTTTTAGACCTCCTATGTGGGGAAGCCCGCATGTGAAGTGCTCTGATTGCACCCCCGTGAGATACCACAACTACTCGTTTTCCTACATCGTGAATAAATAAATTTCATACTCACAAAGTATCTTTATGATATGACACTCTTTGATCAATCCAATAGTTGAAGAATACCTCTGTGGTTCTTTGCAATCCTCTGTAAACAAGAAGTGCAGCGTTGATAAAGTTGATCTAAACTTTCTCCACCACCCTGCAAATAAGTGGTGGGAAACTGAATACATGCAATTATAAAACAGACAAGATCATACAATCTCTGTTCCTTCCCCTCTTTTTCTCTTATCTTGGATTGGGTACTTGATCGGTTGATCGTATGTCCTGGGAGTCCTGATTTTAATTTGGTTCAATCTAATGGCAGTTAACGCTTCCTTGATTATGGATTTTAGGTCAATTTTCCAATTTAGAGTTCACACTTATGCATGCAAATGTGACAAAGCAGATTGAATAGCCAAAAAGCATAAATAAAAGTAGATTGAAGAAAATTCACATTTACAAAGACTACAAGTTTATTCAAAGAATGTAGGATAATGCTGATCATGGCAGTAAATAGTAATAACACATGTGGTGCTCTTCTACTTTTTTCCTGTCTTTTTGGGTTTGTATAGGAGAAAGGAGTACTCACTGGAATAACTTGATCATTTCGGTCAGAGAGAAAAGCCTTATAAGCCAGTGGTTGGCTTTTGGCTGCTTCACGGAGCGAAATACCTTGAAGATCTCCTAGATGTCTCTCTCGAAGTTCTGGATCTTTAATGACCTATATTAAGCACAAACCAAGACATAAAAGTAAGTTATTTTCTCCAATATGTTGGCTAGTCAGCTATTCCAAGATTACATACAATTCTCAGCTATCAAACCCTCAGTTCCCTATCCCTCCCTCATATCCATGCCGAACCCTAGGGATGGCAATGGGGCGGTGCGGGTTGAGCTTAACCCACAAAATTTTTAATCCGCCCCGCCCCACCTAATAATTTTTTCATTTTCAACCCACCCCGCATAATTTTTTTAATATTTTCTTTTTCTAGTTTAGTTTGATACTAAAAATATAATTCATAAAAATAAATTCATTTTTTCATTAAGTTGTATTAATTTAATAGGATAGTGACTTAAAAAATTTATTTTTTAGAAGTCAACTGGAAAACATGTAAGAAATTGTATTATTTTTCATTGAATCATTTTCATTTACTATCTTGAATATTTTAATAGCTTTAAAGAAATTATCTTAATAAATAATTCTCTATTACTCTTATAACATGTAAAAAATTAAAATTAAGTTTAAACCCACATAAAATCACATATACCCGCAACCCGCCCCGCATTAGTTTTAAAAAAACCCACTTCAACCCTCCCCGCACAACCTTAAAACTCACCCTGCCCCACATCCGCCCTGCCCCATTGCCATCCCTCCCGAACCCGCGCAATTGCATCTGTTCCACATTGGACGGGCATCAGCTCCTTAACATTGTTAATGACTTATTGCTTCTCAGATCTATGTTTGACAGAATGAAGATAGATTCATACAATAGATCTTGAATATCAATTACACAAAACCCTAACCCTTTCTTAGCCTCTTAAGCATAGTCTACCGCGTAGTATTGCCTGTAACATTCTGACAGACTACCCATATATGGAACTACGGAAGACCTGTTTCCAAAACTGAAGAGTTGCATTCTAACTAAGAGGTGAGCTATGTTTATTCCTTAGCTCATACACAGAACTAATGGACAACAACAGCATATTATGGAATCACTAAGCTCCTCTCTTCACGTTCATGACAGTTACATTAACAAGAGGAAAAAGAAGTGAAGCAACAATAGCTTAACTGTGTGAAGCATTCACAGGAAATGTAAAGCTACATACGAAGAGAATTAGAAAAGGGTGAAAGATAAAAGCAGGATCACTTCTAGAATAGAAGCCTCAAAACAGTGGAAACAGAGCTGATACTGTAGGTCGAATTCCAGAAAATCAAGAGTACTCAGGAAAAAAATAGTTTGATTGTTTGAAAACAAATGATAAAAGAAACCAATTGTGAAAGTAAAATAGATATCATGAAACAATTGCTGAAAACTTTCTTCCATCTACAAACTAATAAATAATTAAAACTTGCAAAAGTTCCTAATATATCACATTATCCAATTCAGTAACAAAACCAAAATCTCTTTACATAATCAGACATGATGAGAATAATAATAATACGTGAATTTGAAGTTAACTGTAATCTGCTTGAATTCTGACAATGCAAATCCCTAGTGAATTCATACCTCTAGATCCCCACAGCTCCTTGCTATTATCTCTGCTGTCTCATGGGCCCGTTTCAAGTCAGATGAATATATGACAGATATCCTAGGCTCCTTGGAGAGTCGGGCTGCCACCTTGAATAAATTAACTTCAGACGTTGCACCAAAAAACCCAAATAGAAAAAGAATGAAAATAGAAAAAGAGAAAGGTTGAAGTTAACCCCCTTAAAGTTTTAAAGCTGGGAAACCTTGAAGTCCCACATCCCCTACCCCACAATAAAAACAAATAAAATGAAACGGGTAAAGGTACAGATTATCTCCCTTAACTAGTGGTATCTTAGGACTTGAATCTTTTCTCAATCAAAAATGTTAACAAAGATTGTGAAAAGTTTTAGCTAAGGGCTTAGCCATACTTCCTTTCTTCTCTTTTAAATGCAAATACTTTAGAACAAATGCTGAAGTGCCCATCTCAAAATATTATGAGGGGTAGTGTACATCAATCGCAAAAGTTCAAAACAATTAAGTGAAATACAGAATTTACAAAACAAAATACTATCCTACAGATACTTACGGCAGTAGCTTGCTGTCTTCCGATGTCGTTTAATTCGACATCTAAATGTCCCTGGTGAATAAATGAAACAAGCATCAGTTACCACATCCTCTTTTTGTAATCCATAAAGTATTATTGAATTTCCCATACAAAGCCAAACGATAGCGATTCACAAGAAGTTCCAAGTGAATACAATTTCTCCAGTAGAAAGGGACAAGTATTAGCATATAGCACCAAACATTAAGGATTTATTTTTGATAACCGAGAAATTTCCGAGGCCCGTATAGCACGGTTAGAAACTCGGTGGAGAATGGACCCACCCTTCTACCCTTCTCTACTTAAATACTAGACTTTTTTCTGTGGCAAGGCACGAACCCGTAACATCCACCTAACCCATGCATCACAAGTTGTGCTCTTACCACCGGACCAAAGCCCACCCAACAACATCAAGGACTTTTAACCACCTTAGATGTGGCCTTTTTAAAAAGTTCTATCGTATTTCCTCTGGTTTTGCATTATGCCATTTATGCTTTGTAAGAATTTGTTAAAATTCCTCAATATGATTCCAAATATAGACAATGGACTGAATACGAGCAGTAATGAATACAAAATATTACTAAGTTCTTTTTTTTTAGATGAGAAACTAAATATTCTATCTGCATTGATGATTATAAAGGACTAAATTGTCTTTCACAATGAGCAACTAGATGGCAAACTAATTAGAAAGGCGCATCCTAGCTTAGAAATACTCCAAAAATTCAAAATATCAAGTTTTGCATGTCATTTTTACCATGTAAAGACCCCTAAAAACTTTAAAAAATTACAAATCCAGAAAGAACAAGGGCACATACTTTAACAACAAATAAAAAAGACAGTAGAAAGCTAAAACGAGGTAGGAAATTACCTGAATTCTGCCATCAGCGTTCCATTCCGTCTCACCATGACGGATTACGATAATCTCAGTGAAATTAGGACTCACATTTTCAGATTTCGCATCTCCACCACACTCAGGCTGCGATATAGCCCTGATTAAGACACGTAACAAATTCACATCACAAGTTAGGGCAGAAAAGGATCGAAAACCAAAAACAAAAAAACACTATTAATTATCCAAATTTAAAGGCAGTTAGTACACCTCTTAGAATATAAACACTACATACTTTTCAAAATTTTCTTTTGGTTTCCAATATACAGATATACCTCAAATCGACTGCTTATATGACAATGTAATCAAAATTCTAAGCATGACAGTAAAATGTGCACTTATAGCAACTGCTTAGAAAGGTAAGCGATGTAATTACAGACCTAGAAGTAGAATCAGCCATGGAAATATGAAGAAGAGGAGGGATTGAATTGAATCTCAAGGCTGGTATTCTGAGAGTATGCTTCGAAACTGCAGCAATTGGTAACAATTTTGAGCAACAAGAATTGTTGGTCTGAGAATGGCGGAGAAGCAGATGAATGTCAGGCTTTAGTGATTCCCCATAACGAAATGAGATCATCTCCGGCTCCGTAGAGGATTTGTATTCCTGCTACTGATGAAAATAACAAAACTAGATGGGCTTACGGATCTGGGCCAGCCTAATAGGTGTCCAAAATTTTCGATGGGCTGAGAGAGAGCCAATCTTTTGAACTTTCAAAAATAGCAAAGAGTTAAAACATAATAAGGCAAAATAGTTATAGTTTGCTTAATTATGATTTGTAGCTACATGTTAGAATGGGAGAGAGGTGAGCCAGATTGGGGGAGGGAGGAGAGAGGCGAATTGTATTTATATATCTGCTAGACAATTGTATATATGTACATAGTATGTATATGTATTAATAATTTTATTTGTATACTTGCTGGATAATTGTATAAATCTAATTAGTATATATATGTATTAAAGAATAAAATTTTTATATGAATATAATTTGTAACAATGAAAATTGTATCATCGAATACAACTGTATCAATATTGTATCAAGTTCAACATTTTTATCATTTGTATTAATGTAAGAGTATCAATTGTATAACGAATAAAATTTGTATCAATGAATTAATAAATTGTATCAATATTGTATCAAGTTCAACATTTGTATTTGTATAATTGATTGTTATCATTTGTATCAATATTGTATCTACGAATATATGTGTATTTGTATTTTGTATCACTGAAGAGGATATGCATATAGTCGACACTAATCATTTTTATAATTGATTATAAACATTTATATTTGTATAATTGATTGTTATCATTTGTATTGAGAAAGAGGAGTCTGAAATAGGCAAGAGAGAGGGGGGACGGGGGAAGGAAAAGGAGAGAGGCTAGGGAGAGATGAAAAAAGAGAGGAGAGAGACGAGCGAGAATGTAGAGAGAGGAGAGATAAAATAGCAACAAAACTCATGTAATTAAACTTTTTCTAAGACATCATTACTTAAGACTAAATTATGAATGGTACAAAATGTAATTAATATTTCAAATTGAAAAAATATTTTTTTAATAGTCTACAATTTTTTTGAATTCATCATTATTTTCTTATTTATAAAAAAATTCTATTTTATCTTCAATATTAAGTTGAAGTCATTGAATTTGAGTTCTAATTAGACTAATAATGTATATTTCAATCACACTTGTTTGCCCTTATCATTTTAAACTAGTAATGTTTATATTTTTCTTGATCAACTAGTTTGTTATTAAAAAAAAAAAGTGTAACACATTATATAGAACTAGACATTATAAAGTCGATTCAAGCTCGATTTGAACTCGATTATATTTTGGCAAAGCTCAATTAAGCTTGACTTTGATTTTATAAGAAGTTTGATTGAGTTTGGATTAATGTCCAAATTTACTTGTAGATTTGGTAAAATAGGTCAAGGGTTTGATCTCCTTCCCCGATCAAGTTGTTAAAGTCTCTTTGTATTTTTTTTTTATTTCTTTCTTATCTTTTTCTATTTTTCCCTCTTTTCTTGGTGCCTTTAGTCTCTTTTTCCCCTTCAAAATTAGGGATAGAATGAGGGAATTACAAGATGGAGGACTTAATCTTCACCAATAATAAAAGTTCAGTCATTTAATTGAGTTATACTGAGATTATCCTCTTGGTGGTATTTTTTGTTACCCTCTTGTTGCCTTTACTTTTTTTTTTTTTTCCCTCTTTTTTCCTGTTCTAATTCTAATTGTTATTTTTTCTTTTCAATTCTGGTTCATCCTTTTAAGTTTCAAAATTCTTGTTTTTCCTTTCTTCTTTGATTACCATTTTTGCTGCTTCTCTCTATCTCTCTTTGTTTTTAATCACTCCTTGCTTTGGTGTTCCTTTTTTTGTCATTTCTTTTTTAGAAAATTTCACAAATAGTAAAGATAATAAAAATAATAAGGCTCTATAACTATAGTTCTGTTTGCTATGGAGGTTGTGTATTGTATATTTCGCTCGCGAATATACAAATAGGGTAAGTATGTGCAAATAATGGAGTTTGCAGTTTGTATATTTCGCTTGCGAATATACAAACAAGGTAAGTATATACAAATTATGTATTTATACATTTAGGATTTTTCAGAACTCCGTTTGTATATTTCGCTTGTCAATATAGAAACAAGGTAATTTATTATGAATTTTCATAAATCGTATACAAATATATATATAGCTAGGGTAAGCATATATAAATTTTGAATTTATATAATCAGGAATCGAATTATACAAATATTCTAGATTTATACAATCAGAGACCAAATTATACAAATTCTGGATTTATACAATTAAAAAACTGAAAAGCAAAATTTCGTAAAACTATAGCCACAACCCACAAATTAAAAACTATAACTATATTACATAATATACTCAAGATGTCTATCCTTTCGCGTAATTTTCCCTTGCTTTGTTTCCCTTTTCGGTTCACTATTTAGAGTTTCAAAATTCCAAAATAATAAAAAAAATTATTTTCTATTCTTCTTCTAACCTTCACTCCGCAAGTCTCTAACAATATTTGTACAACAAACGTCATCCCCCCCCCCCCCCCCGCCCCAATCTATTATCATTTTTTCTTTATTTTGTAAAGTGAATTTAATTTAAATAAATATAATTATTGACTGCTTTCAAAGTATTGTAAACTCTTTAAAAACAATTATAAATCTTCTAAAGTTTTAAATTATGTTTATGATAATAGTATTAATTATAACTTGCTCAGAAATCATTATCATGGCAATTGACAAAATCTCATGGAACCAAATCAAACAATAATAAAATACACTCATATATACTTTTACATTTACAATCTGAATACGCCTCAATATTCAATCATTCTTCTTAGGATATGGATGCAACATATTCATCTTAATAGGCAATAGCTAGCTTCCATATCTAAAACATTGAATCTGACAAACACAGGCCTTACAGTCAGCATGGGATATACTCCAGTTATAGCCTATCCAAATTACAAGTGGTTTATATACTATTCCTATATATGTCTTACAACATTTGTCCAACGATCATTTCATATATATATATATTTGAAAACTTGTTCAACGCAACTAAAAATACTTGATCCAAAGTAATCATTATTTTTAGATTTAATCAATTTTCTTTATGAAATGTGTAAAAAAAATATAAGAAGTAAAATGGTTGGAAGAGTACTCTGATAAAGTCATCAACTATATATGTAATGTGGCCATGTGTTTGTGACTTATAATTAATTATAAATAAAATATAATTGGGTGCGTAACTAATAGTACGACTTTTTATCTTTTTCATAGTGAAAGTCATAAGAACGAAGTTTCAACTCTAACCCACCAATGTTCAAATAAGACTGAGCATTTTACCAACTTGTGATTTGTTTTACTCGTCCCAATTATAATACAATATCTCTTTTTTTTTTCCTTCCTAATTGATGGGATAATTAATTAATAGTACGATATTTGGCATCACGTCTATTATTCTTGTATGTATAGCTAGCTCATTTGAAAAGCCAATAAATAGGGTAAGTAGTCAACTTTGAGGTATTACCCAGAAAATCAAACACCGCAAATTATATTAAAATTTGGACATATAAAGAGATTAGAGGGGCT
This sequence comes from Solanum pinnatisectum, assembly GCA_035578085.1. Taxonomy (NCBI): domain Eukaryota; kingdom Viridiplantae; phylum Streptophyta; class Magnoliopsida; order Solanales; family Solanaceae; genus Solanum; species Solanum pinnatisectum. Next base: position 19,945,024 of record CM069077.1, read on the forward strand.
AAATATAGCAGAAACTGAATTTAACACTGTTATTTTAAGTCATAAGTCATACATAAGAGACTAATAGTTGTTAGGTAGCTGATTTGGAGTCATAAAGCTATGCATGCATTAAAATCCGCATAAGTAATACCATATTTGATAGTTGATCAGGAGGTAAATTATATCGTTCATGTATAAAATTAATACAATATTTGATTTCCACTTTTAGAAACGTGCATGCATAAGTTATGAGAAAATTTATATATTATTTTTAATATAGGATAGAAATTGAAATAACTAATCCCTAAATAATAAATATCTACGTAAAATAATACATATTTTCACGTATTGACATAAAGCCCCCTAGGTCATCAGGATTTCATCGAGACGGTAGGTATACAGTAATAAAATATTATAAAATGGCAATTGGATACAACAGCCTTTTAATTTTTGACCATTTTGCCTCTATTTTTTGAAAAATATAAAAAGACTTTGTCAACAACCCAAACGACATGTATAATGGGTTAGCAGCCATCGAGATTATGTCATGACTAAAAGTGTACAAGGAATTTTATGTGTATAAATAATAAAGCATATTTCACCTAAACTTATGAATCCAAGCCAATAATTAAGTTGTTATTCTTTTTCCTCAGTCATAAAACTTAGAACATTATGGGTAGAATTTTCGTAGCTGCACTAACTTTATTAGTAACCCTTCAAGTTTTACATATTCCTATAGCTTTTGCTGCTAGAACAGGAAAGAAAGTAACAATTTTGAGCATCGATGGAGGTGGTATCAGAGGAATTATTCCCGGCACCCTTCTTGCTTTCCTTGAATCCAAACTTCAGGTACTCGTCAACCATGCTTTAACTATCTACATGCCACAATAATAGTAATACTCAGTAACAGAGTCAGAATTTAAACACAACTATGCTATGAATTTTGAATCGAGAGAATTTCACGCATTTACAGAAGATTCAACCTTAGTACCACTTTGTATCTCATATATTTATATAAAATTTGATTTCGAAGCATTGATTATCGATTTTTATTAATTATTGGATATGGACATGCCTTTGTTACTATTTTGACCTTTTAAATCTAAGTTGATTAATTTGTGATGGTTATTGTAGGAACTTGATGGACCAAATGCAAGAATTGCGGATTATTTTGATGTGGTAGCTGGAACAAGCACAGGTGGATTAATAGCCACCATGCTAACAGCTCCAAACAAAGATAATCGTCCTTTATATGCAGCAAAAAATATTACAACTTTCTACATGGATCATGGCCCTAAAATCTTTCCTGAGAGCAGGTTGGATGAGTAATTAATAATTCAGTGTGTTATTTTTTTTTTTTTCTGAAGACAGAATTATTGATGACAAATTATGTTTATATATATGTTATTGCAGTCGCAGCAGCTTCTTGAAAAGGCTAACAAATATATTTGGGGGGCCAAAATATGATGGAAAATATCTGAAAACGTTGGTTAGGTCGATATTAGGCAATCTTACTGTGACCCAAACATTGACTCAATTAGTCGTCCCATCTTTTGATATCAAGCGCCTTCAAGCCGTCGTCTTCACAACTAGTGATGTATGATCTTCACCTAAATAAATTTCAATATATATATATATATATATGAACCGATCGTAATAAATTATTGTACTCTATAACTCATATGATGTCAGTATACAAAACTTAAACTCAATCGTATAATTTATATTCGTTATACAGGGCAAAGCACATGTCTCTAAGGATGCTTTACTATCGGACGTCTGCCTTGGTACCTCAGCAGCACCCACTTATTTCCCTGTACATTATTTTGAGACAAAGGATTCTCAAGGCAAAACACGTACATTTGATCTTGTTGATGGAGGTGTAGCTGCAAATAATCCGGTGAGTAACTAGGCATTAGAAATTAATCAACATAAATAAAATTTCTTTGTCAAATAATTTTAACTAGTAATTATTGATGAATATATATTTACAGACGCTAGTGGCAATTACTCAAACTTCGAAAGAAATCATGTTGGGTAAATTGCGAAACGCGGACTTGAAACCCATGGACTGCAAGAAAATGTTGGTTCTGTCACTAGGCACAGGTATAGCAAAGGATGAAAAGAAGTATACCGCCGCCGCGGCTTCAACGTGGGGTGTACTTGGTTGGTTGTACAACAATGGTGCAAGTCCATTGCTAGACGTTTATGGTGATGCAGGTTCTGATATTGTCGATGTGCACCTCTCTACCATATTTCAGTCCCTTGAGAGCGAAAAGAACTATCTTCGAATTCAGGTACCAAATTTGACCATTTAACATGAAGTACATATTTTATAGTTCTAAAAATGAATTGATCGGTGTAATTTTTCAGTCCACTATCCGTGGAGACAAGTTAATCTTGATGATTAAATAAATAAAAAAATTAAAGAGAATTCAATATTTAAATAATTTTAATCTTAAAAATATACATAATATAATCTTTCGAGTTTTGAAAACCGCTTCCACTAATGGCTTCGCCCCCCGCGGTACCCTCGACACGTCCATCCTCTCATCATATGTATGTTAGACTTCATATTTTTGTATGAGGGTGTCTATATCTCAGATATAGTCATCAAAGTTTACCCGATATAACAGTACAAAAAATTATAAAATCATATTTTAGCATATTAAAATAATTGAATTTTACTTGGTATAAAGTTACTAAACTTTAAACATCGTAACAGCAAAGTTACAAAGCCATGTTTTGTCACATCTAGTTAGTTACATCTTATCTACTATATAATATAATAGTAGAGTCACAATACTTTACCTGCTATAACTACAAAACATATTCATCATAGTGATTTATTATTGTATTAGGTAAAATTTTGGTATAGCAAGTTAAAATATTTCGCACGATATACTTCATGTTGATTTTTTTTAAAAAAAAATGTGTAGGATGATAGTTTGAGTGGGGAGGCTGCATCTATGGATGTTGCAACGAGAAAGAACATGGAGGCACTTGTGCAAATTGGTAATGATCGATTGAAGAAGGCTGTTTCAAGGGTTAATTTAGACACTGGCCGCTATGAAGAAGTTATTGGCGAAGGGACCAATGAAGAAGCTCTTATTCGCTTTGCTAAGTTGCTTTCAGAGCAAAGAAAAATTAGGCAACCAGTTGACGAGTTATCTTCCACTAGAAAAATACTCTAAGATTTTTTTGTACCAATAAGAGAAAACTCTCACAATTAGTATTTCATTTTGCTTTGAATTTTCATAGGTTGAACACTTCTTTTAAAAATATATATATATAAATTTATTCGATTTGGATAATGGTAGACGTGGCTTGCTTATCAATTATCATGTACAATGCTTTTCAAAGGATAAATAAATTGTAATAAATGACATATTGGCAATTAGCATTCGTATTTTTATAGTGTCCATTCCTTGAGTTGAAGGGTTTAATAATAGCATATGCACAATTGTATACGATAAGGTTCAATACATTTTAGTTGCATAAAATGCATGTCTTCTAGTTGACTCGGTACTAGTTTTGTGATTGTTAATTCAAGTTTGACTAAGAATTTGATTATAGCTTTGTGTCATGTTCTTAAACATTATCTATTACATCTTCAATTTGAAATCTCTACTATTCAATATAGATATCTTGTTAGCCTACAAACTTCTACAAAATTAAATAAATTTTGACAGTCTTTTTTTTTCCTTCAATCGAACATATTTTATTAGAATCTCTCGAACTTACAAAGTCATCATAACATTTGTAACTCCCAAACCTCCAATGGTCACATGGAATTAAGGTCTTCGGGGAGCCAAAAAGTCCAAAAAAAAAAGTATGCATTGTCTCAATTTGAGTTATTAAATATTTTCAAAAACGAGAAGATTTATTTTTATATTGAAACTTTATGTCATGGAATTGGCCTGTATATGTTAGTACTACTCAAGTAGCGGATTCGGAATTATCTTTAAGGAGTGTCAAGTAGCAAAATAATATAATTATGAGGCCAATAGGGCTATAACATACAACCTCAAGGAAGTTTTCTTACGCCTTAACCACTGGACTAAATCTTTAACTTGTGTCAAGAAGTGTCAATACTTAAATATATATTTATTAAACTAAAATTTAATCTCAATATAATTTTCTTGACTGACGAAGGAGTGTCGCTTGACTACATGTTAAAACTTTTCAACATTCACAAACTCATTCACTAAACCGCGAACCCCTGCCCCTAATACTAGAGGATGAAAATAAAATATCAGGTGAAAGTTTACTTGTAAAAGGCCAACCAAGCCCATTATAAGACTCCCAAATCTCTTTGTAATGTGTACTGTGTTTGATATATAGTGTGTCAAAAATTATGTATCTGTAATCTTGTCTCACTTGCTTGCTCACCAATTGCGGTTTGATCACCTTTTGATTTCAAAGTAACTTATTTCTGGTCATCCATACATAATAGATTATTGTTGCCAGGATTGCTTATAGGGATGCCCAGCTTATTTCATTAATATCCACTATGAATTGAGTAGTTTCTATTTGGTTTGAGCATTCTTCCAAATATAGATTTAGTAAGAAAATTAAACACAATTAATAAATAACAATATTTAGAAATATTAACCTAACTTTGTTTCATGAATAGATTACAACAAAACACAAAAATAAATGGAGCCAATAGCATTCCTTTCTTTTAAGGTTTAGGTCTTAGAAATTTTACTTACATTATCCATAAATATAATTTTATATTTAAATTTGTTAAGACTTTGATTGTAAGGCTTGCAAAATGAATATATGATGAGTTACGTAGATTTTATGTTTGACTCCCTTTTTTGTTATTTTTAATTCTACTTTTTAAAATTTATAATTTTCTTAATTAAATATATATTTTAATTGGTTAAATAGTATATATAAACTCACTAGTTTAGGAGCAAATAATTACTTCCCTTCACGCGAGTTTTCAATATTACGAATCTTACCAGAATTTGGACTTCGAATACATATGTATCTGGCGCGTCCAGATAACTCTCGTATACATGGGTTGAAATTAGGTGTAATTTGTTTTAGATACATTGTATCAAAGTGGATTCACATGTATCTGACTTGCTCCTCACCTCTCTCCTATCTCGATCGTCCTCTGTATGTATTTGTATTTCATATAGTATATGGAATGTATCTATATATGTATCAGATACATAGACTATCTCGCCAACCTCCCTCTTATCTCGCTCGCTTCTCTCCTATCTTAGTGTATCTGGTAGCAACATACTTGTATCTAAGTGTATCTGACTTAAAATCTGGTATAAAATTATTAATTGGTGAAAAAAATATAATTTTTTCAAACTACACGGAGAATTAGTAAATATAATAAAAAAATAAAATGGATCCTGAAACTGCCCAAGCCTACCCCCTCGCTCAAGCCTTACGGGTCGACAGACTTATGTGGGCTAAGTTAAAAGGCCTCCTTTTTAGATGGGCTCTAAAAATTTTAGCTTATCTATCAAATCATGATGAGAGCTAGATCAGTGCCAAGCCCATATTTCTGACTCTACTACTTTCTTTGTACATCCCTTAATAGTTCGGGCGATGCTACGTTGCCCGTGGCGGTGGCGTTAGGGCGTCCCTTAGTTGAAAAATTACACTAAATATTTATATAGGTTGAATTTTATTTTATATTGGTATATATAGTATTTTGAACTCTCTTAAAATTAAATCATGAAAACGTATAGTACAATGACAAAGGATATGCTCAAAACTTACATGGAACCCAGGTTGAATAAAATGGAGGATGGTTCACTAGAGAGGAGCCAGATCCTGAATGGATCTGCTCTATTGACCTCATTAAACTCAAATTAGATTATTTGCTTGATGATCAGGATTAGTAAAAGTTTAATCATAAAATCGTTCAAGATATGGTCGACGCTAAATAAGGACTGACGACATAATAAATTAATGCACGCTCCAAATCACCAGATATTATATATATAGTAACATAGAAATTAGAATACACCTCATAATTACGTACAAGATGAATAGGAGAGAAAGAAAGATTTTATTTGTAACGAGGAGCTTTAAGGAGTAGATGCATGGAATATTAAAATTTGTAGAGTCAATAATGCATACGGAAAAAGAGGATCAAATCACATGTGAATTACCTAGAATATGGAAGGAGAAAAAAAATAACTCGTCAAGTTCTAACTAACACCATTTAAGATCCGAACAAGAGTTGAAATCAAGAGTTCAACTTTTCACATGACATATTGTAGAACATTTTGATGCATTTGACATATCTTTAATTTAAATTGTGTGTCAAATACGAAGTAAAAAGATCGTTACATGCAACTAAGTGACCAGACGGGTGTGTAAATCTTGTTTACACCATATATCGTGTGCATGGAACTTAAACTCCGGTATAAATATACCTTCACCTAGACATAGGTGTGTTAACAAGCTATAAGCCTTTAATTAAGCAGCTATACAGTATGGGTTGGAGTTTTGTAGGTGCAGTATTGATCACATTTCTAGTACTGTTGCAACATCCTGTAGCTTGTGTAGCTACTAAACGAAAGACGGTAACAATTTTAAGCATCGATGGAGGTGGCATTAGAGGCATTATTCCTGGCACTATTCTTGCATTCCTTGAATCTAAACTTCAGGTATATATACATACGTATTCGTCAACAATTTTATCTACTCATATAAAATTGCATGCAATGATACTCGAGACTTTTTTCGCCAGAGGCGGAGCTAGGTGGGGGTTCACGGGTTCGGACGAATCCAGTAGCTTTTCTGTAGATTCTATATTTATATTATAAAATTAAATAAATATATATGTATATTAACTTGTGAACCCCTAAAAAATTGATTGACGGTTCAATGGTAAGGAAGGACCGTGGAAATGCTTTTCACACTAGAGTTGTGGGTTTGAACCCCTTCTCTTTAAAAGGAAATTTAGAACCCCAAACTCTTAATCCTGACTCTACCTCTGTTTTTGGCTATGTCGTTAGGAACTTGATGGACCGAATGCAAGAATTGCAGATTATTTTGATGTGGTAGCTGGTACGAGTACAGGTGGACTTGTAACTACAATGCTCACAGCTCCAAACAAGGATAATCGCCCTTTATATGCTGCAAAAGACATTAACAACTTCTACATGGAACACGGCCCTAAAATCTTTCCTCAGAACAGGTAATTAATTACAATAATTGATAATCTTGTTAGTGTTTCTTAATTTTTATAAGTTCAATTGCTGGACACTAAAAGGCGAATTCAACAAGCTTCAAGGTTCTCACTTATTTATGTTTCATGACGAAAATTCAAAGTTCAATTACATTAATTGTATCGATCAAGACTTTACTGATGACAGATTTTTATATATGTGTAATGTTGAAGCCGCAACAACTTCATGAAGAAGATGTTAAATTTATTTGGTGGACCAAAGTACGATGGCAAATACTTGAGATCGTTGGTTAGGTCGGAACTAGGGAATCTTAAGATGAAGCAAACATTGACTCATACACTTATTCCAACTTTTGATATCAAACGCCTTCAACCCATCATTTTCACAACTACTGATGTATGTTCACTATTAATTATGATTTACTCAATTCATGTCTACATATTAATAATATCCATATAAATATGTACACTGAACAGGCCAGAGCAAGTGTGTCTAAGAATGCACGCCTATCGGACGTTTCTCTTGGTACTTCAGCAGCACCCACTTATTTCCCTGTACATTATTTTGAGACTAAGGATGCTCAAGGAAAAATACGTACATTTGATCTTATTGATGGAGGTGTAGCTGCAAATAATCCTGTGAGTATTCATTTGAATAAGAGCACACTGTTTGTTTTAATTTTCAAAAGGTCTCATACCATTAAGAGTATTCAACATGGAACTTTATCCGTACACCCAACAATATATCAAATTGTTTGTTAGAATTCAGATATTTGAACTACAATTAGTATTCTTTGAATATACTGGCAGACTCTACTAGCAATTACTCACATTTCAAGAGAAATCATGACGAGAAGACTGAAATATGAGGATATGAAAACCGTGGACTGCAAGAAAATGTTGGTTCTGTCACTGGGCGCTGGCACAGGCAAGAATAAAGAAAAGCACAATGCTGACACAGCTTCAAAATGGGGCCTTCTTAGTTGGATGTACAATCATGGTGCCACTCCATTGCTAGACATTTTTACTGATGCAATTACTGATATTGTGGATATACATGTTTCAACCATGTTTCAGTCCCTTCACAACCAGAAAAGTTACCTAAGAATTCAGGTTTGGTCATCAACTTGAAATTATAAGCATTCCTCTTGACACCTTTGTTGTTAAGATATGGCACTTATGACACTTGAGCCTAACTAAAACCCAAAACCTAGCTCATGAGGGACATAAGATATTTTAAAAAATAGTTTTATATCATGTTAAGATATGACACCTGGACCTACTTGAACCCCAAAAGCTAGCTCATGAAGGGAGGTTTTTCTAAGTCCATATAAGGAGACCCAATTCTCACCCCTCTACCGATGTGGGACATCGTAATATTTGTTGGTCAAACTGATACGTGTCAGATTCTTCGCATATTTGAAGGATCTGACACAAATTAAACACACTAATATTTTTGGAAAGTACTAGCAACATAACTTAACACACATATATATGTTTTTCATGACGACTTAATAAATTTGTACAGAATGATAGTATGATCGGGGAGGCGGCATCAGTGGATATTTCAACCATAGAAAACATGCAGACACTTGTGCAGACTGGTAAAGATCTGCTGAAGAAGCCTGTGTCAAGGGTCAACTTGGAGACGGGCCGCGTTGAAGCAGTTCGTGGGGAAGGCACCAACGAAGAAGCTCTTACTCGCTTTGCTAAGTTGCTTTCAGAGGAAAGAAAGTTTCGACGATTAGGGATGGCTTAGTGGTATTAAACTAACAAAAATAATTGTTTGAGCATTATTTTTCTAAGGGTTTGAGATGCAAATTTCATCTTAGTTCGTTATCGTCTAATTATTTTAGATTGAGAACTTCTTCCTGTAGAACACTTTGTCAAAAAATTATCAAGAGAGCACCTTTTTAAAATTGTAATAAAGTTTTGTCAAATTTCAAAACATTATATTTTTATTGCGGGCTAGACCACTTCTTCAAAACATTATACTTCAATTATTATACATTCCAAAAAGCAATTTTATAATAAAAAATTTATCTGGAGTTAATAGTCATTAGTAGTTTATTTTTTAAAAAAAAACATCACACTGCAGAATCTGAGAGCATATAGTCAAGGCCTACCAAAGCTGAAAGCACACACAAATTTAAGGAACGCTACAGGTTGTGAAAAACAAATTTAAATGAAGCAAACAAGATTCATATAGCTGACGCCAACTTGCCTGTACAGAGGCACATTTTTGTTAAATGTTTGTCAAAGCTTTGCTTTGTTGAATTCATTCAGCTGCTTTACAGTACACAGCTATCAAAAAGTACTTGAAAGATTGATAGATCTCATACAGCTTTCAAAGGGTTTCAATATCTTTGAATTTTGTCATTGTATCGGTATAGTTGTGGTTGTAACTCCATTTTTGTTATTAATACACAAAAGATAAGATCCAAGATCTGCAGGGCAATTTCCCTGGACTATAAACATATCTTCCTCTCAAGTTCTAAACATTGAGGAGGGAGAGTATCTCGTGGTTCCAACTCCCTATGCCTCCAAGCTATCTACAGAGCACATTGAGAAAGGTCTGTGATGTATTTACGAGTCGAGCTCTCTTTAGAAAACCACATCAATAAAGATGAGTACTCCTATTTAGAACTTCGGAAGATAATGTAGCTTGCTTCCAAGCCACTGCACCACATGAACATGTACTCATAGTAGTCGGCCCAGAATGCTTCTCTTCTTTAATGGGAATGAACAGGGGACGACCATAGGAGTTAATTGAGCAAAATAACACAGTCCCAATGCTATGTTAGAATATGGATGATGTCGTTGCTGTCGTGTAGGCATAAAGCTTTGGGGCAGGCAGACATTAAAGTGAATTTGCCCATTTGAGGACTCCATTCTTTAGATCACAGTTTTTACTTCTTTGCCAGATCTTTCCGAGTGCTATCTTTCTAATGATACATGCATCACGTCAAGTTTATAACTTAGCTGCTCTCTTTGAGAATGCAACTTTTCCTGTCAAAGGTATACTATGGGATGAAGAAACACAACCAGCAAAAGAGGAAAGGGAAGAAAGGGACTGAATATACATACTGTTAGTCTTATCCCGTCAACTTGCTGGACAAAAGAAGGAACTTCTGGCTGATGCGACATTCTAACAAATGGATGTTCTAGCAACATGCTAGCTGATGGCCTCTCTGCTGGATTTCTACGGAAACAACAATGCAAAAAATCTTTCCCTTCTAGTGATAATGTTTCAGGTATTGGTGGGGTATCTTTTAGAACCTTGAACATTGCTGCCGCCTGCCATAGTTAAATTAATTGATAGAATTTGTAAGTTTAAGAGTTTAAAGATAGCACTGCATGGTCTTGCTCTTTGGTGAAATTTTACAAAAAAAGCTTGCACAAGTAGAGTATAAACAATACTCAAGTGGCCATGATTTTTCAGCTGCTTTACATTCCTCCATTTCTGATGTTGAAAAGTTTATAAAACAATTAATGATTTGATAATTCGTAATTTGATTTTGAGTTTCGACCAAAGGCAAATCTAAACATAGAGAAAGATATCTTTAACTCTGTTAGATGGCCAATGACAAAAATAAAGGTACATTGGGAGAAATCAGATATTTGATTACACTAATGCCCTGGTCTAATGGAATACCAACTGCACAGCTAGAGTAACAAATTCATATGACTCCTCGACACAAGAAAATGTAGCATGATTAGTTTTTATTTGCTAAGTTCTTGGAGCCATGTGAATCAAAGAGGGCATGAAAAGAAATGGAACTCTGCCAGGAAAGATCACGTACGAGCTAAAAAATGCAGAAATAAAGTCCTTACAGCTTCATATTCACTCCAAGGAGGTTTGCCATTCAGCATCTCAATTATAGTACAACCCAAACTCCATATATCAATAGCTAAGGCAAGATCGCTACTATTATCTCTCTGCATAACAGAGTGCAAAAGCTGCAGGAAACAGAAAACATAAACTGTGGGAGGTGAGAAAACATAATTAGAAAGAAGTGCTGTTGAAGGGAAGTACCTCAGGAGCCATCCAATATGGACTTCCTTTTAAAGAGAGATTAGCTGAGTGTCCATTTAGCTGCATAACAAGACTTGAGGTTCAAAGAAAAATAAAACGCTAGAAAAAGTCTGGCAATAGCCAGTCTGTTAGTCTAAGATCTTTTGATTATACATCTTAAGAGTGACAACATAGAAAAATTGCTACAACTATTGTTGTTGTTTTTCTGAATATAACATTCTTGTTTGACATAGTAGCACAAGAGAATGTTTTGGCTCCAAAAAAGAACATTTACAGCTATTATAAGAAAAAAAGGAGGTTTAAAACGCCCATATTTCTCCACAATGCGAAAGATGAAACATCTAAAAGCGCATATTAACAGTCCACTATGAAGAGATTTACCATGTAAATCACAAAGATCTATGGATCAATCATTACATTCTACTGAATAGAAATTCTTTACTTAAGAAAACTGCAAACTGAAAAATGACTTGAGATAGAGTAACGTACATGCTTAGCCATCCCAAAGTCTGCAAGCTTGACAACCCCATAAGCATCAACAAGCAAATTAGCCCCTTTAATGTCCCTATACAAGAAAACATTTCAAAAATGGTTCTTCAGAAGGTTCTATATGTTATATCTATCATAGTTGAATATCTGACTATTACCTGTGAATGGTCTTTTTACTATGCAAGTAAGCTAACCCGCAAAGAATATGGCGAGTGAAATTCCTCACAATAGATTCTGTAATTTCCCCACAATGGTCTTGGATAAATTTATTGATAGAACCAGGATGAACATATTCTAGATAAATGTAAAACCGGTCATCAACCTACAATATCAAAGAATAAAACGCAATCACGGAACAGTATGTACAAGGATGAATCAAGTTTATAAATTGTAACAATTTCTTACTATTTCACTGCCATAATACTGGACAATGTTTGGGTGCTTGAGCTGGCTGAGAACATTGATTTCCTGGACCAACATAAAGAATAAATGTTGAAAAACATTTCAAGCTTGAAATTTATGGGGCAAAGATAATGTTCTGCATTGAAATGAGATTCAGCTTCAAGTACTCATGAAAATAGCTAGGCAACTGCTCTGTCAAATGATATTAAGGTTTGATCATTCATGAATCATGACTATTATGCTCGATAACTGGTGCTTCTAATTCTGAGCATGCTTTCAATTCATCAGTTAAGAGACAGACAATTGAGATTTTGAATATTCTAAACCATAGTGACTACTTTAACCAATCAAGCAAGTTGTATATCTATATATCTAACCAAAAACATGGATATGTAAAACTAATATCCTGAGAAAGCCAGAAACACAGTTTTCTGTTGCAGGTTAAAGTGAAAAGGTATGGAATCTCCACTCATTAATTTGTAACTTAAAGCTGTTAATCCTCAACATTGTTTTCAGTAAGTTAAGACTGTTTGTATGTTCTATTTTACCATACAAAGCCTACATTTTCTCCCTTAATTTCACCCTTTCAGTTCCTTTATTGGTCAAGCTTTTTTGTAATTGAAATATCACAATTCACATGCAATAATGCAGATAAACCCCAAACTTCAAATATTTCAGCCGATTCAAGCAATGCAGGAGTGCCCATTAATGATTTTTAATAACTCCAATCAAAATCTATACAGAGAATCCAAGTATTCAAGGATTATGAAATAAAGACAGTGAAGGAAATCTGACCTGTTCTAGCTGCCTTATAGACTCAGCAGATTTTGGGTCATCTGGTAATAATTCAACTTCTTTCAATGCACATAAAGCTCCTGTCTCTCTGGTTAAGATCATAGTGTTACATTAGAAATTATTGAAGGATTTAAGATATATGCACTGGTAGTGTTAAAGAATAATTTATACTATCAGCATGTTATAGCATCATACAGACATGCAACGACATCCATCAACAAGATTTATATACCTGTTTGATGCTACGTAAACACTTCCAAATGTCCCACGTCCAATAAGCTTTCCTTTTTTCCACTGGCCTTTAATAGGTGATATATCTGCTTTAGGGGTAGGTGGTGAAAGGGGTGGGGTAGCTAGAGGAGGAAGGGGTAAAGGATGGACATTGCCTTGAGCGCAATTCTCACGACGCGCCATTGGGCACTGATCATTTGGTAGTGGATGGTGTAAAGGTGAAGTAGGTCCACTTGGACTCCTGGATCTTCTCTGAGGACTTAATCTTGGACTGTGAAGAGGAGAGCTATCAACACTAAAAGCATGGTTATAAGAGAAGCCTAAACCATGAGGGGCATCTGAAGGAGGCATCTCAGGGGCAGACCAAACTTGAAAAACACTAGGAGGTGTGACGAAAATAGGACTCGTTGTATGATCACCACTTTTCAGTTGGCTATGTGAAGGACTTGCATAAGGACTAGTTGGAGCACTAGTCCAAAAGTCAGGAGGGATTCTTTCTGGGACAAGCAGCATCCGAGGTGGCATCTTCCTGGACAATGGAGTTGCTGAGTGCTCTGTTCTCTTTCGAGCATCTTGGTTTAATAGTCTGCTGAAATATCAAACAAAGAACAAAATCATTAGGTCTACATAATCTGAAACCTACCATATGTGACTACAACAACAACATACGCAGTGTAATCCTACAAATAAGTCTGGGCAGCATAAAGTGTATGCAAACCTTACCCCCCTATCTTGTGCAAGTAGTGAGGTTGTTTCAGATAGACAATAGACTCAAGGAAAACATAAACACAACATTTATGGAAACATAAGCGGTAACATTAGCAGGATAGTAAGAAACCCGCAGCATAAGAGACAACAAGTAGGTCAATACAATAACCGACTACATGAGTGTTAATTGCCAGCTACGCCTAGAGAAAAAGAAAATTGTTCTTGTGGATCAACTACATCTCGATTTCAAATTAGACAAATTCAGTCACTAAAAGTATCAGGAAATTGTTCAAAACATGATGACCCTCAACCAACTACAACCCTAAGGATTTGATTGTAAAATGCACATTCATTTGAATAAGAAATTTAGAGACCTAATAATTCGAAGATTAACATAGAAAGAAGAGTTTCTGGATTTACACAAATATAATTGAAACTTGAGCAATTTGAGCAAAATAAGAAACAATTACGGCAAATATTGAGAAATTTTCACATACCCCTCTCGTGTTGCTCCGCCATTGAAAGCATCCATCCTTTCTCTTTCTGTTTCCTCTCCAACTTTATGATGCGAAATTCCTTCTCTAGGCGAAGGAAGTGGGACGCTGGGGGCTTGAACCAAATTAGGATGTTGACGGAGCATCACGTGTAATTCCGGCAAAGGAAGGGGTTGCGGCGGCGGACGTCCCTCCGGTGGAGAACTTTCATACGAATACTGAGAATGCCAGTCATCTCCGACGTCGACATTGTGGTCCCCACCACGGTGTTGAGGCTTCTTCTTCTTACGGGATATTTGGCGTATACGGCTACGGGTGCCGAAGAGAGCTGATTTCAGGACGGAACCAGCGCCCCCGCGCGTGACGATCACGCTATCATCGGAATGAACCTTTCTGTCGGAGGTAGAGACACGGGTGGAAGATGAGAAGCTCGGCCACCAATGCATTGCATGCACTTGACGTGACACAGCCAGAAATTCTAATATGAAGTGGAAAAAATCACCCTATTACCTAAATTAATTTTTGAATGGCCTTAAAATCAAGGCCATTCAAAAAATTTATATATACAAAGGACCAAGATATAAAAAAAATCACTAAATTAACATTCTGCATACACCTAACTCCGCCCTGATTGCATTTGTGATCGTTGAGATCACATAATGCGTTGCATGCATGCACGCACGCATGAAATGATCAACTGAAATTCAAGGTCATGAAGATGTGGTTAGAGGAAACCTAAAAATGGTATTAACGTTTTAATCTCAGACTAATATGATAAAACCTGATAGTTATTGAAGCTTGAAGATAGATCAAACTCCAAAATAAATGAATTCTATTTGAATGTCTGGTCAATCATAAATAAGTTGAATCAGCTATATATATAAATTTTAAATATGGAGTAGAAAATAATATTGAAGAAGAATAGCACTGAATCGAGGAGAAGGAAGGAAGGAAAAGAAGACAAGGAAATTGTCGTCCTCCTTGAATCACCGGAAAATGAAGAAGGGAGAGAACACAAAGGAGTTGTTGTCCTCCTTGAGTTACCGTGAAAATGGAGAAGGAAGGAGACAATATGGGGAAAATTTTAGCACGATGACAATAAACGTAAAGAGAGGTCGAGGACAACTATATCAATCCTACGGTCAAAATAATAAACATGCATACCAATTCAATTCCTTTTATTTAGTACTCTGTTTCTAATTACTTGTCCACTTTTAAAGTGACACACATATTAAGAAAGCAATAATTAATATAGTGAGTTTACCATTTTACCCCTATTAATTATGAAGTTGATGAATTAAAAACTTATGATTTTTAAAAAATTCTATATTTTTCAAAGTAATAAATTGAGGATATAATAGAGAAAATTTTTTTGTCCTTTCTTGATTTGTCAAAATGGACAAATAATTAGAAACAACTAAAAAAAAAGTGAACAAGTAATTAGAGACAACTAAAAAAATAGACAAGTAATTAGGGACAGGGAGTATCTATCTTCTTCTAGATCATTTCCTTTTCTGGCTAAAGTCAAATACATTAGACTACATTTTGTACATATATATATGTTTAGGTCATGGTTTACAAATATTTTTGGTACGGAATTTAAAATAATGAAAAAGAGTTTTTAATTTTGTGGTTTCAATATGTCCTTTAATCTTTTAGCAAACATATGAAAAATTGGGATAATACTAAATGACTAGAAAATTTTATCAGAATTTCGCTAGAAAATTTAAAAAACTATAATATCTTTTTTTATTTTAAAATAAATTGATTTGTTTTCATTTTTTAGTTAAAATGTATTAAAGTTAAAATGGTAAAAATGTTTAAAAAGGTAAAATAACAAAGGAAAAATATCATTCTGATCAAATTTTCTGACCAAAAGGATTTTTCCTTTATATATATATAGCTGATTCAATTTATTTATGATTGGCGAGGCATTCAAATAAAATTCATTTATTTTGGAGTATTATCTATCTTCGAAAGAGTTATTCTTTTTTAAATAACTAAAAAAAAAATCATTCTAAAGTATTATTTCCACGTAGTTGACTACTTTTACTATGAAGACCAACGCGGACCCACCTCATTAACCTTAAACTGATTAATTTGATTTATTAATACCTTGTGTCTAGAGCCCATATTGAAGCTCCAACTAAATTTGAATCGCGCACTGCAGGGCCCATTCGAGGGTAGCGCTTCCAACAAGATTTTCTCCATATCTAGGGCTCGAACTCGAGACCTCTGATTAAGGGTGAAGCACTCCCACCAATGCATCACAACCTATGGTGGTGATTAATTTGATTCAATCTTACTAGCCCTATTTTCTTCCTTTTTCATTATTATTTTTTTTTGTGTTCTTTTGCGGTACTTAATGAGGTTCAAATATAAAGGCTCGAAAACTATTAAGTCATTTGTTAATGATTAAAGGAGCAAATATGCATCCCAAATTAATTATGGGTCGGTAAATTAGGGATCGTTTGATATGAGAGATAAAAATAGGGTAAATTCATATATGGCAAATATAATTAAGCAAATAATGCTCCATAGCTATGGTTTATCTAATTACGCTTTAGTACTATAGTTTAGTTTACTATGGAGCCTTAGATTTGTATATCTCTTTTTTTTGTTTTATTTTTATACAAAATTTTATTTTTAAAATAATGACTATATTAGCGGTAAATACGGTAACAAAGTACAACTATCAATTAATCCTTCATTGATGTGACAAAATCAGTTTTTTTTTTAAAAGAAAATATCTCATGATATATTCATGCTAAGTGTATTTTCTTACAATTTCTTACCAAAATGGACTCTTCAAGATATAAAATTCTCCCTTGAAACTCCGATCTTCATTTATTGAGTTTTAACAATCAAAATTTGGTTTGATTTCTTCATCCATAATACAATAACAAATATTTTTCAATTTAAAATTAATAATTGAATTTAGTTCTTCCTTTCTAGTTACCCATTTAAAACAAAAAAATATGATTTTAAATCATGAACTTTGAAATATATAAATCAAAACACATATAATTAACTATCATGAACATATACAATCGTATAAGATATTCAAAGGATAAATGCTAGAGAACTATTGGTGTATATACAACTGATGCATATATACATATAAGGAATTATATATTGTTTCTAAAAACAACAAATACATATATCATTTGATATACAAATTACAATGTATATAAGTATCATTAACAAATTCAATCGTATAAGATATACAAATGATAAATGTTAGACAGATATTAATAGATTCAATCATATAAGATATACAAATGATACATGCTAGACAACTATTTGTATAAACGTAATTGAAAACTTTTTGTATATATGCAATTGATGCATATATACAAATAAGAAATTGTATATTATACCTGAAAATATACAATAAAAACGACAAGTACAAATACCATTAATATAAATACAAAATCTACAATAACATTGATACAAATACAAATCTCAAAAAATCGTATACAATACCATGTAAAAATTATCGATACAAATACAACTCACAAAACAATACTTAAAACACTTATTAACAACAAAACAAATTGAACTCATCATTCTTGTTGAACCATCAAACTTTTGTTCCTCAACTTTTCTGCTTCTATGTTTTGCTTGAAAAATTTTCAAAATTTGTTGCAATTAAACATTTCGGTGCTTGGATCCAAACACTTCAATGGATCTAATTTTTTCATTCAGTCCAAATTAAGGAACAGATCTGGCAATATCTTAAAATGCTTGAGTTAGACCCAATGAAAACGATGGTGGATCATCAACAAATGTGACACGCAATGATATACCTCTAGTAATCCAAGTTCCTTCATCCATTTTTTTCTGAAAATTTGAAGATTGGAGAAAGATTTTTGAGAAGAAAAAAAACAGAGACAAGCATAAATCATATACAAACGGAAAAATTAAAAAAAGAGTTGAAACACATTTTGGGCGATTACCTTGAATTGTGATATCATGATTAGGAGGGAGAAAGTAGATTTTGAAATTCAAAATCAAGGTGTATGAGTGATTTTAGAAGAGAATTAGAGAATACAGAGAGGAGAGATAAAATTAAATTTGTATAAATGAGTATACAAATAAGGGAATGACTCTTTTTCTTTCTTTAAACAATTCATTCGTGGATCCTATGATTAATAGCAAATTATATTAAACTATAACCATGCGTAGTAATTAATTGGAACTATAACCATATTGAATAATAAACTAGTAATGTTTGTCAATTCGCATAAATTTCCCATAAAAATAAATAGTCATGGGATAAGAAAATAGTGATTGATAAAAATTTTGTGTCTTATTTAGTTGTCATGTTTGGGATAACTTATCCCACCATTTATACTATAGTGATGAAATAAGTTATTCCATATATATGGTGCGATAATTTATTCAAGATAGCTAATTCTAAAATAACTAATCCTGTGATAACTTGTTCCCAACCAAATGAGCCTTTAGAAAAAAGCTTCACTGAAATTAAAATGGGAAAGTGATCATTATATTTTGGTGATATAATGATCATTTATAATGTGTTCATAATGGAGTAACCCTACATGTTTATTTCTTTTTGTCTTGTAGCACAAATGAAAAAGGGAATTGCAACATCTCAAGGGGACAAAGATTTAATTTGTACGGCATAATACGGATTAAAGAGAGACAAAATGTGATTATGGTCTACCAAAAAGAGCTTCCATTATTAATTGCAGAGACTAATTGTTCAGCAGTCACCACACACAAAAAGAAAGACCATAATCTATACACTTCTTTCAATTGACTCGGTACTAGTCCTCATTTGCTCTAGTAACTCTTTGTTGCCATGTCTTTAAGGGGTTGTATTAGTCAAAAGAGTTAAGATCATTTGATAGAATGTATTAGTAAAAATAATATATGGATTAATTATGTGTATTTGTAATATATGTTAGGGAAAATATTATAATATTGATATTAAATTAGAATTACAAAGTAGTAAATAACTTATTACAATCACTGTGTCGTGGCAAGTCATTGTCTTAAAAGTGATTTTTATGCATTGTTTGGTTTGATGCATTAATTAGTAAATAACTGATTTTTACATTGTTTTGTTTGATGCATTAATTAGTAAATAACTTATTACAAACACTGTGTATTAATGCAAACATTACTAATACAAACATTATTTATAATTCAAGCATTATTAATATATTCTAGGAAAATTTTCGCATATAGCTACTAAAAATAACTTAATTATGCTTCATAGTTATAGTTTGCTAATTATGAGTCGTAGCTACATGTTAGAGGGAGGAGAGAGGCGAGCGATATTTGGAGAGGGAGGAGAGAGGCAATCGAGAGAGGGCAGAGAGTAGAGAGAGGCGAATTGTATATGTATATCTACCAAAAAATTGTATATATGTAACTGGTATACATATATATGTATTTGTATATCTGACGAGCGAAAAAGAATTTCACATGTGCCTAACCGTAATAATTTGTGACCATTGTTGGTGTATACTCAATGTATAACAAGTATATAATAAATATATAATAAGTGTACAAATTGATTATAAAATGATTATATATTGATTATATACTGTATATTGATTTTATTGGGCCGTTGAGTAGTGTAAGAATCCTTGTATACAATCAAATTGGACCATGGCTGCAGGGAAAGTGTAAAAAATAGCCGTTTTGGGATCCTATTTAAAGAATAGCTAAAGTTCACAAAAAAAAAAAAAAGTTAAAGTTTAGTCGTTTCAGAATAAATTCAGATTTGTAAAGACTGAAGTTGAAAATTGCAGGTCTAAGATTTCAATTTCAGACATATGAGTCTGAAGTAGGACTTTAAAAAGCCCAACTTCAAACTTATATATCTAGTTTGACATTCAATTTTAATCAAATTCATGAATATGATGTCTGAAGTTAGAATTTTGGCATAATTATTGAAACTTACATTACTATTACGCTTGCATAAACTCTATACACAAAAAATTCAACAATTCTAGATTAGAAGATATTTCTAGCATGCTTAGAACTGTTTTACATAATTATTTTCGAATAAGGATTAATTTAAAGTATTTTTAAAGCAGCCAAAAGGTACATGATATTTAAAAAGCAAAAACTTAAACTCCCTAAGAACTAAGAAGAAAGAGAATCGTCTAATTTTTTTTGATAATTTTCAAAATTGGATATTATTTAAACAGTGACATCTCCTACCCTGGTGTCATTCCTACTATATAATTGTACTAGTATTAGTTATTTAGGTATTTTTCATTTCCCTTGTATTTAAATAGATTCCTTTGTGAGTCCACCGTTATTTGTCAATCGGCCTAACATGTTCAGATCGCTGACTATGACATATATAAGCATAGTAGCTTTGATTTCCCACAATCGAAACTCAAAAATTGGATCAAAGTTGACAGCATAAATGTAAAGGAGAAATAATAATTCTGTCTTTAAATTATATATGTTTATATATTTGGTTTGTATGCATATATAGTTCTGCTAATACAAGAATTTTCTTTTCGAAATTTGTAATAGCCAAGAGATCCCGCTGATGGCGACATGTACACATCGATCATGCGCTTTTCGAAAGTCAATTTGACTAATTTTTATAGTTAAATTAGATTACATTAATTTAATATTTAAAAAATAATAATTATTTGATATTCAAAAACTATACGAAAAGTATGAGTACAATTTTTTACATATCCATTTGATGAAAATATACATCGTAAAATGTTAGTCAAAATTTTTATAATTTGACTCTAAAAAATGAAATTATGACAATAAAAATGAACCGAAATAATGATATACCGTAAGTCCGTAAGATTTAGGTACTTAATAGAGCTAAATTAGGAATACGTAGCTATCTAACTACGTTTTTGTCAATTATGAAGATTTTCTACGAAAGCCAAAGATCCTTGCACGCTCACGTTAAACATCATAGTCAAAAATGAAGGGGCACTTTATTCTACACCAAAGCAAACCTATGATTTGATTATTTGCATGAAATGACTCAATGTATTAATTGACTTCAAATCACATCAACCGGCGGTACACGCTTGCACTGATAATGCCGATACATAGAAGAAAAAAAATGTGATTGTGACATTATAATTTATGTTATTTTCTTAGTCTCATATTAATCGATCATTATACTAAAAATAATTGTCATATATTATATTTAATTATTTTACTAAATTAAGAAAGCATTAATTAGATTTTTTTCTATATTATCCTTGTAATTAATTCTTTTTTAAAGTATTCACATTTATTTGTAAAATCTCAAGAAGTTTTTTAAGAGGTGAATTAGTAAAATTATCTTCTTATTTATGATTTCTTAATATATGTGTAAAAAGAAAAATGATCAAATATTATGGAACATAAGGGGTATTTAACTAGGCATACAGTTTTAAAAAGGAATAATTTTTTTTTAAATTTATGATCTTAAACATTTGTATGAGTATAAATTATTTTTCAAAATAAAAAGTTATTTTTTTTTTTTTTTGATTATAGAAATGTAATATTAATCCCTTCATTTTTATTTAGATGTCATTATTAAAAGCACATGCTTCTTAATATTTGACATTTCACAAAATCAATGCATAAATGAACTATTCTTCCTATTTTCCCTTGAAAGTTATTGGTCTTAAAGTATGCATTTGACCAACATCTTATATATATATATATATATATATATATATATATATAATAGGAGAGGTGATAGTGCTTACGTGTCAGCACCACAAAACTCATATTTTTTTTTAATTTAACAAATGATTTTAAATGTTCTAGAAAATAGGGAATAAACTGTAAATTTGTATTTATTATTATTTTTTTTAAAACACTCTATAAAATACCGTATGTGGTCCTTTTTTTTGGAAATGTATTTTTAAATTTTAATCTTCATTCCACAACCTCCTCATTTAAAGAAAAACAAATGTAGAAAATAATAATAATAATAATAATAATAATAATAATAATAATAATAATAATAATAATAATAATAATAATAATAATAATAATAATAATAATACTAATAATAGCATCACATGTCAACAATACAAAAAAAAATCCAATTTTTTAATTATTTATCTTTATTATTGACATCTATTTAATTATTTTAAAAAATTGTATTTATTTCAAAACAAATAATCAGTTAATTTTAAACCGAACAAATTTAATACTCAATTAATTTTTTGCAGTTTTAAAAATCTGGATAATTACGTAAAATTTTCAGACAGTTAATTTCAATTTAAAAATCAATATATAAGGCATTTTATGTTTTTTGTTTGCTTTTATATTCAATTAAAAAAATTATAACCATACCACGTTTTGTTTAAAAAAATATATAACTACCAAAACTCTTTACATTGACAAACTCACTTTGTCTGTACTATGAACATTAAAAGGACAAAAAAAAGCTTTGAACTTTTAGCAACGGAAAGGGGCTGTTTTAATAGATTTGAACTCAGCATACGCAGATAGATGTCAAGCTTATTATAGTTGCTAAGTTATCAATTCCAAGAAATTTACGCCAATTGCTTTTAGGATCGTTTTAGATGCAGAAGATAATACGGTGAAATTACAACTTCTTCCTTTTTTTTTTTTTTAAAATCATAATATTACAATGACTATTTAATGCCTATTTATGGCTTTCATGTGAAGGTACATTTTTATTTTTATTTTCTTCATTTAGTGATTGGAGATTATGATACCATGATATTTTCTTTTGTTTAAAAATACAACTTTGATACTAATCCATCATTTCTTGAAGTTTTTGTCAAGTTAATTAGTTATGTCAAATTGTTAAATAGATAAATGGTAAAAAAGTATCATAATATAAGTTGTTGAAATCATTTCCTCCATTCAAATGACTTTTAAGTACAACTATTTGCACTTAAGTTATTATTTTTTTTCCACAAATAATTACTCCTTTTATCTTAATTTACGTGGAACAATTTGAATTTCAATAGTCGAATTCTAATTTTGACCGCCACTTCTGACAATAATTTCGATTGTCGAATAAATTTTATATATTTGAAAGCTACGGAAGAAGTCAGTCAAACATAGATATCTATTCAAAGAAATAGGAAATTAAAGTTGATTTAATTGTTAATAATTACTTGCCATGAAATGATTAAATATTTTTTATTATTATTATGTAAAGATTTCCTAAATGTTATCTACAAATATTTTATTATACTCTTTCCCAAATTATACCATGTAAATTTAAAAGGGTACACATTTTAAAACATATGTGCATACTTTAAAATTTGTGGTTTAAAAATAAGTCATATGTGTTTGTGTGACTATAAAATATAAATTATTTTATTGGGAGTCAAATTTATATGTTAATATATAATTTTTTCTAAATATATAAATATTTCATTTTTGAGAGACTTTCTAAAAGAAAAGGCACGTAATATAATCAGGGGCGGATCTAAGGGTACGGGTGGGAGTGCCACGGCACCCAGTGATTTCGGAAAAATTGTTGTATATATATATATATATGTATATATGTATCAGATGTTAATATATATTAACTTTGCCACCCACTAAATGAAATGATAAATGGTTCAATTGGTAAAGGGCATGATATGCCACACTTGCAATGCAAGTTCAAACCTCTCACTACTAGCATTGTTTTTTTTGCATGGTTTGTGCGTAGTGAAGCTTCTTTTTTTTGTTTTCTTTTCTTTTTTGCCTTTTTTTTATTAATGTGCGAAGGGCTTTAGTTTTTTTTCCTTCCATTCATTCTTATTTATTTACTATACTTTATTATTTTCAAAGTGACTCCTTTTCACCGTAGTTAATTCTTAATTTTTTAACTATCACTTTCACTAATTATTAATCTCTTGATATGAGTGTCGTATTTTTATTCTTTATCAGTTAGTGAATACTGAATTATCAATATCACATAAATATTATTAAGAATGTATTTAAATAGTAGTTTTGGAAAAATATAAGTTTTAAAAATGATGAATATTATTACTAGAGTTCTTTCAATTTAAAAGTTCTTTCGATCTTCACCAACATTCTTGCTAATTAGTAAGATGACTAGGTTGAAACCACAATTTTATTCTCTCTACAATATATCTGCAACAACACATAAAGTCAATGGAATATGAATGTATTAAGTTAACTATATAAGATGGTTTATACAAGCTCAAATTTTAATTTGAAAAATATTTATTTTTCCTCAAAGTCCAAGTGAATAAGGCCTTTAATTCCTAAAAAAAAAAAATGAATTGTTTAGTTATCTCTCATCACAGAATATCTAAAAGAAAATATTACTAACATGCATGTTTGATCGATTTGTTTATAAAAATCGAAAAAGATAATAACCCGAATTGTAACCCAAAATTAAAGCATCCAACCCGTTTATCTTATTTAAACTATGTGGCACCCAGAACTTCCAAATCCTAGATCCGCCTTTGAATATAATTATAACAATAGAAATACAAAATTATTGACCAAAATTAAACTAAAATAAGGAAAGTGAAGTTACAAGTATAAATTTTACTTTTCCTAAGTATTCCGTTATAGTAAATTACAAACTCTTGAAAAGATATTTAAAGTTTTATCTTTATCCATATCCTAAATATTTGAGGGTTAGAATTTGAAGTAAAATAATTTTTTACGAGACATGGAATATAAATACCATCATCATCATCATCATTATAACTGCATTGATTTCTATCTTTAAAAAAATAAAACTTGAAAAAATACAAAATACAAAATATAAATGAAAAAAAAGATGAAAATTTTCTAACCTGAATATTAACTGCCCCACGTTCCAATCCCCGCTACCTCACATCATATGTACGTTATCCCTACTTTCTATTTTTTCTCACACAGAGATTTCAAAATCATTAAAATGCCCACAAAAGTAACTTGGAGGAATTGTCACAGAGACATTGCACGAAGTGGTAAATACTCACTGTCCATCGTTTAGCTATTTGTATCGTTGTTGATGAACTTCCTCTCTTAAAATAAATTTAGTGATTCAATTTTCAGGATGTATTAATAAACTTAAGGGCTATGACGTGTATATATATATATATATATATATATAAAATTTTTGAAGAAAAACTTCATTTTTTCCCTGAATTTAAAATATGTTAGCGTTGCTTCAAATATATCATATTCATAATTAATATTGATTTGACACTGGTTAAAATTAACGTGAGTTGTAAAGAAAATAACCGATTTAAAATTTTGTAGAGTTTTAACATTAACAAAACTTAAATGGCGTATGTGATTCCTTATTTTGTGGAAATTTATCATTATCATATTTTTAATTTTAACAATATATATATATATATATATATATAAGTGCCCACGTATAAACAAGTTATAAAATTTATTATATAAAAAAAATTAATCGATATTTTAAATTTGAGGTGGAAACAAAACTTCAAAATCTAAACAAATAAAGCTAAATAAATAAATTATTATTGAAATATTTACTTTGATAAAAATAGTAAAATTCAAAATCTAACCGTAATATAAGATAAAGCCAAATATTTAGGGATAAGTGATAACAGTTATCTTAAAACCGGTAAAAGAGTAACTTATTTTTCAATCTCTATTTATTTATAAATACTTTTATTGAACATGTGGAAGGAAGTTCAAAGGATGATAGAGATACGGTGGGCTGATGTGATTAAAGAGAGGAGGCAAACGAAAGATTCCCATTAGCATTTACGACAAAGTAATTTTGAAATTATTTTCTCACAAAAATCTTGAGAGCTTTGAAGCGGTGAATTATGTTGATCTCTTTTAATTAAAGGTATAGAAAAATATCAATTTTAAAGTTAGGTTACTTCAACACTTAATAGTAAAAGAAAATAAATTATTTAAAAAAAAAAACTATTTTTGATGTTTTATCTTTTCTCTTGGAGAATTTGAAACAAAGTTACCAAATTATCAACTTTAGATTTTTTATTATTTATTAGTTTGTATGATTTTACCTCCTTCTTCTTTATTGTTAACAATCTCAATGATATTATGTATAGTTATTTATATGACAGGATTTTGATCTATAAAGTAGAAAGTTTGTTCATCAAAATTACTGTTTTTTTTTCCAATTGTCAAAAAATTGTTGCTTCTTTTGTAGCAAAAATATTTATGCATTAACTTTGTACTAGATGATTGCAGATTGTAATTGGTGGGAAAGTTGGCAGATTGTAATTGGTGGTAAAAATTGTAAATGTTAGACTTCTTTCTTTTATATTTAAGAAATACCTTAATACTAAATAGTGAAATTTAATTCAACATTTTTTCATTTTTTTTTTTTGCAGATTTTTGTTCACTAGAAGAAGAAACTTATGAGAACTTTGAAAGTATTGTATCCAAAAGAAAATGTTTAAATAGAGTAAGAGAAGTTTGAAAATAATTTTAATTATCTACAAACTTGAGAATTTTTTTTAAGTTTGCTGAATTCTTTATTCGAAGACTACTATGTTATTATATATTATTTTGGGGCTTTGAATATTATTATATACATGTGATTGAATTTTATTTTATTTTTGACAAAATAAGAAATTAAACATGTGATGGAATGCTATTACTAATTTTAACAATTTAGAAAAAGAAGATACATATAAGGAAGGATGTTGGACACTTCACTCACTATATAACAAAAATTGGCATTATATTTCATATTGATAAATCAATTTAAGTAAAGCATAATTAATGAGATTTTTTTAAATAATAAAATATAAATCATATCAATTAAATCACGCATATATAAAACAAAATGAAAGGATAATAAATAATATGACAATTTATATACTACATCACCCTTTATATCACAAGCCATGTCATCCATTATGATGAATAAATGCTTAATAAAAAGGAATAAAATCGATATATAATGATAAATTATCTCTTATATTTTAATTATATAAGTGAAGTAAATATTTAATTTTTTATAGTAATCAACAAAAGTGAATGGAGGAGTATATTTTTATGAGTGTTCAACTTTTTTTCCCTCATTATCATTAAAATCAATAAATTTTGCATAATCTGTCTTCTATCTATATATAAATTGTACGTGCAATAATGACAGACAAAGTTACACAAATTTCAGTAACAATGACTAGATTTTATAATCTCAAAAAATATATTACGTTATTTTATTCATGAAAAATAAATATTTTTTTAATATTTTAAGTTTCATTCTTGAATCTTAATCAACTCAAAACTTTAAATTAAATGTATATTTGCTTTTGAATTTGGGTTTAACGATAAAAAATTATCTTGAAATGTTTTTAAAAAAGTTAATTTACAGATTAAGGTTTAAAATTTAAATTTAATACTAAAGAATTTTTGAGATAGTTACAATGTTTCCACTTTGTCTTGATTGTAGAAGTTTTAAAATTTCAATTTTATTAAACTACAAGATAAACATAATATTGATAGATAAAGATTTAAAATTTTTAAAGGTGGTTATAACTTTTCCTCTATCGTAATTGTAGAAGTTTAAACTACAAAAACATCTTTTTTAAAAAAAAGTTATTCTAATCAATCAAATATAAATAAAATAAAATTAATTTTAGGACTTTAACATATTTTAGAAATCAAGCAAGTTATACGGTAAAAATTATTATGAACAAAGAGTCATTTCAAAATACAAAATCCTATGAAGAGTAATAAAGCAAACGTGGTCTTAGGGATCTTATTACACCAAATATGTGCATGTACCATGTCTGGTATTATGAAAATTATGTTATATAATATCAATTTAATGTGCTCAAATAAATAAGTTAATGATTAGTATTATTACTTTTAAAATATACATTACTAAATAGACAATAAATCTTAATTATTTTAAATTTAAAATATTATTATATTTTAAATAGCCGCGCAACGCGCGGGTACGTATACTAGTATATGAAAAAACTAAGTAATTAATTCATGATCATTGATCAAATTAATTAATCCAAATAAACTAATTCATGTTCATTTATTGAAAATTTAATTTCAAGTGAACACTAAATAAGGGTATAGTAAATTTACCTAGTTATTTTTTAAGGGACGTAAAACCTAAAATGATGAAAACTAAATATAAACAGAGAAAGTATTTTTAAGACAGACTAGAAATAAAAGTGTGTCGCATAAATTGTGACGGAGGAAATACAAGGGAAGATCAATTTCATAATCCATTACAAATTAATTTCATTTAGGATAAAAAATTTCAAAATTTACAGTGCGAATTAAAATATGGTGCATGTGAAGTCATGTCCTTTTAATCTCCACTTCTAAAGTTGATGCATATCTATCTTATGATAATGGAGAAGCAATATTTGATTGATTTTCTATCGCTGCTAAATCGTATTTCAACTTAGTTGAAATACTTTTAATAATATTCCACATTGTTTGTAACTAATTATGTTTACCCAAGATCTTCTGAGTGCTGATCTTGGACCTAGTCATATATTCTAATGTAATAATGTAAATTTATTCTAAAACATACTTGGTCCAATATTGACCTGAATCACTAAGATTATCAATCAAATTTCAACTAGTAAATGTCAAATTTGCTGTTAACAGGGATTAATAATATAATTTAGAATTCAAATAAGTTTGTGTACATTTTAAAAGTTTGACAAATATGCTAATGCCAAATAGTTTGATGTAATTTAGATTTTTTTTTTTAAAAAAAAATAATAATTGAAATTTATGATATTAAACGTGTTGCTATAATAGCATATCGTTAAAGATAAAATAACAAATTTAATTGCAAAATTATTTCCAACCACATAAATGTTTCATCGTTTTAAAATGGATCGAAAATTTGCAAAAGTTTGCATGGATGAGATTAAATTGAATAATTCTTTCATTCCAAAACCAACCTTATAGAAGTAGCGTTATTATTTTAGCTATGTGCATATCTATTGTACAATAATAAACAGTATTGAAGGATCTGACCAGATCTTTATCGAGCAAATTAAAAGAAAAAAAATTAGTATTCGATATTTTCAAATTATACAAACTATATTCTACTGAACTTATTATGTAAACTTACGGATCATAATAACTCGAAAGGGATTCGGTAATATAAATATTGTTTTCATTAATTTTAAATGAAATTTGACTTTAATTCCTTTCTACTCCAAAATGGTTGAAGGAAACAGCTTCTTTAAATACCATGCATTCTTTAACATACATAATTTTCTATTTATCTTTTTCAGATTTTAGGTCTCTGAGGCTTGATAAATTTTTATTTTTCTGTCTAGGGCAAAGATGTCGTCGTCGAATTCTCCATGTGCAGCATGCAAATTCTTGCGTAGAAAATGCACGCAACAAGAATGCGTTTTTGCGCCATACTTCCCACCAGATCAACCTCGAAAATTCGAAAATGTATACAAGGTGTTTGGGAGAAGTAAAGTGGCTAAATTACTCAACGAATTAAACGCGACTCAACGGGAAGATGCTGTAAATTCCCTAGCTTATGAAGCGGAATATCGCCTCCGTGATCCGGTTTATGGTTGTGTTGGACTAATTTCAATACTTCAACATAAGCTTAAGCAAGTTCAAGATGATTTATTGAATGCTAAGAAAGATTTAGCAACGTATATTGGTCCACAAGCAATGTTGCCAATGCTTCAACACTCTGGCTATATTCAACAGCATCCCAATAATCCCTCTTCTTCTAACATGATGGCTTATAATATGCAGCCAATGGGATTGCAAACAGGGATGCAACAACATGGCGCTCAATTAATGATGCGCGATCCTCAACAACTACAACAACAACAGAATCAGCAGCAAGTGATTGAAGCTCATCAATTAACCGCGGTAATGGCTGCAAGGGAACAGGAGATGATGAGAACTTATGAGCAACCACAACAACAGCAATTTAACAATGGATATGATTCTGCAGGTACCAAAAGTTATTTATATATATATTTTTCCAGTGAAGTATATTTCAAACATTATTGATAATATTTTCAAATCACCAAGTGTTTTGATGAAATTTTGGATACTAATGATTAGTTATAATAATGTGCAAGTGTTACTGGATCGATCATATAATATAAAGTTAAAAATTAAGACAGTTTAGATGTCTTGTCCTTGATTGGATAGATTAAACTGATATCTGTTGCTAGTGGAGCTAATAGATATTCCACGGAATTAGTAGAGATGGGGAAAGCGGGCCTGGACACTAGTATCATTAAAAAATTTAGAACAGTTTAAAGAAAATCACTTCCATTTAGAAAACGGACATTTTTTAGCTCACACAAAAACACATCTATTAATATGTGTTTTGACTCTTATTTTAAGGAATTTAGAATTTATTAATATTAAATCTCACTTCCATTTAGAAAACGGACATTTTTTAGCTCACACAAAAACACATCTATTAATATGTGTTTTGACTCTTATTTTAAGGAATTTAGAATTTATTAATTTTAAATATTGAATCCGTCTCTGTCAACAGGGCCGGTAACCGCAACAGGATTTCATCAAATGAGTTCATCAGTATCACCTTCGTTAGCATTGGCCTCATTTGACAATGATCCTTATCAGATTCAGCAATCCCAGCAGGAGCAGCATCGCGGCCAGGTTCAGCCACATCAATTGCTTCAGCAACAGCAACAGCTACCGCAACAACCACAGACACCACAACAGCAACAGAGAGCCAACAGTGAAGAGGAAATGGGCATTGGTCCTTCATGTTAATGTTACAAGTCAGTTGAAGATTTTTTTCTTCTAGCAATTTTTTTTGAGTACCTTTCAATGCTTTTCCTTCCTGTCTCTTTCATATTTTACATATGAGTTCAAAAAGTATTAATCCTTGATAATTCTTTATTACTAATCTTCACTTAACTAATACTACTCGCATAATTAATGAAATGATAGTGTAAAATACTTAAACGCATTCCTTATGATTGTGTCAGTTATGCAATTTGTACATTTCTTTATAGATAGATTGCGAAATACTAACATTGTGGTGTGTTTAAGTGAAATATGCGGACAACATTGTGGTAACCAGTGGCGGATCTATGAAGGAGTCAGGGGGTGCCACGCCACCCCCCAACTTCGACGGAAACACTACATATACATAGGTATATATATATAATATTTATATAAATATAAAGTGTGGCACCTAGTAAACAAAATTGGCTTGTGGTGCCACGGTTGGAGGGCAACTTTAGATGGTTAATGTTGCGGGTTCGAATCCCATTTGTACCTATTTTTTTTTTTAAGAAAAAAAAGGCTCCAAGCACCTTTTTTTAAGGAAAAAAGCTGGCACATTAATCGATAAGTCTATTTGGCACCCACGGACTCTAAATCCTGGATCCGCCAGTGGTGGTAACTAATTATGTTTACCCAATGCAAGATCTTCTGAGTGCTGATCTTGGACCTAGTCATGTATTCTAATATAATGTAAATTTATTCTAAAACATACTTGGTCCAATATTGACCTGAATCATTAAGATTATTAATCAAATGTCAACTAGTAAATGTCAAATTTTCTGTTAACAGGGATTAATAATATAATTTAGAATTCAAAAAAGATTGTGTACATTTTAGAAGTTTGACAAACATGCTAATGCCTAATAGTTTGATTTAATTTAGAATTGTTTCTTTTTTATACAAAAAATAATAATTGAAATTTATAATATTAAATGTGTTGCTATAATAGCTTATCGTTAAAGATAAAATAACAAATTTAATTGCAAAATTATTTCCAACCACATAAATGTTTCATCGTTTTAAAACGGATCGAAAATTTGTTAAAGTTTGCATGGATGAGATTAAATTGAATAATACTTTCATTCCAAAACCAACAATATAGAAGTAGCATTATTATTTTAGGACCATTAAGGGTTTGTGCATATCTATTGTACAAGAATAAAACAGTATTGAAAGATTTGACCGGATCTTAATCGGGCAAATTAAAAGATAAACAGTATTCGATATTTTCAAATTATACAAACTATATTCTACTGAACTTATTATGTAAACTTACGGATCATAATATATACTGAGACTAAAAATGGAAAGGGATTCGTTAATATAATATTGCTTTCATTAATTTAGTTAGTGCATTTCATATTGATTGTGCATCCTCCAAAACATTTCTTCTTCGCCTTCATTCTCATAGTCTCATCCCACCAGGCTACCACCCCACTTCCTTACTTGCTATAATAATATTTGTCTAAATTATGTAAGAATATTTTTGATATAATATTTTCTACTTATATAACAAACATAAAAAAATAATAATAAGAAACACATTTGTTTTTCTAAAATACATTTATGTTCATACTGAACATACCCTTTGCTAATTATTTATTTTCAAAATTTAACCACCGACATTTAAAAACGAGTAGAGTTGAAAATAACTTGTTACTTACTATACTTATTAGAGACTTTAAAGAAGAATAGCATCCACAGTCTTAGTTACTATGCTAATTTAGTATCCAAGTAATCTTAGATGTACCAATAACATATATAATCATAATAAGTACAACTTTCAAATAAAAATACTTAATGCAGAACTATTAAGAAATTTTCTTTTCTCACGCACGTGTCTATATAATTTTATTATAATATAGTCACCGACTTACTACATATATAACTCAGTAATAAATAAACTAGTTGTGACAGTGCTATATAGAAGTAAAGGGTTTAACTCAAATTTTTTCATTAAAAAATTTGATCGATATGACTAATTATATTTATTTTATGTGAGGCGCATAATTAAATTATTCAAAAAAATCAAAGTCACACGAGTATAAGAAAGTCACACGAGTGGTTTTTGGGTAGGTGGGAAATTCATTGAGCTGGTTTATTTATTTATTTTGGGGAAGGTTGGGAGTTTGCGGTTAGAGTAGAAACTACTCTAATTGTTATATTTTATTTTATTTTTATTTTATTCGATGTTTGATTTTCAATATTTACATTGGAATTCGATAAATATGATTTCATATTCAGGGACTCAAACCAATACCTTTATTTAAAGAGTATTTATCGCTCCGCCATAATCCTTATTGGTAATGATTAAAATTGTATACAACAATAATGAAAACTTCAATACAATTAATATAATTTGACTTGTAATAATAAGTTAGTAATCATTTTTTACTAAATTATCGATTAAAGTTAGTACTAAAGATTTGTCTATAATTGAAATAATTACTTTCTTTATGGCTCCATCCAATAATAGTTTTCAAGACTCAATCAAGATTATTAAAAATACTATCCCAGTTAAATTGTTATTTTACAAAAGCAAGATGAAGCTAATAATTTTTGTCTTATTTTATGGTAGTATTAATTGTTCTTGAAATAAGATTAGTTTATAACGTGTTTGACCAAATTTTTTATAGGCAAAAATGCTTATTTTTTTCCCAAAAAAATAATTTAAAAAGTGAAGTATTTGACCAGGTTTTTTAAGAGAAAATAAATAATTTTGAGAAATAGCAGAAGCTTTTTTCAGAAATTAAAGAAATAGTTTTTTCTAAAATCTACTTTTTGAAGAAAAAAAAAATTCAAAAACTTCTACTTAAAAGCACTTTTTAAAAATTTGACCAATTAACAATAATTAATTCTCAAAAGTGTCTTCCCTTTAAATTAATTTGTGAAACACAAATGACTTATCAGAAAAAACACTTTTCTGAAATTGTATAATTTTGGGGGAAAGAAGCTATTAGTATGGTTCTTAAATAAAGTACTACAATTTTCATTGGAAAGAGGAAAAAAATAAAATAATAAAAATTATTTATGATTTTTTTTTTTTAGAAAAAATTATGACAATTAATATGAGACACAGGTGAGTAATGTTTATGGTAGAGAATTTTGCATAATCAGAAGTTAATCTTGATTAGGTTTATATTATACAGTAGTAATTTTTTTTTTTTTTTAAGTGTCCTACACATGACATATGACTTTTAATAAGGGTAAATTTGGAATATGAATTTGTGCAGGGACAAAGAAGCTAATCAGATTCACATTAGTCAGAAAGTCAGAATGGAGGTTTCTTCCTCTTTACGCGGTCACTACGAC
This sequence comes from Solanum pinnatisectum, assembly GCA_035578085.1. Lineage (NCBI taxonomy): Eukaryota > Viridiplantae > Streptophyta > Magnoliopsida > Solanales > Solanaceae > Solanum > Solanum pinnatisectum. Next base: position 19,979,339 of record CM069077.1, read on the forward strand.
TCCCTTTTCACATTAGACCCCACAAATTGAATATATTTACACTCTTACCCTCTATATAATAAAAATGACCTCGACTAAATTATACTTGTCCATTTAGTAATGATTTCTTTTCCTTTTTAATCTCTTGTATCTTTTCTCCCCCATCACTCTCAAATTCTGTCTCATATATTCATTTTCATAATTATAAAAACCTACAAGAATAATAAACGTGTTATCTTTTTGTTGTATTCTTTTGAAGATCGATCGGATCGACAAGACTGAATCTTCATTTTCTCAATTTTTTGTCATAAAGGTAAATCAAGCCCTTTTCGATTTTTCCATAACCATCTAGTGTGACTCAATTAGTTCAGATTCATATCGTGTTTGGAGAGTGGAAAAATCTCATTCATCTCATCAGTCATCACAACTTTGTGATTCTTGTTTCTGTTTTCACGTGCTATAAATAAATATTTAAAATGTAGAAAGATATAAGTATTAATTCTTGTTTATGTTTTTTTAATTCATTTTCTACTCACTCCATTTTTCACAGATGATATGAATTTTAAGGAGAGAGAGACGAAGATTAAAGTTTGATCTATAGTGGTTTTGAAAATACAAGGTGAGAATTTCTTTAATTTTTTTGTTTTAATTTACCTCGTTTTGAGTTTTTGGATCTTTATTTCTGTGTTTAATTAATTTGTTTGTGAATTGGAAAAGATGTTGAGGTTGATAAGGAAACACAATTAATTTTTTGTTGATCTAAAGAGATCTTGATTCACTTACTAACTTTAGATCTTAAACTACAACAAGTTTCCTCTTTACATAACTGTCTTTTTTTTTATAATAAAAAAAAAATCTACCCTTTTGCTACTATTATTCTTAATGAATTTTGGAAATTTTAGGAAGAATTGGTTGTAACAGCAATTTTCTTGCTAATCACTTCCCTAGTTACCTTGAGTAAAATCAATTAAAATACCTCTTAATTTATTCTATTGATGATATAAATATATTTACTTGCCATGTTTGCTTCAATGTGACTTTAATGCCATGCATTCTTTAACATACATAATTTTACAATCTATAATTACACTTCTATTTATCATACTGCAAAAATGCATTTTGTTATAAGTATATTTCTCAGATTTTAGGTCTTTTTTTTTTGTCTAGGGCAATAGCAAGGCCAAAGATGTCATCGTCGAATTCTCCATGTGCAGCATGGCCAAAGATGTCATCGTCGAATTCACCATGTGCAGCATGCAAATTCTTGCGTAGAAAATGCACACAAGAATGCGTTTTTGCGCCATACTTCCCACCAGATCAACCTCGAAAGTTCGAGAATGTACACAAGGTGTTTGGGGCTAGTAACGTGGCTAAATTACTCAACGAATTAAACGCGACTCAACGGGAAGATGCTGTAAATTCCCTAGCTTATGAAGCGGAATATCGCCTCCGTGATCCGGTTTATGGTTGTGTTGGACTAATTTCAATACTTCAACATAAGCTTAAGCAAGTCCAAGATGATTTATTGAATGCTAAGAAAGATTTAGCAACGTATATTGGTCCACAAACAATGTTGCCAATGCTTCAACACTCTGGCTATATTCAACAGCATCCCAATAATCCCTCTTCTTCTAATATGATGGCTTATAATATGCAGCCAATGGGATTGCAAACAGGGATGCAACAACATGGCGCTCAATTAATGATGCGCGATCCTCAACAACAACAGAATCAGCAGCAAGTGATTGAAGCTCATCAATTAGCCGCGGTAATGGCTTCAAGGGAACAGGAGATGATGAGAACTTATGAGCAACCACAACAACAACAATTCAACAATGGATATGATTCTGCAGGTACTGTAACGGATGAAAACTCCGTTATTTAGTTTAAATATTGAGTTTATTTTGGTACAACAAAAGTTATTTATATACATATTTTTCCAAGTGTTTTGATGAAATTTTAAATACTAATGATTAGTTATAATAATAGAGTAACCTGATATTTGTTGCTGGTGGGAGCTAAATGCTAGTAATAGATATTCCATGGAATTAGTAGAGATGGAAAAGATGGTCCGGACATCAGGATTATAAAAAAATTATAACAGTTTAAAGAAAATGACTTCCATTTAGAAAACTGACATTTTTTACTTCACACAAAAACACATCTATTAATTATATGTGTTTTGAAGTCTTATATATTTTGAGGAATTTAGAATTTTTTAATTCCAAATCTTATATCCGTCTTTGTCTACAGGGCCAGTAACTGCAACAGGATTTCATCAAATGAGTTCATCAGTATCACCTTCATTGGCATTAGCCTCATTTGATAGTGATCCTTATCAGATTCAACAAGCCCAGCAGGAGCAGCATCGCGGCCAGGTTCAGGTTCAGCCACATCAATTGCTTCAGCAACAACAACAGCTACCGCAGCAACCACAGACACCACATCAGCAACAGAGAGCCAACAGTGAAGAGGAAAGGAGCATTGGTCCTTCATGTTAATCTTAAAAGTCAGTTGAAGATTTTTTTCTTTTAACAAATATTTTTAATCTTGGTAAGTACCTTTCAATGCTTTTCCTTCTTGTCTCTTTCATATTTTACATATGAGTTCAAAAAGTATTAATCCTGGATAATCTCTTTATTACTAATTATCTTTACTTAACTGCATAATTAATGATTAGGGTAGTTTTACCAGTTATACTATGTACTTACACTACAACAAAAATAACTTTTAGCGGCAATAAATATAGACATTAATAAAGAGTGCTAAAGGCTTTACCGGCATTAGTTAAGTGCTATTAGAACCAATGTCGCTAAAGGATTTAGGGACATATACAAAGAGTGTTAATTGCCACTAAAAATATACATTTAGCGGTAATTAAGTTATTGCAGTTAATTAATTACCGCTAATAATCACTTTAGTGTTGGTAGTAGTATAATTTGCAGGTTACAAAATCAGGCTTGTTAGAAGGTTACACTGTGTATTAGATCTTTTAGTGATAGTGTAAAATATTTAACTCGTCCACTATGATTGTGTCAGTAATTATGCAATTTATGCATCTCTTAATAGATTGCCAAACACAAAAACATGCTTTAAAAACCTATAACCTATGTAGCAACATTAACATTGGAATATTGTGGGTCCTTTCCTTGGTTGAACGGTGTTGTTTTTTATATTAGCTTTTACCTAAGCAATTTGCCGGAGGTAAACAAAGTCACTCCTTCAATTTTTAGGTTGCTTGACCTCTAGTGACTCTTCTCAATTATATAAGAGGTTTGGCACTAGCTCTCTTTTCTTTTATTGCAAAGAAAAAAAAAAGGATTATGTGGCTTGCACTCTTTCCTCTCTTTGAGTACTTCACTTTCTTTGTTTAGCAAGATATTTAGTTTTTTCGTACAAGCAATATACTTAAAAAAGAGTTGTCTGGTGTGAGGTATAAAGTATAATAATTTCAGGATAAAATGTATGTATGATTATTTTATTCCACGTTTGGTTGGTGGTATTAGGTAATCCTTGGATTATTTATTTCACCATTTTTGCTTTAGGATAAGTTATCCATATGCATATTGAAATAAATTTATCCCGAAATAGTTAACCCAAGACAACTTGCTCCAACCAAACAACCCCTTAAGTACTTATATCCCATATAAAGGATTATTGCACCGCCGTTGCAATTTAAAGAACGACATATTCAATGTAATCTTGTAAGTGAAACCTAAAAATAATAAAATACACAAAGAACTTACTCTTTTATTACCAGTTATATTGTTTTATTACTCTATTAATCAAATTACTATCATATTAAGTTTACTATCATAGTAGTTAATATATAAACACGATGTCTTATAATAGTGCACAAAACTTAAATGCTTTCATCTAACATTTATTTCTTTGCATATGATGCGTAAACCAGTTTACAAAGAAGATGGAGATGGAGATGGAGATGGAGATGAGAATATTCAACTTTGATAGTGAAAGGTGGCAAGTATCTGCCCTTCTTCTTAGATTTTTTCTTTCTTGTCACCCCCTTTTGAGTTGTTGAAAGACGTGATTTAATTATTGTGGGAGGATAATTTTTTTAAACATATAATAGAAAATTAGTACTGTTGTCTTTCATTTGCCTATAGGTGCTGACTTTATGCAGCAATCATACAGGTTTCTTTTATATTTTTCTTTTCTTTTTCAACTTTGACTAGCTTATGGTCAATTATTTCCTCTTTCATGTATAGCAGCGGATTCAGAATTTTTAATTATTTCTTTTCATAGAAGAACACAAATAAATCGCTCCAGTTATACCCAACGGTATGACCTAACACTATCAATTAAGTGGAGCAATAATCATGAGAAATCATAGTTCAAATTTTAATATAGATAGTAATAAATTAGTAAATGATTTCTTCTTATTTGCGTAAGTCCTCGTGGATGAGTTACTTGACACTTGCACTTATGCAAAATACTAAATATCAGTGAAATAATAGTACGTTGTGGTTAATTTGGTGGTTAAACTATACTGGTTTTTAATTTTAACATGATGATAAATGGATGCAAATAAAATAAAATTGATGTACGTTTCTCAAACAACGCAAGTAACAGCCTGTACGCTGCGTGCATATTCTATTGACCTCAACCATTTTTTTTTGAAAAAAATAAAAATAATCTTGTTACCACTGTCTCCTGAAACCTCAATTTTGTTATGGATTTCAGAGCTTCATAAATGATAGTATGCCATTAAGGAATATTTTTATTCCACTTACAGTTGGGCTCATAGATTTCATGAAATTACGTCGATGGACATGTGCTGTTTGACTTTGATATATGGAGGTTAGAATAAATTATTTTTCATCTTCATTTTTACTTGTCACATATTTTTAAAATATATTTTTATTTTTTGGACAAATTAAAAAAAGATAATTTTTTTTTCATATTTTACCCTTAGCGCTAAATACTACTCTCCAATTTTTTTTTTTCAAAACCTAATACTAAACATCATTTAATAGGGATAGTATTGTAAAATACTATATTAATAATTATTTTCTTAATTAATGTGTCAAAGTCAAATAGTGACAAGTAAAAATTAATAGAGGGAGTACGTTTTTAATTTATTTTATTGTAAATTACTTTTTCATTTCAAAATAAGTGTTGCTTTAAGAAAAGAAAAACATATTATCCCCAAATAAGTACCGTTTTAGAAATTTAAGGCGAAAAATAGTAAATTTATTACAACTAATACCTTTATATTAAATAATAGAGCTGGCCGAAAATGAAAAGTAGAAAAGAAAATTATAAGGTGGAAAATCAAATCGTCATTCGATAAAAATTCATATAATCAATCAACTAAACTATATATATATATATATATATATATATATTGGTAGACTTCTTAGATTTCCTGCACATGGGTCCTTCTTTCATTTTTGGAAGACCAAGTGCAATGTACCTACTAATTTAGGAGGGTTAAATAGACGGGTTAAATAAAATTAAGATTGATTAAAATATGTTCACTCATTAACAATATTTAATGCATCATAACCCTTCTATATAATTACCTAATTTAAATCTATTTTCCATTCATTTATTTTTATTTTAAAATGTAATTATATAAAAATAAATTGCTAAAATAATGTACTGTACAGCAAAGTTGTAGAATTTATAACTTAATTCCAAAACCAATTCGTTTCTTGACTTCTAACAAAACTACTCCATTTTAAAATAATTAAATTGTTGAGCCAATACACACTCATTAAGAAAAACAAGTTTACAACATAAAATAAAGAACAATTTTCACATATAGCAAACATAAAAATCATATTTGTATGTTATAACTATAGTTTGCATATTGCGCTCCATAACAAATTTTATGTTTGCTATGGAGCTTTTAATTTGTATAATTCGCTAGATACATCCAATTTTATACAAATTGTTCAATTTTGTATAAATTCATTTATACATTATAATTTGTATAATAAGATCTATATTTGTATAATTATAAGTGTATAGGACAAAAATATATGTATTTGTATATACACTTTTCTCTCGCTTTATACAAACACAAACGCATTTTATACATTTGTATACCGAATGGATAATTGTATACCGAAAATGACTAATTGTATACCGAACCAGTTGGCAAAAAAATGGGATGTTTATTGCGAATTACAAATAAAATAAACTATGGCTATAACATTTAATTTGAATCAATAGTTTGTTATTTCATACAATTTTCCCTAAAATGACATCATTTTCCACTTGTGTCTATAGCCGTCAAAATGAGCTTAGCCCATAGGACCGGTCCAACCCAACCTCTTATTGGGGTAGGGTTGAGATAAAAATTTTCAAGCCCATTTGAAACTAGGGCTTATAAGCCCAATCCATATAAGTCATTGGCCCTTGAGACTGGATGAGGACTGGGCCGGGGTCGGTCCATGAGCCAAAACTATTTATTTAGGGGTAACTTACAACAATCTCACTAGTATATGAGTTAATTACTTAAATGCACGTTATGTTGTAAAATTACGAATCTTACCAGATTTTGGTACTTTCAAATAGAGGCGAACCCATGATTTGAAGATGACGGGTGCACCACCAATGGTAATGCACGTTAGTTAAAGTATGTACCAAATATTGATTTATATGATAATTTTATTAAACATAAAAATACAAAACTACAATATTTATGTATAAATAAATTAAATGACTCTAGTAGATAATGTTTGTTTTGTGAAGTGGTGGTTTTAAATTTCACTTTGCACCATGAGGTCACAAGTTCGAAACTAGCCATCCCCCTATTTTATTCGATATTTTTAAACTTCACAGCTAAAAACAAAAAAAAAAAAAAACAAGAGAATCAGCAAATGAGATTCAAACTCGGTCCCTTCCTCAATGAAGTACAACGTCTAAACCAGCTAACCCAACTAGCTTTTGTGCATTTCGGTGCCTAATAAAATATATCTATATTTTAAAGTGTATATGTACACGTATATATACATAATTTTTCGAAGTTAACGGGTGCATGTGCACCCTCAAGGATACACGTGGATCCGCCTCTACTTCCAAATACATGTATATCGGGATACATGTACTCAAAATTAGGTGAATTTATTCTAGATACACTCTATCCAAGTGTATTCGCATGTATCTAGGATATATAGACAAATAACGCACCCTCGCCTCCATCTCATCTCGCTCACGTATCTGGGATTCATCACACTAGATACTGTATCTCACGTATCTAGTATCCTAGTTACATGCTAATCACACTAGATTTTTTACTAGTGTTATTGAAATAACACCATTATTTACCACATTTGATTCGAAAATCTTCTCATTTTTTGATGTTATAAAATTTTAAGTTTGAAAAGAAAAAAAGAAGGGCTAGCCCGCCCCAGCCCTCAACCCTTCTAGGTTTGGGCTGGGTCGAGAATTTTCAGGCCCTTCCAAATGAAGGGTCGGCCTGCCCTAGCCCATCAAATTCCTTGGCCCCCGAGTCTTGAGTTGACCCTTTTTGACAACTCTACTTGTGTCCTTTCAGATATTCTCAAACTATTCTTGAAAATATAAATAATTCAAAGTAAAATCATAAATATAAACAATTAACTCTCTTGAAATTATCATCTAGAAGATGTAAATGAGATGCAAAAATGAGGAAAAAAAAATTCCAACAACTCTCTTAACTTTGAATAATTCACTTATTTTAAACAATGAAAAAAGGCTCAATAATTCACTTATTTTCAAATGAAATAAGTAATAGTTTACTACATGTTGATTTGATTTGAGTTAGAAATATAACCTAAATTAACCTAACTTTTTTGTTCCGTGTAGCCAAATGAATTGACACAAATAGACAATTGTTACATGGGGGGCGCGGGAACAAGAAACTCCAGTAAATAAAAGAAAGACAATAGGAGTCCTCTCAATAGCCGAGGGCCCACTTCCCTATATGCGCTTACGGAAGGGGAAAAGCTTGATTCTCATAGATTAGACAATACACATGTGCAAACAAGAAAATCAAACTATCTTATTATTGGTACTATATATTTATCCTTTCCCCTATAGATCCACCTTTCTGCAAAATAAAGATATAGCAACTAAAAGAAAGCTAAATCGAATCAACAACACATAGTCCAATATTAATTAGCAATTAATAGACAAATAAAAAATTGGCACATATTAACCCAAAAGTTATATATTGAAATTTTAAAAATATTTTTTAAAAATATAATAAAAGATATTTAATATCATCTCTTCTAATTTTCAACCACTTCTCCTTAAAACTAACAAAAGATTATTTAGAATTATCTTTTTCCTTTCAAATTATTATTTTCTGATACTAATTTATATCCTCTATCTTATAACTTCCAATCATTTCTACTTAAAACTAGTAAAATATTATTTAGAATTATTTCTCTCCTTAAAATTAGCAAATAAAAATATTGATTATAAGTATTCTTCTTTTAAAAGAGGGAAAAAGAACAACTTTCGAATTATCGCGTCCTCCGTATACTTATTATTCATTAATGCCCCTTCCGTCCAAACAAGTTTAAAATGAAAGAGTCCATGTTACACAAGTTGGTAAAGGGATATAATATGACGGGTTTTAATAATATCTCTATATATTTCCTGTAATAAACACTTTGTTTGTAATGAAATTTTGAGTGAATTAATCGTATAAGTATTATTTTAATTATTAATAAAAAAATTAAGCTTCTTAGATAAACTCTTTTGATTGGTCGAATGATCTATCGAGCACAATTTCTTTTATTTTTCTAAGAAAAAAGTAAGGTTGACAGACCTTACTTAAATTTTACTAAATATATTATTATTTTGTTCTTATATAAACTCCGTATGGGTCTGGTTGGTCTTTTCCAGAATTGGCAAATTTAATTATTTCCTAATTAGTGGAAGTGGTACTTTCTTAGATTTGGTATCTTTTTACATACGTTGCTATCAAATAAAAAATATGGCTTATTTTTCCAGAACATGACAACAGCAGCAATTGCCAGATAGAATTATTCTGATGCATCAATTATGCCTCATATTCTTTGTAGAAAATTGCAAAATGTCGATATTTTTATCTAAATGTACTCGATCTCAAAGAATTTATTTTTCAAAAGAGCGTGGTGTGGAGGCCTGAGTCCTCATGTGTGTTTTTGATAGTGTTGATTGATTACATATTGGCTTCATTACTGTTGTCACTTGTTTATGTTGTTTGTCGATTGCCGCCTGCTAAGTGCTATAGTTGATTTCATACAATTACTTTATGTATATTGATTTCTATTTTGATCGCCTGATGATATCTATTCAATACATGTTTCTTTGTACTGATCCATACTTGTGTTTTTCTTCGTGTTCCTTTTGTGGAGTGTAGTGAGTGTACCACCAGCACATTAGGTTCAGGGTGAACTATTCATTCTAGCTCGTGTTGGATTCTCTCGGTCGTGGCATGATGTCCTTAGTTTTCGGACACAAACTATTTTATTTATTTATTTATGATATCTTTGATACTTTTAGATTTGGTATTTGAGAATTAGATGTCCTTGATGTGATGACTTTCAAATTTTGAGAAAAGATGTTTAATAAACTTTAGTTGATTTGTATTTCTTACCTTAATAAGATTTGAACTTTCGCATTATGGTTGGATTTTGTGAGTTGAACAATTAATATAGGCATAATACATAAATATGCCCTTTAACTTGGCTTCAAATCACATTTATACCCTTCAACTTTGGGTGTGCACAAGTAGACACTTAAACTTGTATAAAGTTGAACAAATAGACACATATGTCCTACATGGCATCCTACATGTCATTTTTTGTCCTACGTGGTGTCCTATGTATTGTGTCATGTAGGACTCGTGTGTTTACTTGTTCTACTTTATACAAGTTTAAGTGTCTACTTGTGCATATCCAAAGTTGGAGGACATAAACGTAAAATGAGGCCAAGTTAAAGGGCACATTTATGTATTATGCCATTAATATAAGTTGGGGTTGAATTCGTTGGTTCACCCACCTAGAAGGTTAGGTGTGTATCACTCATGACTCGTTTGGGATCGTGACAAAAGTACTATAAATTACAATAATTAACAACTTAAAATATTAAAAAATATATATATTTTTTGTTTGACTCTCCAAATACTATCTATGTCACAAAAATTAGGACAAAAAATAACGCACATATTGAACTCGTACTGCCACAAGCTTATATATATTTATAAAAGCAGAAATTTGCATCGACATATGCATAATATGGCCAAAGATGATGTCTGAACAAGCCCATTATAATTTAAACTCTAAGATAATATAAGAAATTCTAGTTCTAGATAATTATACACACTAAAAAAATGCCCAAGATTTCAAAAAGATAATATACATTGCAAATATTTTGTAAATAGATATGAAAATATACATATACATAAATGTAATTATAATTTTTAATTATGTATACAGTTTGGTTCAATTCTTATATTACTTTTTTCTTTGATCACAATTAAATAAAATATTATCGATTTTCAAAATTTAAAACTAAATCAAACTAACAGTTATTTTTATATTTATTTGAATTTAAGTCGGGCGATTTTACAATTTCTCGTGAACATTTTTAGAAGTGGGTGTAGAAAACCTAATACGGACTAACTACTTTATAGCTATACTATTTAAAGAGAGCTTTTACATTGTAAATTCTTTGTAAATAAGTTTTTTTTTTTTTATTTCTTTTAATCAATAGTGAATTAGCTGCTTCGTAGAGTATTCACACAATTTTGTAGCTCAATTACTTAGAAGAGTGATATAATCGACTAATGCATAAACATATATTTCACGATTTGACATCACATTCTTTAACAGAGAAGAATTTATTTTATTAAAATAGAAAGGAAAATAGAAAATACACCATAAGATCTTATACTTCATAGTAAAAGATCATGGAGGACTAAAGACGCAGCAATAAATCATTAAGCAAAGAAAAATCAAAGGACAACAACGACACAAAAGACTCACATATTAAAATGAACTGACTTTACTGAAGATAAAAACTAAATAAAAGAAAATAGATATATAAATCCTTCTCTAAAGACACTCAAATCAATGACCCCTATTGTCTGCAGAAGCCTTTGCATCATTAAGGAACCTATCTATTGTATCAAAATTGTTGGAGGAATCATAAGCATAAAGTTTGCTAGTCGGAGAATAAGCAACAATAGCAACATGTGCTCCCATTGTAATAGAAAGTTCGTATGCTTCCTTGACTGCAATTGCTCATAGCTTTTTGAAAGCTGTAATGTGTTTCACTTTAGATGTTATCATCTTCAGTTCAATCTTCTGTCGGCGTATAATCTTAGTTTGTGCCATTACAATAATTTTTGGGGAAAGAATATGGTTTGACGGAATAGGCTTGAGAAACTTTGGGAAGAAAGTTGCACAATTTATAGGTGATGATATTTTTCTTTTATTTCGTGATTAAGTCAAGTATATAAATGAATTGCTTATTATGTATTTTTCTTTAAGATTTACAATCCTTAAAATATATTTTGACTCCAATTTTGATGGAACATGAGTTACATTTTTTTCATTCAAGTATTTCAAGAGATTTACAATCCTTAAAATACATTTTGACTCTAGTTTTGACGCTACATGAGTTGAATTTTTTCCATTCAAGTGTTTCAAGAGATTTACAATTCTTAAAGTACATTTTGACTCCAATTTTGACGGTACATGAGTTGCATTTTTTCCATTCAAGTGTTTGATCAAGAGATTCACAATCCTTAAAATACATTTTGACTCCACTTTTGTCGGTACACGAGTTATATTTTTTCTATTAAAAGTGTTTTACGAGATTTACAATCCTTAAAATACATTTTGACTCCAATTTTGACGGTACATGTGTTACATTATTTCCATTCAAGTGTTTCAAGAGATTTACAATCCTTAAAATACATTTTGACTCCACTTTTGTCGGTACACGAGTTGCTTTTTTTTTCCATTGAAGTGTTTTAAGAGATTTACAATCTTTAAAATACATTTTGACTCCAATTTTGACGGTACATGAGTTACATTTTTTCCATTCAAGTGTTTCAAGAGATTTACGATCCTTAAAATACAGTTGACTCCAATTTTGACGTACGATACATGAGTTGCATTTTTTTTCATTAAAGTGTTTTAAGAGATTTACAATCCTTAAAATATATTTTGACTCTAATTTTGACGGTACCCGGATCACATTTTTTCCATTCAAGTGACATCTTCTAGTTTTTCCAAAGATTACTCCAGTTTAAAAATTGACTATTTTTAGTTAATTTTTTAAAACTTTTTTAAATAAATAAAATAAGTAATTCATAATTTTTTTCCCATTTTTTGCATTATTTATACTATTTTAATTTATTTTTATCATAATTTTGTGTGTCCTCTATGTCAGCACTAGTTACAATAGCCCGTGCAAGCACGTGCCCAGTTTTACTTTATTTGTTTCAATGTATGTGATACATGTAAAATTAAGAGAGTCAATTAGATTTTATATAATTTTTAAATATTTTAAGTTGTTAATTATTGTAATTTATATCATTTATTTTTTTAAAAGAAAATAGATGCTACTACAATTATCCCATTTTATCTGGTACATATGAAGTTTTGAGAGTTGACCAATTTTTTAATATGTTTTGAACTATTTTAAGTTGTTAGATTTTAAAATATTAAAATTTTTTAATTATTATGATTTATAGTACCTTTAACGTAATTTTCAAGTAATATATGTTACTGCTTCTGTTTTAATTTATGAGGCACATGTGAAATTTTGAGAATCAACCAAATTTCTTTATATATATTATATATATTGAGTTGTTAATTATTGTAATTTATAGTAATTTTAACGTAATTTTCGAATAATATTATTAGTACTATCTTTGTTCCAATTTATGGGTACATGTGAAAATTTTGAAGTCAAACAAATTTTTAATATGTTTTTTAATATTGTAAGTTATTAATTATTTGGACAAGTGAAAATCTGAAAATGGATTAAATTTTAATGTATTTTTTTAAAAAAAATATCATAATGCTAACTATTAATATAATTATAATATATATTTTTTTAATTTGTAGATACATAACAATTAACCTGCAAAGATTTGTAGGAAAAGCAAAATATACATATTTTAAATGAATAGGCCCACAAACTTAAATAAAGTAGTACTAATAGATAATGAAACAAAATTAAATAAAGAATAATACATAATAAAGGTTAAATTTAGAATAATACATAATAAAGGTTAAATTTCAAAAACAGCCTCTTGAACCCACGTGGCCATACACGAGAAAATAAAAAAATAAAAAAATAAAAAGATGCAGCTTTACACCATCAGGAGAAATTTAGTAAATTATCATAACAAATAAAGAAAGAAAAGCAGGGAAGAGGACTAAACTTTATCCTAGAAGATGGGGCATTTTGTTATGCTTCCGCCCAAGAAATGCATCATTTGGGTCACTCGGGCCTCATTTTTTTAACTCTAAGATTAAGATGTCTTCGTGTATATATACACTACAAGAAATATCATTTTGTGACAACTTTTTGTGGCGACATATAAAGCTGCCACAAATTTAAGGTTTTTTTGGCAATTTTATATGTTGCTACAAAAACTAGTGGTTTTATTGGCGACACCTACTGTTGCAACAAAAAATAGCATATTTTTGGCGATTCAACTCATGTCGTCACAGTCGGTACTACTTTTTTTCACTAAAATTTAGTTGAAAGAATACTTGTGGCGACTTTATATAGTCGCCGCAAAAGGATAATTATGGCGACTGTGTCGCGACTATTTATGGAGCTTGTGTAGCAACTATTTATGTCGCCACTAAAGGTGAGCTTTTGTAGTAACCTTTTATGTTGCCGCTATGGCGACAACTCGCCAAACTGCATAAAGGAAAGGTCATTAATAACTAAATTCGAGCAGAAACCAACATGAACAGTAGAAGGAGCAAACCTTAAATACGGCCATTTGGTTTCTTTGATCAATCAATCAAGAAACTTCGTCAACACTTACTTTGAATACTTAAACAAAGCAAGAACGAAGACGCTACAAATCAAAAGCTAACCAATTCACGTACAATACGGAGAAGCCAACTACAAAAGATTTGAATCTATCTATTTTGCTAATTTCAGAAAGAATACCGTGAGGAAGATTAGAAAGAACTACCGTGAAGAAGAGGAGAATCTAGAGCGGAACAATCCAGAAGTGGAATGACCGGCCTCTTTTGCAAACCACCGCTTGAATGAACCAATAGAAAGCAAGAAGTCAAAATCAAAGCTCACCTGAACTCTAATAAAGTGCAAAGGAAGGAGAGAGCAAACGCTTGGAGAAGGAGGTGTCTGGCGGTGGCCATACTTGCAGAATAAAGGATCAGTGTAAAGAAAGTGACAGATATACCCTCCAATTCAATGTTTATTCACTCTTCTTATGGCAATAACCATTAACCAGGCAGGTCATGGTCGACATGCCTGCCTGGAAGCTGCACTATTTTTCCTTTTTTGATGGTTCTTCCATTTTAATTTGTTTGTCTTGTTTTTTAATTTTTTAAAAATTTAAAAATTATGTAAAAAATACGATAAATCATGATAATTGTCAACTTAAAATATCCATTACATATATATAAGTGGCAATAACCATTAACCGGTCATGGTCGACATGCCTGCCTGGCAGCTGCACTATTTTCTCTTTTTCAGTGGTTCTTCAGTTTTAATTTGTTTGTCTTGTTTTTAAAACCCCGGCCGTGGCTGGCACACGAGAACCATTGCTGGCTCCAAGCGAACCCTTGGCTTGACTTACTTACTCAGCGGAAGACTCTAAGCATTATTACAATGATCAAATGCACTTACTCAATTGTTAAATAAAATAACTTAGAATGTTTAAAAGTCAACATTCAACTTGGCCAAAATGGCAACTCAAGTCTTAACATATGAAATGATAATGTAAAGACAACTGAACTACTAACTGTCTATGAAGCCTCTAAAACAAAGAGGGATGTCGGGACACCCGATCATCCTAATAATGAAATACTGAAAGCAAAGCAAAAGGAGTCCTCCGAAATGCAAGGAGGCTCACCAACTGACTCTGAGTGCTCAACTGGATCAACGAGGCGCTAAGTGATGATCCTGGTTACCTGCATCTGCATCATAAGTCGATGCAGGCCAACTGACATCAGTACATTGAATGTATGAGTATGCGAGTTGGCTTTACTCAACTCCTGAATAACTTAACTCAATATAAAGTAATAAAGCATATGCAGTATATAGAAAGCTTGTAAAAACAGTGGAAAACAACTTAGTTCGTTAAAGAAAATGCAATAACAAACTCAACTTTACTCATATAATAAAGTAATATAGTTTTTGTGGGAGTTTCTCTAACCGACAACCACCACTATGAGTCTAAGTGATGATACAACGTCTCGCCCACACTGCTAGAACTGTCCTATATTTTGCCGTCATATAGAACGCCTTAACTAAGTGGATCCACTAGTCTATGCTAAGAAGCAACTTAAGGAGTCATCTAAAAAGTATGATCATTTATTACCTATGATGACTACATGGTTTATGGAGACTTGAGTTAATATGAACTCGCATTCCCATATTGGTGCTCAAAACTACTCCCAAAATATACTTAGCTCATTTGTTTATAAAAACAAAATTCTTTCTTTGGTTTGATATAATTACTTAAAACTTAGCTTAAAAGATCTCTTGGAAATCGGTGTTTTCCTTTCTTTTTCAAATGTGAAAAACATTTTAAACTCTTGGGAATACTTAGTTTCCTTATAACTTTTGGAGAAATGAACTCAAATCTTTACTCTTTGCTTAACTTAAAACTTAAGTCTTAAAACAAAGTTAAAATGTTTGTGAAAGACTTTTGAAAACTTTATAAACTTCTCTTGACTTGCTTCTTAACTTCTCGACTTGACTCTTAACTTTCCTTGAATTTGATTATGGATTCAAGGTTCATGATCTCATGTTTATGGATGATTTCATGATGTTTAGATGTACCTAAGAGTGTTGGAATCAACTAGAAAACATAGGTACACTGCTAAGGAACTAGTACGAAAAGATGAGGGAAAAATGGGAAGAACTGGCGTCCTGGCGCTCTGAGAGACGCGGGGTGCCAGCCCTTGAAATTCAGAGATCAGGTTGGGGCGCTCTGGCTGCGCGGCACCCCAGAGCCTAACATTCAGAGAACCCTTTTTAGGCCTCTGAGAGGCACGACGCGCCAGGACCCTCCCCAGGTGTTCCCTGACTTTTCTTCTTCGTTTTTCATCTCTAAACCCTCTAATTTCACTTGGTTCTTTCCCCAAACACTTATAATCGATTATACCCTCAACATTTACTAGATTCAACTCAAAATTTCACCCGGAAACATGAATCAA
This sequence comes from Solanum pinnatisectum, assembly GCA_035578085.1. Taxonomy (NCBI): domain Eukaryota; kingdom Viridiplantae; phylum Streptophyta; class Magnoliopsida; order Solanales; family Solanaceae; genus Solanum; species Solanum pinnatisectum. The sequence continues at coordinate 19,995,709 of CM069077.1, forward strand.
ATCTCAAGAAAACTTCAACAACACAACCCACAATAATTCAAACGAATTTCATTAAGAACTCAAAGGATTTACTTTCAACTCAATATAACTTTGCTGAATTAAATCATGTTTGGCGCGTGGGTGAACTAACCCAACGCTATGTGATCTCACATACCTCGTAGGGATCACCCCTTGACAAAATCCACAAGAGAAATCCTTACAAACTATGATTTTGGCTCTTTTCTCCTTTCTTCTCCTCTTGCGTTCTTTCTCCAAAAACCCTAGCTCTATTTTTCAAAAGCGTAAACTGACCAATTTCAGTTTAGATCCTTAGATAATTGCCAAAAACGAAATTAAAATAACAGGGTAAGGAAAAGACCAAACTACCCTTCCAAAATCCGGATTGGACTTTCTTTATCCAAACAATCCAACTTCCAAAGTACATATCTCACTCATACGAACTCAGAATCGCGCAAACTCAGCGGCGTTGAAAAGATAATTCAATGATATTTCCTACGGTATCTGGAAACACACCTGACTCATTCTGAGATAGGAGTTATGGTCGTTTGAAGTTGATCAAAACTCATTCTTAACTTAACTTAAACAAATTTCCAGATTTTCATTATTTCCAAAAATCATTATTATCAATTCTTAACTCTTTCCTAGTTATTTCAATTTGCGAGATGTTACAATATCTCCCCCTTGGAAACATTCGTCCTCGAATGAGATTACTCTTACTAGGCTAAGGGTGTAACATCAACCATTCAGTTCAAACACCCAACAAGCAAATGCAAGAACAACATGCAAACTTATAAATAAATACCAAGAAAAAGATTAGTACCTTAATTTGGAACTTCTCCGGATTCGAAGAGATGTGGATATATCTTCTTTATGTCCTCCTCAGCTCCCCATGTAGCTTCCTCAACAAATTAATTCCTCCAAAGAACTTTGACTGATGCTATCTCTTTTGTCCTCAACTGGCGAACCTGGCGGTTTAAAATCTGAACACAAATCTCCTCATAAGATACGCTATCCTTGATACCAATATCTTCAGTTGGTATGATAAGTGAAAGATCTCCCATGCACTTCTCCAACATGGAAATATGAAATACCTAATGAACTACTGCTAACTCTTGTGGTAGCTTCAACTCATAAGCTACATTGCCAATCCTCTTGGATAGTTTGTAAGGACCAATATACTGGGGACTAAATTTCCCCTTCTTACCAAATCTCATAACACCCTTCATGGGTGAAACTTTCAAGTAAACCCAATCATCTACTTCGAACTCTAACTCCCTTCTCCTAACATAAGTGTAGGATTTCTAACGACTCAGCACCGTTGTCAACCTCTCTTGAATGGCTTTCATTATCTCCATAGATTGATGAACTAAGTTTGATCCTATCAACCTAGCTTCACCAACTTCAAACCATCCAATAGGAGATCTGCATCTTCTCCCATAAAAAACTTCATAAGGAGCCATTTGGATGCTAGAGTGGTAACTATTGTTGTAAGCAAACTCAATAAAAGGTAGGTGATCATCCCAATTATCTTTGAAATCAATCACACAGCCCCTCAACATATACTCTAAGGTCTGAATAGTGCGCTCTGCTTGCCCATTTGTCTGAGGATGAAATGCAGTACTTAAGTTCACCTTTGAACCCAAACCTTTTTGGAATGACTTCCAAAATTGTGCAGTGAATTGCGCACCTCTGTCTAAAATAATGGAGACCGAAACTCCATGAAGTCTTACCACCTCCTGAAGATACAATTTAGCATAGTCTTCTGCTGAATGGGTAGTTTTTACCCGCGAAAAAAGTGGGTTGATTTTGTCATTCTATCGACAATCACCCAAATAGAATCATGCTGCCTGCGAGACCTTGGTAAATCTGTGATGAAGTCCATATTAATCATCTCCCACTTTCATTCCGGAAGTTCTATATTTTGGGCCAAACCATCGGGCCTTTGATGCTCTACTTTAACTTGTTGGCATTTCAGACACTTAACAACAAATTCTGCAATGCCTTTTTTCATGCTACTCCACCAATAGACATCTCTCAAATCGCGATACATCTTTGTGGAACCCGGATGAATGAAATATCTGGAGCTATGAGCTTCCTCCATGATCCTCTCTTGGAGTCCATCCACCTTTGGTACACACAATCTACCTTGATATCTCAATACGCCATCTCCCCCTTGTTCAAAAGTTAATACTTTTTGCTTATGAACATTTGCCTTCAATTCAAGCAAAATAGGATCTTCGTCTTGCTTTTCTTTCACTTCTGACACTAATGAAGATTCAGCCCCATTCATCACCACTACTCCTCCTTCTGTGGAATCCATCAGTCGGACCCCTAAGCGTGCAAGTCTATGCACATCTTTCGCTAACTCTCTTTTTTCTTCCTCAACATGGGCGATACTACCCATAGAAAACCTGCTTAAAGCATCAGCAACCACATTAGTCTTATCTGAGTGATAAAGAATACTCATGTCATAATCCTTGAGTAATTCCAACCACCTCTTTCGTCTGAGATTAAGCTCCTTCTGAGTGAACACATACTGAAGACTTTTGTGATCAGTGAACACATCTACATGAACACCATATAAATAATGACATCATATCTTCAAAGCAAACACTATAACAGCCAACTCTAAGTCATGGGTTGGATAATTCTTCTCATGAACTTTCAACTGTCTGGAGGCATAAGCTATAACCTTGCCATTCTACATTAATACACAACCCAAACCAACTCTAGACGCATCACAGTACACAACAAAACCTTGAGTACCTTCTGGTAAGGTCAACGCTGGAGCAGTAGTCAACCTTTTTTTCAATTCTTGAAAGCTTTTCTCACAAGTTTCAGACCATTGAAACTTCACTATCTTCTGAGTCAACTTGTCAAAGGGGATGAAATAAATGAGAACCCCTCTACGAACCTTCTATAATAGCCAGCCAAACCCAAGAAACTCCTAATATCAGTTGGAGATGTGGGTCTAGGCCAATTCTGCACTGCCTCTATCTTTTGAGTATCAACTCTAATTCCATCACCGGAAACTATATGGCCCAAGAACGCAACAGACTCAAGCCAAAACTCATATTTAGAGAATTTAGCATATAACTCCTTATCTTTCAAAGTCTGAAGAACTATTCTGAGATGGCTAGCATGATCTTATTCATTCCTTGAATAGATTAGTATGTCATCAATAAAGACGATAACAAACATATCTAAATAAGGTTTGAAAACTCTAATCATAAGGTCCATGAACGCTGCAAGTGCATTAGTCAAACCGAACAACATGACCAGAAACTCATAATGACCATAACGGGTCTTGAATGCTGTCTTTGGAATATCACATTCCCTTAGTTTCAACTGATGGTAGCCATATCTGAGGTCTATTTTTGAAAAACAAGAAGCACCCTGAAGCTGATTGAAAAGATCATCAATTCTCGGAAGAGGAAACTTATTCTTGATGATAACCTTGTTCAATTGGCGGTAATCTATACACATCCTAAGGAAACCATCTTTCTTTCTCACAAATAAGACCGGAGCGCCCCAAGGTGAGACATTTGGTAGAATGAAACCCTTATCTAGCAGATCTTTCAACTGTTCTTTAAGTTCTCTCAACTCTGCTGGTGCCATTCTATATGACGGAATATAGATAGGACGAGTATTTGGAAGAATGTCTATGCTGAGGTCTATTTCTCTCTCAGGAGGGACTCCGGGTAGATCATCTGGAAAGACTTCTGGAAACTCTTTTACTATAGGAACTGACTGAATAGTAGGTATCTCAACACTAGAGTCATTAACTCAGACTAAGTGATAGACACACCCCTTGGAAACTAATTTTCTTGTCTTAAAGTACGAAATGAAACGACCCTTAGGCACTGCTGAACTACTCTTCCACTATAAGACTGGCTCATTAGGAATTTGGAACCTAACGACTCGAGAATTAATGGAGGCATAACAGGCATAAAGCCAGTCCATACCTAGAATGGCATCAAAATCTATCATGTCTAACTCAATTAAATCAGCCATGGTATCTTTGTGAGTGATGGATATAACACAATCATGATAAACTCGCTCAGCTAGAATAAACTCCCCAATAGGTGTAGAAACACAAAAAGGTTCACAGAGTTTCTCAAGAAGAACATCAAACTTATTTTCAACATAAGGGGTTACAAAAGATAAATTTGCTCCTGGGTCTAGTAAAGCATAAACATCAAAAGTAAAGACTTTGATCATACCAGTGACAACATTTGGAGAGTTCTCTTGCTCTTGGCGACTAGTGATCGCATAAAGACAGTTTGTTCCTCCGCCAGTACTGGATGTAGCTCCTCTAGGTGCAGCCCTGTCTGGTGGAGCAGCTGATGAAGATTGGGCTCTATTGCCCTGATTTCCACTACCTTGCCGATTCTTAGGACACTCTTTCATGAAATGACCCTTTTGTCCACACTTGAAACAACCTGACTGGCTATTACGATACTTACCCGGGTGGGTTCTACCACACACAGCACATGCAGGAGCCCAGTTACCTCCTTTTGCTACACTTCCCTAAGACTATGTAGGTCTAGCTCTGAAGTTCTGAGAATTCTGACTATTGTACTCACATTTGTTCCTTGGTGTAGGTGCACTAGCAGATGATAGAGCAGGTTTTTTCTGCTTATATTGGAAAGAAGACCTGTTCACATTACTCTTTTGCTGCCCGGACTCATTTCCTGATGCCTTAGCCCTCTTATTCTCAAACCTTTCTCTATCCTTCAGCATGTCCTCCTCAACTCGTTGCACATGGATCATTAGCCTTGCTATGCCCATGTCACCTATTAACATGACTGCCTTACTTTCCTTATCTGACAGACGAGGTAACCCAACAACGAATAAACTCATCCTGCTCCTCATGTCGGCAACCATCTCTTTTTTTTTCTCTTAGCTCACAGGGAAAGAAATGCCTTATGAAAGCACTCTCAAAATAGTCCAACTCACAATCGGTTACGCGCAAACACGAGTTAGAAAGAAACTTTTTATAAATAAAACTCTAACGCACGAAATAAGTATCAAAGAAGTGAAAGACTTTCCTAAATGTTGCAGTCTCCTAATTATAGATGTGGCGCGCTTCACACCAATAACTAGGACTCTATAAACACAACTTCATAGACTCCCTAAGACTCTTGAACTATGTGCTCTGATACCAAGTTTGTCACGCCCCGAGCCTACACCCCGGAGGTGGCTGGCACTTGAGAACCATTGTTGTTCCTAAACGAACCCTTGGCTTGGCTTACTTACTCAACGGAAGACTCTAAGCATTATTACAATGATCAAATGCCTTTACTCAATTGTTAAATAAAATAACTTAGAATGTTTAAAAGTCAACATTCAACTTGGCCAAAATGGCAACTCAAGCCTTAATATATGAAATGATAATGTAAAGACAACTGAACTACTAACTGTCTATAAAGCCTCTAAAACAAAGAGGGATGTCGGGACAAAACCCCCGATCATCCTAACAATGAAATACTGAAAGCAAAGCAAAAGGAGTACTCTGGAATGCAATGAGGCTCACCAACTGACTCTGAGTGCTCAACTGGATCAACGAGACGCTGGGTGATGATCCTGGTTACCTGTGTTTACATCATAAGACGATGCGTACCAACTAGCATCAGTACATTGAATGTACGAGTATGCGAGTTGGAATGCTAAACACAATATAGGCTTGAAAAGAGTCTGAAAGGAACACTTACCTTGGCTTCACTCAACTCCTGAATAACTTAACTCAACATTTAGAGACCCCTTTTTGGGGCTCTGAGAGGTGCAACGCGCCAGGACCCTCCCCAGGTGTTCCCCGACTTTTCTTTTTCGTTTTTCATCTCTAAACCCTCTAATTTCACTTGGTTCTTTCCCCAAACACTTATAATCGATTATACCCTCAATATATACTAAATTCAACTCGAAATTTCACCCGAAAACATGAATCAAATCTCAAGAAAACTCCAACAACACAATCCACAAGAATTCAAACGAATTTCATCAAGAACTCAAAGGATTTACTTTCAAATCAATATAACTTTGCTGAATTGAATCATGTTTGGCGTGTGGGTGAACTAACCCAACGCTATGTGATCTCACATACCTCGTAGAGAACACCCCTTGACGAAATCCACAAGTGAAATCCTTACGAACGATGATCTTGGCTCTTTTCTCCTTTCTTCTCCTCTTGTGTTCTTTCTCCAAAAACCCTAACTCTATTTTTCAAAAGCGTAAACTGACCAATTTCAGTTTAGACCCTTAGATAATTACCAAAAACAAAATTAAAATAATAAGGTAAGGAAAAGACCAAAAGACACATCAGTAGAGGTCGGCTAATTCCCGGAGACGCTTTCGACCAAAAGGGAAGAAAATGAGCAGAGAAGAGATAGGAAGCATACCTTCCTTAGTTTGCTGTGTTTTCCCAAGGAATTCGAGGGAAGCTTTGCAGATTAACAGATGTAGAACAAGAAACTTATAGCACGTGGCAGTTGCAAATAGAGGCATGAAAAAGGTGTCAACAGAAAAGACCCTTGAATATCCTAAGGAAAGCTCAAGCAAAATGACTGGAATACATGGGTCAAATTAGAGCAAAATGACGATTTTATCCTTAGTAGTCAGAGGAAACTCGAAAAGGCAAACATCTGGAGTTTGTTAATTGGTCAAATTAGAGGTAGTTCAATTGGTATCTTAAAACTTAATTTCAAACCATATAATAAAACTGTTAACTCCTTATATAATGAAAATAAAAGGCAAACCATTGATAATCTACAATGATCAATTGCAATGTTGAAACTTCATTGGTGTTTCTAAAACCCAAAAAGAAAGAGTAAAAGCAAAAGCAATTAACTCGAAAAAACATTTTAAAAAACAAGAAAAAGGAGCAAACCAAAAGGGAAGAGGAAGTAGAGCCTACCTGAGGGCTGAGAGGGAAAGCAAATCTACTATACTTTGTAGGCAAACAAAGAAAGTAGGGAAAAATGGTGTACCTTTTCCTTATTGTCCTGTAAGAAGCAAACCAAATGAACAACCCAAATAAAGAGGCGAACAACCCAAATAAAGAGGCATACAGAGAAGGTGTCTCTTTTTGTTTGGAGGAGCAAATCTATAAGGAATTGGAATGAAACATTTGTCTCCGAATTTGGGCAGAAAAATGAATCTGTTGTTTTCCATGGAACATAGAGGGACGAAAGATTTCAGGATAACAAATGTGAATCTACTTTTCTCCATGGAACATAAAGGGAATTGAGAAAGCTTTTCACGATAACAAAGAGGAAGTTAGAAGATCGCAGAGAAAGAAGGACGATTGAAGAAAGAGAGAAAGGGAAATCACCGACCTACCCTCCGAATGTCCGATGAAACCTTCACGATAACAAAGAGGAAGATAGAAGATCGCAGAGAAAGAAGGAAGATTGAAGAAAGAGAGAAGGGGAAATTACCGGCCTACCCTCCGAATGTCTGACGAAACCTTCACTTATTAAGAATGAATTAAAAAACGAAATGGTTTGGTGGACCTTTATACATGTATCAGTTTGTATTATAAATCTTTCTATTTACACCTTTGTCATTTAGATCCTTAAATTTAATAAAACACAATTTAACAAATTTCTCTGATCATTGACCAAGCTTATGTGTTTTTAAGATGGCTGAGTTGACGAAAGTGTGTGACTTTACTCATCTTAAAGCGAGTGAACAACTTTTTTAGGTTAAAAAAATATTAAAATTATAAAAGAAATATTTTTTTAAAAAAACAATTAATTAAAAAGTTATTTCTTCTTCCCCAAAGCTTAATTGCTTTCCAACTCTGGCAACTTCAACTTTGTAAGTAGATCTTGGCGAGCCGTAGATCTTCGAAGAAACGGAAGGGAATGCTTAACATGCTGATCTCAAATTTCAATACCATTCCATGGCGTTCACCGGAGAGGAAGGAAAGTTTCTGTTGGTTCATAGCCTGAGTATAAAGCTGAGAAAGGGAATTAGCAGCGCTACAGAAAGTCGAATACATGGTTCGATCCACCTCAAGGCTCGATGCTAGAGACTTCCTTTTCTTCCCCATCTTCAATCTTTCACAGCAATCGTCTCCTTCTAATCCCTTTAACTTGTCTTTTTCAACCGGTTTCGATAACCCAAGAAAATCTCAGGCGAATTTTAGGTAGATTTCGACGAGTTTCACGGCAGAGGTTGGTGTGAAATTGTATTTGTAAGCAATTTGGGGTGTGAAAATAGTAGTCGGCGTTGGATTACGAAAAGTTTGGCCAGATCTGGTTGTGCGGTGGCTTAGGTTGTTGTTACTGTGGAGGTTGGAGGAGGAAAGAAAAATAGTGATTGTGTGCGGCGGAGATGAAGACGGGTGAGGGAGAAAGTATGTGATTTCGCCGGTAAAAATGGCGACGACGCCGGCGATGGCTTTCTTTTGGTCGTGAAATAGGGAGAATTAGAAATGCCAATAATAAATTAAAATGTTGTTATTTTACATTTTATTAAATAATTTTGGCTAATAGTTTTTAAAAATAGTTATTAAATAATTATGATGTAGCATTAATATATCTGACGTAGATATGACATGTCAATTATATAAAGGAGAGTGATCTACACACATGATTGGAGGGGCTTAAAAATTTCATTTTTATTGAGTTTAAGGGTTCAGATGACAAAGAGATAAATAGAAGGATTCAGAATACAAATTGATGCAAGTATAAGGATCCACCAAATCATTTCGTCAACTAAAAATAGTAAAAAGGAAGAAGTAACTTTCGTGACAAAAAATAGAAGAGAATGAAAAGAGTTGATGAGGTCATTTCTAAGAGATGAATTGATCATCGTTTATGGGTGAGTTCGGCAAGCAGAAAAATAATTTTTTTTAAAAAATATTTTCTTTACTAAAATAAATTCCTTAAAAATGAGAAAAATATACAAATATAATTTAACATCTACAAAATTCTAAATCATAATCTATCGTTTCATATTAAGATTTCAAATTTGTTCAAAAAACTATGTACTTCACAGAGTACTAAATTAACATAACCACGGTCTAAAATTTTACAGAGTATATATAATTAACCCTTTGTTGACACAGGCGATTGCAGCTATATTAACAGAAGACGTATAACTGAATTTAAAGTATACGTAAATACAATTATAACTTTAATAAACAGCTCACAATTTCATAGATACAATATATTCAATACTAAAGTCTAAACATCTTAAATGTTGAATTTCAATCCCTATGATGTGAGTATCTGTCAGTACTCATTGCAAACAGAAAAAATAAATAAAACGTATTCTTGTAGCAGTTTGAATTTTTAAATAAAACAACCCAAGTTCGAGTTTCTCAACTACCCATCGATAAAATATCAACATATTTACGTACCAAGTCTAATAAAGTAGCTCATATATACCAAACTGTATTGCAAACAAGAAAAAATTAACGTTCTGACAATTCAATATTATAGACATACATCTATACACTAATGTTTTCAGATAAACAATAAAATGCAGCTAATAGCAGCAAGTTGATATATACTCTTAACAGAATAATGACTCCTATTGTAGCTAAAGAAAAATATCACCTTTAAAAGAAAATAGTTTTGGAGACAATTAAACACTGATTCCAACTAGAAGTATATATGTAAGTGTTGATAATCACATCTGCTCCCCAATTGTCCTTGTATATTTCCAGAAAAGATGCTGAAAAGTACAATTCCTAAGTTCGTCAGTTTGAGCAAAATGAGGTTTTTACACTCATAGGAGAAGACCTGTGAATCAACTTGGAGTCGTGTCCCCTTCTCGTATAGGTATTCACAGTACAGTAGTGTCCAAAAACATATACAACAGAGAAGATAACAAAGACGTTGGCATTTGGCATCAAGCTTCAAACTTAAAAGCAAAATTCTGAAGCTATTCGAGATTTTCACCAAATGATGACCACCATATCACCCTTCTGCCTTAATAAAATGTGTAGAAAGTAGTTTCGTTACTCCAATTCCCCTGTGGGTTTCAACATGAAACAGTTCTTTCAACTTCTCATCACATATTATTTGCCTCTCGTCAGACGGATCCTTCAAGGTAAAGAAAGGAAACCAGTCAGACCATTAGATAAAGCATAAAGCTGAAATTGGGAATGCAACTTTTGTCACTCAACCAAACATTAGCTTTCTCAATGATACTCAACAGGAAATGTTAAATGCTTATTGGCACACACTAATGAATTCCTAGTGTTCTTTCTTCATATATAAGAAATTTGCATCATGTTTTACATGCTCATCTAAACTTCTTTCTAGATGCAAAGTTAAGTTTCTTTTTGTTTGGTAAGTGACGCAAAGTTAAGTTTCCTAGTCACTGAATGGACTCTTGCTTCTCATAATATATACTAGGACTCAAAGAAAATAAAACTTGTTTCAACAAATTAGCTAGAAGGATAAAATACTCCCCACTGTCTAAAAAAGGTGTTTTTCTACATGAAGAAAGTCTTCTCATCTTACACTTCAGATAAATAAAGTTGGTGATAGAAGAAACAAAAGGGAATTCAGGCCATACACAAAGAATGTACTAGGCGATTATGACGTATTTAACAATCAATTCTCAAGCAACACTCTGAAATTAATTAATTGACGATGTTTTCTAATAAAAAATAGACCACTGGCAAGATAATGAGGAAAAGTACTTCGGGAGAGGATAAGTGAGCATAAGTTACATTGTTGTTTCTAATTTTGCAAAATTTTATACTTATGTTTCATTTTATAACAGCGTCCAAGCCAACTTACACATGCCTCGACTATTTCATTAGGTACCTGCTACCTCCACCAGCACAAGTATAAAGTATCAGATAATTCTGCTAACCAAAACTTAGGTAGATCATAAGAAATAACATGTAGAAACTAGAAACCTTTTTAGGATCTACAAAATCAACGAGTCTTTTAAAGGGTTCCACTATACTAGGAGCTCTTTTCAAAGATTCTTCTTTAGAGTTATTCTTGTTAGACTCAACAACATGCTTTCTCTTGTCTGGAATCAGAATCATCTTCATCTGATTCATTTTCTTTAGAGTTGTCACTTGTCTTCTTCCAAACTCAGCTAATTACTTCACTTGCCTTTGTTCTTGGCAGTAGGCAGAATCGTAGTGCGCATTTTTATTTTTCTCATCTTCAAAGAATTTACGATTCTCCCCTAGAGCTTCCGGACAAGTGGCTATGAAACCAAATGTTAGAAAATTCGGAAAGTGGGAGCACTCTCAAATTCTCTTGAAGATGAGTCAGAAAATGACTCTTCTTTACTTCATTCAACTTGATTACATAAATGGTTAAACAATGTAAGTATGTAAATGTTCTCTTTTAACATGTAACTAGTCTAGTACATTTATCATACTACAAAACCATGCATACATCCTTGAATAATTTTCTAACATATGAACTAAGAAAGTATAAATATCATACAAACCAAGAGTTTTTTCTTCTTCCAACACATGGTTCAATTTCTAGCATAATCCCCAAAAGCTAGCTCTTGGGGTTGAGCTGGCCTAAGGTCCATTTCTAGGGGTGTCAAAATCAGCCCATACAATCATAGCCCAACCGGTTTATGTTTGGACAGATAAATAATTCGCTTAATTTATTAACTTGGCTCATTTTGACCTGCTTAGTTCAGCCCAAATTGACCCATGAGAAATTTTGTCTAAATATTTTTAAAAAGACCATATTTTTATATGGTACATAGTCATATATATAGTCATATACAAGGAAAATAGTTTTATTAGGTACTCTAGCAAATAATAAGAAAACATTAAATTTAAAACTCGGTAAGAATTGGGAAGCTTGGGTTATGACCCGGTTTTTAGCTCATTTCAACCCAACCCACTTTAGCCCAAATACTATTAAGCAGGTCAAAGACCTGCCCATTTATGACATTCTCCAATTCAGCCCAACCAACCCGTTTGACACCCTTATCCATTTCATAACATAGTATCAAGCTAGACCCATCCTAGGTATTGGGTGACCTAATGTTGGCCCCTCTGTTATGCTATTGTGTTCCAAATGTTAAGTCATGGACCCTAAGGGGGGAGGGCTGATGGTATGGATAGTAGTCACTAGTTTCTTTATATGATTTTGGACAGTCTATTTTCTATATAATTTTTTTACGGAAAGTTGAATTCATTAAAAAATGCAGGGTAAGGCCGCTTACAATAGACCCTTGAGGTCCGGCCATTCCCTAGACCTGCATAGAGTGAACTTTAGAGCACCAGGGTATCCTTTTTCCTTTTTGAACTCATTAACATAGTTTTCTTCCATAACTACTTGGAACCGACTTAGTCCTTCCTAAAATCAGACCTTAGAGGTAATAACAGTAGACACCTGACTGGCTTCATGTGTTTAGAAGATACCAGTAAGCATTACAAGAAAACTATTTTGTGTAGCAAATGAAAGCATTGAACACCTGTCTAAAACAAGCAACATTCAACTATGTATCTGTTACCAGCAACATTGAATGTGACTAAAGGCAAAAGAAATGAGCACCTACCACAGGTCATAGCGAGAATGACCTAGCTAAAGCAATCTTTAAAGTGAGAAGTAAAGGATTGTAATATCTCTAAAAGGGAAAGGCATAAGCTGAGGTTAATCCAGTGCAGAGATAAATTAGAACAGATACCACAAATTAATCTCTACCTGTAAGCCATTTTGCTTAATGTATTCCCAAATTCTTTTAACAACATTGGGTCTAGACAATTCACTCTCTCCAGTACCAAGGAAATTAATCAAGGCATTAGAAAGCCGGAGGGGAGCATGCATACCAGAGTTCTTCTGCTTTTCCTCTTTCTTTGGCTCATCTGAATCTAATCAAATAAAGGTGAGATCAAATACACTGTTAACAAATTGCGCACAACATTTGGACAAGAATAGAAGTATAGAACTATGAATGAATCTAAATTTGTTAGCAACAAAAACAATGTAGGGAGAGATAACAACCCTTTACTATTTTTAAAGGTACATCATGGAGCAGAACTGAAATGAAGTAGCAGGAATGAATGCTAAAATGAACATCTAAGAGATTAAAACAAGTCTTCTGGCATAAGGACAGTAGGCAAAAGCAACTTCCGCAGCTGGGAGCAAATCATAAAAACATTGACAGAATGGTAGTTGAAGCTAAGTTATTACCTTCATCCTCCTCTTGCTTCCGCTGCCTTTTGTTTGCTGTAGAATTTACTGAACCAGAAGTTGTTATTGTAGAAACTGAATCATAAGTCACAGAGAGGTGAAAAGTAAAAATTAGAAATGCAAGACTTCAAGCATGTCAAGAATTAATCATTCAACAGGATTTTAGTTTTTAAATCCTAAACTAACAAGATGCAACATCAGCTATATTACATGCATAAGATTAATATTTCCTCAAATAGAGTATTATTGAGTTACATGCTTACCACAAGTTGGATTTAAAACAAAACAGCTTACATGAGGAAACATCTCTCATTCTTCATCCCAGATTACACTCCTGAAATTACTGTTTCCCCACATATTACTATTGACTACAAGCTAGCCTTGGACTGCAACTTAATTGCACAGAATGATAAATTAAGACCAAACAGTTACAAAGAAATAAAGTGGCCACAATATGACACAAAAACTAGTAGAGCATGTGTACTTTTCAGAAACTAGTATAAGACCATTTTGGTTTAGACAGTTAACGAGTACAGTTACATGGCAGAACATTAATAAGTCAGCAACATGCAAACACAAATCTAAGATTGCAGCCTTTCCAGAAATTATGTAATTAATCTGAGAAGAACTGCAGCAAGACTTTATGAAAACTAAGCATAAGTCTGTAACAGCTTATTTAAAAAGCAGCTCTGTGAAAGCGATTAATGTACAAAATTTTCTAAGTGGGAAGAATCAAGTGTCGAAGTAGAGTTTTACAGAAAGTATCAGCAAACCAAGAAAATAGAGAAGGAAAAAGAAAGAACAAAGAGAAGCGTCCAATACCACCATCAGAATCCAAAGGCCAGATATGCTTCGTCAGGGCCTTGTTCATATCGAACATGCCTATGCTATCCACACCAAAAAGCTCACGCAATGTGTCATCACAGTTTATAATCCGCTTATCTGATGGATTTTTCAATTCATTTTCATTTATATAGTGCCACATCCTCTTCACCACCTTCATAGAACATTTGTAAGGGTTTATTTAGTTCATGCATGTTAATATCCATGGCAATTGGCAATGGAGACTTTAAACAATTAGAAGAGAGAGAGAGACAGACAGAAGCATGCAGAATTGTGATACCTCTGTCCTTGCCAGTTCAGCTACCCCAGTAATTTTCTGAAGTTGCGGAGAAAGGCTGCATAGTTTGGTAAATCCACCAGCTTTCCTTTTACCATTTTCATTCTTCTTCCCAGGCCTAATAGGATTGAATGTACCATTAGCTCAACTAGTATAGACTAGACTAAAATATAGAGTTCCTTTTAAGAGGCAAATAAGCAAAATATATTTTCGCATACACAATTATGCAGATCTCATATTTTCTCTCCCACTCAGCAGTCAGCATGATCAGATTAATAACTAATCAAATATAATGATACTTATTGTTTGCCGCAAACATTAAATTTGAAATTTCTGGGTCAACAGGTTTGATAGTGACTGGTCAGCTATCAAAATCTGTAATGATGGATCTGTGCATAAACAAAAGAGCGATAAACTAGCTTAGCATCACTAATCAGCAAATATCCCCCTCAACTTTTTGTTAGAAACTTTTTATTATTAATTTAAACATCATCTAGACTTAAATGAACCTAGTAATGCAGATCCAGACATGAGTAAAGATGTCACACAGCCACCAGAACTAACTACAGACATGATTCATTCCCCAGCAATATAGCAGTGACTTCTCCCAGAGAGAAAATGAGAGCACTCTCTGATCTCTCTCAGCAAAACTAACTGAAGTTCTAGCAAGATAAATTCTCAGGTTATAAAAGGGACACATAATCTCTCAGGTCACAAAAGGAAGATGCTGACCCTATAATCTCCTAAGCTTTTTGATTGGGACTACTCAAAAGAAATGAAAGTAAAATTTTCATCAACCTAATTGGTCTGTAAAATGTCAACTTTAGGTCTATTTAACACTGATGCTCCTCTTCTTTTGCACTTCCCCTGAGGGGTTAATAGGGTACATAAAGGAAACAAAATGGTAAAAGCGAGCATGATAGTGTATTTTGATTTAACATTGCACTAGCTTTCTTAAGTATTCCTTTTTCCTTTCCTATTTCTTCAAGCCGATGAACCACTAAGAGATTTACCCTTCTGTTCTCTTTTTAAGTTTTTGGTTGCATCTGATTTCGCTCTTCATACGAGTAATTAACCCTAGTACAACCAGGTAATTTCTCTATTTCACTCACACTACAGAGAGAGTCTTTGTTTTAACAAATGCAGAGGTTGGCTATAGTTTGCGTAACTTCTTAAAGAGATTTTTATGCTGATTTCTGGAAATATATCGGTTGCACTTGCAGTCATGAGAAAGAATAAGAACAAGAGTAGCTAATGCCTTCCACAAAAAAGAGGATGAACAAGCAATAGTCTCCCAGGCTAATGCATCCAGAAATACTACATTTACTTTTTATCATTTTCTTTAAGAATAAATAGTACTAACAATATGCCATGGCCCACCACCAATCACTATTATCTTAAATAGCTACAAAGGCGACATGCATTTTTACAACTCTAATAGTAAATGAGGGTCAAAGTTCAGGCTTCCAATTGAGCAGTGAATAAAATCAATGAGTTGAAAGAGATAGCCAATATATCAACAATTTTTATTATTTTTTTATGACAAGGGAAACCCGCAGCCGCTACTCTTTGGGTGCGCACAAGGTAAAACCCCCGCTCCCATGCAATAGCTCATAAACCACATAGGAGAGGTAACCCGCACTAGGCAAGCCCGGTATGACGAGCTCAACCCAAAAGGCAAACCCCCTGCTTTCGTTGGCAAGGGGTTTCGAACTTGAGACCTCCAACATGGAAGTTCCAAGCCCAAACCAATAGGCCACCCTGAAGGGTCAATATATCAACAATTAGAGGTCAAACGTTTTGTGAAGATGAAGGTTCTAGAACGTAATGCCAGCTGTCAGTCACAACAATGTCAAGATATTAGTTAGCAGTTAGTTAGTTAAAACTGTCAGTAATGTGTTAGAGGTGAGTGGAGTGAATTGATTGTGATCTATATATATATGTACTAATGCATGCAATGTAAATGATATGAGAGAATGAAATAACAAGGAATCCAATTCTTTTTATGCTTTCAATTCCTTTTCTCTCTTAATTCTCCATAGCTACAGCTTCCGTTGAAGAAGACTGTAAGCTTTCTTAACACGTTCACACCTCTTCAAGCAAATCAAAACACAATCTGGATACAGCACTAATATAATTGGTAAATGGAAAAGGAAGTGACAGAAACATAAGGATGAAAAATTGACAGAGATTGTAACTTTGACAACAACAAAAACATTTTTTAAACAAAGCAGGCAGTAGCAGAAAGCCGCGAGATTTCTACTTTCTAATCTCTCTCCCTCTCCCCTCCCCAACTACCCACCTTCCAACCAACCTGAGTCTTTTCATCTTTTCTATAACTCATACTGATCCTTTTTGACAACTCTTTAATTTCAATTTTCAACTTACATATTTAAGAGCACAAGATTAAAGAACATTTCGTAGATTCCACATATCTTAAGTTTAACATGACAAGATTCGGAAACCAGAAATGCAGAAAGGAAAATGGAAACAAGAACCCTTTAGATACTGCACTATAATCACTATATTCTTGCATGATTGTAATAATATCGTCTTAAAATAGATGCAACAAAATCTATAATAATATTTGAATAAGACATTTAAACATAGCTCAGAATTTGAATAGATATGAATGAACACATATTTAGACTCAACATGCATTAGAGAAATACATACTTTTTCTTAGAACTTCTTCGTTTTACTTTAGCAACAGCCTCAGATTTCTCTTCTTCTTCCTCCTCCGGGTCTTCTTCTTCTTCTTCCTCCTCCTCCGGGTCTTCTTCTTCTTCACTCACTTCCGATTTAACTTCCGCTGACGGTCCTTGATCGTTTTCTTCTTCCATTTCTTCCTCATTATTCTCATTTTCTTGGTTAACTTGATAGTGGCTTTCAAGGTAAAGATCAATTTGCTCTCGAATGAACACTTTTCTATCCGATAAATCGATATTGAAGTCCGCTTCGAGCTTTCGCCGGACGTCACTGTTGGTGGTGATGTTGAGGTCTGACGTGCTTAGAAACTCACGCAGCCGGTCGACGAGCTCGTTGTCCGATACCATTTCCTCTGGTTTGGGTAAAGTTAGAGAGAGAGAGAGAGAGAGAGAGAGAGTGGAAATGAAATGGCTATTTAGGGGCTGAGGTGGAGTAAAGGGGCAAAATTCCGTGGATTCTGTGGGGTAACCGTCTACACGTGGGTCTCGAGTAGCAACGAGAAGGGTGTTTCTGGAACAATAATATGACTTTTGTGCACCTGAATAATGAAATTAAAATTGAAAATAATTGGTAAATCATTTTCGCTGCTCTAAATTGACAAATTAGTCCTCATGTGCTCGACAATTGGACTCGATAATTCACGTGCTCTAAAAGCGACTGGGCGTTGCCTTTTTTAACATGGGAAAATTATGCCCCGTAACAAACATTTAGCTTATATTAGGTATTATAGTTATAGTTTAAGTAAATTATAATTCGCACCTACGGTTTTTCAATTTTTGTTATTCGTTTAATTTGTATAATTCGTTTGATCTGTATAATTCACCTGATATTAATCTAGAATTTATATAATTCGGTTCTTAATAATATAAATTCAGAATGTGTATATGTTTTCTTTAGCTATTTGTATACGATTTATGAAAAACTCATAATAAGTTATCATGTTTGTATATTAACAAGCGAAATATACAAACAGAGTTCTGAAAATTCCTAAATATATAAATACAAATTTTTTGCATATACTTATCCTATTTGTTATTCACAAACGAAATATATAAACAGACAAAAATATGCAAACTGCAACCTTCATAGCAAACGAAACTATACCTATGAGATATAATTATCAAACTATAACTATAAAACCTTATTAGGTTTGTTAATTCTGAAATTTTCTCTTTTTTTAAACTTTACCAAAATGTACAAGGAACTATGCCATAAGACAAATTTGGCCTGCAAAATTGGACAGGGCTTTCCCGTCTCAAATCGAAATTGAGCCTCGGTATTTATGTTTTTTAAGTATTACGTATTTCGTAGGTTACTTTTGTTATGTATTTCGTTTTAAAGTTACATTGTTATGAAGGAAAATATTTTTTTAAAGTTATTTTTTTCATGAAGGAAAAGATTTTTTGTAAGAAAATAGTTAATTCCTTGAAATTAAGGAAAATGAGTGAAAGTATGGAAAACAAGTTCGGCAGATTATATTTCATAGTAGAATTTGTTTTCTCCATCCTCCAATATACCTTATCTTTCCCTAATCCCATATCCTCCATTTACGAGTGGCAAAATCAAACTCAGTTTGTACAATTCGTGCAACTCATTCAAGTTTGAGTGAGTTATTGACCCGTTCATTTAAGCTCAACTCATTTCAGTCAAATCCATTTCAACTCATTAAAATTAAATTGATATGCGGCCCAATTTGAGTTATGAGAAATCATGTTAAAATATTTTTTTATTTAATATATTAGTATATATACTCATAATATAGAAAAATAATAATTTTATTAGCTACTAAAAAATTATAAAGAACAAATAATACAATTAAAACTTAATAAGAATTGTGCATGTTGAGTTAAAACCCACATTTCAGCTCATTTCAACGCAATCATTTCAGTCCAAAAGGCTTTTGAACAGATCAATAATCCATTCATTTATTAACTCAACCAAAATTGATTTGCCCAAATTAAGCCCAATCACTCATTTGACACTTTCATTCTTACTTCCTTTAATATTTGTATATATTATATATAAATAAATATTTTTTACTATACTGAACAACAAAAAATAAATAAATACACTAATTTTAAAAAAATAATATTTTCCATAAACATATTCTTTTATATCTGAGCACCATCTAAAGAAGGAAAACAAGTACAGTTATCTTGAATAAATTAAGAAGAAATATATACTTCATTTGTAAGTGGATCTTATAATGACAAGTTAACGCCTAGAACACGATTCACATTTCTTGCCATTTTCAAATGATTATTTTGGTATTTAAAGTAAGGTGACCATAGAGGAAATAAATTCAATTAGCTCCGTTTTTGTTTAATTAAAACTTAGTCATAATGCAGTTTGAATTACAACACAACTTGAGAAGATGTCAAAAACACATTGATTTCTTCTATCTTTTTCCAATTTTTTTTTGAAATATTTGGTAAAGAAAAAAATATTTTCTTGAGCAACAATTCGAAGCTACAATTTTTTACTTCTTGAAAAGCAAAAATTTAATTCGCTCAACACAAAATATCCTTACCAAGAACTTATATTAATCTTACTCTCTCTCATTAATTTAACTGATAAATCTCTCAAATATAACTTCAAATCTTTTCTCATCTTCCATTTTCTGTTTAACTATATTTATATTAATCTATTAATTAAATAGAAATAAATTTTAACTAAAGTCTTTTATCCATTTTTTTACTACTTAAATAATACTAATTTTAAAGTGAATTTTAATATTATTTCTTTTTCGTAAATTGACATTGAAATATATTTATATCGCAAGAAAAATTATATATAACTGACACACTTTGTTTTTTCTTGCCTAAATATTCGTTTTTCTAATTCAGTAACGGTGGCCCACACTAAATACTGGAACTTGGCAACACCTTGACAAAGGCTTTTGAACCGAAGTTTCTATCAGTAGAATGGGTTTAAGAATTGCGTAAGTACAATCAATTTATCAAATATATATATATATATATATATATATATAAACACAGTTCAACTTAATTGAGTAAAACAATTTTAAGTACAATAATTTTAAAAACCTTGACACAAATATAGAGAACGTAAAACGAATAGTCGGTGCAAATATGTCCTTTTTATGGGGATTGGAGGTGGGGCTTTTATTTTGAGATACATATAAAAACCACATGTATTATCTCAAAAAATTTCTCTGTTCGCATAGCTGAAACGATGGTAATAATTCAGTCCTTGATCAAAAAAAATTAATCCATATATTTGATCATAAATTTAAATATCTTTTACTTTAATAGAAATTTATAAAATTGAAGATAAAATTATGTTTGTTTGTATTTATTGTCAAGAAAAAAAAGAACTTTTATTTAAAAAATTTAAAACGGAGTAAAAAAGCATGTTTAAAATTTAAAATCTAACTTCAAATTAAATTTGAAAATTTATAATCAAATACTAATTTTGAAATAATATAAAATATGGCTCCAGAAAAGCACACAATTGAGGCAAAATGAGAAGAAATAAAATAAAAAACGATGGGGTCTTTAAAGGATATTGTTTTTGCATGGAATCTTAATTGTAACCGCATTTGTTGTAGCCATTGGACCCCATAGTTTCTAAATCAATAATACGTACCCACAACAACCAACATAGCACATGGGTCTCCCTCATAATTATTTTTATCTTCTTTCTCTCTTTCCATATTTCATGTTTTTGTAATTTACACCGAATAATATATATTATTTAGGGGGAACCCATCGACGCTTTAAAGCATGTAAATTTCACTTAGACACCTCAACCTGACGATGCTCATTTTATTAATTTACGTCATGTCCTGTCATGTCAGTTTGACACTTTCATCGAGACAAGATAAATAGTGATACACTCATTTGGACGCAGCGTGAGTCTCATTTTACCAAATTTTAATTTTTTTTTCTTCTTCTTCTTCCCCATTTTTTGGCTACCATTTTCCAAGCTTAAACTCTTTCCATGGTGAAATAAATTTGACGATGCCACAAACCAAAAGTGAATTCTAGCGCCCATAAATTTTAAGCTTAAATACTTTCACTTATTTTATTGTCCCTCTTCCTCCTCAAAATAATTTGAGAAAATCAACATAAATTCCAAGAAGAAAAAAACACACTCAGAAATGGCAAGAAATCATATTTTCAATTATCAAATCCTACATTCACAACAAACAATTTTAGCGTTCCAATCCATTTGTATGCCTTCTCACAGCTTCTTCTTTTGACACATTTGGGTGGGGGAGGGTCGGGGGTGGTGGTGGGTGGAAAAGAAAATCTGGGTGAGAGAGAGGGGTTGGGTTTGAAGGGCGGTGGGTAGTAGAGAAGACAATTTGGGGTGGGGCGTATAATTTTCTTTTTATTAAAAGTGGTTTTTTTTTTAAAATTATTTAGTTAAAGAAATGCCACATGTCAATGAGTCATTATTTAATAATTATTTTTTCTATATATGCCACGTGTCTTTATTTAATTCGTCACTTTGGCATGTCATTAGCGAGTGTGTTACACACACTTTACAAATTTGGCAAATTGTTGAAAAAGTATCAAATTGACACAGCAAGACATGACATGAGGTGTCTAAAATGAACATCGTCCAGTTGAGGTGTCTAAGTGAAATTTCGTGCCAAGTTTAGGGGGCCACCGATGGGTTACCCCTATTATTTAACTTAGTTTTATTTTATATTTATGCTTTTTAAGTTTGAGTATAGAGATTTAAATTTGTATAAGTCATACATGACATGAGGATAGTGGATACTACGTACGACGTGAAGTGTTATATAGAACGTATTTGTTTAATTTTATACAAGTTTAAATGTCTTTTTGCGTATATCCAAATTAAAAGAAATATAAGTTAAGATCAAGTTAAATCATATTTATATATTATACAAATAAATAATATTCCCTCAGTTCTCTATTAAAATTTTTACTTTTCCACAGAGGCAGCTAAAGTTTCTGTAAATATAATAGGGACAAAAAGTGCTAATTTTTGAAGGAATAATTTTGAACTAGCCCAAACATAAGAAACCATATTTGTAATTTTCTCTGTTATTTGCTGGCAGCTGCAACTTTAATCTTTCTACTACCTAATCACTGCTAAACTTCTATACCCTTTCTTCTTTATCCTCTCTCTTTATTCTTTACACCTGGAAAATGAAGGCAAAAGTAGAATTGTAGAAATGAAAATGATAGAAAGAAAGATGGGAATCAATGTCAATACTGGTCATATTTTGCTTATCCAAAATCAAATTGTACAATTTTAAAATGTATTTTTTATTATATTAATATAGAAAGAATATTGTTACTTATAATATTTTCCATATATTTTGTTTAATTTCAAAAACTAGTCTAATTGAGTCTCGTAAAGCCAGAGGGAGAGCATGAAGCAGGTAATGTCCCATAAATATGTGAAAACGCGTGAATACGCCGAATATGAGAGTTGGCATTAGATAGCTAGGCCCATCCAATTGTACCTTTATTACCTACCCAGTCATTATTTATCTGCTGCTTCATATTCAAACTGCTTCACTCCTGAAGATAGTGCAGTGAAGCAACCTTTCAAGAACTCAGAAAGTGATAGCTTCATATAGACCATTCTTTCATTTTTTCCCCAATTTTAGTGGAAATACTCAGCTAGACACTTCAAGAACTTGGTATGTTCCTTTCTTGTTCTGTTTAAAGCTGTTCTCGTTTTTTTTTGTTATTACATTCTTGTTTGAGCTGAAAATGTTCAAGGATTTCTTAATGTCATCTCTAATTGCCTCTTTTGTACTTGAAGATCTGTTACATTGTTATGTTAACTTGGATTTTGCAGGTATATTATAAAAGGGGTTTGGGTGTCTATTCTTTCACCACTTCTCCAATGGGGAAATTAGCTTTGCTTCATTTGCTTTGTGGAATCTTGATTTTTTGGGCCGTCTCTGTGGTAAAAGCAGAGGATCCTTATAGATACTTCACATGGACTGCCACTTATGGATTGGCTTCTCCATTAGGTACTCCCCAGCAGGTTAGTACTATGTTTCCGTTTTAGTTGTTGATCTTGTGTTGTTTTGTCACTTTGTCTTGATATGGGTTTATGAAGAACTTCAGTTTTTTTAATGAAAGTTTTGATCTTTGAACTTGTTAGGTAATCCTTATCAATGGTCAATTCCCTGGTCCTAGGCTTGACCTTGTCACTAATGAAAATATTGTCCTCAACTTGATTAATAAGTTGGATGAGCCCCTTCTGTTGACATGGTGAGTTTCCTTTTTCCAATCTATCCCTTTTGTACTTACATTTGCTTGAATATGGCCTTAACTTCTTAAAACTTACTTATTCATGGTTAATTCCGTTTACTGTACTTGTTTGTGTTAGCTCGTTCACATTGCCGGTCCCAAGTCAGGATAAAGGAGGATGGTTGCCAAGGGTTTTGGAAACAACCTCTCTACCCCATGAAGGTAGGGGTAAGGCTGCATACATCTTACCCTCCTCAGACCTCACTTATGGGATTGCACTGACTTTGTTGTTGTTGTTGTTGCACTTGTTTCTTTCAAAATGTGTTCCCCTTTTGGATTGTGGCAACTGACTAGGATGACTGCATTCTCATGATGTTTCTGTTGCTTGAGTGTTCATGAGTAGAGCTAGAAAGGGCAGTGTTAAATGTAATATTGCTTATCATGTTTAGGAACGGAATCAAACAGAGAAAGAACTCTTGGCAAGACGGAGTTTTGGGAACAAATTGTCCTATTCCTCCAAACAGAAATTACATTTACAAGTTTCAACCTAAAGATCAGATTGGGAGCTATACTTATTTCCCTTCAACTCAACTGCACAGAGCTGCTGGAGGTTTTGGAGTTCTTAATGTTTATGCGAGATCTGTAATCCCTGTTCCATATGCAAAACCTGCTGGAGATTTCAGTTTGCTTATTGGTGATTGGTACAAGCCTAGTCATAAGGTGAGTCTACTGCCTATTTCTTGTAGTCTTCTCTTTTCTATTAAAGTTAGCTACCGTCAGTCACATCGGTGGAGCCAGAAGTTTGAGTTTAGGGGTTTTGAATTCTAAAAAAGATAGCTTACTTGGTTCTGCATAAATTTGACCAAAGCGATTGTGTTCTGCCAACCCTGTAGCTTTCTCTCTTGCTCCGCTCCTTATCAGTCAGATGCTAGAAGTTAACTTATTGCGGACCCTAATTTTTTTTTCATCCAATGATATGTATAAATGCATTCTTTCTTGATATATTTGGGACATAATGAAAATTGAAATATACTTCTCAGACCTTTCCGCTATAGTCTAAAGATTTTTATGTATCTGTTATGTTTTCATTTTTAAGAATTTTGAGGAATGTCAAAGCTTATTCAGGAAACTGCTTGAAGGAAATTACATGAAGTTTTCCATTGCTCTCATGTATGAAGGTTTTTCTTAATTACAAGGATACTCAATTTTTTCGTATCCTGGGGACTTGCAGGCATTGCGGCAAATATTGGATTCAGGGAAGTCTCTTCCCTTCCCAGATGGTCTCCTTATAAATGGCCAAAAGCAGTCAACTTTCACTGGCGATCAAGGTTATTCTCAGCATTTCAATATTCTCTAATGCCCATGTTCTTTACTGAATGGCCATTCACCATCAAAATGTGCTGCTGTTTTACCCTCTACAAGTAACAACTCATTAACACACCACCAATCTTGCTTTTGATTTACAGGCAAAACATATATGTTCAGGATTTCAAATGTGGGTTTGAAAACTACCATTAACTTCAGAATTCAGGGCCACAAGATGAAGCTGGTAGAGGTTGAAGGATCGCATGTCATTCAAAATTTATACGATTCTTTTGATGTCCATGTTGGTCAATCTTTATCTATCCTTGTCACATTGGATCAATCTCCAAAGGACTACTACATTGTTGCATCTACAAGGTTCACGGCAACTGTTCTTACTTCCACCTCAGTGCTCCACTACACAAACTCTCAAACACCTGTATCTGGACCTGTGCCAGCTGGTCCAGTTAATCAATTTCAGTGGTCGTTGATGCAAGCCAGAACAATCAGGTACACATCATCCAATGTGCATTCACTGCCTCCTCACATCTATGCATTATGACCTCTCAAGTTTTAGAATCATGGCTTCCTTTCTTGTAGTTAGTCCTGTACTTAGTGAACTTTTCCGTTTGATTCACCATGAACGGATGTTCATAGATCGCTAGGGTGAAGGGTAACCTTAAATATTTTAGTAATAACAAGGGTAGCAACTACCACGAGAACACGTCAGAGAGGTAAACTGTTTGTTTGCAAGGGAAGTAACATGAGTCTTCCTACTGCAGTGTCCTTAATGGGAATGATTATTTTGTTGCACCAGCTTAGCATTTTTAACCAAACATATAATTAGGAATATGGGAAGGAAAAGTTCCCAGCTATGATGATTATCACTTTTCATAACCTAAGTTGTTTTCGTTTTGAAGGTGGAATCTGACATCAAATGCAGCTAGACCAAATCCTCAGGGTTCATTCCATTATGGAAAAATTACACCTTCAAGGACAATTTTGCTTGCCAACTCTGCACCACTTATCAACGGGAAGCAGAGATACACTGTCAATGGTATCTCTTACATTAATCCTGACACTCCTCTGAAGCTTGCTGATCACTTTAACATCCCCGGGGTGTTCACTTTGGATTCCATTCGAAGTGCTCCCACTGCTGATTCTCCACACCTAGCTACAGCTGTGTTGCCATCTTCTCTCCATGAGTTCCTCGAAATCGTTTTCCAAAACAATGAAGACACAATGCAATCTTGGCATCTTGACGGTTATGATTTCTGGGTCGTAGGGTATGTCGTAGTCATTAAAAAGTTTTGATTCACTGCACTTGGTGTAAGGTCGGCATAAGTTTTCTTACGCTTCCTGTTGTTAATATTTTCAGTTTCGGATCAGGTACTTGGACACAAGCTAGTAGAAAAGGGTATAATCTTGTTGATGCTCTTACTAGACATACTACACAGGTAATTCCAGTTTCCTCCACGACAATGCAACTGTTTAAGTAAAGAATCTAATCTAATTAATATACATGGACAATGTAAAGAATTTTTATACTATCAGGTTACTTAGAATTCAACTACAGGTAACTTCTTATAGCAAGCATGGGTCGGTGACCTACAAAACATGGTAAATGACCTATCATAGTAAATAAAAATCCTCAACACTGTCCATGTATGTCATTTTTGATCATTTTAGTTAAGTACTATTGATTCATGGAAAGCTGAATTTTGCAGTTTCTAAGCTTCAAGATGAAATGTTTGTTGCAGGTTTATCCTAAATCTTGGACTGCTATATTTGTGTCTTTGGACAACCAAGGAATGTGGAATTTGAGGTCTGCAATGTGGGATAGGCAATATCTTGGACAACAGGTTTACCTCAGGGTATACAATCCAACAGCCAGTTTAGCTAATGAATATGACATACCTACCAATGCTCTTCTCTGTGGCAAAGCTGCTGCTCTTCGACATCCTTAATTTGGTCTCATATTATTAAGGGAGTATTATGTTTTTTTGGTCATAAGAGGTTGACTACGAGAGATACCGGCAAAAGAAACTACTTGCTACATATGTTGTAATACATAGCAAGCAAATATTTTGTGAGTAAGTTAATATTTAATGTTTAAGATTTTACTACATTTATGGAACCTTGGCCGAAAGATTATATTAAACAGCCTTGTGAACATTCCATGATAAATGATGAAGATGAAAGGTGAATTTTTTTATGTCACAATCATTCGGTAGTTATCTCATATCTGAAAAACAGAATTTGGGGTCACTTAGCATGCGTGGATGTATTTACAATAAAAATATTAGAATATGTAAATAATTGCTTTTATATCTTTTCTGGACAAAAATATAAGATGTATTATTCACTTCATGTATGATTTAATATTGTTAAAGTGACATATTTATACTTCACTTTATCAGTAAAGACGTTTGCTTGCCACCTAACAAGTTATTAAACATATGAAATAACTTGATTGCCAATAACCCAGGGTCTTTTGGTTCTTGGGATATTTTGAGATTAAATAATTTTATTTTATTTGATTTTAATATAACTAATTTTAAAATAAATTGATATATCAAATTTGGTGTTATTTTATCCTATCTGAAATGTGGATAATTAATCAAAAAATAATAATATAATTTTAGGTTTCAACGAGATAATTTATCCGCAAATGAAATAATCCCTTCAAATATTTATCCAAGAGTATGGCTGTTAAAACAATTAAATCACAAAATATCTTTAATTTGTTTTCTTTCTATTGGTTAAATGCTTTTATGTGTGTTCTTTTGTGAAAAAAAAAAAAAAAGAAGAAGAAAAAAGAAGCTAATCCTATTAATTGAACTTCCTATCCAAATGCATAGTAGTCCATTTGCCATTTATCCAATTTTTTTATTTTTTAATTTGGCTATGATCATCATTAGGATTTGGTCTCATCAATTTATCTTCTTCCTGCATCATCTTTAAAACAAACATTTGTTTATATATATATATATATATATATAAAACACTTGTTTAGATATACAACCAATGTACATATTTTATTCACAAAAAATCTAGGTCTGTTGCTACAAAATAAGAAAGTAATCAATATTTTTAATTATACTCAATTAACTATGTCAAGTTATTAAAACAAAAATATTAAGCTTGAACATAGTCGTACTTAAAAAATGGTCAATAATAAAACTACTATTTATATTCGTTTTGTTTGGGCAGCGAAAAATTGTTTCTGGCCTTTTCGATTACTCGACAAGATACAAATTATTTAATTTTCAGTATTTGCGCAAGATTTATTTAATTTAATTAAAAATTAATTTAATTAACTCCGGAAGAAGTCCAAGATCAAATAGCCTTCACTCAATACTGAAATCCATAAATTGTAATCAAAGATAACTACTAATTGCTCCTTCACTACGTTTGCGAAATTCAGTTCTGCGTTTTCTCCAGTTCGCACGACGAAATTCTAACTGCACTCTAGGGTTTATTATAATTACTTCTATCGTCTCCTCGATCAATCGCGGCTTTGTTTGTGAAGTATTTACTAAAGAGGAATTATCAATCATGAATTGCGAAGTTTGTCAGCTAAAAGAACTTGTAAGTTTCTACTTTTGAATTGTGTGAATATGAGCTCTGAGTTCTCTTTTGTGGGCTTGATTTTCGTTTAATTCTTCACTGGTTATCTTGCTGAAGGATGTGGAGCACTTTGAGATTCGAGAAGTCCTCCGATGTAAGTTCAATTCCTTATTGAATTCTACGGATTAATCCATTACAGAGTTGCTGCTCAGACAATGTTATATGTATTTAGAAGACTCGAAGAAGAATATACCTACACCAACACACATATGCAGCCGATCCCTGTTAAATCCTTGGATTTGTCTATGCTGTAATTCATGTGCAATTAGGGCGATATGATGGATAAACTTTCAGCTCATAGCTTATATTTGACTTGTTTGACTAAGTTTTGTGTATGATCTCAGCTTTGGCTTGTATTGATTAGTTTTGATGTCTAATTCTAGAATTGAATAACATATTCGTCTCTAGATTACACGTTGGTTCCTGTTGAAGATGAGATTTTTCTTTCTGAAATGGATGCATTAGATGGTAGGAAATCATGAACAGTAAGATATAGGGGAAGTCATGCGGATTAAAATGGATTGGTGCATGAAAATCACATACCAGAGTTGACTTAGATAAGATCTTTAATTGTACAAGATACCTGTTTCAGCCTAAAAGTTTTTTCTTATGTTGATGAATAGCTGAACAACTTTGTTCACATGTCACATTGTTCATGTGTTCTAAAGACTGTGCTTTTGACATTCTTTCTTCTGTGCTTTTGCTTGTTAGCTATTTTGAGGTCAGTTCCTCCTAGATTTCATCTTTCAATGATTGCAGGCTCAGAGTTCCTAACAATTTTGACTGTAGTTTGATACACTGTGCAGCTCTATCCTAAACAATTGAATGGTCAATTGCAGGTATTTTACATACAATTATGTTCCACAGAGCCTTAGGCCTGCTGCGGCCTAAGGATGTTGATTTGGAACTTTTTGACATTACATATGTAAGTAATAAATTCTTATAGTGGTAGATGGTAGGCTTTCTCTCTTTTTCCTCATTTTCTTTTTCTTTCTAAATCAGTGTGGTGTGTGGAAAAAAATGGAATAAGGTATTGTGGCAGGAGGACTCTTGATTATTCACATACAATATAGCATTACTGAGAATGTAATATAGGCACTGGAACAATTCAACGTAAATACTAGCAAAATGTAAGACATAATCAGGCAAATAAGCTAAAATACAAGTCCTATCCTTGTTCACATTGACGAACAAGAGTTGTGAATTTATCCTGCTACAATTAACAAAGACGAGACATGATATGTGGATGTGACATCATGAATTTTGGAAAAGGAGTGGATGACCGCTATGCTTTTTCATTAGAAGTTAATATATTTTATTCTTTTTAAAGAGAAGGTGAATTAATGGTTTGTTCACTATTAGTGGAAGACATTTCTAATGACACATTGAACTAGAGAGAAATCACTCTATAATATAGAACCAAAGGCGAGGTCCTTCAAATTATGTTAAGTCTCGAGGAGAGGTTGGTGTAATACTGTAATATATCATGTGTCTTTTTTTATTTTTTATTTATCCTTTCTCTATTTTTTGATATATCTTTTATGGTGATGCAATAAGTTGCTGATATTTTTTTTTTATCAGTGTATGCTGCTGATATTTACTATTTTATGGTATACTTTTGCTTTATTGTTCTTTCATGTTATGTTATGTAGACGCAGTGTGGTGATGTGGAGGTTGAAAAGAAAATTGAAGAGAAGATTACCCTATTCATTGATAGAGTTGAGAAGCACCCTAACAGGAAAAATCAGGTTAGTGAGTGGTTGCAGTTTGTTTCTGTTGGTGATGATCACTGTTTTGGCATCCATTCACTTTCCTACTTTATAGTTCTGTTCAGTGTTTTTCCTTTTCTTTTGATAAAGGTAACCTTGTATTCACACCAAAAAACTCATCAAGAAAAATTGATGGTGGGATTTACAACCCTTGGGGCATCATGATAAACAAAAACCAAAAAATACTTTACATTGTCCTATAAAGTCCACTAGACTTTCTACCTCCCCCACCATGTCCTGTTTACACCAAAAATACAGCAAACTCAGTCTCTTTATCTTGATCTTTTGAATGCTGCTAGCTTGCCCATCATGGGATCTTCCATTCCTTCCTTCCAAAGTGTCCATAAGATGCAAGCTGGAATGCATTTCCACCAGTCCTCTTTTGATCTTCTCCTTCTGCCCATTCCTTGGCTTTGTTTCAGCATGTCTAAAGAAGTTCTGGGCATTACCCAGCTAACTCCAAGTATACATAAGAACATGTCCCACAGATTTACAACTGTTTTGCTATGTTGAAATAAGTGGTTGTTAACCTCTGCCTCCTTTTCACACATGTAACACCTCGAGCAAATCTGTATACCTCTTCTCTGGAACACTTCATGAGTTAAGACATGCCTATCACCAACCATGAGAAACATGACACCTTATAAGGGATTTTAATCTTCCAGATTAGCTTCCATGGCCACACCATTCCCATTGTCTGATTAGAGTTCATATTCCAGTAACAGGATTTCACAGTGAAGCTCCCTTTGTTGTGCAGCTTCCATATTGGATATCAGGTCCCACTGAAACACCTGGAAATGAATTCAACACCTTCAACAGTCCTGCTACTCTACTAATCTCCCAATCATTTGGACTACAGCCATTTCTTTTTCTTCAATATGCTCTCTAGTCATAAGAATATCTTGTGATTTATGGTGGGTTCTTATTCCGTACTGTTTGGTTATTCTATTGTATGTTGCATTTTTTCTCAGGATATTGTTGCCTGTAACCTTTTGACTAGTGATATAAGTATCTTGTGGAATTTTAATCACTAGTGAAATCAGTACTGGTCTAAATATCTAAATGAACTTTCTGTTGTAACCTCAACATACATATTTGTGTAACTGGATGGAGAAAGTATGCAGATTTGCCTATCCTTCTGTGAAGTCAAAAACAAACAAGCCTCGTGGTTCACTACCAAAGTAGAACGTTTTTACTGGGAACACTGGTATATAAATTTGAATGTGGCTCATCATCCGAAAGGTCATCCTGGCAAGTCTCATCTCTCAAAAGTAGTTGACCCAGGAGGTACCATACTTTTTTTCTCAAACACTTTTTCCATATGGTTTTACAACTTGTTCATTAGTCAATTTGTAAAGGGAGGTATAACCTTTTTTTGCAGAGAGTGCATCTGAGGAGAGGAATGCTCGGCGAACAGTGTTGGAATCATCTCTTCGTGAAGTTATGTTTCAGATAATAAAATTTGTAAATGAGAAAAAGGACCACATTCCTGCGATTTCAAATCTTGAGTGTGTCACATTTCCCTATGAGATCACTATCTCAAGGTAATTTCCCCTTTCTCTAAGTTGTGAACATGTAATTAAGTTCTGTTACTCATCATAGATCAGTATACAAGTGGTTTGCTATTATTGACTTCAAACACTATCATTATTGATTAGTTTCTGTCGGTTTTGCTTTAATTTTCTGATTTATATTGATTAGAATTCTGAAATGCATTTGATTTTCTTGAGTTTCTTCCTGCATGAAGTTATAATCTGCTCTGGTACTGCAATTTGGTATTTATGTTATTTGTTTTCAACTTCTTGCCATAGTAAGTAGGTTATCAGCTTATATGAATATCCTTTACATGAGATATAATATCTTCAAAATCTTCACATCTGTGGGGTTAATTGACCTAAGGCAAAAAGATTATATTTTCAGTGTTGATGTTCTCCTTGTCTGCATAAGTAGAAAGCGAAAGTGGAATAGGCTTATGATAACTCGTTATAGTCTTCCACCCTATGTTAGTCTCGATGTTCCTCTTCTCCTACTTCTAGCTTTAATTGATATCAGTGCAGTTTGTTGAGTAGACACTTATTTCTGGGTCTGATGACCTGCATGACTATTTTGGCTAATAGCCTAATATGTTCTTTCCATACTTGTGGTTTTCTTTTTCTCATATTTGCTCATTTGTACAAGTAATGCACTTACATGTGCCACTTTACTATGCTTGAATTTGTTAATATGTTAATTTGGCTAAAGCTTACCTTTTTATGAAAAGATTTAAGTTTTTGTAGGATGTATGTGGTTTTTGAGCCTCAAGTTTGGCTATAACACTCGCTCAGTAATTGCCTTTTGCCAAAGACACATACTCTGTGTCTCTTTCATGAGTGATGAGTCTAGTGTTCAGATCTCTGTTTCTTCTTTATACTTCAATTTTGTTCTAAGTTGCTCGAATTCAGGTGGGGTGTACGATATGGATGCAATCTAGAGGTCAAATCCTTCATGATCTAAATTCTAAGATTC
The DNA here is from genome assembly GCA_035578085.1 of Solanum pinnatisectum. Classification (NCBI taxonomy): domain Eukaryota; kingdom Viridiplantae; phylum Streptophyta; class Magnoliopsida; order Solanales; family Solanaceae; genus Solanum; species Solanum pinnatisectum. The sequence goes on from CM069077.1 coordinate 20,028,095, forward strand.
GATGGTATGGATATGGGTGCGGGAATTCGGCTAAAAATAATTCAAATATCTAAATATAGAGTTATAAAAATATGCCTAAATTATGGTGGACTATGTGGAAGGAAAGGAATGCACAAATTTTTGAGAGCAAGTTTGAACCTGTAATTATTTAGTACAAATGCATTTCCTTATTTATTTTTTGGTGTAACATTGCTATTGCAAATGATATAAGAGGTTTGATAGACTTCTTGAGTTCATTGCACATTCAATAGTGATGTTGACCTATAAACATCTTTGAAGCACCTTCTAGTTGTGGACTTTAACAACAACATACCTAGTGTAATCCTACAAGTGGGTATACGGAGGGTAGGATCTCAGCTCAAAAAAGCAGGATAGTAAGAAAGAAAAAGAGAACAATATACCAATGCACAAAACAAGGTAGCAACAGATATTCAATACATATTGGAGAAAGAACAACGCAATACCTAAATCATACTACTAGAAGCATGACAACACTCAACTATCTACTACCCTTCTACCCTAATCCTTGACCTCCATGCCTTCCTATCTAAGGTCATGTCCTCAGTCAATTGAAGTTGTGCCATGTCCTCAGTTGTTAAAGTTGTGCCATGTCTTGTCTAAGCATCTCCCCTAGTTTTTCTTCGGCTTACCTCTATTTCTCCTAACTCCTATTATACCTAACCTCTCATGTCTCCTCACTGGCGCATCCTTGCACCTCATTTTCACGTGTCCAAACCATCTCAACATCGCTTCCCTCATCTTGTCCGCCATGGAGGCCACTAACACCTTGTACCATATTACTACACTCTTAATCATCTCTCGTAGTATGTCCATGCGTCCATCTGAGCATTCTCATCTCTGCTACCTTCGTCTTTTGAACATGGGCATTCTTGACGGGCCAAACACTCAACCCCATACAATAGTTGGTCTAACTACTCTGCAAACCTTACTTTTAAGCCTTGGAGACACATTTGGCTAGCCACTATTTGATCCACTTACTCCAATACAGTGTACGACATCATCATCAATCCCCCTCTCTCCTTGAATTACGGACCCGAGATACCTAAAGCTTTCTCTCTTGGGAAGTCACTAAACTTGCACCTCTACCTCATGTGTCAAGTCACTAAACTTGCAGTCCAGGTACTCTGTCTTAGTCCTATTTAACTTATAACCTTTTGACTCTAGGGTCTTTCTCCAAACTTCCATCCTATCATTAACTCCACCAGGCATCTCATCAATTAATACTATGTCATCTGCCAATAATATACACCACGACACCTCCCCTTGAATATATCCTGTCGATACATCCATCACAAGGCAAAAAGGAACGGGCTAAGGGCTGATTCCTGGTGCAATCCCATCACGATCAGGAAGTGCTCCGAATCACCTCTCACTGCCCTAATTGAGTTTTGGTTCCATCGTACATGTCTTTAATAGTCCTACTATAAGCCACATATAAACCTCTAATCTCTACAAACATCTCCAAAGGACCTCTCTAGGGACTTTATCACATGCCTTTTCTAGGTCAATGAACACCATGTGTGACTCCCCCTTTTTGTCCTTATACTGTTCCAACAATCTCCATACAAGATGGATGGCTTCAGTAGTCGAACGCCCAACATGATTGGTTGCGGACTTTCTAATACAAATATCTTTTAACAATAAATAATTATATACCTAAATTAGGATTTCGCCCTAATTTTTGTTTTGATTTAAAATATCATTGTATCTGTCTCGAATTTCACTATCGAATTTAGTGATTTAGTCAAAGTACCCAAAAGCGAATGACCATATTAGGTGGATCCCACACCCATGTCGTGTCGACACAAGTGCGGCACCGAATGTGAAGAGTCAATGCAACTTAGGTTTTGTTCCTTCTGCTTCTAATGGCTGGTCAATAAACTATATCCTCTAGCCCAAGTTTTAGCTATATCAGTAGCTGAGTAATTGTTGTTTTCCAAAGACGCACACTCAACTGTGGGTCTCATACTCTGATCAGTGTCTTCCTTCTACTTCTAATGGCTGGTCAATAAACTATTTCCTCTGGCCAAAGTTTTGGGTGTTCCTGTGGAGTCAAACTATTTCCTTTGTGGCCGAAGTTTTGGGTGTTTCTGTGGAGTCAAACTATTTCCTCTGGCCAAAGTTGTGCGAGGAAAAGTAGTTCGGAGATGGACCACTGATTACTATTGAGGCCAAAAGAAATGTGCTATGATTCTGGCATGACTCAATCGTTTGAGTGTTGTGGTTATAGTTCAACATGTAGGTACATATATAGAGGATAAATTACACTTGACCTTACTTTATGTCACCCCATAAGACATTTTATTTAGCTGATGAAACTATGGTGCATTTTAGGCTCTCAGTCCATACGTTCTACCATGATTAGATGCCAATTGCATTAAGTTATGGTAATGACTCCCAAAATAGATGAGGTTATACGATCTTGACAATATGTAGCTTTATTTAAAATAAAATTTAACATGTATTACCTTCCAGCTAAGTTTTGTGTTACCTTCTTTAGTTCATCAGATTCTACTTTTGGGATGGATGTGATCAGGAGGATGCTACAGACTGGGCATCCAACCATGCTCAGCTGATTGGAGATACCCTGATGGTGGCCAATCTTCCCTTCTCATTCTTTAAGAGGTAAAATGGTTGTTCATCTAATGTCTGGCTATGTGAATATTTCGGACCTAGTCTAGTATGTGTTCCTCTAGTGGCCAAGGAGAGTCACAATTGAAAGAAATGGAAGCTGTGGATATATTTGCGTAATCTACTAATGTTTGTCTTTTTTTTCCCCTTCATGTTTCATATCATAGTAAACGACATATATAGATGAATATTACATGATCAATCTAATTATGTTTTTTTTTAGTTTCTTTCAGTACAGTTAACTTGTATGAACGATGCTTCCTGACATGCCATAGGTGCTCGCTTGAATTTCTATTCCATAGATTTTCTTTATGCATTCAGAATAATGAAGGCATATTTTGCAGCCTACCAAAACTCTGAAATGCTATAGAATCAAGTTCGGCCCTGAAATTGTGTGAGTGAGATTTGTCCGAATTATTTGGGCCTGCGATAATATTAGCCCATAAAAATATGACCTGTCCAATTCACTCAAGTCCTGCCCATTTTAGCCAGTGTATTTCAGTTCATACAAAAATGAGGAAAATTTCATAAATAACTAATATGTAAAATATAATAGGTCTCCTTAGCTAGAGTTTGCCTATTTACGTAGTGTAGCTATAGTTTTAATGGCTATACCTATTCGCGTTTGTATAATTCAAGCTTTTTTAATTGATTATACAAATTGTTTATTAAATTCCCTTAAATGATGTGGCAATTTCGGTTATAAAAAACGAAAACAATTCTTTAATTCATGGTTATTATATCTAATTAGAATTCTTTACCAAATATGACTTCTTTTTGGCGAAAAAAACATGACTCATTATATATAACAATTGTATATGCATATAATTGTATTGAGTTTACCAAAAAAAATATAATTGAAGTATATCAGTTTGTATAAACAATATGATATATAGTAGGCTGTATATGTTTATGAATAAATTGTATATTATAGATTTTGTATAAATTGAATTTTATAAATCAAACAAGTTGTTACGTATATTATACTTGTATTTGTATTTGAAGTATATATTGCATACTTGTATGTGTCTTAAAATTATGAAATATATACAAATAAAGTATATTTTAAACCAAATTTATATACATATATAAAATATCTAATATATTTAGTTGTATAATTATACAATATTGGACTTGCGTATCTATAATTTTGAAAATTTTGGATGAATGAAATTTTCAGAATTTGAATTTGAATTTGGTTAAGTTATTTAAGGGGAAGTGAGATTTTAGGGGATAGATTAGTGAGTGTCACGGCCCAAGAATGTATGTGATGACACTTGTCTATTCCCACCAAGACAAGTTAGCCTCAACCCAACGAAAATGAAAGAAATACGGAAATATAAAACAGGAACAAGATAAAGTGGAAAAACTTATTCTTTCTATTAAAAGCTTCAAAATCTAGTCATCACATGTACAAGCCACTAAATACATAAAGTGCGGAATTAAGAAATAAGTACAAGTCTGAGTCTTTGTTTCTCAAATAGAACAAAGTATGAAAAAAAGAAAAAGAGGGCCTGCCAAAGTGACAAGCAACTACCTCTTCAAATCCTTGACAAGCCTCAAAATGAGAAGAAGGGAAAAGAGATCACATAGGTCCGAGCTCGGAACCTACACAAGTGTAGAAGAAAGGAGCGTACCAACAATAAGGTACCTAGCAAGCAACCTAATAAACAAGGCATCTAGCTAGAAATCGAGCACCCTTTACACTCTAACTTAACCTTCTCAAACTACAACCTGCACAGAAATTAGCCCAACTTAACAGTTCTACAATACACGACTCACAAGGTCCAATATTCATAGTTCAATAATCACATATAAGCAATCAAAGAAATCAAGTACGTCAATCTCAATGTCAAGTAAATCAGTCACACACAACAGGTACATCAATCACAATTAACAAGCAAGTCACACATAAGCATCAAAATGCACCAACTCACAATAATCAATCTCTCACAGGAATCATTTCTCATCGGTCCAATATCAGTAGCCGGAACCATTTTCCATTGGCTTTATATCAAGCCACTAGTCGGAACCATTTCCTATCGGCTTTATATCAAGTCACTAGCCGGAATCATTTTCCATCGGCTTTATATCAACCCACTAGTCGGAATCATTTCCCATTGGCTTTATATAACTCGCCGACAATGACCTCGGTATCATAAACACTTGCCGGAAATGACCTTGGGAAAGTTAGGGTTATCAAAGCCACTTACATGCAATTGAAGAGGTAATATTGCTCGGCTTCAGTATTTCTGTCAAAATGAACTTCGTAGTTTAGAGCAATTGAAGTGCAAAATTGCAATTGAAAAGTATACATAAAGACTATGAAAATATTTCATCAAAGAGCATATATGGTTGAGTGATAATATTGCCCAAAGACCTATAAAATACCTGAATTCAATTCCAAATAGCTACATTTATATGTAAATATTTCTGAAAAACCCGACCGGTTAAAACCTTCGTGGCCCTCCGTTTTCCTTAAACAATCGATCCTGTTTGTTGATTTTGGCCCTCCGTTTTGACCCACTTTTTAACAGTGACACCACGTTGTACTTGTTTCAATTCACAACAACATTTCTTTCTTATAAATGTGTGTTAATCGCATAGGCATATCACCAAAGAGAATGGACATAATAATGACAAAACTGAGTTTATTTGAAGTTGACTGACTACCTGTAAAGTTTCAACAATGCAGTTTTAGAATATTCTATATTAGGATGAGTGACTACTTTCTCAAGCTAAATTTCTAATTTTATATGAACCATTCCTTCTGTTCTTGTTGTCATGTTTGCCAAAAAAATAGTTACTCCAAATAAAATTGTCATTTCAGAAAATCAAGAAAGAATTACACAACCCTTGGTGGGTGACATGACATGGTCTTATTTCAAGGATAAATCTACAAATACAATGACTTACATTTATAAAGAAAAATGATAAAAGTTTATCCCAACATCCACAGTGGAATAGGGATAGCCAGCAGAGGTTGAGCTTTTGCCAGGGTAATACCAAATCTTTCCTCCATGTCCAAGTCTTTAGGTGTAATTCCATCTTGTAGCTTCCAATTAAAGGTATTTAACAATGAACCTAGCACGATTGGAATCATCCTAATAGCCAAAGGCAATCCAGGGCAAATTCTTCTACCAGCACCAAATGGAAGGAGCTCAAAATCTTGACCTCTAATGTCTATTTCTGACTCCAAAAACCTCTCCGGCTTGAAGTCCAAAGGGTCTTCCCATAGACTAGAGTCCCGACCTATTGCCCATACGTTCACAAGAACTTGGGAGTCTTTTGGAATAATATAGCCACAAAAATCAACATCTTCCTCTGTTTTGCGTGGAATCAAGAAAGGAACTTGTGGGTGTATTCGGAAGTTTTCTTTCACAATGCACCTCAAGTAAGGCAAATTCGCAACATCAGCTGCATTTATTAGTTTACCTCTGCCAATTACTTGGGCAAGTTCTTCTTGAGCTTTCTCCAAAGTGTGTGGATTCTTGAGTAGTTCAGCCATTGCCCACTCCAATGTATTTGACGTTGTATCTGTCCCTGCTTCAAACAAGTCCTGCAAAGCTTGCTAGTATGAGCTAGAACGTCAAATATATATGTGACACTATATATTTTCTTTTAGTTAATGACATAGTTTTATATTTAGTAACAATTTAACTTTAAATTAACTGACCAGACAGAGTTGCTCGATTTGATTCCTGTCAATTTCTTTAGGACAAATGTTGAGAAGGGCATCTAAAACATCAACATTTGCATGTTTTCCCATACTCCGCTCCTTTAGCCGCTCATCGATCAAATCACTCATAAGGTGAAGAATCTTTGTAAAATACTTAGTCATGCGTCGCCTTATACCCTGTGGATCAATTTTCTGAAGTAACGGGAAAAAGTCTACCACATTGGGTTTACTAGCCTCAATCGAGATGTTTGACACCAATTCCTTAAATTCCTTAGCAGAATCAGTAAACGGGTCAGTTAAATCCAGGGGCGGAGCCAGCCTTCTGTTAGGGGTTCATCCGAACCCCCTTGGGTGAAATTTTTTACTAGTTATATATGGTTAAAATTATTTTTTATGTATATATAATAGTTGTCGAACCCCCTACAGTTAGTTTGTGTGTTTAGTTCTTCAAATATTAAATCCTCTTATTAAAAATTCTAGCTCGGCCACTGGTTAAATCTATAGAGAAAAATGTGTTCGATAGCAAATTCATTGCAGTCCTGAAAGTTGCTCTGCTGATATTCACTGTTTCACCAACTTTGCTACAGTTGCCACAGTAATCAATCAGCTCCTGAATTTTTTTACTTCTGAGATGCTCATTAGCGTCAAGTCTGTTACCTGAGAATATAAAAGTCTTATAACCACCCACACCTTGTAATCCCATAAATAAATTTAACCCAAATCTTTACCTGAGAAGATGTGGTAGTTCATAATCTTGCGAAGTGTTCTCCATTGAGAATCGACAGGTAGCCATACAGCAGAGAAATCATTGTGATTGCAGGCACGGAGTGCGTCAGGAATACACCTATTAGAACGTTAAATCTTTTTTTGCGTCACTTCTCTTGCCAACATTGATGAGGAAACGATCACTGTGTTTATTTGCCCAAATTTCAGATTCATAATTGGACCATGTTGTTTTGGGAGTTGAGTGAGTGATATGTGGGGTTTGTCACCAAGCAAGTGAAGATTTCCGATGATAGGCAAAGGGAATGGACCTGGTGCAAGTCTTTTGCTTCTTCTAAGTGAAATCAGTACTCCACGAACCAAAAAACAGGCGAATAACAGACCTATCAAAGTGTTCACATAGTCCATTTTTATTGGCTTTTGGGGCTGGTTATATTGGTTTTCCTAGGAGTTTGTCAGTCTGCTGTGAGGTCTTGGAGGCAATGGAGCAGTACATTTATAGTGCACACATCTCTCAGTCTGTGAGGTCTTGGAGGCAACAGCCTGGAGAGTTTTTTTTTTTTTTTTTGAGCCAATCAATAACATATTGATTGGTTTGGTATGATTGGAAATAATCGAATGGATAAGAGCGTTGTATTGGCTCAATGCTTCTTTTTTTCTACTTTCACTCACCAATAGATTGAGTAAAATACTCCATTTTTAGCTATGCATAAGTTTTGAGAGTGTTTAATGTTTATATATGTGTTGGTTTATTTTTAAGGTATTTATTAAATAAATTATGTTTTTAATGATGTGCATTAATATGAAGAAATTAATATAAAGAAGGGCAAATTTGTCAAGTCATAATTGATTTATATATATTTTAAATAGGCTTAAAAAAGGTTACGAAAAATCAAAATAAGAGTGGTAGGCATAACATCAGAAACCACAAGTAAGATGAGTGAAAATTATGAAATGATTTTGGTTTTCAGGTTTTCCTCTCCAATGGCGGACTTGGAAGCTTTACGCTGTATACTTCCTACTGCAGTTGAAAAAGATTTGTAAGAACAAGCATAGACCAAATATTTACAATTAGAAGACATCGTTCATTTTGATACATAACACGAAACAAACAGATAGATCTTTCTTACTGGATTTTCTTGAGAAGCCATGTTCATATTGACAGTCAGGCATCCAAAAATATTGAAAGTTTTACTTGGAAAAAGTACCTTTTCATCAAATTAGGTATGTCTTGGGCTCCAGTAGTCTTCTGTAATCCATATATTTGACAAGACACAACATGCATAAATTTCATGTCTTCAAGTTGAGCTGATAATGTATCATTTTTCCTCTCAATTGGAGGATTATGATCTGGCGAAAGACCGAAACATGCAGATGATGTTCACTTGAGTCAAATATCGAGGTAGGAAGAAAATCAAAATATCTGAATATGACAAACCTTCAGCCTCAGCCATGTCAAGAAACGGTTTCCTGCCGTACATCATTCCTCGGACTGTTTTTATTAACGAAAGAAGACATATATAGAACATAATTTCTAGTGAGGACAAAGTTCAAAATTTCAGCTTATATAGAAATAACTTTTAGAGGAAAGATAAATCCACCAGTTCTGCTTTGAGTTTGCCCTCGGAAAGAAGCCCAACTTCTCTCCTCTTGTTCAATTTTGTCATCTATGCCTCTGCTTTCCAAAAAGTTCTCCTATTCATCTGAGAACGTAAATAATTAATACAAATATTTAGTTAATCAAAACTTGCTCAGTTTTGTTGTCGCAACCCGGAAATATCTTTTTCAAAAAAGCAAATCCTTCAAGTTGGTTGGTATGTATATCCAGTGCTTTATCTTTGACAGTAAGCAGTAAACGAAATCGCTTGATCTACAATTGAAACTAAATCAGTCAGGTTTGTGTAAATACACATATGTTTTTAGTTATGCCTATCATGGCTGAGAAATGACCCTTTCTGATATAAGTAATCGCAAAATCACAAGTAGTAAAGTATTTGGACCACAAGACTGCTGATTTATTTAATAGGGAATGCTGATTTTTGCTTCACTCGTTGTTAGAAGCAACACAATGGTTAATCATCTTGCTAAATTATCTACAATGAGGAATGAACCCTTAATTTGGACAAGATGCAATTAACTAGCTAGCATAGCATAACGATAAGATATGATCGCCCAAAAAAAAAATACAGAAACCTTTGACAAAGCTTCCTCAATCACTTTAGCAGCATTCTCATTCCCCTTTTCTTCTGTTTTGAACTATGGATCAAGATTAAAATCTTCTATAACTAAAAGATTAAGATGGACATTTTAATATTATGTCAAACTTAGAATTTGGATCGTAACCTAAATCAATTATTGAATCCAACATAAATTAGTACACATTGATCAAAAAAGACACTAAATTATAGAAAAAAAAAAAAACTTACATATAAACATTGACATCTTAAAACTGAGACCAGCTAAACTGAGACGGAGACTAGTTAAATTGAGACTAGCTAAACTGAGACTAGTTATTTCCTTCCTCTTCCTTTTCACTGAGGACCAAGTATATCCTGCTTAGCGGAGTGGAATACCTATATGGATGGAGAGGGAAACAACTTTCCCTTTCTGCCAAAATGCAATCTTCACGTTCTTGATTTATCTCTCTTAATACTTCCAACTTGACATTCTGCTCCTTCTTGACATTCTGCTCTTTCTTGACATTGCGATATTTTCTATAATTATCGATAGCATACAAACCTACCATCATAAGAATACAAGTACCTGGCCATAAAAAATCATCACAATCATCCTTCCCCTTCCCCTTATAAGTTTCACCTCGGTGTCTTTGAGCCATTGATCCACCTCCGCCAAGGTAACCACCACCACCTGACATACTAGTTTCACCTCGATGTCTCCGAGCCATGGGGCTCATGTTCAACTCAGAAGCCACATGATTCACCGAACGACAATAATTTTTTTCTCAACTCACAATAAACCGAACAAGAAGACAGTTTATTCAACAAAATATTTTTCTTATTACAATAAAAAAAAACTTGGTATAAAACCTTTTTCAATACCCTTTATATAAATATATATCACAATTCACATATAAACCTTTGTCCAAATCCTATTTGAATGAGGTAACGTTTACAAATCCAATTCCTAATAAAAAACATCAACAACATTAACAAACAATACTCCCTCTGTTCCGATTTATGTGACACTTTTCGTTCTTCGAGAGTCAAACAGTTTAAGTTTGACCGGAAATTTGCGCATGAAATCTTCAATTTTTTTGAAATGAAATTTATATATTTGTAAACTACGTAAAAAGTACTATAAGTCACAACAATTGATAATTCAAAATGTTTAAAAGATCTATGAAAATTTTACGATTTGTTTGAATCTCGAAATCCAAAAAGTGCCACATAAAATGAGACAGAGAGAGTAATGTAATACAATTTCAGATTATATGAAAAGTGGGAAGATTTTTACTTCAAAGTTGAATTACAAAAATGTCCTTCACTAATTTTTAAAATTAAAAATGTCTTTTACAAACTTCTTAAATTAAATAAAATAATGATAGCTCAACAGTTTTCTATCTTTTATTGAGCTTTAATTCTTTATCCTTTTAGTTTTTGCCGTTAAACTCATTCCAACAACACTTAATGTTTTACACTAAATTCAATATAATTAAGATTGAAGATGAACAATCACAATCTCCTTAAATACAATCCAAAAAAGTTTTTAATCATAATTTTCTTAGTTATTGTTGATCAATGTTTATATAATTTTCTGCCACAACCTTTTCCTATTCTTTACATTACAAAACTCTATAAAGGTACACAATAAGTCTTCTTTCTCCCATCTTTCCATCTCTTCATTCTGCCAGATTTTTTTTCCAGGTATATCCATTGTTTTTATATATGTATTTGTGGTTTAAGCCTCATCTTAGTATGTTTAATTAGTGGTATGTTGTTTGATATGAAAAAAAAAATGATTTTCTTTAATTTAAAACTATTTATACCAACTTCTTAAGTTAATCTTTTGGTTCATATAATTAATTTGCACCTTATAGAAACAAAGATCAGATAGAGTTGGTCAAAAATTATATATGCATGGACGATGAGATATTAGAGAACATTGACTACTGAGATTAATGTTCATCGATTTTCTTTCTTTTTTTCCATTTAAAAAAGATAGTACTATATATGAAAAAAGAAGAATGCAATTCATATAAGCTCACAATATGAAAAATATTCTTAAATTTGTGATAAAAACAATAACCAGAATTAAATTTATTTCTTCCGCATGTCTTTGCTAATTTCGTCAAAGGCTTTTACATTTTTTTCAAGCAGAAAGTCATTGTAAACTACTTCAACAACTGAGTTGTTTGATTCTGAAAAAAAAACAAAGCAGGAATTCATCGACATATTCATACCATTAATAACTAAATTGCTAATTTCTGCATTTCCTATTTTATAATTGAACTTTATAAATATAATTTCTTTTATAGATATCCTACATGTTTAGCAGAGATATACATAATTTCGGTTCCCTCGGTCTTTGGGGGCTTCGGGTGTTATCTTTTTTTATATGCATTTATTTTTTGCACCATATGATTTTTTGTTTATATTGTTTTATTTTCTACCATACTGTTAAATGTTAATATCTCACAAATGATTGTGTTGTACTTCATAATTCACTTATATGTATATAACTTGAAAAAAAATTCTTTTGTCAAATTTTACAGATGGCGGAATTAATAATTTTGAATGAGCCAAAGAAGACAAATGGTACATATATATATATATATATATATAATTATTATTTATATATGTCAATTAAATATTTAAACAATGATTATTTTATAACAAATAAATACTTTTATTTTGTAGGTGCAAACTATGAAATTGATCTGTAAAAAAGTGGAGGGTATTATTCCTTAAAAAGAAGGCGGAAGCTTTATGGCATTAAATATTTTGTAACTATAATGTCGACATGTAAATTATGTGTCGTAACATATTAAAAAAAGAAGTTTTAACAAGTTGAATACTTGATATATTATAATAATTATATAATTGAAGCTGTTATAGTATTAGTTTTCAAAACAATTCAGTTGATAACAATATTTTTGTATGATTTGTCTTGCAATGATCATAATATCAATTGAATATGTTGAACCGTTCATTGATTCGAGCTTGTATTTTACACATCATATACTTATATTTTGGAAGTATTTATACTAATTAGCATGGTATACATGTGCAACGCACGTGTTCGAAAACTAGTTTTTTTATAAGTACACTATCAATTGGACTTCAACGTTATGTCTATAATGGCAAAACTCTATATAAATAAAAATAAATGGTAAATTTTAGGTTTAGCAAACATAAAAATCATATTTGTATGCTATAGCTATTGTTTGTATACAATTACATAAAAATTTGTAATTGTATATTTTGGTATACTTATACATAAAAACCTGCAATATCTTGATCTGTATATTTCGGTAATCTGTATATTGATCTGTATACAAACTAAAACATAGTAATTGTATATAAACAAAATTACTACATATATACATAAAGAGATTATACAAACATGTCTTGTTATGCATAACTATGAAAAATATACAAACAACAAATTGAATCTGTATAAATAAACTAAAACATAGTAATTGTATATAAACAAAATTACTACTTATATACATAAAGAGATTATACAAACATATCTTGTTATGTATAAATATGAAAGATATACAAACAACAAATTATATACAAATAAATGCTATATATATATATATATATATATAGAAAAAAAAAATTAATTTTTATACAACACATATTTGTATAAAGGGAATTCACATATACAAATATACCTTCCGAGTGGGGTACCACCAGATGGCAAAAAACATGGATGTTTGCTGCGTATTACAAATAAAACAAACTATGAATATAACATTTAATTTGAATTAATAGTTTGCTATTTCATTAAATTTTTCCATAAATGAATACCGAAGAAATATATATAATTTAATTTTTCTATTTTTCTTATTTTGGAGCAAGTATTAGTAATAAAAACACGTCATCATAAGTATCGGTTTCTGATATAAGCAATCTCAAAACCATAAGTAGTAGAGTATTTGAACACCTTTTCCAAAAAGGAATCACTAGCTGGCAATGGAAAATGGATTGAATCCTTAGATGCAAACAATACTTAGCTTCTAGTATACCAGAAATAACCCTGAAAAGTGGACAACCATATCATGAATGAGTCTAAAATTGAAAAAGTGAAAATGCAAAAAGCACTATCACTAGTATTGATTTCACTACTCCCTCTTCTTATTTGTTTGTCTGGTTTTGACTTGACACGAAGTTTAAGAAAATAAGAACACTTTTGAATCTTGTGATCGGATATGTAAAATATACCAAAATGTCTATTAATTTTTTGAAATGAACTACAAAAGAAAATAAGACAATCAAATTGATGGAATATTAAATTGCATTTGAAATAATAGTCTAAAATTACCTTCTCTCAAGGTCACCAAGGCAACAACATGAATTTCGAGGATGTATTTCAGTGATTCATAACACTCTATCACAATCATATACATGCATGTATCCTTCTTTATCGTTCTTAAAAGTGTTTCATCCTTTCCCTCGAAGTCTTGTGCAAATGTGCAATAGATGTTGAGTTTTATTTGTCATGAGTTTCTTAACATAAATAGGTATTTCTTTTAGGAAAAGGTTTAAGATTTGACTAGTCCTTTTTTTTGGTAGGAAAATGTTTAGAACTCTATAAATATATGTTTGTTCCTTCTAACGTAATCAGCCTTTACAATGTAGTCTTAAAGGCTTTGAGAGTTTTGATTAGGGAGAGAATTTGTGGGACACAAGCTTGATATGCTATCACTTGTGTGAACCTCCCATGTATTCCGAGTGAATTGGTTGAGGTTGTTTTTCTCTATATTTTGTACTCTCATATTTATATAGTGGATTGCTTATCTCCTTTGTGGATGAAGGTCGATTGACCAAACCACGTTAAATCTTTGTGTCTTTTGATATATTTCTCATTTGTCTTCTTACTCATGGTCTTTCGAGGTTTGCTTTGCTAGCTTCCGCATTACACCTAATTATTTCGGTTCTAACAATAGATACTGCATTTACAAGCTACCAGCAGATGAATGATAAGCCAAACGGTAATCAATGCTAATATCAAACTAGACACAGCTTCAAGATTAACATGTTACCTTATCTGCTAAAAGAAAAATCGGCCAATAAACTCGACCAGAGAATAATTCTGGTAATACTGGTATTTTCATCAAATCCATCTCCCTGTAGTTAGTTATTACACAAAAGTCTTAGCTTTTTATAAAGAACAGTTAAGGCCTTGGGATCTATCTGGGATCACAAGAGGACCTGATCGTATATTGATTGCTTGGTGATAGGGGAATAAGGTGAAGGGGGAAGAAGGGGGAAGAAGTCAAATAAGTTTGTCATCATCAAAAAGGAGGAAAATGTTATTTTGACCTGTCTCTGAAGTTTTGATGATTTAACAAACTTCGGACCAGATCCCATGGTAGACTGAGTGTGTCTGTAAAATGAAAATGACAGCTGGCTACTGCAGCATCTGGTTGGTGCGCGCCTCCTGCAGTACAACAGACTCTCAGCCAATGTCATTGCTTTGTGCGTTTGTGCCTACCCTATAATATGTTTATTCTCCATTGACACAAATAAGTTTTTGCACATCAGTATTTTGAAGAAAGCAAAAGCCTCATTCTCTCAGGAAATGCAACTCGAAGAACAACAAGGAACCTGATAGAGCTGTCATTGTTCGTAGCTGTTAGGATTTATATTTCTAGATTTACTCCTAAGCTATAAAGGAATTAGACCAGTGTCAAGTTCTTGTGTGTTATTCCAAATTTTAGCAAGAATTAGCTGAATTTGGATCATAAAGTCTATATTGGCTAGAGTTAGCTTGTGTAGTGGGTAATGTAAGTGTTGCTTAGTTCTTGTCTGGTAGCAGAGTTGTTACAACGAGGGGAAGGAATTAGTTGGTTAATTCCTAGACTACTGGAGTCTGTAATCTAAATCTAAGCTCTATTTTGAGTGAAATAGAGTTGAGTTGAAAATCCTGTGAGGACAGGTCGTGGTTTTCTCCTCGCAAGGGTTTCCATGTAAATGTTTTTGTGTCTGATTTTTATTATTCAAATTTCCACATTGTTATTCTATCAAGGGACTTAGTCCATTGACTGCCAATGGACGCATACATTCTAACAATTGGTATTAGAGTTTGGGCTCTCTATTTGGTTACACCAAGAGAGAATCCAATTAAAACCTTGTGACAAAATCAATGATGCACCATCCGTCGGTTTGACGTCGTTTTCCTTAAACAATGACAACCTTGTTTGTTGATTTTGACCCTCGGTTTTGAACCATTTTTTAATAGTGACACCTAGTTGTACTCTTGTTTCAATTCACAACAGCATTTCTTCTTACAAAATTGTGTTAAACGCATAGGCAAATGACCAAAGATAATGGTCAGAGTAAATGAAGAAAATTTGGCAAATAAGTAAAGAGATTCCTAAGTAAACTATCTGTAAAGTTTCAACAGTATAGTTTTAGAAGGTTCTAATTAGGATAGTGACAATTTTTTATGCTAAAATTTTAATTTTGGATTCCTAAGAACTGGTCCTTCTATTCTTGTTTACTTGTCATGTTTGGCAAAAATAGTTACTATTTCCAAATAGTACTGTCATTTCAGAATATTATTTCAAGGATAGATCTACAAATACAATGACTTATTTAACATTTGGACATATTATAGATGTTGTATTATTCTTGATGCTAACCTAAAATCTTAAGTTTATCCCAACATCTACAGTGGAATAGGTACAGCTAGCAAAGGATGAGCTTTTGCCAAGGTAATACCAAATTTTTCCTCCATATTCAATTCTTTAGGTGCAAGTTCACCATGTAGCTTCCAATTAAATGTATTTAGCAATGAACCGAGCGTGACTGGAATCATCCTGATAGCCAAAGGCAATCCAGGGCAAATTCTTCGACCAGCACCAAATGGAAGGAGCTCAAAATCACGACCTCTAACATCTATTTCTGACTCCCAAAATCTCTCTGGCTTAAAGTCCAAAGGGTCTTCCCATAGACTAGAGTCCCTCCCTATTGCCCATACGTTCACAAGAACTTGTGAGTCTTTTGGAATAGTATAGCCATAAAGCTCAACATCTTCCTCAACTTTGTGTTGGGTTATGAAGGGTGATTAGGGCGTCATGTGGAAGCTTACAATTTGCAAATCATATAGTTGATAAATTAGATAACAAAAACTTATACTAAAAATCAAAATATTATTATATCAAAACTAATATAAAGAAAAACATTGAAACTTTAGAGAGAATAAATTTCCCCATAAATAAGACTCTTAAACGACTACATTGTGGATGTTATTGTGTTGTGTTAGAAGAAACAAACCTATATTTATAGAGTCCTAAAACCTTTTCTAATAAGAAAAGGACTAGCTACTCTAAAACCTTTTCCTAAAAAGGAAAGAATAAACCAAATATGAAAGAATATTATATTTTCCTTTCAGGAAAAGTAAAAACATTTATGGTAATGTTTTTATCTTTTCTTTAAGAAAAAATAATTCTTAAATTATGGTAAGAAAATCAGGGCAAAACCCTAACATCTCCCCTTTTGACTTGAATATTCTTGCATCATAATCTTGATCCTCTTTCTTCACACAATATTCATGTATCACTGCTGCTTACCATGATTTAAAAATTGATATGGGTTAAAATTGGAGACCTGTGTTAAAAGTAATATGCATGAGTTAAAAGTGGAGCTCATGCGTTAAAAGTAAGATGCATGAGTTAAAAGTGGAGCCGGAGCATTAAAATTTGCAGGGGTTGAAAGTTGGAGCCCATGCTCTAAAATAAGCATAAGTTGAAAATTGATTTTGTTTTAAAGAATGGAGCAGCAGGATATTGTTGAAAATATATTTGAAAATTTTCTCCACATGTAGTAGCACAAAAATCTTCATTATCATCAAATTGA
Source organism: Solanum pinnatisectum (assembly GCA_035578085.1). Lineage (NCBI taxonomy): Eukaryota > Viridiplantae > Streptophyta > Magnoliopsida > Solanales > Solanaceae > Solanum > Solanum pinnatisectum. The sequence goes on from CM069077.1 coordinate 20,045,198, forward strand.
TTACAAATTGATTTGAAACTATCTTGAGCATGTCTTCAACCTCGTTGAACGATAGGACCATCGGATCTTTGAACCATGTGCTCTGATACCACTTGTTGGGTTATGAAGGGTGATTAGGGCGTCATGCGAAAGCTTATAATTTGCAAATCATATAGTTGATAAATCAGATAATAAAAACTTATACTAAAAATCAAAATATTATTATATCAAAACTAATATAAAGAAAAACGTTAAAACTTTAGAGAGAATAAATCTCCTCATAAACAAGACTCTTAAACGACTACATTGTGGATGTTATTGTGTTGTGTTAGAAGAAACAAACCTATATTTATAGAGTCCTAAAACCTTTTCTTATTAGAAAATGACTAGCTACTCTAAAACATTTTTCTAAAAAGGAAAGAATAAATCAAATATGAAAGAATATTATATTCTCATTTCAGGAAAAGTAAAAACATTTATAGTAATGTTTTATCTATTCTTTAAGGAAAAATAATTCTTAAATTATGATAAGAAAATGAGGCAAAACCCTAACACTTTGCGCGGAATTAGGAAAGGAACTTGTGGGTGTATTCGAAAGGTTTCTTTCACGATGCACCTCAAGTAAGGTAATTTTGCAACATCAGCTTCATCTATTAGTTTGCCTCTGCCAATTACTTGTGCAAGTTCTTTTTGTACTTTCTCCAAAGTATGTAGATTCTTGAGTAGTTCAGCCATAGCCCACTCCAATGTATTTGATGTAGTATCGGTCCCTGCTACAAACAAGTCCTGCAAAACTTTTTAATTTAAGATCCTATGGCTTAGATTCCATATACGAAACAGATCCAAAAAACATATTGCTTTCAATTAAACTGAAATTTCTGAATTTTTTGTCTAGGGAAAAAAGGGGACCAAAGAAGGCGTGGCATTATTGCCACAAACATTTAAGCAAGCTACCAAAATACAATTAAATATTTGATAAAATGTTCGCTGTACCATCAAAATTTTTTGATGAGGTGATCGCATCATTCAAGATAACTGATCATCAATCTATGATAACCATTTGCAGAGGAATATACTTTTGCAGGAGGAGAAAAACAAAAGAGATAATTGAGGTAGAAAATAAACCAACCAGACATAGTTGCTCGATATGATGCCTATCAATTTTTTCGGGGATAATGTTGAGAAGGGCATCTAAGACATCGATATTTGAACGGTTTCCCATTTCCCTTTCCTTTAGTCGGTCATCGACCAAACCACTCATAAGGTGATCAATCTTTGTAAAATAGTCAGTCATGCGTCGCCTTATACCATGTGGATCAATTTTATGAAGAAAAGGGAAATAGTCGACCAAATTGGGTTTACCAGCCTCAACCATGATGTTCCGCACCAATTCCTTAGCAGAATCAGAAAATGGGCCAGTCAATTTTTTTGAGAAAACGGTGTTGGAAAGAAGATTCAGGGAAGTCCTGAAAGTTGCTCTGCCTATATTCACTGCTTCACCATTTTCCCCGCTCTTGTGACAATAATCAATCAGTTCCTGGATTTTTTTAGTCCTCAGATGCTCATTAGCATCAAGCTTGTTACCTGAGAAGATGTGAGAGTTCATAATCTTGCGAAATCTTCTCCACTGACAGTTATTGAATACAGGTAACCAAATAACAGAGCAATTAGAGTGATTGCAGGCACGAAGCGCGTCTGGAACAAACCTGCCCGAAAAGCTCAAATCTTGCTTTTGCATTACTTCTTTAGCCAAGATTGATGAAGAAATGACGACCGTGTTTATTTGCCCAAATTTGAGATTCATAATTGGACCATATTTTTTTGCGAGTTGAGCAAGTGATATGTGGGGTTTATGACCAAGCAAGTGAAGATTACCGATAATAGGCAAAGGGAATGGACCTGGTGCAACTCTTTTGCTTCTTCTAAGTGAAATAACAACTCCACGCACCAAAAAACAGGCAAATAACAGTCCTACCAAAATGTTAACGTACTCCATTTAAAGAAGGAAAAGAGACTCCTGTATGAAATTTAACTCCAACAAAACTCTCTCTCTCTCTCTCTTTTTTTTTTATGAAAATAATTTTTGTATTGTTATGATTGAATGGGTAGTGCTTATAATGGTGGTTTTTTTATGGTGATTTTCATGGTAGTGATTTGAAGGTTATTGATGTATGTTTACTGTATCTCCGCGTAACGATATTCAATTGTCTGTATCACTGTATATTATAGGTTGTATGTTTTGTGACTGTCAATGTATGTTGAGATAATACGTAAATATGACATTTAATTTGTTTTAGCTGATAACTATAATTTTTAATTTTGTTAGAGTATAAGTAGACACTTTAACTACTCAAAATTTGAATAAATAAAATACTCGAATATTGCAGGTCATATATGTGTGATATTAGTTGAGGCTAAGTTAAATAACACGTTTTATTCCTAATAAAAATCACTTAAAAAAATACTAATTTTGCAGGGGTTATAATTACCTTTTGCGGTTTTAAAAACTCCCACAATTTACTATTACAACAGTTTTAAATACCATCACAAATATTTCATTTAACAACCATTTTATACAAATTATTAAATCTCATTTAGCAGGGGTTTCTACATCCGCAATCTTTTTGACAAAAAAATAGTTTTTAATTTGTAGGGGTACATAACCTCCGAAATATAAAATTTTAATGGGCCATTTTGCGGGGGTTAACTCTCCCACAAGCTTGTTATAATAACATTTTAATTTTGCAGAATTTGTATTGCATAATTACGAATTTTACCTTTAACGTGCGTGCGTGATTTGGGTGTATTTCGCGCATTTTTCCAGGTAGGATTTGAGTGTTTATTATTCAAAGTTTTGGATAGTAAAAATGCTTACTTATGTATTGACAAAATTAAAGGTCATATATGGGATGCTAGTTTAACCAAGTTAAGGGTCATGCTTATGTATTATGTCTATTTCAAATATTATACATGACATACAACAAAATACATAGATTAACTGGATTTTTTTCCATTTTGTTAAAGACATAATACATAAATATGCTCTTGAACTGACATTTATGCCCTTCAATTTTTAAATATGCATAAGTATACATTTAAATTTGTATAAAATTAAATTAATATATATGCATTTTACGTGACATGATACTAAGACTAGGCATAGGGCCAGCTATTGGGTAAAGCAGGTAAAACAACGACTTTAGGGGCTCTTTTTTTTTAGCAATCATGACTTATATATAGACTTGTAGAAGTAGATTTTTTACTCCCCTGTCTCTAATTACTTATTCACTTTTTTTTTTATAGTTGTTCTTAATTACTTATCAATTTTGACAAATCAAGAAAGGATAATTTTTTTTATCTATTATACCCTCAATTAAATGACTAATTACTTTGAAAAATATAAAACTTTTCATTCACTTCATAATTAATAGGGGTAAAATGATAAACTCACTATGTCATTAATTATTTTTTTAATATGTGTGCCAATTTAAAAGTGGACAAGTAATTAGGGATAGAGGGAGTAGATTTAAAAAGATTGGCTACTTTTTGGTAGAAAAATATATAATTATGATAAATACCTTCACTGGTACAGTCAGTAATTGATATATAGAATTATCAAATGATGCAAAAGGAATCATACAAAATAATACAATGGAATGTTTTAAAAATTCCCTTCAAGAAGGAATAAGAAACCTTGTACAATTCATAAGAAACGAATTCCTAGGTAGAGAAGAAAGTTCTTCTCTAAATAGAGAAAAATTAAGAATAATTGTAAAAGAACAATTAAAAAAATTGCAAATATGCAAAATGAGTTATTTTCAAGAATACGGTTGTGAATTCAAAGAGTATTATTATAAGTTATTTGATAGTAGTAAGGAGATGCTACTATATCTTGAAAAATATTATAAAAAATTACCAGACTTTTGGGCCAAATATTTCAGAGAAGAATATGAAAAAGAAAATAAAGAAGGAGATACTCTTCGACAAAGAATATCTTTCTTAAATAATAGACTTGAACAATTATGCATGGCGCATAATATACAAAGAAAGGCTAAAAGAATTATGTTTGAACTTTTGGTGTAGGGAATTCATGTTTAATATGTATTGTGTATTTTTGGACAAATAATGAAATTTTAAATGGATGATTTTACTCTTTAAGAGGAAATGGTTCAACGTAATCCTTTAGTATCTATTATGATACGTGGAGCAGGTCCTGAAACATCTAAAAGGTGTCCGTAATCCATTTCATTCCTCAATGCATAAGTTAAAAAGTTGTATGATTGAGTTAGTTAAGTCATAACTATAGTTAGTTAACATAATGCTGAGGTTGTTTGAGTTAGTTACAAAGTTAGTTTTAGATATTTTATATCTTTGGACTATTAGACTAGTATAAAAGGCAGAGATATACAGATTCAATGTATCAGTGATCATATTCAATACAATTCTTCTTTCTTCTCTCTCTCTTTCTATATATATATATATATATATATATATATATATATATATATATCATTTATTGGAAATTAAAGTAAATGTCAGAAGTTTAAATTTATTTTTGGATGAAGAAGAAGAATTTCAAGATAGTGAAATTAAAAAAAATAAAAATTGAACTCTCATCGACAAAATAAAAATTCATGTGATCATCCAATTGAGCTACTAAATTTCAATCGGCATTATTCATTACACTTAAATACACAATTTAATTTTAATTATTTAAATTTTAGTCATTAATTTATTTTTTGAGATTTCAATTTTAATCACTCAATTCTTAATTATCAAATATGTTTTTACTTTTGTTTATTCTAGGGATAAGGATCTGAAAAATACCTCAACTTTGGCCGAATTTGCTGTTACGATACCAAACTTTCATGAGGACCTATTACCCCCCTATACTATTTAATACCGTATTTTAAACATATATATGTGCCCGCGTGGACATAAAAAATATTGCATAATTATAAATAGTAATGTGTCCACGTGGGCACATATATACCTTTAAAATATAGTATAAAATAGTTTGGGGGGGGGGGGGGTAAAAAATACAATATTAAATAGTCTAGGGGGGTAATAGGTCCTCATGAAAGTTTGGTATCGTAATAGCAAATTCAGCCAAAGTTAAGGTATTTTTCAGATCCTTTTCCCTTTATTCTATAACCACTTAATGTATTTGAATGGTTAATATTAATAATAATGTATTAATGATATCAAGCACTCAATTATCTTTTCTTTTTCATATTTGTTAAATTCTCTACTTCTGTGACACGTATTCAATAATTATTGCCAATGTTAATTTTGTGTTTCTCGTTCAAGATTTTCTTTTTAAATTTTCTTTATGTTTAGTGTCTTAAAATGTGAAATGAATTTTTTATAGGTTTATTTTTTCCTTGTAGGATACAAGAATTAATAGAAAAAAAAGAGTCAACCAAATAAATTTGTGAAAGCACAAGATAATAGTAGTATGAATATATTTTTTTGCACTGAGAGGTAGGACTTAAAAAAAAAGCTATTGAAGCATTGGTAAAAAAATGGTGCAAAGATAAAATAGAAAAGGGGTTTTGCAAAGAAAAAAAACTCCGATGAAGAAAGGATTAAAATTTGAGAAAATGGAAGTATGAAAGAGAGAAAATGTGACAAAAAGAAAAGGGACCCACAAAAACACTTGTCAAAAGGAAATAGTGCCCTCACCCAACTATTGTTGGTTGTGCATCAACCACCATAATTTTTTTCTGGATCGCTACCTATAATTTGACAAAATCTATTGGAAATGTGGGTGCTGGAGATTCTTTTGATAGGAATGTAACGTCTTTCAGGAAATACATATTTTTCGTAATAAATAAAGGTATTTGAGTTCTATGCACCGACGACGTAAATTTATACAGGCATGAACAAATGGTTGATTGCATTCTCCTGTTCATAAAGTTGAAATGGCCAGAGAAAGTGATAGATACTCCATTCAATTATTTTCATTATCAAAACCAGGTCACTTCATAGAGGCCCCAAAAGAACTTGTGGATGAAGAACACCCTTTACTCTTCAAGCCATATGAAATACTTGGATTATTTGAGTTTGGTACTTCACAAACTGGCTATACAAATCCTAATGATCTATTCAAGGCTTATTGTGGTGTTTGATATGCTAATTGTGAATTTCCGACTAATGTTCGTTCCTATTAGAATATCGTTAGTATATATAGAATTTCTGATAGAACATTCATTGGAAACATCTTCAACGAGTCACCATTTCCAATGAGTTAAATTCATGTTTTTTTAGTAGTGTGAATCTTATGTTTGAATTGTTGCAGTTGGGACTTCAGGTTTAATATGTATGCGTATTTTTGGACGAATAATGAATTTTAAATGGATGATCTTACTCTTTAGTATCTATTTCCATCCTCAATGCATAACTTTTATGGTCTGGTTAAGACAAATGGCAACAGTGAATCTTATGATAGGTAACATCCTCATTGCTTATATGCTCTACTTGTTTAAAATACTTCAGTTGCTCATAACTATTTATATCCTTTATTTGAAAGAACTCCAGTTCATGTTTGTTTTGGATTTTTTGTTCTGGAACAATAACCTTTTCCACACAACTTAATCCTCATAAGGGTCCTGTTATGATCGAAATAATTTGGTGTCATGCGAAAGCTAGCAAAACAAATCTTGAAAGACCATGAGTAAGAAGACAAATGAGAAATATACCATAAGATACAAAGATTTAACATGATTCAGTCAATCGACCTACGTCCACAATAGAGATGAGCCTTTTTAGGCGTTATATTTGTTTTTGGTGACTTTCACGAGTTTTGGGTCAAGGAGACATTGGATTCATGTTTTGATGGTTCCATTAATTCCAGTATGTAGAATTTAGTTGGGTAGCATATTTGATTTGTTTAAGCGTGATTTTGAACCAATCTCGAGGGTCATTTTAGAAACATTTTATGCCTTGTGTGATTGATGATTTGTTGTTTCTAATGCAGTGTTTATTGTTCATCACGATTGCGTGAATGGCCTTCGCGATCGCGAAACTTTAAGGCCCTAGTCATCGCGATCGCATGGAGGTCTTTGGGACGGTCAAACTTAATGAGTTGATCCTTTAACTCACGCGGTTGCGAAGCCTTGTTCATTGCGATCGCGATGAGCATTTTATACCTGAGCCAAAATGTTTTTCCTAAAATCGGGGTGTTGACCGCATTTCACAATTTTTGAGTGTTGGGAGTTTTGGTGTGGCAATTTGAACAAGGTTTTTGAGAAGAAACAGCTGGTAACGATTCCTAATCTTAAATCTTCATTTACCCATTATTATTAATGAATTTAAGTGTTCAAATTAAGATTTTTGGGAATGACAATTCGAGGTTTTTTCAAGAACCCAAGAACTTGATAAAATGGTGATTGTGAACTGATTTTAACTCTTTTTTTGAAATAATTTTCACCAATGAGTTCCAAATGTCCTGGGTAACGTTTTCAAGTAAAGTTTTTTTATATTCAAACCCTATTTTCGGAATTGAATTTTACCCCACTAAAAAGCAGTGAATACCGACCTAAAATTTATAGACTTTCATTAAAACCTCTAATTGTTCTCTCATATTATGAAACCACCTACCCGCTCACATACGTTGCTCGCAAGTCGCAACTCGTCGTCATAGTCAGCGTCCCCGTCGCTGCCAGTGTTGCCGTCATAGTAGGTCTCGCTGTCTCAGCAGGTCACCGACACAGCAGGTCGCCGTCACAGCAGCTCGTAAGTTTACTGTTTTTTCATGGTTGTTTGATTCATTTACTGAAAATTTCCACCAGCTTTTAATAAAGTACACAAGGTTCCTCCTTAAATTTCATTGACAATTTTTTGTTTTTATCAATAGAGGTTCCTTAAATGCTTTATTAAAAAAACGTTATGTTCCAAGTTTGACAGATTTTCTTAATCTCATGTGGATGCAGAACTTTCATCAAAGTTTTTTGAGTGTTGATAGGGCTGCATTCAATGATTCATAACAAAACATTAATTTTAATTTGAAGTTTTTAAATTTGTTCAGTTCTCTTCATGTGAGTGTATGTGAAGCTCTATAAAGTTCTTCTTATTTCAATTGACCCTCCATATCTAACTAAATTTGAATTCGTACGGGGAGCCTTTACTCTATTCATAGCTCTTTCTATTTTTCTCGAGAAAATGTATCAAATTGAACTATGGTTGTCAGGCCCCGAGCCTACACCCTGGACGTGGCCGGCACTCCAAAACTATCCCTGGTCCCCAAACGAACTCTTGGTCTGGCTCAATACTCAGCGGAAGACTTACTCATCAAAATAAGAACTCATGATAGTCATTAACTCAATTGTCTCAAACAATTAACTCAGAAAATTATAAATAATCTACTAGTCATAAGAAGGCAACTCAAGTCTTAAACATTAACAATGGAAATGGAAAAGACTCCTCAAAACACTACTGTCTACGAAGCCTCTAATAACTATGATGGAAGTCGGGACAAGACCTACAACACCCTAACAAGACTGAAAATAAATGTGTAACCCTTTGAAAGCAAGGAGGCTCACCAAAGCTAATTGGGACTGTAAGTGGTATCAACAGAGCACTTTTGATGACCCTGAATACCTGTATCTACATCATGAAAAGATGCAGGCCAAATGACGTCAGTACATTGAATGTACGAGCATGTAAGGGGAACACTGAAACAGGACATAAACTTGAACTGATAAAAAGGAAAACATACTCGCCTTGTCTCAACTCAACTCAATTCAATATAAAATCAATAATAAAGATGCAGTATAAAGAAAGCTTTTAAAATAGTAGATAATAACTCAATGTATGTGACAATACAATAATAAACCCTTTACTCTTGTTTGGGAGATTCTCTAATCGACAACCATCACTATGAGCTATGTGATGATATAACGTCTCGCCCACGCTGCCAGAACTATCATATACCTTGTCGGAGTATAAAACATTCTCAACTAAGTGGATCCACTAAGTTATGCTTAAAAGCAATAAGGAATCATCTAAAAAGTATGATCATTTACCCATGTCGGCATACATGGTTTATGAGGATTTTGAGTTGTTTGAACTCATTTTCATATCACTGCTCAGTACTACTTCCAATAATATATAACTCAAGATCATATGTTTTAAAAAAAAACATAACTTCTCCTCAATTTGAGATAATTACTCAAAAGATTCTCTTAAAAGAGATAATGCTCAAAACTCAAAATCAAGGTTTCTTCTCGTTTAAATGTAAAAGTGTTACATTCTTGGGAAATACGTAGTCCCCTCATACTCATTTTGAAAAATGAACTCAACTCTCCTCATCCTCATACTCATTTACCCAAGTCTTAAAACAAGTTATAAATAATTGTAGAAGACTTCTCAAAAGGACTCAAAAGACTTTCTCGACTTTACTCTTAATCTTTTCTTGAATTTGAAATGAAGATTTAAGAGCTATGATTTGATGTAGGATCTCTCAATGATTTAGGAAGGTTTAGATAGTTGATAAAAAGAAATGAGCAAAGACACAATTTGGAGAACACTGGCGCGACGCGGATGATGAATTAAATTTTTGACCGCGAAATAATTTTTTGAAATAGAGGACTTCGTAGCCTCTCCGCGGTGTGGGAGGGGGTAATTATCTGGGATCGAAATTTTAAAGCGTCTCCGCTACGCGGACCTTGGCGCATATTTTTTCCCGATCTTTTCTTTCTCTCCCAAACTCAATTCAATTCATACCCACTTCAATTCTATGGTCTAATTTTACAAAATTTCACAAACCCAAAACATTTTCAATGAAACTCACACAAAACTCAATCAAGAGACTCAACTATTTCCCAAAACTTCACCTCAAGGATTTCAAAGACCTCAATCATCAATTAAACTCAAGAACTTAACAAGAGCTCAATAATCAACCTCAAGAATGAATTCATGAGTAAAATTATACATGATTGGCGTGAGGGAGAACAAACCCAACACTGTGAAAGCTTACATACCTCGAAAGAACTAAGTTCTTGGCGATTTCCCCAAAATCTTGAAGAACTTTTTCAAACTCCTCTTTTCTCCTCTTGAACTTTTCCATAGCTCTCTTGAACGTTTTAGAATGAATCCCAATTGACTTGATCTGATTAGACCCCTTAACTTAGGTGAGCAAAATGTTTTAGATTAGAGGGGTAAGGAAAAGACCAAAATACCCTCCTTAAAACAGATGAATTTCCTTAATTAGACAGGCTGTACTCAAACACACATATCTCCCTCATCTGAACTCAGATTTTAGCAAACTTGGTGGCGTTGGAAACATGACTCAACGACATTCGATTTGATATCTCATGGGCCACCTAAATCATCCTATGCTGAAAGTTATGGTCGTTTGAAATTGACCAAAAACTCACAATTTAAGAATAACTTGCACTAATCTCAAATTGGCTATTTCTAATTTAGTTCTTTCTAAAATTAGTCCTTTCTAAGACCAAGGTATTACAATGGTATTTTTTTTTATTTATAAGAGTATAACTTTTATGTGTTCTTTAAGTTGTTTGTGCTATCTAACTGCTGTTAAAGTAGTTTTTCTAAAGAAAAATTTCAACAATTATAAAATGTACTAAATTTGGTGTACAAAATTTTAAATGGGCTACAATTTAATTAAAGGTTCCAATCTCCAATGATGTCGAGCCAACTGCCGCCAATCCTTCCATCTCCATTCTTGATTAAAAAAAGTCGAGATATTTTTTCCTCCAAAAGTTTAATTATTGTATATATTAGATTTCTTTGATTCAACATACAACAATTGCATTTTATTTAGGGTTTTTTTGAATTTTTATAGTGTTGTTTAGTGATAACGTGTTTGTTTAGCATAAGTGACCACACTAGACACTAGTTGATCCTATAGATGACAAAATTGATTTTGTTGTAAGATCTATTTATGTTCATATAGTGTTGACACTTAGCTTTAATTTGGTGATAATGTGTTTGTTAAATATAATTATCAATACTAGTTGATCCTATTGATGACAAAATTGATTTTCTTGCAAGATCGATTTGTATCCATCTAGTGTTGACACTTAGCTATAAATTTAGGAATTGTCACGCCCCGAGCCTACACCCTTAGCGGACTGGCACTTGAGAACCATTGCTGGCCCCAAGAGAACCCTTGACCGGACTTACTTACTCAGTGGAAGACTTAACTTATCAAAGATAACTCAGATAAAACTTAAAATGTTATAAAGAAAACATTCAACTAGCCAATAAGGCAAACTCAAGTCTCAACATAAGATAATGAAAATGAAAAGACTAAAGAACTAATATTTGGATGTCTATGAAGCCTCTAAAACAACTGAGATGGATGTCGGGACAAGACCCTCGATCATCCAAACAAAGAAAATACTGAAAAGCAAATGATAACAAAAGAGCCCTCCGAAAAACAAGGAGGCTCACCAACTGACTCTGAATGCTCAACTGGATCAACGAGGCGTTGGATGATGATCCTGGTTACCTGTGTCTACATCATAATAAGATGCAGGCCAAATGGCATCACTACATTAATTGTACGAGTATGAGAGGGGAATTCTAAAACAAGACAGAAGCTTGAAAGGAACTGAAGAACTTACCTGGCTCAACTCAACTCAGCATAACTGAACTCATTTCAATATAAAACAGTTTAAAAGTAAGTGCAATATAAAGAAAAGTTGTTTAAAACATTATGTCAACTTTGTGTGTATGCAAGGATACATATAACTCTGAAATGTATGTAAAAATATAATAAACTATGTATAAGAATACAATTACTTCTGTGGGAGTTTCTCTAACCGACAACCATCATTTAAGAGCTATTGTGATGATACAATGTTTTGCCTCACGCTGTCAGGGCCGTCCTATACCTTGCCGATGGTATAGAACCTGAACTACTAAGTGGATCCACTAGTCTATGCTAAAAAGCACTAAAAGAATTATCTAAAAGTATGACTCTTTTCTACCCATGATGGCTACATAGTTTATGGTGGCTGTGAGTTGTCTGAACTCTCCCCCATATCAGTGCTCAATACTACTCCCAAAATATAATACTAGCTTTTATGTTTAAAAGCATACTTCTTTCTGTGGTTTGAGATAATTGCTCAGAACTTAGCTCAGATCTTGGAAATCAAAGTTTCCCTTCTTGCTTAATTGTGAAAGCATTTACTCTTTTCTAAAATCTAGCTCAAATGCTCTTTGGAAATCAAAGTTTCCTTACTTGTTTAAATGTGAAATCATTTTAAACTCTTTGGGAATACATAGTCCCCATATATTTTTAAAGAAATGAACTTCAACATTACTCTTTACTGAACTCAAAGTTCAAGTCTTAAAACAAAGTTAAATCATTTGTAAAAGACTTTTGGAAGATTCTATGAACTTCTCTTGACTTGGCTCTTAACTTCTCTTGACTTGACTCTTAACTGATCCTTGAATTGAATTATAGATTTAAGGATTGAAATTTGTGATAGGAAAGATCTCATGATGTTTATGAGTGTTTTTAGATAGTTAAACACGAGAAAAAATTAAGAAATCATCGCCTGAAAGTTGGTCCGCGACGCGCCGGTGTATTTAAATTTTTGGTTGCAAAAATAAGTTTTGAGGTAGAACGGTCCGTGACGCGAAGAACTTTCTGCGAAAAAGTTTTTGCCCGACTTTTTCCTTCTTCGTTTTCTAGCCCCAATTCGCCTAAATTCGATTACTTTTCTCAATTTATCTTTAGATTCAGGTACCCACGACATATACACAAGAATCTAACTCAAACAACTCTAATAAACAACTTTAAAATCTCAAGAAACTCTTCAATCTCATCCCAATTCAAGAAAGAAAGTAAATTCAAGAACACACATCAAGAACATTAAACTTTCAACTTTTAGGTCGAGTTCATGCTGAATCAAACATGCTTGGCGCGTGGGTGAACGAACCCAACTCTGTGTGAACTCACATACCTCGCAGGATTGAATCCTTGGCAAAATCCACAATCAAACTTGAACGTTCTTGGCGAATCTTACCTTTTCTCCTTCCTTTTTCCTTTCTCCAAGCCCTAGTGTAGATTTCCAATTTTCTAAACTGATAAAATTTAGTTTTTACCCTTAATTAATTCACTAAAATGAATTAAATTAATTGGGTAAGTAAAAGACCAAACTACCCTTTCAATCCGGATTGGACTTTCCTTATTTGAACAGCCCAACTTCGAATGTGCATATCTCATTCATACAAACTCGAAATCGCACAAATTTAGCGGTGTTGAAAAGATTATTCCAAGATCTTTCCTCAGATCTGGAAACACACCTAACTCATCCTGAGTTAGAAGTTATGGTCGTTTGAAGTTGACCAAGAATCCAACTTAACATACTAATAAAATTTTTCCAGATTTTATATTCTTTCCAAAAATGACTATTTCCACTTTTTAACTTCTTTCTAGCACTTTCTAGTTACGGGGTATCTCCCCCTTGGGAACATTCGTCTTCGAATTAGCTTACTCTTAGTAGGCTAAGGGTGTAACATCCAACATTCAGCTCAAACACCCAACAAGGAATGCAAATACAATATGCAATCTCATAAATTAAAGAGTACTAAGAAGAGAATTAGTACCTTGGTCTGAAATTTCTCCGATTTCTAAGAGACGTGGATACCTCTTCTTCATATCTTCTTCAACTTCCCAAGTAGATTCCCCAATAAATTGGTTCCTCCAAAGAACTTTGACTGATGCTACTTCCTTAGTCCTCAACCTGCGAACTTGGCGATCTAGAATCTGGATCAGAATCTCTTCATAAGATAAGCTATCCTTGATCCCAATATCTTCAGTTGGTATGATCTATGAAGGATCACCTATGCACTTCTTCAACTGGAGATGTGAAAAACCGGATGAATGGCAGCTAACTTTTCGAGTAGCTCCAACTTATAAGCTATTTTCGCTATTCTGTAAGGGCCAATATGCCGAGGACTAAGCTTTCCCTTCTTACCAAATATCATAACACTTTTCATGGGTGATACTTTCAAGTATACCCAATTATCTACTTCAAACTCTAACTCCCCTTCTCCTAACATCAGTATAGGATTTCTGACGACTCTGTGCCATTTTCAAGCTCTCTTGAATCACTTTCACCTTCTCCATAGCTTGATGAAATAAATCTTATCCTATCAACCCTGCTTCACCAACTTCAAACCATCCAATAGGAGATCTACATCTTCTCCCATAAAGAGCTTCATAAGGAGCCATTTGGATGCTAGAGTGATAACTATTGTTGTAAGCAAACTTAATAAGAGGTAGGTGATCATTCCAATTACCTTTTAATCAATCACATAAGCCCTCAGCATATCCTCTAAGGTCTGAATAGTACTCTCTGTTTGCCCATCTGTTTGGGGATGAAAGGCTATACTTAAGTTCACCTTTGAACCCAAGCCTTTTTGGAATGACTTCTAAAACTGCGCAGTAAATTGCGCACCTTTGTCTGAAATAATGGAGAGCGGAACCTCATGAAGTCTAACCACTTCTTGAAGATACAACTTGGCATAGTCCTCTGTTGTATGGGTGGTCTTTTTCGGCAAAAAGTGGGTTAATTTTGTCATTCTATCGACAATCACCCAAATAGAATCATGCTGCATGCGAGACCTTGGTAAACTTGTGATGAAATCCATATTAATCATCTCCCACTTCCATTTCGGAATTTATATATTGTGAGCCATACCACCAAACCTTTAATGCTCTACTTTAACTTGTTGGCAATTCCGACACTTAGCGACAAACTCTGCAATGCCCTTCTTCATACTACTCCACCAATAAACTTCTCTGAAATCGTGATACATCTTTGTGGAACCCAGATGAATGGAATATCTGGAGCTATGAGCTTCCTCTATGATCCTCTCTTGGAGTTCATCCACCCTTGGTACACACAATCTACCTTGATACCTCAATACGCCATCTCCCTCTTGTTCAAAAGCTAATATTTTTTGTTTATGAACATTTGCCTTCAATTCAAGCAAAATAGGATCTTGGTCTTGCTTCTCTTTCACTTCTGACACTAAGGATGATTCAGCCCTATTCATCACCACCACTCATCCTTCTGTAAAATTCATTAGTCGGACTCCCAAGCGTGCAAGTCTATGCACATCTTTCGCTAAATCTCTCTTTTCTTCCTCAACATAGGCAGTACTACCTATAGACAACCTTCTTAAGGAATCAGCAACAACATTAGCCTTACCTAGGTCATAAAGAATACTCAGTCATAATCTTTGAGTAATTCTAACCACCTCCTTTGTATGAGGTTAAGCTCTTTCTGAGTGAACACCTATTGAAGACTCTTGTGATCAGTGAATACATCAAAATTAACCCAATACAAATAGTGATGCCATATTTTCAAAGCAAACACTACAGCAGCCAACTCTACATCATGGGTTGGGTAATTCTTCTCATGAACTTTCAACTGTCTCGAGGCATAAGCTATAACCTTGACATTCTACATTAACACACAACCCAAACCAACTCTAGACGCATCACAATAGAGAACAAAGCCTTGCATACATTCTGGTAAGGTCAATATTGGGGCAGCAGTAGTCAACCTCTTTTTCAATTCTTGAAAGTTTTTCTCAGAAGCTTCAGACCATTGAAACTTCACAGTTTTATGAGTCAACTTGGTCAAAGGAGACGAAATAGACGAGAACCCCTCTATGAACCTTCTATAATAGCCAGCCAAACCCAAGAAACTCCTAATACCAGTTGGAGATATGGGTCTAGGCCAATTCTATACTGCCTCAATTTTTTGAGTATCAACTTTAATTCTCTCTCCAGACATAATGTGGCCTAAGAATGCCACAAACTCAAGCCAAAACTCACACTTAGAGAACTTGGTATACATATCCTTATCTTTCAAAGTCTGAAGAACTATTTTGAGATGGCTAGCATGTTCTTCCTCATTTCTCGAATAGATTAGAATGTCATAAATGGAAACGATAATAAACATATCTAAATAAGGCTTGAATACCTTATTCATAAGGTCCATGAACGCTGCAGGTGCATTAGTTAAACCGAACGACATGACTAGAAACTCATAATGGCCATAACGGGTCCTGAATGCTGTCTTGGGAATATCACACTCCCTTATTTTCAACATATGGTAGCCAAATCTGAGGTCTATCTTAGAAAACAAGAAGCACCCTGAAGTTGATCGAAAAGATCATCAATCCTTGGAAGAGGATATTTGTTCTTGATGGTAACCTTGTTCAACTAACGGTAATCTATACACATCCTAAGAAAACTATCCTTCTTTCTCACAAACAAGATCGGAGCGCCCCAAGGTGAGACGCTTGATCGAATAAAGCCTTTGTCATGGAGATATTTCAACTGTTCTTTAAGCTCTTTCAACTCTGCTGGAGCCATTCTATATAGAGAAATAGATATAGGATGAGTATCTGGAAAAAGGTCTATATCGAAGTTTATCTCTCTCTCAGGAGGGACTCCAAGATGATCATCTAAAAAGACTTCTGAAAACTCTTTTACTACTGCAACTAACTGAATAAGAGGTATCTCAACACTATAGTCATTAACTTGGACTAAATGATAGACACACCCCTTAGAAACTAACTTCCTTGCCTTAAGGTACGAAATGTAACGACCTTTAGGTATTGCTGAGCTACTTTTCCACTCTAAGACTGGATCATTTGGAAACTGAAATTTGATAACTCGGGCTCTACAATCAGCTGTGGCATAACTGGCATGAAGCCAGTCCATACCAAGAATGACATTAAAATCTACCATATCTAACTCAACTAAATCAGCCATGGTACTCTTGTGATTGACGGAAATGAGACAATCACGATAGACTCTCTCTGCTAGAATAGACTCACCAACAGGTGTAGAAACACTGAAAGGTTCACTAAGTTGCTCAGGAATAACATCGAAATTCATTGCAACATACGGAGTTACAAAGGATAAACTCTCTCCTGGGTCTAGCAAAGCATAAACATTAAAGTTAAAGACTTGGATCATACCAGTAACAACATCTGGCGAATCCTCTTGCTCTTGGCGACTTGTGATAGTATATAGGCGGTTTGATCCTCCACCAGTACCAGAAGTAACCCCTCTAGGTGTAGCTCTGTCTGGTGGACCAACTGAAGAAGACTGGGCTCTATTGCCCCCATTACCACTACCCTGCTTGTTCTTTGGACATTCTCGCATGAAATGAACATTCTGTCCACACTTGAAACAACCAGTGGAGCCCTCACGACATGTACCTGAGTGGTTCCTACCACACTTAGCGCAGGCAGAATGATTACTACCCCCTTCCGCCATACTACCCTGAGAATAGGCATGCTTGGCTCTGAAATTCTGACTATTGTACTCACTTTTGTTCTTAGGTGCAGATGTACTAGCAGATGATGGAGCAAGTCCCTTTTGTTTCTGTTTGAAGAATGACCGGTTGGCATTACTCTTCTGCTGCCCGGACTCATTCCCTGTCTTAGCTCTCTTGTTCTTAAACTCTTCTTTATCCCTTATAAGTTTCTCTTCCTCGACTTGTTGCACATAGACCATCAACCTTGATATATCCATGTCACCTATTAGCATTGCAGCCCTAACTTCCTTACTCGACAGACGAGGCAACCCAGCAACAAATAAGCTCATTCTACTCCTCATATCCGCAACCATCTCTGAAGCATAACGGGAGTGAGAAACTCTCGTACCTTAGCCTCTTTCAGTTCGCAGGGAAATAAATGCCACAAAAAGGCCTTCTCAAAATAAGCTCAACTCGCAGATGGTGCATCCTCAGCTCGGTTCTTCTTTCATTAATCGAACCAAATCCTAGCGACACCCTTCATTTGGTATGCAGCTTGTTCTACCTTTTCAGTATCAGCAATGTGCATGGCATCAAATACCTTTTGCAGATCCTCAATAAAGTTATATGGATCCTCAGTAGTACTTAAACCAGTAAAACTTGGAGGGTTCATCCTCAAGAATTTGTGGATCCTCGAAGTGTCTGCCTTTTCTTGTCCTGCCCCTCTTTGTTGCCCAACCTGATTAGTCACAGCTTGACTCAACATTCAGATTGCCTTACGGAACTCAGCATTTGTGACCTCTCCTTGGGGTTGTATGTCTGGTGCATTAGGTTCCCCTTGTTCCCGTGGTTCAATATTTCTCCTAATTGGACGACCTCTGACTGCTTTTTGTGGAGGCATGATCTGAAAGACACGCACAAGCACAAGTTAGAAAAAACTTTTTAGAGATAAAATCTAACGCACGACATGAGTATGAAGGAAGTGAAGAAATTCCTAAATGTTGCAGCCTCCTAATTATAGATGTGGCGCGTTTCACACCGATAACTAGGATTCTATAGACACGACTTCATAGACTCCCTAGGACTCTTGAACTCTGTGCTTTGTTACCAAGTTTTTCACATCCCGAGCCTACACCCTGGGTGGAACTGGCACTCGAGAACCATTGCTATCCCCAAGAGAACCCTTAGCCTGGCTTACTTACTCAGCGGAAGACTTAACTTATCAAAGATAACTCAGATAAAACTTAGAATGTTATAAAGAAAACATTCAACTAGCCAATAAGGCAAACTCATGTCTCAACATAAGATAATGAAAATGAAAAGACTAAAGAACTAATATTTGGATGTCTATGAAGCCTCTAAAACAACTGAGATGGATGTCGGGACAAGACCCTCGATCATCCTAACAAAGGAAATACTGAAAAGCAAATGATAACAAAAGAGCCCTCCGAAAAATAAGGAGGCTCACCAACTGACTCTGAATGCCCAACTGTATCAACGAGGCGCCGGATGATGATCCTGGTTACTAGTGTCTGCATCATAATAAGATGTAGGCCAAATGTCATCAGTACATTAAATGTACGAGTATGAGAAGGGAATTCTAAAACAAGACATAAGCTTGAAAGGAACTGAAGAACTTACCTGGCTCATCATAACTGACTTATTTCAATATAAAGCAGTTTCAAAACAAGTGCAATATAAAGAAAATCCATTTAAAATATGATGTCAACTCTGTGTGTATGCAAAGATACATATAGCTCTGAAATGTATGTAAAAATACAATAAATTGTGTATATAAGAATATAATTAATTATGTGGGAGTTTCTCTAACCGACAACCATCACTTAAGAGCTATTGTGATGATACATCATTTTGCCTCACACTGCCATGGACGTCATATACCTTGCCGAGGGTATAGAACTTGAACTACTAAGTGGATCCACTAGTTTATGCTAAAAAGCACTAAAAGAATCATCTAAAAAATATGAACCTTTTCTACCCATGATGACTACATGGTTTATGGGGTCTATGAATTGTCTGAACTCTCCCCATATCGGTGCTCAATACTACTCTCAAAATATAATACTAGCTCTTATGTTTAAAAAAATACTTCTTTCTTTGGTTTGAGATAATTGCTCAAAACTTAGCTCAGAGGCTATCTTGAAAATCAAAGTTTCCCTTCTTGCTTAATTGTGAAAGCATTTACTCTTTTCTGAAAACTAGGTCAAAGGCTATTTGGAAATCAAAGTTTTCTTGTTTAAATGTGAAAACATTTTAAACTCTTTGGATATACATAGTTCCCATGAACTTCAACTTTACTCTTTACTGAACGCAAAACTCAAGTCTTAAAACAAAACTTGGCTCTTAATTTCTCATGACGTGACTCTTAACTGATCCTTGAATTGAATTATGGATTCAAGGATTGAGATTTGTGATAGGAAAGATCTCATGATGTTTAGGAGTGTTTTTAGATAGTTAAACAAGAGAAAAGATCAAGAAATCACTGCCTTAAAGCTGGTCCGCGACGTGGAGGTGTATTTAATTTTTTGGTCGCAAAAATAACTTTTGAGGCAGAGCGGTCCATGACCGCTCCGCTCGGCAAAGAACTTTCTGCAAAAATTTGGGATAGATCCGCGATGTGGACAAAGGCCTTAGTTTTTTCCCGAGTTTTTCCTTCTTCGTTTTCCAACCCCAATTTGCCTAAATTCGATTATTTTTCTCAATATCTGTTTAGATACAGGTACCCACAACATATACACAAGATTCTAACTCAAACAATCCTACTAATCAACTCTAAAATCTCAAGAAACTCCTCAATCTCATCCCAATTCAAGAACAAAAGTAAATTCAAGAACACACATCAAGAACATTCAAACTTTCAACTTTTAGCAAAAATTCATGCTGAATCAAATATGTTTGGTGCGTGGGTGAATGAACCCAACGTTGTGTGAACTCACATACCTCGCAGCATTGAATCTTTGGTGAAATCCACAATCAAACTTGAACATTCTTGACGAATCTTTCCTTTTCATCTTCTTTCTCCTTTCTCCAAGCCCTAGAGTAGATTTCCAATTTTCTAAACTGATAAAATTCAGTTTTGACCTTTAATTAATTCACTAAAATGAATTAAATTAATTGGGTAAGGAAAAGACCAAACTACCATTTCAAAATCCGTATTGGACTTTCCTTATTTGACTAACCCAACTTCGAATGGGCATATTTCACTCATATGAACTCGAAATCGCGTAAACTCGATGGCGTTGGAAAGATTATTCCAAGATATTTCCTCAGATATATGGAAATACACCTAACTCATCATGAGCTAGAAGTTATGATTGTTTGAAGTTGACTAAAAATCCAACTTAACATACTAATTAAAATTTTCTAGATTTTATATTCTTTCCAAAAATGATTATTTCCACTTTTTAACTTCTTTCTAGCTCTTTCTAGTTACGGGGTGTTACAGGAATAATGTGTTTGTTATGCAAAAGTACCAATACTAGTTGATCCTATAGATGAAAAATGGATTTTCTTACAAGATCGATTTGTATCCATCTAGTGTTGACACTTAGCTTTAATGTCACGACCCAAAAATAGACGTGATGGTACTCGTCTTATCCCACCAAGACAAGCCAGCCTAAAACTCAACTAATACGGTGAATGCGGAAGTAAGACAAGAAAAAGGGGCAAACACCATCTAATAAAGTGGAAGCCATAATCAACACAAAATAAAAACCCAAAACCAGGTAATCATGTGTACATGCCTCTAACGTATTACAATTGATTCAAATGAAATATACAAGTCTCAAATGACATTGTTTCTAGAATAGAACAAGATCATAAATAAAAGTAAGAAGGTCCGCTGAGATGACAAACAACTACCTCACAAATCTCCACATGAAGCCTCGAAAAATAAGAGAATAGAAAGTATCACGAAGATCCGAGCTCATAACCTATAAAAATGTAGGAGCAACGGGTGAGTACCAAACCACACGGTACTCAGTAAGTAAAATTCTAAACACAAGCTAAGGGAATATAATACATGTACTCCTTATACCCTAACCAAACCTCCACAGCTACAACTTGCATAAAACCAGCCTAACCTAACAATTCACAATTTACATAGACAGCTCAACAACAACACTTTAACAATTACATATCCTCAACAACAAACTCACAGAAAGACACTTATAAAATCAACAACACATAAGATCAAGTTCACCAATGATAAAGATATGCAATGCAATGAAATGCAATGTCAACTATAATGATGCACGTCTGACCTAACGATATACACCCGTTGTCTCTCAGTCCGGGACCCATGGGGGACATATCTGTCTATGCATCTGTTGCAGCGTGCGACACGTTCCTTGATAATAGAATCCATTGCGGTGTACGACACGTTCCTTAATAATAGTATATGTCACGGCGCGTGACACGTCCCTCGAAATGGTACATCCTCTTTAATTTCTTATTCTTCCTCAATTCACATAACACTTATCACAACCATATCTCAGAACCAACGCAAATAACATGTTCACATAAATAATGAGGAGATGACCATTTTGATAATAATGCACAATTCATAACAACACAATCGTGATACAACATCAATAATGAGTCAATAAGCCTTTCATACCATTCTCAACACATCACACACCAACAATTAATCACATTGCCTTTTACTATCCCTTTTTCATCATTAGAATTATTCAATATGGACAATTCAACCCCTCACCAAGTCTCATTACTCCCCAACACATACCATAAGAAAATACACGATTTTATGCACTTAACAAGGGTTTAGAAATTCACTTGCCTCAAATAGTTGAACAATCACTATGGGACTTGAGCTTTCATTGGACTTCCAAATCAATGCAATCTATCCAAATAAATAACCACAATAAGATTTCGAAACTAACAACACTCATATCACTATGTGTCTAATTTAGACCCAAAAACTCACCCCGCACCCCGAATTTATAATCAAGTTTCAAATCTTGATGCCAATTAATTTGTCAAGTCTCATATTTCTTAAATTTCAAGTCTAAGGTTAAGTTCCAATTTTTTAAATATCGTAAATCTAATTGTATCATATAATACAATACACTTAATATTTATTTACTTATCTTAATATGTCAAGACTTAAATTATAACTTGATTTTTTTTTTTAGAGTCATGATAACAAAAGAAAGAAGAAAAGGAACATCAAGTTACCAGATAGCATGTGAACTCGAGAAAGCCAAATAGCACTACAAAAAAATTGATTGTCAGGGACAAATAATTTCGTCATTTATAAATTATATTTCTTCACTAAAAATCTTGTAAGGCGAAAAATAATTCGCCAATCAGTCATCACTAAATGTGTGTCGCTAAAAGTATACAAAAACGATTTAGTGCTTCGTTGCTAAAAGTATTATATTAACTACAAAAAGAAAAATTGTCCCCAAATGCTTAAACATTTGTGACAAATTTATTTGTCATAAAAAGTATATTTTTTTATAGTTAATACTATGCTTTGTCACTAAAAAGGTTATTACTACCGATAACATTATATCGTCGCTAGTTATTCAACCTCAATCAATGACGACATCAATTGTCTCTAAAGTTATATGTATTTCGTAGTTGATCAAAATCTAATTTAGTCACTAATGACTATATTTTATATACAAAAAATTATTTTGTTCTTAAATATATTAACTAGGGACAAATTTATTATTACAAAAAAAGGTTAATTTTCTATTATCTCCCATCTCAATTTTTTTTAACCCCTCCCAAGGAGCTCCCACATTATGCTTTCTTGGGGACTCAAACTCACAACCTTAAGGTTGGAAGTGAGGAGTGTTTACCATCCGATTAACTCTCTCTTGTCTCTCATTTTTATTTAGTTTTTAACTTCATTCACTTTTCAAATTTAACTTCTGTAGAAATAATATATTATATGATTATTTATACACATATACAAATGCATGAAATTTACCACTCACAATTTATTCAAATGTAGATTATATTTTAATTAAACTGTATATTTTTAAAATATCTTTAAATATATTCAGTACGATTCTGTCATTTTATTTATTTATTTTTATAAATTTTAAAAATTATTCAGTACAATTATTGTAACATCTCGCAAATTGAAATAACTAGGAAGAAGTTAAGAATTGGAAATAGCCATTTTTGGAAAGAATATAAAAATCTGGAAATTTGTTAAGTATGTTAGGATTAAGTTTTTGGTCAACTTCAAACGACCATAACTCCTGGCTTAGGATGATTTAGGTGTTTTCCAGATACCGTAGGAAAGATCGTTGAATTATCTTTCCAACGCCGCCGAGTTTGCGCGATTTCGAGTTCGTATGAGTGATATATGCCCATTGGAAGTTGGGTTGTTCAATTAAGGAAAGTCTAATCCGGATTTTAGGAGGGCATTATGTCTTTTCCATACCCCATGACTGAATTTCGTTTTTGGGTAATTAATTGGGGTCTAAACTGATAGGATTTAGTTTACGCTTCTACAATATTGAGTTAGGGTTTTAGAGAAGAGAAAAGAAGAAGAGGGGAGAGGAGAAGAAGCAAGAATCGTCAAAATCTCGAAGCTAAGATCGTGGATTTCGTCAAAGGGTGATCCCTACGAGGTATGTGAGTTCACACAGCATTGGGTTCCTTCACCCACGCGCCAAAATGTTTAATTCAGCGTGCATTCATCCTAAAATTGAAAGTTTGAATGTTCTTGATGTGTGTTCTTGAATTTACTTTTGTTCTTGAATTGGGATGAGATTGAGGAGTTTCTTGAGATTGTAGAGTCAATTATTAGAGTTGTTTGAGTTAAATTCTTGTGTATATGTTGTGGGTACCTGAATCTAAAGAGATATTGAGAAAAATAATCGAATTTAGGCAAAATGGGGCTGGAAAACGAAAAAGGAAAAAGTCGGGTGAATCTGGGCAGTGGGGCCACGTTGCGGACCTACTTCTCAGATTTGAGAAAAAATTCTTCGCGTCGCAGAGCGGTCACGGACTATTCTACCTCAAAAGTTATTTTCGCGACCTAAAATTTAAATACATCTTCGCGTCGCGAACCAACTTTCAGGCAGTGATTTCTTTATCTTTTCTCATCTTTAGCTATCTAACATCACTCCTAAACATCATGAGATCTTTCCTATCACAAATCTCAATCCTTGAATCCATAATTCAATTCAAGGATCAGTTAAGATTCAAGTCAAGAGAAGTTAAGAACCAAGTCAAGAGAAGTTCATTTGTGCTTTCACTTTTTAGTTTATTTCAATTTTCACACTGATGGAAAAAGTTAATAGAAATTCATGAAATATTTCGCACAGTTGCAAAGTCTAAGTTTGTAAGTCGATGTTACCTCTGTATAGTTGCTCTATGTACGGATGTGGAATATGCACATATTTTTAGACATAAGCAAATAAATCGACCTAGTCTATGCAGTTTATCAATCACAAATCAATAGACACGCACAAAAATTAGCACCAAGACTTGAGAAATTATTTTTTCTATCGTCTTTATCGATGAAAGTGTATCAAATAAAAATAAAAGTGTTAAACTAACAAATATTAGCGATCTAGTGGTAGAACCGTACCCCACTCACGATACTTATAACTGGATTGTATTTTTCAAATGATGCATTTTATAATTGCGTAATTTAATAAAATTGATGAATTGAACTTTGTCATTTTTACAAAATCGATCGAATTCGTTGGTTTAATATTTTCCCTCGCCAATTAACGAATGGACTCTGTCTATTTCTTATGAAGCACTTGTATTATTCTTTTTGTAAGTTGTCACTTTTAATCATGAACAATTGTAGCCAAAAAGAAATTGTATTTAGCCATGAATTTTTTTCGTAGCAAATAGTTGAATTATTCACTACAAATTTTAAGTCGTCGCTATTTAACACCTTACATATTTTGTGACAATGTTTTTGTTGTCACTAAATCACAAATTGATTAGAGACAATAAAATCTTTGTCACCAATTATTTATATTATTACAAAAATAAATGTCATAATTAAATCTAAATTTTTATAACTAAAACTTATAATATTTAACTACAAACTCTAATTTGTCGATATTGTAACAACATATTTTTTTAAATGAAATTTTTTGTGTCCAAAAATTAACTAATTTTAAGACAAAAAATAATTGTCATGAATTAGATACATTATTAGTGAAGAAATAATGTGTCACCGATGACTTTAAATTTGTGACTAACACTACTTAAAAAATTGTGCCAATTAATTTTTTGGTGGGAAACTTTAGTGGACAAAACTTGCTACAAATTTTTATGTTTTGTCACTAAAAGTATGTGTCTCATATATTTAAGTACGAAAAGCAAATTTTGTCACTACAAGCGAACAATTAGTGACGAATTTGATGGCGTAGCTAATAATTTTGTAGTTATAGTGATTTGCTAATAATCACCCTTAATCATTATGCAACTATTATTTAATCATTGGACACCAAGGTCCTTTTTTTCAAATAAAAAAGCTACAACGGAAAAATGTGCAGAATTAAGTTCGAAACTTTCAAATTATTTCCTCTCTTTTCCAAGCATAATCATAATCATCATATCATCACATCATATCATATATTACTAAAAGTGGGAGCAAAAAAAATTTAAAAGTTGAAATACCATTTTGCTCCTACACTAAATTAAAATATTATAAATATTTAGTTAATTACATGTTTAAATATTAGTGATAATCAATTATTACATTGAGTAAATGGAGAGTTCATGTGTTCAAAGGAGAATTGTTTACTCTTCCAGATTTTAATGGAGGTTCATTGCATATATTTAATATTCTTAAAGTTGTTCTCTTTTATCTATTTTGGCCCTTTGAAACCTTCAAATATATAATTTAAAACTTTAAGATGTCTTTTGGTAATTCCTCTATTTTTATCTATATAAATTCATCATTTTTGTTACATGAAACTCACATCCAAAATTATACTTTTCATTTTATAGTTAAAGTAGTGAAGCCATCAACATCTAAAGTGTATGATATATCTACCTTAGTCTGATCATATATCACTTTACGAAAATAAAGTGATTTTTCTATTTGATTCATGCTTTAGTTTGACTCAATGAAGAAGACTTTTGAATTTTGATTGGATATGAGACAAGGTGTCGACAAAAACTTGGAAAATTATGTACCGATTTTATATTTTTTTTTTCATTTATATAATGTTATGAATTAAAGTCTTAAGAAGGATCCGTATGTTATTTTTTTTCTTCTATGTTTATTTTTTTTATATTTATCTATTTGTCTTCTTTATTTAATTTTCTATCAAAAAATTATTATCATAACATTTATTTGAGATTGTTGCATTTTAGTACTCATTACACGCATGTTTTTATTGAATTTTAATCGTTCTAACAAATTTTTAAATATTGCATGAGACACACGAGTATTGCACGTGTCTAGAAACTAGTTATTATAATAATAGGGAAATATACATCTACTCATACAGACAAATTTATAGATTGAGGTATGGTTTACCTGATTCACCATGCGGTTCCTCTTCGCCCGATGCAACGTAGGTAAGTTTTTTGCCTCTCTTTCTTTTTGTTGTTTTTTTTCTAAAATAATTATGTATTAAAAGTGCAACCTAGTAACTTATTTTTCATACATGATCCAAAATAAATTATAAATTTGGCTCATTAACCACCAATTAAATTCAAAGAAATTATTTAATAAATACATGTCAACTAAGTACCTATAGTTATCGAATAGTTCAAAATTCTCAAACCAACTTCACTGACTAATCATAAATGACTCGGGGCAACTATTGAGAGGGGTAAAAATGGTAATTTATGAAAAAATTTAAAAATGACCTTTCGGGTCATTACATTTAAATTTGGGGATAAGGTGTTTGTTAAGCATAAGTACCAACACTAGTTGATCATATTACTGACAAAATTGATTTTCTTGCAAGATCGATTTGTGTTCATCTAGTGTTGACACTTAGCTTTAAATTTATGGATAATGTGTTTATTATGCATAGTACCAACATTGATGACAAAATTGATTTTCTTGCAAGATCGATTTGTGTCCATCTAGTGTTGACACTTGACTTTAATTCGATTTAGTTGTTGGAATAAGTTTGTAACATAGTATAGTTGTTTGTCTTGTCCTAGACTTTGATTTAGATGTTTGAATTAATTTAAAACTAGTTAAAGTTAATGTACTTTAGTTGTTACAATAAGTTCAAATAAAATTTAATTAACCCCTAGTTTGAGTTATTATTTAAAATAATGTGGTTTAGTTGGTGAAATTAACTCAAAACTAGTTAGAGTTAATTTAGTTAGTTGTTGAAATTAATTCAAAATTAGTTAGAGTTAATGTTGTTTAATTGTTGAAATAAGTTCAAATAAAGTTTAATTAACCAATAGCTAGTTTGACTCATTATTTGAAATAATGTAGGTTAGTTGGTGAATTTAGTTATTGGAATTAGTTTAAAACTAGTTGGAATTAATGTAGTTTATTTGTTGAAATAAATTCAAGTATATAATGTGGTTTGACTTAAGTCATCCATGGCCCCTTAAAGTTGTCCGGACACCTCAACTATGATTGTTCCTAATTAATTGTCCACTTTTAAATTGGCACACATATTAAGAAAATAATTAATGATAATAGTGATTTTACTATTTTACCCCTATTAAATTATGAAGTGAATGAAAAACTCTACATTTTTCAAAATAATTAGTAATTTAATTAAGGATATAATAAATAAAAAAAATTTATTCTTTCTTGATTTGTTAAAATAAACAAGTAATTAGAGATAACTATAAAAAAAAATTGACAAGTAATTAGGGACAAAAGGAGTATTTATTAGACACAAAATGACAATCAATACATAAAACTCTGTGCGTGTAACTCACACGCTGAAGCTTAAAATAATTATGAATAAAATTATGACACCTGGCCATGACCTATGGCCCAATCCAACTATAAAAAATCATTTTTAAATTTGAAAGATAAAAAATAGTACTGTTTTCAACCCTAAATAATCCAACCCATTTTGCCCGTTCATCTTCCTTAGGCACTCGCTGTTCCTCCTCTGGCAGATTACTTCAGTTTTTCTTCTTATTATTCCTATAAATTATGGGGATCAAATCTATTCGTGAAGAATGCGTAGCTTAGCAAAATGATTTTTGAGATGCCTATGAAAAATAAATCGATGTGAATCATTTTGAAATTAACGGCGATAAGAAATCGAGAATACTCAAATTAATTCTATGAAATTTTAAGATATCATTTTCAATACGCTTAATTAACTTATATTTTAATTTGAGTGGTGATGAACGGAGCCCGACTAACTTTCTTAACTTCAATGCCTTTCTTATTGCAAAATCAAATATTCTTTCTTATTGCAAAATCAAATTAATTAGTAGATTCAGATTATATAAAAAATGAAAAGAAATGAAATAACAAAGTAAAAAAAAAAACAGAGAGTATGGGCGAAGAAGACGATGGCTGAAAAAGGGGGTGGGGTAGATTTCTTGGGTTTATCAAGAAATCAATTTTCAATTAAAAAATGGTTTTAGTTATTTTAATGTCAAATGTCAATAAAAGAAAATAAGGAACAAGTTCTTAGAAAATAAATAAAAATAAAATAATATTTGGAACCTGTACACGCGCCTAATGCCAAGTGAGGTACACTTAAGTTGTCACATCAGCGTTTTGTGTTTAATAGGTACATGTTTTGAACAATTTAAGTGTTTAATAGGTACAAGTCCTAATTGAGGCGTCTAAGTGAATTATGTAGACAACTTTAAGGGACCGTCAATGACTTAAGCCATGTGGTTTAGTTGATGGATTTAGTTGTTGGAATTAATTCAAAACTAATTAAAGTTAATGTTGTATAGTTGTTGAAATAAGTTCAAATAAAATTTAATTAACCCCTAGCTAGTTTGATTCACTATTTGAAATAATGTGATTTAGTTGGTGGAATAAATTCAAAACTAGTTAAAGTTAATATAGTTTAGTTGGTGGAACTAATTCAAAACTTGTAATAATTAATATTGTAATTATTGAAATAAGTTCAAATATGTCATCGAACTTTGAGAAAAAACTCATATATACCCTTCGTTAAAATGTTGATTCATCTATGTAATTTCTGTTAAATTAAGTACTTATCCATGCCATTAATTTTTAATTAAATAAGGATTTTTGTCCAAGTGGCTTATGATAATTCCGCCACAATATTTTCAATACATTATATAATGATACATTTCTGATATGTGTATCATGATACCTTTTTAATATTTTACATAATAATATTTTTATACATGATGTATCTTGATATAATGGATATATTAAAGAAATCACATATCTCTATTATAATTTATGTTTGGACGACTTCCCCTTCAGCTATAATCTTGCTAATGGAAGAAGAAATTAAAAGTAGTCGTGCTAAATACGTAGTAATACTTTATTAAAATAGAATTTTACATTGGAAAATGGAAAATTCAAGTGACCCACGGAACTAAGCAACATCAAGACACGCGTCCCAATGAATCACAGTATATAACACACTTCCGGATCGTTTGGTTTGAATTTAAGTTATAATGAGATTAATTATGATGAGATAAATTATGATGAGATTAATTATGATGGAATAAGTTATGATAGAATTATTTTTTATTGAGTGTTTGGTTTGTTGTATTCAAAATAATAAATTTTAAGAACAATTTATTTATTTACAAAAATGTCCTTCATGAATGTAAAAAGTGATGTAACAAAAGGGTTGAAAGAGACATTTTGTCATTTATTTATTTTATTCCGGGATAAGTTATTCCGGAATTACTATACTACCCAAGGGGAGGGATAACTTATCCCGATACTAATTATTAATCCCGGGATAAGTTATTCAGAACTTGCCAAACCAAACAACAAATTAAGTGATACTATAATTTAATCCCAGGACTATCCTATATTATTCTTCTCACCAAACGACCCTTTAAGTTATTGACTAGAAATAGACGTAAAACTGTGTGCTTTTTGTGACACATGAAATAGTACTCCCTCTGTTTAATAATATTTATTATTTATTGATTTTTCATATTTTTTAAGAAATTATAAATAAAAAAGTAATTTTACTATATCATCATTTGGATATAATAAATATAATATTTTAAAAAAATAAAATAGAAAAATGACTATGAGTAATATTTCTTCTGTCCAATAATATTTATCAACTATTGTCTTTGGACACTTTGAAACTATAAATAGAAATACAATTTTACCATATCACCCTTTAAATATAATAAACACAATGTCTTGAAAAATGTAATAGAAAAATAAGGATAGGGTAGATTATGAACTAAGTGTAGAATTATTCATTAATTTTATAAAGTAGACAAGTATTATTGGACATCCAAAAATAGTATAGTGGACAACTATTGTTGAACGAGAGTAATAAAGGTAAATTAGCAATTAAGTGTAAAATTATTCATTAATTTAATAAAGTAAACAAGTATTGTTGAATATTTCAAATAATATAGTGGACAACTATTATTAGACGTAGGGAGTACAAATATTCATATTCGTTCATATGAAATAGTTCATCCATTTCCCATTATACATAGACCTTCTATTTCATCAATGGCATCTAGCAAATTAGTTAAAGTTCCTACCATAGATTTTTCCAATTATCAAGATCTAAAACCGAATACTCCACTATGGGAATCCACAAAAAATAAAGTTTTTGAACCTTTACAAGAATTTGGTTGTTTTGAAACCATATATGATAAATTCTAAATGATATTAGAGAGGGCATGTTTGGTATTTCAAAAGAAATATTTGAATTTCCTCTAGAGACTAAATTGAAAAATTTCTCAGATCTAATTCTCTATCGCACCATCTAAATAAAATAAAAATACCGATAACATTAAAATATTTTGTATGTATCTATTCAATAAAAATAAATAAATAGGATACTATAAATAGAAGTATCTTTCTCGAAGCAATTTCCAAATCTATTCTTGGGCACCCCATTGAAACAAAATAAAAATACAGACAACAATATTAAAATATTTGGTACACGAAGTCACAGCCTAATAAGTGACCGTTTGATTCCCCTTCCCATTTCTCTAATATTCACTACCCCAATTTTAAAAATAAATAAAAATACAAGACTTACTTGAGAAGATTTGGTGTGGTGCCCATCAACAAAAGTTAATTTAGTTCATAGAGACTCAATTTCTTTTTGATTTATTTTGTAGGGTTAGGTTAAAAAAATGTTAAAAAGTGAAGTTGACTTGTGGGGTCAGAGATCTTTTTATCACTTTAAAAACTTGGAGGATAAAATACAAGTTTTAAAAAATCATTTTCTTCCCAACACTTCAAATTTTAAATAAATTTAATCCCTCCAAAAATAAAGTACAATCTCAATATAAATTTTTTAAAATAAATTTCAATATTAAAAAACTCTTTTCCGATGAAACCTCAGAAGTTTCTTCTTCAATGTGGCTCTTGATCTTCCATATACCAGCTTTATCGATATCATAAACCTCCATAAAACACCTTTCTCCGAGAACCAACATTTCCATCTTCCATTCTTGAAATCATAAACAAACGTAAGATCCCATAATCGTTCCTGAAGATTTCAAACGAAGTGAATCGGGTCTCTTTTGTTCAATCTTCTTCCCCAAGTTAAGTTGAATCTTGTTCAATCTTCTTCCTCTCAGGTAAGTTTAATCGTATTTTCAATAACTTTTAGTCCTATTTGATTTATTTTTTAATTGCTGTAGTGTAGTGAAGTTTAGATTTTTGCTTAAATTTTTGAGAATCTTGTCACGCCCCGAGTCTATACCCTGGGCGGGACTGACACTCCAGAACCATTGTTGGCCCCAAGGGAACCCTTGGCCTGGCTTACTACTCAGCGGAAGACTTAACTCAACATATTGTACCTTTAAAAGTAAACTAAAACTTAAAGATAACTAAGAATGTAATAAAATAACATTTACTGGCCAAAATGGCAACTCAAGTCTCAACATAATAGAATGAAAATGAAAAGACTAAAGAACTAACATATGACTGTCTATGAAGCCTCTAACAACTGAGATGGATGTCGGGACAAAACCCACAACATCCTAATGAAAAAACTATAAAGCAGTAAAAAGTGGTCATCCGTAAGCAAGGAGGCTCACCAACTGACTCTGAGTGCTCAACTAGATCAACGAGGCGTCGGATATTGATCATGGTTATCTGTATCTGCATCATAAAATGATGCAGGTCAAATGTCATCAGTACATTGAATGTACGAGCATGCGAGGGGAAAACTAAACATGACATAAGCTTGAAAGGAATCTGAAAAGAACACTTACCTTAACTTTACTCAACTCATGGATACTTAACTCAAATGTAAAGTAAAACAACAATAAAGGTGCAGTTTATACAAAGCATTTAAAACAATATGTGACAACTCAATGTGTTAAAGAAATACAATAACAACTCATTTTACATATAAAGTAATATAATACTGTGGGAGTTTCTCTAACCGACAACCATCACTATGAGCTAAAGTAATGATACAACGTCTCGCCCACGCTGCTAGAACTGTCATATACCTTGTTGTGATATAGAACGTCTCAACTAAGTGGATCCACTAGTCTATGCTAAAAAGCACTAAGGAATCATCTAAAAAGTATGACCCTTTTCCACCCACGTTTGCTACATGGTTTATGGAAACATTGAGTTGTTATGAACTCGTCCCCACATCGGTGCTCAATACTACTCCCAAAATACTTAGCTCATATGTTTAAAAACAAAAACTCTTTCTGTGGTTTAAGATAATTACTCAAAAACTAGCTCAAAGGCTCTCTTGTAAATCAGTGTTTCCTCTCTTGTTTAAATGTGAAAACATTTACTCTTTGAGAATACTTAGTTCCCATATACTTTGTTTTGAAGAAATGAACTTCATTTGTTACTCTTACTTAACTCAAAACTAAAGTCTTAAACATGATTAAAACATTTGCAAAATACTTCTTGAAAGGACTCTATGAACTTTCTAGACTTGGCACTTAACTTTCCTTGAATTTGAATTTATGGATTCAAGGTTAGGATCCATGTTTCTGGATGATTTCTAGATGTTTAAAAGTCATTTGGAGTAGTTAGAATCAATAGGAAACTTAGACGGGCTAGACAACGAAAAACGGGTGGGGGCAGACGACCCGGGCACGTTCCTGGCGCACCGCGCCAGCCCCTAAGTTACTAGGGCTCATTACTGGCGCGCCGCCCTAGCCTTCCTGGCGCTACGGGGGTGCGTCACGCTAGCATCCCCCAGGCAAAACTGACGAACTTTTCCTCTAGTTTTCTGACCTTAATTTGATTAATTTCGATTCTTTTTCTCAATATCTCTTTAGATTCAGGTACCCAAAACATATACACAAGAATCTAACTCAAAGTAACTCTAATAATCGACATTAAAATCTCAAGAACTCCTCAATCTTAACCCAAATTCAAGAACGAAAGCAATTCAAGAACACCCATCAAGAACATTCAAACTTCCAATCTTTTTAGGACGAATTCACTCTGAAATAAACATGTTTGGCACGTGGGTGAATGAACCCAACGTTATGAAAGTCTCACATACCTCGTAGGATCAAATCCTTGACGAAATCCGCAATCAATTCCTCACGAAGACGACCAATCTTGATTTTCCTCTTCTCTTCTCTCTTGAGTTCTTCTCTCTAAAGCCCTAGCGTGAACTTTCAATTGTGCGAACTAAACCAATTCAGTTTTTACCCTAATTAATTCACTAAAAACGAATTAAATCAATTGGGTATGGAAAAGACCAAAATACCCCTTAAATTTCCGATTTTGACTTTCCTTATTTAGACAGTTCGACTTTCAATGGATATATATTCCTCATACGAACTCGAAATTGAGCAAACTCAGTGGCGTTGGAAAGATAATCCAAAGATCTTTCCTATGGTATCTTGTAGCACACCTAAATCATCCTGAGCTAGAAGTTATGGTCGTTTGAAGTTGACCCAAAACTCCAATTTAAAATACCTTAAACAAATTTTCAGATTTTTCATTCTTTCCAAAAATGGCTCTTTCTAATTCTAGCTCTTTCACTTAGCAAGGTGTTACAAATCTGATCCTTTTTAGTTCATGTTTTTGATTCCGCATAGTTAATGACGTTTTGATTTGGATAATGCATAGAATTTTTTTGAAAGTTTTATGTTATCGATTTGAAAATTTTTACTGTATTTTGATCGATTTTAATGGTGTTTATGTCAATGACATTGTCGATTTCTGTTTGAACTACTACTTCTTTTGCATGTGGTTTTAATGTAAGCTTTGATTGTGTTAATAATCTAGTGGTCGATATTTTGATATGACAAATTTGTTTTTGCTTGTATATAGTACAGTATGGCTAAAACTAGAGGCGACATCATTAAACGATTTGGTCCTAATGCTTCTAAAAATAGGAAAATAAAGGTTGAAAAGTTTCCAAAGCTTCAAAAAGAAAAAAATTATTATGGAAGAACATGAGTCAAACTCGAATTCTGATAAAATGGCCTAGATTGACACCTACCAGGACTGTAGTTCCTAGTCTAGTGACGATGTTAAATCTAGTAATGAAAAAAAAGTGACAGTGAAGATGAGGAGAGTAGTAGAGATACCCAAACTGGTGATGAGGCTGAAGAATCCCTGTCTTTGCCAATTTGTGCAAGAGATATTTCTGGTAAGTCATATGATTTAAAGACATGGATAGATGAAACAACATCGTTTCCAGCAAAAATTTTTGTTAGAGCAAGTATGACAGTTTATCATAATTTTAGAAATCTTCTAGTTCAAGAAAAAATTTATGAAGACTTTAAAAGTACTTGTTTTGAAAACTTGAGGCATATTCCATAACATTTCAAGTTTAATGGACAGATGGTTCATTATATGTTATTGTGACGTGTGAAAAATGATAAAAAAATTACATGAAATTGGTTCTGTGTGAATGATAAGTTTCCTTGTTTTGGCTTAAGAGAATTTGTATTGATTACGGGGCTGAATTGCTCAGCGTACCCCCGTGATGCAAAAATGAAAAAAGTTCTTGAAAAGGGAGAGAAATTTTACTAGGTGACAAAGAATAAGAACATTACTGCTACAATGTTATTATGCGTTTGATCAAGGGTGCCAAGTTGAATAAGAGGCAGAAGTTGAAGTGCTCTTTAGTTTTGTTTATCCACACGATTCTGCTTGCCCATGATCGATCTAAAATTGTGGAATCAAGCCACATTAAAATGGTGGATGATTTAGATTTCTTTAATAGTTATCTGTGGGGGAAAGAGAGTTTTAATTTAACATTGACGTATCTAAAGAATAAAATCAATTTAAAGAAGCAGAGTGAAGTGTATAATGAAAGAGGAAATGCATCGTATGCTCTGTATGGCTTTTCTCGGGCATTTATGGTACTTCTTATAAATTATATAGTTAATTTATGATAAATTCTTATATATTTGTGTAGTATTTTATAGCCTCTGTTTGTTTATTTGTTCTTCTATTAATTTCAGGTTTGGATATATGAGACTTTTCCTCATCTTGGAAAGTATGCCAAGAAGTCCTTGGATTCTCCTCTGCCCATTCTCCGTTTATTTAGATGGCACACCGCAAAAAAATGATAATATGATAAAAGGTGATCCATTTAAGTACAAAGAAAAAAGCACAAAGATATAAATTTATCTATTATTATTTAGCAATATTTATAAATTAGTGAATGTCATGTAATATTTGTATTTTTTTTTGTAGATTGTGCACCCATACTTCACACCTACTGTCTGTGAGACAAAAAAAAATTACTTGGCAATATTAAAGTCATATATGGACGAAGTGAAGGATACAGTCCTCAATGCCTTAAAGGCAAATTTGAAATGTATAACTGTCCTTACTTCAGTAGTAGAGAATGTGGAGGATGAGTATTTAAGTGATCACAATCCTAATCACAGTAGCAAAATCAAAAGACTTCTTTTCCGCTGCTTCGGCAAATAACAATTGCAACTCATTCTTGTTATTGAAAGCTTGATTTATGCATAAATTAGTTTCATCGAAGAAGGAATAGTTGGATTGTGATCCCAATTTCTGTTCTCCCTGCATTTCTTCACAACATTCGGGTTCAGGATCTTCCGCATCTACCGGCTGATTTTCAACATTAATTGGATCATCATATATATTCATTGAATGATCACCCAAACTCTCATTTGAATTATCACCCAATTCGTTGGTTCAATTGAAGGTCTCGCATTGACGTTTATCCTCAATGTAGGCCTAGAACCATTAAAACCAATATCTAACATGTACAAGCTCACGTGCCTATCATTTTTATGAATGTGGGATGTATTTTTTCCCTCTCATTCATTTTTGTAGCTAATCCCCAAGTCATTTGGCTCGCAAGTTAACTCACCGGCCTCAATTACGCTTGCAATCATATCGTCATATGAACCATTGCAACGCAACGCAATGGGCACTATCGTCTTACTAAAAGATTTCCAATTCCAATTTTTGGGAGTCTCCTCCCATACTCCTATATAATCACCACCAGCAACAACAAATTCAGTTACTGCCATTATAGACTACAAATATAGATACTAGATTACAGTATTAGTCTTTAACGATCGATAAGGTACGACATTCGTACAAAAACGACTGAATGAGATCGGGGTTCAAAATTCAGCTCCTGCAATGACAAAACGTATTTTTAATGCTTTTAAACTACTAAAATTTATCTATTAATTAGTTATCAAGTGATTATGGAAGATTTCTCAAATTTCTAAGATGACAGGAAAATAATTTTGAAGCTTGATTTTTGAAAGAAAATGGAGTAAAAATGAAAAATGGAGTAGGAGATAATGATGATTTTACCTTGAAAATGGATATTAATGCCCGAAAAACTCACCGGAATCGACAGCAACAAAAAAGAGCTGCTTGTTTCCTGTTGGAGACTTTTCTCTTTTTTCTAATATAAATTTTAATATTGGAAATAGATATATTATTCCATATTTGTTGGAAAAGAAGGAGGGGGGGGGGGGGGGACCAAAGTGGAGATATGGAACTAAGGGGGTCTTTTGTATATCCCAAGTAGGGCACGTGGATGATGTCATAATTAGTGGCTATACCACTAATTTTTTAAGACTTGTGAGTTAATGTCACATTAAGTCTTGAGCGTGACTATTTTGCCAACTCTCCCCTCACACAACTATTGTTGCTTGTGCCTTAACCACCGTAGATTTTTTTATTTTTTTGAATAGCTACCTATAATTTGACAAAATTTATTGGAAATGTGGGCGCTGGAAATTCCTTTGATAGGAATGTAACGTCTTTCAGAAAATACTTTATTTTTTATAATAAATAAAGGTATTTGAGTTTTATGCTCTTACAACTTAAATTTATACAAGCATGGACAAATGGTCGATTGCATTCTCTTGTTCATAGAGTTGAAATGGCCAGAGAAAGTGATAGATACTCCATTCAATTATTTTCATTATCAAAACCAGGTCACTTCATAGAGGTCCCAAAAGAACTTGTGGATGAAGAACACCCTTTACTCTTCAAGCCATACTAAATACTTGGATTATTTGAGTTTGGTACTTCACAAACTGGCTATACAGATTCCAATGATCTATTCAAGGCTTATTGTGGTGTTTTATATGCTAATTGTGAATTTCCGACTAATGTTCATTCCTATCAGAATACCGTTAATATATATGAGATTTCTGACAGAACATTCATCGAAAACATCTTCAACGAGCCACCATTTGCAGTGGATTTTCTTTGGAAATTCGTGTTTTTTTAGTAGTGTGATTCTTATGTTTGAACTTTTGTATTTGGGAATTCATGTTTAATATGTATGTTTATTTTTGGACAACTAATGAATTTTAAATGGATGATTTTACTCTTTGAGAGGAAATGGTTTAACGTAATCCTTTAGTATCTATTATGTTACGTGGAGAAGGTCTGAAACATCTAGAAGGTGTTCGTAATCCATTTCATTCCTCAATGCATAATGTTAATTAGTGCAAAGAGTTAACAAGCAGTGTGGTTGAGTTGGTTAAGTTCTAAATGTACTAACACATAAAATACTACTCCCTCCGTTTAATAATATTTATTCATTATTGATTTTCCACACTTTTAAAGAAATTATAAATAGAAGAATAATTTTACTCTATCATCTTTTGGATTTAATAAATACAATATTTTGAAAAAAATGAAATAGAAAAATGACTATAATTAATACTCATTATATCCAACAATACTTGTCCACTATTGACTTTGCACACTTCGAAATTATAAATAGAAGGGTGATTTTACCATATCACCATTTAAATATAATAAATATAATATCTTGAAAAATGTAATAAAAAAATAACTATAACTAATGATAAGGGTAAATTAGGAACTAAGTGTAAAATTATACATTAATTTTATAAAGGGGACAAGTATTATTGAACATCCCAAAATATTATAGTGGACATGACAACGGGAATAATAAGGGTAAATATTGAACAAATATTATTGAATATTTCAAAATAATATAGTGAACAACTATTATTAAACGGAGGGAATACAAATATTCATATTTGTTCATATGAAATAGTTCATCCATTTCCCATTATATATAGACCTTCTATTTTCTCATTTAGAAAGTAAACTTTGAAGTGTTTCTTCTTTCTTTTTTTCTCTTTGTTCATATTCTAAAAATATTTCATCAATGGCATTTACCAAATCAGTTAAAGTTCCTACCATAGGTTTTTCCAATTATCAAGAGCTAAAACCAAACACTACACTATGGGAATCCACAAAAAATCAAGTTTTTGAAGCTTTACAAGAATATGGTTGTTTTGAAGCCATAAATGATAAAGTTCCAAATGATATTAGAGAGGGCATGTTTGGTATTTCAAAAGAAATATTTGAATTTCCTTTAGAGACTAAATTGAAAAATGTCTCAGAAAAACCAATGCATGGGTATATGGGGATGATTCCACAATTGCCATTGTATGAGAGTTTATGTATTCCTGATTTGCTTAATCCTCAAAGTCTTGAAACTTTTACTAATATCTTTTGGCCTCATGGTAATCAGCATTTCTGGTATGTTTACTTTAATTTTTCATTCCTTTTTATTTTTTATTTTCTTATTATCATTATGTTTAAATTTTTCCCTAGTGAAAGTGTTCAAAAGGTTTAATAGCTTAGTTGATTGACTATATGTTCTTTCCATATAAATTCTAGTAAAAGTGATGGACGTCTGAGAATGTTTCTCACATCTATTCTTTATCGCACTATGTAAACAAAATAAAAATACTGACAACAACATTAAAATATTTGGTATATGTAAGTCACGATCTATTCAATAAAAATATATATTATTCTCTCCGTTTTATTTTATATATCACCTTTTACTTTGCACTTATATTAAGAAATGATGTAACTTTATTCTTCTACTCTTATTTAATTTTTTTGAAACTCAAGTTTTCAATAATGAATATGAATTAATTTATTTTGATTAATTAATTTAGCCAATGAACATGAATCATTTACTTAACTTTTCTAAGTTGATCAAATATATGTTTTCAATGCTAATAACTAAAAAAGGAACAATATGCTAATTTATGCATTGATTTTATGAAATGACAAGTATTATGGATCAATTATTTATAAAATACGACAAAAAAAATATTATGAACCAACTATTTATAAAAAGAAATGACATATAAAATGAAATGGAGAGAGTATATTATTATAGAAATGTGATGAGGAGGACAATTTCATCAATTAACTAAAAATCTCATATTAAAGCAGTAATGCAGTGATAGTTTTTGAATCTCCCAAAAAGTTAGGCAACTTTCTAGAAGAATCTTACTCACATCTAAAAAGTGGGACCCATCTCTTGTAAAAAGTAGAGTACATTCAAGACCGTTCTTTTTATTTTTTATTTTTTTATCTTTCCTAAGATTAGAAAAAAGTCTAATCTAATTGATGTATTTTACTAAAACAATTAATATGGTAAAAAACAAATTAGTATTAAATTAAAATTAAATAATAAATAAAAATAATTTAATTGAATAGTTTTTAAAGATGGTAAAAAAAATCAGCATGATAAATAAAATGTGCAAATGAAGTAATAAAGTAAACTAAGAATGCGCACTAAATTTTGAAATAATAATTCTTCAAGTATATTTTTAAAATCCTCCTAATTTTTTTTTTTTTTAAAAAATGTATTCTTAGAATCTCATTTACAATAGCATGTTTTTTCTCTTTAAGATATTATCAAATAAAAATTTAATTATTATAGTATATGACCTATTTTATTTTTCAAGTTATCAATTAACACTTAATATTATTATTCTTTTGTCTCTAACAAGAATCGAAAAATACAAATTAATACATTAATCATGTTTTGATCATATAACTTATTGGTGATCAGAAAAGTAAATTAATTAAAGTTAATTAAAATCTAGGACAAAGTTGACATTAAAAAATGCATAATTATAATACGGAAAATTACATAATTTGAAACTATATGCAATCTTTTCATTAAATTAATACAAATAATAAAACAATACCAATTAACTATATATTCATTTTACCAAGAAAAATAAATAAATACTGTACCATGGTAAAAAATTTCTATTATCCATTAAGATAAACCATCCATAGAATTTTGTATAATTTAATATTAGGAAAAGTTTTACCTACGACTCTTTTCACTCAAAATATTGAGAAACAAGAATTAAACCACCCCAAATAAGGATATTCGTGAGAATGATTCACAGTAAAATTGATTTAAATTTTGAAAAAAGTACACAAATAGACCTTAAAACTAAACTAATTATCTAAAAATGCCCAACCCAAACTAATTCCCTAAATGGTCAATCGGATGTGTCCCTTTTGTTTTGAAGTTAACTTTTGTTAATATTTTAAATTCTCTTTATTTGAGGTAAAAAAATTCATTCATCGGGTATATAAATTACTTTAGAAAAAATTATTTGTTTACTATACTAAGTTGTTCTCCTAATTTTAATGAACATAAAGACAAGACATAAAGTCAAAAAAAAAAAATCATCATTTTATCACTTTGTAAAGAATGAGATAATTCATTCTAATTTTCATCAAGTAAGTCATTATTTTTGTTTGTTAAACACCTATAAAACAAATTTTAAGTATATTCAAAATTAATCTATAAATGGATCATTAGACTTTATTGCTTCATATAGTTTATGAAAATTGTTAATATATTGACACTCAAAATTTTAATCTTTTCTCTTGAATAATTTTTATATAAAATAGAAAAAGAATATCATTAATTTAGTTATTTAATTCGAATATATATGTTTGACATGATGTTAAAAATCACTTGGATCATGTGATATTTTATTGTTCTTTCCTATCATGTTTATTTGAAAATATCATAATAATTTTTTTCCCGAAAACTAATTAAATTTTTATTATAAATATACATAATATTGCAATATTGAGCCCGGAAACGGGCATTTCATTATCTAGTAAATAAATAGAAGACTAGAAATAGAAGTCTCTTTCTCGAATCATTTTTCGAATCTATTCTTTGGCACCCCGTTGAAACAAAATAAAAATACAGACAACAACATTAAAATATTTGGTACATGAAATCATTGTCTAATAAGTGACAGTTTCATTCCCCTTCCCATTTCTCTAATTTTCACTACCCCAATTTTAAAAATAAAAAAATTACAAGATTTATCTAATATGTCCAAGTGAAAAAATCGTATCAACTTGAGATATTTCTAAATATGTTCAACCTTCTTCATATGTTTATACTAACATTATATGTGCGTTAATTTTTGCAGCAATTTGATAAAATCTTATTCTAATCCACTTGTGGAATTGAATGAAATGTTGAAAAGGATGATTTTGGAGAATCTGGGATTAAAAAATCGCATTGATGAATTGTTGAATCCCAATTATTTCCTATTTAGATTTACACATTACAAGGGATCATCAATTATTAGTGGAGATGAAAATAATAAAACTACTGGATTGGGTGGCCACACAGATGGTAACTTCTTGACTTTTATATCACAAAATCAAGTCAATGGATTGCAAATCAACAAAAATGGAGAGTGGATTGATGTCAACATTTCACCAAATTCTTATGTTGTTTTGGCTGGTGATTCTTTTAAAGTAAGTGTTTAAGTTTTTAGCTGGTGTTATTATCTTGTTGGGAATTATGTTGTTCGAATTTTTTAAAAAATATTGTTATACCTTATTGGATTCTTCAAAAAAGCATAAGTTTCATAGGATCCGAGATATTTGTGAAGAATAAATCGAAAGTTGGAACAACATGTTTAATTTCTTCATGCAAAATTGAAAATGAATCTTGATATTTGTTGGAATCTATGTCTCTCTCGAGTCTCTAAAAATATTTTCACACTTATGTTGGATTATTCTCGGATTATTCTCCAAATGCATTTTTGAAGGACTTGACATATTGAATACTCTCTCTCTTCCTTTTTATTTATTCAATTTTGACTTTTTACTTATTCTTTTTTACTTGTCATTTACAAATCAAGAAAAAACAATATTTTTATATATTATACTATTAATTTATTTAGAGAGTTAATGATTTTTTAAAAGGCTAAATCAATGAGTAAATTGATTTTAAATTTCTATCCATTAATAGGAATAAAATGATAAACTCATTATGCTAATTATTATTTTCTTAATATGTTCGCCACCAACCTAGTTTATCGGAATTACACAAATCTCTGAAACTGAATTTTGATATTTGTTGGGACCTGTGTTTCTTGAATCTCTAAAAATGGTGTCCCACTGTTGCATTATTTTCCAAAATATGCATATTTATAGTA
Organism: Solanum pinnatisectum; assembly: GCA_035578085.1. Classification (NCBI taxonomy): domain Eukaryota; kingdom Viridiplantae; phylum Streptophyta; class Magnoliopsida; order Solanales; family Solanaceae; genus Solanum; species Solanum pinnatisectum. Next base: position 20,088,304 of record CM069077.1, read on the forward strand.
TTTGTTGGAATCTATGTTTCTCCCATCTATAAAAATGTTCTCCCACTAGTGTTGAACTGTTTTTAAAAAAATTGCATATTTTTGAAGGATCTAACATACTGAATGATATTCTGAAAATAGTACCTATGTTGCTCTATTTTTCAAAAATATTATCGTGTCTATCTTGCTATTTATATAGGCATGGACAAATGGTCGATTGCATTCTCCTCTCCACAGAGTAACAATTGCCGGAGAAAGTGATAGATTCTCCATTCAATTATTTTCATTATCAAAACCAGGTCACTTCATCGAGGCACCAAAAGAACTTGTGGATGACGAACACCCTTTACTCTTCAAGCCATTTGAAATTCTTGGATTACTTGGGTATGCTGCCTCAGAAGCTGGCTATGGAGCTCCTCCCAGTGATGTTTTCAAGGCTTATTGCGGTGTTTGATATGCTAATTGTGAATTTCCGTTCCTATCAGAATACCGTTAGTATATATGGGATTTCTGATAGAACATTTGCCGGAAATGTCTTCAATGAGCCACCCTTTCCAATGGGTTTCGTTGGAAATTCGTGTTTTTTTTAGTAGTGTGCATCTTATGTTTGGACTGTTGCTGTTGTGAATTCATGTTTAATTTGTTTTGTGTTTTTTTGGGCGAATAATGAATTTAAAGTGGACGATCTTACTCTTTAAGAGGAAATTGTTCAACGTAATCCTTTATATATATATATATATGTCTCTAGACCTTGATTGTTTTCTGCAATTTCTGCAACCTTAGCTTAGTCAAGGTGTAATTATTAAAGCGAGCAAGGATCCAAAATTACTACTCCAATTGAAAAGTATATCAAATGTCTTTGAATTGCAAAGGAGTTTAATCCATAAGAACTCGAAATATAAGTAGGTGACCTCATCCGTTGTTATGCCAGACTAATACTATTTTGCTTCCATCATCTAAAACAAAGAGTACATTAGTTCAAAAAGATCCACATTCTTCTTATATATTTTCCATACATTATTATTTTCATATGGCTCTATAAACTTATTTATGCACCATTCACCTTTTTTACCCCATACTTTTATATTCACCCTTCTCGAAAGTGCCTCTTCTTTCACAATATATATCTCCACAACCACTTCATGAGTAAACTACCATTTCTTACTCTTATTCTATTTATTTCTAAATCTACGATTTTCTTCTCAAATGTGGCAGTGTCCCACTTTATTAGATGCATGTATCAATTGATTTTCTTCAGCTTTTAATCCTTCTCATTTATTCAACTTTTGTGCTACTTTTATAGTACTGAGGGAGAGTTATCACACAATTTTTGTTCCAATAATGGTAGCATACATGCAAGTCATTAGACAAAGTCGATTTGTGCAACACAAAAAAAACTATTACATACATGCAAAGAAATAATTAAAGAAAATCGAAGATGTGATCCGTTGAACTTCGATCTAACCAAATTTGAACATAATACTAAAAAAAAAAAAAAGGGAATACAAAACAAATGAAATTACTACCATCACCTGTTACTTTGCCGCTATCGCCTTCCAATGATACTCATAGATTTACCCACAAATGTTAGTGAATTGGAAAATTAAGAAGTGTGTAAGTAATTGAGCAGCAACTGAGAAATAGGGGAAAATGAAGGGAAAAAAAAGGAGGTATGAACAACATATCTAGAGCTTGAACACACAGCAACAAAAGTGCAAACATCCTTGAAACTCGAGAGCAAGAACAGTAGCAAGGAGAAATCCACTAAAAGTAAAAAGAAAGAAAGGAACCTACGAAAATTCAATTACATTCATACCTTTAGCGTGTGAAAGACATAACTGCCAACATGATGAACCACTTTCCTTGCTGCAGCAAAAGAAGGAAAAAAATCAAGTACTCCATATAAAAATACTCAAGACAAACAACAAATATTGCGGGTCCACAATCCACTTCTAAATTTCAGTTATTTTTTATAGCTTAAATTTTGCCTCATGACGATGTAATTATGCACTAATTAGATAATAACAAAGACAAGATTAATCGCATATGTAGATCAAGTAAAATAACTAAAACATGTACTTGAAATTCTAGACAAAAATTATATTAAAAAACAATAAGTAAAAAATATACCAAATTAGTAGCGATAATACAAAAGCAAGATCAGAAAAAATCCGTCCAATTCTTACCAAACAATTGTTGGGTTATGAAAGGTGATTAGGGCGTCATGCGGAAGCTTACAATTGCAAATCATATGGTTGACAAATAAAAACATACTAAAGACATATATTAAATTGTTTGGCCAAGTGACCTACATATTGAGAACTAATGTTAAAAAAAACATAAATATGCTTAGGAGAAAATCCCCCCATAAACAAGACTCTCTAAATGACTAGATTGTGGATCATATTGTGTTATGCTATGAGAATAAAAATCTTCAATTTATAGATCTCCAAACTTTTCTTATAAGGAAATAATAAACCAAATATAAAAAAGAATTATATTTTCCTTACAGAAAAAGTAAAAGCAATTATGATAATACTTTAATTTTCCTTTAAGGTAAAATTAAAACTCAAATATGGTAAGAAAATTAGGACAAAACTCTAACAACAATAGCCTGAATCTCGGAGGTTTGTAGAGAGGATTAGTAAACAGTGAAGAAAAAAGATGTTAAGGCATAGTGGAGGTTTGTAGAGAGGATTAGTAAACAGTTAAGAAAAAAGATGTTAAGGCATAGTCATTCTTGATATCTAACATTTTTGTGAGACTTTCTAACTTCTGCACTAATTAATTGTCTATATAGAGATTAAATTCATCAAATAAATACAATGCGTGTGCAAATCAACAGTTAGTAACATACATGTAGAAATCTTTAGCTAGAAACTATATTCAAAAGAGTAGAAAACTAAGGTCCACATACCAAATTGTGATTACTTTTAATTACTGAATCTCAAAGAACTGAAGAGACCATCAAGCATGACCTCGTAAGAACTAATAAGAGCAAACAAAAATGAGACTTAAACAAAAAGGTAGACACGTGTCCAAGAAGAAACAAATCATGGGACTGCAATTAAAGTGCAATACACGTTTCTACTTGAGAAGCTAATAAAAATTAATTCGTTGATAATACAACTTACGTAACTTTGTGTACAATTATGTGATGCAGAGTTCGTCCCATGCTTGTTTCATGACATCGAGCTTGTCCCATGCTTGTAGATGTAGATGAAGTTAAGCCCATGAGTCATCCGTCTTCTCTCCCTCGATATGTAGTTTTCCTTTTTTAGAAGAAAATCAATGGGAGCAAAACTCAACACGTGTAACTATTTCACATTTCAATAAGCTATAGAGAGTAAATGTTGAATCTCTGACAATATTCAAATACTTCTAAAGTACAAAACCAGCACAATGCAACAACCAAAAGAATTTCATTCATCTGATGAGTGATGGCAAAATATAGGAATGCTTGCTAGAAGAAAAAGAATAACAGATCCCAACTTATCATTATCATACAACATCAGCAAAATGGGTATTTTAACTCTGATATTACCAAAATCAGAATGAAAGGTATTTGCTAGAAGGAAAAAATAACAACATTCAACCTATCAGTATTACATAGCACCTGCAAGGCAAATATTTAAACTATGATATTACAAAACAACAGAATGAATGGAGATATAGAATTGGTAGACGATGGAATGACAAACAGGAAGGAGTAACGATACGTAACATTCAGAAATAACTAAACTTCCATAATCATCCATATTTCTGTTTTGCTCCTGATTTAGAAAGTACCCTGTTTTAAGTTTCAAAGATAATGTGGAATCACTGTCAAAGGGTCAAGGGTAAGTATATTTGTCGATTTTGTGCCGCACATGTATAGTATTTTTGTTGGACCCATGTAGTAGCCACATGTATAGTATTACAAAGATGATGCAGAAGATTAATGTACATAACAATTATACCTAAGCTATGACATTCAAAACAAAATTGGATGTGAAGTCTAAACTACATACTACAAGGGCCCTTAGACATCATGAATACTTTTGGATGTATTCAAGAGAACACCAAAATGGTGGTGGTCATATGATATTAAACTGTTTTTGCATACTATGCTAATTCTCCATTATAATGCTTAATTAGTTAGTAAAGCTAAAACTTTTCTGATCACGACAACCTGGCACATTGACGTTCCTTAAGATGTTGCTTTTTCTAACAGATGGAGAAATATTTTTCGATTAATCCTAATACTTATTCGTGTATCCATAGTGGAGATTAATACCCCAAGAATTTGTAGGAGCAATAAAACATCTTTCCTTTTCTTAATTAGATTTAGAATGTATACTATAGAGAATTTGCTTGAAATAGTTGTATGCAAAATACATAAAAGTTTAGATTGAACGATAAAGAAGACAAATCAAAGGAGATAGAAAGACTTCGAGGGAGTAGTAGCCAAGGAAGCAATAGCCAGCATTTTATCCATCGTGTACTAAAAATTGTGAACATATTGATTTCTGGTTGACCAATGACAAAGTGTATGGAGGAAGAATGGAAGAAAAGCAATGACAAACCTTTAGCTTCTCTAGATGGAAAGTGGGATTGATAATTTTTGTATGTGTGACCCATTTGTCTTCTTCATTGGTTGTCAGTCCTTGCACCAATAATGTTGGAAATGGATCTCTTCAATTTTTTCTAAAGATTCAAATACAACTCTTGTTACTTTCTTCTCTTCGTCTTTCAAAATCAGATTTTGAAATTTGATGTTCTTCTCCAAATTTCCTCGCTCTCGAGTCATGTCCACAATTTGGACTTTGCAAGTCCAATGAAGAGTATCAGTTGTTATTCAATCGATATTGAATCTTAGTACCATATGTCCACCCAAGATATCTTAACAACAATATGGGTAGGAAGAGTTAGAGAGCAACACCAATTAGAGTTCTCTTCAATTTGTGATATATTAAACTAAGACGCACATTCTTTTGTTAATGTCGAAGCTCTTACACATTGACAGTAAAAAAAAAAAAGTGTTGTATACATATTCTAAACATGCATAAAATTCTTTTGTCAATGTCTAAGGTTTTGATAATGATAATGTATACATACAACAAAAATATATTTGGATAGTTGCTGCAAGAAGAGAAAAAGGCATCTGTTCATAGACATAACCGGAGGAGAAGGAGAGCACAACAAACACAACAGATCAACAGTGAAGAGAAGTTATTAATTAATGCATGCAACAGAATTATAACCCACATACCAAAACGGAGCAGGGAGAATTGCAAAAAGTATACCCATAAAAAGGTGATTACCGACAAATGAGTGACACTAAGTTGAGAAAGATTTCACCAACAAACAGAAAAAAAGAAAGGACAAACATTTAAACAGAGAAGATCAGAATTTCCTATACCAGCAATAAAGTGCAATAAGCAGGAAATTTGAGTAGAAATTTCTATAAATGTACAGTTAAATAAGGGGAAAAGTTCATTTAGGCATACTCTCAAACACTTTTGGTACAGTGGAGAGCAAAGTTAAGTACTGACATGCAACTCAAACTGAGAACTCAAGAAGGAGAAAAAAAAATTCAATTTGAGCAAAATGATGAAAGCAAAAAAATCAAAACACACAATGAACTTTGAACACACGATTGAATGAAAAATCAGAGAACTTTGTTTAAAATCCCAAAGATCCACATGCAAAGATTATACATTCAAATCAAAAATTTATTGCATCTATATTTGTCAGATTCAAAATCTGTCCTTTATATTTGCTAATAAAGAACCAATTTATTGCATTTATTTATTTATTTATTTATTATTCCTATATTTCTCAAAGGCTGATAGAACTCACCAAAAATAAGAAAATCTAACCACGATAAGAGACTGAGATACAAAATTTTGAGAATTGCGAGAAGAGCTTTTGATGAAGTCTATGTCTTCATAACTTTAAAGCATGTGTTTGCCTCATTATCACATCAAAAAATGTATGCAATTTGTTCTGCAAATGCAAATTAAATCTAGAGATAAAAATTAGAAGAAAGAAAGAACCAAAGCAAAATAATTGAAAACTGGAAAAAGGTAGAAGGACACGTGTAGTATATGTGTTTATTTTTTTAGGAAAAAATATCCTCAGATTATTTGAAAGTGCCTAAAATACCCCTCATCCACCTATTGGGTTAAAAATACCCCTCAGTCAACCTTTTTGGTTCAATATTACCCTTTAAACTAACAGCCTTATATTTTTTAATTATTATATTTAATAATTATTACGTGACGTCTTTTTATTGGATAAAGTTAATTTCCAACCCACCAAACTTTCTCCTACCCACCCGGCCCATATTGACATTCCTTGACCCAAACCCAAATAAAAGATCCATCAAAAAAATTTGAGCAAGTCAAAGGTGCTGAGCACGGCAATAGCAGCAGTTATCTACCGCCGTCAATAGATCCACCAACAGTTATCTACCGCCGTCAAAGGTGCTGAGCACGGCAATAGCATCAGATAATGACACTAATGGCATATCATTTTCCTTTAATATATTTGATGAATCTTTTAATTTGGCTCCAGATCAGAATAATGAATTATCAGGGAACAGGTGGTCTGGAAATTGGAAGACATCAAATCAAGTTGCAGACTCAATGAACCATTGGTAATCCTATATTCACACAGAAATTATCAAACATATAAATATATAATCAGTGTTGGGGATTCAAATGGCATACATCAAACAATAATCTTTTTATTTTATTTTGTCGTTGTTCTTTCTGTTTGGTGTTTGTATAATTGTATCTAGAGTTTTGATTTTGTTGCAGTGAAAATATGGCAATCTCTATATATGAATGAATGAAAGGGTAAAATACTTTATAAAGATCCATCTAGATTGAACACTCACAATTATGGTGCTCTTGTCAGTTAGAGTTCATAACAAATCTGAGCTATGCATCTATAAGTAAAATCAAACCTTCAAAGAAAGAGATTGAAAGGCACTATTTAAATTTCTCAAAATTGAGAGGATAGAATTCGAGAGAGTAACATTGATGCACTTTCACAATAAAACAATTCACTTGCTATTTCAAATTGTCATCGATCAATTAGCTATCTTCACAATAAAAAGAACAATTACTCTGCTAACGGACTCCATGACAATGGATTGATGCACTTCCGCAAGAAATTAAGAGTAAGAAGTTAAACTTGGCAGTTTAATTTAGGTAATATATCATCCAAAATATTTTAATTTGATGGATCTTTTAATTTGATTTGGGTCAAGGGATGGGTCGGGTGGGTAGGAGAGAGTTTGGTGGGTTGGAAATTAACTTTATCCAATAGAAAGACGCCATGTAATAATTATTAAATATAATAATTAAAAAATATAAGGTTGTTAGTTTAAAGGGTAATATTGAACCAAAAAGGTTGACTGAGGGGTATTTTTAACCCAATAGGTGGATGAGGGGTATTTTCAAACCTTTTCAATTAGTACAGGGGTATTTTTGGCCCTTTTCCGGTTTATTTTCTAGTGAATTACTCAAATGGTGTAGGACAATTTTCAATGCAATTGGTACAACTTTCTAAAGCTGTGTTGGTACTATATATATACTAGGTAAATTGTCCGCGCTTTGCGAGGTGGTGAACTACGTCAATAATCTACTTCTGAACATTTGATAATATAAGTGGTTTTGAGTGGGTAAAGCCCTAGATAAATTGTCAAGAATATTTTAGCCAAAGATGAAATGAAATAATTTTTTTAATCTTAAAACCAAAAAGATTTGATTCTAATTATTTATGAATTTTGTTATTAATTCTTAATTTTACTCTAGTTCTTCATCACCAAATTCTTTAGAAAAGATATGTAATTGTTTCATTGTCTCTATTTGTATTTTCAAAAAGTGGTACAAACATTTTATTAATCAATTGTGAGAATTTTTCTCCTATTGAACGCCTCTACATACAGAATCTAAATGTTATACATCTTATGTAATTAGTTATGTGCTTGATAAGTTAATTAAAATATAAAAACACATCTCTTGAAGTTCAATGAAATAATGTATGTCGCTCAAATAATTTGGATTAAATGATGTCTTGGCAAGTCCCTTATAAAAAATCATTCGCAATCGATGACACTATTTGATAGCCAAAAGGCATATTTTGTTGTTTATGTTTCGATCAATATGGTTAAAACTTTTTTTTTTTTTTGCGATTTTTAATCTAATGTTTATAAGGAGATAATTATTTCTTTAAGGTTTGATTAATATGGACTCATCCTGCTTTGAGGGGTAATTCATTGACTCCAATCTGAAATTTGAATCCCAAACTTTTGATTAAGGTTGAGTACAACACTTACCATCCCACTACATTCCTTTTTTTTTTTTTTGTTATGTTACCAATCGATTGAATACCTTGAGAAGATAGAAAGTTGAACAACTAAAACTCCAAAGTAGTGTGGAACCACCACAACTTTTGAACACTCAAAAGTCCCTTCTTGAACATCTCATGGATCTCTTAGCCACTTAAAATATAAAGATCAAAGTCATTCATTTCAAATGTTTAAGAATTCTAATCTACATGACACCAATAGTCTAATGATTACATCAAACTCTTGATTAACATATCTTTACTTCAACATAATGGTCAAAAGCATAAGCATAAACAACAAAGTTTAAAACATGTACTAAAACACAACAATAAATAACATAAGTATAAATTAATGACGGTAAAAAAACATATCAGGATCTATAACAATCGAATGAAACAGAAAGGAAACAATGAAGCCCACTAAATTCACATTGTCCCCATGAGTAAATTATTTCCCTCTAGTACTCGAGTTTTAAAAGAATAGATCCTCTCAGGATAGAACGATTCTATTTACCAGTGTATCGGTACAAAAATAATGGTGTCATTGAGCTACTCAACAAGAGCAAAGTATAGGAATATTTAATTGTGCAGAAGAAGAAGAAGAAAAAGTTCAGAATTTTCGTTGTTTTATGAGAGGAAATCCCTCTATTTATAGACAACAAAGAGTAATGTGAATAAATGCTTATTGTGTCTTATCAGAAAGGTCACAACTATTCGAAAAGTCACAACCTTTCATAAAAGTCGCAACTTTTCATAAAAGTTGCAACTCTTCATAAAAGTCGCAACTCTTCATAAAAGACGCAACTCTTCATCAAAGTCACAACTCTTCATAAAAGTCACAACTTTTCATGAAAGGAAAGGCTAATTTTGGAAATAAATAAATTAAAAGGGAATCCTAGTTTGTGGTGGCGCCACGTAGGCGGGCCTAGGGTTCGCTTTTTTTTATATATATATATATATATATATATATATATATATATATATATATAGAAAAAGCACAAATAAGTTTTATAAATACATGTAATGAATTTTACAAACCAACTTATAATATGCATAAAATCCTAGTAAGAGACTTAAATATTAAAACTGATTTAGTAATAGGACTACAATTTCTTATACAAAACAATGGAAGTTGTTTAGTCTCTCGAGACGGAATAATGTTATTCAGAAATACAACCTATACTCCCATGCAGATCAATAAAATCCTAACTAAAGGAGTTAAAGTCAAAGATAATATACTAAATAATTCTAGTCCATGTTGCGACAATTATGGAAATAATGAAAGTTGTTCCTCAAAAAACCTATATGAAGAAAAACAAGAAGAAAATTATATAGAAGATACATATATAGCAGACATAGAAAAAGATTATACATTAATAAATGTAGAAACAGAATTTTACAATTTTCAAAAAGGAATAAATACTATAGGAACAATAAAACATCCTAAAGACTTAGAAAATATAATAGCAATACTAGATGAAATAGAAATAATAGGAGAAAAACCCTTAATACATTAGGGAAGTAATAAAATTATGTGTAAATTAGATATAATAAATCCAGACTACACAATAAAGACAGCAACTATAGAAGCAAATAATGAAGACACTGAAGAATTCAGTAAACAAGTTAAAGAACTATTAAAATTAGAAGTAATAAGAAGATCTACATCTAGACATAGATCAGCAGCTTTTATGGTTAGAAACCATAGCGAACAAGTACGAGAAAAAGCTCGCATGGTAATAAATTATAAAAGACTAAATGACAATACTAGAACAGATGCATATAAACTATCAGATAAAAATGAATTAATTAATAGAATACAAGGTAAAAAGATATTTAGTAAATTTGATCAGAATCGGATATCTGCAAGTAAAAATGCACCTAAAGCATAGAATGGATACCTTCACTTGTCCTGAAGGACATTTTGAATGGTTAGCCATGCCTTTTGGATTAAAGACAGCTCCGCCTATTTTCCAAAGAAAAATGGATGATATGTTCGGAGACTACAAAAATTTTGTATTAGTATACGTAGATGACATTTTAGTATTTAGTAAAGACATGTACGAACATTTAGGACATTTACAGACAGTGTTTAGACTATTTGTAAAATATGGGATAATAATTAGTAAAAAGGAAATGGAATTATGTAAGACACATATAAATTTCTTAGGAGTAACTTTAGGAGAAGGAAAAGTAAAATTACAACCACATATAGCTAAAAAAGTTTTAGATATGCCTGATAAGTTAGATAATACAAAAGAATTACAAAAATTTTTAGGATTAGTAAATTATGCTAGAAATTTTATTCAAGACTTAGGAAAAATAGCAGGTCCATTATATGCTAAGACAGGTAGTAAAGGACAAAAACATTTTAATATAGAAGACATTAAATTAGTCCAACAAATTAAAGAAAAAGTTAAAAATATACCTGACTTACAAATACCACTAGAATCAGACTATTTAATAGTTCAAACAGATGGTAGTAAATTAGGATGGGGAGCCATCTTAAAATCAAAACCAAATAAATACAGTCCAAAAAATGAAGAAAAAATATGTGCCTACCAAAGTGGACAATACAAAGAAAAAGGTAATATGAGTAGTATAGACGCAGAAGTATTAACGGTAATATACGGATTAAATAGTTTTAAATTATACATTTTAAACAAAAATGAAGTATTAGTAAGAACAGACTGCGAAGCCATAGTTAAATTCCATGAAAAAATAAATAGTAAAGCTAGTAGTAAAAGACGATGGTTAAATTTTATAGATATAATATCTATATATAATAATATTGTTTTTGAATATGTTAAAGGAAAAGATAATGACTTAGCTGATAAATTAAGTAGATTACTGTCACGACCCGATTTCCTCGAGCCATGATGGCACCAACTATAACCCACCAGTAGGTAAGCCGACCCGTAACCCGGAACAACAAGTAATGGGTCTGAGGGCAGAAACTACATAGGAGTAGATAAAATTTAATATAACAATAAAACAAAGTACAAACCAAAACATAAATACAAATAAAGATCCTCCCAAAACACGAAGTCACTAGTACAGAGCTACTAACAAAAGAGTACAAGTCCCAAAAGTGGACTACAGAGACTCGACTGTCTCGAAAGGCAAAAGACAAGTCTATATATACAGATGGAGACTGAAATAGTACAGAACGTCGTGTGCTCACCCCCGTCTCCGGATCAGACTACTCCAAGCTGGATCAACGCTGGCCACTGGTGCTCGGACCTGCATCACGAAATAGATGCAGAGCGTAGCATGAGTACCAAAACAACAGGTACTCAGTAGGCATCATAGGCCGACTGAACTTGAAAGGTAAAAGCAATATGAAAAGAAGGAATAACACAAACAGAGGTCAAGAACGGAAAACTAACTAATAATGGAATGCGCACAATTGTAGAAAGAACTAACTACAGTAATCTACAAGCTAATTACACCTAGCTGGACCCCCATAAGCCCAGAAGGTACACTCATGCGCAAGTTTAAATTAAAAACCCGAACGGACCCCCATAAGCCCGACGAGTACACAGAAAACTATAGCTAAATAGAAAATGCCTATGAGAATCCAAGCACAAAGAACATCAAACCAGAACCTCAACTTCAAATAATAGAATCTGACAGTACGGAGGCCGGACCTCGAACCGGATGCTCTGTATAAGTATCTAGGCAATAGAGGCCGGACCTCGAACCGGATGCTCTATATAAGTATCTGAACAATAGAGGCCGGACCTCGAACCGGATGCTCTATATAAGTATCTGAACAATAGAGGCCGGACCTCGAACCGGATGCTCTATATAAGTATCTAGGCGATAGAGGCCGGACCTCGAACCGGATGCTCTATATAAGTATCTGAACAATAGAGGCCGGACCTCGAACCGGATGCTCTATATAAGTATCTGAACAATAGAGGCCGAAAGAGTCCTAATCGATCCATGCTCAAAATGTACGTGGAACACCGTCTACATTTAGCCAATCAATGCAAGTCCTTGGAACCGAATGAAAACCAACTTCAAATCGCAAATCAGAACCAGTGTCGCTGACGTACCTCATAAAGCCACAATATCGGGGAAAAATAAAGATAACTATCATCGGAGTAAGCGTATAACCTAGCTAAGGTTCAAACTATCAGACTCTAGTCTGCTACACCAGTCTACAGGGATCTAAGTCGACCGAGCGACGTCGGGGCAAAACTAACGCCTATCAATTCCTAATCATAAATTTCTAAGGCAAGCCCTAGTCAAACCTAAACTAAGGCCCAACATGCTTCAAATAAATAATAATTAAACATACAAGTACTCCACATAGAAAGGAGGGTCAATTGATAATACCAAGCATACTCACTGTTAACCAAGGAATCCCGAAAGAGGCCGAAACATGATTTCTAAACACCTATGCATTATTCACTAACTACCAACCCAAATCCCAACTAATCAACATGCATTCACACTCCCAAGATCAATCTAAGAGAGGGAAACCGTAGCCTACCTGTACACCGATCACGCGCACTCCAATAGTCACTTCTCCGGAGTTTTTCCCTTTCGAACAGCCTCGAAATGCTGACACGCTATCAAAAACCGAGTCACAATGTTACTACGGTCGTTTAGACACTAAAATCGCAAGAAACGGAGACAAACCAATTTCGGGGTCAAAACGGGAAAAGTGGGACCCGCACCGGAAATTCCGGAATTAACCCCAAAAATAGGTTCTTAAACACCTCCCCGAACTTGTGTCCCAAAATGGAACACAATTCGAGGCTCGAATCAGCCCAACACGACATACAATGAAAAACACAAAACATACTAACAATGAACAGTAATAGCAGCAGCTATTCACGAGAAAATACCAGAAACTAGGGGTCTACAGCGAAATCCGACAACACCTCAACATTCTCCTCGAAAAACCACTCAAGATAGCCTCAAGAATCACTAAAATCGAACCTAAAACGAGTGAGAAATCAGCTTCCAAAACTGCCCAAAAACTGAGCCCGAAAATGGCTGAGACAGCAGTTAAAACACAAATTTTTACCTCCAACGAAGCTTTGAATATGAAATCTAACCACACCGACGCGTTCCTTGCGAAAAACCACACAAGATGCACCTTTGGATCACTAAGTTTGGACTAGAAATGAGAGAGTTAAGAGGGTTTGAAGTTGGATAAAAAAACTGAAAATGGCTGCACCAGATTTGGCTGCCATATATTTAAAGTCTCCGACGGGGCCTCGGAATTTGATCGGGACCCGATAAAAATAAAATAAATATGCTACCCTACCAAATTCGATATTCCAGACTCAACGGCGCAGTCGAAATTTCCATCAGAGGTCATCTCGATAAAAAGTGGGTCCCACTTCCAAGAGCCATTTTAACCAAAATCCACCGAAGGGATCGAAATGAGTTCGGAGACCTCGAAAGTCGAACAAAAGGTTGTTCTAGACCAATATCAACATTCCGGAGCTAACCGCGCTGACGGAATTTTCATCCGAGCACATTTTCCAAGAATGTTGACCAAAGTCAACCTAAGGCCAAATTTCTAAGGCTAAAACGCCTAATCGCACCGACTGACACTGAAAACCTCGGGAGTCATGCCAACCATGCTACTAGCCTAAAATGACCCTTCCGGAGCTGATGGAACTGTCAGAATTCCATTCTGAGGTGGTCTTCTTGAACTTTTGATCGAAAATGATCGTTCAAGGTTCATAAGCTCCAAAACACTAAAACTCACACCAAAATCAAACGAACGACCAGGTGACCGAACTGTCAGTCCCAGCAAGTCGTAAATGACTTGGGGTCGCTATAGGAATGCTCTAAACGACACACAGAAGGCAAGATACAGAAATGACCAGGAGGGTCATTATAATATCCACTACTAAAAAGGACTTTCGTCCGCGAAAGGAAGAATAAAGATATACCTGAGGGATCAAACAAGCCGGGAAACTGCTCTCGCATCTCCTGCTCGGTCTCCCAGGTAGCCTCCTCGACTAGACGATGCCTCCAACGAACCTTAACAACAGGAATGGCTCTCGAGCGCAATCTCCTCACATCTCTGGCTAGGATGGCAACTGGCTCCTCTATAAATGTCAAACGATCATCCAACTCAACTGCATCATACTGGAGCACATGAGACTCATCAGGAACATACCGGCGCAACATCGAGACATGAAAAACCGGGTGGATGGCTGAAAATGCTGGAGGTAGGGCCATGCTGGCAACCTCCCAATCGTCGGAGTATCTCAAAAGGCCCAATGCACAGGGCTAAGCTTACCCGCCTCCCAAACCTCATTATGCCGCCATGGGCGACACGGAGGAATACGATCACCTACAGAGAATCTCAAGGTCGACGCCTCGATCTGCATAACTCGTGCCTACTCGGCGATCCTAAGTCTATCCTGAATCACCCTCACCTGGTCCAAAGCCTCCTGAATCAAATCTGTACCTCGCGGCCTAGGCTCTGTAGACTCAAACCAGCCCACCGGAGAGCGACAACGCCTACCATACAAGGCCTCGAACGGGGCCATCTGAATACTAGAATGGTAGCTGTTGTTGTATGCAAACTCCGCCAAAGGCAAGAACTGGTCCCACTGACCTCCAAAGTCCATAACACAGGCCCGCAACATATCCTCAAGGACCTGAATAGTACGCTCCGACTGGCCATCCGTCTGTGGGTGAAAAGCTGTGCTAAGGTCAACCCGAGTGCCCAACTCATCCTGAAAGGTCCTCCAAAAGCTAGATGTGAACTGAGAACCCCGATCTGATATAATAGAAGTCGGCACCCCATGAAGACGGACCACCTCCCTAATATAGATACGAGCCAACCTCTCGGCACTGAAAGTAGTATGAACAGGGAGGAAGTGTGCTGACTTGGTCAATCGATCCACGATGACCCAAATGCTGTCAACACCTCTAGAAGTCCGAGGCAACCCCACAATGAAGTCCATAGTGATACGCTCCCACTTCCACTCCGGAATGGGTAATCTCTAAAACTCACCACCAGGCCTCAAATGCTCGGCCACCGCTGCGGCAACACAAGAACGGAAACAAAGTCGGCTATATCTCTCCTCATGCCACTCCACGATGTCGCGCCAAATCACGATACATCTTACTGTGCCGGATGGATAGAGTATCTAGACTCATGGGCCTCGAAAGTATCAATCGTATCAAGTTCCCAACTCCGGAACGAGATCGCGCCGACGAATCTCAACACCCCATCAGGATCTAAGGTAGCCTGACCACCATCACCCGCTAACACTCGATCTCTAAGGACCACCAAGGCCTCATCCTCAAACTGGCAACCACGGATCCTATCAAGCAAGGAAGACTGAACTCCCATATAAGCCAAGACGCGCCTAGAATCTGAGATATCCAACCGAACCATGCTATTAGCTAAGGACTGAATATCCAAAGCCAAGGGTCGCTCCTCAACAGATAAAAAGGCTAGACTACCCATACTCACCGCCTTCCGGCTCAAGGCGTCTGCTACCACATTCGCCTTGCCCGGATGATAGAGAATAGAGATGTCATAGTCCTTCAGGAGCTCAATCCAACGACGCTGCCTCGAATTAAGGTCCCTCTGACTCATGATGTACTGAAGACTCCTATGATCGGTATAGATCTCACATCGAACTCCATACAAGTAGTGCCTCCATATCTTAAGCGCGAAAACTACCGCCGCCAACTCCAAGTCATGAGTGGGGTAGTTGCGCTCATGGGTCTTAAGCTGCCTCGATGCATAAGCAATAACCCGACCCTGCTGCATCAATACACAACCCAAACCAACGCCGGATGCGTCACAATACACCGTGAAGCCCTCGCCCTCAACTGGAAGAGTCAATATAGGAGCGGTGGTCAATAACTCCTTGAGCCTCAAAAAGCTCGCCTCACACTCCTCTGACCAAACCAAGGGAACATCAACACGAGTCAACCGGGTCAAAGAACATGATAGTAGAAAAGCCCTCAACAAAACGTCTGTAGTAACTCGCTAACCCGACGAAGCTACGAACCTCAGTAACAGAAGTGGGCCTATCCCAATCACGAATAGCCTCAATCTTCGCCGGATCAACCCTAATACCCTCTTTGGACACCACGTGCCCCAAGAATGCTACAGACTCAAGCCAAAACTCGCACTTTGAGAACTTGGCATAAAGCCGATGATCTCTCAAAGTCTGAAGCACTATCCTCAAATGTTGCTCATGCTCACTCCGGCTACGCGAGTATACCAGTATGTCATCAATGAAGACGATAACAAATGAATCAAGGTATGGCCTGAACACACGTGTCATCAAGTCCATGAAGGCGGCAGGGGCATTAGTCAACCCAAAAGACATCACAAGGAACTCATAGTGGCTGTAACGAGTCCTAAATGCGGTCTTAGGGATGTCCGCTGCCCTAATCCTCAGCTGATGGTACCCGGATCTCAAATCAATCTTAGAAAACACGGCGGCACCCTGAAGCTGGTCAAACAAGTCATCAATACGAGGCGTGGGGTAACGATTCTTCACCGTCACCTTATTCAGCTGCCTGTAGTCAATGCACATTCTCATAGTCCCATCCTTCTTCTTCACAAACAAAACAGGAGCACCCCAAGGTGACACACTCGGACGGATGAATCCCTTACCTAAGAGGTCTTCTAACTGAACACTGAGCTCCCTGAGCTCTGCAGGAGCCATCCGGTAAGACGGAATAGAAATAGGACGGGTGTCAGGCTCCAAATCTATGGCAAACTCAATGTCACGCTCTGGGGGTAGGCCAGGTAAGTCTGTAGGAAACACATCTGCAAACTCTCTAACCACAGGAACTGAGTCAACTGAAGGGCCCTCCCTACTCACATCCCTCACATAGGCCAAATAAGCTAAACATCCAGAAGCAACCAACCGTCTAGCCCGCATAAAAGAGATGATCCCTGTCGGTGTGTGACTACGAGCACCCTGCCACAACACTGGGGGAATGCCAGGCATAGCTAAAGTAACGGTCTTGGCATAGCAATCCAAGACCGCATGGTAGGGGGATAACCAGTCCATGCCCAGAATCACATCAAAATCCATCATATCTAGCAGAATAAGGTCAACTCTAGTATCATAACCCTGGATAGTCACTAAGCAAGATCGCAATGCCTGATCCACTACTAAGGACTCACCCACCGGGGTCGAAACATGAACCGGCTCTGCCAAAGACTCAGACCTCATACCCAATCGGGGAGCAAAATAAACAGATACATACGAGAATGTGGATCCAGGATCAAATAATACTGTAGCAGGCTGATGGCATAATAAAAGCATACCTGTGATGACATCGTCAGATGCCTCAGCCGCCGCCCTTGCCGGGGCAGCGTAGAAATGGCCCTGAGCACCTCTGCCCGGTGCGTCCGATCTACCACCTGACCTGCCTCCCCGAGCTCCACCTCTAGTACCCTGTCGAATATCCCGACGGCCCTGGTCCTGACCACCGCCTCTAGCTGGAGAGGGTACTGCTGAAATCGGTCTAGGTGTAAGGGGAGCTGGTACAATCGCCCCTCGCCCTCGCCGAGGGCACCCTCTGGACCAATGGTCAAGAGCACCACAATCATAACACCGAGTGGAACGCCTCAGTAGAACCCGACCGCGGCGGAGAGAATCGATCCTCGAACTCGCCCGCATCAGACCACCTCGCCGAGCATCGCCTCCTCGTAAGGTGTAATGCCGCTGAATAGGCCGGCTAGACTGACCCTGCTGGAACCTCTGGCGGGGCCTATCATAGAAGTCCTTCCTAGTCCGGGACCCGCCAGAATGCCGCTCGTAGCGTGCCTCTTATCGCCGCCTTGGGCCTCACGATGAATATGCTCCATGGATCGAGCATGATCGACCACATCAAGAAATGAACGGCCAGCCGAAACCAAATGCTCTGTGTCGACCCTCAGACGGTACCGCAAGCCACGTACAAAACAACGAACTCTCTCCTCCTCCGTGGGCAAAATCATAGTAGCATGTCTAGACAACTCATGAAACCTCGTCTCATACTCTGAGATACCATGTGCCCCGCTCCAATCTAGAGAATCGATCACGGCCTATCCTCGACGCCCGTGGCATGAATCGCCAAGAAAGCCTCTGAGAACTCACTCCAAGATATAGGAGGCAATCCACCGCCCGAGTCTCGATCTGAGCGCCACCATCGCTCGGGCCGCCCACGGAATCGTGAGCGGTGAAGTCGGCTCCTCTCGACTCCAAGAGGCCTAATGATCAGCCGCTTCCCGCAAGCGAAGCCGGAACTCGTGGCGCCTCCCCAATCTCCCCTGAGAATATCGGTGGCGCCAACCTCTGGAATACCCCGAGCATCTTCTGCTCGCGTAGTGGCATCTCCTCGCCCTTACGCCCGCCGGGCGGCCATGAATCGCGATGGCCGAACCATCGTGCCGATGCGCGCAGTCGACTGGCGCTGAACGAGCCAAATCGTGCTCGACGCATCTCCCCAATAGCTGCTAATATCTGAGTCAGTAGGGCATGAAGATCAGGTGCTGCAGCTGGTGCAAATGCAGGTTGTGGCTGGACTGGTCCCGGCCCCACTGGCTGCGGAGGCACATATGGTGCCTGGGGCTCCTCCTCTTCGTCTCGGGCCGGTGCTCGACCTCGGGGTCGACGTCTACCCCAAGCTGGGGCTCTATCAGCATGCTCGGGTGTATCACCCCCAGCCGCGCCACCTCGCGTGTGAGCCATCCCCTGATAGAGTGAAATAAGTGAGATTTCAAGGAAACAATAAGACACACATTGCACGAAAGTAAAACAAAAGAGAAAATCTTCCTAAAGACATCCTGTAGCCTCTCGAAGATAAGTTACGGACGTCTCCGCACCGATCCGCAAGACTCTACTGGACGTTAGCTCTGTACAAGTGAGACCGGTGAACACGGGCTCGATACCAACTTGTCACGACCCGATTTCCTCGAGCCATGACGGCACCTACTATAACCCACCAAGAGTAAGTAACGTGAACCCGAACAAGGTAATGGAGTGCGAGGCGTAACTACATAAGTAGATAAAATTTAATATAACAATAAAACAAAGCGCAAAACCAAAACATAAATACAAATAAAGATCCCTCCCAAAACCTGGAAGTCACTAGTATAGAGCTACTAACAAAAGAGTACAAGTCCCAAAAGTGGACTACAAAGACTCGACTGTCTCGAAAGGAAAAAGACAAGTCTATATATACAGAGACCGGAAATAGTACGTAACGCCGTGTGCTCACCCCGCCTCGGATCGGACTACTCTGCCGATCAACGCCGCCACTGGCTCGGACTGCATCACGAAATAGATGCAGAGCGTACCATGAGTACCAAAACAACAGGTACTCAGTAGGCATCATAGGCCGACTGAACTTGAAAGGTAAAAGCAATATGAAAAGAAGGAATAACACAAACAGAGGTCAAGAACGGAAAACTAACTAATAATGGAATGCGCACAATTGCAGAAAGAACTAACTACAGTAATCTACAAGCTAATTACACCTAGCTGGACCCCCATAAGCCCAGAAGGTACACTCATGCGCAAGTTTAAATTAAAAACCCGAACGGACCCCCATAAGCCCGACGAGTACACAGAAAACTATAGCTAAATAGAAAATGCCTATGAGAATCCAAGCACAAAGAACATCAAACCAGAACCTCAACTTCAAATAATAGAATCTGACAGTACGGAGGCCGGACCTCGAACCGGATGCTCTGTATAAGTATCTAGGCAATAGAGGCCGGACCTCGAACCGGATGCTCTATATAAGTATCTGAACAATAGAGGCCGGACCTCGAACCGGATGCTCTATATAAGTATCTGAACAATAGAGGCCGGACCTCGAACCGGATGCTCTATATAAGTATCTAGGCGATAGAGGCCGGACCTCGAACCGGATGCTCTATATAAGTATCTGAACAATAGAGGCCGGACCTCGAACCGGATGCTCTATATAAGTATCTGAACAATAGAGGCCGAAAGAGTCCTAATCGATCCATGCTCAAAATGTACGTGGAACACCGTTTACATTTAGCCAATCAATGCAAGTCCTTGGAACCGAATGAAAACCAACTTCAAATCGCAAATCAGAACCAGTGTCGCTGACGTACCTCATAAAGCCACAATATCGGGGAAAAATAAAGATAACTATCATCGATCATCCGAGCACGTTTTCCAAGAATGTTGACCAAAGTCAACCTAAGGCCAAATTTCTAAGGCTAAAACGCCTAATCGCACCGACTCACACTGAAAACCTCGGGAGTCATGCCGACCATGCTACTAGCTTAAAATGACCCTTCCGGAGCTGATGGAACTGTCAGAATTCCATTCTGAGGTGGTCTTCTTGAACTTTTGATCGAAAATGATCGTTCAAGGTTCATAAGCTCCAAAACACTAAAACTCACACCAAAATCAAACGAACGACCAGGTGACCGAACTGTCAGTCCCAGCAAGTCATAAATGACTTGGGGTCGCTATAGGAATGCTCTAAACGACACACAGAAGGCAAGATACAGAAATGACCAGGAGGGTCATTACAATTACAATTAAAGACTAATCAATATTTATTACAGCATGAGACCAACAAGTCAACAGACAGTAGACAAAGGCAAGGGCATCGCCCAGCCAGATACTTATGCTCAGACGTTATTAAGGCATAACATTTGGATCTCTAAATACAACAGACAATTTAATGGAAATAATACATTTTGGTAAGTATAATTTAATTTCTTATCCAAAGAGTAATCTATCTTTTAGAATAAATCCAGATTGTACTTTAGATAAATCTCAAAAATGCTTAGTAGACAATTTATGGATAGCATACAATAAGCAAGACACTAAATATTTTATTGCTGCTTCCAATGCATTGTGTCAATATTTTTCAGAAAGAAATAGAGATAATAAATTCAAATTTTATGTAGTAATACATGGTAAAACTAATGGTGTTTTTCAGACATGGATAGAAGTAGTAGATTCCATAAATGGGGTAAAAAAACCCACTTTTTAAGGGATTTAATGATTTTAATGAAGCTTTAGACTATGCTAGAAGAGTACTTGGGCCTAATTATTACATTTCACCAGCCTTGAAACAAAGCCCAACCCAAATACCACAATACAATATCCGAAAGACTCACACAAAATAATATTTTGTGATCATTGCTCTTCCATGACCGAGGGTTTCAAAAGACTGAATAAAAAAAATGAAATCCTTATCCAAGAAAACATGAGACTTGTTAAACAGCTCGAGACTTTCCAGAGTAAATATGCTCCAAGAACAGACAGTACAACTCAGCAAGAAGACATGAGTTCTCCATCTTACTTAAAAATGGATGAGACGGGTGTGCATTCCCCTCTGAATGCTAAGAACTCTACTGTATCGGAGCATGATACAGCTAGTCCGGTTCAAACGGTGATCGGTAAAGACTTATCAAATCCGTTAATGGCTGTCACTTTGCCAAAAAGTGAAATAGAGGAGTCTTCTTCCTCACGAAGGAGATTACCTAAATACTTTCAGAAAGACACATTAAGAAAAAATGAATTATTAAAAAAGAAAAAAAATGAAAAACTAGAAAATATAATTAAGCAAACATTAGAAAAAAAATTTCAAGACAAAAGCCAAGATAAACATATTATAGAAAATAGTCTCAGTCCAAGTAATGGTTTAGAAGACAGTATTCACAGCTCAGACGAAGAATAGACAAATAATATTCAAGATTCTCAAGACCCTTATGAAGATGAAGACTCAGGCATGAGTTTTGATACTATCGCATTACACAACCTAGACACTTAAATTGTTTCATCAATAAGAAAGATGATGAAAACAATATCACCAAATAAGAGACAAAAGAAGATACGGCAATTACATGATAAGAAAGTCAAGAATGGCAACAAGTAAAGTCATCAAAGGTATGGGCAAACAAGAAGACAACAATTAATGTGGTAGAAAAAATTAATTAGTAGGTAAAATAGTAATGTTGTATGCAAAATTATTCAAAGTAGTAGGTGGGAATGCCCACTATGTGTCCTGTAAAAAAAAGTGTGTTGTCACTTTATCACTACCCTCCAAACGAGGGAAAAACTGTGGACATAACACGCGTCCGTTAAATAATTGAGTCACTCAAAAGATGAAATTAATAATGCATGTGACGATGGGGCCCAATGAGTACCCGACTTGCATTATTAAATGAATCTTATCAAGTTGTCGGCCATAAAATAATTAAGGCCACTTAGTAGTGTCATTTTTGGTCTTTTTAAGTTTCTTATTTTGCCTATATAAGGAGAGTAGTGAGAGTTGAAGGTAGAGTGAAAAAAGAGTAGAAAGAATACAAGTTAGAAAACTCTCTCCATACTTCCTCCATCCTACTTCCATATTCCTTTATGTACCAAAAATCCTCTTTTGTATATTAAAGTTTGTGAAATAAAAATAAGTGTGCTTGTGTGTTAAAGTTTTTGAAAGCGTTTCCAAGGTCCTTCGGGGGTTTCCGAAAGGGAAACCTCTCTCAGTTTATCATGTAAGTTTTACGATGTTTACTTCCCAAAATTTCCCTCAAAAATATGTTATTTAATTTTCTAAGTTGTTAGTTTTTAATGTAATTATTGTATATATGTTTTAAAAATTTACCCTTAGTATATGGTTAACTTCTTAACTTCTTAATAACGACTATGGATTAACCTGTAAATTCCTAGGATTCTTGGCTTTATAGTCCGCTTGATGAAAGGACGAATTTGTTGCCAGTTTTATATCCGAGGTGTGGTTAAAGACGAAGTTGTTAAGAACAAAGGTTAAGAAGAAGATATGAAATGGGTAAGACAAAATCCAAAAACAAATATAAAAAATAAAAACAAAAATAAAAAATTGAAAAACAAAAATAAAACATGGGGAAAATAGGGATTTAAGTCATAAACTAGCTTGATTAAACTAAAGGAGAGAGGGAGTACTGAGTAGGACGTACAAAATATCTGAAACAAAGCCTTGACACGGAACAAAGACTGGACACAGTTGACACGGAACAAAGACTGGACACAGAACAACTTACCCGCACTACTAAATTACATTAATAATCTACTACTATATATTATATTTATATATTATATATACTATATACGTACTACTACTATATATATATATATATATATCTACTACTATATATTATATATATATATATATTATATACTATATAAGTATTATATAATTATATACTACTATATATAAATCTACTACTATATATAATATTATTATATATTATACTACTATATATATGTATCTACTACTATATATAATATTATTATATATTATACTACTATATATTATATATATATTATATATATATATATATATATATATATATATATATATATATATATATATATATATATATATATATATATTATATACTATATAAGTATTATATAATTATATACTACTATATATATATCTACTACTATATATAATATTATTATATATTATACTACTATATATATATATATATATATATAATAAAAGAGTGTGGCTAAGCCAAATGGCAAGCTAATTAAAAATTCATTTGGCAATTGATAAATTTAAAAATGCCAGTCTTTCAAAAAGGAAAAAAAAATTAGTTTTTTTATATAAAAATATTTTCGGTTAACTTAAAAATAGAAACATGTGGCTGAAGAATTCTAAATGAACTCTATTATTTATCATTTTCCGATATGGTAAAATAAATTGAAATATTAAATTAAAAGATACAACATAGAAACATTTTTACTAATACAATAATAATAAAGTAATAGCAATAATAAATTAGTAAGAATAATATTAATAAAAATAATAATAACAATAGTAATAATATATCACGACCAAAAATAAATGTGTAGTTCTCTGAAGAGATTCAGTTAAGGTTCACATCTTATCTCCGATCACGAAATGACGTAATAACATTTCAAATTGAATCAACAACCATTTCTTCTTTCGGTAACTACAGCATGGCAATGTCATCGCTGCCGGTGGCAATACAACCACAACCATAAGCAATATTACCAAGGAGAGATCCATTTTTGACCCGATTTCTTAATGTGTAGTTCTCTGAAGAGATTTAATTGATACATGGCCCTTGTAAATCGTGGCTACGCAAGACTGCATGCCGCCTTTTCACCATTTGGACTCATAAGGAGTACTATTATTGCAGCCTTTCCAATACCAATTCAATGCACACGGTCAGTAGTACAAATCATTGGTTATGATCTGTTACTTGCTACTTGCACTAAACTTATGTTTAGAAAATCGACTCTTTCATCTCTTTTTCCTGTTTTAGTTCTCCTTCTTCACACTTTAATTTCCTCTTACTCTTTGATTTAAACATTTTCCTCTATGCTATATGTAATTGTAGATACAAGTCACGTGTCACAAGTTAAGTTGGAGAAGAATCCTTTAACTACTTAGAGGTGAAGATATATAAGAGCGAAGTATTTCAAATGCTCATTTGTATTCCATATTACCAAGGTAGGAAAGTCTATTATATTGTTCCAGTTATAGTTTCTTTAAATTCATGGCTGCCATGTTTAGATGTTAACTTTACTAAGTTGCAACATCTAATTTGACTAAATCTTGCGCGCAGAAGCATACAGAGAAGTTTACTTGTTCTGACTGTTATGCAATTTTCTCTAACAATCATCTACAATATTATAGACTGAAGTCATATTATTAGGCCACCGTCTACAATATTATAGACTGACTGTAATCCCACGAGTGGTGAAGAAGAAGCTGATTCAGTAATATTTGTTATAGGCCACCGTCTTAGAGAGGCTAATATGATAGCACATTAGCTGGACAAATAGTTTCCTTGCCTAATGTTACTACAATTACATTGAAACTGATAAATTGGACATACCATTTTTCAGAATTTGATAAAATAAAAAACACTTAAGCTTGGATAATGATTAGAATAGTGATGTTGTAAACATATTTTTGTAAGTTCTTGTTCTTATGATGTGAAGGAGGAGTCCTCATATCATTTTTCTATTAACGATATAGGCTATGCCTCGATAGATATCTTTATTGGTTAACTCACTTTTGGGAGATTAAGATGTTGTATGAAAAATTAACTTACAGTGCACAAGATGCATTTTTATTTTTCCATTTCTGTAAGGAGCACTTTTTATGTTGCCTATAAAATATTCTGAAGAAAAAGAAACACCTTAAGATATTGTGTGATCTGATATTTGCTCTAAGTATAGAGGTCTGTTTTAAATTCTCAGACAAGAATAGTATATAGGTTTGTTTACTGCTATATGCTTTTAAGTATAGAGGTCTATTATTAATTCTCAGACAAATAGAGTATAGAAGTATGTTTTTCTTTCTTTCTGTTTTTGGTTTGACTTGCAAACGTCTTTGCAGGTATTATTGCTAAACATGATTTATTTCTGCATGCATATATTGTGACATGTTTAACACAATCGTTTTGTTGAAGTTACATTATCTGCCTGATTACAATATTTTTTGCAGAAGGTAATCTACAATAAAAGGTTCCAGCTTATACAATAGGAGTTGCATGTAGGGAGAAGATGAGGAAGGAAACAATCCACTGTCTTTTCACTTTTAGGTAGCTCATAGCTTTGGAACATGTTCTTTTACACTTATTTCAGTATACATGTGGACAATGCACACTCACTTAAGGAGTTATTAGTTGTGATGGAACAACTCGAGCATCACAAAGGAGAAGAGGTCCTTTGATCTCAATCTTCTCCCTGAAAGTGTGCTTTTTCAACTTTATCATGTCATACATTGAACATTTCACACATGAGTAAGAGTCCCTTATGTCTCCACAAATAATCAGTACTGAACGACATATAATTTCTTAATTCACAGAGAAACTATTGTTCTATTGAAATACCGAGAATTATATGAAGTTATAGCTTGAAAGTAACTAAAGTTTCTATGAAATATATATCATGCAGGGATTGCTGAAACAAGTTTACTTGGGTAAGCAAATGTGTTTTTTAATATACAACTGCTCTGCTGATTTAAAGTTCTCTCATGCTTCATTCATTGATTGTTTCTAAGTAACTGCAAGCTTCAGTTGGACATTTTTTAACGAGAATTTGAGTCTTATAGGAGGATTTAACACTGCACACTGTGCTGCTAGGAACACCATAGTAATTAGATTTTGAATTTCATTAGCGAAGTTATAATGATACTATTTAATTAGCTGAAATCGGATTGTATGGTGTTAGATTTCCATATTAATTTCAGGGCATATATCGTGTTGCAATTAAATTTAGAGGACTTGATGCAGATATCAATTTAATGACAGTGATGATCACCATGATCTAAAGCAGGTGTGTGGGATAAACAATCATTGATCCATTTAAATATGAAAGCTTTTTCTTACTTAGAAAACTGAATTTGGTTCGATGTCGGGCATCTCAAAGGAAGAATTTGTGCATATATTTGATATATTAATGTCAGAGCACTGAATTGTCTAGATAAAGTTCAAAGTACCGTGGAGTCAAACTGTACAAATGTGCATGATGGGAGGCCTGGAAGGGGCAGTCGCTCAGAAAGAAGTGAGATATCACTTATCCATCCATATAGCTTATGCATATCCTATATGATCTTTTGTTTTTATTTTTATTGCAGCTTTGAAACTTGCTTCGAATGGTATTGCTAATGAAATGTGGCTTTCATTCCAATGGAATAGTAACACAATAAATAAGAATTTCTCATTCAATGTCATCTGGCAATGATGATGAAGCATGGGGTAACTTCACGGTTGAACAGTTTGTCAGGCTTCGTTGTGAAGACATATTGCGAGTTCATTACTTTATCCTCTCCTCGGGGTCCAGTTTCAAAATGTACAGAGATTGTTGATGTACTTAAGGCGAATCTTTGACAAATTTATTTATCATATCAAGCTTGAAACAGCAAGATGCCTAAGTTCATTTGTGAAATGCAAGATGAATATTCTCTTTGTATCATTTGAGATGAGTAACTTGTATTACATGAAGACCAAATAACTATCGGAAGAACCAATGAAGTTACTACTATGATACAATGTTATATTAAGAAATTTCAGCAGAAGCTTGTGATATTTTTGCTTCAACTGTAAGTTCTTATTTTTCAAATTTTTGTTGCTTCAGTAAGTAGTAAACTATATACCAGTGGAATTAATTCTCCGATAGACAGAAGCTTATATACTTGCCATAATTTTTTTAAATTTTATTCTAAAATGAAGCTTATAAATTGTCTGAAAAGCTGTATAATGGGGATAACTAACAGAAGACTAGAGAAACTAAAGCCAACGCGATTATTGGAAACACTGCAAAATAAAAATGTTGGGCCTACCTATTTACTACCTTAAAAGCATGAACTCCAAAACATGAATGTTAAATTACGAAAATACCCCTCACATTTTAAAAAACCCTATCGCAACACACAACGGCAAATAGTCAGCACTTTCACTAGACAGACGCCAAGTCCTCTTTGACTGAACAGTCACCAAGTTTCCCATGTATTGTATCTGTCCAACGGCCAAATATATACTCCAACCAATGCAACCTATGCATAATCCCCTATTTATATCAACCACACATACAACAATGTCTCCATTAGCAAATCAACTTCTGCACAAAGCGTCTCCATTAACAAATAATGCATAGGTATGCCCTGTTTTCCTCCTCTTCTACCAGCGTACTTGTTTTGTTACTCACCCCTACATCTGCACATTCAAATTCAATTAACGTTTTTGCGATACTTCCCCAGGCAAATATTGATCTTCCTTACTCAAATCACATAACAATATTGGATTCGACATACATTGACATATTTCACTCCACATCTTAAACGACATCTCCAACCATATCCTCTATTTTACTCTTTAACTATGGAGTTTTCTATTTTTTTAGGCAACCAATTCCAATTCAATTTTTTATTTTACTCTCTAAAAATGAATCTTTTTCTCTCTCCTCAATATTATATCATTATTTCTATTTCATTCTTATTTTCTTATTTCATAGTATAAATCATTTCTTCTTTTTGCAAATAATCACTCTATAATCTTTACGTAATACAATTTTTTTTTTTTTCAAATTCTTCATTTAATATAAAATTATATTTTATTCTAAATTTCTAAATAACATAAATTGCAATAAATATTATGTATAATACATATTAACGAACAATTCAAATAAAAGTGAACTCATTGATGAAATTTAATTGCATCATAAATATTGTATTACCGTAAAATTTATTTTAAATTTTACATAAATACTCAACTTTCAAGACTATTACGTTACTCTCATGAATATTCTATTAATGTATTACGGAATTCAAAATGAGCATTTTTTGTCCTTATTTTTTATGTGTAGCTAAAAATTACTATTTAAATTAATAATTTCATCTTGTATCCAATTATTTTGTGTACTAATTTACTTCCCCTATTCCATTTTGAACTATTGCATCAAATATTTTCATGCTCTTTAAAAGTGCAGTTTAATAATTTATCACTATAACATAAAAGTAGATTGTTTGAATTATCATGTAAATTTTTTGCATACTTCATAATGAAAAATAATTATAATCTAAATTATATATTTAAATGACAAAAAAAATTTAAAAATTAAATTAGAAAAATTGTTAATTCGGAATGGAAGTAGTACACTTATCAATAATATGTTTTAGATGTTATATTACTTAGAAAATAATTACAAATAGTAGAGACGTAATTAATAATCTTATATAATATAAAGAATATTAAAATAACTTTAAATTACATATTTAAAGTGGCCATTTCTTTTAAAAAATAAAATAGAAAAATCATTAATTTGGGTGGAAGTAGTAACTTGTTGATAATATATTTTTAAATGTTATATTACATTAGAAAATAATTACATGATAAAGATTCAATTAGTAATATAATAGAAACAATATTATAATAATCAAAAAGTAAAATATAGATGGGTTGGAGATGGTCTGCACTAGAGACATTAACAATTCCAAATATAGGATCAAATCTCATAATATCAATAACAATGTAAAAAAATAAACTAATTTTCTAACTTAATACTAATAAATATAATTTTTTTTAGAAATCCTAATTTTGGATTAGGGCTAATAAACAGTGGGAACAGAGGATGGGTGGAGGAGGGACTGAAGTGTAGAGCAACGGCTGGCTGATGGACGAGCGGCGGTGTGTCGATGGCCTAGAACATTATAATCACCGGAGAAGAGAGAAGGGAGAAGAATTAAGCCAAGCTTTTCAGCTATGCATGATGAAGGAGAAGGGAGCTTTTGGTATTTTATTTTTTAGTGGGCCCGTTGTTAAATTTAACTTATAGATTTGTTACTTTTAGGGCAAAGGATCAAATTGAGTACCTTTTATAATACATTAAGGACCATATGAATCATGTGGAATATATTAAAGATCAATGTAAAGCAACGCTCATACATTAGGGACCATTTTGATCATTTTCTCTATTTTTATACATAAAGTTGGTAACTGTTTTTGTTACTTTCTCCATTATTTCAATTGCTCAAAGATATAGTATGTTTGAGTTCTATTATTTTCTAACGAAAGAGAGTAAGAAAATACAGGGAGTGTTTATGTAACATTTGTTGTTCTTTCCCAAATCTCAAGCTTTGAGGCAAGATTTCAAAGCATCAACTACAACATATCTTGGAATCTAGTCTTCAAATTTTTCATCAAGTTTCATCGTTTTATTTATAATTTTTTTTATCTTGTATTTGTTATTTTTGTTATTGTATTGTAGGTATCTTTTAATTACTTTGTTAAAATTTAAATATGTCAACTAGAAATTATGAATCTGACCATTCGAAACTCAAAAGAAAGAGAAAAAATGAAAATCTAATAGAATCTCGAAAAGGAGCCTTTAATAAATTTTTAACAAATAATATAAAAAAAATAATTTCGAAAATATTGAAGAATCTAGAACTATAGAAGAATGTTCTCTAAATGAATAAAGCTAATCATGTTGAGCTAGATGGCAATAAAATTCAAGAAAGAGGAGAAGAAATTAGTTAGAAATCAAATGTAGATTTTCAAGAAAATCAAGAACTTTGAAGAGAGATTAAATGGATTAAGTATATTATCAATTGAAAAAGAATTATTATTAGGAAAAATTGATTATAAAACAATTCTCACAACTTTAAGGCCGAACCATTCTTCATTTGTGTGTAAGGTCGTATCGGGTGATTCTTAAATTATTCTTAGGTGTTAAGGTCAATTCTTTAGTTTGAGAATGAATTTGGATATGAATTAATGTCACAAGAATCCCCTAGCACAAAGTTGACTTGAAAGCTTCCTTAGCTTACCGATTAAGTTTTAATATAACATTCTATTTAGGTCAACTTTAAACGATCATATCTCTCAAAAAATAATGAATTGGGTGGCTCATTATCTATCATATTGAAGGTCTATGAGTCTTCTTTCCAACGCTACCAAGTTTTCCTCATTTAGAGTTAGAAGTAAAGAGTTATGACCGTTTTACAGAGGCTACCACAACAAAGTTTTCTGAGTCATGAACTATGAATCCCTTCTTTGGGTCGTAGATTGAACTACGACCCGTACTGTCAACTCGTGAAAAACTTCAGATAGTCAAATTTTTGGGTCCAATTCCTACGGATCCATCTACGGATTGTAGAAGCTTTTACGAGCTGTAATTTGGACCTGTAGAATGAACTTCTGAGCCTTAAAGTTTAATATGAATTCTACGGATTTGATCTACGGTACGTAGAAACTTCCACGGTAGTTTGGACCCATAGAATGAAATTATGAGCCTTAAAATTCGATATGAATTCCACAGATAGGATCTACAGTCCGTTGATCAAACAACGTAGATGGCCCCGTATGAGGCTTTCAATAACTGTTTTAGAGCGGTAGTTCAATCTTTTCTCACCCCTTCTAAGCCTAAACCCCAACATTTTTACACCTAAATAAGGTTCTAAATAGTATTAATCGACCCCTATTATTCTCATTAACACTTCCAAGTCTTAGAGTAATGATCCAAGAGGAGAAAGTTAGAGTTTTCAAGCGTTTTTCCAGTTTCACCAAGAACTTTGTTCTTCCAAGTATGTAAGAGTAATCATAGTAATGGACACCCTACATCTAAATTCAATCTATAAAAGTTTAATCTAGGGTTATACCCTTAGTTTTGAGAATTTTGAGATGAGTTATATTGTTGATTTCTGAGTTCTAAATTCTTGATTATGAGTTTCTATATATTATGCATTAAGATCTTTGAGTTGTTTATGTTTATATTCCCACATGAACCCCAATTTACTGAGTTTTCATTGAGAATCTTTTGATCAAACAATTTTTCTTAAATTGATTTTGATAAGTTAAAAGCGAGTTCAAGAGTAAAGTTTAAATTACAATTTTTTAGTAGAGTTTAAGGGAACTAAACGATTTCCAAATGTATCATTTTTACATGGAGAAAGAGAGCACTAATTTTTAGAAAAAGTCTAAGAGTTTTTCAGAATTTTTCAGACAGGGTTATTACAGAGCAGATACCTCTTCAAGAGGCCCTTTGAGAACTTATATCAACCAAGCAAGATTATTTTTACTTAAGCATCGAGTTATATATTTTGGGAGTAGTATTGAACACTTGTATGGAAAAGAGTTCAGACAACTCACATTCCCGTAAACCACGTAGTCAGCGTGGGTTAGGATCGCATAGACTTTCTGGCGACTTCTCACTGCCTTTGAGGACAATTCTGACAGTGTGGAGAAGTTGTATCATCACGAAACTCATAGTGATCTGATGGTTGTCGGTTATAGAAACATCCTAATAGAGTAAAAAATATTTCTTTTTTATTATACTTATATATACAATTCAGTGAGTTAACATATTTTATCTTGTTAAGTTTTAAATGAACTTATCTCTATTTATGCTTTACATTCAGTTGAGTATTGTTTTAGCATTTTCAATTCAGATATTGTTGTTTCGGCTATATTATATACTCGTACATTCAATGTACTAATGTCTTTTGACCTGCATCTTTTTATGATGCAAATACAGGTATTCAGGATTATCAACAAGCGCTTCGTTGAGATCACTTTGCATTCCTTGATAGCTTTTGGTGAGACCTCCTTGCATTCTGTGGGACTCCATTTCTTTATCTTTCAGTTTAGTAATTTTGAGGTGTCGTGGGTCTCGTCTCGACATTCATGTTGAACTGGAGAGGCATTATAGATAGATAGTGTTGAGGATTCTTTCAATATTTCCTTTTTGAACTGTTTTTGCAAACAATTATTGTTTTCATATTATTTTGAGACAGTTTGAGTCGAGAAGTTTCAAGACCATTAATTTAAATTCTATTTTAAAGCTTATATCTGTTTGAGTCAATCTTCCGTTAAGTAGTCTGTCATGCCAAGGGTTTACTTGGGATCAACAATGGCTCTTGAGTGCCGGCCACATCGAAGGTGTAGGTTCATGGCGTGACAGGAATGCAGGTGCACTTCTGCTTCACATAGGAGCATCAACATCTTTATTCCAGTTTTGATTAGTAGAACTTGCGCTTGCACCTGCGAAACACACCTGCAGTTTTCAGTTTCTTCACTTTGTAAGTGTGTTGCACCTGTGAAACGCAGGTGCACTTCTTCTGTACGCAGGTTTGTTTCCAACTTCAATCAGTAGAATTTTAGCATCACTCCTTCATTCTTCTCATTTTCAAGGAATACCTGCATATAAAAGGACCTAAAATCTCTTCAATTAGCATTAAAATATAGCAATGATTCATGCTTAAGAGTTGAATAAGTAGGTAAAATACCAACACACACTCAAAGTTAGAGGGTATATATTGTTGAAGTGTGTGACCATCTCATCTAAAAACTTAAGCTGTTAGAGAGAGCACACTTTTAGTACGTGGAAATTCTTTTTAATTTTTGGGTGGCGGTGAGATTCGATCTCAGGACCTCTGCCTACTCTGATATCATGTAGAAGTGTGTGACCATCTCATTTAAAAGCTTAAGCGGTTAGAAAGAGCACACTTTTATTATTTACTCCCTCCGTCCCATTTTATGTGGCACTTTTCAGATTTCGAGATTCTACCAAATCTATCTTTGACCGTAAGTTTTTAATAGATCTTTTAAACATTTTGAATTATCAATTATTGTGACTTATAGTACTTTTTACATAGTTTACAAATATATAAATTTCATTGCAAAATATTTAAAGATTTCATGTGCAAATTCGCGGTCAAACTTAAACTGTTTGACTCTCGAAAAACGAAAGTTCCACATAAATTGAGACAGAGGGAGTACTTATATTCTCAACACATATATCAATTAAGACTAAGTTAAATAGCACACTTAGTGTTATGCCATTAAAGAACTTGATAGATACATTTAGCAAAGTAAAAACTCCATGCTTCTGTTGTGGGGTCCACCACCATGTGGTAAGAATATCCATGTGCCAATTAACTTGGCTGATTTTTTTTCATGAAGTCAAAGGTTGACAAGATGCAGAGGAAAAACTAAATATTCATGTGCCAATTTACTTGGCTGATTTCTTTTGCCTTGAAGTCAAATGTTGATAAGATGGGAAGAAAAATTAAGTTTCTCCAATAGCATATTTCAAGGACCTCTTTCACTTCTTTCCACGCGCAAAAGAAAAGAGACAAAGAAGAGTGGGGCATTATACATAGTTGCTGTATGTTTTTTTTATTTGCTGCTTAGAGATATGGAGGATACAATACCCTTCCTACAAGATGACTGGCATTCCTAGGTGGTCTTTTGATTTGTATTTCTTGATTTTGTTGGTTTTGGTAATATTCACACTTTATTATAAAACAGAAAAACTATATTAAAAAATTCCACATAAAGTGAAAAAAATACTTGTAATAGCAGTTAGTATTTGTATATTAGATCTAATTCATGATATTATGTGATTATTTATAAAAAAAAATATTACTTGTTTGGAACAAATTTGATAGTATGTTTCAGATAAATTAGTCAAGTTAGTGATTTTGCTAGTTTTATGAAATTGGAGAGTATAAATTCAAAAAAAAAAACAATTCAAAGTCTAAATATTGTTTGCAAAAAGTATGGTCAAACACAACTTCAACATTAAAAACTCCAAACAAAATGAACAATATTTAATTTTCGCAAAACTTTTGCTTAATCTACTTCATAAAATCTTAAGTTTAATATCCCAACAGCTACAACGGAATAGGATGGCTAGCAGAGGTTGAGTTTTTGCCAAGGTAATACCAAAATTTTCCTCCATGTCTAAATCTTTAGGTGCAATTCCACCATGTAGCTTCCAATAAATTTATTTACCAATGAACCTAGTGCTACTGGCTAGCGCGGCGCCCCAGAGCCCAAACTACAGAAGTTCCTTTGGGGCACTCTGAGTGGCGTGGCGCCCCAGCCCCCTTCCCTAGGTTTTTGACAAATTTTCGTGCTCGTTTTTCAACTCTAAACTCTCTAGATTCGAATGGTTCCTTCCCCAAACGTTTAGATTCGAATACATAACCAAAATATGCAAGAATAAACTCAAAACAAACATCAAATTTCATGAATTTAACTCAAGAACTTCTCAACAACTTCAACAATCAAGAATCCAATAGAAACTTCAACAACATCCATCAAGAACTCAATTTCTATACTTTCAAGAACACAAATTCATGAAATTGAATCATGATTGGCACGTGGGTGAACTAACCCAAGGCTATGTGATCTCACATACCTCGTAGGGATCAATCCTTGGCGAAATTGACGAGCTTAACTTCAAGAACATGATGAATCCTTGCTTCTTCTCCTCCTTTCTCCTCTTCTTTTCTCTTCTCTCAAAACCCTGACTTAATTTTGTAAAGCATAAACTGAATCCAATCAGTTTAGACCCCAACTTAATTACCGAAAAAGAAATTTAATTAATTGGGTAGTGAAACGACCATAATACCCTTCTAAAATCCGGTTTTGACTTTCCATATCTAGACAACCCAACTTTGAATGGCCATATCTCCCTCATACGAACTTGAAATCGGTCAAATTTGGCGGCGTTGGAAAGATAATTCAAAGATCTTTCCTACAGTATCTGGTAGCACACCTAACTCATCCTGATCTAGGAGTTATGATCGTTTGAAGTTGACCCAAAACTCATCCTTAGCTTAATTTTGTCAAACTTTCCAAATTTGATTATTTCCAAAATTGGTTTCATCCAAACTCTAGTACTTTCTAGTTCTTTCAAAGAGCGAGGTGTTGCAGAATTCCGCCACGTGTCTCTAATTATTCTTCCGTTAGAGTGAAGGGAAAACATGCTCTGATTTTTTGACGGAATGGGTACCAATGTCCAAAAAGTATGATAGAGAGTATTTGTATACCATTTACGATAGTAGTTAGGGGGTATAATTGTCTTTTTTCCCTTAAAAATATATTCCTTCTGTCCCATATTAGTTGATTATTATACTATAGTTGTCTCATATTAGTTGATCACCTTACTAAATCAAGAACACATTAATTAAATTTTTTTCTATATTACCCTTTCAATAATTATTTTTGAAAGTGTTCGCATTTGTTTGTTAAATTTCCAAGTAGTTTTTTAAGGAGTGAATTAGAGCCTGTTTTGATTGGCTTAAAAGTCGGTCAAACCTACTTTTAAGTCAGAGTAATTAGGGACAACTATAAAGGGAAAAGTGGACAAGTAAAGGGACAAAGAGAGTATTTTTTAGTCAATCCAAATAAGCTCTTAGAAAAATTATCTTCTTATTTATAATTTTTTAAAAACGGTGAAAAAAAAAGCGATCAACTACTATAGGAGTTAGGATGGAGGGGGTACATTTATTTCTTTTATATTTTTAATATAAAGACAATTACAAATGAGCGGGAGTACCATTTAAGCTTCTTGCGTGGAAGAAAGATGATCCCTGAGGTAGAGCTATAGACCAAAATTGTGTACTACAAATCATAAATGTTAGCTATGGCCCATTTCTCCTACTCGAAAACATTGATAGTAATTTATTTTGTTTCTTTTTATCCGATGTCTCATATTTATATTAGAATTTGATTAATTCGAATTTACGCTATGTCAGGCCTTACTCAAGGGGAAACACTCTCTACCAAAAAAATTTTCATCACGAGGAAATAATTTCTTACGTTGATAATAATTTGAATTAGTTCAACTGCTATATTATACTTTCCCTATTTCAAAATAAGTAAATTGTTGAATTATTGACACCATTTAAGAAAAGAATATTAAGACATTAATTAGACAATACTTTCCATTTTTACCCCTCTTAACTATTGTCAAATCACTTTATAAAATGACTAAACATTGATTATATTAACTATTCCCAAATAAAATTCTTAATATATATATATATATATATATAAAAGTATAGGTGATAATCTTTTTAATTATAGAACTTGGTAGATACATTTAGCAAACTATAAACTCGTAATGTAAAAAAAAAACTGAAAAATGCATGTACGCGTAAAATGTTGGGAAAAGGATCTGAAAATACTTCAACTTTGGCCTAAATTGCTGTTATGATACCAAACTTTATGGAGGATCTTTTACCCTTGCACTATTTAATAGTTATTTTAAAGATATATATGTGCCCACGTGGACACGTTACTATTTATAATGATGCAATATTTATGATGTCCACGTGGACACATCTATACCTTTAAAATAACTATTAAATAGTGCATGGGGTAAAAGGTCATTTCCAAAGTTCGGTATTGTTACAGCAATTTCGGTCAAAGTTCAGATATATTTCAGACATTTTTCCCTAAAATGTTTTATATATGTATTATTTGAATCTTTTTACTCTTGTTTGGAAAGTAAAGATTGAATGTTGAAAATGAATTAGAGCATTCTGAACACGTATTAAAGGAATTTGATATGTATTTTGTGATTATATGCAAACTGTGAAGTAGAATTCTATAACTTATGATTTGTGTGACTTTTTCATTCAATTTTGAAGTAATTTCGGGTTGAATTTGATGTTGTGTGGGTTGGAGGATTTCAACTATGTGTTTGCTGTAGTTTGATGGATTGTTGTAGCCTGAAATAGCTTAAGAGGAGACATTGGAGGCAGTTTAAAAAGGAGACAACAGTTGCTATATGGGGAATCGAGGAGTATACATGTAAATACAAGTTTCGTCATATCCCAAATAAAGAAGGAAATCAAGCAGAGAATAGACTGTGTAAAGGAGTC
This sequence comes from Solanum pinnatisectum, assembly GCA_035578085.1. Taxonomy (NCBI): domain Eukaryota; kingdom Viridiplantae; phylum Streptophyta; class Magnoliopsida; order Solanales; family Solanaceae; genus Solanum; species Solanum pinnatisectum. Next base: position 20,125,759 of record CM069077.1, read on the forward strand.
GAGGAGAGCTAGGAGATGTCAATATTAGATGATAGTATATAGTATATCGTATATGAGATCTAATCTATGACATTATATAATTATCTATATCAAAATATTACTTTTTTTAGAGCAGATATTATTGTATGTTTTAGACAGATTTAGTCAAATTAGGTGATTTTTACTAGTTTTTAGAGATTGGAGAGTATAAATCAAGTTTAGAAAAAAATAATTCAAATTCTAAATAATTTTTGCAAGAAGTATGATCAAACACAACTTCTACATTGAAAATTCAAACAAAATGAACAATATTTGATTTTTCATGGCAAACCGCCTGCTTATTTAGAAACTACATAGGTTCTTAGGTTTATCCCAACAGTTGCACCGGAATAGGGATAGCTAGCAGAGGTTGAGTTTTTGCCAAGGTAATACCAAAACTCTCCTCCGTGTCCAAATCTTTAGGTGCAATTCCACCATGTAGCTTCCAATTAAATGTATTTAGCAATGAACCTAGTGCTACTGGAACCATCCTGATAGCCAAAGGCAATCCAAGACAAATTCTTCTACCAGCGCCAAATGGAATCAGTTCAAAATCCCGACCTCTAAAGTCTATTTCTGACTCCCAAAACCTCTCCGGCTTAAAGTCCAAAGGGTCTTCCCATAGACTAGAGTCGCGCCCTATTGCCCATATGTTCACAAGAACCTGGGAGTCTTTTGGAATAGTATAGCCACAGAAATCAATATCTTCCTCTGTTTTGCGCTGAATTAAGAAGCGAACTTGTGGGTGTATACGAAAGGTTTCTTTCACGATGCACCTCAAGTAAGGTAATTTTGCAACATCAGCTTCATCTATTAGTTTGCCTCTGCCAATTATTTGTTCAAGTTCTTTTTGTGCTTTCTCCAATGTAAGTGGATTCTTGAGTAGTTCAGCCATTGCCACTCCAATTTATTTGATATTGTATCGGTCCCTGCTGCAAACATTTCCTGCAAAACTTAATGGTTTAAGATCCCATGACGTGTTGCTCTCAATTAGACAAGCAGAAAATTGAGGATTGGAAAAAGAGGAGTGGAGAATAAATTAACCAGACACAGATGCTCGATATGATTCCTGTCGATTTCATCAGTGCTAATGTTGAGAAGGGCATCCAACACATCAACATTTGCCCGATTTCCCATTTTCCTTTCCTTTATCCGCTCATCGATCAAACCACTAATAAGGTGAAGAACCTTAGTAAAATATTCAGTCAAGCGCCACCTTATACCTTGTGGATCAATCATCTTAAGTAAGGGGAAATAGTCCACAAAATTTGGTTTACCAACCTCAACCATGATGTTCCACACCACTTCCTTAAATTCCTAAGCAGAATCGGAAAATGGATCAGTCAAATCTTTAGAGAAAATGGTGTTGGAAATCAAATTCAGTGAAGTCCTGAAAGATGCTCTGCCCATATCTACTGCTTCACCAACTTTGCTACAGTAGTGACAGTAATCAATCAGGTCCTGAATCTTTTTAGTTCTGAGATGCTCATTAGCGCCAAGCTTGTTACCTAAGAATATATAAAGGGGACAAAAATCAAATTTGGCCACACCTAAAATTTTATTCAACTTCCAATTTTGCATTCTTTACCTGAGAAGATGTGAGAGTTCATAACCTTGCGAAGTGTTCTCCACTGAGAGTTGTTGACAGGTAGCCATACAACAGATAAACCAGAGTGATTGCAGGCACGAAGCGTGTCTGGAACAAATCTATTGGAAAAGGCTAAATCTTGCTTTTGCAAGACTTGTTTTGCCAAGATGGACGAGGAAATGACGACTGTTATTTGCCCCAATTTCAGATTCATAATTGGACCATGTTTTTTTGCGACTTGAGCAAGTGATATATGGGGTTTATCACCAAGCAAGTGAAGATTTCCGATGATTGGCAAAGGGAATGGACCTGGTGCAACTCTTTTGCTTCTTCTAAGTGAAATGAATAATCCACGCACCAAAAAACAGATGAAGAAGAATCCTAGACAAATATTCACATAGTCCATTTTTCTTGTGAGGTCTTGGAATGCAATGGAGCCATAGCTTTATATAGGGGCCTCATGTGTTATTTCTCGTGTGCCAATGTGTTATTTCTCGTGTACTTTGCTATGAAATTTTTGACTCTTGTCTTTATACAAGTATACGACTAAAGTTATAGTTTGTCCTACATTTAACAGCCTCTTGAATATAATTTAATTTTAGATATACTTAATTTCAAAATTAAATACTTACATCCCTCTTATATTATGAAAATAAATATAAATAAACTAAAATCAAAATAAGAAATTTATATACAAAAAAATATTATGATTAATAAAATTTTAAATTCTACTGTGTAAGAAAGTTATAACTAATAGTCGGTATATCTTATTAAATAGTAATTTTTATTCATCTATAAGTTTCGAAATATATCCATGTTTACGAAAATATTTGTTTTCGATTTTAATCAAACTTCCACTATATGTAAGTCTAGGAAGCATGTCATCACATATATGCCTATTTTCCAGACAAAGGCAATTTAATCATTTGAGTATTACTTTACTCTCCTCCAGGCTGCCGCTGTTTGTGCAATGTGTTGGGAGAGTTACAGAATTCATAAGATCCATTGTGATGACCCGCCACGTTATCACGCCATATAAGTGCCACATGGCACAAGGTTGCCCATGTGGAGGCCTTACATGGGAAGAAGGCTAGCCCATAGTGGAAGGTTCTAGAGACACGTGGAGAATTTCCATAGTAAATCCTAAAATTCCATGGATTTGCATTAAAGTCCTTGGAATCTTCTAATTATGTAGAGAATTCTAGAATAAGAGCTTATTTGTAACTATGTAGGGACTTACATAACAATTATTATTTACATATTAACCTCTAAGTTAGAAGTATAAATAGAGGGATAGTCATTTGTAAATTCAACAAGCAAAAGCAAGCAATTCTTCCAAGTCTTGAGTCGAGCAATTTCAAGTCGAGTTCAAGAAGGCCTTCTTTCCCAACAACCTCATCTATGAGGCGAAACACAAATTTTGGGACTTGAAGCAGGCGGAAAGCATACTAACATATGTGAAGGAGTTTATCACCCTCACACTTCAAATTCCCAACCTCATAGATGAAGATATGTTGTTCCACTTCATGGATGGACTGCAAAATTGGGCCAAGATGGAGTTGGAACGCCGATATGTTAGGATTATTGATGAAGCCATCACGCAGGCCGAAGCTTTGACAGACTTTAAGTATGACAAGCATGATAGAGGCAGAGGAGAGGAGATGAGAGGAAATTCTCGTGTCTTTCTTCATTCCCTTAGCGATTTAGTGTAACACCCAAGAAAAATTTTGAGCAAAGACTTGAACAGTCCTTCGTTGTGAGTAGGATTTTACTAAGGAATTTAAAATTTCTTAAGTATTAAGGTCAGGTCACTAGATGTAGCACCTTGAGTTTCAAAAAGAACTAAATTGGAAATAGCAAAAATCTGAAATTTTGCAAGTTAAGCTAAATATGAGTTTTGGGTTGACTTCAAATGACCATAACTCCTGGCTTAGGATGAGTTAGGTGTGCTACCAGATACCGTAGGAAAGACCTTTGAATTATCTTTCCAACGCCACTGAGTTTTCTCAGTTTCGAGTTCGTATGAGGGAGATATGTGCATTCGAAGTTGGGTTGTCTAGATAAGGAAAGTCAAACCGGATTTTAGAGGGGTATTTTGGTCTTTTCCTTACCAAATCAGATTTAATTCATTTTTAGTAAGGTTTTAAGGGTCTAATTCTATTAGGTTCAGTTTATAATCCTAAAATTAGCCTAGGGTTTTAGTTGAGAGTTCAAGGAGAAAAGAGGAGATGATCAAAGCGTTCGTCGAGAGTCTTGCGTTTTGTTGCGGATTTTCGCCATGGGTTTAATCCCTAAGAGGTATGTAAGCTTCCATAGTGTTGGGTTTGTTCACCCACACGCCAATCATGTTATTTTCAGCGCAATTTCGTTCTTAAAGTTGAAAGATTAGAGTTCTTGATAGGTGTTCTTGAAGTTCATTCTAAATCTTGTTGTGTTGGGGTTTTGATGATTTCTTGAGATGAAATTTAGTAATTTGAGTGTTGTTTTGAGTAGATTAGAGTGTAATTATGTTAAGTAATCGAATCCAAGTAATCGGGGAAGAAACTGTTCTATTCTAGGCGAGTTAAGGTGAGAAAACAAGCAAAGAAAGTCGTCAAAGTTTTCTGGGTTGGGGCCTGGCATGTCACGCCAGCCAGAGCGCCCCAACCACTTCTCTGAATGTTAGGGGCTGGCACCCCTCGCCACTCAGAGAGCCAGGGTCGCCTGCCCCTACCTGTTCTTCATCGTTTCATTCGTTTGAGTTCTTTCAAAGGGTACCTTTACTCCCCTTTGATTCTAAACACTCTAAACTACTTCTAAACACCTAAAATCATTCCTAACATGATCATAACCTTGAATTCATAATTAAAATTCAAGGTAGAGTTAATAGTTAAGTTTTGAGAATTCTTTCGAACATTCTAAAAAAGTCCCTTTGAGTTCTTTTGAGGAGTCTTCTACAACATCTAGTAACTTGTTTCAAGACTCGAGCAAGTGAGTATGAGGATGAGGAGAATGTATTCATCAGTCTACTTTATCATTACAAGATCCTTCATATCGTGAAACATAACTCTTGAATTCATAATTCACATTCAAGAGAGAGTTAAGAGTAGATTTCAAGAAAGTCTTTGAGTTCAATTGTGAATCGTTTGAGATCAACTATTGATTTGAACTAAGTTTTGAGGAAGTAAGTAAGAGAATGAGAAGAGTCGTATACGTGAGTTCCATATTGATATTTTGACGCTTGAGTCAAGTCATTCATGCCCATAACTTCCGCATGAACTCCATCAGTTTAGTATCTTTGAAAGGAGTAGTATCTTCAAGTCCTAAGTCTTGAGTATCGAGTTTCTAACCCTTCTGAGATTATAATCCTAATCACGGGACTATTACCTATTACCCATGAAGTCCATGAGTTGAGTTGTTCATGCCCATAATTCCGCATGAACATTATAAGTCGACCAATCTTGAGATGAGAAGTATCTTTGAGTCCTTGAGTTGAGTAGTTTATGCTTATAATTCCGCATGAACCCTCTGAGTTGAGCGTTCTTGAAATTAGTGGTATCATTGAAGTTCTTGAGTTCCAAGTATTGAGTTCGATCTATGGTTATTGAAAACCTTGCATTGAGTCGTTCATGTCCATAATTCGGCATGAACTATATTTTAAGAAGTCTTTTACAAATGTTTAAACTTTGTTTTAAGACTTAAGCTTTGAAGTTGAGTAAAGAGTAAGAGCAAAGTTCATTTTCTTTAAAATGATATATGGGAACTAAGTATTTCCAATAGTAAATGTTTTCACATTTAAGATAAGAGGAAACTGAGATTTCCAAAAGAGTTTTGAGCAAGAAAGGGAACATCGATTCCAAGAGAGCTTTTAAGCTAAGTTTTGAGTAATTATCTCAAACCAAAGAAAGAAGTTGTTTTAAAAACATATGAGCTGAGTATATTTTTGGGAGTAGTATTGAGCACCGATATGGGGATGTGAGTTCATATTAACTCAAGTCTCCATAAACCATGTAGCCATTATGGGTATTAATAGGTCATACTTTTTAGATGAACATAAGTTAAGCTAGTGGATCCACTAAGTTAAGCGTTCTATATGACGGCAAAGTATAAGACAGTTCTGGCAGCGTGGATAAGGCGTTGTATCACCATTTAAGCTCATAGTGGTGGTTGTCGGTTAGAGAAGCTCCTACAGAAACTATATTACTTTATTATATAAGTAAAGTTAAGTTTGTTATTGCATTTTCTTAACAAACTAAGTTGTTTTTACTGTTTTATAAAGTTTTCCATATATTGCATGTGTATTGTTACTTTATATTGAGTTGAGTATCCAGAGTTGAGTACCCACAGTCGAATATCATATCTTTGATTGAGTGTCTATTCTCTGAGTTGAGTATCTTATCCTTGAATACTTCTGAGTTGAGCAAGTTGAGTAGTTTTGAGTATCCTTGAGTATTCCTTAAGTTGAGTAAGTTTGAAAAGAGGTAAGTATGTGTCCATTTTTATCAAGTTCAAGCTTATGTTATGCTTTAGAATTCCCCTTACATGCTCGTACATTCCACGTATTGAGCCATTTGGCCTGCATCTTCTCATGATACAGACACATGTATTCAGGATCATCAACAGGAGCTTCGTTGATACATCCGAGAGTTCGAGTTAGCTATGGTGAGCTTCCTTGCTTCCGGGGGATTTCATTTACCTTTCAGTTATATCAGTTGTTAGGATGTAGTAGGTCTTGTCCCGACTTCCATCTTTATCAGTTAGAGGCTTCATAGATAGTCTGTATAGTTGAGAAGTCTGTATTATTTATTTATTTTATTAAATGTTTTAAAGACTTAAGTTGCCTATTTTATGGCGAGTTGAATATATTATTTTTATTCAAAGTTGTTCATTTGAGTTAATGTTTTACAAAGTTGAGTTTATTGAATTTTATTTTAGTTTTAAGCTTTTGCATGCTTAAGTTAGTCTTCCGCTTGTAGTCAGCCAGGATGAGGGTTCGCCTGGGGACCAACAATGGTTCTTGAGTGCCGGCCACGCCCAGGGTGTAGACTCGGGTCGTGACATTTAGTGTCAAAAAGGCTTAAGAGCTTGCAAGATCGTGAAAGATTCGTGAGTGAGTTATCAAGTCCCGTACAGTGTGCTTAGTAGAAGTCGAAGGTCGTGACACCATTCTACCTATAACAACAACACCAAGTGTTCACATGTCATAGGACTACACGATGCCATTTACTTTTGCTTCTTCCGTATTAATTCCATTACCGCTAAATAATTTTGTGGCAATAAATATTAAAACTAAAAGAAAAATCTAGGCATAATACATATACGTTCCTTTTAATTTGACCTCAGCTGATATTTATGCCCTCCAACTTTGACTGTGCACAAGTAAGCACTTAAACTTGTATAAAATTCAACAAGTAGATGCATACATCTTACATGACATAATACATATATAACTTAATGTAGGACACCACGTGCACATAGGAGGTATGCGTCTATTTGTCAATTTTATACAAGTTAAAGTGTCTATGTTTGCACACCCAAAATTGGAGGACATAATCAGTTGAGGCCAAGTTAAAAAGCACGTTTATGTATTATGCCTATTGCAACTAAAAGTATGTGTTGTTGCAGTGCGTATAGTTTCAACAACGCATTTTAGAAGGTTCTAATTAGGATGAGTGACTACTTTCTTATGCTAAATTTCTAATTTTATAATTTAAGAACTACTCCTCTGTTCTTGGCAAAAATAGTTAATCCAAATAATATTGTCATTACTGAAAACCAAGAAAGAATTACATAATCCTTGGTGGTGACATGGCCTTATTTCAAGGACACACAAGTATATATAGATCTACAAATACAATGACTTATGTAGCATTTTGACAGTGCTCGACAGACCTCCAAATGATCCAACGCTTATAGACATATTATACACTAGAATATTTTTACATATATTAATATGATATTGTAGTATTAATTCTTGATCTACCAACATCTACAGTGGAATAGGGATAGCTAGCAGAGGTTGAGCTTTTGCCAGGGTAATGCCAAATTTTTCCTCCATGTCCAAATCTTTAGGTGCAATTCCACCATATAGCTTCCAATTAAAGGTATTTATCAATGAACCTAGCGCGACTGGAATCATCCTGATAGCCAAAGGCAATCCAGGGCAAATTCTTCGACCAGCACCAAATGGAATCAGCTCAAAATCTCGACCTCTAACATCTATATCTGACTCCCAAAACCTCTCCGGTTTAAACTCCAAAGGGTCTTTCCATAGACTAGAGTCGCGCCCCATTGCCCATACATTCACAAGAACTTGTGAGTCTTTTGGAATAGTATAGCCATGAAGCTCAACATCTTCCTCAACTTTGCGCGGAATTAGGAAAGGAACTTGTGGGTGTATTCGAAAGGTTTCTTTTGCGATGCACCTCAAGTAAGGTAATTTTGCAACATCAGCTTCATCTATTAGTTTGCCTCTGCCAATTACTTGTTCAAGCTCTTTTTGTGCTTTCTCCAAAGTGTGTGGATTCTTGAGTAGTTCAGCCATAGCCCACTCCAATGTATTTGACGTCGTATCGGTCCCTGCTGCAAACAAGTCCTGCAAAACTTACTGGTTTAAGATCCTATAGAATATACCATATAAAATCAAGTGAGATTCCAAACATATGTTGCTTTCAATTAGGCAAACTTAAATGTTGTCACGGAAGAAAAGGGGACCGAATACTGTTGACAAGGCATGGCATTATTGCCACAAGCATTTAACCAAGCTACCAAACAAACAACTTGTTGGAACATACAATTAATAAATACTCCCCTTCGATTTTGATTGCCACCGAATTTAAGAAAATAACAAAGATTTTTAAATTTTGTGATCTTAAATTGAAAATACATAGAATGTAACAAAATGTCATTAATTCAATCTTATGGTCTTAAACATGTTATGTGAAAATTTATAATTAAATAGGTATGAAAATCATATTTTTTTTATCTATAAACTAAAAGGAAAAGTAAGATAACTAAATTCAAACCAAGAAAATATTTGATAAAATGTTCCCTCTACCCGTCACAACTTTCAGAGAAAGGTAATCACATCATTCAAGATAACTTAACTCATCAGTAATTTATGGCAACCATTTGCGTAAAGACTATACTTTGCAGTGGAGTATACTATGCAACGTAGAGAAACAAATAAAATAAAACTAATGAACAGAAAGTTTCTTTAAATTGGACAAGTAGGAGTAGAGAATAAACCAACCAAACACAGTTGCTCGATTTGATTTCTGTCAATTTCACCAGGGCAAATGTCGAGAAGGGCATCTAACACATCAACATTTTCACGATTTCCCAATTCCCTTTCCTTTAGCCGCTCATCGATCAAATCACTCATAAGGTGAAGAATTTTAGTAAAATAATCAGTTGAGCGTCGTCTTATACCTTGTGGATCAATCTTTTTAAGAAAAGGGAAATAGTCCACCAAATTGGGTTTACCAGCTTCAACCATGATCTTCCACACCAATTCTTTAAATTCCTTAGCAGAATCGGAAAATGGATCAGTCAAATCTTTAGAGAAAATGGTGTTGGACAACAAATTTAAGGAAGTTGTAAAAGCTGCTCTGCCGATATCCACTGCTTCACCAACTTTGCTACTTTTGTGACAGTAATCAATCAACTCCTGGATCTTTTTTGTCCTCAAATGCTCATTAGCGTCTAGCTTGTTTCCTGTGAATATAATAAAGGGAAAAAAAAAAATCAATCTACTCTAATATTTAGTGTAAACAAATTGGGCCAGGACTCATTTTATCCCGCTCAAATTTAACTCAATTGCATATTTACCTGAGAAGATGTGAGAGTTGATAATCTTACGAAGCGTTCTCCACTGAGAGTTGTTGACAGGTAACCATATAACTGAGAAATCATTATGATTGCAGGCATGGACAGCGTCAATAGCAAACCTATTGGAAAAGGCTAAATCTTGCTTTTGCATCACTTCTTTTGCCAAGACGGACGACGAAATGACCACTGCGTTTATTTGTCCCAATTTGAGATTCATAATTGGGCCATATTTTTTTGCGAGTTGGGTAAGTGATATGTGGGGTTTATGACCAAGCAAGTGAAGATTTCCGATGATTGGCAAAGGGAAGGGACCTGGTGCAACTCTTTTGGTTCTTCTAAGTGAAATCAATACTCCACGCACCAAAATCCAGACGAATAACAGTCCTAACAAAATGTTAATGTAATCCATTATTCTCTTTAGTTTCTTGGCTTATGAACTATGGAATATATTGGTTCTTGAAGGCAATGGAGTCACAGCCTTACAAATATATATATGCGGTGTGGATGCATATTGTATCTCATTGTAGGTGTGGTGTATGTTTGCTGTATGTTGTCCTATATGCTTCAGTGTCCCTACAATTACGCACATGTGCCATATAAGAACATATCAATATGTATATAACTATGTATCTTTGTGTATATATATGTCTTGTATGTCAGGTGTATTTCAAGCAGATGCATGATATACGTATGGCACACAACATAATACAAAGATTAGTTGAATTTTATTCGTTTGCAAAATTAGTGTTGTTGCGTTTTGTAAAGTTAATAATATTGCTACAATTAACAATTAATAAGCATCATTAATATTGCTACTTAATTAAAAAAAAATTAGCATATATATTCAAGTGCGTAATTGATATTATATTCAAGCATCTAAATTAAATTTATTGACAAATTTAAGAGGTGATCAACTTATCCAGTATAGTACTTCTTATCCTATAAGTAAGTGTGATGAGAGGCTGAGCTTAATCCTGCGTCAGAAATGTCAAATTTGGTCGGTGCAACAAGTTGTCCAAGTAGGGCTTCAAGACAATTGACCTCTTTCCTAAGAGCAAGGGCATCTCGAATCCTAATTTATATTTTACTCTTCAAATATAAAATTTGTTATTTGTTCAGACAATCATTTACAACTTAATTCTCTATTTTACCCTTTTAAAAAAAATCTTCTTCTCTCTCCTTAATATTATATTATTATTTCTATTTCAATCTTATTTTCTTATTTCATAATATACATCCTTTATTTATTTTTTTCCAAATACTCACTTTATATAATTTTCATGTAATATAAAAATTTATTTTTTCAAATTCTTTACTTAATATAAAATTATATTTTCCCCCTAAATTTCTAAATAACATAAATTGCAAGCTAATATTATATAATATACAAATTAATGGACAATTCAAATAAAAGTAAAATTATTAATGAAATATAATTACATAAATACTCTACTTTCAAAATTATTACATTGCTCCCATAAATGCTCTATTAATGCATTACAAAGTTCAAAATAAACATTTTTATCTTTAATTATTTTATGTCTAGCTAAAGATTGTTCAAATCGGAGATTTTCATGCAACAAGAACAACTACGAATAATTGAAAAAAGAAATCAACAAGCACAACCACAATCACAACTACACTAATTATGTGGATCATACACTAATTTTTTTCGAATATTGTTAAATATGAAAACGACCTACCGAATTACTAAATTATTGTTGTGATAAAATTATTATGTTATGTATTGTATTTTTAAATTAAAATTTTCATCTTATCATTTTAATTTTGTGCATTCTTCATAGTGAAAATTAATAATGATATCAAACTATATTAAAGTAACGAAAAAAAATTGAAACATTATTAATTCGGAATGAAAGTAGTATATATTAAATACTATATTTTTTAAAATATTATATTACATTTAAAATAAATTACTAATATTAGTGATATAATTAATGGTCTTATATGTAAAATAACATTTAATTACAAAATAACAGAAATAATAATAAAATAATAAAAAAAGTGAAATAGAGAGTGTGAATAGTAGTTCTCCCAATTTGGAGAACTAGTATTCACCTCTCTATAAATGGAGAATAGAGAGTCATTTAGAGAATGATTGGATAGCTCATTCTCTATTTTACTTTTCAAATATAAAAAATAAAAAGTAAAATAAAAATGAATTGGAGATGGTCTAATATCGTTCCGATCCAAAATAGCTAACCTACCAGGTGTCAAATGGGTGCATAAAATGATATAATAAAATAATGCTGAATTTCGTTTGGCGTATCTAGGTTGCCGTACACCAGAAGGAAAAGGATTGTCCATTTCACTGGTCTTGTCACCAATGTACTCAACATGGTAGGCGACTGGCAAGGTAGCCTCCTTTCTATAAAGGATTTCGGAGCGAGAAGGGCAAAAAAAAAAATTGAGCAAATTTTTTTGAAAGATAATAAAAATTTAGGATCAAATCATAAGGATAACATTTAGATGAAAGGATGGATACTGTTAAATTGTTGGTTGAAAAACGCACGCTGACATAAGCTTTGTAAAGCGCACACTCACATGAGTTTGGTAAGATGAAATTGCTTCTCCATTATTTATTTAATCATTTTGTTGTTGTGTTTTCATGTTTATTCAAATAGTAAGAACCGATAATGTGATAACAAAAAAAACCGTTATCAATTAAATATTGAACCCATTAAATTTTAAGCGATAAAAAATCAATCTCTTCTGACACACACTTATTTGTAGATATACGTACGCACATACTTATTTTTAACTCATGATAATTGTCATTAAAAGATTCATGAGTTTTTAAATTCAATTAATAGTATATATAAACATGCCATCATTTTAATATGTATATTTTATAAAATTACAGGATTATATATGTGTACGTGTATCTACAAATAAGTGTGCCACGAAAGCTTGATTTATGATCAATTTAAATTTAATGGGTTCAATATTTAATTGATAACGATTTTGAATTTTTTTTGTTATCACGTTATCGGTTCTTAACGGCTACAAACCGATAATCAATAAGTCAAATCAATAAACTTCAAAACCGGATTGAACCGAACGATACTCATAAATAGTGACTTGACCGCATCACTTACATTTTTATTTACATATAAATAGTGAAAATAGAAAAAAAAAAAAAAAAAAAAAAAAACACGAAAACACAACAACAAAATGATTGAATATATAATGGAGAATGAATATTAATATCTTTTAAACGTTTTTTTTAATGTTGTAATTGTAAGGCTCATATCAACATGTGTCTTATAAGGCTCATGTCAGCGTGCACCTTACAAGGATCATGTCAGTGACCTAGACCGACTACTCCAAGAGCACTCATCCATAAAATGGTTACTGGTACAAATAACATAAAAGAATGTAACCAACGTTTATTGGAAAAAGCAACCCCAAAGATTTGGGACCAAAAGCGGTTAGCAGTGACCATTGAATAAGTTTCTTCGACTTGAGTTGGGTTAGAAACACATAATGACTTAGCACCATCACCGTCTTCAAATAAAGTCTTCTACGGTAGCGCCATTCAACCAACGATTTAACAACACCTATCCTTCCATTCAAATGTTTCCCTTTTGATTAATTGTTCCTCAATTTTTGTTGCCCTTTCAAAAATTTTGCTCAATTTTTTTCCCTTTTAGCTCCGAACTCTTCTATAAAGGGGAAGGAAAATCATCATCATAAATAGACACATAATGTTGTTAAATGGCTAAATAGATCCTTTAATTTGCCAAATACTTTTGATTTGTTTTAATTCAATATACCCCAATACATTATGGAATATTCTTTTAAGATTATTCTGGCTCAAATATTTTGAAAATTTTCAAGCGCATGTTCATTGTATAGATAAGTAATAAGTTAATGGCCCGCCTATAATATAGATGAGTTTATTTTTTAAAATATGTCATTTGCTTTAACAATATGCATTAGTCTCAATAAATGATAAAAACTAATGCATATTACAATTGATGTTGACATGTCTAATTAAAATAAGGAGACATATATTATGTGATTAATCAACTTAATTATTTACATAATTTAAAATCTAACTTCATAATATGTCTAATAAAAATATTTTATTATGTATTTATATGCTCAACTAGAACAAGTCATAGTCTAAATATTTATATAATATTTACCAATAAATTTAAAATGCTATCAATGTATTCAGTTTTGTTGAATAAAAAATGTTAAATTTTTCATCCCTCTACTATTTTAGAGGCTCCGATCAATTAAAATTGTTACGAAAGCTAAGGACTATAGTCTGAAATGTATCCTTAAGGATTTAAATCATGTCACTGTATTTGAGGTATTTGGATCACTTGTTTTATCATGAATAGAATGAATATATCTATTATTGGAATTTCTTTTCGAAAAATACCTATTCATGATTTTCTTTTCACACTTCTCAACAAACTAGATATTAGGCGCCCGTGCCGGCACGGACCCAATAACAATCAAGAAGAAGCTCATGTGTAGTTGTATTTCGAAGCGTATAGGAAAATGCTTATACAAATTCTTTTGTGTATTGAGTTTTTGCTACTCATCTTCTTGTTTATTGGCCTGAATATAGTTAGTGTTGATTTTGTCAAGTAGCTTGTAATAGAGTCAGTCAATTTCCCACTTTGAAGCCTGTCATAGTCTCCAGAGGAGCGATATTCTGAAGTAATGAGTTCAATTTATCCTTCCATGTGCTCGGCAAGTATTCACATACCGGTGATAAAATCTCCTTCAGAACATGAGAAACCACCACATCTACCAGTTGAAGGTCAACTACAATAGCTCCCGATTCTTCATACTAGAAAAAAGGGGAAAACAATGAATTATAAGAAGTTAGATCTTCAATTGTAGCACACACATATAAAGCATGACTTAACAATTCTTCCTTATTACTAATATCAATCACGAATACTATTGTGCGTATGAAGGAACTTACTATTCCAAAACGAAGCTCTATTTTTGTCGGGCATAATGTGACGTCCCGCCACTTTGCCAACCAGATTTCGCGTCCGGAAGATTCTAGAGTTGAAGAGAGGCTTGCCGAGAACTCTAGAATCCTTTAGATTTTTCAAGAAGGCTATGGGAGGTCCTAGATAATGTAGAATTCTCTAGAAAGGGACCAATGTGTAAATATCTTAGTGACTTGAAAAGTAATTTTAAATTACACTTTAGCCCTTAGATGGTAGTATAAATAGATGTGTCATTCATTTGCAAGACATCACTCAACTTGTAAAGCATTTCAAGCAATACAAAAAGCTTTCTTCCAAAAGCTCTCTTGTTCTTTCTAAGTCTTTTTTTGCATTCTCTTAGCGATCTTAGTCTTAAAGGCTTGATTGAGCATGCAAGACCTTGAACGAGTAGTGAGTAAGTTGCCAAGTGCCGCACGGAGCCTTAGTAAAAACTCTAAGTCCATGACAATGTGGTATCAGAGCGAGGTTTTATACTAAGAGAATGGCTAACGAAGGAGACGTGAACTCCGCTAGCATTACCAACGTCCGTTTGGATGGCGGAAAGAAAAACCGTAAGGGAAAAAAGCACCAAAAGAGTAATGAGGAAATGCTGCTTGACCCACACCGAGCGAGGCGCTAACATCTCATCTACCTTCGACCACCGAAGCAAGTGACGATGAACTTGGCGAGGAGGCCATTGATGTCACAGCTGGAGAAGAATAAGTCGCAAGGGTTGAAGTGGCGAGGCAGGCCATGGAAATATTAGGCTGGCGCATGAATGTGGCCAATGACAAGTTCAAAATTCTTGAAGACTTCACCCTTGAGGAGACTAAAAACATCCGTAAGGAGTTGGAGGGACATCAGCAGGCCGAGTTCGAGATGAAGGAGACCATCATTTCCTTGGAGTGCTGGCTCATGGAGTCGTTAAACACAATTGAAACCATGAAGGCCGAGATGAAGACACTTAAGGAAGGCATGGAAGCTGGAGGATCGGCGTCACCCGACCGTGATAGGGAGGCCAGGGTCGAGGCTCCCAAGCCACCTATGTTTAAAGGCTTCTGTGACGCTTAAGAGGCGGAGAGCTTTCTGTGGCACTTGGAGAATTACTTCAAGTGTAGTCGGGTGAGGAGTGACGAGAATAAGATCAACATTGTCGTGTTGCATCTATCAGAGATGATCATGCTATGGTGGAGGCGCAAGGAGGCCAAGATAGGGAAGGGGACGTGCACCATCAACACGTGGGAGCAATTCCGCGAGGAGTTCAAGAAAGTCTTCTTCCCTAACAACGTCGTATATGAGGTTAAGCGCAAGTTTAGGGAACTGAAGCAAATGGGAAGCATTTGGGCATACGTGAAGGAGTTCACGACTCTAACGCTTCAGATTCCCAACCTCACGAACGAAGACATGTCATTCCACTTCATGGACAGACTGCAAAATTGGGCCAAGACAGAGTTGGAGCGACGACAAGTCAAGACCATAGAAGAGGCCATCACACAAGCTGAGTCCTTGACCAACTTTAAGCATGACTGGTATGACAGGGCAAATGGTAAGGATACAAGGAATAGCCATGCCAAAGGTGAGGGAGATTGTGGCCGAGGCAAGGAGCAGCAGATACCCGCTAAACAGCATGACTCTTACAAGTCGGATAACAAGTGGTTCGTGCACTAAAACTACACAGAGAAAAAGGCGCAAACCACCAAGGATGATGGTTGCTACATATGCGGAGGACCATACAACTATGCTAGGTGCCCAGAGATGAAGAACCTTGGTGCCATCCTACGCGAACGGAAGGAGAAGGACACATAAGAGCAAAGGCAGGACGCGGGCAAGACGCAGTTGGGCATGGTTCGGAGTCTATAGCCAAGCAAACAGAGTAGCCGATAGACTTCAGCACGCAGTATGTAGACGTCTCCATTAATGGACGACCAGCTCGTGCCATGGTAGACTCCGAGGCCAAAGCAAACATCATAACCCAGACGACGACAGAGAGATTAGGGATAAACTGCATTCCAAGCAACACCCGCCTCAAGAAGGTTAATGCCCTACCGACTACCGTGTGCGGGGTCGCCCAAGGAGTGAGCATCACATTGGGAAAATGGCAAGGTAAGACAAACTTCACTATCGCTCCTTCAGATATCTTTGACATCATTCTTGGGCAGGAGTTCTTCCAGCGCTGCCACACGATGATCGACCCCTACCTCCGACGACTCATGGTCATAGAGCGGGAAGGGTCGTGCATGGTACCTCTAATCAAGGTACCGAAGAAGGAAGGACACGCTCACTTGTCCGCCATGCAGATCGTGAAGGGCCTGAAGAAAGGAGAGTCGACGTTCCTAGCTGCCAGTGCAAGTTTGGGAGAAGACAATAGTGCTAAGGAGTCCTTGTCACCTATTTTAGAGAAGGTCCTTGAAGAGAATAAAGACGTGATGCCAAACGAGCTGCCGAAGACTCCACCTCCGAGGCGCGAGGTAGTTCACAAGATAGAGTTGGAGGTCGGAGCCAAACCACCCGTACATGCACCTTACCGCATGGCTCCACCCGAATTAGAGGAGCTAAGGAAGCAGTTGAAGGAGCTCCTCGAAGCCGATCACATCCGTCCATCCAAGGCACCTTATGACGCGCCGGTTCTATTCCAAAAGAAGAAAGACGGATCATTGCGCTTATGCATTGACTATCGGGCGCTCAATAAAGTAACTATTAAGAACAAATATCCTATCCCGCTCATTGCAGATTTGTTTAATAGACTTGGGCAGACCAAGTACTTCACTAAGGTGGACCTCCGGAAAGGCTACTACCAAGTGCGCATCACAGAGAGGGATGAACCGAAGACAGCGTGCGTAACTAGATACGGAGCATACGAGTGGTTGGTGATGCCTTTTGGCTTAACCAACGCACCCATAACCTTTTGCACGCTGATGAACAAGATCTTTCATCCTTACTTGGATCAATTCGTAGTGGTGTACTAGGATGACATAGTCATCTATAGTAACACCTTGGAGGAGCACGTGGAGCATCTGAGGAAGGTCTTCCAAGTCTTACGGGAGAACCAACTATACATCAAGCGGGAGAAGTGCGAGTTTGCCCAATACAAGGTGCACTTCTTGGGCCATATCATTAGTCAGGGCGAACTATGAATGGACGAGGCTAAAATTCGGGCGATCCAAAAGTGGGAGGTGCCCACTAAAGTGACCGAGCTACGATCGTTCCTTGGACTTGCGAACTATTACCGCAGGTTCATAAGTGGCTACTCCGCTAAGGCCGCTCCGCTGACCGAGTTATTAAAGAAGAACAAACTGTGGATTTGGAGCGTGGAGTGCCAGCAAGCCTTCGAAGGTCTCAAGGCCGCGGTAACGGAAAAGACGGTCTTGACGCTGCCCGACTTTTCAAAAACCTTCGAAGTGCATACAGATGCGTCGAACTTTGCCATTGCATACAGACACCCAATTGCATTTGAGAGCCGTAAGTTGAACGAGACCGAACGGCGCTATACGATACAAGAGAAAGAAATGACGGCCATCGTACATTGCCTGCGCACCTGGAGACACTACCTACTAGGCTCCAAGTTCGTGGTCAAGACGGACAATGAGACCACTAGTTACTTCCAGTCACAGAAGAAGATCACCTCGAAGCAAGCTAGGTGGCAGAATTTTTTAGCTGAATTTGACTACAACTTGGAGTACCAGGAAGAGGCAATGTTGTGGCCGATGCGCTAAGTAGGAAGGCCGAACTTGCTGCTATCACGATGGCCCATTGTGACATTCAGGATGCAATCAAAGATGGCATGCAGTATAATCCTGAGCAAGAAGCTGATGGAGTTCGCCACCCAAGGCAAGACAAGGCACTTTTGGGTGGAAGATGGCCTCTTGTTCACATCCAGTCGAAAGGTCTATGTGCGCAAGTTCGGGTCTACCAGGCGGTGAATCATTAAAGAAAGCCAAGACACACCGTGGGCCGGGCATCCGGGGCAGCGACGAACGAGGGCGCTGATCGAGGCTATCTATTTTTGGCCGCGCATGCGAGACGACATCAAGTGTTATGTGCAGACTTGTCTTGTGTGCCAACAAGACAAGGTGGAGCAAAAGCAACCGAGAGGACTACTAGAGCCACTACCCGTAGCGGAACGCCCATGGGAGAGCGTGACCATGGACTTCATTACTTCCTTACACAAGTCCGACGGGTATGGAACTATCACGGTCGTGGTGGACAAATTCTCAAAGTATGCTACCTTCATACCCACCACAGTCGGTTGCATCGCAAAAGAGACTGCTCGATTGTTCTTCAAGAACATGGTAAAATATTGGGGGTTGCCAAGACATATCATTAGCGACCGAGACCCCCGCTTTACTGGGAACTTTTGGAGGGAGCTGTTCGAGATACTTGGCATAGAACTTCGCTTCTCCACAAGTTTCCACTCGCAGACCGACGGCCAGACCGAACGCGTCAACGCCCTATTGGAGTGCTACCTGATGCATTATGTCAGTGCGCACCAAAATGATTAGGCCAGACTCCTAGACATAGCGCAGTTTTCATACAATTTGCAAAAGAGTAAGTCTACCGGGCGCACACCGTTTGAATTGGTGACAGGCCAACAGCCTGAAACTCCACATTCCTTACCGACTGCTTTCTAAGGAAAGAGTTTGGGAGTTTACCATCTTGCCAAGGGATGGGAGGAACAACTTGATACTGCCAAGTCTTGCTTGGACAAGGCAGTAAAGAAGATGAAAAAGTTTGCCGACGGTAAACGGCGTCCCACAAACTACAAAGAAGGCGACATGGTCTTGGTGAAATTCAATTCGAGACAGTTCAAGGCACTAAGGGGCGTTCATCAAAACTTAGTGCAAAGATATGAGGGTTTGTTCAAGATCGTTGCCAAGGTGGGCAAGATCTCATACAAGGTGGAGTTGCCTCCATACTTTAAAATCCATCTGGTGTTCCATGCAAGCGTCCTCAAGCCGTACCATGAGGACAAGGAAGATCCTAGCCGGAACCAATCGCGACAGGAACCCTTTACTGTCACCGGCTCGCACGACCGAAAAATTGAGGTTATCATAGATTACCAAGCCAAACGGAAGCGAGGTCAACAAGCCAGCGCCATGTTCCTTGTGCATTGGAAGGGACAAACTCCGGAGGAGGCCACATGGGAGAGATATGAAGACTTGCGGCAGTTTAAAGACCAAGTCCGAGAGTTTCTGGAGCAATGCGCCTCGATCGTCGCATCATCAGGTGGGGGAGCGTGTGACGTCCTGCCACTTTGCCAGCCAGATTTCGCGTCCGAATATGGGCGGAAGATTCTAGAGTTGAGGAGAGGCTTGCGGAGAACTTTAGAATCCTTTAGATTTTTCAAGAAGGCTATGAGAAGTCCTAGATAATGTAGAATTTTCTAGAAAGGGACATATGTGTAAATATCTTAGGGACTTAAAAAGTAATTTTAAATTACACTTTAACCCTTAGGTGGTAGTATAAATAGAGGTGTCATTCATTTGCAAGACATCACTCAACTTGTATAGCATTTCAAGCAATACAAAAAGCCTTCTTCCTAAAGCTCTCTTGTTCTTTCTAAGTTTTTCTTTGCATTCTCTTAGCAATCTTAATCTTAAAGGTTTGCTTGAGCTTGCAAGACCTTGAAAGAGTAGTGAGTAAGTTGTCAAGTGCCGTACGAAGCCTTAGTAAAAACACTAAATCCGTGACAATAAGTGGTGTGAAGTCACCAATCCTTGCAACATGCAAACAGATAATGTAACATCCATTTGTCCCAACCATTTCTGATGGATGTTTGTTGTTGCAGCTCAACCAAGCCAAAGTAAGTTTGTAAACTTCAATTCAAAAAATACAGTGAGACACATAGGTAAAGTGACTGGTGCCCACATTAACCAGTGTATCATGAAATTGAATTCAATGAAGATACAAAAGAGGTCAGTTGAGTCTTTTTCTTAATGTGTATAGTTCTGCAATATTTCAAGTACCCTCTATAACAGAGCATTGAAGAAATAACTTGTCAAAAGATTGCTAAGATTTATGATACAAATAATTAATACTACTCGTATCTAATTAAATTTTAATTATATTATTGCTTTCCATAGACTCCAGCAAAGTTATGTACGATATAAATCGACACACATACATGCCACATAAATGCATACTATAATTCGTTAGAGAATTTCTAGACCTTGGAATAACATTATGTAAAATATGGCACTCCCTGCAAATGAAGTATCTCAAGACCTTGGAACAACATTATGTAATGTGGCATAGTGAATGAAATATATTGTTCTATCAAACCGTGTCACACTAATATGAAATTTCATGGATTTAGTGATCAGGTATATTAGACAACACACATAGAGCTCCACACTAACATGAAACTCGATGGATTTAGTAATCAGGTATATAAGACAACACACATAGAGCTCCAATATATTCTGTAGGTGGTATCACAAGGAAAAAAATTGTTTTGATCTGAGGAAATAGCTATGCTCATACAAATGAGATCTATAAGACATGCACAAGTATAGAGATTGTGAACCTTGTGAACAAGAATTATTCCCGCGAACCCTCTTCGGCCAGCAATGCCTCTTGGAGGTGGTAAAGCATTGTCATCATTGACAATTACCATCTGGTGATAAAGAAAAATACATGCATGTGTATCAGTGTACACTTATCTTCCAATTTTTGATGATTAATTGGCTATTGCAATCGTCGTCGTCATAATAAAAATAGTAAATAACAACAAACTAATTCTAGATATTGATATCACAATGATACCTCTACTTTATAACCTTATAGTTCTATAATGAATCGGAGTGGATTGTAATCAGGAGATGCATCTTTCTTTCAATAGTAAATATTTCAGTATAACCAAAAGCAGGGTAATAATTGTTGATTCTTAACGTCCATTGTCAACCCAATTAAACCTAACTGGTAGAGCTAGACAAGGGCAGTAATTATATTAACAGCTAGGATCAGTGGTACCTTGACAACAAGGCACCGCGTGGGATCTGTGACAACTTGTAGGCAGACATCCATACGGAGGAACTTATATATTCCTGCATGCTAACCGAAGTGGATAATACTTAATAGCATATCATACAACAAGAATTGAGTCAACATTTGGAGATGGAGAAACGTCCCCATAGATAGGTGCAGTCAGCATCGCCTCTCCAACAAATCCAGTATGAGCAGGTTTATGGCCAGTTGCACCATCTAAGTTATAGAAGTATTGAAGATACATCCCAAGTTTAAGATCCTCACGAACACTATTTAATCGTAAATATTTAACTCTAAACTGAATGAACTGGACAGGACGATGAAAACTCACTTTAAGATTTGATGGTGAGTACTTTAAATGAACTGGAGAGGACTATCAAAACCCAGTTTAATATTTGAGGGTTGTATTTCAATAAATATAATGAACCATTTGCTGCATAGAAGGATATTGAGATGTTTAGAGGCCTAAACCGTACACCCTGTGCAACTGAAACTTGAGGGGGATGCGGATTTGCATGGGTAAGTCTCATAGATAGGAATGTAGCACAACCTAACAAGAGCAAGTTCATACTTGCAGCTCAAACTTCAGACCTCTTGTTAGTCATTCCACGTATATCATGAAATTGATGATTGCATATGCTGATTATTAAGCAGAAATAGTTGCGGCATAAGTCATTTTATCAAACTCAATAAGGCTTATTAATGTATCACATGCAGGGGTAAAATCAATTAGCATATTTAGGGAGCCAAGAAAATATGGCGGAGCTAGTACAAGCAGAAAAGAGACATGAATTGTTTGTTGACAGAGGAATAAATGAGTCAGCAAGACACTAAGAGAAGAAAATAATCAATTTCAAAAAGTTTAAGCTTCATTTTGAGGAGAAACCACTACTGGAGTTTAAAAAAAAAAAAAAATGCAGTACCATAATAATAGTTTCAGTCATGATGGTAATTATAAATGGAGAAATTAGTGTCTGAAATAAAACAGAGGAATTATTTAATAAACTCAATAACTGTAGCTCTCCTCCTACCTCTAAGTTCAAAATTTTACCAGAAAAGAGAGGACTGCTTAACACTGAAATAACCAGAAATCTGTCTATAAAGAGAAACAAGCCACAAACTAAGTTCACGCATGCAATCACATGAGGTGCAGCACCAAAACAAATCTCAATCAGTAGGAACGCATACATACTCGCTAAACCGCAAAAAGGAGAAAGTATGAATTCCGAGATCGAGGGAGGAGACAACATTAACTACAAAAAGACAACTCGAATCAAAACCTAAAATCCACAAGCAGAGCAGTGATGAAAGCTAACTCACAGTCGTCAACGAAAGAATACTGAAGCGGGGAAGAAGCTCTGTCAAAGCCAGCAAAATTAAGACAAAGAACCATCTCGACTACACCGCTTCGACACTATAGAAGTACCAAATTATCCCAGCGAGCGCACGTAAAATCTCCAAAATACCCCTTCGGCTGGGAAGGGGACATGTCGTCCAACAGCTGCTTCCCTCAGCCGCTTATATATATAAGAAATATATGTGTGTGTGTGTACTTAGTTGGAACAAACATTTTGAGTAGGCAAAGCAGTGGCTAACACAATTTTAACGCTACGTACACAAAAACTGTAAATAGTTAGATGTGGTTCATGTAGGCTGTTAATGTGCGCCAAAAAGAAGTAACTTTGTGCAGCTGATTTTTTAACGTTGGTATAGACTATTAAAATCCAGCTATACATGCCAAGTCACGTGATTGAACTTCGATGTACTCAAGTTTTCTTTTTCTGATACCTACATGGAGGAACTGTATATTGTAAAGGAATAAACAAGATAGGCAAATATGTTATTTTAAAATGTGGAGCGCTTATTACCATTGTTTTTGTCGGAGTGGATGGTCCCAATTTTTGCTTCTTAGTTGCTTCGCTAGGAAGAGCAAATGTTGGAGGTCCTTTTTCAGCGTAGGATGAGATAACCGGTGCACCAATTTGTTGATCGGGAATTCTGAGTAGTGGCTTTTGTAGTTGAAACCCTGAAAAGCTTATCTACAAGTTGACAATTGATATGGGATTCCTTCTGAGAATAATGACAAAAGAGTGCAAGCTGATTATGATGCTGCTTTTTTTTTCATAATGTAAATAGAGACTAAAGAAGATGCGGTTTTTTCATTTTGTTGTTATGTATATGTGTACCTGGACAGCGACTGTTTCATACACTTGTTCAGCTGTCATCACTAATATTTTTTAAGCCAATGTTTCCATGACTATTGTTGTAAGTGCACCAGTGTTGTCTGTGATGTCAATCTCGAAATAGCACCAGCGGTTGAGACGACAGCGACTGTTTCATACACTTATTCAGCTGTCATCGCTAATATTTTTTAAGCCAATGTTTCCGTGACTATTGTTGTAAGTGCACCAGTGTTGTCTGTGATGTCAATCTCGAAATAGCACCAGCGGTTGAGACAAGAACTAACTGTGTATTTGAAATTTATGGAATAGATTGCCTAAACCAACACTGCCTAGATTATATAGAAACAGATACAACAAAGTGGCAGGTACTACTGTTGGTATTTAGCTTATAATGTTCAAACCTCAAAATTTCAATCGAGCACAAAATGTACAGAATATATTTTGAACAAAAGAAAAACTAAATAACAATTGTTGTTAAGAAGAAAACACCAATTTACACATCACCAAATCATCTATCCTATTTTTCAGCACACATATAAGCTCAATATACTCGCACCAAAATTAAGTAGACTCAGAGGGTGTTTGGATTGGCTTAAAAGTTGGTCAAACCTACTTTTAAGTCCATTTTTGACTTTTGAAAGTGTTTGACAAATATAAAAATTAACTTAAAATAAGTCAAAAATGACTTAAAATAAGTTGAGAAGTGTTTGGCAAGGTAAAAAATGACTTAAAATAAGTTAAAAACCAAAAGTAGGTCTCCTCCTTTTGACTTTTTATTTTTGACTTAAAAGCTACTTTTTTTAAGCCAATCCAAACGGGCCCTCAAGCAGCACCAAAACAATAGAAAAAATAGATTTTCTTTTCTTTCCATATAAATTACACAACATGATATGTAGCGGCTATGACTTAAACTCAAAGTTTCTAATTAATAAGGATAAGGGAGTACTTACAACACAACACGACTCCGATTGGTGAAGAAAAATCTTTTTAAGCACATTATAAGAAACAACTAACAAATAACCATTTGTTACATTTCTCTATTACCTATTAAGTGCCAAAGAAGTAGCAAGGGCAGCTATGCCAACACCAACAATGACAATGTTTTCTTCCGTCTCTGTTTTTCCAACTTAATAGATGCCAAAATCCTCATTATACATATGAGTGCAGCCAATTAGTAAACAAATGGATCCAATGAAGATGAATGATGCATGTTCCTACGTTAGCATTTGAATGCACTCTATGTAATTAGTTTCAACGTAGTTACTATTTAATTTGTCGTAAAGATCTAAGTCATTGCCTATGTAGCATTTTTTAGCCAAAAATTGACTTGAATGTAAGTAGAACGTGATGTTACCTTGGAACCAACATTCTGGATAGGTCATAGTTCAAACATTGGACCTGTTTTGGACTTTACTGCGCACAAAATGGTTGCAGTTTGAGAAACTAATAAAGGAAGTTGTAATCAAAACCCTACACGACACTCCCGAACTGAGCTCCGATTCGTATAATCGGAACATAAAAGTCATGGTTGAACTTGGCCAAATCTGTATATATTCTATATACATAAGACCCACCACTCCTTTTGATTAACAAAGCAACACACACCATAGAAGGGAAATTATTTTTCTCCTGAGGAGGTTTTATCAATGACTAAATACCACACAAATAAGATGCTAATTTCAGTACCTTCTTCGATTCTAGAGTTGTAGACCTCATCAAATCCAATATTCAAGAAAATTTCTTTCAAGTCTAAAGCTGACATACCTCACGGAAGAATTTGTACAAGTACTAAGCCCGAATTCATCAACCAAAAGGCCAAAATATGAAAGACCCACAGTTTCATCAGCAATAACTCGCACAAAGAAGCATACTTTACACTCAATTACTTGGAATTTCAACTCAAAAAAATCATACTTAAACACGATGAAACAACAAAATTGAAGCAGATAGGCCAGAGGAATAAGTAAATTTACCAAGGGAGGAAGATACATACCGGAGAAACCGAGAACACCACCCAAAATTCCGATAGGCTTGTGTACAATTTCCTACTCGTAGTTATTGTCTGGCGGTGTAATAGTTAGGGTATGTTACTGTTAATAGCTAAGACACGTGTGGAGAGTTGGAGAAGACAGACAATAGCACTACTTGAAAAGACAAAATTTCTATTTATTATACTAGGCATGACAAGTGTACTCTTCAAATTAAGTTCAAACTTTCTGTATGTATTGTAGTTGCGTGACGTCTAATGATTTACTATTATATAGAACATGGATAATATATATATATATATATATATATATATATATATATACTAGTTCTGAAAACGTGCGCTACACTTTTATCTTCTATTACAATTTAAAATTTATGTAAGTCTAATTTCATGTAGATATAAATATTTATCAAATTATATTTTTATAAATACGATAAAGCTTGTATTGATTAATATGTTTATATATACTTACAGTGAAATAGCTTTCTACCCCCAATGCGACTTTCCGGTGTGAATCTAAATTTAGTCAATTTCAATGTAGTGCAGGACAGGTGGGAAATAAAAAAAAAATATGTCTCTATATAAAGCTTACTTTTGCATCCAAAAATAAATGAAAAGAAGGATTTCAAATATAATCTTTTAGACTAAAATATCTCTCTCTCTCTCTCTCTCTCTATATATATATATGTTTCTCTATACAAATACAAGGGTGACATCTAATTCTTTTCATTTTAGTTATTTATTTGAAAAATAAAATATATAAAACTAATTAAGATAATATAGCATCTGATGATATGTAACATATCAAGGACTCTTGCTCTAAATTTAAGAAGTGCACATAAACATCACTAACGTGGATGCCTTTTTTGTACACTTGGAGACGATACTTAGTTGAATGCAATAAAAAATTAGGTAATCAACATAATACTTAGATGACCATCATTATTATCTATAATAATTTTCTTCCAAAGATTGTAGCTAGCTATGTATGATATGAAACAGGAAAAACTAAGCTCTTATAAAATAAAGGGAATAAATTTAATGAAAGAAAGATAAATGTAGCATTTTTTTGATGATCAACTTAAATAATATAATTAAGTGAAATGACAAAGAAAGGAAGAAGAGAGTTTCCATCTCACTTACCCAAAATATGTAAATCAGTGAAAATGCGCGAAATTCCTTCAATAATTGCCTAAAAATTAAATATTAAAAGAGAAGTTTTCAAAAACATGAAAATGTATTAATTAGTTACTTACTATACTTGTTAGAAGGCCAACTTTGTGAAAAGATGATTATCAACCTCCGCAAAGATTTTCAATATCCATTCTCATCACATTGCAAGCTCCGTATGAAGTTTTAGAATGTACATGTATATTTTTCTCCTGTAAAAAATAAAAGAATATAATGAAAGTGATTAGTGATCAACTAATGTATTTAGAGTGAAATGAAAAGTTTGTTTAACAATCATGCATTTTTGCTATATAACCATCGGTGACCTCTTTGCTACACAAATATAATATTGACTCTGATAGTAAATTACCCCAACTCTTCACTCTCCTTATTCATAATTATTTTTGCTATAAGTGAACATTTCTCTCATAATTAATACCGTGCAACTCTTCATTCACCTTCTTTAATATAATTATTATAGCAATAAGTGAACATTTATAGGTAATGGGAGAGTAATTTAGATTAGGAAGAAAATCAAAAGCCAAAAACGGATAAAACAAACAAGCAGGTATATACTGATTAGCATTAGTATAATAATATAATAATATGATACAATTATTATTTAAGATTTAATTTATTAATAGCTTATAACATTTTAATTTAATGTAGGGGTAAAATAGTAATCTAATTTTTGCCTAACATTCTTTTAATTTATAGTAGGGGTAAAACAGTAATCTAACTTTTGCCTAACATTTTTCTAATTTATAGTAGGGGTAAAACAGTAATCTAACTTTTGCCTAACATTCTTCTAATTTATAGTAAGGGTAAAACCATAATTCAACTTTTAACTTTTTTGTTCCCACTTATAGTAATATATGATATATATATATATATATATATATATATATATATATATATATATATAGTGGTGGAGCCAGAAATTTAATTAAGGGTGTCCAAAAATAATGGTTTGTGGCTATCAAAAAAAAAAAATATTGTGTTATTTGGGGTTCGAACCCAAAACTCCTTCAGTCAAATAGACAACTATTACCACTAAGCCAAAAATATAGTTTTTGTCAAAGGTGTCCAACTTTAAATATATTTCCATTAAATGTAGAATTTAACATATTTATACAATATAATTTTTCGACAAAGGATATCCAATTCTATGTAGTGCACATCTATACTAGCCAGTTAGGTTAACGGCATTAATTGCATGTTGCCGGCATATGTATATCTTCTCTAATTTTGCATATATAAAATATACAACAATCAACGTAATCTACCTTAAATTTTATACCTATGATGTATAAATATCCGTATTCGGAAATTATCCCTATTATTGAGAGTTATAGATAAATTAAATCTAAAAAGGTACTCCCTACATTCCATATTAAGTTAATTTTTGAGGTGTTTCACACCCTTTAAGAAAAGTAGATTAAGACATAAATTGAACCTAGTTTTTCATTTTTACCCTTATTAATTATTGTCAAATTTATGATTAAAATAACTAAATATTAATTAATCACTAATTTCAATACTAACTAATGAAGGGTAAAATTGAAAGAACACTCTAAAAGTAGTCTTGAAAACTGAACAACTAAGTTGATTTGAAAAATAAAAAATGCCTCAAAAATTAACTTAATATGGAATGGAGGGAGTAATATTTATCACTAGTCTAGAATTAACTGATGAGAAAATGGCTTTAAAATGGACATTGCATATCATTACTACAAACTCTAAACCAACATTGACTCAAAATAAGAGAGTATATTTTATGTTGAAAGCTAACGCGAACAACACTTTTGCTCACATGACTGACTAGGTCAAGGTTGGTCCGCATTTTCACAAGGAAAATTTGATAACTTGTGCCGTAGCTATAACAAGTTTCGGAAAATTTTGATTTGAAATTAGTGTTTGTTTATGACATTTGAATAAAATTTCAATTTTATAGTTCGAAATTTTGATTTCAAATCTCAAGTTCTACTAAAAGGTAGGATGTCAATTCAAGTTTGTAACATCAATTTATTTTTTATTTTTTTTAACAAAAATTTACTTGATCCATATAAGTTCATATTTTGAAGAAAAAAAGAGTCATAAATTTAAATTTTGTAAAAAAAATAATCTTGATGTGAACATTTTTTTAACAACTCGCTACATCGTTTTGAGTAGTAGAGTTTTTTCTTCCATAAAAGCCTCTTTCGGAGAAATTTTAAATAAGAATTTTGAACTATTGATTTAACAAAGGCTATTTAATTAGCAGATAAATTTTAAATAATTAATTTAGTTGGTGGTTAATGGACTAAGTCCATAATTTATTTAATACCAATTAATTTGGCTCATGTATAAAGATGAGTTAAGATTAATTGAGGGTTAATAATTCTTTTTATCATACTATAACTCATTACCGCTTCTACCTGCACACGATCAAAGAAAATAAAACCTCAACATTTACGGGAGCAAGAACGAAACCTCTTCAAGTATGTGTTGGATAGTTAGAAATTGTATTTTTGCTATGTGTCAGAAATCAGTGGCATATAGGACGAGAAATACAAGATTTTTGGTTGGAAAGAAAAAGGAAAATAATCAATTTTTGGAATAATATTGACACTGCAACACGTGATGGTTGCTAATGGGGTAAAATAATTGTTAGTTAGAAAAAAAATTAATCATTGGCAAATCATGGATATGGCATAATTGGTTTATGTGCATCTCTGTTTTGTTAAGGTTACAGGTTGTGAAATTATTGATTTTAATTTTGAAAATTTTCAATGGTTATTACTTTATAATTGGTTTTAATATATGGATATAGGTAATTAAATTTTGGTTGTATTGTATATGAAAATCATTAGATTTATGATATTTTGGTAAATTGATATTTAATTCTAGGCTTAAAATTTAGGAATATGAGACTTGACATATTTAGTTGGCACCAAGATTTATGAATTTAATTATAGATTAGGGGAGTTTTGAATCTAGGTTAGACCTATAGTAATATGGGTGTCTATGGACTCGTTTACTTACGAATATTACATATTTGATAGATTGAGAATATTCTAAAGTTTTACGAAAGGGAAAGGCGAAATCTTGAGGATTTGTGACACGTGTTTCGATATTCAAGTATGTTAAGACTTTTAGACTTCATTGAAGAATGCTTTTCTATTAAGGATAAAAAATGAAACAGACAATGGGTAAGGCGAAAGATGGGGGGTCTCGTACCAATGGTGTGACGGGAATTGGTACGAGTACCGTGGTGTTATAAAGGGAAATTAGTTTATTACTATAGAATAATGGATTATAATCCGAGAATGCCAAAACATATGGGCATTAGCTGATGTATTATTGACTTGGTTTCTTTTGTGTTGTTTTGGTTCTTTATTAAACCCGTATATTTGTGATAGTTGAGGTGATTATATGTCATACCGATATTTGATTGATTGAGATGCATCATCATCCTTTTTTATTGAAATCGTATTGTGCACATGCATTGACATGAGATTGAGTATAAGTTGGGCATGTGGAGATCGTACGTGTTGGAGATTGTTCGATTTTATGATTTTAAGTTGGGCACGTAGAGACAGTCTGTGCTGGGGATTGTTTGATTTTATGATAGCGCGTTGAGATCATCCGCACAGACACGTGGAGATCGTTTGTATTGGTATATGGACCTCGTGAGTCCCCCATGGGTCATGAATTTTGATGTATTTTCAAGAAGTATCATGTATATACGGTTGAGAGAGTACTTGACATCTGAGGCATATCATTTCATGGTGTTGCATTGCATCTCATTACATCCTTCATTCTTGTTTGGTTATGTTCTAATATGGTTGTTGGACATTACATGATATTTTATTATCCATATCTAATGAAACTTGACTGATAAGTATAATGTAGACTTATAAAATTACAGGATGATTTTCTTATATGTACTCTTGTTACTACTTCTTCGTTGTCAGTCTATGAGATATACTAGATACATATGATTTCGTACTCATACTACACTTGTTGCTTGAAGATAGTGAAAGCAGTTAAAAATCTTGTGTGACAGGTCGTGATATTCCTCCCTTGAGCAAGGAGGTTCCACATAAACTCCTTTTTATTTTTACTTTATACTTTAGTCCCTTTTACTGCATTTTAGTATAATACCAACCCGGTCCCTTAGTTCATGGTGGACTAGTGCATATCAACAGAACAATATTTTATTTTCATGGTAAAACACTCCCATGAAAATAAAATACTAACAGAGGATAGTATTTTATTTTATCCCAACAGCTACAATGAAATAGGGATAGCTAGCAGAGGTTGAGTTTTTGCCAAGTTAATACCAAAACACTCCTCCATGTCCAAATCTTTAGGTGCAATTCACTACAACAAAAGAGACTTTTAGTGGCATTTAATTTTCCTTTTAGCGGCAATTATTGTCACAAAAATTTTTAGCGGCATTTAATCTATTGCCATTGCATCCAGTGTCGCTAAAGCCTTTAGCGGCATTTATTGCCGCTAAAAGTAAATACTTTTAGCGGCATTAACTATTGCCAGTAAAGCATCATATTTATAAATTATAATTGTCGATAAATAAGACCTATTTTAGTGAAAATTATTATGAAGATTATGATTTACCATAAGTTCACCTTTATTCATATATATAACCAGAGAAATCAATACAAAATAGTAATAGAAGAATTACCAAACTCAAATGACATTATTCATTTAAACGAAAGAACAATCAATCTTAATACATCCACTTTCTTGTCTTCTAGTGATAAAAAAAATTTGAAATTTCCTATAAGCTTGTGTTCAAGTTATCAAAACAAATAAAAAAAATGAGTTCAATAATGAAAAAATAAGAAAATTGAGCCAGTGAATGTATGACAGTTTAGATCACGATCGTATATAAACGGGAGGATCTTTAGTAGAGTCAACTTATATTGATATCCGTAGAGAAACTTGTTGTGCTGCAAGAAATAACGGAGAAAAATAAGTCGATCAAATAATCGAATTAGAAATCTACTAAAGTAAACAGTATGAACAAAATACAAAGAGCATGAATGGAAAAGTTCTAAAGAGCAATGAGAGAAGTCTAGGAAGAAGTTAAATTCTTCCTCACATTTTAAAGTAGTTGTTCATCTAAATTCCCAGCCATAAAATAGTCTGGATAAAAGATATAATTGCAAGAAAACAATCAAAGAAAGAACCAGGAAGGAGGATTTACCAAAAAATAAAATAATTGATATGCACTCATGTATGGTAAAAGAGATTACCTGCGACAAGACAGAATTTGTTGTCACAATATATCAGTCAATGTGGCCTTTCCTTTTCTTTTAGTCGCTCAACCTGCTCCTTTAAAACTTGAATCAGAAAAGAATAAGATAAGATAAATGTCAAGTTTTCGAAACTTCATAAGAAGAACAGATCATTTCTAAGACTTCAATCAAGAACCTTTTCATGCCTAGATGGTGTTGACACTCTGTTCCTATTGGTTTTCTAAGGTCAAGAATTTCGTGATGGAAATTTCTGTTGTTTAAAATGGATCTTTAAAACTTACCAAAGAGGGAGAGAAATGACAATGCAGCAACTTTTGGAGTAAGGTTTAATTGAACCTTTTCGATGTTTCAAGGAGATCTATCTTCTTCATTAAACATGCTGCCTCAAGTTGCATAGGTTGTGTAAGCTACATTAAGCCTTTATTAACTTTTTTGCAAGAAACTACTAGTTGCTTTCTAATTCATCCTATACAGAGGAGACACGAAACTAGAATCTACCTGCAGATGTTGTGCCCCAGCTTGGCTTTTAGGTTGAACTCTGTATTTAGTATGTCTCATATCATCTCCTGCGTGCTGCATAATTCTCCTTCAACAAAAGACATGAAGAGGAGAAATCATGAATAACAAAGGGACTTTATGCTCTTACCTCACCTCAGCTACTGATCGTGGAATAAAGAACTTTAAATCCTCTTCTCGAGCTAAACATAGAAGAAAACAAAAATGACTACTATATACAGTTTTTTTCAAGCTATGTTTTCGCCAAAGTTATACTAGGCTATGTAAGATAAAATCTACATGAACAAAAAAAGTTAGAGAAGCATGTATTTTACTCACTGTGTAACTCAAAACAAAAGGATTTTCAGCATTAGGTGTTTTCACTAGAGCGAGCTTTTTGTCTTCAGATTTGTCTACTTTAAAAATCCTCTTCCTGAAACAACAATCAAAAGTTAAGTTTTAGTCAAATATTAAGCTTGAATCATTTAAAAATGGAAAAAATTATTCTTGTAAAGAATCTTATTGTATGGCCATCCCAAACAGATCCAAAAACATTAGCACACATTAGTCTTATTTTATAAGCAAATCTTGTATAGAGTAAGTTGAATATCACATGTCTCAGGGGCATGTCAATAAAAAAAAATAGTCCAATCCCCTGCATAGTATACATCAAGGATAACAAAGAAATTCAATATCGCAAAATTTGAATGATAGACATCTTTTTGCATTGGGTAGATTTAACTAATCTAAAATTAAGAAGATAAAAACTATTTGGAGACTGAGTGTAGACAAACCTTGTGATTACTGATTAGTGATATCACCAACATTGATTCCTAATATGCGCAACACTGAAGCCATATTATGGCATGTCATTTCAAGGCTTCATTATAATAAGTATTCAGATAAAAAATAATCTAGCTGAGCAAAGCTGACCTAATATAAAGTTCAATCTAATAGCATATTTTAAGTTTATATCAACAGTCATTCGAACCATCTTTTTATTTCATTTTTTTCCAAACTCCCTACTTCCCTATATTTTCTTTTCATATGATAATGGACTAACTTAAATTACACAACGAACCAACATATAGAGATAATGTTGATCCACGTAATTCAAGCGTTTAAGCAAATTATGTTCCTTATATTTGAACCATAAATCTAGATCTACTACGTCTTAAGTCTCAGCAAAATAGATCTAAACTAAAGATGAGCCACTGTAAAAATGGAAGATGCTGCCTCCTTTTACTACTAGAATACCTCTCCTCCCTCAAAAGATTTCTAGTATTTATGTACTCTAGCCCAAAAGTTTCAACAACCTTCAAAGACGAGTACTTTTGGTATCGGGATCAAAATTGAAACTTCTAGAACTTGAATAAAATTAGAGAAGTACAACAATTGAATAACCAATGCTTCTGATTTACCAGTTAGACTCAAATTAAGCAGAAGTCCACCATCAAATATAGTTATAGACAAAAAATCGTATTGCATCTTTGTATTAGGGTTCTATTTAGAGGTGTAATACATTGAATGGTAAAAGAGAGATAGATCATGAACATATTTTGCTCTTAAAAACGCACTGTAATACTCTAATATACAATTGATTGTGTGAGAAGAAATTTTCCAAATAACAATCAGAACACTCGAATATGTAATCTCCAATAGCTGCAAAGGAATCATGGAGAACATAAATAAATACCTTACCTGTAGATAGTCAGCAACACCAAAATTGAAAGCCCATAGTGATGAAACGAAGGGAAGCAGCGGCGATGATGGAATGAAAGAACCCAGAATGAAGGTTTGGGTCGAGGTTGAACAGAGAGAATGAGAGCGGAAAGTTTAGATCCTTTGGACTTTAAGCCAGAAAGGTTTTGGGATTCAGAAATAGACTTTAGAGGTCGGGATTTTGAGTTGATTCCATTTGGGGCTGGTAGAAGAATTTGCCCTGGATTGCCTTTGGTAGCACTATGTTCATTGCTAAATACATTTAATTGGAAGCTACATGGTATAATATTCCTCTCTACTTTGCCATTTTGTTGAGGGCTGTATGCACAACTACTCTGATGTATAATGCCTTGAGAAGCAAGTAAATCATTTACAGAAGAGTTGAAAAACTCAGTACCATTATCAGATCTTAAGGTTTTCACAGACAAACCAAACTGAATGTTTATTAAGGCAATGAAATCTTTGAGCACTACAATAACCTCACTTTTAGAGTGAATGAGGCATAGCCAGGTGTATCTACTATAGTCATCAACAATAGTGACAAAATAGTGTTTTTTTTTTTTATCAAAAGTAGGCTTCCTATATGGCCCCCAAACATCTATATGAAGTATTTCAAATGCTTTGAATGTTCTGCTTTCACTAACAGGAATTTGTAATCTACACTGTTTTGCTAGGGGACAGATCTCATATTCATGTTGTATATTCTTGTTTGATAAATGCTTCAGTGATTGAATATGTTGTAGAATACCAGTTGAGGCATGTCCTAATCTCAAATACCATAATGTTGTATCTCCACTCATATTTGCAGTAGCCATAGCCTGCACTGGTGACTGTATTTGTTTCTTCAAAATGTACAATCCTTCCCTCTCTTTACCAATCCCTAACACCTTGCCATCGTAGAGTCCCTGAAAGACACAAAAATCAGGGAAAAAATACACTGTACAAGATAGTTCCCTGGTTAACTTCGACACTTACAACAAACTAAATTTGAAGTCTGGCACATGCAAGACATTTCTAAGTTCACGATCCTCTAGAACCTGTGCAGTGCCAATTCCTTTGATATCACATCTACTTCCTATTGGAACTTGTACTCCATCACTGTTATTTCCTTGTATTCTTCTAATAGCAGTCAACAACTCCTCATTAGGTGTGATGTGGTGTGTAGCTCCACTATCAATTATCCATTCATAAACTCTACCTGTTTTTGAGTTTAAAGAAGCCATACCTGACATATTAGCAACACAATCTGATGTTCCTGCTCTATCTATCCTGTTTACCAGATCTTGGTGTTGAGGTGGTGTCATGTGACCTTTAGCTTGCTTTCCTCTATCATTGAAGTCATCAGCATTCCTTGTGAAATTTGCACCTTTAGCTTGTTTTCCTCTATCATTGAAGTCGTCAGCATTCCTTGTGAAATGTGCATTTGGTTTGAAGTCAGGCCTAAAACCTTCAGCTGCTTTGTAGTCATTCTTGTAACCATCAATTCCTTTTGTTTTGCTTTGAATCCTGGTGGATATCCGACTAATCTATAGCAATCAATCTTATAGTGACCTTTGAATCCACAATGATCACATATTGTACCAGGACGCACAAACTTCTTTGGCCTTGGAGTGTATGTCTGCTTTTCCTGTTAAGAGAGTTAAGGGGTCTCTTGTTCTCTCTGAAACCCCAATGCTCTTTGACCTTCTTCTTGTGTTGCTACTACATATGCCTTATTCACAGTTACTACTGGTTTCCTAGCCAAAATGTAACTTCTAATACTGCTAAAACTCTTATTCAATCCCATTAAAAACTGTAGAAGTCTTTGTGATCTTAAATGTCCCATATAGGCTGCTGAATCCTCACAATTGCAACCTGGTGATGGGATCATCACATCCAATTCAGCCCACAAATCCCTGAGCTTCGAGTAGTATGAAGTTACAGAGTCAGTACCCTGTTTAAGAGCTGCAATTTTAGACCACAAATGATAAATTCGCGTTAGATTTGATATATTAAACCTTTCCTCAAAGTCTTCCCAAACTTTTTTCGCGTTTGAAGCATATATAGTCCCTGGCAGTAATTCACTTATAACAGTACTCGCAATCCACGATAACATGATTGCATTACATTTTTCCCATTGTTTCTCCAGTGCTCCTTTGAAAGTTGTCTTCCTACATGATCCATCAACGAATCCAAGTTTTCCTTTTCCTCTAAGAGCCAATTTCATCGATCGACTTCACAAGGCATAATTCTCTGGTCCTATTAGCTTAATTGGGACTAAGATCACTCCAGGTGCATCAGATGCTTGAAGATAAAGTGGATGATTATGATTCAGAGATGTGACTTCATTTTCTGCCATTGATGTTGCTTCATCTGTCGGCATTGATGCCCCTTTTAGGAGATTTTCTTCACTTATTCCTCTCTTCTTCTACGCAGATCGATCCAACATGATCTGGGCTCTGATACCATGTTAAACCATATCAATGGTTTATTGATGTCACGCCCCGAGCCTACACCCTGGGCGGGACTGGCACTCGAGAACCATTGCTGGCCCCAAGCGAACCCTTGGCTTGACTTACTTACTCAGCGGAAGAATTAATTCAACAAAGACAATTCTATGTAATAAACTGAAATGTTATAATGGAACATTCAACTTGGCCATTAAGGCAAACTCAAGTCTTAACATAAGATAATGACAATGAAAAGACTAAAGAATTAACAGCTGACTGTCTATGAAGCCTTTAAAACCACTGAGATGGATGTCGGGACAAACCCCACGACATCCTAATGAACTAATAAAATAACTAAAAGCAATAAAAAGAGTCCTCTAGAATGCAAGGAGGCTCACCAACTGACTCTGAAGTGCTCACTGGATCAATAATGCGCTGGATGCCGATCCTAGTTACCTGTGTCTGTATCATAATAAGATGCAGGCCAACTAGCATCAGTACATTGAATGTACGAGTGTGCGAGTTGGAATGCTAAACATAACATAGGCTAGAAAAGAATTTGAAGAACTTACCTGGATCAACTCAACTTAACATAACTGGACTCATTTCAATATAGAGCAGTTTAAAATAACTTCAATATAAAGAAAAGTTGTTTAAAACATGATGTCAACTCTCTGTGTGTGCAAAGATACATATAACTCTGAGATGTATGTAAAAATACAAATAAACTGTGTATTTAAGAATATAATTACTTCTATGGGAGTTTCTCTAACCGACAACCATCACGTAAGAGCTATTGTGATGATACAACATTTTGCCTCACACTGCCAAGGCCGTCCTATACCTTGCTGAGGGTATAGAACCTGAACTACTAAGTGGATCCACTAGTCTATGCTAAAAAGCACTAAAGGAATCATCTAAAAAGTATAACCCTTTTCTACCCATGATGGCTACATGGTTTATGGGGGCTGTGAGTTATCTGAACTCTCCCCCATATCGGTGCTCAATAATACTCCCAAAAATATGATATTAGCTCTTATGTTTTAAGCATACTTCTTTCTGTGATTTGAGATTAGTGCTCGAAAACTTAGCTCAAAGGATATATATCTTGGAAATCAAAGTTTTGTCTCTTGCTTCATTTAGAAAGCGATTACTCTTTTCTGAAAACTAGCCCGAAAACTCTTTGGAAATCGAAGTTTCCTTTCTTGTTTAAATGTGAAAACATTTTAAACCCTTTGGGAATACATAGTCCCCATATATTTTTGAAGAAATGAACTTCAAACTTTACTCATTAATCTGTACTCAACTTGAAATTTAAGTTTTAAAATAAAGTTAAAATATTTGGAAAACTCTAAGAACTTCTCTTGACTTGACTCTTACTTTTCTTGACTTTGATCTTAACTTTCCTTGAATTGGATTATGGATTCAAGGTTTGTGATCTCATGTTTATGGATGATTTCATGATGTTTAGATGTACCTTAGAGTGTTGGAATCAACTAGAAAACATAGGTACATTGCTAAGGAACAAGTACTAAAAGGTGGGAAAGAAATGGGAAAAACTGGTGTCCCTGGTGCTCTGAGAGGCGCGGGGCACCAGAGGGCAAAGTTCAGAGACTGCCCTGAGGTGCGCTGGCTGGCACGGCACCCCAAGGGTGAAAGTTCAGAGCCCTCTTTGGGGCGTGCTGGCTAGCGCGATGCCCCACCCCTATCCCCAGGTGTTTGGCGACTTTTATTGCTCGTTTTTCATCTCTAAACCCTCTAAACTTCAATGGTTATTTCCCCAACCACTTAGAATCATTTGTACCCTCAATATACATTAGATTCTACTCTAAAAACACAACTAACAACATGAATCAATCTCAAGAAAACTCCAACAACACAACCACAAGAATTCAAACGAATTTCATCAAGAACGTAAGAATTTACTTTCAAATATAATAACTTCGCTGAAATTGAATCATGATTGGCGCGTGGGTGAACTAACCCAATGCTATGTGATCTCACATACCTTGTAGGGATTACCCCCGATGAAATCCACAAGCTAAACTCGACGATCTTGACGAATTTTACTTCTATTCTCCTTTCTCCTCTTCTTTTCTCTTTTCTCCAAGCCTTAGCATATTTTGGTAAAAGAGTAAACTGATCTAATTTTGATTAGACCCTAACTTAATTACCAAAAACGAAATAAAATAATTGGGCAAGGAAAAGACCAAACTACCCTTTCAAAATCCGAATTGGACTTTCCTTATTCCAACAACCAACTTCCAAAGGGAATAACTCACTCATACAAACCTGGAATCACGCAAACTCAGCGGCGTTGGAAAGTCACTCCAAAAGATTTCCTACCATATCTGGAAGTACCTCTAACTGATCCTGAGCTAGAAGTTATGACCGTTTGAAGTTGGCCAAAACTCAACTTATTCTAACTTAACAAAATTTCCAGATTTTCATTCTTTCCAAAAATGACTATTTCTAATTATTAGGTTCTTCCTAGTTATTTCAAATTGAGAGTTGTATAATAACTCCCCCTTGGGAACATTCGTCCTCGAATGAGATTACTCTTACTAGGCTAAGGGTGTAACATGCAACATTCAGTTCAAGCACCCACAAGCAAATGCAAAACAACATGCCAACTTATAATTAAATATTAAGAAAGGATTAATACCTTAATTCAGAACTTCTCCGAATTTGAAGAGATGTGGATATCTCTTCTTCATATCCTCCTCAGCTTCCAAAGTAACTTCTTCAACAAATCGGTTTCTCCAAAGGACTTTGATTGATGCTACCTCTTTTGTTCTCAACTTGCGAACTTGACGATCTAGAGTTTGAACCGGAATCTCTTCATAAGATAAACTATCCTTGATCCCAATATTTTTAGTTGGTATGATCAATGAAGGATCGCCCATGCACTTCTTTAAATGGAGATGTGAAACACCGGATGAACCACGACTAACTCTTGTGGTAGCTCCAACTCATAAGCTACATTGCCAATTCTCTTGGATATTCGATAAGGTCCAATATATCGGGGACTAAGTTTCACCTTCTTACCAAACCTCATAACACCCTTCATGGGTGAAACTTTTAAATATACCCAATCATCTACTTCAAACTCTAATTCCCTTCTCCTAACATCAGTATAGGATTTCTGACGACTCTGTGCCGTTTTCAACCTCTCTTGAATCACTTTCACCTTTTCCATAGCTTGATGAACTAAATCTGGTCCTATCAACCCTGCCTCACCAACTTCAAACCATCCAATAGGAGATCTGCATCTTCTCCCATAAAGAGCTTTATAAGTAGCCATTTGGATGCTCGAGTGGTAACTATTATTGTAAGCAAACTCAATTAGAGGTAGGTGATCAACCCAATTACCTTTTAAATCAATCACACATATCCTCAACATATTCTCTAAGGTCTGAACAGTGCACTCTGCTTTCCCATCTGTCTGAGGATGAAATGCAGTACTTAAGTTCACCTTTGAACCCAAGCTTTTTTGGAATGACTTCCAAAACTGTACAATAAATTGCACACCTCTGTCTGAAATAATAGAGACTGGAACCCCATAAAGTCTTACCACCTCTTGAATATACAACTTAGCATAATTTTCTGCCAAATGAATAGTCTTTACCGGTAAAAAGTGGGCTGATTTTGTCATTCTGTCGACAATCACCCAAATAGAATCATGCTACTTGCGAGGCCTTGGTAAACTTGTGATGAAGTCCATATTAAACATTTCCCACTTCCATTTTGGAAGTTCTATATTCTGAGCCAAACCACCGGGCCTTTGGTGCTCTACTTTAACTTGTTGGCAATTTGGGCACTTAGCAACAAATTCTGCAATGCCCTTCTTCATACTATTCCACCAATACACCTCTCTCAAATCACGATACATCTTTGTGGAACCCGGATGAATGGAATATCTGGAGCTATGAGCTTCCTCCATGATCCTCTCTTGGAGTCCATCCACCATTGGTACACACAACCTAACTTGATATCTCAATACTCCATCTCCCCATGTTCAAAAGCTAATACTTTTTGTTTATGAACATTTGCCTTCAATTCAAGCAAAATTGGATCTTGGTTTTGCTTTTCTTTCACTTCTGACGCTAAAGAAGATTCAGCCCCATTTATTACCACTACTCCTCCTTCTGTGGAATCCATTAGTCGAACTCCTAAGCGTGCAAGTCTATGCACATCTTTCGCTAACTCTCTCTTTTCCTCCTCAACATGGGCAGTACTACACATAGACAACCTACTTAAAGCATCAGCAATAACATTAGCCTTACCTGGGTGGTAAAGAATACTCATGTCAATCCTTGAGTAATTCTAACCACCTCCTTTATCTGGGATTAAACTCTTTCTAAGTGAACACATGTTGAAGACTCTTATGATCAATGAATACATCAACATGAACACCATACAAATAATGATGCTATATCTTCAACGCAAATACTATGGCAGCCAACTCTAAGTCATGGGTTGGGTAATTCTTCTCATGAACTTTCAACTATCTGGAAGCAGCTATGACTTTGCCATTCTACATTAGCACGCAATCCAACCCAACTCTAGATGCATCACAATAGACAATAAAGCCTTGGGTACCTTTTGGTAAGTCAAAACTGGGGCAATAATCAACCTCTTTTTCAATTCATGAAAGCTTTTCTCACAAGCTTCGGACCATTGAAACTTCATTGCTTTCTGTGTCAAATTGGTCAAAGGAGACGAAATGGATGAGAACCCCTCTACAAACCTTCTATAATAACCATCCAAACACAAGAAACTCCTAATATCAGCTGGAGATGTGGGTCTAGGCCAATTCTGCACTGCCTCAATCTTTTGGGTATCAACTCTAATTCCATCACCGAAAACTATGTGGCCCAAGAATGCCACAGACTCAAGCCAAAACTCATATTTAGAGAACTTAGCATATAACTCCTTATCTTTCAAAGTCTGAAGAACTATTTTGAGATGGCTAGCATGATCTTCTTCATTCCTTGAATAGATTAGTATGTCATCAATGAAGACGATAACAAACATATCTAAATAACATTTGAAAACTCTATTCATAAGGTCCATGAATACTACAGACGCATTGGTCAAACTAAAGGACATGACCAAAAACTCATAATGACCATAACAGGTTTTGAAATGTGTCTTTGGAATATCACAATCCCTTACCCTTAACTGATTGTAGCCAGATCTGAGATCTATTTTCAAAAAATAAGAAGCACCCTGAACTAATCGAAAAGATCATCGATCTCGAAAGAGGATACTTATTCTTAATATTAACTTTGTTCAACTGGCGATTAATCTATACACATTCTAAGGGAATTATCCTTCTCTCTCACAAATAAGACCGGAGCGCCCTAAGGAGAGACACTTGGTCGAATAAACACTTTCTTTAAAAGATCTTTCAATTGCTCTTTTAACTCTTTCAACTTTGCTGGTGCCATACTATATGGCGGAATAGAGATATGATGGGTATCTGGAAGAACATCTATACCGAAGTCTATCTCTCTCTCAGGTGGGACTCCGGGTAGATTATCTGGAAAGACTTGTGGAAACTCTTTAACTATAGGAACTGACTGAATGAGAGGATTCTCAACACTAGAGTCATTAACTCGGACCAATTGATAGACACAACCCTTAGAAACTAACTTTCTTGCCTTAAGGTACGAAATGAAACGACCCTTAGGCACTGCTGAACTACTTTTCCACTCTAAGACTGGCACATTTGGAAACTGAAACTTGGCAACTCGAGTTCTACAATCAACTGAGGCATAAAAAGCATGAAGCCAGACCATACCAAGAATGACATCAAAATATACCATGTCTAACTCAATTAAATCAGCCATGGTACTCTTGTGATTGACGAAAATGGCACAATCACGATAAACTCTCTCTAAATGAGTTAATGAGTTCAGAGATATTTCAGAAAAGTTACCTCTTTTAAGAGGTTATTTTGAGTAATTACCTCAAAATAGAGAAATAATATGTTTTATACATTTTAGCATGAGTATATCATTAGGAGTATTATTGAGCACCGATATGTGGATGAGTTCAGACAACTCAAAATCTTCATAAACTATGTCAGCCAACATGGGTAAGAGATCATACTTTTTAGATGAATCCTTATTGCTTAGTGGATCCACTTAGTTGAGGTGTCCTATATCCCAACAAGGTATAAGACAGTTTTGGCAGTGTGAGCGAGACGATGTATCATCATGTAGCTCATAGTGATAATTGTCAGTTAGAGAATCTCCCAATAGAGTTAAAGGTATTTTTATATATCATTTATTATGTTCAGTTCAGAGATGAGA
Organism: Solanum pinnatisectum; assembly: GCA_035578085.1. Taxonomy (NCBI): domain Eukaryota; kingdom Viridiplantae; phylum Streptophyta; class Magnoliopsida; order Solanales; family Solanaceae; genus Solanum; species Solanum pinnatisectum. The sequence continues at coordinate 20,168,713 of CM069077.1, forward strand.
AAGTATTTTGTAAAGCTTTAAATAATTTATCTTCTTTATTTCTTTAAATTCAACTTGAGTACATTGTTATCTATTGTAGTCCTTTCGTTCAATTATTTGTTATTCAGCTATATTACATACTCGTACATTCAATGTATTGATGTCATTCGACCTACATATTTTAATGATGCATATACATGTTCTAAGGATACTCAACAAGAGTCTATTGAGATCACTTCATCTGTCGTCAGCTTTTGAGTGAGACCTCTTTGCTTCCGGAGGACTCCAATTTTTTGAGTTGTTAATAGTAGTTCTCTTGAGGAATTGTGGGTCTTGTCCCGAGACTCATCTTTGTACAGTAGAGGCTTCATAGATAGACAATTTTCTAAAGTCTTTTAGTTTCAGATCTTTTATTTAAAACTTATGTTTCATACTCATTATATTCAGAGAGTTTTGAGATTTATTACATTTTGATTTAGCATTTCTTTCATTTTGATGCTTGTGTATGCATGAGTTAGTCTTCCGCTTGTAGTCAGCCAGGATGAGGGTTCGCTTGGGGACCAACAATGGTTCTCGAGTGCCGGCCACGTCTAGGGTGTAGGCTCGGGTCGTGACATTGTGTTTGCACCTTCAAAGTTGGAGGACATAATCAGTTGAGAGCAAGTTAAAAAACACGTTTATGTATTATGCCTGGAAATCTATTGCAACTAAAAGTATGTGTTGTTGCAGTGTGTATAGTTTCAACAATGTATTTTAAAAGGTTCTTATTAGGATGAGTGACTACTTTCTTATGCTAAATTTCTAATTTTATAATTTAAGAAGTACTCCTTTGTTCTTGTTTATAGGTCATGATTGGCAAAAATAGTTACGCTTAAAACAAATAGCTAGAATTTTTTTTTTATGTTATATGGATATAACTACACAATAAATAGCAAAGTTAATTATATACAAATAATCAAGAAAATTATTTAATATTATAGGAAAGTTATTATTACAAGCATAACTAATTAATATCTAGGCACGTTTTATGTGATCAATTTTCATGTTTACCCTCATTAATACTCTCTTTCATCAATATCCATATATCACATATTTTCTATATCCCCCCCCCCCCCCAAATTCCTTCCAATTTAAGATCCTTTTGAGGTTTGTGTGATTGTCAAATTTGTATATAGTAGAATATTTAAATACATAAATACTTGTATTGATATATTAACACAAGTTGAAATGGTGATTTGTGAATACAAGTATATCTAGATACATAAGAAATCTATCCAATTTAAAAGATTAATTAGGCAATACAAGTATAATTGGATACATTAATACTATATTTTTATAAACAAATACCTGAGTTAACACCAAGCTTCAAGTATTACAGGAAAAACTTGATCAAAAAGTGATTGACGTTTGTTGGCTTTATCATTTTTTTATACCGTCAAATACTTACACACTTTGATACCCACACAATCTATTATTCTCCATTTTTCTTATTTCTAGGTTATCCAGTATCCATCTTTTGTTTAACAACAATGTATTCATAAGTATACTTTATTGGTGTATTCAGTTTTTGTTTAACAACAGTGTAACCATATTTCATATTGTCGTGTTCATATGCTAATTGTTATACGTTACCTTGTTTGATATATATTAATACATTGAATTTTTATAAAATACTTGTATCTTTGATATATTAATACTTTAGCTTTTATAAATAGAGATACCAATTTGAATTCAAAGTATTCATATGTTAACTGTATAATTAATACATTTTCCTTTTCTAGTTCATTGTAATAAAACAGTACTAGTGTATAAATAGAGAAATAAAAACATATAAAATATAGCTTAAAAAAGACATAAATTATAATCAGTTTTTATAAATAACATACTTATAGCTATGGAACTTTAATAACCCTATAAATATAATCATTTTCGTAAGTTGCTCTTGGTCAACATTTTCACAAGGAAAATTTGGTAACTTCTGCAGTAGCTATTGAAAGTGAAGAGGGGGGGGGGGGGGCGGGGGTGAATTAAAATTGTTTAGTCGACTTCCTGTTTGGAACAGTCGATTCACCTGCAGATTAGTATCACAATATAAAATTATAATTTTAATTCATGCTACTTCATGCTAACCTACCTTTGTTTCTATGGGTTGAGGCTTTCCTCACTACAGTATTCCTAATTATAGACTGCCTTCCTCAGTCCTAAAGATGATGACTCCATTTGTTAAATTGTATGGGGAACAACCTGATTACAACAGCCTAAAAGTGTTTGGGTGTAAATGTTTTCCATACATCAAGGGTAGCAACAAGTTCAGTCCAAAGACTTACCCTTGTGTGTTCATTGGGTACAACAACTTACACAAAGGATATAGATGTTATCATCCCTCTACAAGGAGAGTTTACAACTTGGGTTTTATACCTTTTCGATCAATCCTTTTAAGAAAAGGGAAATAGTCGACCAAATTGGGTTTACCAACCTCGACCATGATGTTCCATACCAATTCCTTAAATTTCTTAGCAGAATCGTAAAATTGATCAGTCAAATCTTAAGAGAAAATGGTGTTAGAAACCAAATTTAGTGAAGTCCTGAAAGATGCTCTGCCCATATTTACTACTTCACAAACTTTGCTACATATATGTTATTTTCCTGACAAAGGCAATTTTGTGATTTTGAGTTTTACTCTACTTTCCTCCATGTTGCCGTTGTTTGTGCAATGTGTTGGGAGAGTTATAAAGTTTATAAGAGCCCATTGTGAGGACCCATCACGTCATCACACCACGTAAGTGTCACATGACACAAGGTTGCTGCGGAGGTCTTACATAGGAAGAAGGCTACACCATAATTGAAGGTTCTAGAGACATGTGGAGAATTTCCATGGTAGATCCTAGAATTCCATGGATTTGCATGAAAGTCCTTGGAATCTTCTAACTATGTAGAGAATTCTAGAATAAGAGCTTATTAGTAAATATATAAAGACTTATATAACATTTATTATTTGCATATTAACTCCTAAATTAGAAGTATAAATATAAGGACAACCATTTGTAAATTCAACAAGAAAAGCAAGGATTTCTTTCAAGTATTTATTCGAGCAATTCCGAGTCGAGTTCAAGAATGCCTTCTTTCCCAACAACCTATCTATGAGGCAAAACACAAATTTTGGGAGTTGAAGCAGACATGCAGCATATGAGCATATGTGAAGGAGTTTATCACCCTCACACTTCAAATTCCTAACCTCATAGATGAAGATATGTTGTTCCACTTCATGAATGAGATGCAAAATTAGGCCAAGACGGAGTTGGAACGCCGACATGTTAGGACTATTGATGAAGCCATCACGCAGGTGGTTCAAAACTTTGACATACTTTAAGTAAGACAAGCATGATAGAGGCAGAGGAGATAAGAGGAAATTCTCTTGGTTCTTTCTTCAGTCCCTTAGCAGTCTAGTGTCAAAAATGCTTAATTGAGCTTGCAAGATCATGAAAAGCTCGTGAGCGAGTTATAAAGTCCCGTACCGTGTTCGTAATAGAAGTCTAAGGCTGTGACACCATGCTCCCTATAACAACGACACCACTAAGTGTTCACATGTCATAGGACTACACAATGCCATTTACTTTGCTTCTTTCGTATTAATTCAATTGCCGCTAAATAATTCTGTGGCAATAACTTTATAGATAAAAGAAAAATCTAGGCATAATACAAGTGTGTGCCCTTTAATTTGACCTAAGCTGATATTTATACCCTCCAACTTTGGTTGTGCACAAGTAAGCCCTTGAAACTGTATAAATTAAATAAGTAAACACATGCATCTTACATGATATAATACATATAGAACTTCATGTAGGATACAAATTTTCATGTAGGACGCCACGTGCACATAGGAGATATGTGTCTATTTGTCAATTTTATACAAGTTAAAGTGTCTGTGTGTAACACCCCAATTTTTTTTAAGTTAAGACCCGAACCATTCTTCATTCGTGAATAAGATCATACCGGGTGATTTTTAAATTGTCCATATTTGTAAAGTTCAATTATTTAGTTTGGAATGATTTTTGATATCAGTTAAGGTCACTAGAATCTCCTAGCACAAAGTTGACTTGAAAGTATCCTTACCGATTAAGTTTTGATATAAGATTCTACTTGGATCAACTTCAAATGACCATATCTCTTAGAATATAAAGAGTTACCTGACCCATAACCTATCAAATTAAAATTATTTGAATCTTGTTTCCAACGCCACCAATTTCGCGTCAATTCGAGTTTCGAGTAAAGAGTTATGACCATTTTAGTAACCTGATACAGTGCAATAACGAAGTAGCCGATGGGAAAACATTAAAAATGGTCGTTTTTGTCTTTTTACCTCTAATAAAACTCTAAATGAATTTCTTGACTAATTAAAGGCCCAAACCAATCAGATTTCATCTCTTAATCCCTCATTCTCTTCTCTCTCAAACCCTAAGGCAAAACCCTAAAAGAAAATTAAAGCATAGGATTTCCATTCAAGATTTTTCTTCAAGGTAAGTCCTTCTCCAAGAATTTCATTCTTTCCAACTAAATTTTCTTCATACAATTATGAATCAGTAATGAAAATCCTAATTCTTGGCCATAGAGATTTCAAGAAACTAATTCAAGAATCTCAAGAAAGGTTTTCTTGATTGTTCTCTTTCAAGCTAGGGTTTCAAGGCTTCTAATCGAGTTATTCTTCAAGATTCTTCAAGAACCTTGTTTTTCCAAGTATGTAAGGCTATCATAGTATTGGACTAGTTCGTCATCACGCCCTACATCTACTTTTAAATCAGTAAAAAAGTATTCTAGGATTCTATCCCTAGATTTGAGTTTTCTTGAGATGAGTTGATTTTAAGTTCTTGATTCTTTTGAAATTCTATTCCTAATTATTGAATTTTTATATGTTATGCATTAAGATTCTTGAGTTGATTCGTTCATGTCTATATTTCAACATAAACCCTATGAATTGAGTATTCTTGAGATGAGTAGTATCATTGACTTCTTGAGTTCTGAGTATTGAGTTTTCTATATTGTTATGAGATCCTTGAGTTGAGTTGTTCATGTCTATATTTTAGCATGAACCCTATATTGAGTTACAAATTTTCTGAATCTTTTAAAGCCAACATTTTTTGTTTTAAATTGAGTTTTTCAGAAAGTAAGGAGGAGTTTGATAAAGAGTTTTAAAACATGATTAGTATGACAGTTGAGTATGCCATCAATGTTTAAGCAGTATGGTATCTATATATGCCATCAATGTTTATGCAGTATGACTTCCCGAGTCATAAATGATCAGATCACAATATCATTTTTGATATAGTTTTGAGAAAGAGTTTTAAAATATGAATTAAGTAAGAGTATAAGGGAACTAAGTATTCCCAAAGGTATCAATTTTTACATTGAGAAAAGAAAACTTTTATTTCTAAATGAGTTAATGAGTTCAGAGGTATTTCAGAGCAATTACCTCTTTTAAGAAGTTATTTTGAGTAATTACCTCAAAATATAGAAAGAGTATGTTTTATACATTTGAGCATAAACATATCATTGGGAGTAATATTGAGCATCGATATAGGGATGAGTTCAGACAATTCAAAATCCTCATAAACCATGTCTGCCAACATGGGTAAGGGATCATACTTTTTAGATGAATTCTTATTGCTTAGTGGATCCACTTAGTTGAGTTGTCCTATATCCCGGCAAGGTATAAGACAGTTCTGGTAGCGTGAGCGAGACAATGTATCATCATGTAGCTCATAGTGATGAAGGTCAGTTAGAGAATCTCCAATAGTGTTAAAGTGTATTTTTATATATCACTTATTATGTTGAGTTCAGAAATGAGAAAATATTTTATAAAGCTTTAAATGATTTAACTTTTTTATTTCTTTTCATTCAACTTGAGTCATTTGGTTATCTATTGCAGTTCTTTCATTCAGTTATTTGTTATTCAGCTATATTACATACTCGTACATTCAATGTACAGATGTCATTCGACCTACATCTTTTAATGATTTAGATACAGGTTCTTAGTGTTGACACCCAATTTTGGCCTAACGTTTTCAAAAATCGTAACTTGTAAGTTCTATTTATTAAATAGTTCAAAATACATTTTTTTAAATAATTTTAAATAAGTTTATCAATATGTATACTTGTTTGTCAAAATTTTAGGATTTTTTATCAGTTAATTTTAATTAAATTATTTTTTGTCATAGTCGGTTATTTTTTCATTTTGATTAAATTATTATTTATGTTAAATTATACTTTTTTTACACGTCATTAGTTGTGTTCACTACATTTTTTAATATTCATTTTTATTCGTTACATTTGTTAAATTTATTTTGATATTTTGCACAGTCTAGAAATTCATTCAAATACGGATAAAATTTGCATACACAGATTGACCAACGATTTTGGGCCACAATCTCGAACCTACAATTTGAGCCCATTGTATGACAATTCCCTATTTAAGTAATTATTAGGTCAAAAATAGAGAGGGTGGTGATATATTTTTAGATTAGGGTTGGGAATTTTCAGATTTTATTTACAAAGGGACACTTTTCATCAATTTTCAGAGCCCATTGTATGACAATTCACTTTATGAGTTGTTAATAGTAGTTCTCTTGAGGAGTTGTAGGTCTTGTCCTGAGACTTATCTTTGTATAGTAGAGGCTTCATAGATAGGCAAAGGGAATGGACCTAGTGCAACTCTTTTGGTTCTTTTTCTAAGGGCCCGTTTGGCCATGCGATATGATATCATGATTTGGAATCATGCTATGATATCATGATATGGAATTATGAGATGAAATTGAAGTTTTGTTTGGACATGCGATATGAAATTTTTGTGTTGTATATTTTCTCATAAACATAAAAATCCCATATGTTGTAGAACTATTAAAATAGCCCCAATTGTTTATTCAATCTTATCAAATAAATAAAAATTTATAAAATCACATAATAAATTATTACAAAGTTATTTGTTCTCCACTTACGTAATTGTTTCATCTAACTTTAATTTAATAAAATAAATTGAATATAAATTGTAGTGTAGTAGTCTTTAATATAATTCTTCCACATATTACGGACAATTCCTCACGTTGAACTTGCATTTCTCGATCATGTGACCGAGAAGACGAACCAACATTGTTACTTTGAGCCATTTGTTGGTCAATATCATCCGCAACTATATTTTCATGCTCATAGACCATAAATATTTCATCACTTTAACAATCGATTGGTGTGAGTTAAAGTGACTATATGTTGGTGAGAATAATAAATTTTAAAAAGTAATGATGTGATTATAAATTTTATTTACATATGAAATAAATGGTTAGTAGATATAAATGTAGGGTTGTTTTAACAAAATATAAACTTGTGGATCAATTTTTGTATTAAAATATCTCAAATCATGATATGGAATTGCCATATAATTCCATATCATGGTTTTTAGAGAATATGCAATCACATCTCATGAGATGGAATCAGTGTAAAATCGCATGTTCAAACGCTGATTCCATCTCACGATACCGTATCATGATATGGTATCGCATGGCCAAACGCATACTAAGTGAAATCAATATTACTCCACGCACCAAAATCCAGACGAATAACAGCCCTATCAAAATGTTAAGGTACTCCATTTTTCGCTTTAGTTTCTTGGCTTATCAAGTAGGGAATATATATTGGTTCTTGGAGGCAATGGAACCATTGCGTAAGAAAGTTAGATAATAATAAGTTAGGAAGCCGTACACAAGAAGGAAAAGGATTGTTCATTTCACTAGTCTTGTCACCAAGTTACACAACATGGTAGGGGACCCGCAAGCTAAGGGATCCTCCTTTCTATATAGGGGAAGGAAAAACAGCATCATAAATAGAGTAGACGCATAAGTTCATAATATGAAATTTACAATTCTAAAAGGCTATCAATGTACTTAGTCTTATTAAATCAAAACGCTAAATTTTTCGTCCCTCTACTATTTTAGAGGCTCCGATCAATTAAGTTCGTTGTATATCCTTTAAGGATTTGAATCCTGTCACTGTATTTGAGGTATTTGATTCGATTACTTTCTCTAAGAATGAAGCAAATATATCTGTTATTGGAATTTCTTTTTGAAAAAATAATACCTATTCATGATTTACTAAAATAATCGTGATAATTATACTAGGCATGACAAGTCTAATCTTCAAATTAAATTCAAACTTTTTCTATGTACTGTAGTTGTGTGACGTCTAATGATTTACTGTTATATTATATTATATACTGTAGAACATGTGACAATATATATGTAGTGCACATCTACACTAGGCAGCTAGCTTAACGACATTAATTGTATGTTGCCTGCAACATGTATATCTTCTCTAATTTTGCATATATATATATATATATATATATATATATATATATATATATATATATATACACACTAGGCAGCTAGCTTAACGACATTAATTGTATGTTGCCTGCAACATGTATATCTTCTCTAATTTTGCATATATATATATATATATATATATATATATATATATATATATATATAAAATACAACAATCAACGTAATCTACTCTACATATTATCAAAGATGGATATACACCTATGATTAGGGGTGTTCACGACTGGGATAAAAATCTATTCAAATCAAAAAATCGAACCAAATCGATTAAATAAATCAATTTTATTTGGGTTAGGTGTGCTTTGGTTTTAGATTTTTTTGAAAATCGATAGTATTTGGGTTGGTTATGATTTTGTTCAAAAAAACCGAGGAAATAACTGAACTGAATTGAACCGACAAATTATATACATATATTTTACTATTATACATACATAATATATTATTTTTATAAACAATTTTAAAGATCTTATATGCGTTTTCACCAAAATTTAATTATAATTTACTTATGAAAGCAAAAATGCCAAGGTGAGAATATTATTTTATTGGTTTCATGTATATGAGTGTCTATGACAATCCTTTATAAGATTGAAAATGTCACTGTCTATTCCTTCTGGGCCAAAATAATAAATTTTGACGCTTTAATTTATTCATAGTAAATTCAATGATTGAAAGTTATGTAATGTCAGGTATTCTAACTATTTTTGTTTTGAATTGATTGTTGTCATTTCTTCACGTTTTGAATGAATTGTTTCTCTTATTTTTGTCTATGGTTAATAACCGAATAATCGAACCAAAACCGATAATGATTTGATTTTGATAATTTTAAAACCGATTAAGTTGATTTGATTTTAATTTTGACCAATAACCGATCTAAACCGATCCGTGAACACCCCTACCATATGATGTATAAATGTTTATATTAGGAAAAATTATCCCTATTATTGAGAGTTATAGATTAATTTAATTAAAGCTAGAAAGTATATTTATCACTAGTGATCTAAATTTAACTGATGATAAAAAGGCCTTAAAAAATATGGCCATTGCATATCATTACCACAAACTCTAAACCAACATTGACTAAAAAGAAAGGAGTACTCCCCCTGTTCCATATTAGTTGATTATTATATTAAATACAGTTGTCATATATTAGTTGATCATTTTATTAAATCAAGAAAACATAAATTATTTTATATTATATTACCCTTGCAATTAATTCTTTTTGAAAATATTCACATTTGTTTATAAAATTTTCAATTAAAAAATTAGGAGTAAATTAGAAAAATCATCTTCTTATTTATAATTTTTTAAGCATCGTACAAAATGGAAAATGATCAATGGGATGGAGGGAGTATTTTAGGAAAAACTACAGAATATGACAAACATCAATACATATTTAAAACAAATAGCTACAATTTATTTTTTTATATATATATTATATGGATATAACTACACAATAAATAGCAAAGTTAATTATATACAAATAATCAAGAAAGTTATTAAATACTATAGGAAAGTTATTATTACAAGCATAACTAATTAATGTCTAGGCACGTTTTATATGATCAGTTTTTCATGTTTACCCTCATTAATACTCTCTTTCATCAATATCCCTTTATCACAGATTTTCTATATTTTCCCCCCAAATTCCTTCCAATTTAAGATCATTTTGAAGATTTTAGGAGCAATTTTTGTGATTTGAATTCATCAAGTATATTTTAATTGATTTTTTTCCTCGTTTTTATGAAGATTATATTTGTATACATCTCTATTTTCATCTATTTTTATAGGGTTTCAATTGAAGAATAGTTTTGTTTTCTCCATCACAATGACTATAGTTCTAAAAAAAAATAGTACGGGAAGAACATGAGCAAAAAGAAATTGAGGTTTGTGTGATTGTCAAATTTGTATATAGTAGAATACTTATATAAATAGATACTTGTATTGTAATATTAACACAGGTTAAAATGATGATTTGTGAATACAAGTATATCTGGATACATAAGTAATCTATCCAATTTAAAAGATTAATTAGGCAATACAAGTATAATTGGATACATTAATACTATATTTTTATAAACAAATACCTGAATTAATGATGTTTGTGTAATCAAGACACAACTTCCAATGCAAGTGTCTACGATCGTACAGTAGTAAAGTAACCCAACCAAGGGTTGGGATCGTTCCCACTGGGAGTGGTTTTGAGAATTAGTAGAAAAATAAAATTAAGTTCTAATTAGTCATAGCTAAAGACATTATCGAATATAAACATACTAAATCTAAGGGGTGACACAAAAGTGTCTATTATCAATGGGGTTTGTCACAAGTAAGTAAAAGCAAGCAATAATGCAAAGAGTACTAATCAACAAGATGGGGTTCTTGGGATGTGATAGGAACACGGGAAAAACTAAACTATTGGTTACATACTTTTGACAATAAATCTGTTGAATATTTGTGACTAGGCTAGACTATAGTGGGGGTAAATTCTCTCTCGAGCAACTTACCCCGAATCAAATGGGTTCCTCTCGGACACCCACTTGCCGCATGAAGAACAGCCTCTGTCTTAGCCCACTCACTCTCTCAAGCTGAGTGTGTGGGAGAAGGACTAGGGTTCACTCTCTCGAGCTGAACCTCATGTCGACCCACTACCACCGACCATCAATTTAGTAATCTTAGTTTTACGATCTCTCTCTCGAGCAGGCCGAAAACACAAAAGGTGAAATCGTATTTGCAACTACAATTTCATTAAGTTCCACTACAACTACTAAATGAAATCACATCTAAACAACAAATAAATCATCAACAAGCAAGACCTAACATATAATATAACCCATATTCACAAAATCACACCCCAAGAATTGGGGTTTTAGCTAAGCATGTAAAAGAGATAGAAATTTATACCAATATGAGTTTGCATTCAAATGGGTATGAAGATTTAAGTCTTAAAACAAGCCAAGAGTGAAGAATCAACAAGACCCAAGTCTAATTTCTTAGAGTTGAAACCATTTGAATCTTCAAGTTCTTCAAAACCCTCTCCAAACATAGAACTCAAATTCTATATTAAAATTTTATATTAAAAATCTGATACTAAGCTACAACTTTTCAACGAGTATTTATAGTTTTCAAAAATCTGTGCTGCAGCGGATCATTCGATGTCGTTAGTCGGGATCGCCGATCAACTCAGCTATCCGCCCTTTGGTCTAGTTCATCGCCGTCTTGCGTTAGCCTTCAGCATCGTCGTGTTTGGATCATTGGGTGACATAGTACTGCTTCGTGAAACTGCTCGGCGATATGCCTACTGCTCATTTTCACCGCCGATTTGATCCTTTCTTTCAGGGCTCAGCACACTGGAACAAAAGGCGTGGATAAGACCTTTTGGCGACTCGCCGAATAGATTCGGCGATTCTCAAATCTTCATTTCTTTGATCTTTCAGCTATTTTTGTTCCTTTTTGCTAAGTAGTGTCCATGCTTTCCCTCAAACTTCAAAAACCTGAAACTTAAGGGTTTTCATCAGATATTGAGACAAAATATGCATTTGAGGATACTAATTCTATCAAAATATAGCCCTAAATGAGTCCAATTTGTGGACTCATCAACACCCCCAACTTAAACTTTTGCTTGTCCTCAAGCAAACTCAAGTTCAGCCATTCAAAAAGGGTGTCTCGAACAGTGCTACACAAGACTCAATCATGAATGCACACAACAAGACTCAAGTTACTTATGCAAAGATCAAATGTCCACTCAAAGATTCAAGCTGTGACTCGCAAATATCAAAGAATCTCATGCTCACAATACTTGCTTCAAATGCAAGTTCAAGCTCAACCAAAGTGTTCAAATTTCCTCACACAAGGAATGATTCCAATTTCACACACAAAGGTTTAATCATTTAAAGTTCCGGAATCAAATGCAACGCTCACTCTCACAAGGAAGAACACAATGCATGCTTTCACCCATAGGTTTGCCCGTATTTTTCGATCAACATTTGTTTCGGCTCACTCAAGATCAAAAAGGTCTTTTCAAGGCTTGTAATGGGGCTGAGTGCAAAGGTATGGTCATTTAGGCTTAGTGACTTTCATCCTCATGAAATGTGGTGCTCACAACACTTTCTTTCCTTTTCCTTCATCATTCCTTTTAGTGCTCATAAGTCATCCTATTATTCACTTTTCATGGATTGTTTGGGAACCCCATTTCTTTTGTACTTTATTCCATAACTTTCTTTTTCATTCTTTTTCTTTTTCTTTCTCTTTTCTCCTTTTTTTTTTTTATATATATATGGAGGGGTTCTATTTTTCTCAAAACCATAGGTAAGAGGAGACTTTCCTTGCACTTCTTGACTTGCCCTTAACTTTTCACCACACCCCCGACTTAGGCTTTTGGCCTAAGTTGGCTATTCAACTAACCACAACTTCATGAGGATTTTGGGTAATGGATAAAGAAAGGTTATGATTTCATCAAGTTTCTTCCAAAGAAAGGTAAGGCTCAAGGGGTGTTCAAAAGCGGTTCACACACACAAGGTAGGTCACAAAAGAGGTATATGTCAAATTGGCTCACACTCTTTAAAGTTTCCTAATATCATATCAAGAGATAGCCTTACTTAGTCGATCGGACCAACGGGGCAAATTCTAGAATCTATCATGCATGATTCAAAGTAAGCTCATCACACTAAGCATTGACACTACAGTCAAACAAGACTCCACACTTTCGCTAGTATGCAATGATCATCACAAGAGACTCAATTCGAAACTAGGCTAGTCATAATGAGATGCAAAGTGTTCACATATTGTCTATGCAACTTCATTTGGCCTCATTGTAGTCGCGCATTCATGTTCGTTCGATTGAGAGCACTATTCAAGTCATTGATATTGATCGGAACCAAGACTTAAAATCTGCAAAAGAAAACCACATTCAACACACGAGAGGTGGCAAAAATTTTTGGATGGGTCAAAATCATTTTGCAATTTAAAACAAAAGGAGCCATAAGCTCAAACATTCACGCAAAATAGTGTAATAACACAATAATAGCTAACAATCCAAAATATAACATCAAAATAATTATGCACAAAGGTGGGCCTCACCCCACTACAAATAAAAATCATTTGCCCTCAAATACGAATAAAAGTATCCAAAAATAAAAGTACGTAAGACAGAGAGAAAGGTAAAGAAAAGTCTTGTCTATGCAGTCTCTCCATCTATCGGGGCCTTAGTGCCCAATGTAGTAGTATGAACTTGGACATCAGTGCCCGGAGTCACCTCATAGGGAATAGTAGTGCCAGATCCACTAGGGGCTGTTGTGGACGTCTCAGTCGGCGATGTCTGGATCACCGGCTGCACAATCGTCCCTACAAGATCTAACAAATCTCTAATTATGCTCTACTCTTTGATCTTCATCATCTCCTCCTCATGTACTGCTATCAGCTCCTCGTCGGTCTTTGCATCTGACTCCTCATTTGCTGTGCCACCCCTCTGTGCATCTCCAGTGGTAGTTGGAGGAATCCCCAAGGTCTCAGAAGCATCCTCGTTGTCTGCACCCTGCATCAATGAAGTGAGGTCGGTAGACTTCAAATAGTCTACGTCCTTCCTCAAATTTGCTACTTCGGCTTTTAAAGTCAAAGCCTCGGATGTCCCCCCTGTCTGCTCTCACAAGCAGCGACTCTAGTAGCCATATCATCAACAGAGGCCCTAATGTGGGTCAGTGTAGCCAAGATAGCACCATCGATCATCCCTGGAATGGATCTCTCCAATCGAGTAGCTCTCACATCCATCGAATAGGCCAGCTGTCATCTCTTCAGAATCATGGCCTGGGTAATCCTGGCAGGCTGAGAGGAGGAAGAAACACCTGGGACCTGTGAAAAAGAAGAAGAAAGAGCGGATGTACCTGAAGGCTCAAAGGTCGGAGTAGACGAAGGTGCTTCTACTGGTAACGAGTTAACATCAACTTCCGAAGAGATATCTATCAGAGTTGCTCTCCTCCTGTCAACTTCCTCTCTTGTGAACTCGGCCTCAATACGCCAGATGACAGTGGAGGAGATGGGTAACCTCAATATGCCTCGTAGTGTCTCGAGGTACTCCAGCATGCTGGCACAACTCCGTGATGAAAACTGGGAATGGCAGAGAAGTTAGCTTCTGCTTGGCCCTCATGGCTATCTCTTGTGAAATCAACAGCCCCAGATCGATACACCTCATGGACATGATAGAACCAAGGCAAGCTGCCTTAGGATGGCGCAAAATGGACTCATTTTGTGATGGCATGATAGTGCTGCTGATGAAACCAAACCAGAACCTGGCAGCGATGTTCATGTCCCTATGTTTAATAGGTGTCCCTGCATCCATTCACCTCGGGGTAGTGTTAGAAATTAGATGATCCAGCCAACCCTTCAGGTCATTTAGGGATTAAACAATAGGCAGCCCTTCGTAGAAAAGTGCAGAGTGCAGCGGTCTACCCAATACAATGTTAATATTCTCGCTGTGGCACTCAACTTCCTTGCCTCTGACCATGACTGACTTTACCGGTCTAAATTCGCTTGCCTTTTTCTTGTTCTTGGGCACCAACTCCCCATAAGCTGTGTAAAATTCCCTAACCCTAGAAGGAATTTAAGGGCCTCGGGTCCTTGTGAACTCCTCAAACTCATGGTATCGGAGGGTGTCAATCATATCGGGATGCCTACCTTCCAGACCCTCTGTAGATAATAACTTCTCCTCAAGGATGGTCCGTACCCCCTCACCTTTCAGTCTATTCAGTAGTCTAGGAGGAGGAATGATAAGGAGTGCAGGGGCCACTGGAGGTGTCTACGTTGGCACGGAGTCTGTTGTCGGAGGAGTGGCAGCTGAGGGAATATTAGTGGATATGGACTGAGATTTGGCCCAAAGTTCATCCCTTCGATTTATCAAAGGCTGCTCATCTTCTGGTTCTGAAAAATTAACCTAGGTTTCAATAGCTACTCCTTTTCTAGCTATATGCTTCTTTCTTTTGCCTTTATTTCTCGATGAGAGTTCTTTTCCTCTCCTCTTTGGAGGATTTAACCCCCCTTCATTTATGGTTATGCCCTGTGCTTTCTTTTGAGGTTGCATGGTTAGGTTTATGCGTATCATATATGCAAGAGATCGGGACAAATTAGGAGAAAATTCAAACATAAACATAGGAAATCTATTGCAGACAGGCTCGCCGATCCATTCGGTGAGTCGTCGAACATCTTTGGCGAGAAAAGTCGGGCTCGCTGAAGGGATTGGCTTAAAAATTACAGCAAGTCGGAGATGAGAAAGCCCTTTCAGCGAATCGCCGACTACGTTCGGCGATCATGGATTTGTTCGCCGAAAGTTACAGTACAACAGAAGTTTAGAGGAGCATACAAAGTGCAATCAAGAGTACTTTTGGTGAGTTGCCGAGTGATTTCGGCGACCAAAGGCTTCTCACCGAAAGTTACAGACTCAAACAACACATAAAGCATGAATTTAAAAGTGAGATGGGGTCGTTAAATGAACCACCGAGTGGTTTGGTGAGCTCGACCCAGCTCGCCGAACGACTTAACGTGCCCATTTTCAATCCACCTTCTCAAATTCAACCCTGCAACCTCAGAAAACAAAATTAAATTATGCACTAATGATATTCAAACAAGACCCGTACTATCCATCACCCCGGGATACTCAGATTTTTCCTAGTTTTGCCAAATTTAGCCATTTGACGATATTTGCTCTTAAGAGTGTTGTCACTCGCTTTATCATTAAGCAGTTTTCATCACTTAGCACAAACAAGGGTTACTCAGACTTTACCCAATCAATCTAAATGACACACAAACACAACTCATTGCAAATTCATTCATTTAAAAGCATAAAAATTACGGGCATTCGATGATTCAAACAATAAGGGCAAGATTTTCAAATTAAAATTGGCATTCAAGCATTCTAATTCTATCAGAGAGGCCTAACACACAACAAAACGATACGATCATTGCAAAAGAGTACAAAGTTTTTGAATGTAAATTCGGGATTTGGAAACCAACCTTATATGCCGATTATAACACGATTGAAAATCTAGGCAGCAAAGAAATCCTAGTTTCGAGCACCAGCCAATAATTAAAATACTAATGGAATAGAAAAATATTGAAGATAATACCTTGGTGTGAGTTTGTGAAGTTTAAAAACGAGGAAAAGTGAAGGATTTCAAATTCTAAATTTTTTGGCCATTATAAACCGTCCAGTTCACACCCATTCGATGATATTAGTCGCACTCGACGATACGCCGAGTAGTCACTGGGCTCGCCAAGTTTTACAGGACTTTCAGTCAAATGAGGGTCCAAACGGCGGTCTTCATCGAGAACGCCGACCATTTTGGCAATTCACCCACTGACCCTTTTACTCGCCAATATGCATTTTCCAAACACCTTCAACATTTAAACTTGCACCACTAACACACCATTTTTTATAAAAGCATACAAAATCATTTAAAACCTTGGGTTGCCTCCTAAGAAGCGCCTTAGTTAATGTCGTGGCACGATGCGAGTCCTTACTCACTCTTCATTGGTGGGGTTGGTCCTAGTGTTACTTGGTAACCCCAATAGTTCATTTGAGTGAAGAGGAGGCACTGTGTAACTCATGAGTGTCCTGATCAGCTGGATCGATGTAGAATAAGAGCCAATCCTTTGATTCAACAATTCAATATTCTCCTTCATCTCTTCCAACATTCGATCTTATTCGGTGATCTTTTGGAAAATGATTTGCAGTGTGTCCTCACAATTGTTCTCTTTGTCTCTAGACTGTTTCCGCTCATGAGGGGGTATGTACCTCCCTTGGCTATTACATTGGTTTTTCGCTTCTGATATTTTGGTGGTCAACTCGTTCAGCTGAGTTACCAGTGTGGTTAACTTGATGTCCCTCTCGACTTCTTGACTTGTCTCAGCCGAGTTGCTACCATTTCCCTCAGCCATGCTCAGGGTATCTACCTATATCAACAGCTTCAAAGCAAAATAAAACTAAAAATTAAGTTAGTAAACTACGACTAAGAAGAAAAAAAATTTCTTTACTAATTTTGATGTTTGCCTAATCAAGACACAACTTTCAATGCAAGCGTCTACGATCGTACAGTAGTAAAGTAACCTAACCAAAGGTTGGGATTGTTCCCACAGGGAGTGGTTTTGAGAATTAGTAGAAAAATAAAATTAAGTTCTAATTAGTCATAGCTAAAGTCATTATCGAATACAAACATACTAAATCTAAGGGGTGACACAAAAGTGTCAATTATCAATGGGATTTTGTCACAAGTAAGTAAAAGCAAGCAAAAATGCAAAGAGTACTAATCAAGGAGATAGGGTTCTTGGGATGTGATAGGAATATGGGAAAAACTAAACTATTGGGTACATACTTTTGACAATAAATCTGTTGAATATTTGTGACTAGGCTAGACTATAGTGGGGGTAAATTCTATCTTGAGCAACTTACCCAGAATCAAATGGGTTCCTCTCAGACACCCACTTGCCGCATGAAGAACAACCTCCACCTTAGCCCACTCATTTTCTTGAGCTGAGTGTATGGGAGAAGGACTAGGGTTCACTCTCTCGAGCTGAACCTCATGTCGACCCACTCCCACTGGCCATCAATTTAGTAGTCTTAGTTTTACGACATCTCTCTTGAGCAAGCCGAAAACACAAAGGTGAAATCATAGTTGCAACTACAATTTCATTAAATTCCACCACAACTACTAAACGAAATCACATCTAAACAACAAATAAATCACCAACAAGCAAGACCCAACAGATAATCTAACCCATATTCACAAAATTACACCCCAAGAATTGGGGTTTTAGCTAGACATATAAAAGAGATAGAAATTTATACCAATATGAGTTTGCATTCAAATGGATATGAAGATTTAAATCTTAAAACAAGCAAAGAGTGAAGAATCAACAAGACCCAAGTCCAATTTCTTGGAGTTGAAACCCTTTGAATCTTCAAGTACTTCAAAACCCTCTCCAAACTTAGAACTCAAAAATTCTATGCTAAAAATCTGATACTAAGCTACAACTTTTCAACGAGTATTTATAGTTTTCAAAAATCTGTGCTGCAGTGGATCATTCGGGGTCGTTAGTCGGGATCGCCAATCAACTCGGTGATCCGTCCTTTGGTCTAGTTCATCGTCGTCTTGCGTTAGCCTTTAGCATTGTCGTGTTTAGATCATTGGGCAACATAGTATGCTTCGCAGAACTGCTCGGCGATACGCCGACTGCTCCTTTTCACTGCTGATTTGATCCTTTCCTTCTGGTTTCAGCACACTGGAACAAAAGGTGAGGATAAGACCTTTTGGCGACTCCCCAAATGGGTTCGGTGATTCTCAGATCTTCATTTCTTTGATCTTTCAGCTACTTTTGTTCCTTTTTGCTAAGTAGTGTTCATGCTTCCTCTCAAACTTCAAATACCTGAAACTTAAGGGTTTTCATCAGATATTGAGACAAAATATGCATTTGAGGACACTAATTCTATCAAAATATAGCCCTAAATGAGTCCAATTATTGGACTCATCAGTTAACACCAAGCCTCAAGAATTACAGGAAAAACTTGACCAAAAAGAGATTGACGTTTGTTGGTTTTATCAATTTTTTATACCGTCGAATACTTACACACTTTGATATCTACACATTCTATTATTTTCCATTTCTCTTATTTCTAGGTTATCCAATGTATCCATCTTTTGTTTAACAACAATGTATTCATAAATATACTTTATTGGTGTATTCATATTTTGTTTAACAACAATGTATCCATTTTTTAAATTGTCGTGTTCATATGCTAATTGTTATACTTTACCTTGTTTGATATATTAATACATCAATTTTTTATAAATACTTGTATCTTTGATATATTGATACTTTAAGTTTTATAAATAGAGTTACCAATTTGAATTCAAAGTATTCATATGCTAACTATACAATTAATATATTTTACTTTTTTAGTTCATTGTAATTAAAACAGTATTAGTGTATAAATAGAAAAATAAAAAATATAGCTAGAAAAGACATCAATTATATATACAAAACTACTGAATATGACAAACATCAATACATATTTAAAACAAATAGCTATAAATTTTTTTATGTTATATGGATATAACTACACAATAAATAGCAAAGTTAATTATATACAAATAATCAAGAAAGTTATTAAATATTATAGGAAAGTTATTATTACAAGCATAACTAATTAATGTCTAGGCACATTTTATGTGATCAAATATTCATGTTTACCCTCATTAATACTCTCTTCCATCAATATCCCTATATCACATATTTTCTATATTTCCCCCCCAAATTCCTTCCAATTTAAGATCCTTTTGAAGATTCTAGGAGCAATTTCTGTGATTTGAATTCATCAAGTATTTTTTAATTGAATTTTTGCTCATTTTTATGAAGATTATATTTGTATACATCTATATTTTCATCTATTTGTATAGGGTTTCAATTGAAGAATAATTTTGTTTTCTCCATTACAATGACTATAGTTATATAAAACAAATAGTACGGGAAGAACATGAGCAAAAAAAAAAATTGAGGTTTGTGTGATTGTCAAATTTGTATATAGTAGAATACTTAAGTATTGATATATTAACATAAGTTGAAATGGTGATTTGTGAATACAAGTATATCTGGATACATAAGTATTCTATCCAATTTAAAAGATTAATTAGGCAATACAAGTATAATTGGATACATTAAAACTATATTTTTATAAAAAAATACATGAGTTAACACCAAGCTTCAAGTATTACAAGAAAAACTTGATCAAAAAGTGATTGACGTTTGTTGGCTTTATCAATTCTTTATACCGCCAAATACTTACACACTTTGATACCTACACATTCTGTTATTCTCCAGTTTTCTTATTTCTAGGTTATCTAGTGTATCCATCTTTTGTTTAACAACAATGTATTCATAAGTATACTTTATTGGTGTATTCAGTTTTTGTTTAACAACAGTGTAACCATATTTCATATTGTCGTGTTCATATGCTAATTGTTATACTTTATCTTGTTTTATATGTTAATACATTAAATTTTTATAAATACTTGTATCTTTGATATATTAATACTTTAGCTTTTATAAATAGAGATACCAATTTGAATTCAAAGTATTCATATGCTAACTGTACAATTAATACATTTTCCTTTTTTAGTTCATTCTAATTAAAACAGTATTAGTGTATAAATAGAAAAATAAAAACATATAAAATATAGCTTAAAAAAGACATAAATTATAGTCATTTTTTATAAATAACATACTTATAGCTATGAAACTTTAATAACCCTATAAATATAATTATTTCTATAAGTTGCTCTTGGTCCGCATTTTCACAAGGAAAATTTGGTAACTTTTGCAATAGCTATAGTGAAGAGGGGGGGGGGGGGGAATTAAAATTGTTTAATTGAATTCCTGTGAGGAACAATCGACTCACCTGCAGATTAGTATCACAGTATAAAATAATAATTTTAATTCATGCTACTTCATGCTAACCTACCTTTGTTTCTATGGGCTGAGGCATTCCTCACTGCAGTATTCCTAATTAATAGACTACCTTCCTCAATCCTAAAGATGATGACTCCATTTGTTAAGTTGTATGGGGAACAACCTGATTACAACAGCCTAAAAGTGTTTGGGTGTAAATGTTTTCCATATATCAAGGGCAGCAACAAGTTCAGTCTAAAGACTTACCCTTGTGCTTTCATAGGGTACAACAACTTACACAAAGGATATAGATGATATCATCCCTCTACAAGGAGAGTTTACAACCTAGGTTTTATACCTCGTGGATCAATCCTTTTAAGAAAAGGGAAATAGTCGACCGAATTGGGTTTACCAACCTCAACCATGATGTTCCATACCAATTCCTTAAATTCCTTAGTAGAATCGAAAAAATGGATCAGTCAAATCTTAAGAGAAAATGGTGTTAGAAACCAAATTCAGTGAAGTCCTGAAAGATGCTCTGCCCATATTTACTACTTCACCAACTTTGCTACATATATGTTAATTTCCCGACAAAGGCAATTTAGTGATTTTGAGTATTACTCTACTTTCCTCCATGTTGCCGCTGTTTGTGCAAAGTGTTGGGAGAGTTATAGAGTTTATAAGAGCCTATTGTGATGACCTGTCACGTCATCACGCCACGTAAGTGTCACATGACACAAGGTTGCTGCGGAGGTTTTACATAGGAAAAAGGCTACACCATAATGGAAAGTTTTATAGACATGTGGATAATTCCCATGGTAGATCCTAACATTCCTGATTTGTATGAAAGTCCTTGGAATTTTCTAACTATGTAGAGAATTCTAGAATAAGAGCTTATTAGTAAATATATAGAGACTTATATAACAATTATTATTTGCATATTAACCCTTAAATTAGAAGTATAAATATAGGGACAACCATTTGTAAATTCAACAAGAAATAACAAGGAATTCTTTCAAGTCTTGAGTCGAGCAATTCCGAGTCGAGTTCAAGAATGCCTTCTTTCCCAACAACGTATCTATGAGGCGAAACACAAATTTTGGGAGTTGAAGCAGACAGGCAGCATATGAGCATATGTAAAGGAGTTTATCACCCTCACACTTTAAATTCTCAACCTCATAGATGAAGATATGTTGTTCCACTTCATGAATAAGCAGCAAAATTGGGCCAAGACGGAGTTGGAACGCCGACATGTTAGGACTATTGATGAAGCCATCACGCAGGTGGTTCGAAACTTTGACATACTTTAAGTATGACATGCATGATAGAGGCAGAACATATAAGAGGAAATTCTTTTAGTTCTTTCTTCAGTCCCTTAGCGGTCTAGTGTCAAAAAGGCTTACTTGAGCTTGCAAGATCGTGAAAAACTCGTGAGCGAGTTATAAAGTCCTGAACGGTGTGCTTAGTAGAAGTCTAAGGTCGTGACACCATGCTCCCTATAACAACGACACCACTAAGTGTTCACATGTCATAGGACTACACAATGCCATTTACTTTGCTTCTTCCGTATTAATTCAATTGCCGCTAAATAATTCTGCGACAATAACTTTATAGATAAAAGAAAAATCTAGGCATAATACAACTATGCACCCTTTAATTTGACCTAAGCTGATTTTTATACCCTCCAACTTTGGTTGTGCACAAGTAGGCCCTTAAAATTGTATAAATTAAATAAGTAGACACATGCATCTTACATGATATAATACATATAGAACTTCATGTAGGATACAAATTTTCATGTAGCACGCCAAGTGCACATAGGAGATATGTATCTATTTGTCAATTTTATACAAGTTAAAGTGTCTGTGTGTAACACCCCAAATTTTTTTAAGTTAAGACCCAAACCATTCTTCATTTGTGAATAAGATCATACCGGGTGATTCTTAAATTGCCCATATGTGTAAAGGTCAATTCTTTAGTGTGGAATGATTTTTTTATATCAATTAAGGTCACTAGAATCTCCTAGCACAAAGTTGAGTTGAAAGTATCCTTACCGATTAAGTTTTGATATAAAATTCTACTTGGATCAACTTCAAATGACCATATCTCTTAGAATATATAGAGTTACGTGACCCATAACCTATCAAATTAAAGGTATTTGAATCTTCTTTCCAATGCCACCAATTTTGTGTCAATTTGAGTTTCGAGTAAAGAGTTATGACCATTTTAGTAACCTGATACAGTGCAATAACGAATTAGCCGATGGGAAAACATTAAAAATGGTCGTTTTTGTCTTTTTACCTCTAATAAAACTCTAAACGAATTTCTTGACTAATTAAAGGCTCAAACAAATCAGATTTCATCTCTTAATCCCTCATTCTCTTCTCTCTCAAATCCTAAGGCAAAACCCTAAAAGAAAATTAAAGCATAGGACTTCCATTCCAGATTTTTCTTCAAGGTAAGTCCTTCTCCAAGAATTTCATTCTTTCCAACTCAAATCTCTTCGTACAATTATGAATCGGTATTGAAAATCCTAATTCTTGGCCATAAAGATTTCAAGAAACTAATTCAAGAATCTCAAGAAAGGTTTTCTTGATTGTTCTCCTTCAAGCTAGGGTTTCAAGGCTTCTAATCGAGTTATTCTTCAAGATTCTTCAAGAACCTTGTTCTTCCAGGTATGTAAGACTATCATAGTATTGGACTAGTTCGTCATCACGCCCTACATCTACTTTTAAATCAGTAAAAAAGAAATCTAGGATTCTATCCCTAGATTTGAGTTTTCTTGACATGAGTTGATTTTGAGTTCTTGAGTTCCTGATTCTTTTGAAATTCTATTCCTAATTATTGAATTTTTTATATGTTATGCATTAAGATTCTTGAGTTGATTCGTTCATGTCTATATTTCAACATGAACACTATGAATTGAGTATTTTTGAGATGAGTAGTATCGTTGAGTTCTTGAGTTCTGAGTATTGAGTTTTCTATATTGTTATTAGATCCTTGAGTTGAGTTGTTCATGTCTATATTTCAGCATGAACCCTATATTGAGTTATAAATTTTGAGAATCTTTTAAAACCAACATTTTTTGTTTTAAACTGAGTTTTTGAGAAAGTAATTAAGGAGGAGTTTGAGAAAGAGTTTTAAAACATGATTAGTATGACAGTCGAGTATGCCATCAATGTTTAAGCAGTATGATATCTAGATATGTCATCAATGTTTATGCAGTATGACTTCCCGAGTCATAAATGATCAGATCACAATATCATTTTTGATATAGTTTTGAGAAAGAGTTTTAAAATATGAATTGAGTAACAGCATAAGGGAACTAAGTATACTCAAAGGTATCAATTTTTACATTGAGAAAAGAGAAACTTTGATTTCTAAATGAGTTAATAAGTTCAGAGATATTTTAGAGCAGTTACCTCTTTTAAGAGGTTATTTTGAGTAATTACCTCAAAATAGAGAAAGAGTATATTTTATACATTTGAGCATGAGCATATCATTGGGAGTAGTATTGAGCACCGATATAGAGATGAGTTCAGACAACTCAAAATCCTTATAAACCATGCCTGCCAACATGGGTAAGGGATCATACTTTTTAGATGAATTCTCATTGCTTAGTGGATCCAGTTAGTTGAGGTGTCCTATATTCCGGCAAGGTATAAGACAGTTCTGGCAGCGTGGGCGAGACAATGTATCATCATGTAGCTCATAGTGATGAATGTCAGTTAGAGAATCTCCCAATAGAGTTAAAGTGTATTTTTTTTTATCACTTATTATGTTGAGTTCAGAGATGAGAAAATATTTTGTAAAGCTTTAAATGATTTAACTTCTTCATTTCTTTACATTCAACTTGAGTACATTTTGTTATCTATTGCAATCCTTTCATTCAGTTATTTGTTATTCAGTTATATTACATACTCGTACATTCAATGTACATATGTCATTCGACCTACATCTTTTAATGATGCAGATACAGGTTCTTAGTGTTGACACCCAATTTTGGCCTAACATTTTCAAAATTTGTAACTTTTAAGTTCTATTTATTGAATAGTTCAAAATACATTTTTAAATAATTTTAAATAAGTTTATCGATATTTATACTTATTTGTCAAAATTTCAGGATTTTTTATCAGTTAATTCTAATTACATTATTTTTTGTCATAGTCGGTTGAATATGTTCAAATATTTATTCATTTTGATTAAATCATTATTTATGTTAAATTGCATTTTTTTTACACGTCATTGGTTATGTTCATTACATTTTTTAATATTCATTTTTATTCATTACATTTGTTAATATTCATTTTGATATTTTGCACAGTCTAGAAATTCATTCAAATATGGATAAAATTTGCATACACAGATTGACCAGCGATTTTGGGCCACAATCTCGAGCCTACGATTTGAGCCCATTTTATGAAAATTTCCTATTTAAGTAATTATTAAGTCAAAAAATAGAGAGGGTGGTGAAATATTTTTAGATTAGGGTTGGGAATTTTCAGATTTTTATTCACAAAGGGATTTCACTTTTCATCAATTTTCAGAGCCCATTGTATGACATTCAATTTATGAGTTGTTATTAGTAGTTCTCTTGAGGAGTTGTGAGTCTTGTCCCGAGACTCATCTTTGTATAGTAGAGGCTTCATAGATAGACAATTTTGAAAAGTCTTTCAGTTTCAGATTTTTTTATTTAAAACTTATATTTCATACTCATTATATTCAGAGAGTTTTGAGATTTATTACATTTTGATTTAGCATTTCTTTCAGTTTGATGCTTGTGTATGCATGAGTTAGTCTTTCGCTTGTAGTCAGCTCCCAGGATAAGGGTTCGCTTGGGGGCCATCAATGGTTCTCGAGTGCCGGCTACATCCAGGGTGTAGGCTCGGGTCGTGACACTGTATTTTCACCTCCAAAGTTAGAGGACATAATCAGTTGAGACCAAGTTAAAAAACACGTTTATGTATTATGCCTGAAAATCTATTGCAACTAAAAGTATGTGTTGTTGCAAGTGTGTATAGTTTCAACAATGTATTTTAGAAGGTTCTTATTAGGATGAGTGACTACTTTCTTATGCTAAATTTCTAATTTTATAATTTAAGAAGTACTCCTTTGTTCTTGTTTATAGGTCATGAATGGCAAAAATAGTTATTCCAAATAATTTGTCATAACTGGAAACCAAGAAAGAATACATAACCCTTGGTGGTGACATGGTCTTATTTCAAGGATACACAACTATATATAGATCTACAAATACAATGACTTATATAACATTTTGACAGACATCCAATGCTTATGGCTCATTATAGACATAATATACACTAGAATATATTTTTACGTGCAATTCAAGGTTCATCCGCATTTTCACAACGAAAATTTGGTTACTTGTGTTGTAGTGTGTGGCCATCTCATCTAAAAGCTTAAGCCATTAGAGAGATCACACTTTTATTATTTAATTATATTCTCAACAACTTGTACCGTATCTATAAGAAGTTTCCCGGAATTTTGATTTGAAATTAGTGTCTATCTATGATATTTGAATAAAATTTTAATTTTATAGTTTGAAATTTTGATTTCAAATCTCAATTTCTACTTAAAGGTAGAATTTCAATTCCAAATTTGTAACTTCATTTTATTTATTTTAAAAAAAAAATAAAAATTTGATCCATACGTTTATATTTTGAGTGGAGTGTAAATTTAAATTTTTCAAAAGAAAAAAAGTCTTGGTGTGAACATTTTGTCCATATCATAGAACAAATAGTTAGGCATTGTTATTATTGATTTACTGAATCAATGATTTTTTGTAAAATCGTATGTATTTGAAAGTTGGTAATATTATGTAATGTGTTAAAGGAGTTTTCCCGTTAGACAAATTTCAACTCCCATGTTTTAGGACTCGTTTGACCACAAATATATTTGAAAAAAACTTGGAAAATGGTGTTTGGCCATACAACTTGCCACTTCTTGACAAATATATTTGTCAAATATCTCAAGTTTCCAACTACTAGAAAAAACTAGTACTTGGGTCAAGTTCTAATATTAGAAATTTTTCAAAATTTAAAAATTACTCCAAAATTTATATTTTATTAAAAAAAAAAAAACACTATCATTTATTAATTCCAACTAATATTTATCTATAAAATTACTCTATTAATAACTAATAACAAGATTGAGAAAAAATAAGAGTTTGTTTTTAATGGGTTATAATTTATATTGAATGAATGACAAGTTTGAATAAGCGATTAATGTATTGTTCTTGCCCATATTGTTATTTTGTTGTTGTTGATTGTTATCATTATGTTATAAGGTTATTTTTTAACGGAACATGTTCATTATAAAATAATAATACAAACTTAAAGGTAGGTTAATGATTTTTAGAACTTATGAGTATAAATCATATTTTTTGAAATAGCTAAATACTTCTCGTGAAAATTACAAGAATATGCAATTTAAGACTTTTATTAACATAATATGCACATACTTCTTTTTAATTATAAATTTAGCTTTTTAATTACCAATATGGCAAAGACGACTGGATTTTTCGTGTTTTATTAATATTAAACTTTCCCTTTTTTTTTGGATTATGTGCATAATTTATGGGGATATATAAATATGACATTACTTTTTTCTTATTTTTTAACTTCTCAATTAAAGTTTAATAGCTACACGTTTTCTTCCTTTTCATTCTTTTTTTTTAATCTCTCTTCCTTTTTGAGTTAATCTATGTATGTAGAGAAAAATATTTATGTATTTGATCATATATTCTCTCCTTAGCATTTATTTTTGTTACTTTTTATGTAATCTAGTTTTCGCAGAAATGTTTTCTCCATTGTTGTCTTTAGTTATTCTCAATAGTTCATATTCAATTCATCTTCTTTAGGTTTTATCCGTCGTTTCATATTAAGTTCTTCATCGGTTTATTTTCAGTTCAGATTTCATCTACACTTTCTTATCAGTTCGGATTCGGATTTCTATGGAAAAGATGCTCAGAAAAAGTCCTAGATTTAATCGGTCTATTGTTATTGCTGATAGTTCACTTGTTGTTGAGTGAACTTGGGGCAAAGCATACAAAAGCGGCCTTTGGAAGGGTGCAAAACTGTCAAAAATGATTCTTGTGCTCTTAATTTGCACTGATTATTATGGAAAAAAGAAGGATATTGACTGGAACAAGGATGTACATTATGTTTTTTGTTATACATTTGAATAACACTTTAATTGGTATTTTTGATCATTTTGATGCATATTTTTTGTTCATCCATCTTACTACTACACATGTTTATTAGTGTATTTATTATTACAGTGTTGGTTCCATTGTGGTATCAAAACACAATTTTTATTTAGTTATTTTTATAGAATCACGTAGTAATGTTGGTATATATTACCAACAATCAATACATATTATACCAACAATTGAAATGAATATATAATTTTGATATTCAAAAGGTAAGTTTATGTTTATCTCATAAAAATTTGTAGTTTATTTTCACCAAGAAAACAACAATGTATTAAACAAAGTTCTCTTAAACAAACACCCAAACACCATTGTTATAACATTTATTACTCCGACATTACAAATTAACCAATAACTTTTCATTTTACACCAATATTGTGAAAATCATACTTTTGAATGCTTAAAATATATATTTAATACTATAGACATTGAAATTTTGCGAACTCTACAAGGCGTGTTCAATTCGAATTGGGACTCTAGAAGATGTGTTCAGTTTCAATTAGAATTCTTGGAGGCTACTCAGCCCTAAACCCTAATTTATGCCTATATAAAGGGTACTAAATTCCCTTAAAAGGAATCTCAAAATATCCCATAAACTCTTGGGTATTTTTAAATATCAAGATCTCGAATATTCCACAAAAGTCATGGAATTTGTAGACATTGAAATTTTGCGGACTCTACAAGACGTGTTCAATTCGAATTGGGACTCTAGAAGATGTGTTTAGTTTCAATTAGAATTCATCGAGGCAACTCAACCCTAATCCCTAGTTTATGCCTATATAAAGGGTACTAAATTCCCTTAAAAGGAATCTCAAAATATCTCATAAACTCTTGGGTATTTTTAAAGATCAAGATCACGAATATTCCACAAGAGTCATGGAATTTGTAGACATTGAAATTTTGCGGACTCTACAAGACGTGTTCAATTCGAATTGGGACTCTAGAAGATGTGTTTAGTTTCCATTAGAATTATTGGAAGCTACTCAACCCTAAACCCTAGTTTATGCCTATATAAAGGGTACTAAATTTCCTTAAAAGGCATCTCAAAAAATATCCCATAAACTCTTGGGTATTTTTAAAGATCAAGATGTCGAATATTCCACAAAAGTCATGGAATATTCATATAGAGGTTAAATATAAATCATTCTAGTTTGAGAAATACGCCACTAATGGCCTCGAATCATGGATAAATAGGAGACTAGAATCAAGGGAGGAACAAAATTGTACTCGCATAGTTATCAATAAAGATATGTTTATTCATATTTTATTTGTGTGGTTTATTTATTTTTCATATATTTAAAATTTGTTGCAAAACAAATTGGCACGCCCAATGAGACCAATCTGCCCTTTATCTCTTCTCTCATTAATCAAATATGAAAACCTGAAGCTGCAAAGGTTGAAGAATGAGTACTTCAAGCTTCATCTTTGAGTTTCATCGAGTCTACACTTCGACAAGCCTTGAAGCAGGGGCATTTGTAGACATTGAAATTTTGCGGACTCTACAAGACGTGTTCAATTCGAATGGGACTCTAGAAGATGTGTTCAGTTTCAATTACAATTCTTGGAGGCTACTCAACCCTAAACCCTAGTTTATGCCTATATAAAGGGTACTAAATTTCCTTAAAAGGCATCTCAAAAAATATCCCATAAACTCTTGGGTATTTTAAAGATCAAGATGTCGAATATTCCACAAAAGTCATGGAATATTCATATAGAGGTTAAATCTAAATCAAGCTAGTTCAAGAAATACGCCACTAACGGCCCTCGAATCATGGATAAATCTTATGAGAGTAGAATCAAGGGAGGAATAGAATTGTACCCGCATATTTATCAATAAAGTTATGTTTCTTCAGATTTCATTTGTGTGGTTTATTTATTTTCCATATGTTTAAAATTTGTTGCAAACAAATTGGCACGCCCAGTTGGACCAAATCTGCCCTTCATCTCTTCTCTCTTAAATCAAATCTGAAGCTGCAAAGGTGGAAGAATGAGTACTTCAAACCTCGTCTTTCAGTTTCAGCGAGTCTACACTCCGACAAGCCTTGAAGTAGGGGGCATTTGTAGACATTGAAATTTTGCGGACTCTACAAGACGTGTTCAATTCGAATTGGAACTCTAGAAGGTGTGTTCAGTTTCAATTAGAATTCTTGGAGGCTACTCAACCCTAAACCCTAGTTTATGCCTATATAAAGGGTACTAAATTCCCTTAAAAGGCATCTCAAAATATCCCATAAACTCTTGGGTATTTTTAAAGATCAAGATCTCGAATATTTCACGAAAGTCATGGAATATTCATATAGAGGCTAAATCTAAATCATCCTAGTTCGAGAAATACGCCACTAACGGCCCTCGAATCATGGATAAATCTTAGGAGAGTAGAATCAAGGGAGGAAAAGAATTGTACCCGCATATTTATCAATAAAGTTATGTTTCTTCATATTTTATTTGTGTGGTTTATTTATTTTCCATATGTTTAAAATTTGTTGCAAACAAATTGGCACGCCCAGTGGGAATTTTTGGTTATCGGTTATCGGTTATTTATTTTCAAATCTCCTATTAATGATCTAAAATAGTATGTTAATTTTTGTTCTGTAGAATAAGGGGTTGGTATTATCAAAAAAAATTGTTGCATATGGCCCACAATAATTTCTAATATATGATCGATCAGTGGTAATATTCTTGTAATGTGTTGAGCAATGATGTTAGGGGTCTTATTCAGACTTCTATTAATCCTAAGAGGTCCATAAAATATTTTCAAATTCTCCTACTAGTGTTTCTAGCTCAATAATAGTTGATTAATTAAATAAAATTAATTATTTAAAAAATTAATTACTCTCACATCACATGAATCACTTGGATTTTCTTTTGATATTTACGTACATATTCTGTTATTATTTGTTAACTTTTAGCATCTAATATATTGGATAAATTACATTATCACCCCTTTAATTTCACTTAATACTGGTTCTTCTTTTAGATTATTATTATACATGGAATAAATATACTTGTTAGAATTTGATTGAAAAGCAAAGCAGCTATATGTCCTACTTAATGAATAATCTGCTAAAATTAATTTATAAATTCAAAGATAAAACATAAATTAATGGGATCGATTAAGAACATATGTAGAAAGAAAAATATAGACATGAAGGGTGTGTTTGGTACGGAAGAAAATATTTTTCAATTTTCTCATGTTTGGTTGGTTTAAATATTTTGGATTTTTTTTTTCAAATCAACTTTTTTTCCTCAAATTCAAGGAAACTAACTTCCCTAAAAATAATAAGAAAAACATTATCCAAAATCATTTTGAACCTCACACCTCAACTTTTCATCCTAATTTAACCAATACTAATCCTAGATCCAACTACTGATACCGATTCTCAATTCGACACCCGAGTCTCGGCCTTTGTTCGAGACTCGACTCTTGAGTTTCTGATTGAGTCAGGATCAAATTTTGAGTTAGAATTAGAGGTCAAATTTCGGGTCGAGTGTCAGAGTTGGATCTCGAGTCGGGTGTCAGGTCAGGTTTGGGTCTCCAGTCTCATGTCGGGGTCAGGTCTCGATCGGGGTAGGATTTGGGACTCGGGTCAGGGTTGGTGTTAGGTATCGAGGTTGGGTGTCGGTGCAGGTTCCAAGGTCGGATCTCGAATCAGGGTTGGGTCTTAGGCCTGGTCTAAGGTTGAATGTTAAGGTTGAAGTTGGGTCTCGGGAAGGGTTTCAAGTTGGGTGTCGAGGTCGGGTTTTGGTCTCGGGTCGGGGTCAGATGTGGGTCTCTAGCAGGATTTGGGTCTTGGGATCATGTCCTGATTCGGGTCATGGTCAGGGTTGGGTTCCAGTTTAAATGTTGGGTACCGTGTCAGAAGTAGGGTTTAGATTTTGGATTGGGTGTCTGGGTCAGGTGTCGGATCGATTATTGGGGTTGATTTTCAAGTCAAAAGCCATTTCTCTAAAAAGTATTTTCTACTCTCTACCCAAAAAAAAAAAAAAGATATTTTCAAAAAAACAAAAATTTATTCATCAATCATGCACTAAAATATTTTTCACTTACCACCAAATATGAGAAAATAAGTAGAAACCAATTTATTTTCCAAAAAAATATTTTCCTCCGTACCAAACACACCCGAACTGCCTACCTTTTCAATAATGGTGAACGGGCAGGTGGACATTCAAGCAAAACAGCCAACAACCACATCTAATCCCCGCAACAATAACAATAACATGTGTATGCAAAAACTTATCTCCACACTACTATTACTACTTCTTTGAAACTACAACATTTTCGTTAAAATACACTTGCGTGTATTATATCTAATATAATACATAAAATAAGAAATTCTGTGGAGGCAGTGGAGTCTGACACCGCGTGCATTAATAATTCATAAACATTAATTAAAAAATTAAAGAAGATACGTGAACAGACAAGATCACAAAGAAAGACGCAGATCGATCTGTTTAAACTTTTGTCTTGAATGAACAGAGATTTAAAAATAAATGAAAACCTTGCTCACTTCATTATAGATCCAGACAAAAGCAGCCTAATTGAGCCAAGAAGTTATCGGAAGAGGAGAAAAATGGAGTACGTGAACATTTTGGTAGGAGTTTTATTCGCCTGTTTTTTGGTGCGTGGAGTTGTTATTTCACTCAGAAGAAGAAGCAAAAGAGTTGCACCAGGTCCATTCCCTCTGCCTATTATCGGAAATCTTCACTTGCTTGGTCATAAACCACAAATATCACTTGCTCAACTGGCAAAAAAATATGGTCCAATTATGAATCTGAAATTGGGGCAAATTAACACAGTCGTCATTTCTTCATCAATCTTGGCTAAAGAAGTAATGCAAAAGCAAGATTTATCCTTTTCCAATAGGTTTGCTCCAGACGCACTTCGTGCCTGCAATCAATCTGATTTCTCTGTTGTATGGTTACCTGTCAACAACTCACAGTGGAGAACGCTTCGTAAGATTATGAACTCTCACATCTTCTCTGGCACCAAGCTGGACGCTAATAAGCATCTCAGGACAAAAAAGATCCAGGAGTTGATTGATTATTGTCACAAGAGTGGGCAAAATTGTGAAGCAGTGGATATTGGCAGAGCAGCTTTTAGAACTTCCTTAAATTTGCTTTCCAACACTATTTTCTCAAAAGATTTGACTGATCCATTCTCTGATTCTGAGAAGGAATTTAAGGAATTGGTGTGGAATATCATGGCTGAGGCTGGTAAACCCAATTTGGTGGATTTTTTCCCTTTTTTAAAAAAGATT
Source organism: Solanum pinnatisectum (assembly GCA_035578085.1). Taxonomy (NCBI): domain Eukaryota; kingdom Viridiplantae; phylum Streptophyta; class Magnoliopsida; order Solanales; family Solanaceae; genus Solanum; species Solanum pinnatisectum. Next base: position 20,201,991 of record CM069077.1, read on the forward strand.
GATCCACAAGGTATAAGGCGGCGCTTGACAAATCATTTTAGTAAGGTTCTTCAACTTATGACTGGTTTGATTGATGAGCGGCTAAAGGAAAGGGAAATGGCAAATCGTGAAAATGTTGATGTGTTAGATGCCCTTCTCAACATTAGCCCTGAAGAAATCGACAGGAATCATATCGAGCATCTGTATCTGGTTAATTATCTTATCTTTAATATATTTTCAACAAGTAGCATGTGATGGAACGTTTTACTAGATTATATGATCTTACACTAGTAAGTTTTGCAGGACTTGTTTGCAGCAGGGACAGATACGACATCAAATACATTGGAGTGGGCAATGGCAGAACTACTTAAGAATCCACATACTTTGGAGAAAGCACAAAAAGAACTTGCACAAGTAATTGGCAGAGGCAAACTAGTAGATGAAGCCGATGTTGCACAGTTACCTTACTTGCAATGCATCGTGAAAGAAGCCTTACGATTACACCCACCAGTTTCTTTATTAATTCCTCGCAAAGTGGAGGAAGATGTTGAGCTTTGTGGCTATAATGTTCCAAAAGGCTCGCAAGTTCTAGTGAACGTATGGGCAATTGGGCGCGACTCTGGTATATGGGAGAACCCTTTGGACTTTAAGCCAGAGAGATTTTGGGAGTCAGAAATAGATGTTAGAGGTCGGGATTTTGAGCTGATTCCATTTGGTGCTGGTCGAAGAATTTGCCCTGGATTGCCTTTGGCTATCAGAATGATTCCAGTCGCGCTAGGTTCATTGATTAATACATTTAATTGGCAGCTACAAGGTGGAATTGCACCAAATGATTTGGACATGGAGGAAAAGTTTGGTATTACATTGGCGAAAGCTCAACCTCTGCTAGCTATCCCAATCCCAGTGTAGCTACAAGGATAGACTAATTAAGGTTGAAAGTTGAGCAAACTAGAGTACTAAAGTGTTTCATTTTACCATCCAGCGTGACTAAGTTAATGGTGGAGGGAGGTGCTTAACTACTCGAGCAAGTCTCTCTTGTTGTTTGCATTTGGGTTGCCAAAAGGCTACGTTATTCTATTTGTAGAATCTATCTATGTTTGTGTATCTTTGAAGATAAGACCAACTCTCCGGTATGTAATAATTTCTTGGTGAAACTATAAATTATATAAATTATAATATACAAAATGCAAAAAACAAGACGTTTATACAATTGAAACTCGATCGACACGTTTATACAACTGAAACTTGGCTCGTAATTTTGCTTAGAAATTAGTGGCGAATGGTAATTAATTCAAACTGTAACTATGCTAATTAATTAACTAGTACTAAATTTATTTTATTGGCTATTTGTATTTCCTTAAAAAATAAGGCAGTTGTTTTATATAAGAGAAAAGAATTAATAGAAATTTGATAAATCTAGAGAATTATGTTACATGAAAGATTCAATTGATTAACTATAAGAAACTTTAGAAGATCTATTTATATTTGACTTTCAGCCATTAATATATTTAAATCGTCCTCGCCCCGACCCAACAATTGTTTGGTGTTTTTATGCATTTCCTTTTGGAAACAAAACAGGTGGTCACATCATCCCATTAATAAGAAAAGATAGGAGTAATTGATACTTTTTACCTAAAAAAAAGGAGTAGACGCTACGACTTCCAACTTGTATTGGACCCTCCCTACAAGTACGTACTGTTATTGACATTATTGTTCTACTCTCTCCATTTCAAAATAAATAGTCTAGTTTAACTTGGAACGGAATTTAAGAAAATAAATGAGACTTTTTAATTTTGTGATTCTAAATTAAAATTATATCAAATATATCAAAATGTTCTTTAATTTTGTGGCCTTAAACATGTCGCGTGAAAAGTTAAAGTTAAAGTATTGTCAAAAAAGAAAAATGGATCATTATTTTTTAAACAAACTAAAGAAAAAACCAGACCATTCTTTTTAAAAAATTTGGGGTAGTAAATAAATAAAAAAAGGCACAAGTTGAGCTTCAAATTAAATTCTTGATAAATTAAACGTGCACTCCAGAGACTATGGAGTAGATCTAGATAAGATTCATGAAGCGACGGATCCAAAACAATTTCTAATTTATTTTGATAAAAATAATAATAATCTGGATGTAGGATAAAAAGTAGATTTGTTTTCAAATCTGTATTCCTTCAAGTCAATATTGTAAGATTAAATATTTTAATATATAATATCAGAATCTTGAACACGATAATTTTACATAGAGATCGTTAGGGGCACATACATGATGAGGAAGATATAATCACAGAGAGAAGTGGAAGCGTTAGTCGTAAATTAATTTCTACCTCATTGCCCTAACTTTATGTTACCACAATCGTCAGCGATGGAATTATTGTAGAGAATATGTGATAACCCTAATGGGTGGAGTGAGTACCAATTTATAGAGGTTATGACTTAATTTGGTACGTCCATCAAGTAACTAATGTACGGACGAGATCTATTCCTTATTAAATATTATTTATGACATTACTTGGGTTACAAGTAAACTTGGGTCATAAGTAAGAAATAATTAATAATAATTCTTACATTCTCCCACTTGGCCCAATGACCATATAACATTAATATTTCATAAACATTAGTTGTGCGTATAATAAATCTCTTCTATAATGTCCATCATACATACCACAATATAACAAACTACTAATGCGAGTTATGGCGGTTGTACATAAATTTTAAGCTACATACTTCCTTCCATATACTACTACATTAGCAACTTATCATACTAGGTTCATAAGCTATAAAAACATATAACATTATGGTCCACCATAATGTCTCATAAAGACTTATCTTGTAATATCTCAAAACAATAATGTGTACACCATTATGAGAAACAAGAAATTCATTAATGTATAACATAAACACATAATTGAGCTCAGAGTGTAAAAACATCATAAATGTATTAATCATAAGTACAACCAAGACCCATTCTTTGAACATGTCCTTTAAATGTCTTTGGTTGTAAGACCTTTGTTAATGGATCTGCAATCATAAGATCAGTTCTAATATTCTCAAGTAACACTATTTGTTTCTGAACTTTTTCTTTGACAGTAAAGTACTTTAATTCCATATGTTTGGCACATTTGGAGTACTTATCGTTCTTGGAGAAGAATACTGATGTAGTAATAATCACAATAAATTTTCAGCGGCTTGGTAATGGTGTCGACAACCCCAAGTCCTGAAATAAAGTTCTGCAGCCATAATGCATGAATTGTGGCTTCATAACATGCCACAAACTTTCTTTGTAGTTTTTTCAGTTATCAATTCCAAGATTACTTTGATATCTTCCTAGCATTCCGATCACAAAACTAATATCCGGTCTTGTACAAGTTTGAACATACATCAAACTTCCAAAAATAGAAGCTAAGGAATTGTTTCCATTTCTTTTTGTTCTATATCATTCTTTGGGCATTGCATAAGATTAAATTTGTCCCTTTTTGAATAGGTACTATTATTGCTGAACAATTGTTCATGTTAAATCTCTCTAGAACTCTTTCGATATAGCCCTTTTGAGACAATCCCAATAATCCTTGTGATCTATCACAAAATATTTCTATCCCTATGACATAGGATGTCTCACCCATATCTTTCATTTCAAAGTTCATAGAGAGAAAGTCATTCGTCTCACGCAATTATGCCTAAATAATTAGCAACAAATAAAATGTCATTAACATACAGAACTAAAAATATAAACTTACTCCCACAGATCTTTTGGTATATACACTGATAAACGGTAATCTCTTTAAATCCAAAGATGTTATGGTATCATTAAACTTTATATACCATTGTCGTAAGGCTTGTTAGAGTCCATATATTGATTTCTTTAGTTTACACATTTGATCTTTTTCTTTAATTTTGAAACCCACTGGTTGGTCCATATAAACATCCTCATTCGAGGTCTCCATTAAGAAAGACAGTTTTCACATCCATTTGATGCAACTCTAAATCATAATGAGCTACCAAAACCAAAACAATTCTTAACGAGTCTGTCATGCCCCGAGCCTACACCCCGGACGTGGTTGACACTTGAAGACCATTGCTGGCCTGAAGCGAACCCTTGGCATGACCGACTGACTCAGCGAAAGACTCTAAACATTAATATAATGATCAAATGAACTGACTCAAATAGCTTAGAATGTTTAAAAGTCAACATTCAACTTGGTCAAAATGGCAACACAAGTCTTAACATATGAAATTAGGGCTGGGCATTCGGTCAGTTCGATTTGGTTTGTAAATTTCGGTTCGGTTTTTTCGGTTTTCAATTTGGCAAATTTAATTAACAAGGCCTGTAGGCTGTGGCATTTGGATTATTTTCTGCTGGCTTGATTATAAACTGATCAAAATTTGACTTTCTTAGCCTTAATTTGTTTCACCAAGTCTCAACTTTCAACCATTCAAGTTGTTTCTTGGAAGTTAAACAAATGCAATGAGCTCCCAGAGGATACCATATTCAAGAGTCAAGACCCATAAATCAACAAGTGCATGGCAGTGGACATCCTTCTTTATAAGCACGTTACAACTCACAAGTCTTTTACTTGAAACTTACCATATCATTGACTAAAATATCTAAACAAAACAAATAATTCTTGTCCAGTAGGCAGCAACATTAACAAACTAGTCGAGAATAAGAATAAAAAGACTATCAAGAGTCAAGCCAACAACAGTACAACACTAGAAAATTCAAAAAACTTGTGCCCAGCCCTAAAATAGAGTTAGTTACAAACTAAAGTGAAAAGTCCACCGCCAAGAGACAAGATTGCAATTTGCAAGCCAAAGAACCAAAACATTAAAAATCCAACAAAACATTGTTGCAACTTGCAACCTCCAGTGCAATAGCTCCCAAGTTCCAACAGATAACAATCAAGAAAATAAACAAACATTGATGTGTCTGCGAGAAAATAGAACTCTTTAGACAAATGATCTACATTTCATAATAAAATATATAAAACTATCAAGCAAGTTATGTAAATAAGTTCTTTATTTACCCGTTACCACGCATCACTAGTTGATCGTTGAACTTATAAGTTGCAACTATATATCAATAATACTAGATTCAGTCCCACTACAAGCAAAATCTAAAAAAAATATGAAAGGATTTGTTAGTTGTTAAGAAACATAAGTAAGAAAATTATTTTCAATATAATTAATACAAATACCAAAATCTAACCAAGTTCAAGTTGCTCAAGATACTCTAAATCTTCCTTAATATTGATTGGAAAAGGCTCACTTCTAAGCCAATCTTGAACACAAATAAGAGATTGCACAAGTTTAGGAGTTATTGAACTCCTAAAGGGATCAAGAACACGACCTCCTATGCTGAATCCACATTCTGATGCGACACTTGAAATGAGAATGGCTAACACATCACGAACCATCTCCGCGAGAATAGGAAATCTCGTCTCATTTACTTTCCACCACATTAATATATCAAAGCCATCACTATTTGGCTCAATATCATCAGTAATATATCTTTCCAATTCTAATTTACTACTTGAACTTCCACTAACTTCTTTATGCTTCTCAAATTGTTGTTTCTTTCTCATTCTTCCTCTATTTACAAAGTTGCCAGAACCACTCACACTAGATATACTTGATGAGTTGTCAGATGAAGTGGGTGAAGATGGTACATGTAAAGAGCTTTTTGAGGATTTCTCAACATAATAATCAAACAATTTGTTCATGTATTTTTTCACTTGTGAACATAGCTTGTCCCCAACTTCTTTTCCAAACATATCCACAATTGCAAATGGAACATAATCAAGCTTGTTACGGGGATCCAACACGGATGAAATAAAGATCATCTTGTTCATTTTATGTGGTTCACCCCAATACTTTTTGAACTTTTCCTTCATACTTTTTGCCATTTCTTTCAAATTACCATCTTCATTTTCCATCATCTCTTTCAAAATAAGATTAAGTTCAGCAATTTCAACAAAGTATGTATTGGTAGTGGCATAATTAGAACCAGAGACCTTCAAAGTAAGTAAATAAAAAGTTTCAAGAAATTTCACCATTGATGTCACATTTTTCCAGTCAACACTTGTAAGAATATATGCACTAGTTCCATCTTTTGCACTAGTTCCATCTTCACCTTCAGAAGAATCAAAACCAAAGGTACGAAAATGATTCAAGTATCCAATATCATAAAACCTATATCTTTCAAATGCAAGCTCAAAATGTTGTGCTACATCAAGCATCGAATAAGTAGAGTTCCACCTAGTAGGAACATCTAAACATAATGATTTCTTACAAGTTATCAATTGAGATTCACAACATTCTTTGAACTTTTGAATTCTTGTAGGAGATTGTTTAATGTATTTCACGGCTTGTCTCACTAGCTTGACAGACTTACCAATTTCCTTCAACCCATCTTGCACAATAAGATTAAGGATATGTGTCATACACCTCAAATGAAGATGGTCACCATCCATAATGTTAGTTCCCCAATTACTCAATTGTTTAGACATTTCTTTCACAGTAATATCATTAGAACTAGCATTATCAAATGTAATAGTAAACACATTATCCAAACCTCATTCAAGCAAACAATTAGTAATGCAAGCCGCCATATCCCCACCATTATGACTAGAAATAAGACAAAAAATTATTATTCTTTTATGCAAAGTTCAATTTCTATCTATAAAGTGGGTTGTCAGACATATGTAGTTGATTTTTTGTATAGAGGTCCAAGTGTATGTCGTAAGACAAACTCTTGGACGTGCTTCTTTGAAAACCTTCTTCCAAAGTTGTCTTTCTTCAAGGTATAGTTCATAACAATCTCTCATCACGATTCTACGAGAAGGAATATGAAATTGTGGCACTTTAACTCTCACAAAATTTTTAAAACCCTCTTTCTCAACAAAACTAAACGGTAGCTCGTCAACAATTATCATTTTGGCTAAAGCTCTCCTACTTTGTGCTTGGTCAAATTTCCAAGTGATAATCACCCCTTCCTTTGCTCCCATTGAAGATGGTAGAAAATTAATTAGATTTTGACCTTTATCTACGGTGTCACGGGGAAATTTAGGACATGTTCTCATATAAGTATTCATTGACGACGTACCATTACTTGATGTAGAAGCTGCATAAGGTTTCGTACAATACTTGCATTTGGCTTTTTTAGCTCCACTTTCATCAGTGAACTTGTCAAAATGCTTCCAACAAGTAGCTTTAGGTTCTATGAGTTTTCTTTTCTTTGAAGTATCAACATCAACTTCAACCTCATTAGGAGATGAGGAGTTAGGTATGCTCTCATTTGAAGCTCCACTTTCACTTACCCTACTTTCAATTTGTGTCATCTGTAAAAAGTGAAACAAACAAGAAGAACAACAATCAGAATTTAGAAAGACACATACACACAATACATTATAGTTCACAAATCACACAAATTATCACATAGTTGCATTACTGCATACTTGCATAGTTGCATTTAATGATTAAAAAAACTTTAGAGGATTCACAATTTACAGCAATAAAATTCACAAATCATACATGTACCAACACATCCTAATTCCTATGTCTAAAAACGTCCTGTGTATTTTAACTAATTATGTTAACTGACTTACTGATCAGTCCTTAACTAACACACACTCAAACAGAATAGATAGAAGCAGAACTTCCATGGTAGAGGACCAGAAATACTTCCATGATCAGTCTTAACTCATCTCGTATTTGAAATTAAATATAACATATATAAAAATTTCTAGATGAAGTTAAGACTTAAGGCGAGATATATCAACATATCCAGTGAGCACTGACCTTCGACTTTTGAGTCCGAGCAGTGCACTGAGCAGTAGCGGGTTGCACCTACGACTATGCGACTTGCGAGCAGTCGAGCACTCAGCGAGGAGCCAGGAGCAACGAATGACAAGCTGAGACTGAGAGATGAGGGATGAGAGTTGAGAGACGAGCTGCGAGCCTGCGAAGTAAGTCGTAACTGAGACGAGAGTTGAAATATGAGAGTTAACTGTTGAGAGATGAAATTCGAAAGATGAGAGATGACTTATGACGAGTGATGAGAGTTGCGGCGTATTTTGAGAGATGAGAGACGATTGATGTTAGGGAAATCAATTTAGGGATTTTTGAATATTAATTGGAATTTGGGCTAGGCATGGGCTGAATTTTGATTGTAATTTGATGTTAAGGTTATGGGCTATCAGCTATGATTGGGCTGGCTAGGCTGGGCATGGGCTGAAAGTTAATTAAGATTTAGGAGGGGGGGGGGTAAAGAATATATACAAATAATTTAGGTTTTTCGGTTAACCAAATTTTTTAAGCTAAAAATCGAAAATCGAACTAAAAAACTGAAATATTGAAAATCAAAACCGAAATCGACTGAAATAACCAAAAAATTGAAATCAAAATTTAAAAAAAATTGGTTCGGTCGGTTGTTTTGATTTTAACCATATTATGCCCAGACCTATATGAAATGACAATGTAAAGACATCCGACTACTAACTATCTATAAAGCCTCTTAAACAAAGAGGGATGTCGGGACAAGACCCCTGATCATCCTAACATCTGAAAGACTAGAAAGCAAATAAAGGAGTCCTCCGGAATGCAAGGAGGCTCACCAACAGACTCTGAACGCTCAAGCTGGATCAACGAGGTGCTGGATGCTGATCTTGGTTACATGCGTCTGCACCATAATAAGATGTAGGCCAACTGGCATAAGTACATTAAATGTATGAGTATGCGAGTTGGAAAGCTAAAACAAGATATGGGCTTGAAAGGATTCTTAAATAAACACTTTCCTGGCTCTTCTCAACTTCTGAATAACTTAACTCAAATATAAAGCAATAAAGCACATGCAATAGATATAAAGCTTATAAAACAGTTGCAACCAACTTAGTTCGTTAAAGATAAAGCAATGACAAACTCAACTTTACTCATATATGAAAATAATATGGTTTCTGTGGAAAATTCTCTAACCGACAACCACCACTATGAGCCTAAGTGGTGATACAGCGTTTTTACCATCACGCTGCTAGACTGTCCTATAATTTGTCGTGATATAGAACTACTTAACTTAGTGGATCAACTAGCTTAACTTATGTGATCATCTATTTCCAAAAATGATTATTTCAAGTTCTTAGCTTCTTCCTAGCTATTTCAAATCATGAGATGTTACAATATCTCCCCCTTGGGAACATTCATTCTCGAATGAGATTACTCCTATTGGGTTAAGGGTGGTAACATCAAGTTCAAACACCCAACAAGCAAATGCAAACAAATAACATGCTAACTCATAATTTAAAGAGTACTAAGAAGAGAATTAGTACCTTGGTCTGCATTTTCTCCGGATTCAAAGAGATGTAGGTATCTCTTCTTCGTATCTTCTTCAGCTTCCCAAGTAGCTTCTTCAACAAATTGGTTCCTCCAAAGGACTTTGACTAATGCAACCTCTTTTGTTCTTAACTTGCGAACTTGGCGATCTAAAATCTGAATCGGAATCTCTTCATAAGATAAGCTATCCTTGATTTCAATATTTTCAGTTGGTATGATCAATGAAGGATCGCCCATGCACTTCTTCAACATGGAGATGTGAAACACCGGATGAACCGCTGCTAGCTCTTGTGGTAGCTCTAACTCATAAGCTACATTATCCATCCTTTTGGATATTCGATATGGCCCAATATACCGGGGACTAAGTTTCCCCTTCTTACCAAACCTCATAACACCCTTCATGGGTGAAACCTTTAGATATACTCAATCATCTACTTCAAACTCTAACGCCCTTCTCCTATTATCAGTGTAGGATTTCTGACGACTCTGTGCCGTTTTCAACCTCTCTTGAATCACTTTCACCTTCTCCATAGCTTGATGAACTAAATTTGGTCCTATCAACGCTGCTTCACCAACTTCAAACCATCCAATAGGAGATCTATATCTTTTCCCATAAAGAGCTTCATATGGAGCCATTTGGATGCTAGAGTGGTAACTATTGTTGTAAGCGAATTCAATAAGGGGTAGGTGATCATGCCAATTACCTTTGAAATCGATCACACAGGCCCTCAACATATCTTCTAATGTCTGGATAGTGCGCTCTTCTTGCCCATCTGTCTAAGGATGAAATGCAGTACTTAAGTTCACCTTTGAACCCAAACCTTTCTGAAAAGATTTACAAAACTGTGCTGTAAATTGTGCACCTCTATCTGAAATAATAGAGATTGGGACTCCATGAAGTCTTACCACCTCCTAAATATATAACCTGGCATAATATTCTGTTGAATGGGTAGTCTTTACCGGCAGAAAATGGGCTGATTTTGTCATTTTGTCGACAATCACCCAAATAGAATCATGATGTCTACGAGACATTGGCAAGTCTGTAATGAAATCCATATTAATCATCTCCCACTTCCATTCCAAAAGTTATATATTCTACGCCAAACCATAGAGCCTTTGGTGCTCTACTTTAACTTGTTGGCAATTTGGACACTTAGCAACAAATTCTGCAATGCCCTTCTTCATACTATTCCACCAATATACTTCTTTCAAATCATGATACATCTTTGTGGAACCTGGATGAATGGAATATTTGGAGCTGTGAGCTTCCTCCATGATCGTCTCTTGGAGTCCATCCACCATTGGTACACACAACCTACCTTGATATCTCAATACACCATTTCCCTTTTGTTCAAAAGCTAATATTTTTTGCTTATGAACATCTGCCTTCAATTCAAGCAAAACAGGGTCTTGGTCATGCTTGCCTTTTACTTCTGACACTAACGATGATTCATCCCCATTCATTACCACTATTCCTCCTTCTGTGGAATCCATAAGTCTGACTCCCAGGCGTGCAAGTCTTTGCACATCTTTTGCTAACTCTCTCTTTCCTTCTTCAACATAGGTGGTGCTACCCATAGACAACATGCTTAAGGAATCAACAACAACATTAGCCTTACCTGGGTGGTAAAGAATACTCATGTCGTAATCCTTGAGTAACTCTAATCACCTTCTCTGTCTGAGATTAAGCTCTTTCTGAGTGAACACATATTGAAGCCTCTTATGTTCTGTGAACACATCCACATGAACACCATACAAATAATGGCGCCATATCTTCAAACTGAAAACTACAGCAACCAACTCTAGATCATGGGTTGGTAATTCTTCTCGTGACTTTCAACTGTATGGAGGCATAACCTATAACTTTGTCATTCTGCATTAATACACAACCCAAGCCAACTTTAGATGCATCACAATACACCACAAAACCTTGAGTGCCTTCTAGTAAGGTCAAAACTGGGGCAGTAGTCAACCTCTTCTTCAATTCCTGAAAGCTTCTCTCACAGGCTTCAGACTATTGAAACTTAACTGTCTTCTAAGTCAACTTTGTCAAATGAGACGAAATAGATTAGAACCCATCTACAAACCTTCTATAATAGCCAGCTAAACCCAAGAAACTCCTAATAACAGTTGGAGATGTGGGTCTAGGCTAATTCTGCACTGCCTCAATTTTCTGAGTATCTACTTTAATTCCTTCTCCAGACACAATGTGGCCTAAGAATGCCACAAACTCAAGCCAAAAACTCACACTTAGAGAACTTGGCATACAACTCATTTTCTTTCAAAGTTTGAAGAACTATTCTGAGATGGCTAGCATGATCTTCTTCATTTCTTGAATAGATTAGTATGTCATCAATGAAGATTCTTCAATTCTGCTGATGCATCCTCAGCTCTACCCTCTTTCCACTGATCAAACCAAGTCCTAGCAACATTCTTCAATTGATATGCAACTAGCTCAACTCTCCAATATCAGCAACATGCATCACATTGAATACCTTTTTTAGTTCCTCAATGAAGTTCTCTAGATCCTTAGTAGTGCTTGAACCAGTGAAGCTTGGAGGATTCATCCTTAAGAACTCACAAATCCCTGAAGTGTCAGCCTCTTCTTTTCGAGCTCCTCTTTACTACCCGACCTGGTTAGTCACAGCTTGGCTCAACATCCGGATAGCCTCACGAAACTCAACATTGGTGACTTTTCCTTGAGGTTGCATTTCAGGTGCATTGGGTAACTCATGTTCCTCAACATTGCGTCTCGCAGGACGACCTCTAATAGCTCTTCGTGGAGGCATGATTATCTAAAAACACGCGCAAGCATGAATTAGAAGAACCTTTTTAGAGATCAAACTCTAACACACAAAAAGAGTATGAAAGAAGTGAGATAACTTCTTAAGTGTTGCAGCCTCCAAATTATAGATGTGGCGCGCTTTACACCGATAACTAGGACTCTACAGACACGACTTCATAGACTCCCTAGGACTCTTGAACTGTGGCTCTTATACCAAGTTTGTCACGCCCCGAGCTTACACCCCAAACATGGCTGGCACTTGAAGACCATTGCTAGCTTCAAGCAAACCCTTGGCCTAGTTGACTGACTCAACAGAAGACTCTAAACATTAATACAATGATCAAATGAACTTACTCAAATAACTTAGTCAAATAGTTTATAATGTTTAAAAGTCAACATTCAACCTGGCTAAAATGGCAACTCAAGTCTTAACATATGAAATGACAATGTAAAGATATCCGACTACTAACTGTCTATGAAGTCTCTAAAACAAAGAGGGATGTCAGGACAGGACCCCCGATCATCCTAACATCTGAAAGACTAGAAAGCAAATAAAGGAGTCCTCCGGAATGCAAGGAGACTCACCAACAGACTCTGAACGCTCAAGCTGGATCAACGACGCACTGAATGCTGATCCTGGTTACCTGCGTCTGAATCATAATAAGATGCAGGACAACTAGCGTTCAGTACATTAAATGTATGAGTATGCGAGTTGGAAAGCTAAAACAAGATATGGGCTTGAAAGGATTCTGAAATAAGCACTTACCTGGTTCTTCTCAACTTCTGAATAACTTAACTCAAATATAAAGCATATGCAATAGATATAAAGCTTATAAAACAGTTGCAACCAACTTAGTTCGTTAAAGATAATGCAATAACAAACTCAACTTTACTCATATAAGAAAATATTATGGTTTCTGTGGGAGATTCTCTAACTGACAACCACCACTATGAGCGTAAGTGGTGATACAACGTTCTTACCATCACGCTGCCAGACTGTCATATACTTTGCCTTCATATAGAACTACTTAACTTAGTGGATCCACTAGCTTAACTTATGTGATCATCTAAAAAGTATGATCCATTAATACCCATGATGGCTACATGGTTTATGGAGACTTGACGTCATATGAACTCGCATCCCCATATCGGTGCTTAATACTACTCCCAAAAATATACTTAGCTCATATGTTTTAAAACAACGTCTTTCTTTGGTTTGAGATAATTACTCAAAACTTAGCTTAAAAGCTCTCTTGGAATCGATGTTCCCTTTTCTTTCTCAAAATGTGAAAACATTTTCAAACTTCTTGGGAATACTTAGTTCCCACATACTTCTTTGAAGAAATGAAACTTCAAATCTTTACTCTTTTCTTAACTAGCCTTAAAACAAAGTTAAAATATTTGTGAAAGACTTTTGAAAACTTTAAGAACTTATCTTGACTTAACTCTTGACTTCTTGACTTGACTCTTAACTGATTCTTGAATTGAATTATGGATTCAAGAATCGTGATTTGTGATAGGAAAGATCTCATGATGTTTAGGAATGATTTTAGATAGCTAAACATGAGAAAAGACCGAAATATCAAAATATGAGGGTGGGTCTGCGACGTGGAGACATATTTAATTTTTGGTTTCGAAAATAAATTTTTAGACACAACACTCTGTGTTGGCTCCGCAAAGCGAAACAGAAATTTCCAAATTTGGGAACCTACTCTGCGACCGCCGCTAGTGTCAAAATTTCGTCCGACGAAATTTCTTCTTCGTTTTCCAGACCCAATTCGCCCAAACTCGATTCTTTTTCTCAAATTCCTTTTAGATACAAATACCCAGCAAATGTACCTAAGAACCTAACTTGAAACGACTCTATAATACGACGTAACGATCTCAGAAACTTCCCTATATCAATGAAATTTAAGAACAACATCAAAATCAAGAATAGATATCAAGAACTTCAACTTTCAAACTTTTTTAGGATGAATCCACGCTGAAATAAACATGTTTGGCACATGGGTGAACTAACCCAACGTTATGAAAGCCTCACAGACCTGATAGGAATAAATCATTGGCGAAAACCACAACTAAATGGATCGATCTTGATGAATCTTGCCCTTTCTTCTTCTTTCTCCTCTTTTCTCCTTTCTCCAAGCCCTAGCATAAATTCCAATTTCTAAAACTGATTAAAATATGATTTGACCCATATTAAACTACTAAAAATGGATTAAAATAATAGGGCAAGGAAAAGACCAAAATACCCCTTAAAAATCCAGATTGGGCATTTCCTTATTTGAACAGCCCAACTTCCAAAGGGCATATCTCACTCATACGTAATCGGAATTTCGCAAACTTGGCGGCGTTGGAAATATCATTCCAAAAATTTTCCAACCATATCTAGAAGTACACCTAACTCATATTGAGCTAGGAGTTATGGCCATGTGAAGTTGACCAAAAACTCACTATTCCTAACTTAAACAAATTTCCAGATTTGTCACTATTTCCAAAAACGATTATTTCAAGTTCTTAGCTTCTTCCTAGATATTTCAAATCACGAGATGTTACAGAGTCTTTCTTTGAGACCGGTGAAAAGGTCTCTTTATAATCAATGCCTCCTTTTTGAGTGTATCCCTTGGCAATAAGTCTGGCTTTATATCGTTCAATATTACCATTAGAATTGTGTTTGGTCTTAAAGACACCCGATTCTTTTAGAACTTTCTGGTAATTGAACAAAATCCCAGACTTTGTTGTATTCCATGGATTTTAACTCTTCATTCATGGCATCAATCCATTTATCAAACTCAGTGCTTTCTATGGCATGTAAAAATGAAATAGGATCTTTATTAATTTCAATGTCAAAATCTAACTCTTGCAAATAAATCACATAATCATCTAAAATGATTGATTTTCTTAATGGCACTGTTTGTGGTTCATTTGCGTCAGATATTTGTGAGTTAATTCCTTCTTGAAGTGTTTCACCCAAATATTGTTCAACATTGTTTAAGTGTTCTTCAACAAGAGGAACAACATTTGTTAATGGTGTGGAAGTAGGTACATTAATGGGCAATGAAATATTTACCCTTACCTCATTAATTTCCACACTTTGTTGTTCAACACTCCCACTAACTTCATCATTCTCAATAAATTTTGCATTACCGGTTTCAACAATTCTCGAACCATGATTTGGACAGTAAAACCTATACCCTTTAGATTTCTCTGGATAACCAATAAAGTAACCACTTACCGTTCGAGAATCTAATTTCTTTTCATGTGGATTATAAACTCTAGCTTCTGCTTGACAACCCCAACCATGTAGGTGTCTTAAACTAGGCTTCCTTCCAGTCCACAATTCAAAAAGGGTATTTGGAACTGCTTTACTAGGAATCCTTTTTAATAAATATACATCGATTTTAAGAGAATACATCCACAATGATTTGGGTAATGAGGAATTACTCATCATACTCCTAACCATATCCATAAGTGTTTGATTACGCCTTTTTGCAACACAATTTTGTTGAGATGTTCCTGGCATAGTATACTGTGCATATATGCCATGTTCTTCAAGGAATTTTGCAAATGGACCTGGACATTGTCCTGATTCGTTATACTTTTCATAATATTCACCACCTCTATCTGACTTAATGTTTTTCACTTTCCTATCTAATTATCTTTCAGCCTCATTAACGTACACTTTGAGAGCATCCGCTACTTGAGATTTTTCTTTCAACAAATAGATAAATCCATAATGTGAAAAATCATCGATAAATGTGATAAAATATTTTTCTCCACCTAAAGATAGAACATCAAAGGGACGTCAATATCCGTGTGTATAATTTCAAGAAGTTGAGTGCTCCTTGTGGCACCTTTCTTGGTATGTTTGGTTTGCTTTCCTTTAATACAATCCAAACATATATCAAGATCAATAAAATTCAGATTCAGAAGAATCTCATTCTTTACTAATCTTTTTAATGTTTCTTTGGATATATGATCCAAACGTTTATGCCACAAATAAGCAGAACTTTCATTTAGTGAAAGTGTCCTTCCTTTCTACAAAAACGACACATATCGGCCTTGAGTTCCTTATGACCATCATATGGAACTTTCGCAGGTGCTTTCTTTTTCTTAAACTTGTTGACCTTCACTTTAAGTATTTTACCAGCTCCTTAACCCATGAGGTTAATGGAATAACCTCCTTATTTCTTAAGTCTTGACTCCTCTTGAGTAAGCATACTGGACAATTCACCAACATCCCACTTATCCTTAATAGTGTTATAGTTAATTTGGAATGGTCCATACTCAAGAGGCAATGAGTTCAGAATAAACTGAACCAAGAAGGTGTCATCCACTTTCATCCCCATGGTCGAAAGTCTTGCTACAATGTTGGTCATCTCGATAATATGATTTTGCATAGTGCACGACCCATCAAACTTCATATTCGTGTGTTCAGCCATTAGTGTACCAACGAGAGACTTTATCAGCAGAACGAAAACATTCTTCCACAAACCTCAAGTATTCCCCGACACTTTCTATTTGTGGAATGATACTCTTAATGTTGTTAGCAACAATCATTCGCATGAACATAACACTCAATCTGTTAGAGCTCTCATGATTTATGGAAAAAACTTCCCATTCTCACTGCTCTTATAAGTAATGACAGTAGGTTTGTCATTCAGTAGAGCCAAGTCAAGATCTATCACACCTAAGTGGAACCAGACTTGTTCATGCCATTCAGAGAAGTTCAATCCATTGAACACAGTAACAGACAAAGCATGTGAATGAAGAGGAATAACTGTAAATAAATATACATGCTCACATATCAAAAAATAATGTGAATTCAGTAAAATGATAAAAGTATATCGTAATTCTTCTTTGGGTAGATACTACGACACACTATCATAATTTAAATGCCATTTTTTTAATCTTTAATAGGCAATTAAATAATTTTAACCAAACATATACGACATCTTTGGATATACAATATATGTTTGATTGAAAATATTAATTTACCTCATAATTCTTCACTATTCGTAAAATGATAAATTCACCTTTGGGTAAATTTTTAAGTTCTAGCAATAGTGAAAGTCAATTTATCTATTTATTTTTCAATATAGGCATTTAATTAACCTTCATAGATAAATGACAATTTTATGAGTGCATATTTTTCTTAACCATACTAGTTTGGCCACTTTGGTGACTAACAAGCTATATGAATACAAATGCATACATAATCTCATAAAATTTTGTACATGTGAATAATTTTAAACATTTTAGTTTGGCCACTTTGGTGACTAACAAACTATAGAAACATAATACATGCATCAAGTGATCATAAATATTATATGTGTAGACGCTAATTTCTCTAGTTTGGCCACTTTGGTGACTAACAAACTATATAAATACAAATGCGTATATAATATCATAAAATTTTATGCATGTAAATAATTTTATATATTTTAGTTTGGTCAATTTGGTGACTAACAAACTATAGAAATATAATACATGTACTAGGTTGAAAAATCAGACTCGGTCTCTCTTGGATTACTGAATATTCCAATAAATAATGAATTGTACTAATCAACATATGTCAAGTGATCATAAATATTATGTGTAGACGCTAATTTCTCTAGTTTGACCACTTTGGTGACTAACAAACTATATTTGCACTAACTATACACATTATTTATTGCTTAGTATAACGATCACTTTAATTTATTTCACAATCTAAAAACAAATATAATTATTACATTATGAGAAAATTAAAATTTTAAAATTTGTGCAAATTAAACTTTGCTAACAAGACTTCTTTAATTTAAGAGTCCAAACACCTTTAATAGTCAAAAACACAAAAACCGAAATTTCTACAACTCATTAGATTATTATTTTTATTAGCAGGTAGAAGTAAATAGTATATGTAATCATCATATGGTGGCGTGGCATCATGCCCATGATTTGTTTAGAGTGCCCATGTTCTTCTCAGTTAATTAGAACAACTCCAAAGCTAACGTCTATATTATGAGTAACAATTTTTAGTAGTTGCAAATCTACCAGTGCAATATAGATTAATTAATAAGCTTCTATATATCAACGAAATAAAATAATTAACTCAATTATAAACTAATTAATTTGAAATGTAACTCATTGAATAATAAAACTAATTAATCACATATTTAACTAAAACAAAATCTTTTTGAGATGATTTTCAAATATTTATAAAATATACTAATTATACACATAATTATATAAAAAAAAAATCATATTTTATTATTTAAAAAATTATAAAATTACTAAGATTACTTGAAAACAACTCAAAAAAAAATATTTGAATTTTATAAAGATGATTGTTTCAAGTCGTTTGGAATTTAAGAAACTCGGTAATTAATCTATATTGTGGAGGTCCAAAATTGGGTGCAACAGTGTTAAAATCACATTTAAACTTCTTTTTTTTTTTTTGGAGTTTCATAACTAAATTATTGAGAGTGTGAGTACTCATAAATTTGAAAAACACAGCTCAAATAATATGTAATGGTGTGTGTATTACACTATCTCTTTATTAAAATAAAACATAATTGCCACATGGAAAAAAATACTTCCGTGACAAAAAGTTCAAAATTAAAAGAATGAAGTATAAAAAATACACCTAAATTATCTGGGTTTTTTTAGTTTCACACCTAAAGTATTGAGAGAATGAAAAACACACCTAAACTATCACTTATAAATTTGAAGACACCTAAAATAATATATAATGATGTGTGTGTTGCACTATTTTTAAATAAATAAAAGAATATCCCACGAAAAACAATTCATGGTGGGGGTAGGAATGGTGGTGGTTGTTGTCATTTTGAAGAAGGAATTTGAAAAGCTATCAATTATCATGGAGTTAGGTGGAGAGAAAATGAGGAAAAATTTCCTTTTTATTCCTTTAGAGTAAAGTGTCGATATTTTTATTGAAGCTTTTAGATGCAATTTTGATTTTCATTATTTTTTTCCCTTATACTTGGTACTATTTATGTAATATGATTATTAAAAGCAAGACAAATAAGTATTCATCATGTGGCTTTTTTTCCACGTGGTAATTTTTTTTAAAAAAAATATAGTACAAGACACATCATTACATAATTTGAGGTGTTTCTTAAATTTATGAGTGATAATTTAGGTGTGTTTCTCTCTCATATGTATATATTTAAATTTTCAATCAATATTATACCTTTTTTGGGAGGGCTAAAATGTTTAATTAATTTTTTTTTTTTGTAATCTTGTAAAATATTGTTATTATCTTTTTTCCTAATTCTACAAAATAACACGTAAAATGTGAAATAATAATATATAAATGTAAAATAAATAAAAAATTTATTATATAAAAAATAAAAAATAAAATTCTTAAATGATATTTAACTAAACTTATGAGATATGTTTTTTTTTTTTTTTTTGGTAATTGTAACTATATTACCAGATATGTCAATTTGTACAGGATTAGAATTCTGGATATGGACATGTTGCATTCTCAGATTCCTACTAAAACTCAAAACAAACTAATTATAATCTAGGCTAGGGGTAAAAATTAAGATTTTGCATATACCCTGTTAATCTAGGAATCATATTAGCTCTATGATGGATCTCTTGTGTAATTAATCTATTGATCATGCCTGTGGTCCTTTCCTTTTGTTGAAAAAATTGGAGGTTCCTCTCTTGCCATATGTAGTATATTGTTGCTGCCAGTGTCATTCTGTATACATCTGCCACAATAAACTTCTTTTTAGCATACCCTATGGCCCATTCCAGTTCTTCATTCCAACCTTCACAACCTCTTGTAATTAGTAGCCAGTTGAGCATTTTGTGCCATATTTGTTTTGAGAAGTTACAGGAGAAAAACAAATGTTGATGTGTCTCAACTTCTGTCTTGCATAAGGCACATACATCATCTCCTATAATTAATAAGAGATACATAAAAAATATTTTCTTGTTTCTCTTCTTCCTTTTTTATGAAATGAATATTTTAGCTTCTTCTCAACTCTAGAAACTACTTCTGCTTTCATTTAAAAACATTTTTACTGATTTGTCAAATGCTTAGATTTTCAACAAAAATACAATATTTCTTAAAATAAATATTTTTGGCCTCCCAACGAAATAACAAACGTGTTTTTAATAAGTCGTTCATATATTTGTAAGAAAATAAAAAGGAAAGGGTTAGCTATCTTTTTTCAATCCTATCTAACTAGACATATATATAGTCATTAATTACTACTCAGGAGAGATACTCCCTCTGTCTTAGGATAGTTGTCAATCTTGTTTGAAATGATATTTCTTAATTTATAAAATTAAATAAAATTCTTATTTTATTTTCAGTATTAAATATTTTTGAAATAAAATTAGTTATATCTTCTTTTTTAAATAAGGTGTAACTTTCTCTTATTTTATATTAGAGAGATTGAAGAAAGCACCAATCTGTTTAGGAACAACTTTTCTAAAATTATGGGACCTGCTTTTGCTACGGCCTTTAAATTTAAATTCATATTTTTTAGTTATAGCTTTATTACTTTTTACGTTATTGATATTTGTGTAAATTTTATATCTAATTTGAACAAAAAAATCAATAATCGATGATAAAAAATATTTCAATTATGGACATTCCAATAAGCCCCTTTATATTAGGTTTTTGAGAGAAAAAAAAATGAGATGATCACCACCACACAAATATATATAATTTATTTTAGAACAAAATTTAAAATCATTTAATCAACACAATTTAAAATTTACCAGCATTAATAATATTTATCAAGTATTATTTTTGGATTAAAAAAATATTTATCAAATATTCATTTACAATAAATAAGTCAATTTACTATTACACAAATATATATAATTTATTTTAGATAAAAAATTTAAAATTATTTAACTAACACCATTTAAAAAATAAATTTATAAATAAATTCTGCACTCATGCATAACACGTTTTTTCCCCACTCACTAGTCACTGGTATAAAAAAGAAACAAGAATAAAATAATTAAAAATATATTAATTTATAATTTCTTAAGAGTGTGAATTTCGATGGGACAAATTAAACCAAATTATTTTAAAAAGATTAAAATATACATCATAATTTTGTTGATCGAATAACCAAGAAACCTTTGTACTTGACTCTATTTATCAGTTAAATATTTTAACTCACTATTTTATGAACTGAACTCTTAAATAATATTTTAAATCTTTTTCTTATTTGTTATTCTATGTAGCATTTTTGTCTCATGTGCGTGTGTTACAAATATTTTTTGGCCCGTAAGGCCTCTTGAAAAGTTAATTTTGACCTCTATAACATCCATCTTCTTCCACAATTAGTCAATTTTTGCCTCTCGTTCCATTTTTTCTCTCCATTTTTTTTTTTTTGTTTCTCCTGTTAATTTTTTTTTGGTTTCTCCTGTTAATTTTTTTAAGGTCCTTTTACTTGTGTAGATCCTTCATTACCAGTCAATTTCTTCAATTTTTTTAATTTTATTGTTGTTGCTTAATCATTTGTTCTGTTATATTTATATTCAATAATCACTTCCATAAAATTTTCTCCTCCTCAATCTTCTATAATCAGATCCACAAATCTCGACGCTCATTAATATAATAATCTTTTTCAAATTTCATCAAACACCAAGAAAAAGATATTTTTTTTTTACAATTTCATCAAACTCACATAAGAAAAAAATATTAATATTTCTTCATTTTCATAAAACACTCAAAAAGAAGAAAAGAAAAAAAAAAACAAATCTTCCATCTTCTCTATTTTCATCAAATACCAAGAAAAAAAGATTTCAACTTTCTCCAATTTCATCGCACCACGAAAAAATAACTTTCTTCGATTTCGTCAAACACACACAAAAAAAAAAAGAAAGTAAAATCCCAAAAAATCACAGATAATTATTGTAAAATTTCTAAATCCTAAAATTGGACATACACTAAAATAACAAACAGTAAACAAAACAGATGTTATTTAGGTTAAGACAAGGTTAACAAACTTACAAAAACGAGACTGAAAATCGCACTCAAACACCTTCAACAATCGACAATATCGTGGGGTGAGGAAAGCATGTGGATCTGTTCGAACAAAAAGAAAATAAAATAGGAGATTTTAGATTTTTAGCATATAATAAAGTGGAAATTGGCAAAGAAAGATCCAACAGAACAAGTCAAGTACAAAATCTCCCACGTTATTCAGCCTACTTTTGTTCAATCCATATTTGTCCAATTATGTCTCTTACTCTCTACGTCCCTAAAAGTTGACTATTCTATCAAAAATACATTGATCAAATAAGATTTTACTATTGACCACATATGAGATTTAATTATTGGCAACATTTAAAATTCTGGCCTGTAGTTGCAATAAATTTCCCATGTCTCTAATGTCCACAAAACCACTATATAACCCATCTCATAGTTCTTCAAGACTAGACCAAAGAAAAGAAAAGGCAAGAAAAATCACAAGGCCTAAAAAATGGAAGCTAACAAGAAACAAGGAAAACATTTTGTTTTGGTACATGGTGCAGGGCATGGAGGTTGGTGTTGGTACAAGCTAAAACCATTGTTAGAGGATGCAGGCCACAAGGTCACTGCTCTTGACTTAGCAGCCTCTGGCATTGATTTGAGAAAAATAGAGCAACTTCACACACTTCATGATTATACTTTGCCATTGTTGGAATTGATGGAATCTCTTCCACAAGAGGAGAAAGTCATACTAGTGGGGCATAGTCTTGGTGGTATGAATTTGGGACTTGCTATGCAAAAATACCCACAAAAGATCTATGCTGCTGTTTTCTTGACTGCTTTCATGCCTGATTCTATTCACATCTCCTCCTATGTTTTGAATGAGGTGAGTATAATATACTACTATCTTCTTCCGATTAAAAAAGAATGACCTAGTTACATATTATTTTTAGGGGGAACCCATCGGTGGTCTCCTAAACTTGGCATCAATTTTCACTTAGACATCTTAACTAAGCTTTGTTCATTTTAGACACCTCAAGCAGGGGTCCGTTGTGTCATTTTGACACTTTTTACTGATATGGCATAGTGAGTGTAATACACTCAATACCAGCGCGTGAAAGGCTCATTTAATATTTTTATTTTATTTTTTTTCATTTTCTTCCTCATTTTTCAGCCACCATCTCTCAAAACTTGAACTCCTTCCATGGAGAAATAGTTTTGATGATGCTACAGACAAATAAAATGAATTTCAACACGAAGGGATTTCACAAAAAAATAAATTTCAACACATTAGAAGGGTTACGATTCATGTTGTCGCAAAGAATAAAGGCAACGAAAAATCTTAAAAAAGACAATGGGTGGGGTGGAGAAGACGATTGGGGAAGGGGTTGGGGTTAGGGTGGGCAGAGGTGGAGAAGACGCTGGGTGGGTGGGGGAATAGTGGAGAAGACGATCTGGGTGGGTGGGGCGGAGAAGATGACTTGGTGGGGTTGGGTTATTTTTTTTTTAAATTTTTGTGTAAAAAATTCCACATGTTATTTAGTTTTTGGAATATCATTATTTAAAAATTATTTTTAATATATATGCCACGTGTTTTTATTTAATTTGTCACTTTGTGGCGTCGTGAGTGTATTCTACACCTTATATATTTGGTTGATTGTTAAAAAAATGCTAAAATGACACAATGCAATATGACATGAGGTGTCTAAAATTAACAAAGTTTAGTTAAGGCGTCTAAGTGAAAATTGGTGCCAAGTTTAGAAAGCTACCGATGGGTTCCCCCTTCTTTTTATATACGGTGTTCAGTAGACAAGTAAAAATGAATAAAATGAGTTTTAGTTACGTTTCATCTAGTCTAGATCTGCCATTGTGCATATACTTAATTATTAGGTAAGCACATAGATATTTTAGGTAAAAATACAGCTGGACTACAGTTCAATCAATAAATAATTGTTAGAAATGACAAAAATAATTGAAGTAACAGAAAATAGCGTCATTTCGGTTTCTCTTATGGGAAATTACCAATCGATGTGATTGCTGAGTACTTTCTCTCTTGCGCATTTCTCCAACTGTACCTTTCAATTTTTTTGTTGTTTGGAATTTACAAATTAATAATTTGTTTTCAGTATTTACTCTCTCTTGGTTCATTTTTACTTGTTCAGATTTTATACCCTTCTTAAAAAACAACGATTAATATGAGCATTTTATCACAAAAATATTATTTGACTTATAAATCCAATTTGAATGTAAATTTGTGAAGTACAATGAACGGACACCAGCAGAGAATTGGTTAGATACCCAATTTTTACCATATGGTACCCCTGAAGAGCCACTCACATCCATGACTTTTGGTCCCAAATTTTTGGCTTACAAGCTCTACCAGTTAAGCCCTCCTGAGGTAATCTTTACTCTTTTATTATATACCTTATTCAAAGATCTTTTTTTTTCGTTTCGAAATAGAAGTAATCTTATATTTAAATGATAATGTGGTAGGATCTTGCATTAGGATTATCATTATTGAGAACAAGTTCTCTGTTTCTGGAAGATTTGTCGAAGGCGAAGTATTTCACAGATGAAGGATATGGATCAGTGAAGAGAGTTTATATAGTGTGTACAGAGGATAAAGGCATATCAAAAGAATTCCAACAATGGCAAATTGACAACATTGGTGTCACTGAAGCAAAGGAAATTAAAGGTGCTGATCATATGGCAATGCTAAGTATGCCAAAAAAACTTTGTGACACTCTCTTGGAGATTGCCGATAAATACAATTGATCTCGACTACATTAATTAATGTGTCCTCGCTCGATCTCATGTTGTTCCGCGTTAAATAATTGATTTGAATAAATAGTTGTTGTTGCTTTCAACTCGGAAAATAAAACTGTATATGATTGTGGTGTGTATTGAAGAGTGGTGTGATAATAAAATTGTATCATGAGTTGACAATTTTGTTTTACAATTTTTATGTCGCATTTACACTAATAGTTGATGCTTTCTCTAATATGAGTTGTGAAATATAAAAAAAGATGTGAGCAGTTAAAATTCACTGAAATGATAGAGAGACGAGAGCATAATACCAAAAGTTTTCTCAATCAAATAAATAGTCTTTCCCTACTCTGTTATGCCTGCAAAAGTCCTTTTATTCATATGAATGAAAGGTAGATACCTCATTTAGGACATAGTGACAATCTATTTCAATGTGTTTGGTTCGTTGATGAAACACCGGATCCTTTGTTATATGTAGCATTGCTTGATTGTTACCATACATATTAATTGGATGCTCATGATCCATGCCCAAATTGCTCAAGATACCTTTCAACCATTTTAGTTCACAAACGGTTATAGGCTATATAGCCATTGACCGGTATTATGCTACTTTTTGGTTTTTCATGACAACGATGAGAGATCTCTGAGTCAGTGAGAACTCTGCCCAATCCAAATCACACTATCCTTACAATTGAAGGTCTCACTCTAAAATGTAGGTACATAAGGAGAGAGATGTGTGAGAGAGTGAGAGAGGCGAACAAGATGGGAGGAAGACTAGCGAGAGAATAAATATATCTCAAATACGTGTGAATTACACTAACTAGGATTAGAGGCGAACCCAGGATTTAAAGAGTCTGGGTGCATCAATGTTATCTTATCCCAGGTTAGGGTGAATTCCTTTACTTTTACCAACCGACCAAATGCAGTTCTATGCCTCGCACTCTCTACTATATTCTTATTTCTGGTAATTTCTCAAGATATATATGATTTTTTTTCAAAGTTAACGGGTGCACGTGCAAACCCAACTATATATGAAAGTCCCCCTCTATCTAGGATATCATATGCATTTTGAAATATAGATACATAGGGAGAGACGCGAACAAAATAGGAAAGAGGTGTGTGTGAGAGAGAGAGTATATTTAAGATAAATGTGAATTCACTTAAATATAGTGTATCTGGAACAAATTACACCTAATTTTGCTGAGACACGTATATCATAGTATCGAAATCTAACACGAATGATAATTTTGAAAACTCATGAAAAACAGTTAATTAAACCCTAAATTAATGAAATTTTTATTTTATAAAAAAATATTTATTATGTGTCATTTTTATACCACACATCAAATTATTTCCCTATAACTTATCAAATCCGAGATAATATACCCAATCCGATGTCGTAATTTTTCTTTTTTTTAAATCCTAGAATATTTCAAACCCCATTTTCCCGTACATCCTCTCTTGTTAATTTAGGAGGGTAAATTGTAATATCTTCTAAAATAAAAAATAAATGTTTTTGGTCAACTTGCATTATCAACACCGATTTTTCAGTATGTTTTCTTTTCTCGGTCCCATTAAATTCAGTCCGATAAATTATAGGGGGGAAATTGATCAAGGTGAGTTTTTTATTTAACCCATGTAATAAATATTTTTTTACAAAATAAAATAAAGAGAAACATGTTAGTTTCAAGGGTATAATAATTAATTAAAAAGATGAATGGACGGATATTTTTAGTAAAATAGATAAATGTAGGGTGTATTTAGACTTTTTTTCTAAAACTTAGTGGTACTTTTGGTCCTTTTTGAACAACCACTAATAACTTATATGAGTATTTTTATCATATTATTCATATTGGTTAATTTTAGTCTTTAAATTTTAAACATAATTTAGAGATCATAAATAATTAATGTTAAGAGTAAAATATAAAAAATATTATATCTTTCTCTTGATATAATAAAAATAACAAATAAAAGTGAATATATATTTTAAGTATAATAGATAGGTAAAAATGGACAGACAAAGTAGTATTTGTTTTAGTTTGAATACATTTTCAAAACTTATAAGAATCCAAATGTAAATTCCATGATAATCAATTACTTCTCCGACTTAAATTATTTATCATTTTTCTCTTTTATATGCCTCTTACCAAGATATTAATTATGAAGAGTTCTTTTTTTATATACTATTTTACTTTTATGTATGTCTTAAAATATAATTACTCTTATTTGCTATTTTATTTTAGTCATGTGTCATTTTCTCGTAGTTGAGATATTTAGAGCGTTCAAAAAATAATTACGAATAAAGATAAAACAGAAAACATATAATTAATTTAAATATTTAAAAGTAATAAATAATTTGAGATATTTAAAAAATATATAGATAGGGAAACTGCTCCTTAATACTCTAACGTGTTGCTATTGAGCACATCTTTGGCATCTTCATTCAAATTTCAATGCAAGATGACTGAAATTTCGAAAACACTCAAAATTGTGTTTTTCACCTTTTCCATTTTCATATTTTATCCTAAATTTTTATTTTTACACACTTTTTCCATTCTCATTTTCACTATTATTATTTCATATTTCATCCTAAATTTTATTTTTGTAAAAATGACTCCATTTAAATTAAGTATTTCATGTTTAAATATCACAATTCATCTTTTATAGAAAAGGTACATACAAACAACTAAATATTGTTTGTAAAAATTATAATGAAACTTAATTTTATTTTTATCTTCAGCTTCAAAGAAAGTGAAAAAATATTTGTATTAGTATGTACATTTTTTTTAATTAAAAGTATATTAGTATGTTCTAACTTGTATATGAATCTAATCTACGACATTATGTGACTATATCTATTTTGAGATATTACTTTTTTTTAGTAGATTTGACCGTGTATGTTTCAATCTTTCAGGTAAATCAATCAAGTTGAGTGATTTTGCTAACTTTCGTAAATTTGGTGGGGTTGGGGATTCATTGGGGAGGGGTGTTTAAACTTTATTTAAAAAAGGAAAAAGAGACAAATTTATATTTACCCCCTCACACACACAACTTTTTGATTTAAAGTGAATATATTCCTCGCTAACAAATGATGTATATATACTCTTATCGTCTATTAAATAATACATATTTACTTCTTTTTTTTCATTAAAACTCCATTGGAATATTCAGTCTCTGAATGCAAGGGAAATACCGGAGATAAGATTAGAAAAGAGCCAATCAAAGCAAACTTAGCATAAGAAATAAATCAATTAATATTCATATATAAATACTAACCTATTAATAATAATAATAATAATAAAAAAAAAAAACAACCAGAATCAATCCAAATTGACCGAATATAGAAAAATATATGAGAAAAAACAAAGAAAATTTATGGAGAAATTAGTTTAAAATAAGGTATGAAATGTAAATACTGAAACGGAAAAACAAAGGAAAAAGATAAAAAAAAATATATCAAAATGTCCTTTATGTATGGTCTTAAACAAGCAATGTTAAAATAAGAATAAAAAACTTGTCAAAAACAATAAAGAAAAAAGATATTCTTTTATAAGCAAACTAAAAAAATAAAATAAAACAAAGTGAAATACTAATATAGAGCAATGACAGATAATGATTTAATCAATAACGAGATTATGATTGAAGCAACGATTTGCTAATGAAAAGTAATAAGTACAATTTTGTTGATATCTATGTAGGGATGTTAATGGGGCAGAGCAGCGGGAAAGATTACATTATTTGTGGAATAGGGCGAATTAGAGCTTTTATGAGTGTCGAAAGGGCGGAGCGGATTCAAATATATTTTTTTAAATTCACGTGGAGCTGAGGGAGTTGCGAGTTTGGGATAACAAATATAATTTCGCAGTTTCACGTCTATTTTTGTACGAGTTTTGCACCCATTTGGGATTTTCTTTTTTCTTCAATGAAAAAACTGTTTTAACGGCCCGAAAATTAGAAAGAAATAAAAAAGAAAAAGTTATTGACATATTTTGTTTCTTTTTCACTATTGCAATCAATATTATGTTTAAAACGGTATTAAAATATTAATTTTAACGCTTAAGCAAAAAAATTAAGCAGTTAAAATTTGAAATTTTTAATTATTATTCCTAGTATTTGAAATTTTTCACAATTTTGCCATCCATATTATCTGTTGATGATTATCAAGTGTTGCCGTGTTGGGACTTGGGAGTATACGTTATCATTTTGCTAATTCTTTTCCAAATTGCTTTGATGAAGCCACTTGTTTTTGCCATCAAAATCTTTGAAACTAATTAAATGTTGTCAACAAGCACAAAATCTCCTAGTCTGTTTGTACAAATTATTAGGAGATCAAAAGTAATTTTTTATAAGAAAAATGTGCTTATTTCAAAAAAAAAAAAAATTGATTAAGTTTTTAGGAGAAAATAGGTGTTTCTGATGAATAGGAGAAGCTATATTTTATACACTTAAAAAATTATTAGTAGCTTTTTTTGAAAAATACTTTTTTTTAAAAAAAATTGACAAAACACTAATTATTGCTCTAAAATATTTTTAAAAATTTATTATTAAAACACAAAATATTTCTCGCCAAAAATATTTTCTTATATAATACTTTTTAAAAAAAAAAAAAAAACTTTTCAAGTAAAGCTAATTTCTAAAATATAGTCAGACAAGTTATTATAATTTTGTCAATTAAATCCGAATTCTCCAATGTCTCTTTCAGTTCCATAAAAAGTTGCCTGTTCTATTAAAGGCACATGATCGTTGAGATTTAACAGGATATACATATAATGCCTAACTATCTTATTTCTCCACCATTTCATATTAATTGTTAATATTTTTAAAAATACACCTTAACTATTTATTATATTTTAAAATAGATTAATAACTTTATCTCATTTATTCTTAGAATTAAATATTTTTGAAATAAAATAAATCAAGTCATGTTCTTAAATAAAATATATTCCTAGAGCTTGAACTAAAAATTTTAATCAAGAATAGAGAGTTACGTGACCACTACTTTACCTAAAGATAATATCCAAACTAGTTTGCACCTACTCTAGTAATCAGTGTTACCTTTTTATGAAATAATTTATAATTATATACATATTTATAATTTATTTTAAATCATGATTTTTTAAAATTTTAATTCCGAGTCCAATGAAAAATATATTTTATTATATAAATTAAAACGAAGGAAATTAAATATTATCATCACATTAATTGAACAGATAGATTACCATTCATAAGATATCAAGGTAACTTGTTGCTAGCATATCTCGAGTGATTTTGCCTAAAGGTTAGGTAGTACAAAGGACCATCTCTTGTTTTATCACGTGCAAATATTTTTTTCTCCTTTTGAATTAATGATTTAGATTATTTTTTTTATCACTATTGAATTAATGATTTTGTAACAGTTTACTTCATATTCTTAAGGAGCTAATCGATAACTCGAAAAAAGTTAACTAAATCATAACTTTACTCTTTAGATATATAAAGCTACCCAACGAAATAAACGCTTAGTTTAGGGATGGCAATTGAATGAGTTGTACTAAATTTGGACGGATCATAATGAGTCAAGACAATAAATGAATCAAAATCCAATTCAACCCAAATTTACTTGGATTAAAATGCATTGAATTAAAACGGGTCAGGTAATGAGTATCATAAAATGAATCAAGACCCAATCCAATTCATTTTTTACCAAGTTTTAATAGTTTTATTTATTCTTTAAACTAATTAGTACATAATAAAATTAATACATATCAGCTTAATTTTTAATGAATTAAACGAATTATTAATCCATTCAAATTAAAATACATTGGACGAATTGAACAGATTTAATCTGATTTCGCAAACACCATCCGTATCTTCGCCAAATTGTAACATGCTCTGCTGTCCCACCAAATTGATCAATGAGATTACACTATTGGCCACGTGTAAAATTCTAGCCGGTAGTTGCAATAAATTGCCCATGCTGTGATGTCCACCGTACTTGTATGACTCGCCACTTTGCCTTTAAAATTTTGCATTGGAAGAAGGGAGAAGAATCTAGAGTTCTAGAGAGGTTAGTAGAACACTTTAGAAATCCCTAGATATTTTCCAAGAACCCTTAGAATTCCCTAGAATGTGTAGAGAATTCTAGAGAGGGATCATTGTGTAAATATCTTAGGGACTTATAAATTAATTTTAAATTACACTTTAGTCCTTAGGTGTTAGTATAAATAGAGGTGTCATTCATTTGCAAGGCACCAAGCAAGTTGTAAAGCAATCTTCCAAGTTTAATACAGATCTTTCTAAGTCTTTCCTTCCATTCTCTTAGCAATCTTAGTCTTACAGGCTTGCTTGAGCTTACAAGATCTTGCAAGAGTAATGAGTAAGTTGTCAAGTGCCGCACGGAGCTTTAGCAAAAACTCTAAGTTCGTGACATCATGGTATTAGAGCAAAGGTTTGTACTAAGAGAATGGCCAACGAAGGAGACATAAACACTGCTAGCACCACTAACGTCCGTCCGGAGGGAGGAAAGAAGAACCGCAAGGGAAAGAAGCACCTTAAGAGTAGCAAGGAAATGCTGCTCGACCCTACACCAAGCGAAGCGCTAACATCTCACCCATCTTCGACCACTGAAGCAAGTGATGATGACCGTGGCGAGGAGCCCATTGACGTCACACTCGGAGAGGAATGGATCGAAAGGGTTGAAACGGCGAGGAAGGCCATGGAGATCTTAGGCAGATGCTTGAACAAGCTCGATGGCAAGTTAAAGACTCTGGAGGACTTCACCCTTAAGGAGACTGACAACATCCGCAAGGAGTTGGAGGGCCGCCAGCGTGCCGAGTTTGAGATGAATGAGGTTATCACTTCCTTAGAGTGTCGGCTGATGGAGGCATTGAGCACGATTGAGACCATGAAAGCCGAGATGAAAGCACTCAAGGAGGGCGTGGAAATTAGAGGATCATCGTCGCTTGACCGAGATGGGGAGGCCAAGGTCGAGGCTCCCAAGCCATCTATGTTCAAAGGCGTCCTGACGCGCAAAAGGTGGAGAACTTCTTATGGCATTTGGAGAATCACTTCAAGTGCAACAAGCTGAAAAGCGACTATAGTAAGATCAACACCGTTGTGTTGTATCTTTCAGAGATGGCCATGCTTTGGTGAAGGCGTAAGGAGGCCGAGATAGGGAAAGGGATGCGCACCATCAACACCTGGGAGCAATTCCGAAAAGAGTTCAAGAAAGCCTTCTTCCCTAACAACGTCATCTATGAGGCGAAGCGCAAGTTTAAGAAGCTGAAACAAATGGGCAACATACGCGCATATGTGCAGAAGTTCACCACCTTCATGTTTCAAATTCCTAACTTCACAGATGATGATATGTTGTTCCACTTCATGGATGGGCTGCAAAATTGGGCCAGGATGGAGTTGGAACATCGGCAGGTCAGGACTATAGATAAAGCCATCACGCAAGCCGAAGCTTTGACAGGCTTCAGGTATGAGAAGCCCGACAAAGCTGGAGGAGAGGAGATGAGAGGTAGTCATGACCATGATGGGAGAGATAGTGGCAAAGTCGAGGAGCAGCGGCCACATCCCAAGAAGCATGATACCTATAAGTTCGATGGCAAGAAGTCTGCACGTCGTGGTGACACGAAAAGAAAGGCAGAGACTGCCAAAAGAAGTGGTTGCTACATATGCGGTGGGCCTCATGGCTATGCAAGGTGCCCTGAACTGAAGAGCATTGGTGCTATCCTGCGAGAGCGGAAGGAGAAAGATGCACAAGAGTAAGGACAAGGCGTAGAAACGACGTAGTTGGGCTTGATATGATTATGCGGAGCCATCACGAAGCAGTCAGGAAAGCCAAGAGGATACGGCGCACAGTATGTCGACCTCATGATTAATGGAAGACCCGCTTGTGCTATGGTCGACACGGGTGCAGAGGCCAATGTCATAACCAAGACGAAAGCGATAAGGTTGGGGATGAGTTACCGTCCAAGTAACGCCCAACTCAGGATGGTCAATGCACCACCGACTCCAGTGTGTGGAGTAAGCATAGAGTAAGCATTATGCTAGGCTAGTGGCAAGGTAAAACCAATTTCATTGTCGCTCCTTTAGACCTCTTCGATATCATTCTAGGGTAGGAGTTCTTCGAAGAGTGCCACACGGTGATCGAACCTTACCTCCAACGACTTCTAGTTATGGAGCAAGGAGGATCATGTATGGTGCTCCTGGTTAAAGTACCGAAGACGGAAGAACAAGTCCGTCTGACAGTCATGCAGCTTGTAAGAGGCCCTAAAAAGAAGGAGTCAGCATTTATAGACACTATTGCAAGTTTGAAACAAGACAATGGTGCAAAAAGGTCCTTGCCACCATGCATGGAGAAGGTTCCAAAAAGGAACAATGCCATGATGTCAAAGAAGCCGTTAAGGCGCGCGCTTCCTAGGAAGCAGATAGATCATAAGGCCGAGCTAGAGGAGATCAAAAAGAAGCTAAAGGAATTGCACGAGGGCCTTGATAGAGTCAATGGACTATTGATCGTGCATGCGAGAAGGCAAGACTCAGATGTCTATGCAATGGCGATGCGAGAGGTCGCCACATCAATAGGTAGGGGAAAGTGTCATGACTCGCCACTTTGCCCTTAAAATTTTGCACTGGAAGAAGGGAGAAAAATCTAGAGTTCTAGAGAGGTTAGTAGAACACTCTAGAACTCCCTAGATAGTTTCCAAGAAAGCCTTAGAATTCCCTAGAATGTGTAGAGAATTCTAAAGAGGGACCATTGTATAAATATCTTAGGGACTTGTAAAGTAATTTTAAATTACACTTTAGTCCTTAGGTGGTAGTATAAATAGAGGTGTCATTCATTTGCAAGGCACCAAACAAATTGTAAAGCAATCTTCCAGGTTTAATACAAAGCCTTCTTCCAAACTTTCCAAATCTTTCTAAGTCTTTCCTTTCATTCTCTTAGCGATCTTAGTCTTAAAGGCTTGCTTGAGCTTTCAAGATCTTGCAAGAGTAGTGAGTAAGTTGTCAAGCGCCGCACGGAGCTTTAGCAAAAACTCTAAGTCCGTGACAATACCACTATATAACTTACCAAAGAAAAGTAAAAAAGAAAACTGATAGGGCCTAAAAATGGAGGTTATGAAGAAACATTTTGTTTTAGTACATGGAGCATGCCATGGAGGTTGGTGTTGGTACAAACTAAAGTCCCTGCTAGAGGCTGCAGGCCACAAGGTCACAACCTTTGACTTAGCAGCCTCTGGCATTGATTTGAGAAAAATAGAGCAACTTCACACACTTCATGATTACACTTTGCCATTGTTGGAATTGATGGAATCTCTTCCACAAGAGGAGAAAGTCATATTAGTGGGGCATAGTCTTGGTGGTATGAATTTAGGACTTGCTATGCAAAAATACCCACAAGATCTATGTTGTTGTTTTCTTAATTGCCTTCATGCCTGATTTTGTTCATATCTCTTCTTATGTTTTGGATCAGGTGAGTATTATATAGTACAGTATAATTTTTTATTGTGTTACTTATAAATCCAATTTTAATGTAATTTTTTGAAGTACTATGAACAAACGCCAGAGGAGAATTGGTTAGATATCCAATTTTTACCATATGGTTCCCCTGAAGAGCAACTTACATCTATGACTTTTGGCCACAAATCTTTGGCTAGCAAGCTCTACCAGTTATCCTCTCCTGAAGTAACTTTTTAATCTTTAATTATTCACGTTATATTCAAAGATATTGTTTATTTATTTCGTTTCGAAATAAAAGCAACCTTACATGTGGTAGGATCTTGCATTAGCATTATCATTGGTGAGACCAAGCTCTCTGTTTCGAGAAGATTTGTCAAAGGCGAAGTATTTCACAGATGAAGGATATGGATCAGTGAAGAGAGTTTATATAATGTGTACAGAGGAGAAAGGCATACCAGAAGAATTTGGACGATGGCAAATTGACTACATTGGTGTTACTGAAGCAAAGGAAATTAAAGGTGGTGATCATATGTCAATGCTAAGTATGCCTAAAGAACTTTGTGACACTCTCTTGGAGATTGCTCATAAATACAATTGATCCATCTTCTACTCATTTGAATAATTAGTTGTTGTTGCTTTCAACTGGAAAATTATATGACTGTGCTGTGTTTTATGCATTGAAGAATGTGATAGACATTTCGTGTTTGATATTTACTCTGTTTTGCCTTCATAACTATAGTTGGTAAAAAGAGTAAATTAGAAAGTATAAAATTATTTGTTCACAATTTAAGAATATGGAAATTTAACAAGCTATCTGTCTTATGTCCACTCATTGTCACGGCACAAACCATCAAGAACTTTCATCATTTGTTAGTAACAGAGCTCTAAGATGTGAGACATGATACAATTTTTGTTGGTGTAATATACCACAAATACAATATATAACAGTTGAAATAAAATGAGCAAAAAATGAATAAATAAATCTTTAGACTGAGGCGCGGATATCTCACTCTTTTTAAATAGATTCAAGTTCACTGCGGCATAATCTATACCGATCCAGCAGTATCAGTCTTGACTTGTTCCCTCCAGGATACAATAGCCCAACAATGTCGTACAACTCAAACAACTCTGAATTAGTTGAAGAGTCCAAAGCTCCACAAAAAGAATACTATCATTCAACATATAATACTCTCTTTTTGCCCATGGGGCGCCGCGCCCCACATCAGTGTTTGACGTTTTGTCCCTGGGGCACCGCGCCCCAACTTCAATTCTGAAGTTTTGGGTCTGGCGCCCCGCACCACTTAGAGCGCCCGGGACGCCAGGTCTCTACTTCTTCCCATTTCCTTCAGTACTAGTTCCCTTGAATTGTACCTATGTTTCCTAGTTGACTACTACACTCCAAGGTACATCTAAACAACATGAAATCATCAATAACATGAGATAATGAGTCTTGAATCCATAATTCAATTCAAGGAAAGTTAAGAGTCAAGTCAAGAAAAGTTAAGAGTCAAGTAAACAGAAGTTCATAGAGTTTTCCAAAAGTCTTTTACAACGTTTTAACTTTGTTTTAAGACTTGAGTTTTGAGTTGAGTAAAGAGTAAGGATTGAAGTTCATTTCTTCAAAGAGTATATGGGGACTATGTATTCCCAAAGAGTTTAAAATGTTTTCACATTTAAATAAGAAAGGAAACTGGGATTTCCAAAGAGCCTTTGAGCTAGTTTTCAGTAAAGAGTAAATGCTTTCACAATTAAGCAAGAAAGGAAACTTTGATTTCTAAGAGGAGCCTTTGAGCTAAGTTTTGAGCAATTATCTCAAACCAAAGAAAGAAGTTATGTTTTTAAACATAAGAGATAGTATTATATTTTGGGAGTAGTATTGAGCACCGATATGGGGGAGAGTTCAAACAAATCTCAGCCCCCATAAACCATGTAGCCACCATGGGTAGAAAAGGGTAATACTTTTTAGATGATTCCTTAGTGCATTTTAGCATAGACTAGTGAATTCACTTAGTAGTCAGGTTCTATACCCTCGACAAGGTATAGGATGACCCTGGCGGCGTGAGGCAAAATGATGTATCATCATAATACGTGATGGTTGTCAGTTAGAGAAACTTCTATAGCAGAATTTTGTATTTTTATATACATTTTAGAGTTTATATTGTATCTTTGCATACACACAAAGTATTATTGTATTTCCAAATAGTAGAGTTGATATCTATGTTTTAAAAGTTTTTCTTTATATTGCATTTACATTATTGCTTTATATTGAAATGAGTTCAGTTCAGTTGAGTTAAGACCATGTTTGTTCTTTCAGTTCCTTTCAAGCTCATATCTTGTTTAGTGTTCCACTCGCATACTCGTACATTCAATATACTGATGTCATTTGGCATGCATCTTTTAATGATGCAGATATAGGTAATCAGGATCAGCATCCAGTGCATTGTTTATTCTAGTTGAGCTCCAGAGTTGTTGGTGAGCCTCCTTGCTTCCGAAGGATCCCTTTTATTGCTTTCAGTATTTAGTTCATTAGGATGTCATGGGTCTTGTCCCGACATCCATCCCAGTTATTAGAGGCTTCATAAATAGTCAGTTAGTTAGTTCATTTGTCATTATCTTGTTATTGGCTTATGTTCACATTTGAGTTGTCACTTTGGCTAAGTTAAATGTTTATTTCTAAAACATTATGAGTTTAGTTTGGACAGTTGAGTTATCTTGCATTTGAATTCTTTTCTTAATGCTTAAAGTCTTCTGCTGAGTAAGTAAGTCAGGCCAATGGTTTGCTTGGGGCCATCAATGGTTCTCGAGTGCCAGTCCTGTCCAGGGTGTAGGCTCGGGGTGTGACATAATTCTTCCTTGCAATGAATAAAAAGATAATTGGTAGTAAATTTGCCAAATGAATGACCCAAATGTTACATAAGTTACAAGACATAAAGATAGAATAATGGGTGAAATTAAGAGTTGGTGGTTACATAAGTTAACAAACCACTAATGACCACTTTCTTCCACAATTGATGAGAGTAAAGAGGCACAAATGTAATGTCCACCAATAGACATAAGATGATACATAATGTGACATATAATATATTTTTATTAATATTAAAGCGTCACATCAACAATCTCCCACTCATTTTAATATTAAGATAAAAGAGTTCTTCACAACTTAGTTGAAGGTAGACTACTATGCATAATGAAGGTGTGCTTTGCATTGAACCTTCACTTAGTAAAACAATAACATTTACTCCAGAGTCAGTAGTGGTCTCAGACTTGAATTATGACTGCTTAAGGGAAATGAAGTATTACTGCTTACACACAATAATCAAGGTGTTGACATAAGCTTTAATAGCCAGCACAGTACGACCTTGTGCTATTTCGGTTTTCATGAGTGATTTTGAGAACAAGTCCATTCTCATAGAAAGCGGCCTACTTTCACACTCACATAGGTGAAATCTGTCAAGGATGCTCATATAATTTGACATCCCACTCATACGAGATACAAACTTTCATTAAAAGTTCAAGACTCAACCTCCACAAATCATTATAGGATAAATGCACTCACATCATAGGGATTGATTAAAATTAATATTAGTGCATTTCACAACATGTCATCATATGATTCGTTCTTCCCATTGAACCTGGTTGTAGGATCTCTAGTTCCCAGGCTAGGTTTCCTCGTATATGACTCAGAAATTTATGAGCTTCAATTTCATCTCCCTCGATGTGCTTCAGACCCTTTTTCTTGCGGCGTTAGTTCATGAATCTGCAAGATTATCACAAATAATTTTAACACAATTAATATTGATGGTATACCAATGATCAGTACGATCTCACAATATTGTGTTTTCTTCTCATGAGTCTGAATTTACCATTATAACAACGATTTTGTATTCAACCATTATATTGGTGTTATCACAATTAATCAAAATTAGAATCTCAAAAGAAAGTGTTTCAATTCACTTTTTCACTAGTTGAAGTTTAATTTTTTTTACTTCAACCTTCATAATAGAGTTAGCAAAAAATAATTTGCTTTTCTCATCCCACCAAATAACACCAAATTTTTCTCATCTAGTTTGCTTGTACCTTCAAAGTACTTTTACTGCAAAAAAAACATCAAGTCAAGTTGTTAGTCACATAGCTCATATTTTTATTAGGCTAGCAAACTCCCTTTTTTTATTTGTCACAACTTTCTCACACAATTGAATCAAAAGGAGTTGCAAGACTCATACAACCAACAAAATTGTATTTCACAAGCTTTTCAATATTATGTGACTCGACAAGGAAAATGCATCACATGTTTAATGGTATTTCTTCATTTCAAGAATGAATTTTTTTTCCTCACCCAAAACATTTCATGTTAAATGGCTACTCAACATGGCTTTCATAATTTATGTATAACTCTCATGTTAGAGCCAAAAGTCATCATATCATAGCCAAATAATAACATGTGATTTATTCCACAATTAATATATATGCACTTGTAATACTCTTTTTAAGAGCATTTCTCAAAGATGCAAAAATCATTTTTTTCACAATGATTTTTTTTCTCATTTCATGAGCCCCCACTATTTTAAGAATTTAAATATCTTTTTTTTCATGAAAAGTAGTATCACTTTATTCATGAAAATACTAGGTAAAAAAGTTTTTTTTCCCTTTACCTTTTGCCCACTTGAATTGAGCAAGTAGAAAAACACTTTACCGTACACCTCTTCTCTTACATCTCTTGAAGAGAGCGACGTTGAGCGAAATTATGTTGAGATCCCTATCTTGATATCCGCACTTTTTCAAACCATAACAAAAACATGAATCTCCTTAAAATTGTTGGTGTAATATACCACAAATACAATATATAACAGTTGAAATAAAATGAACAAAAAATGAATAAATAAATCTTTAGGCTGAGGCGCGGATATCTCGCTCTCTTTAAGGAGATTCAAGCCTACTACGGCATAATCTACACCGATCCAGCAGTATCAGTTTTGACTTGTCCCCTCCAAGATTCAACAGCCCAACAACGTCGTACAACTCAAATAACTCCGGATTAGTTGAAGAGTCCAAGGCTCCACAAAAAGAACACCTTCCTTCAACATATAGTACTCTCTTTTGTATTATTTTCTATGTCTCAACTCTCTCTTTCACTACACTAAACTCAATATAATAGTACTCATCTTTTTCACTCTATCTTTTCTTGTACATCTCTTGTTGTTTCTACTTCCATCCAACACAATGAAGACCACACTATTTATAGGTGATGAATTCTTCCTTGCGATGAATAGGAAGATAATGGGTAGTAAATTTGCCAAATGAATGTTACATAAGTTACAAGACATAAAGATAGAATAATTGGTGAAATGGAGAGTTGGTGGTTACATAAGTTACTAACCACTAGTGACCACTTTCTTCCACAATTGATGAGAGTAAAGAGACACAAATGTAATGTTCACCAATAGACATAAGATGATACATAATGTGACATATAATATATTTTTATTAATATTAAAATGTCACACCAACAATTTCTCTAATATGTTATTAGGTACACATGTTATTTTCTTCTTCTCTTTAATTCAGATTCGTAATTATTAGCTTCCGCATAATACTTTATTATTTCGATTCAACAAAATTTGTATGTGATACTGATATTAAAAAAGTGAACGAATGAATAAATCACGATAACACCATCATAATTTAGATAAACATAATTAAAGCATTATATTAGAATTCTCCTTGATGAGCTTTCATTTATTGAAATAATATCCATAATAGATTCATTTAAAATATTATGACAAATATTATTAAATATATACTCCCTCTATTTCAATGGTCAAATATTTGAGTTTCCCGATTAAGTGGATATAATCACCCCTGCCTACCAAATCACTATATCCATAATAGATTCATCTTTGTGTCCTTGTGGCTCAAAGAAAAGAAAAAAACACAAGGCCAAAAAATGGAGGTTATGAAGAAACACTTTGTTTTGGTACATGGTGCATGCCATGGAAGTTGGTGTTGGTATAAGCTAAAGCCATTGTTAGAGGCTGCCGGCCACACGGTCACTGCCCTTGACATGGCAGCCTCTGGCATTGATTTGAGAAAAATAGAGGAACTTCGCAAGCTTGATGACTATACCGTGCCATTGATGGAGTTTATGGAATCCCTTCCACAAGAAGAAAAGGTCATACTAGTGGGGCATAGTTATGGTGGTATGAATTTGGGACTTGCTATGGAAAAATACCCAAAAAAGATCTTTGCTGCTGTTTTCTTGACTGCTCTTATGCCTGATTCTGTTCACATGTCCTCCTATGTTTTGGATCAGGTGAATATATTACTCCAGTCCCTCTCTCTTTTAATTTGTTTGTCTTGTTTGATTTGACATATGCTCTTTAATCTTGTGGTTTGTGAATGATTACTTTATTTATATAAACTCAATTTTAATGTGAAGTACTTTGAGAAGACACCAAAAAAGAATTGGTTTGGCACCCAATTTGTATCATTTGGTTCCCCTGAAGAGCCTCTGACATCCATGTTTTTTGGGCCCAGGTTCTTGGCTCAACAACTTTATCAGTTATGCTCTCCTGAGGTAAGCTTTATATAGAAACAAATATTTATGTTTTGATGAATGTAATGACATATACTAAAATCAATATTATTTGGTAGGATGTTGCATTAGCATCGTCGTTGGTGAGACCAAGCTCTCTGTTTATCGAAGATCTATCAAAGGTGAAGTATTTCACGGATGAAGGTTATGGATCAGTGAAGAAAGTTTATATAATCTGCACGGAGGATAAGGTCTTACCAAAAGAATTCCAGCAATGGCTAATTGACAACATTGGAAGCGTCATCGAAGCAAAGGAGATCAAAGGTGCTGATCATATGGCAATGCTATGTATGCCCAAACAACTTTGTGACACTCTCTTGGAGATTGCCGATAAATACAATTGATCCATCTCAACATCTTCTACTCATTTGAACAATTAGTTGTTGTTTCTTTCAACTGGAAAAAACATATGATTGTGTTCGTGGTGAAGTATTTTCCGTAAGATTTTCAATAAAATGTTTTAGACTTGTTTGATAAAACTGTATTCTCTTAACTGTTAAAAGTACTTATATTCTCAATCCTCATATAACTATCATGATATGTATATATTAATTATCGGTTTGATTTATTAAAATGTAAGATCTTGAGACAAATGAATATGTCTAGTAGATTGTATGATCATAATATATATTTGTAAAATAATAAGTTAATTGATGTGATCCATGTCTCGATATAGAGATTGATGATACGCCTTTTTTGAGAAGCATATAAATTTTCATTGTGTCAAACCTTGCAAGTGAATTTCATGAATCCAACACATGGTATCAGTAGAGTTCTAAAGAAAATGGTGGAATGACTTGGAAGACCCTTGTACTTGGCTCCGTTTGTCACCTGGACCCTTTTACTCACGACTTTGCCAACTGAATACTTAAAGTTATTAAAACACACTATTTTAAACCCCTTTGACCATTGACTAAGTTTATGTGGTGTTTTTTTTGCTGAATCAGATCAAGAGAGTGGTTACACGCGTTTAACAGCAAGTGAAGACAATTATTTAAATTTAAAAAAAAATTAAAAGAAAAATACAACAATTTAAAAAAAAAAAAAAACAATTCCAATATGTTGTACGTTTCTTCTTCTTCCTCCTCATAATTTCATCCAACCCCCACCATCACCACACACACATCTTCTTCAATCTCTTCCAATACTCTTACCCACAATTCTTCCTCTTTCTCTTCTCATATGCTACCTATCATTTGAGAGTTCTATAATGATTGGAAAAAAGATATTTATTTAGATTTGGGTAAAAGAGAGGGGGAAAAAAAGTTCTAAATTGTGAAACAAATGCGGATTGTAGATGGGTTTTTGAAAAACATATGTTTGAGATTCTTTCTAAATGTAAGACAATTTTATTGAGAGCATTTTGAAGAGTTTTCTATAATTACCCATTTTTTGTCTCCTTCTCTTCTTTCCTCATCCTCCATTTTAGTCACTTTATTTCTCACCACCATTAAAATAACAAAATTTATAATAAAAAACATAACATAGCTTTACTTATCTCTAATTCCTCTTCAACGCAAAAAATTAACTTGGAAAGAAAAAAAAAAGAATGATTAGTAGCAAAATAGATGAAAATATGAGAAGAGAAAATGGAAAGAAATCAAGAAAGAATG
This sequence comes from Solanum pinnatisectum, assembly GCA_035578085.1. Classification (NCBI taxonomy): domain Eukaryota; kingdom Viridiplantae; phylum Streptophyta; class Magnoliopsida; order Solanales; family Solanaceae; genus Solanum; species Solanum pinnatisectum. Next base: position 20,244,446 of record CM069077.1, read on the forward strand.
GATTTTGGAGATTAGTTTGAGATTTCTTTAAAAAAATATATTATTTGTAATAAAGAAAATGATGTGGCAATATATTTATGATGTGGATAGTGAGGTGTTATCCACATCAGCGTGATTGAGAGACACACATGATCAGAGGGGTTTAAAATACTGGGTTTTAATAACTTTAAGGGGTCGTTTGGTAGGGAGTATTACAAGAAATAGTCCATGTATTATGTAGGGTATTATTTAGTATTATGTTTGGTAGGAATTTTGGTCCATGTATAACTAATCCATGGATTAGTTATACAACATACATGTTATAATATGATGTATTGCTAATACCTCCCATTTGGTGGTATAAGTAATACATAGGTTTTAATACCATGGGATTATCTATGTAAAGACAAAAATATCCCTCAAATTCTTTTAGTCATTTTATTTATTTTCTTGATTTTATATTTTATATTTATATTAATAAATTTATTTAAATAATTTAGCTTACAAATTTTATTATTTTATAAGAGTTGTTTGTTGCTCAAAAGATTACTCAACTTTGAGAATTTATCAAGTAAAGTCACATTGAACTTTGTTTTGTGTCGATAAACTCACTCAACTTAGATATTTCTATCAATAAATCACTCAATTAAATTTAACTTCAAATATAGGATAATAAGGCAGAAGAAATTATTTTGTACGTAATAAAATTATGGACCCAACAAAGAAATTAATTATTTAGATTAAAAAGGACTCAAATTTTAAAGTGGAATTTCTAACTAATTCGGAATTTCATCTTCTTTTTAATTTTTTTTATAACCAGGGTTGTAAATAGGATAAGCTGAGAAATAAAATAATGGATTGTCTATAACACACTATAACGTGTATTATAAAAGGAACCAAAACAGAAAACATCCTCAGTGTTCCTGATTTTTTTCCGAACGGCATTGTAATTATACCAACACGCCATTTATGAAAAGAAAAAAAAAGTAATAACCTTATTTAATTTCAAAGAAATTGAATTTTGAAAATTCGAGCTCTAAAAATTTAGTAATAAGACTCTCAATTATAAAAATAATACTGTCCAATAGTTATCTATCTCGGCCCAATTAATAAAATAGAAAATTCTATAATAATTCAAGGGTATAATTGGTAAGAAACTTTTGTAAAAATTTTAATCCAAACCCAAAATTAGGTGGGAAGCAATGAACCAAACACTTGATAAAAATAACCCCTGCATTACTAATCTTTGCATTACTAATCCCTGCGTTATAATACTTTGTACCAAACGACCCCTAAGTGTTCAATTGGCAAAATTGTGAGTAAAAGGGTCTAGGTACAAACAGAGCCAAATATAAGGGTCTCCCAAGTCATTCCGCCAAGGAAAATTAATCATTAAATTAAATTTGTCAGTATTTTAATTTATTGATTAGTATATGCAATCTTAATTTGAAGAATTACATAAGTGTTTAAGGAGAATTTTGAAATATAAATGAAGGAATGCAATTATGAATTTCTACTGAAATGATTTGTAATTTATCATGGTAAGAACAATTCAAATTAATGTCTTTGACTTTTAAGGTATTTTTTAGTTTTGAAAGTGTTTTGGGTAACTCAAAAAGTGTTTTCTAAGGTTGAAGCTAAAAGTCAAAAATTGGATAACTTTTAGCTTTTAATTTATAAGTCACTTTAAAGAAGCTCATCCAGACACCCCCTTATAGCTTGTTCGACTTCAAAAAAATATTAACGTGCTCATATAGATACAAGTGAGAATTACTCCCTGTCCCATGCCAACATTTGTGTTAATTATTGTTATAGACTACCCTCTTTTGGTGTTATCCAAATAGAAAATATTTAACAAGTATTGTTTTGTTAATTATAGAAACAACTTTTCATAAATGCACTTAAAAAGTTTCTTATAAAATTTACTCCCATTATTATTTCTCTAATGAAATACCCCCTATTCAGGGAAGGCAAAGGAGACGACCTACAAAAAAGTTTTCCCCCAACCTTGCTACTCTAAAATTCCCAATCGACCAAACCAAATGAATTTTTCAGATGGATCCTTTATCTTCAATTTTAAGATTGTAGGTTCAAATTACCAAAAAAGCAGAAAGGTGAAAGCTCTGAAATAGGCCAAAATATGGAGGTTATGAAGAAACACTTTGTTTTGGTACATGGTGCATGCCATGGAAGTTGGTGTTGGTACAAGTTAAAGCCATTGCTAGAGGCTGCTGGCCACAAGGTCACTTCCCTTGACATGGAAGCCTCTGGCATTGATTTGAGAAAAATAGAGGAACTTCGCACACTTGTTGATTATACCGCGCCATTGATGGAGTTTATGGAATCCCTTCCACAAGAAGAAAAGTCATACTAGTGGGGCATAGTTATGGTGGTATGAATTTGGGACTTGCTATGGAAAAATACCCCAAAAAGATCTATGCTGCTGTTTTCTTGACTGCTCTTATGCCTGATCTGTTCACATGTCCTCCTATGTTTTGGATCAGGTGAATATACTACTTCAATCTCTCTTCCTTTTAATTTGTTTGTCTTGTTTGATTTGTCGTATGCTCTGTCACATCATTATTTATTCACGTTTGGGAAGTTGATGATGTTTTTGTTTATAAATGGGTTTGCTAATCTTAGCATGCTATCTACCCAAACTGAGCTGAGTGAATGGACTTTCCAGCATATTAAAGATAAGAAAGGAGAGAAACACTATAAAAATAGACCTTTTCCTGCATCTAGATGCCTCTGGTCAGATTTAAGAAGGCTTATAGGGTGTCACGTGACACTTCTTGCTCGTAGAAATTTACTAAATATGTATATTCTATTAAAAGGGAAAACAGATAACATGATATATCTGCAAGGTGACACTCTTTAAACAAAAGTTATCTGTAGCTCAATTGGTTAGGCTTTGAAATTTTCTAAAGCCTAGATCGCGTGTTCAAACCTTATGATGTATTCCCTATACAGACATTAGAATTTCTTGATTTTGTTTAACTTAGAGCACCCTGCTTATTGCTATAGTATTTATAATCAAGCGAGTAAGAGCAAAATATCATTTTACTTCGCTATGCAAATCTATTGAAAGACCATCACTGAATGGGGTGAAAGTCTACTTGAACTTTTGATACACAACAGAGTATATTCTAACCCAAAATGCAGGGCAACAATTGTGATAACCTGTCAATGAGCTTCATAAAATGGTGTAATACTGAGGTTAAAATGAAAATCAGGCTATCGCAGAAAATAATAACTTATTAAGATTCGAATATTTGAGAATAGAGACAAATGAGCTTGAATGATCTAGGTTAAGGGCATAGGATCCTAATGTCAAGATTCAAGAACCTATATAAGACGATATTTGTTGATTTAGTGATAATTTGAGTAGCAATTCATATTTATGTTGTTTGTGAACGATTGTTTTATTTATATAAACTCAATTTTAATGTGAAGTACTTTGAGAAGACACCAAAAAAGAATTGGTTTGACACCCAATTTGTATCATATGGTTCCCCTGAAGAGCCTCTGACATCCATGTTTTTTGGGCCCAAGTTCTTGGCTCAACAACTTTATCAGTTATGCTCTCCTGAGGTAAGCTTTATATAGAAACAAATATTTATGTTTTGATGAATGTAATGACATATACTAAAATCAATATTATTTGGTAGGATGTTGCATTAGCATCGTCATTGGTGAGACCAAGCTCTCTGTTTATCGAAGATCTATCAAAGGTGAAGTATTTCACGGACGAAGGTTATGGATCAGTGAAGAAAGTTTAATATAATCTGCACTGAAGATGAAGTTTCACCAAAAGAATTCCAGCAATGGCTAATTGACAACATTGGAACCGTCATCGAAGCAAAGGAGATCAAAGGTGCTGATCATATGGCAATGCTATGTACGCCCAAACAACTTTGTGACACTCTCTTGGAGATTGACCATAAATACAATTGATCCATCTCAACATCTTCTACTCTTTTGAATAATTAGTTGTTGTTGCTTTCAACTGGAAAAAGAAACATATGATTGTGCTGTTTTCTAAGTATTAAACTGTGTCAATTCTTATATTGACGATTTCCTTTTACAATTTTTTCTGTGTTATGTCCACTCATTGTTGCTTTCACTAACATGACTTGTGAAGTATAAAAAGATGAGAAAACCCTGAGCACAATGCTAAAAGGTGTTTGATATTTACTCTGTTTTGCCTGCATAACTATTAGTTGATAATAAGAAGAAATTAGAAAGGGAGTATAAAATTATTTGTTCACAATCTAAATCTAACTCTGTTATGATTATATATTTGTGAAATAATAAGTTAATTGATGGAATTCATATTTCAATATAGAGATTGATTATATGTCTTTTTTAAAATTTATAAGTTTTTATTATGTCAGATTTTGCAAGTGGATTTTATGAATCCAACACATGACATAAGTTAAATAGAGCTCTAAAGTAATTTAATTTATTGATTAATATTGTGATCTTAACATGAAGAATTAAACAAGTATTAAATGGAGAATTTTGAAATATAAATGAAGGAGTACAATTATGAAGTTCTAGTGAAATAATTTGTAATTTATCATGGTAAAAGTAATTCAAATTAATTATTTTAACTATTTCCATAATAAGGAGTCTCCGTAAATTAATTATGTGGTTCCTCCTGCTCCTTTTAAGTAGAACTCATAATTCTATTTCTTAGGAGAAAGGATGAAAAATGTGTGTTTTTCTTGTTCCAAAGAAAGACGATGTGTTTTAGTTCTCCTTTTTGGACCAAAAAGAAATATCTATAAGTAGGGTTTCTTCTATCCTAGAAAAAGAAAATAAGGGTTCTATACGATACTTGTCCAACCAAGTATTGAGAAAGTTGGGGTGTGAACTTGGAATTACTATAGAAGATCGCAGAACTGGAATCTGATTTGCTTGAAGATATATTCAGGGGTAGACCCCCGTGGGTTCTAAGGGATTCACCTGAACCCCCTCGGCAAAATATTACATTGTATATATAAGGTAAATTATCTGCATTTATGTAAATATATTAATTTTGAACCCCTAATGAACAAGAAGTAAGTTGTAGCATACTAGAATATCTCCTTTAAATTAACCCCTCAAGTCTCGGGTTTGAATCTCATTGTGAACATTTTATTTTTTTAGCTTCTCTTCATTTAGTTTCAGGACCAATCTTTCACCTTTATTTTTAATGAACAAGAAGTAAGTTGTAGCATACTGGAATATCTCCTTTAAATTAACCCCTCAAGTCTCGGGTTTGAATCCCATTGTGAACATTTTATTTTTTTAGCTTCTCTTCATTTAGTTTCAGGACCAATCTTTCACCTTTATTTTTTATAAAAAAAATGTGCTAAAAGAGTAGATTTAAACTCAAAAAAAATCCAAACGTGCTAAAAAGTCTCTTGTAACGGAACTAACTTTTTGTACCTATAAACTATATACTATTACTTCTTGGAATTGTGTTTTGTTGACGTATTCACACGTTTATACTTCTATTTTTCTAAACCCAAAAGATAGTCCTGGATCCGCCACTGGATATATTTACTCACGCTTGAAAAGATATTTCTCGAATTAACAATAGTCAACATCAACAATAAACTCAGTGAAATCTCATAAAATGGATTCTGGAGAGAATAGAATGTATGCAAACCTTACCGCACTATATTTGCGAGGTAGAAAGATTGTTTTCGAAAGACTCTTGGCTCAAGAAAATAAAAACAGTAATTAAAAGAAAAATATGACAGCGAACATATATACAAGAAACAAGGTGCCGTCACCTAAACAGTACAAACCACATGTGATAATACCACACTGCCCACCAAACCACTATATAACCCATCTTAGAGTTCTACCGACTTAAAAGACTAAACCAAAGGAAAAGTTTCACAAAGGCCTGAAAATGGAACCTATCAAGAAACAAGGAAGACACTTTGTTTTGGTACATGGTGCATGCCATGGAGGTTGGTGTTGGTACAAGCTAAAGCCCCTGCTAGAGGTTGCAGGCCACAAGGTAACAACTCTCGACTTGGCAGCCTCTGGAATTGATTTGAGAAAAATAGAGGAACTTCACACATTTCATGATTACACTTTGCCATTGATGGAATTGATGGAATCTCTTCCACAAGAGGAGAAAGTCATACTAGTAGGACATAGTCTTGGTGGTATGAATTTGGGACTTGTTATGGAAAAATACCCACAAAAGATCTATGTTGCTGTTTTCTTGACTGCCTTCATGCCTGATTCTATTCACATGTCTTCCTATGTCTTGGATCAGGTGAATAATATATACATACCTTTTTCGCTTCCCTTACATGTGAGTTCAGAATTTAGAGTCGATAAATTATGTTATTTGCATATATATATATATATATATATATATAATCAATTTAGAGTTACTGAATTTTGTCTTTTAAAAGTCATTCAATTTTAACTAGTTAACTTTCATGGCCATGCAATTTTATTGTATATAGATTTTTATAGTCATAAAAATATAACCTCATTATATATTTAATGATGTGAGAGTCCATTTTCTATGAGCGAATGAGTCCATACTTATTTATTATTAAAAAAATCTATTCATAATAATTTGAATCTATTCATCCAGTCTTTTCTATGCATTTTTAGAATCTATGGATAAAATAATTACACCCCAATAAATTCATGATAAGTCCATCTAACTTTCTATTAAAATGCTATAGTTGAAAATTGTAGCATGTCAAGACTAAAATTCAATAATTTGTTCAATGTACCTATAGACTTATTTGCACCTGCGAAATTTGTCATTTAACTAGGAGGTAGAAAGCCACTCAACGGTTACATCATTATTTCTTCACGTGTGTCCCACCTACCTTTTAATATAATTTTCTAAATACATTATTTCTTCACATTTGTCCAATTGTAGCTCTCGTTTATTTTTTTTGAGTGGGGGTAGGGGGTAGGTTAATGATATTTTTGTGTATATATGGATTTGCTAATCTTAAGTTGTACCACCTGCTTTTTAATTTTCTAAAATACCCCTAAGAATTCATTGCAACATATTAATAAAGGAAAATCTTTCGGTATTCTCCTAAATAATTAAACTTCACTTTCATTATTTGGTGTCCGATTTTTCATCGTCTGTTATATGTCCCTCTCCATTGTTTCTACGATCTTCTTCTCCATGATCACTCACCCCTTGTCCCCCATCTTCTAGCGGAGGAGTTGGAAATTTTATTAAAAGTGTCCAATAATAATGATGTGTAATTGTCAAAATAAAACACAATATTATGCTACTTGGGGTTCAAACTCAGAACTACTTCATTCAAATGAACACCTATTACTGCTACGCCAAAGGCATAACTTTTCTTAAGGGTGTCTAACTTTAAATATATATCCTTTAAATGTAGAATTTGACATATATATACAACGTAATTTTCCGACTAAGAGTGTCCAAACACTTTGGGGTAGCTATAGCTACGCCTCTGACTCCCCACCCCCACTTCAGTCTACTTATAATGTATATATGTATTAGTTATACGGTTTTATATAGTAAATGTCATGACCCAGACCATCGTGATTGACACTCACACTAACCCTCTGGTGGGAGAACCATTAATACTAACTAGTTAACCAACTCTATTCAATTACTAAAGCATTTAAGTTACGAAAGCAAGATAAATAGCTAAAAACTGAAGTTCTTATAAACTTCCAAAAGATCTAACAACTAAACAATGCGGAAAATACACCTAGGACCTGAAAGTCAATGTACCAGAACATCTAACAACGAACCAAAGTCTAAACAAGAAAGGTTACAACCCCAAACTAATGAACTAACAACTAACTAGAAAGTAGAAGTCTGAAATGTGGACATAGACGAAAGAGAACTCATGACAGCCCGAAAGAACTGGCTCACCCTTGAATTCGATCGGCGATCACTGATCTTCTAAGCGATGTCTGTCAATAGCCGTCTGAAGATGCCCTGTACTCAACAAAGAAAGAGCAAGTGTAGCATTAGTACACAATCACAGTGTACGGGTAAGATCACGCGGCTATCCCACTAAGTGCAACATATATAAGCCATTACAACTATATAATCACATGCATATATCGAACATATACAATATTATCAACATTTACGAACAAGGTGCAGTTTCACATTTCTCAAAATACACAATCATATCAAATCATTGGTCCTCTCATGGCACTCAAACCCAAACTGTTAGCATATCGGAACGTGGTACCCAATCCAATGTTTATGCCGGAACGTGGCAATCGATCCCAAAATTAAGCCGGAACGTGGCAACCGATCCAAGTTAGTGTGTCAAAACGCAACACCCGATCCATTCAACAAGTCGCAATCACAATCACAAGTATATATATTCTCAAAATCATACAATCAAGTCATGATTCATGGCATTCATCATTCATCTACCCTCATTTACAATTAGTGTGATCAATAATGCAACATTCGTATACATACATGTATTATAATGAAGCAAGAACAAACATACATCACACACATGAAATCACAACCAACACCTACCTCGAATCCAAGCTTGAATCCCCTAAGGCACTTGAATTTTTTCTTTCCGGATTCTTTCCGCTTGTTCTAGGTCTACAAACAACACTTTATACATAAGGATCAACATTCAAAGGTCTAATTATCCGGATTATAATGAACTCAATAACCTTAGACCAAACCCATGATCCCAATATCTCAAATTAGGGCTTTTTCCACCATAATTCCCAGATCAAAACCTTCCCCCAACAATAATTACCCAAGAAACTACGTTCTACATATCGAAACATGAATTTCAGGAGTAAAAACCTTACCTTTAGCCTCAAGAATGGTGAAAACCCGTCAAGAACACACCTGAGGTCGTTCCTTAGCTCTCAAAGTCGAAAAAGTGTAGAATAAAATATTTTTGGGGTTTATTTCCGATTTAAGTCGCGTCTGCCCCGTCATGGTGGGCCTAATCCAGCTACAGTGGCCTCGCCCTGGCGGGAATAATTCCGCCACAACGGCTTGCACGGAACCAGTGAGCAAATTTAAGAATTCCAAACCCCCATTTCACAACTCACCTTCATCCCATGACACTCAGAAAATACATTTCACGCTAAGATCAGTTTCATGAGTTCTACTCACCCAAATTCAATTCCGTAAAGTCATACGAGTTTCTTAGCATCTTAGCTATCCACTCATGTAATCAAATTCATAAATAGATCTCTCATTCGTTGCCAGATTTCCCTAGACCTTACTGACTCCAATTTTGTCCAAATCTGGACTAGGCTAGAAAATCTCAAGTTACTACTAAAAAATTTTCTGGCCCCAATTCTTTCCCCATTGGCTTGTCCCTAACGATGGAAATCAGGTCGTTACAGTAAATCATAGTACTAACAATACACAAATTATTAATATATGAATAAGCAAGTTTAAAGATAAAACTGCCATTAATACATCAAGCCAAAGAGTAAATAAAAAATGATCTCAACTTTACTATTATTACTAATACACATTATTCAATATTATTCTTTCTTATACAATATAGCAAACAATTTCTATGTGTTTTTGTATTTTCACAGTATCAGTTTTTGGAAATGACTGATTTTGAAGTTCAATATCCAAGCATCTTCGATCCAGGCCAAGATGAATTTAATATTTAAATTTAAGTCTGAGACATTAAAATTTTATCATAAAATTAAATTAAATGTGTATATCAGAACTAGTAATAGTTGATGATATAAAATATATTCAATTGGTTCAACTAATTCAAACATCTTAGATAAATAATATACCTATGTATGTAGAAATAATTTTCTTTTAAAAAATAAATATAATATTATTAATTTTGAACGCATCTGCTGAGCTTCAATTTTTTTCTATCTCAATTCTTCACTGCCTTTATGTTTTTTCTCAAGGTAATTTAATTTTGAAAAAATATCCATATAGTTTCTCTAGTTTTTATCATTCACCGTAAAGCTATGAAAAAATATCCATATAGTTCCTCTAGTTTTAATCATCCCTTTTTTTCGAATTTTCTTCAGCATTTTTTTTTTTTTGTCGATTGTAATAATTTTGATAAACGATAAACCGTAAATAATAGGTGAATTTAAATTATGTGATCTTTATGATATAATGAAGTAAGATGTGATTAATCTGTTCGTTAGAAAATAAAACAACACATTATTTATGTTGGTTGTGAATGATTGTTTTATTCATAAACCCAATTTTATTGTGATTTTGTGAAGTATTTTGAGAGGATGCCAACAATGAATTGGTTGGACACCCAATTTGTATCATATGGTTCCCCTGAAGAGCCTCTGCCATCCATATTTTTTGGGCCCAAGTTCTTGGCTTATAATCTTTATCAATTATGCTCCCCTGAGGTAAGCTTTATTTAAGCTCTTTGAAATATTTTATTTAGACACTCAAACTAAGTTTTGTTCTAATTTAATATCTTAATTCCTAATAAAATGTTATGTTTAGTTATTTACGGTATAAATTTTGGAAAAAAAAAATTGTTTGTATTTTCATTCGTCTATTAGATGGTTAAGTTAACCATACAAGATATGTTTATCTCCTTTAATTACATGCATCAACCTCAAGTAAAAAAAAAAATAGAGGTTTTATGACTTATTAAGGTGAATATGTATAATTAAAAAGGAGATGACATATTTTATGTGATTAAACTTAACTACCTAATAAACGAATTTAAAAGTTTTTTCGAAATTTGAATAGAAAGTGTTCAATTGGAAAATGACTTAATTCGAGCGTCTAAATGAAAAAGGAGAAAATTATGTATTAAGTTTTTATAATACACATACTATATGAGTAATCACAATTTGAAATTATTTATACAAATTTAATAAACAAACACTAATTTCAAATCTAAAGTAATATTTTGAATGATAATGTGGTAGGATCTTGCATTGGCATCATCATTGGGGAGAGCAAGCTCTCTATTCCTAGAAGATTTGTCAAAGACAAAGTATTTCACAGATGAAGGATATGGATCAGTGAAGAAAGTTTATATAGTATGCACAGAGGATAAACTCATACCAAAAGAGTTTCAACAATGGCAAATTGACAACATTAATAGCATCATAGAAACAAAGGAGATTAAAGGTGCTGATCATATGGCAATGCTAAGTATGCCCAAACAACTTTGTGACACTCTCTTGGAGATTGCCCATAAATATAATTGATCTTTATATTAATGTGTCCTCATCTCATGCCAACATATCTTTAACTCACTTGAATAATTAGTTGCATTGTTGTTGCTTTCAACTGGAAAAATAATTACTAGATGGGTTCTTGATTGTGTTGTTTTTCTATCTATTAAGTGTGTTTAAACATAATTGAATTATTTGATTTGAGTAATGTGAGATCAATATTAAAGAATAAAAGTTACTACTCATTTGCTTGATTTTGCTTCAAGTTATTGGTCCGATCTTTGTATCAACGGAACAGATTTTGAAAATTACCTAGCCATCCACACGCTAGCAGGTAGGGACTTATCTATGTGATTCGTTACGCTGTAAATTATTAACAACATATTTGGTGAATGGTGAGAAAGTGGTTAGCTATGCATTTTCTTGTATCAATCTCCTGTGCAAGACCTTGAAATCTTATAGTAACTTTTATTTTAATCACTATTAAGGGATTGTTTGATGTGAGGATTAAACATAAATAATCTTAGGATAAAAAAATAGTCCAAGGATAAAATTTTGGTGTCTTGTTTGGTTCCCATGTTTGGGATAACTTATCTCACCATTTGTACCATAATAATGGAATAAATTATCCCATATATATATATATATATATATATATATATATATATATATTGGAATAAGTTATTCCAAGGATAATTAATCCTGAAATAACTTGCTACCAACCAAACGATTATAGATTGCCAACATTAAGAGAAATAATGAGAAGTATGTACAACTAGCAACAATGTATTACATACACAGTTGTTGTGCTTATCGACTATATGATCTTAGATAGGAGGTTATGAATTAGCATTGTTTTACTTATATTTCCATTCTAATAGTATTGGTATTTGTCCTATAGTTTCTCTTGTCCTTTAATTTGTAGTACTCCCTCTATTCCAATTTATGTGGCACTTTTCATTTTTCGAGAGTCAAACAGTTTAAATTTAAGTCACAATAATTGATAATTCAAAATGCTTAAAAGATCTATGAACAATTTACGGTCAAAGTTAGACTTGTTTGAATCTCGAAATCCAAAAAGTGCCACATAAAATGGGACGGAGGGAGTACTATCTGTCACTTATACGTCGATTATCACACTATTTTATTGTAATTACTGTTCCTTTTTTTCACGATACTTTATCATATTTTCCATAATATTTTGTCATAATTTCTTCACTTTCGATTATTTCTTTTTTTATTCTCTTTGATATATTTTAAAAACTTCAAGCAGATAATTACTGTCACTTGCAAATCCTTGATGACAAGATATACCAATATTTAAAACCTACTTTGCCTAATTAATTAAGTTACAAAAACAATTAGTAGTACTCTGTTACATAAAACTAACGCATACTCAAATCACTTTCATGCATAACAATGCCAATTCAATGGCAAATATATATATCTGGAAAATTCATTAATTAAAATAATCTCCGCTTCCAACAAATCCTCCCTCTCCGCCGGAGAACTGCCACATCCCGGCTCCGCCACCATTGTTACAATTCCGACCATACGGATCCGGAGCTCCGGGAAACGGCCAAACGGCACTTCCAATACCAAACCCCATATCCTCAATTCCACCAACCGCTAAAACCCCAGGCCCATGAGAACTCAACAACGACGTGAAATTATTGATAGGCTTCACATCGGTACCAAAAAGTAATTGATTGGCTGCAGGAAGAGGAAGAACAAACGGAGAATTACCGGATACTACGTGAGGAGAAACGGAAGCAATGGTGGAGGAAAAGGGGGTATTGGTGTAAATACGGGAGCGTTTTGCATTTTTGCGGCTACCTCCACCAATGGGGATGTCACGTAACGTACCCCCTTGGGTCCAGTAACGGCGGCAAGACTTGCAGAAATGGCGGGGCTGAGACAAATTATAGTTATTGTAGTAGCAGAACTTTGTGTTGATAGAGTCACAGCGTGGGCAAGGAAGCTGATGATCAGGTTCTTGTGCTGGTGGTGCTTGCACACCACCTGTTTGTTGTTTTGTCACTAATTTTTCACTTGCTTCCAAAGTCATTTTTGCAGAGTAATGAAGTTAGAGCTAGTAGAATTGTGGGCCTAATGGGAAACAATGAAATTAATGGCATTTTATTTATTGAGAGGAGAATGATAATGTGAAACAGAGTCTCAGTGTGTTCTGTTCTGAAGCTTACGTGCAGCTTTTGCAGGGATATTTGCCACGAGATAGTATGAATTTTTGTCTCCATTTTAAAATGAATGATCTAGTTTTATTTGGTATGAAATTTAAGAAAATAAAAATACTTTCTTAAACATGCCAGGAGGGAAGATAAAATTAAAATGCTGTAAAAGAAAAGAGGAAAACAAGGCGTTCTTTTTTAAACAGAGTGAAAAGAAAAATAGGTCATTCTTTTTAAAACGGATGGAGCATATTTAGACAAACTGGAAAAATGCAGTGACTTTATTTGGGTCGGCTTCTAAATGGGGGCTATTGTTAGTCTATCTCACTGCTTGCCTTGTGTTTTTCTTGCTACCACTGCTTTCGTTTTGTCATTTTCTTGTCATGACATTGTGATTCCTTGTGTTCCTCATCTTTATTTTGGTCTAAAGTGATGATCACTTTTTTTCAATTAGGTTAATAGCTTCTGAATTGGATATTTTTAGCTTCCTGAAATATATCATATCTGTGATAAAACTGACCTTTTTTGGGTAACACTTTAATTTTAATTTTCTAGGGGACAATTTTAATGATACAAGATTAAATGGCATTCTTATACACTAACTTTGATTTTGGACCACAATGCAAGATTAAAAGGTTTTTCTTATTTTCTTAAACTACGTTATTTTTTTTAATGGAGGGAGTATGTTATTTTGAAAAAGTCTTTAGCTGTTGTAACCTCAGTGTCTTTGATCAACAAAAGTTGTAGTGGAATGTTAAGTACTCTTTTATTTTTAATTAGAGATTTTGAGTTCGAGCTCTTGAATTTAGTCGGCTCAATATGGATATCAAACCTTAGGTGAGAAACCAAAAAATAAATAAAAAAATCAATGCCTATGTCGATTTGTCACACTCACATCTTAAGCGATCGAAGGAGTACCATTTTTGCCGTATCACAAACAGACAAGAAAACAAAGAAGAGCATTTCCTCGCTTGCGTTGCCGGAGAAGTAAACAAAGAAGCCTAAAAATTTCTCTTGTTGCAAACTAAAATTTGTCAAATGTTAATTACTCCATAAAGTCATGTGCAAGAATAATATTGAAAGAATGTATTAGTAATGTTGGAATTATCTTATCCATTGTTTGGCTCGATATATTAAGGGTTGTTTTGTCCTTAGTCATGCTTATTCATGAATAGGGTATATAACTAATACATAAAATGAAAATCCTTCCAAACGAAGAATTAAATAATACCATAACTAATGTACATATATTATATTTTTTAATACATTCTACCAAACGATCCCTCAATACATTGGGTAGTTTTGATGGAGTAGTAGGAGTATTTAGAATTCACGGTATAGATGGTCAAAAAGAGAGACAACTTGAGTCAGTAAAAGGAACCAACTCCATTGTGTTTATCTCAAGAAAGTTAGCAAATGAAGCAATAATATTATCAATTGGACAAAAGGGCAAAACCAAAAATTTGATCAAGACATGAGCTGATAGATGCATGTTAATTGAAACCAAATTAAGGCTGCTTCAATAAATAAAGAGGCTAGGCGTGTAAGAAGATGAAAGTGATTGAGGATATATACTTTGACTGATATATAAATCAATCTTAGTACAGACACTACGTATTATAATGTCGGATTAGCGTGCGAGTCCTCTCTGTCACATGCATGCATACATGTCATTTTCTTCCTATCACCTCCCTCCTTCAAATATTATCCGAGTATTTTAATCTGTTATAACATGTAATTTAGAATTATTTATTTACGTTACTCATTTAACTTAATTGTTATATATGAACAATTTGATTATTTGTAGTTTTCTTTTAGATGATTATATATATATATTGCACATTGTTATATTTCACTATAAGTGGCGTACACATAAATTTTTGTAAGCCGTGATAATATTTAAAAACAAATAAATTATTGATATAATAACACTATATATATGAATAAGAACAATTTAAAATGTACCAATAAAACATAAATTAAGTAAATTACTAGTACAATTTATTATTATGTTTAAGTTCAACTGATTTATTTTACCCTAGGAATTGGAGGTTGGAGTTCGCCAAGGATCAAACTCGGTCACACTTAAAAGAGAATGATTGCTCCATCCGCGCACACTAAACCAACGAGACAAGAAAGTTCACTTGTTCAAATAGTGTTATTAATATTATTTATACCATATATATATAATACTAAAAAAAAAATTCAACGAAATAATGTTGGTCGACACCCCTTAACATAGGGTGAGTATGTCCTGCTGACTATGAGCATGTTTGGTATCCAATTTCTCCATGTTTGATAGGCTAAATTGTCAAAATATTTTCTCTAGGAAAACAAGCTTCTTAAAAATGAAGAAAGTGACTTCATCACACAAAGTAAGAAAAACAAGCTACACAAATAATACTGCAAATTCATTATCTCTTTCCATAAAAAAAAAAACATTTTCTTTCGTACAGAAAACACCGTATATCTCAAGTCATTTTCGTACTCCTGCAATTGAGGAATTAATTTCCGACAGACTCTCCTCTTTATTGTGTTTCGATTTGTCACTCCTCTCATTTAAAGTCACGTTTGCAGCGGCGATTATTAGTCTCTCTAATACACATATTATGTGCTAAGGATATTCAATTTTGGTTCATTGAATTATCCTTCATCTTAAAATTATTAGACTATAAATATAAGGTTAAAACTATATTAAAGAGGGTAACAAAATTTCAACAAGTTCGTTGAACTAGGTTCAATAACTAAAACTAAGTGTGACCTAAAACAATAAAGAACATAATGATTAATGCACCATGAAAAATCTCCTCACTCAAAAGAGTAAAACCTATGATTTATTGTATAGAATTTTCAACAATCATCACTAAACTTCAGAGAAAAATGTTAGATTACAACTCAATAATCGAAATGAGTAAATCTAGTACCTCAAACGTAACACATCAATTAGAGTATGAACCCAACAAAAACTGATTACTATAGTGTTCTACAGATCAACCCTTTTCAGCAAACAAATTAACTAAGCTTAACATTTTTTTTTAAATAAACAAACATATATACAAACTCAATCATAACCTAATAACCAGTAGACCAATCCAATTGTCTTAATTGGGATGAAGTCTTCCAGCTCTTTACTTAATGATGACTATTGCTTTTTAATTAATGAATTTTTTGAATATGCAATAACTACGATTTGTAGGATATGTTTCATTTTTAAAATTAAAAAAATAAAAATAAAAAGCTTCATGTCTTATATATATGGACTATCAACACGCCTTAGAATAACTTGACTGACTTCCAATAGGACAATGTCGTTTGTCTAGGGATGACAATGGTGCGGTGCGGAGTGGGGATTGAGTTTAACCCATAAAATTTTTAATCCGTCCCGCTTCACTCCACAAAACTCTTTTTCTCATTTTCAATCCGCTCCACCCCGCCCGCATAGACCCGCTCCGCATGAATCCGTCCCGCATAATTTTTTTAATATTTTCTTTTTCTAGTTAAGTTTGATACTAAAAATAAAATTCATAAAAATAAATTCATTTTTTCATTAAGTTGTATTAATGACTTAAAATTTTATTTTTTAGAGGTCAGTTGGGAAACATGTAATAAATTAAATTATTTTTTATTGAACCATTTTCATTTACTATCTTGAATATTTTAGTAGTTTTAAAGAAATTATCTTAATCAATAATGTTCTATCACTCTTATAACATGTAAAAAAATATAAATTAAATTTAAACTCACATATACCCGCAACCCACCCCGCCCCGGATTAAATTTTAAAAAATCCACTTCAACCCGCCCCGCACAACCTTAAATCCGCTCCGCTCCGTTCCGCATAGCCTTAAACCCGCCCCGCCCATTGCCATCCCTATGTTTGTCTAAACATGAAGGGTTGTTTTAGTGAGGTATGTTATATATATGTATACTATCATTAGATATTTAAATCACATTTAGCTATTTATAAACAAAAGAATGCAAAAGATTATTTTAATGATTTTCTATACTAAAAAGAAGGAATAAAAAAAAAGAAGAAGTATTAATGTAAAAAAGTCAGACACGCGTTGGCTTTTCTTGTGAAGTTATGACCATAAATGATGACATCATTTAAATACATTTTTTTTCTTTTAAATATTTCGTACTTAAAATCTACTATATGCAAGACATCAATGACGATTATCATAAATATTTTAAATCTTAATTTTTACATAATATATTTCATACAAAATAGTATTATAATTTTTTAGTATGATTGTTATAGAGGAGTAAATTTACAAAACATATACATGTTGGCTTGTATGAGTACAGAGTCAAGAGACTAGGTCCTGTTGACAAAACTAGTAACAAAAGTGTTTAAGTAAATGCAGTAAGGTAAAGAACACAAACGATTACATGAAAACGTCCTTGCCCAATAGAGAAAAAACCACGACCAACTAACACACATAATTTCTCAAAGCTCAAATATCTTCAAGTAACTTGTAAATACAGACTCGAGTAAGGATAATTAAACTCTTAATCCTACACACCTTGTAACTCCCCTATTACAAGACACAAAATAATAACTCTATTGCCCACTATATCAACCACCTCTAGCTAATATAGACTTCAATATACACCACTCAGCTAACTCTAGCCATAAACGCAACTCACAACTACACTCCTTTATATCATAGGAGTATATCTACAACATGAAAGCACAAAACACTAAACTCTAATAACAATTTGAGGAGCTACACTACTCGATCATGTCCTTGTTGTGTATAAGAAGAGTTCGTCCGTGAGAATGACTTTTACTTTTGTATATATTGATTTGCATAAACTAGGTTTAATGTTGTTAACATGTTCATTTTGTAATAAGAGAGGCAAAAATCTAGTCGACATGTTACTAGTCAAGGACTGTTGTCCTTTTTGCACCTTTATTCCAGCGCCCATCAATCACTGCAGTTTTTACTCCTGCACACAATTGACCTGTCCTATAAGATGAAAACTTTGAGGATCAAGTTCCTTTGCCATGTCCCTTTGTATCATAGTTTGTTAATTTATCAAAATTGAGAATATAACAATACCATTATAATGAATATCATTGTTAATATATGTAGAATGTTGTTAAAGGGAAATGTTGTTATAACAAATGATTGTTAACAATGAGATGTGACTGTAATTGAATATTTAATTTGGAAGTCACAATATGGTCGTCAAGTAGTGACAAATTTAGTATTTTCACTCTGATGCAGATTGAGGTAGATGAGAGTCCAAGCTAGGAGATAGAAGTTGCTAAGAGGTGTACCTTAGGCTTGCCAGGTGATACCTAGCCGTTATGTCAGTTAAAAAGAACCTTTGTTAGTTAGACTGTTTGGTCCTTTTTACTTTTGCCCTTAAGTTATGTTATTTATACTTTGGACCCATAATTGTTAGAAGGGTCCCTATCTAGTCCTTTTACCTTTTCTGCAGAAATAGTATTGTAGCTTCCTTATCTCTTAAGGAGAAGGATAGTTAGTCATCTAGGTTTAAGGTACTATATATTGTAATGTTCTTCTTGGTAATATTATCAATGTAAATATACCCTAGCCGTAATTAGCTAATTCTAGCTTAACTTTTTCTTTTTTACTCTTCATTGTTAGTTAGTACTGTTCCATTGATAATCCCTGCTATTCTATTCTGCATCATTTGGTATTAGAGCACTTTCGTGATCTCTGTGATATCTAGTTATGGCTTCTAAGATGAATGAAATCAAATCTATGTTTGAGAGGATGACATTAGAGATTGCTAACCTCACTGTTAGACAAACTCAATGGGAAAACCAATATGAGAAGGCCTTTGGAGAGCTTAAAGAATCCTTAGATGAAGTGAGAAGGTTTGATACAGGAAAGAGTGTTGAGGGTCAAGATGGCAGTAGGGAGATTTACACTCCTTCTGGGAATCCAATGGCATGGGTACCTCCCCTGTAGGGAGACCAACTATGACTCCTTATTCTCAGCATGATATCCTTTAGGGGTAAACTTTATGCCCCAAAATTCTGCTAACGTGGGTTAGACCTCTCATCCCCTTCCAACTGGCCAAGCAGCAACAGGAACACAAGGAGGAGATGGTGCTACACGACTATCTATGTAGACCAATCATCACAATAGTGGTCTAACTATGACAAGAATGACAAAGTTGGAGTTCCCTCATTTTAATGGCACTAACTTCAGAGCTTGGCTATGCAAGGTGGAACAGTTCTTTTTTTTGGATGAGATAGATTACAGTCAAAGGGTTAAAGTGGCTTATATTCATTTTGATGACATAACTATTAGTGGCATTTGGCTTACATTAGAAGTAGAAACCACCTTCTATTTCCTTCTTAGGAGGAATATGTATATGCCCTGATGGATAGGTTTGGGGCTGAGTATGCAGATCCCAAGTCTGAGTTAAAATTGGTTAAACATATACATACTGGCCTTGTAGAAGATTATCAAAAAAAAATTGACAGGATCATGACAAGGTTGGTCTTGCTTCCAGAATATGCAACCAGTGCCTTTATCACTGGGTTGAAAACAGAGATAGGGTTCACTGTAAAGAACCATAGACCTTATTCATTACCTCAGGCATACCAACTAGCAAAAAACACTAAAGCTCAGGTTAATGCCCAACTCAGGTTGACTAAATCTTCTATGTAGAGTGGGGGATCTAGCCAAAATAAGGGGGCAATTCTTGGGGCTAGTAACAGGAGAGTCACTAATAAGAAGGAGTATCAACCCCCAAAAAGGGATCATAGTGTGAGCCTCAATAGAAGTAACTCCATGAGACTCACTCCAACTGAAATGAGTGAGAAAAGACGAAAGGGTCTCTACTTCTTTTATGATGATAAATTTGTCCCTGGTCACAAATGTAATGTTGTTAAGCAACTATACTTGCTTGAGATATGTGATGAAGAAGAACCAGAAGAGGAACCTGAACCAGATGTCCAAGAGGTGCCTGAAGTAGAAGCTGAAGGTGTGGAGAAGTGTGAGATCTTCATTAATGCTTTGAATGGAATTCTTGGATTTTACACACTTAGGGTGGTGGGGTAAGTGAAAAAATACCCCTTAATATTCTCATAGATCCAGGTAGCACTCATAAATTCAGTGATGAAGAAGTATCCAAATAGTTAGAACTTGAGATGCTAATGGTCAGACCTCAGTCCATCAATGTTGCAGATGGGGGCAACATGCATACCGCTGAGATGTGCAAGGATCTTCCCTAAGGGACCACCTTTGTGGATAACTTTCTTATTGCTTCCTTTGGAATCCTATGATATGATCTTAGGGGTGCAGTAGTTGTTATCATTGGGAAACCTATAACTTAACTTCCAAAAACACACCTTGGCTTTTATGTATCAAGGTCAAAAAGTGCAGTTGCAGGGAAATAAGGAGAATACCAGGATGGTTAATGCCAAAGGGTTGGATAAAATTGTCACGCCCCAAACTCAAGGGGCGCAACTGGCTCTTAATATCAAAATTCAAGCCCGAGCCGACCCTGCTGAACCATTTACTATTAGCGCATGGCAACCATATGCAATCAAGGAAATAAACAAGTATATCTCGGCTTAAAACTAAGCCCTCGGCCGACAAGGCCCCTGTCAACTGATCTATAAAAGAAACAGCTACTCCCAGGAGATCATATAAATAAATAGCCAACTAGCACAAAAGTCCTGATTGGGCCGTCGAGGCCACCATGATATCTATACCAAAACTGAAAGCATGTATGTATCAAGGCAATATATCAAACAACTCACAAGCTTCAGCAAGGCAACAACCTAGGCCAATATGGCTATAACGTAGCTATACACCCCACACACTAGTCTGCAAGCCTTTAAGAGTAGTAAAGATTAGCGGGACAGGGCCCAGCCTACCCATAAAGATATATATAACAAAAGGTAACAAACCTCCCAACTCTGGCAGCTCCGGAGGAAAGGGGCTAGCCAATCGGATAGAAGTCAATCCTGCTGCTGAGGAGGTCTACTGGGTTGTTTGTCGGGACCTGTATGCATGAATGCAGGGCCCCCAAGGCAATGGGGCGTCAGTACAAAATAATGTATAAAGTATGAAAGGCTATAGACTTAGTGAGCAAGTATCATGATATACCAAAAGCAATCACGTAAGGAAATCAAAATTTTAGATAAGCATGCTGACCCGCTATTGAATCTAAAAATATAAAAATGATCAAACATCAACCTAACCAAGCCCCCATAAACTCGGCAGGTACAAACAACATACCACCTACCTAGGCCCCCATAAGCCTAGAAGGTGCCAAATCAATCTACATACCCCTATCGGTAGCCCCTTGTCTTTGTAAGAAGTCACATAGTCCTTTTTGGCAACGATATAGCCCCGTAGGCAGCACATAGCCCTCTTAGGCAACATCATAGCTCTATGGGGTACACATAACCCTATGCGTGGCAACAGATTCGGGAGGTGCCGGTTCCGATTCTGATCCGTTACCGGTTCCGTCTCGGTTCCGACTTGTATCGGTTAACTCCAGACATTAGCGGGTCCGGGAGGAGTAACAGGATGGAAATCGGGATTTACCGGTTAGTCCCGGTTCGTCCTAGTCCGGTCCGATCCTTTTTTTTTTTTTAAATCTTACTAGCCGTTGGGCAACGGCTTTTGGGCCCCACCAACGGCTCTTTCACCCCCATAACTCCCCTTTACACCTCCTTACCCCCCCCCCCCCCAAAAACTTTTTTTAATACCCCAACCTTCTAAAAACTAGATTTTCATCCTTTTTTTAACTATAAATACTCCCAATCTTTCATTCTTTTCACTCACAAAATATAATCTTCTACTCTCTCTACTCTCTAATCTCTTATTCTCGATAAAATTATGAATTTGGCCTTTGCAAATTAGAGCTTCAAAATTCAACTTTCAATTTTTGGCTTTCGGTCATACACGTCTACTTTTTTAAGTAGACGTTTGGTACATTCGTTCCAACTCACTTTTCATTTAGTTATTTATTTGTTTGCATTTAATTATTTATTTTGTGAGTAATTAGTCTCTAGTCTCTACTTATTTAGTTACTTATTTGTTTAGAACTTTGCATTACATTTTCATATTATATATAATTTACTACTTTTTATATTTGAATATGGATTTCGGTAAAAACAATGTCGAGAAGGGTAAAACAACAATAGTTGATTCGATCACTAATTTATGGAGCTCAAAATCCAAGAAAAATAAAAAAACCGGTAGAACTTCAAAATCGACAACTAAAAAAACTTCTCAATTAAGAATAAATACAGATGATTATACGCATGTTGATGAAACTGCTTTTAATATTGATAGTAATAGTGGATTAGATCCTTATCATGAACATTTACAAAGAATATTTGGTAATTTTAATGAGGAATTACCTGAAGATGATGAACCTGATAATATTAATGATTATATTGATAGTTTTGATAATAATGTTGACGAATATGATAATGATGAAACTCAGCCAGCTATGGCTACTCCCACTCACAATCCCTCTTCCCCTCCCGCTCCCTTTTGTTGTCTTGCTCCCGTCCCCCCTCGTGCATCCTATGACTAAGGTAGAACGCGCTAAAAAATCAGTTGTGTGGCAATTTATGACTCAAAATGAAGATAAAACACAAGTTATTTGTAATAAATGTAAACATAGAATGAATCATAAAGCTGTAGGAAAACAGGGTGGGACGGGACATTTGAGTAATCATTTAATGTCATGTTGTAAAAATGAATTTTTACATGCTAAAGCTGTAGCCGAAGCTAAAAATAATAGTACCACCCTTCCTGAAAATGTAGGAGTAGAGGGCTCTAATATGGTCCAAACATAATTAAATCCTTCTAATGTTTCTGACTCTAGTATACAACGGTCATATAGTAGAGAAAAAGATCATGAAGAATTAGCTAAAATGATTGTTGTTATGGGTTTGCCATTTAGTTTTGCTGAAAAATCCGATTTTATTCATTATATTCAAATTGTGTATAATCCACATTTTAAAGGTCTTTCTAGAAATACAATTAAAAAGGCTATCTTTGATTATCAAACTCAACATTTTCAATATCTTCATTGTTTATTTTATTATAATAATTGTAAAATAGCTATTACTTCTGATATGGGCCGTACTGTAAATGGTAATGATTATTTCACTATTACTGTACATTGGATTGATGAAAATTGGACACTGCAAAAAAGAATTTTAGGTTATAAATGTTGTGAAATGCATAAAACCGGTAGTTATATAGCTTAAACAATTATGGGAGAAGGGACGGATTTACTCCCGAACTTTAATAAATGGTACGTATATGCCCTCCGTTATACTTTCCGTCCACATAAGCCCCTGCCGTCCAATTATAGGTACACATATACCCCTCTCACTAATGGACCCCTAATTTCTTACACGTATCTTAATCCTATTGAACTATCTGTTTGACCCTTTTTTTAACCCATAACCAACTATCCGCCCCATAACCCAATACCCACTCAATTTCCTTTAAAAGGAATCCTAATTAAAACACCCAAATTAATGAAAATGACATTCTTACATGGGAAGAACATTTACCGGTCTCGAAATTAATGAATCTTCCTCTGCTTTCAGCGACTGCAATACGATATCTTTTTTGTGCTTACCCAGACATTTAAAAAACCTTTTAATGATAAACATATGTTATAACAATACTATAAAGCATTGAGCATAAATTAGATGATAAGCATACCTCCCCATCATAGAATCATCTTCATCCGCAGACTCATCAGTGCTCTCATCTCTATCTTCCGCCTTTGCAACTTTACTAAATTCTACAACCGTCACCTTCATGGCGAGAATCCTTTGCACTAGCCTTGGCCTCAGTCCTTCCTGTTAGACAGGTAGGCAATACTTTAGAACTAAAAAATGGTAGATCAAAGACACAAGTATATAATGGCGGATTTCAGTTCAAACATGGTGGATAAATCGGCGTTTGTTATGAGCATTTTGATATCAATGGTGGAAGCGAGGGCTGCGGTGGTGGAGGAAGTTAGACAAAGAATGTCATTTTCATTAATTTGGGTGTTTTAATTAGGATTTCTTTTAGAGAAAATTGGGTGGGTATTGGGTTATGGGGCGGATAGTTGGGTTATGGGTTAAAAAAAGGGTCAAACGGGTAGTTCAATAGGATTAAGACACGTGTAAGAAATTAGGGGTCCATTAGTAAGAGGGGTATATGTGTACCTATAATTGGACGGCAGGGGCTTATGTGGACGAAAAGTATAACGGAGGGCATATAAGTACCATTTACTAAAGTTCGGGGGGTAAATATGTTCCTTCTCCAAACAATTATAGATGTTTTACAAAACTATGAAATTTGTGATAAAATAAGTAGTCATCTTAGATAATACTTCTAATAATAGAATTGTTGTTGAAATACTAAAATCGTCTCTTTGCCCTATTTATATTGATGGTTTTCATATTAGGTGTGCTGCACACATATATAATTTGATTGTTATATATGGTATAGCAATGTATAATGATGGTTGCATAAAAGTTGAAACTGCATGTCATTTTTTTTTTGAAATGTCAAGTTAAGTCTAGACGCAGAGATTTTGAAAATCGTTGTCGTGAATTTAATCTTCCACCTAGAAAAATTCCTAAATCAGTGTGTACTAGATGGAATTCTTTATATGAAATGCTTGAAGTCGCTTATGAATATAGGAAACCTTTACAAATGATTTGGAATGCTCATAATTCAAATATGACATATAGACTTGATGATAATGATTGGAATGACATAAAAGAACTTATAGAATTCTTAAAAGTTTTTTATTTAACTACAAAAAATATATCTGCACTTTATTATCCAACTATTTGCTCTGTTTTACCTAATATTTGTGCTATTTCTAGTAAATTTTATAAATTCAAAAATAAACCAAGATTTGAAGAATCTGTTAACAAAATGATTGAAAAATTTTAAAAATATTTTATTCCTATTCCTCAAATTTATTTAACCGCTTGTTTGTTAAACCCACATTACAAAGATGAAGATGCATCACGAATGGTTGATAAAATATATTTTAATTTGGGTATTAATAGTGAAGATGATGAAACACCTAGTTGTCAAGATGTTAAACATAGTATAAAAACTGAAGCTAGAAAATTGTATGACTTGTATAATTCTAACATAATGAATGTAGTACGTAATGAAGAGCCTCAAAGTTATAGGAGTAGGTATAATAATGAAAATGATATTGATGATATGATATATTGTTATCTTTAACTTTCTCATAATGATAGAAATGATTTTGATGCATATATTAATCAAAATACAGAACCTACTACTGTTGATCTTCTAGAATGGTGGAGCAATCACGGCCAGGGATTTCCAAAACTTCAACTGGTTGCTCGAGATGTGTTAGCTATTCAAGCATCTTCAGTAGCTTCGGAAGGCGCTTTTAGTGCAGCAAGATATCAAATTGGAGAGCATAGATATTCATTAGCAGCAGATAGCTTGGAGATATCAGTACTATTTAGAGATTGGATTAATGACGAGAGAAGGAGTTATGGTCGTCCACCTTTACCGACCAAATTTGAAAATGACATTGATGAAATAATGCAAGATTTTAGTGACGACGACATTGATGTAATGGAGGAACTAGCTAATCAACCAATTCCAGAGCATGTTACTAGAGAAATGTTAAAAGATTTAAAAAAAGATTTCCTTGGTAGCATGAACTATTAAATTTACATGTCTATTAGTATGAGTATAATAATTCGAGGTCTAATTCAAACAGAACCTTTTCTAGAAGGTGGCTGTGTATATTAGATTTTTTAATACTCTACTAATATTTTGTAACTCAACTTGTACTATTTAATTAATATTAATAAAAGTATAGGCTATTCGCCTTAATTTTTTTTTTTTATTATTGTCTTGAATTTAAATTTTCAAACTTTTAAAGAGTGAAATTTAAACTTTTAAAGTTTTAAAGTTTGAATTTAAATTTTCAAACTTTTAAAGAGTAAAGTTTAAACTTTTATAGTTTTAAAGTTTGAATTTAAATTTTCAAACTTTTAAAGGGTGAAATTTAAACTTTTATAGTTTTAAAGTTTGAATTTAAATTTTCAAACTTTTAAAGGGTGAAATTTAAACTTTTATAGTTTTTGAAGTTTGAATTTAAATTTTCAAACTTTTAAACTTTTAAATGGTGAAATTTAAACTTTTATAGTTTTAAAGTTTGAAAGTTTGACTTTAAAATGATAAAAGTTTTAATATTATTTGGGTAATGTTCCTAATTTTTTAAATTTTAATATATTTTTTTTTAATTCTAGCCATTGGGACCCGGTTTCCGGTCCGGTCCGTTACCATTCCGGGATGGGTATACTTAATTATTTCTGAAATTACCAGTTCCGGTCCGTCCCGGTCCGGTAGTGCCGTTATCGGTCCCGTTGCCACGCTTACATAGCCCTCTTTTGCATCAACATAGCCCTGTAGGCAACACATAGCCCTCTTTGGCGTCAAAATAGCCCCGTAGGCAACACATAACACTCTTTGACATCAATATAGCCCCGTGGACAACATATATCCCTCTTTGGAAATAACATAGTCTTATTAGACAACATCATAGCCCCCATAGGTAGTTCATAGCTCAACAACTAACCACAATAGCCCAAAGGGCGACAACAAACAATTGAATAGGCTAAAGGCGAGCAATTTAGCTATAAACTATATATATGAATAATCTTCAAGTCGCTCCTAACTTAGGGTCATTCTTAGCATATTATGAGTCCCTAAAATGAGGTTTTATAACCACTCAATCAGCCAACCACTCACAATTACATCTACAAGATCACCAACGTAAACTGCCTCTAAGGAAACATGTCGATGAAGGGAATAACCTTAACATACCTTTCCAATTAACGCTTGAAAGACCGTAGTTCCTTCACAAAAGTTGTTCCTTATGAACTAAGCTTCGCAAACACTATATATACACAATTGGTATGCACTTATAAACAGTTCTAATTAATCTTAAATCGGCAGATTTTCCATATTGCCCCAACTTGTCAAAACGTCCGTAGAAATTCATAAAAACAATCATAAAAGAGTCCCGAGATGATTACCTTAGTTAACCAAGTTTAAACCTTGAAGAAGCACCAATAACTACAAATTTATATCCTCAAAAACCAGCTCCAAACACAGCTAATAGAAGGGGAAAACGATTGCTGCGTGTAGGGATTACGTTTTTAGGCATGGGGGCAATGTTTAATGGTAGAAATCGACAAAAACTAACCTTCATCATGCTAGAACTCCATAGGAACCCTCTCTTAAGCTTTCTCTCTGATTTGGAACTGAAATGAAATGTTTTCATGACTTAAAACATTAAATAAACGGGCATACCATATCTTTGACCCGATCTGGATTCTGCTCCGGCAGTCCCTAGTAAAACCCTCATAACGTTTTACTCTGATGTCGGTTTGATACAGGGTTTTATGCGTTGCAAACTAGACTCGTAGGCCTTCGATTTAATGGGTAATAGGACTTCTAACTCTTTATATATTGAGAGAAAACATCCAATACATTTGACCTAAATTTCAAAGAAATATTTAAAAAAGAACTTACGATAACTTTCGCCAACTTTTATTTTGCCACTTACTTAATTTCAAAACTTGAGATACAACCCTTGAACACTTAAAATATGACACACCACATCATTCTTAATTTATTATCCACCCTCCTTGTCTTTCCATGAAGATACGAGTTAATTTAGACGTTTTAAAAAGTCGGGGTGTTACAAAAATGACTCAAAATGATGGACAATTGTTCATGATTAGAGTCTTTCCTATAGAAGAGTTCCACCTGTTATTTGATGATCCAAAAAACCTTCCTCCTTCCAGATCCACTTTTGATCATAGAAATCCCTTGCAAAAGGATAGTAATCCAATGAATAATAGACCTTATAGGTATTGCTCAAGGCAAAAGGACATCATTGAACATCTAATCCAAGAAATGCTTGACCAAGGCATAGTAAAACCAAGTTGTAGTCTTTATGCCTCACATGTGGTGCTAGTAGGGAAGAAGGCTGGCTCTTAGAGATTGTGTGTGGATTATAGGGCCTTGAACAAAATCACCATCAAGGATAAGTTTTCTATTCCTATAATTGAGGAATTGTTGGATGAGTTGAGGGTTGAAGGATTTATACTAAGCTGGACTTAAGGTCAGGCTACCACTAGATAAGAATGGCCTAATAAGATATGCAGAAGACTTTCTTCAGGACACATTCAGGTCACTTTGAATACCTAGTGATTCCCTTTGGTCTCACAAATGCTCTCTCTAGCTTCCAGGGACTCATGAACCATGTATTCAAGGACCATCACAGGAAATTCATCTTAGTTTTCTTTGATGACATCATTGTCTATAGTCAGAACATGAAGGAACATCTACAACATTTGAGAGTTGTCTTCAACCTGTTGATTAAACACCAGCTCTTAGTCAGGAAAAACAAATGTTCTTTTGGAGCTTCTAAGGTGGAATACATAGGACACTTCATTTCTACTGAAGGTGTGGCCACTGATCCTAAGAAGATTGTTGTTGTTCAAGAATGGTCAACTCCTAAATCTATGAAGGAGCTGAGGGGATTCTTGGAGTTGGCTGGATATTACAGAAGGTTTATAAGAAGATATGGTTGGATAAGCAAGCCCCTGAGTGATCTTCTTAAGAATGAAGGGTTTGTCTAGAATGACAAGGCAACATACACTTTCAATAAGCTAAAGAGAGCTTTGATAAGTGCATATGTACTCAGCTTGCCTAGCAGCACACTACAGTTTGAAGTAGAGACTGATGTTTGTGACACTGGAATTGGGGCAGTCTTGATGCAAGAAAGGCACCCTCTAGCTTATCTAAGCAAGGGACTAGCACTTAAACATTAAAGTTTGACTGTGTATGACAAAGAGTTACTAGCTTTGGTCCTGGCAGTAACCAAATGGTCCTAATATCTTTTAGGGAGACAATTTGTAGTAAGAACAAACCAGAAGGCCCTAAAGTTCTTACTGGATCAGAAGTTACACAAGTACTCAGATGAAATGGATAGCCAAGCTAATACAATTTGACATCCAGATTGAATACAAGAAGGGAAGAGAAAATAAGGCTATTGATTATCTCTCCAGGGTACCAATAACACATTTATTCATGTTGTCTGTTATCCCTATGGAAACCAACCTTTTCCATAGGATCAAGACCAGTTGAGAAGGAGATGACAAGTTGAAGGAAGTAATTCAGAAGATAATAGATCAAGGGGAGGGCCAAAAAGGATTCACTTATTACAACCAGTAGCTCAAAAGGTATGGTAAGATAGTGGTAGGATAGGATGAGCAACTCAGGCAAGACATAATGCAGATTTGGCTTAATGAAACTAGTAGTGGTCACTCAGGAATGGAAAACACATATAAGAGAATATTTCAACTATTCTACTGGAAGAATTTGAGAGATAATATTAACCAGTATGTCAGAAGTTGTTCTGTATGCCAAATGAGCAAGTATGATACTGCAGCATCACCAGGTCTCATGCAGCCACTAGTTATTCCTACATCAGCATGGTCCAACATTAGCATGAATTTCATTGATAGCTAAAGTCAAAAGGAAAAACTACCATCTTGGTAGTAGTTGATAGGTTGACTAAAAGCAGTCATTTCATAGCTTTAAGTCACCCTTATACAATTGCTACTGTGGCTCAAGCCTTCCTGGATCAGTTCTTCAAACTTCATGGCATGTCTGAGAACATAGTGAGTGATAGGGATCCCATATTCATCAGTAGGTTTTGGCAAGAGCTATTCTCAGCACATAGAGCCACTTTGAGCACTTCAACTGCTTACCATCCTCAAAATGATGGTCAAACTGAAGTGTTGAATAGGACTCTTGAGACCTACTTTAGGTGTTATTGTTGTGACAGCCAAAAAGATTGGTCCCTTTATTTTCCTATGGCAGAATGGTGGTACAATACCATATTCCACTCTGTTATCCAGACCACTCCCTATGAAGCATTGTATGGGTAGCCCCCACCAATACATTTGCACTACATGGCTGGTGATTCTATTGATGAAGAAATAGATAGAAGTCTGATCACTAGGGAACTCAAGATCCAACTACTCAAATTTCACTTGTATAAAGCTCAACAAAGAATGCAATCCTTGGCCAATAAAGGGAGAAGTGACAGGTAGTTATAGATTGAAGATTGAGTCTATCTCAGAATACAACCATATAGGCAAACTACTATGTCTAACCAGTTATCCACCAAGATGTTAACCAAGTTTTATAGCCCTTATAAAGTGATTCAAATGGTGGTGCCAGTAGCTTACAAGCTCCTCTTACCTCCCCCAAGTGTCTACCCATCCCACATTCCATGCTATGTCATGAGGTTCCAGCTCAGTTCACTCACCCACCAACTGTTGATCCTGCTAGTCTCTACTGTGAAGAGCCAAGAAACATATAAGAAAGGAGGGTGATCAAAAAGGGAAATAAGGTTGTGTCTTAGCTCTTGATACAGTGGAAGAACATGTCTAAGGAGCAAGCAACTTGGGAAGATTATCATGTGATCAAGACAAGGTTCCTTTCATTCTTCCTTGAGGACAAGAAAGTTTCTAAGGAAGGAGAATGATGCAGATTGAGGTAGAGGAGAGTCCAAGCTAGGAGATAGAAGTTGTTGAGAGATGTACCTTAGGCTTGCCAGGTGATACCTAGCCGTTATGTCAGTTAAAGGGAACTTTTGTTGGTTAGACTGTTTGGTCCTTTTTACTTTTGCCCTTAAGTTATGTTATTTATACTTTGGACCCCATAATTGTTAGAAGGGTCCCTATCTAGTCCTTTTACCTTTTCTGCAAAAATAGTACTGTAGCTTCCTTATCTCTTAAGGAGAAGGATAGTGAGTCATCTAGGGTTAAGGTACTATATATTGTAATTTTCTTCTTGGTAATATTATCAATGAAAATATACCCTAGCCTTAATTAGCTAATTCTAGCTTAACTTCTTCTTTTTTTACTCTTCATTGTTAGTTACTGTTCCATTGATAATCCATGCTCTTCTATTCTGCATCACACTTAGGGAGGTCGAAAAATAAAAATATAGAGTAGTGTTTAGGATTTTAACTTAGAATCTCAAGATTAAATTTGACCCCTCATAAACCACTGATCATAGCTCTTGTCTTGTATTTAAGGAATTTAAAATCTATATATCTACATAATTTTTTTTAATCTTATACATACATTGTATTTTTTTATCGAGGGGATCTGGAACACCCTTCCCACACCCTAGATCCACCCATGTTCACAAACAAGGGCGGAGCCTTGTACGATTGAGGGGGTTCGGTTAGGTAGAAATTTTTCATTGTTTATAAATAGTTAAAATATTGAACCCCTTTGATTTTTTTGTTTGTTCAGCTCTTCATATTTTGAATCCTTAGTGAAAATCTTAATTTTATCATTGAATCACAAGGTAGGAATGATTTTTTCATGCACTCATGACACCACCCCTCCCCATACCTCTCTGTAGAACTTTATCTATCTAGATTCTAGATGATCTAGTGTCAATGCACCTTTATCTTGGACCGCGCTATATATATGGGTGTTATTTGCGTGGAGAGGAGAAAGGAAGAAAGATTTTTTCTAAGCATCATATATTTTTCTCCTTTCCATCATTTGTGTGAATCCCGTGCACAAACTGATCAATACTTCGATATGTGTTAATTGGTTTATGTACATGTATCCCTTTTTTCAATATCATGTACTGTACAAGGTTTTGAGTCATCATTTGTGGGCTAATTGACTTGTGCTCTGCCGTAGTGGGTATTTGGAAATGAAGATGGGCTTACGTACGCACAGCACGGTGGATTTGCACAAATAGCCTAATGTAAGGTTACTGTTTAAAACCTAGCTAGTATTTAGCAGTAACTATTTAAAATTTAGCTAATTTTACTAATAAGTAAATCAAATTTTGAACAAAAAATGCTCTTCATGTTGGGCTTTTCTTAAGAGCAGTTAATTGATTCATTTTTTAAAAAGGAACAATATTTCTACTACTTCGAGAGGAGGAGATGATCGAGGTGGGCCAATCAACCGACTGAGTTGGGCTGGACGTTCATGTCACATGACCAATCTCTAGCCAAGAATTTCATTGTTGATCAAGTCGGGATGGATCCAATTTATTGGGAAATGAAAAATCTATTGTTTTAACACTCAAAAAAGAAACATAGTAAAGAGGAAGAATCACTTTAACGATTGGATAGGTTCGATCTATAGTCATTAGAGTCTCCTAAAACGATTTACTAAATTCAATGAGTTATTTCAAAGGGTCGAACAACTAATTAATAATGGAATTCCTCGTCGGCTCTCTACGAAGAATTAGATTGATTGCGGGTTTCCAAACATATCATAAGCTATTTCGGTTCTGACAAATGAACCGACAAGGTACCATAGAGAAGCGGCCATAAACTAGAGAATCTTGACCAATTTGAAAGATTATTTATTGTAGTTGAAATATTCAATTTGAAATTATTTGATCCAGAAAATTGAATGAAATTCATAAATATCTCAATCTATTTTCTTTCGTTTTTCTTTTTATTGTTTGAATATTCAGGAGTTAAGACCATTCAAATGCCCCTTTCCAAAAATTAATATAATGACTTAAGTTACTAGTAGCAAAATTATTGAGATATACTACAAATGAGATAACAAAATCTAGTGGGGTGAAATTGCCTAATCCTACTTTTGCAGGGACCATTATAGTTCAATGGTAAGCTGAATACTAAAGACAAAAGAAAGCAAAAACCTAGTAAGTTACCCTTCAACTTTGATTTTCATTCTTCATTGTGGCGTCTCAAATAGTACTGAGAAGATATTCACTTCAGCCTAAGCAACTTTCTTCATATGCTGTATTGACATCCAATTTAAGCAAATCAAGGTAACCCCTTTTCTTAATTTGTCACTTTTTCTGTGTTTCTCAAATTTTGAATTGTGTGTTAGTAACTATGCTAATTATCTTGAATTAGTTCGATCTGTTGTTTTCTTTCGTTTTCGCAAATATCCATCATTCAGATGTTGAAAACGAATAATAAAGTTTCAGTCTTTGGTTGTGGGGTTATTGATAAGTTACTTAAACATGGTTCTTGATGGATCTGTGAAGATATAGTTATGAACATGTTGTTGTTTTTTTTACCTGTTTTGTGTAGATTCTGTGGGGTTGCTGATAGAGAAGTGATGGCAGAAGAAAATGGCAGAAGTTTTGCCCGAAGGAACCAATTGTTGGAGATAGAGAAACAGGTTCATAACTGGTGGACAGAAGGTGATGTTTTCAAAGCTGAACCTAAAGAATCACCTCCTAAAGTGGGGGAAAAGTTCTTTGGGAATTTCCCTTTTCCTTATATGAATGGATATCTACATTTGGGTCATGCTTTTTCAGTGTCAAAACTAGAATTTGCAGCAGCATATCATAGATTGAAAGGTGCTACTGTTCTTTTACCTTTTGCCTTTCACTGCACTGGGATGCCCATAAAGGCATCTTCGGATAAGCTTTCGAGGGAGATATCAATGTTTGGGAACCCACCTGTTTTTCCGGCTAGGGAAGAGGAGAATGTTGAAACAGAAGTGAAGGTTGAGACTGAAGGAAATCAGCCTGCACCGGGTGGAAAATTTAAAGGAAAAAAATCAAAGGCAGTTGCGAAGACGGGTGGTGATAAGTACCAGTGGGAGATAATGAGGAGCTATGGTCTGTCGGATGAGGAGATTGCCAAGTTTACAGACCCATATTACTGGCTAACATACTTTCCACCATTGGCCGTAGAGGATCTGAAGGAGTTTGGATTGGGTTGTGATTGGCGTAGGGTTTTTATTACAACTGATATAAATCCATACTTTGATTCGTTTGTGCAGTGGCAAATGCGGAAGCTGAAAGCCTCGGGAAAGATTGTTAAAGATCTCAGGTACACCGTATATTCACCCCTAGATGGTCAGCCATGTGCTGACCATGACCGTGCTTCCGGTGAAGGAGTTATTCCTCAGGAATATACTCTTATTAAGATGGAAGTTGTCTCACCTTTTCCACCAAAAATGAGTGCTCTGGAGGGGAAAAAGGTATTTCTCGCAGCAGCTACACTGAGACCAGAGACCATGTATGGGCAAACAAATGCTTGGGTTTTGCCTGAGGGAAAATATGGGGCATTTGAGATTAATGATACTGAGGTTTTTGTCATGACTTATAGGGCAGCTCTTAATCTAGCCTACCAAAGGTTGTCTCATATCCCTGAGAAGCCTACTTGTTTGGTTGAATTGTCTGGTCAAGATCTTATAGGTTTGCCCTTGAGGTCTCCCTTGGCATTTAATGAGATAATATACACTCTACCCATGTTATCTGTCCTTACTGATAAGGGTACTGGAATTGTAACTAGTGTTCCCAGTGATTCCCCTGATGATTATATGGCCCTCCATGATTTGAAGTCAAAGCCAGCTTTCAGGGCCAAATTTGGTGTGAAGGATGAGTGGGTTGTGCCGTTTGAGATAGTCCCAATTATCAACCATCCAGATTTTGGAGACAGGTCAGCTGAGAGGATTTGCATTGAAAAAAAAATCAAGAGTCAAAATGAGAGAGATAAGCTTGATGAGGCAAAGAAAACAATTTACAAGGGTGGGTTTTATGAGGGAATCATGACTGTTGGAGAGTTTGCTGGTATGAAAGTCCAAGAAGCTAAAGGTCTGATCAGGAGCAAACTTTTGGAGACAAATCAAGCTGTAGTATATAGTGAACCTGAGAAAAAAGTCATGTCGCGATCCGGGGATGAGTGTGTTGTGGCTTTGACTGATCAATGGTATATCACTTATGGAGAATCAGAATGGAGGAAGGCTGCAGAGGAGTGTTTGGCCAGTATGAATCTCTACTCTGATGAGACACGACATGGCTTTGAGCACACTCTCAGCTGGCTTAATCAGTGGGCTTGTTCTCGCAGTTTTGGGCTTGGAACTCGTATTCCTTGGGATGAGGAATTCTTAGTCGAATCCTTATCCGATTCCACTATTTATATGGCATATTACACAGTGGCACACTTCTTGCAGAAAGGGGACATGTATGGTAATGATCATTCTTCAGTGAAACCAGAGCACTTGACAGATGATGTCTGGGAATTCTTGTTCTGTGATGGGCCTTTTCCTGAAAATTCTTCTATATCTTCTTCTCTTCTAAAGGAGATGAAGCAGGAATTTCTCTACTGGTATCCATTCGATCTCAGAGTTTCTGGCAAGGATCTTATTCAGAATCATCTTACCTTTTGCATCTATAACCACACTGCCCTCTTCCCTAAGCACCACTGGCCACGTGGTTTCAGATGCAATGGGCATATAATGCTTAACTCTGAGAAGATGTCCAAGTCCACCGGGAATTTCCGAACACTCCGGCAGGCAATTGAAGAGTTTTCAGCTGATGCCACACGCTTTTCTCTTGCTGATGCGGGTGATGGGATGGACGATGCGAACTTCGTCTTTGAAACAGCTAATGCTGCTATATTACGTCTTACAAAAGAAATAGCATGGATGCAGGAAGTCCTTGATGCAGAGACAACTTTAAGAACTGGGCCTCCATCCACATATGCTGACCGCGTATTTGCCAATGAAATAAATATTGCAGTAAGGACTACAGAGAAGAACTATAGTGAGTACATGTTCCGGGATGCTCTGAAAACTGGTTTTTATGATCTTCAGGCTGCCAGAGATGAGTATAGGCTTTCCTGTGGTTCAGGAGGCATGAACCGGGATTTGCTATGGCGATTTATGGATGTTCAAACACGACTTATTGCTCCTATCTGTCCACACTATGCTGAATATGCCTGGAGAAAACTTTTGAAGAAGGATGGTTATGGCATCAAAGCTGGGTGGCCAGAGGCTGATTTGCCGGATCTTAGCCTTAAGAAGGCCAACAAATATTTGCAAGACACGATTGTCTCAATGAGGAAGCTGCTTCAGAAGCAAGTTTCTGGTTCAAAGAAAGGAAATGCCAATTTGAGTAGCCAAAACAAACCTTCTGTGGGCCTGATATATGTGGATGAGCAGTATAGTGGATGGAAAAAGGAATGTTTGGGAATCCTGCAGAGGAAATTCGACACTTCAACTGGCTTCTTTGCACCTGACAAAGAAATCCTCTCCGAATTGCAGAAGAGTGATATCGGGCAACAAGGCAATTTCAAACAAATACAAAAGCTTTGTATGCCATTCTTGAGGTTCAAGAAAGACGAAGTAGTGGCTGTTGGGGTTCAAGCATTGGACTTGAAGCTTCCTTTCGGTGAGATTGAAGTCCTTGAGAAGAACTCGGAGTTGATCAAGAGACAGCTTGGTCTTGAGACATTGGAGATCTTATCTATGACAGACGATGCTCTAGAGAGAGCAGGGCCTCATGCTGCAGTTGTGAAGCAGAATCCTCCCTCACCAGGAAATCCAACTGCTATCTTTCTCTGAGTAAATCATTTTTGCCGCATAAGTTATGTGAACAGTTCTTGTTTGAAACCTACATGATGTGACACTCTCTTTCTAGATCTATTTTGTCCGTGCATTCTGCCTACATTCTATTACTTGCTGAAGATCTAGGTCAAAATTAGTGGTTTATTTGCTTCAATCTTGATATGGAGCAACTGCAATTATATCTCCACATTAGTACTCGTTGAGTAGCAATTTGACAATTCGAGCATCTTTGAGTTTACCATTCTACAAGGTTTCCTAGTTGTATCTGCTTTTGATCATTTCTGCTTATGGCTTGATTGTCTTTTGATGCTGTATAAGCTGTTCAAGTATGACTGTATTTTGTTGAGTAGTTTACGTAATTTCATATTCTGAGGACTTTATTTATTCATATCAAATTTGTAACTACAAGTCCCATTTCTTTCTTGCCAGAATCCCATGGAACCTTCTTTTAAATGGATCTGTTACATTCTATGTTGCTCGGACACACCAAAAATGTTGTTTCCCCGTGTCGGATCCTCTAAAAATGCACTACTTAGGAAGGATCCAACACTCGCCCATCAACGTTTTTGAAGAGTCTAAGCAACATAGGTTACGTTAAGTAAATCGGGTTAATATAAAGGTATATCATATATGGTGTTTGCTAAGCCCTTTAGTCCCTTGGAATCGTTTTGAAAATTGTGATAAATTAGTTTCCATTCAGGTTTAAGGTGAATGTAGGATTCAAAACCAACAAAATATATATATGCATTATAAAAATATAAATGAAAATTTGTCAGAAAGGCAAGGCTGAGCTATAGTATATTATAGCCCGTTTTAATTTCACATTGAGCAAATTTTAGAAGCCTGCCTTCAAGATTCGCTTCATAACACTAACCTCATTTCAAACTACATCTACCATAACGAAAACTAACTACAGTCTGGCCTATCAGTTTCTTGCATTGGTGTGCTCCCAGCTGTGCAAAATATAGTGACATCCATGAAGATCTGAGTGCCTTTAATCACTTCAAAAACACAAACATCACCTAATTTTAACTGATTGTCAAGCACAAATGCTCCCCAGCCAATGTCAATTTTAGCTTGTGTTGGTCCCTTATAGTCTGTGACAGGCCAATAACCCCTGCCTGCAACACGAAGCATTATGTTGCTGCAGTTTTCCGGGATATATGTCCTAGCAAATCTCAACTTTATGCACTGCCAAAAGAGATGAACTCAATGTAATGTGTTCTAATAAAGATTACAGTACTTAAACTATATAAAGTGACGGTTAATTTCTAGAGCTTACCAGATGATTGCTTGATCTGGAGATATACGAATGATGCATAAAAGATATAAAGAATGAATTTTTAGACTTGAAATTAGCTTTTGCTCTTTGATATGCTATAGCCTTCTCTCTATCCATTACTGTCCTGCGCACATCATAAATTACACTGGATTGTTGACTCTGCATCTTGCAGCCTTCATCATCGATTGCTTCACACAGAAAACATACATGTAACGAGCTAGATGACTGATATGAAGTTTGTGCGAGAATATCAAAATACTTACTTAATTGGCCCTCTCTTGTGAAAGAAGGTGAAGCAACACCCTAGCAACTTCTCAATCTCCATTCTTTTGATATGAATGTCAAGTGAAACATCATCCTCTGTATCCCCTTCTTGTCTTTTCATTTTGCTGGACTGTCCTAATGGACAATGGCCTAGGTTTTCAACAGAATGCACGACCATGTCTGAAAATTTTGTGTTCCCTCTGTTGCTTGTTGGAGTACCATCTAGGATCTCTGTAGAATCATCATCCGACTCGGTGGACTGTGTACCTTGAGCTTTCAAGAAAGTATTCGTTAACTAATTTAATGTCCTTCATAGCTTGTACACAAAATATGCAACCAAAGTGCATAGAGAGATGGGTGCTACACTTGCCTGACGATTCTTTTGGTTCTGTTTTCACTCTCTTATATTTTCTTGAAGCTTCAATGTTCTCTTCCTCATCGTCTTTCTCTTCAACATTTTCTACCTCATCCTCGGAGCTGCTGAGTTCTTCATAATGTAGAATGTTGATACGAGGTTTCTTGGAGTAATGCAGGACATGGAAGGTTGATTTCTCAACAAGATAGAAGATCAACATGTCACCTAGCTCCAACTTGTTATACACCACAAACCATGGTCAGTCTCCTTCACATATGAAATAATCAGATGCCAACATCTTCTTGTGTTCTTTGACAAAAGCAGCCGGCAGTCGCTAACAAGTGCGGATAATCAAGTTTAGGAAAACTCACATTTTACAAAGAAAATGAATCAAAGAATATAGATAGACTTTTAAGAAAAAGAACTTACTATTCTATCGATAAAGCCTTGTTCAAGTAGATTGGAGAAAGATGGATGTTTGTTGTTGGGATCAACTGCCATTTTGCAAAATTGAAACGACAGTAAGAAGAAGAGGAAAAAAAAGAGAGGAAAACTGGTGCTGGTGAAGTTGTTGCTGTTAATGATGCAGCATTTCACATTACATACACAATGATTTTGTGAGGAGTGGGTCCCGCCTATCAATTTGGTTCCGTTTTAAACAGCCCTAGCTATGAGTAGTTAATTAGACCCAAACAATAATCATTTATGAAAACTTTCCTACAAAAATACTATTCTATCCGTCCATATCGAGATTTAAATAAATCTTTATTTTGACCATAATTTTTTCATAGAGATATTATATATAAGAAAAAGTGAGAAATGGCACTTGTCAGAAAAAAGAAAACAATATTGTGAAAGAAAGTAACAGAGGACAGACAGCTCGGCAGTAGTAACAAACTGATAGGGTGGCTCACAAACTGTGTGTGAGTGTGTAACGTGAAATGGTGCAGCAACAAACTAACAATAGTGAGTCAACATTTTAAGCATTTTTTTCTCCTCTTCTCTTCTCCCCTATTTCTTACTGTCATTTCAATTTTCAAAATGAGAGTGGATCCTAACAACAAGCATCCATCTTTCTCCAATCTTCTTGA
The DNA here is from genome assembly GCA_035578085.1 of Solanum pinnatisectum. Classification (NCBI taxonomy): domain Eukaryota; kingdom Viridiplantae; phylum Streptophyta; class Magnoliopsida; order Solanales; family Solanaceae; genus Solanum; species Solanum pinnatisectum. The sequence continues at coordinate 20,284,200 of CM069077.1, forward strand.
ACAAGGCTTTATCGATAAAATAGTAAGTTTTTTTCTTTTTCTTTTTAAGAATTCCCATCTATACTACATTCTTGCTCTGTTTTCTTTGTAACTGAGTTTTTCTAAACTTGTTAGCAAATGCCGGCTGCTTTTGTCAAAGAACACAAGAAGATGTTGGCCAAGACAGCCTTACTGAAAACGGATGAAGGGCTATATTGGGAAGCCAAGATAGTGAAGGTGGCATCTGATTATTTCGTATGTGAAGGAGATTGGCCTCGGTTTGTGTTGCATCACAAGTTGAATGTAGGAGACATGTTGATCTTCTTTTTCATCAACAAGTCCACCTTCCAAGTCCTGCTATACTCAAAGAAATCTCTTGCCAACATTCGGCATTTTGAGGAGCTTAGCAGTTCTGAGGATGAGGTGGAAAATGTTGAAGAGAACATTGAAGCTTCAAGAAAATTGAAGAAAGTTAAAATGGAGGCAGTGCAGTTATCAGAAAAAAGGGTTGATCCACCAGGTGACTCTAAAGATAGGGGAAATCCATGCTATTCAAATTTAGGTAACCTTGATCTCTTTCTAGTTTATACATTTGGTATATTTTATTGTTTTCTGTTTACTATGTGAACAAACGATGCAGAGACTGATTAGGGTTAAGTTCTATTTTTTGTTGAATTTTGCCATTTCTGTACCTAGTTACAGACTGAATGTATGAGATTGCCTTTGATTCTCTCCCTGAAGCCCTTTGTAGTAACTCAGACAGGACTTACCTCTTTGTTTGTCTCTCTGGTTTCATCATGAAAGTAGGTAAATCTGATGCCAAAGCTCCTGAGACTAACAAAGTGAATGAAGTAAAAATGGAGTCAGTAATTCTATCAGATTCTGAAGAAGAGAGGGTGGCTCCATCCCGTAGCTCCAAAGATGGGGGAAATCCATGCTATTCACTTTCAGGTAAGGTCCACCTCTTTATACATTTGGTATGTTTAAATTGTTTTCAGTTACTCTGAGCATGACCTAGAATCTATGGCAGACACAACGAAAACAATTGGTGCATATAGATCATACTCATGACTACTTGGGGTTAAGTCCTAACTGCTGTTGTTTCTTGTATCAAGTTTGCTATTTCGGAAACTTAAATCACTCTTTTAGCCTAGTTAAAGACTCGTATATCATTGTGACTCCTGACTATTAAGTATGAGATTCCCTTTGAGTCCCTCCCCTGCATAATCTTCTAACCCTTCGATTTCAGCCTGCACTGACCTCATCTAGCCACAATGTCTCTGTTTGTTTGTCTCACTCTGGTTCATCATGAAAGGAGGTAAATCCCATGCCAAAGATGATAATATGCTTGGCCTGACGAAGAAAACTCCAGAGACTAAAGAAGCGAAGAGAGTCTTTATGGAGCTAATAGTATTATCAGACTCTGAGGAAGAAAACGTTCACCCATCCCGTGGCTCCAAAGATTGGGGAAATCCATGCTATTTACATCCAGGTAACATCAAGCCCTTTATACATTTGGTATATTTAATTGTTCTCAGTATAGTTATGGATGCACAAGATCGATGAGACACAATGAAACAGAAATGATGCATACTAAATAATCATACCGACAAATTGGGTTAACTCCTAATTGCTCTTGTAGTTGTATCAAGTCTGCTAGTTCTGCACAAGCGTAGTTACAGACTCGTATATCATCATGACTATAAGTATGAGATTTCCTTTGAGTCCTTCCCGGAAGGCCTTCTTATCCCTTTCTTTTCAGGCCACACTCACTTCACTACCCCACAATGAAATAGGAATATCTCTTTGTTTGTCTCCCTCTTGTTCATTTTCTCAACACTGGAGGATTCATCATGATAGGAGGTAAATCCGATGCCAAAGATGATAACATGCATGACGTGAAGAAGAAAGTTGTCGAGACTAAAGAAGCGAAAAAGGCTGCCAAGGATCCTGACAAGGCTAAGAGCCCAGCAAGCGCTTTCTATGTTAAGCGAGTATGGAGGTCTGACAGGAATCCAAACAAACCCAAGAAGCCTGCAGGTGTTTTCTTCATTTTCATGGAGGACTTTAGGAAGCAGTTCACGGAGGAGAATCCAAAAAATAAATCTAAGGTCCCTATCCATATAGCTGGTGGAGAGAAGTGGAAACAGTTGTCAGATGCTGAAAAAGCTCCTTACATGGCAGAGACAAGGAAATGGCTGGCTGATTACCATAAGAAGAAGGATGCTTATAAGAAGCGAGTAGCTGCTGAAGATTCTGATGAAGAGGAATCTTACAAGTCACTGTTCGAGGTTGATTAGGAAGATGGGGATGATGATTGAAGAGGTTTTTAATGGATGAGGAAATCGAGCTAGAAGCTTGTGTAGTATAATACTATGGAAGTTCAGGTGCAAAAGAAACAACGAAAAGGTTTGGACTGAATTATTTCCCACTGTCTTGGGTAGTTGTTAACCAAGATCACCACATATGACTATGATTTTTATGATTTATATAATGTGTCCATGTCTACCATTATTGAAATATTTTCAAAATATATTTTAAAAATTATTTAAATATGTATTTAAATTTATTTAACATAATAATTAATAAAATTACTTAATTTGAAGTCATATTGATAACAAACATGTATAAGTAGTGATTTACAAGTTATTAAATCGGCATAATTGAAATTAAAATCTGTTTAGTCATATATCACAAGAGACCAAAAATTACCTACCTGAAAATATGATAAATTAGAGTACTGTATAAGGGAATGTTTGGAAATTTTTTTTAACCATAGGTTACAGTTTGACCAATGAAAATTAGAAAAAATAGTAATTTATTGATTTGATGGTCATGAAAATTAAATATACTACATAATTTTTTAAAATGGGAATTTGAGTATGCGCATTGAGGGATCCGGCTCCTCTCCAATTTCTCTTCTCTCCATTTTCCCCAAGTTTTAGCTTGGATTGGAGACACATATCATAGTTTAGAATTAATGGTTGAGATTTAATCAATTATAGCAAAGTCCTAACCATAGTTATTTACTTTCATATATTTGCTTCTTAAATATTTTGCAATCCAACAATTCTAGATTTACATTATATATCTTCTAAATATAATTAAAAGAATTTCTTTTCTCAATTATTTGAGTAATTTTTTACTGATATTTTACTTTTTTTTCCCTAACGTTTTCCATTGCTCAAATAATATTTGCCAAATGAAAAAAATAAAAATTGTGATCTAACGTTTTTTTTTTATTTTAAGAGTAAAATAAATTTTGTTACTCAACTTTAAATTCTTTCGTTTTCCCTAAATGGAGTCCATATTGCTCTATAGACACTGTAGCTCTTAATACTATATTAGAATATTAAAAACTTTTAACTGTATAATAATTTTTTTCAAAAAAAGTAAAAATATTTAGTAAAAGTTTTAAATATATATGCAGGGCAGTAAAGAATTTTTTTAAATATATTTATGGAAAATATAATGGATTGCAAAAATATTTAAGAGACAAATATATGGAATTAAATAACTATGATTAAGACTTTGCTTTAATTAATTAGATCTCAACCATTAATTCTAAACTATGACATGTGTCTCCAATCCAAGCTAGAACTTGAGAAAAATGGAGAGAAGAGAAATGGAGAGGAGCCAAATCCTCATTTGCGCATATGTATTTGGTATGAAATATTTTTTGGGCCAAAAGAATTTTTCCTCTCATTCTCATATACGCTTATGACAAGTTATATGTATGTATGTGATTATAAATTTTACTTAAATGTAAGATATATTATAAAAATGAGGAAAAAAAAATAGAAAACATGATGAAATTTTGCATTGCAAGGAGTGAGAAAGTAGTGATACTGGCATGCAAATTTTATATCGACGTTTGAAGTTTTACTTTGTAGACTAATGACCCTTTTATCAAAGGAAAAAATATATGGAAGCAATCTGGCTACAGCATATTTAGAAGCTATGCTTTAGCAAAAAAATCCATGAAAAGTCAACATTAATGGGAAATATGATATAGGTGTGCATTTTTCATGTATTGGGAAAGAAAAATAATTCCCCTATCTCAATTAATGTGACAATTTTCATTTTTTGAGAGTCAAACAATTTATGTTTGACTGATAATTTACGCATGAAATCTTTAAAGTTTTTGAAATAAAATTTATATATTTATAAACTATGTAAAAAGTACTATAAGTCACAATAATTGACAATTCAAAATATTTAAAAAATATCTGAAAAAATTATGATAAAAAATAAACTTTTTTGAATTTCGAAATTCAAAAAGTGCCACAGGAATGTAAGGAGTACAATTCAATTGATGAGAGAAGAGAAGGGTAGAACTGACAAAAATAAAATTCATTTCTAGTGTCAACAAGCAATCTTACTCCATTGAGGACATTATGGCCAAATTTTGTGGCAAAGATTTACTCCATTCGTCCACTTTGAATTGTCATTTTATGATAAAAATTTTGACTAACATTTTCTGATGTATTTTCTTTATCATATTGATATGTAAAAAAATTGCAATTTATAGTACTTTTTGTGTAGTTTTTAAATATTTAATTTTTTGTTTAAAATATAAAATTAATGTAATCTAATTTAACTTTGAAAATTAGTCAAATTGACTTTTGAAAAGTGCATGACAATTGAAAGTGGACGGAGAGAGTAGTGATTATAACTTACTGAACATTAATATTTGTTGCACTTGACTTAGAGAATTAAAAAAAATTATAACTACTTAAATATTTAAATTTATGCCGCGAAATCACTTTAGTCGAATGTTTTTGAACCCTTTATTCACATGAGCAAGAATGTAAGATGAGTAGTACGTCTTGCTACGATTGTTCATTACTCTCTTGTTTCTGACGTCCTCATTAAAAATAAATATTTTTTAATATTTTTTTCGTCCAATAATAGTTGTCTACTATACTAAAAATAGTTATTCAATAATAATTGTTCTATTTAAAAAATCAAGAGATAATATATCTTTTGTGTCTATTTTAACTCTGCTATTAAATATTATTTATTATTTAACACATTTTTCAAAGTATTAAATTTAATAAAATCAAAAGATAATATAGTAATATGAATACCCCTATTATTTATTGTTTCTTAAGGAGTGTGCCAAGTTAATAGTGGACAACTATTATTGGACAGAGGGAAAAATTTATAATTTCACAAAACCAATACAAACTTGACTTGAAGAGCAAGACTTATTAAAATTTATAACTGCTCCTTGAAAGCTTAAATACATGTACTCCCTCCGTCCACTATTGTTTGTCAGGGTAAGATTATGCACAACCCTTAAGAAAGATTTAATATAAGGTGCAATTTGACTAATATAACCCTACTATCAATCATTATTAAAATGGTTTGTACTTTTTGAAAATGGTAAAAACAACTTTTTTTTTCACATTATAGGTATGTCAGCAGTCTTTTAGTAGTCCATGTTCTGTGTTAGTTGTACTGCCCCTCTACTTATTTAATCAGCTTGAAGTTCAATAAAAATTATTCTTCAGATTTCAATTCATCTTGCTGTTTCAGTTAAATTAATAACACCAACAATAGTACTGAGACTACAACTTCACCAGTTTGTTACTATCATTTACAATTTTCAAAATGGCATAGATTCCAATCCATCTTGCTCCATCCTACTTGAACAAGGCTTTATGGATAAAATAGTAAGTTCTATTTTTTTTTCCTTTATATTTATGTCGATCGTTGCTTTGTTTTCTTTGTGACTGAGTTTTTCCTAAACTTGTTAGCGAATGCCGGCTGCTTTCGTCAAAGAACACAAGAAGATGTTGGCTAAGACGGCCTTACTGAAAACAGATGAATGGATGATTTGGGAAGCTAAGATGGTGAGGAAGGCATCTGATTATTTCATAGGTGAAGGAGAATGGCCACTGTTTGTTTTGCATCACAAGTTGGAGGTAGGAAAAATGTTGAATCTTCTTTCTCATAAACAAGTCCACCTTCCAAGTCACGCTATACTCAAAAGAAATGTCTTACCAACATTAGACATTTTGAGGAACTTAGCAGCTCGGAGGATGAGGTAGAAAACATTGAAGCATCAACAAGATCAAAGAAAGTAAAAATGGAGGCAGTGCAGTTATCAGAAAAAAAGGTTGATCCAGCAGGTGGCTCAAGATAGGGGAAATCCATGCTATTCACATTTAGGTAACTTTGTTGGGTATTCGCTTTGAGTTTTTTTTTTTTTTAAATCAAAAATGAGTTTTTTTTTAGAAAAAAGGAAAACATAAAGTGTCCATATTTGATTAGTCTTTTTCTTGTAGAAAAAGTTTATGACATTATAAATAAATGCTTATTCCTTCCGTGACTTGATAACATTCACAATTTAGTCCTAAGATTTTGAGAGTTTTGTGTAAGGGAAAAATGGTGTCATACAAGTGTTATTTTAACATTTGTGTGAACTTCTTTGTATTCCGAGTCAATTGTGTAAGGTTATATAGTAAATTGGTTATATCTTCTTGTGAATATAGGTCGATTGACCGAACCACATTAAATGTTTGTATCTTTTGATCTATTTCTCGTTTGTTGAAGTTTGTTCCGCATGCCACTTGATTATTTTTGGACGTAACAACCCTCTTTATAGTTTATACATTTGATGACAGACACAATGTGAACAAACTATGATTGGGGTTAAGTGGTAATTTTTGTTAAAACACACTTTAGGCTAGTTGCTCTTTTAACTGAGATTGCCTCAGCTAGGACTTACCTCATTGTTTGTCTCTATCTGGTTTCATCACGAAAGTAGGTAAATCTGATGCCAAAGCTTCTGAGACTAACAAAGCGAATGGAGTAAACATGGAGCCAGTAATTCTTTCAGATTCTGAAGTGTTGAATAAATCACACCTGAAATTCACCAGGAAACAAAATAACAGAGGAAAAGAAACAAAGAAGTGAACTGTGAAAACTGTTTTAAGAGAAAATGGTTGGATGCTTTATTGAATATGTTAAGTGGCCTTATATAGGCTTACATATTTTGATATCACTATCCCACTAAACCACTTCCCCTAAACTCTAGGAAAAGAAATCTGCACTACCTACAAACTAGCACACAATCAGAACTAACAAAGTAACAACTAACAACTAAAAGCTAGAAACTAGGGTACTGCAAGACTTGGTCAGAATCAAACAAATGGGCTGATGTTGTATGACTTTAACACCTCCTCTCGACATCAGCTCTAGCCTTAGACATGCCTAGCTGCTGACAGAAACTTTCAAACTTATTGACGCTTAAGCCTTTTGTGAACAAGCCTGCAATTTGTTGCTCTGTTTTAATATGCTCCAAGTCAATCTCTCCTTGTAACACTTTTTCTCTGATGAAGTGGTAGTGTATCTCCACATGCTTAGTCCTTGCATGAAAAACAGGATTTTCAGCCAAACTGATTGCTGACTGATTGTCACAGTACAAGGAAACTGCATAGCCAACTGGTTGCTGTAAATCCTTCATCAATTGCACAAGCCATGTACTTTCTTGAGCTGCAATTGCTGTTGCCTTGCGATCGCTTACGTGGTTGACAATGACATCGTTGGTCGCTTTGCTGCACCAAGAAATTGCTCCAGATCCAAGCTTAAACACAAAACCAGTAGTTGAACGACGGGTATCATGGTCGCCTCCATAGTCTGAGTCACAATAACCGACTAACTTGCACTCTTCACCTTTCTTATACAAAAGGCCATAGCCAATTGTACTTTTCACATATCTTAGCATTCGCCGAGCAGCCTCCATATGGTGCTTCTTTGGGTTGTGCATGTAGCGACTCATCACACCAACTGCAAAAGAAATATCAGGTCGAGTCTGAGTTAAATAAATCAGACTACCTACCAATTGCCGATACATTGTCCCATCTTCTAAATCTTTTCCTTCATGTGCACACATCTTGGCATTTGGTTCAATTGGAGTTGCAATTGGCTTGCACTCCAGCATTCCAAATTTCTTCAACAAGTCTCTGGAATACTTTTGTTGATGAAGAAAAATTCCTCCTTGAGTACGGTCAATCTCCAGACCAAGAAAATGATTAAGCTATCCAAGTTCTTTCATATGAAATCGGACAGCCAAATTTTTCTTTGTTTGGAAAATTTCTTCTTCACTATCACCAGTTACAATCAAATCGTCGACATATACTAGCACTATAGCTAGCTTCCCTTCATCGACTTTAACAAATAGACTTGAATCTGCAGATGTAATAAAATAACCACTTTGGGTTAAAAATTCAGCAATTTTACCGTACCAGGCCCTTGGCGATTGCTTTAATCCATAAAGTGCCTTCCTTAGCTTGCAAACATACCCAGGATGTTCTTGATTCTGGAAGCCCATTGGTTGAGCCATGTAAATCTCGCGATCTAGCTCCCCATGTAGAAATGCATTTTTAACATCCATCTGCCACAAATTCCAATCTTTGCTAGCAGCAAGTGCAAGTAAGACTCGCACAGTTGTAAACTTTGCCACTGGGCTGAACGTTTCATCATAATCCAAACCATATTCTTGAGTAAACCCTCGAGCTACCAAACGAGCCTTATGCCTCTCGATCAACCCATCTGTGCGACGTTTAATTTTATAAACCCATCTGCATGATATAGGCTTCACATCTTTTGGCTTCGGTACAAGTTCCCAAGTTTGATTTTGTTCTAATGCAGCAATCTCCTCCTCCATTGCTTTACTCCACGCTAAATTTTCAACAGCTTCTTCAAAACTTTCAGGTTCTTTTTCGGATTCATCTTCTACCATTGCTGCATTTGCATATTTGGGGTTTTTCTTCCGAATTCGTTCTGACCTTCTCATCTGGGATTGTGGAGCAGCTGGTACTTCTCCTTCACTTGTCCCACTGCCTTCACATGGTGGCTGATGAACAATTGGTTGCCCAAAATTATGAGTTGCACCTTGTTCAACATCGGTATCTTCACTTGATCGAAAATAAGTAATTGGCAACTTATTTTCCAGATCAGTTTGGTATGGTAATATCTCCTTTTCCGGAGACCACCATGAAGAGGATTCATCAAATACAACATGTAGTGATGTATAGCACCTTCCAGTTGTAGGGTCACAACATTTCCACCCTTTTCTTTGATTATCATAGCCTACAAAAATGCATCTAACAGCTTTCTTGTCCATTTTGCTACGTAACTGATCTGGTATAAAAACATAGCACACACATCCAAATACTCGCAAATGACTAGCATTAGCTTTCATATTCCACAGTTTTTCAAAAGGTGAAAGAAAACTTAACCTTTGTTGAGGAAGTCTATTGATGACATATGCCGCAGTCCTCATTGCTTCTGCCCAAAATCTTCCTGGGACATTCTTGGCATGTAACATAGTGCGACATATTCAGCCAAATGCCTATTCTTCCTCTCTGCAATGCCATTTTGCTGCGGCGTGTAGACACAACTATATTGATGACGAATTCCACATTCTCTTAGGTATTAAGAGAAATCGATTGAGCTGTATTCCCCTCCATTATCTGTTCTTAGAGAGCGAATTTTCTTGCCCATCTCTCTCTCAACCGTTTCCTTGAACTCCTTAAACTTAGACAAAGATTCAGACTTTTCTTTCATAAAGAAAACCCAAACATACCTAGAGAAATCATCAATAAAGGTCAGCATGTACTTCATTCCACCAATTGATGATTGCTTGACCGGTCTAAACACATCAGAATGTACCAATTGTAGTGGTTCATCAGCTTTAAATTTGGAATCTTCAAACGGCAACTGATGAGTTTTACCATACTGGCATCCTACACAAACGATGTATGTTCTTACTTCCAGTTGAGGAAGACCCTTGATCATTGATTTTTTCATCATCACGTTTAACTTGGAATAACTCACGTGAACCAATCTCATGTGCCACAAATCTGCAGTCTCATTATTTTTTGTCTTTTCTACATATGCAGACTCTGCAGACATCACATATACTGACTCTAATCTACGCCCCTTCATAATTGGATTTTCTAAGTCCTTGAGATCTTGATATATCCTCACATCATCAGGATCAAATAAAACATAGTTTCCAGATGTTGTTAATTGTGATACCGAAAGCAAATTTTTCTTCATACTGGGAACATGATAGACATTTTGGAGTGACATCTGGCTGGCCCCATGTTGAAGAGAAACTCTCGTCTTACCAATATGAGCTATTGGTAACCTTGAATTATTGGCTGTCACTACAACTCGACTACCCTTGTACATTGAAGGATTCTGCAACTTTTGTTTGTCACCTGTCATATGGTTTGCGCAACCCGAATTAACGATCCAGTCATTTTCATGATCAATTGATTCAAACATTGTCGCTGTAAGTGCTAAATCCTCCTCTTCTATAGCAAGAAAGGCTTCAGCATCCCAAACATCTTCGCTTTTCTCATTTGAATTTGAGGTAGCAGCATTACTTTCCACGGGCTTTTTCTTGAACCAGCAATCCTTTTCCATATGACCTTTCTTCCCACAATTGTAACATTTCCCGTCAAACTTTGTATCATTCCTGTGATTCTTTGGGACTCTCCTTGAGTGACAATTTCCATCTCCATGAAAAATTTTCTTCTTAGACCCGCCGGCAGGATGCTTGATGTTCTTTCCTTTGTTGGTGTAAAGTGCTTCTTCTTCATTCTTCACCGATGCTCCTGCCATTTGCTTCGCCATGGCTTCTTGACCAGCGAGCAGGTTTTCAAACTCGACAAGTGATGGTTGATTTGGCCATCCCTGTACAGCAGCGACAAACCCTCTGAATTCAGGTCTCAAACCATGGATAATAATTCTTTTCACCCTGGCTTCCCCAATTGGAGCTGTCGAATCCAATTCTGAAATTTCACGGCATATCCTTTTTATTCTATGAAAGTATTGGGAAATCGTCATATCACATTGATCTGTTGATAATAACTCATTCTCCAAAAGCTGCAGCCTTGCATCATTCTTCTTTGAAAAAAGAACAGCAAGTATGTCCTAATCTTCTTTCGGCGTTTTAGCATCACGAACGTGCTCCAACACATCTTCGTCGATTGTTGTTTTGAGAGCAAACATTGCTTTGCTTGCTTTGATCTTCCATTTTCGCAGCGTTCCATTTGCATCCTCAGCTGCTGGTTCTGTAACTTCACTTCCGTTAACAACTTCCCAAAGATCTTGGCCTTGCATATATGACATTATGCAGGTTGCCCATATATTGTAATTCTGGTTATTGAGCTTTTTGATTCCGCCAACTACTTGGAGATCATTCATTGTGCTGGCTCTGATACCAAATGTTGAATAAATCACACCTGAAATTCAGTAACCAGGAAACAAAATAACAGAGGAAAAGAAACAAAGAAGTGAACTGTGAAAACTGTTTTAAGAGAAAATGGTTGGATGCTTTATTGAATATGTTAAGTGGCCTTATATAGGCTTACATATTTTGATATCACTATCCCACTAAACCACTTCCCCTAAACTCTAGGAAAAGAAATTTGCACTACCTACAAACTAGCACACAATCAGAACTAACAAAGTAACAACTAACAACTAAAAGCTAGAAACTAGGGTACTGCAAGACTTGGTCAGAATCAAACAAATGGGCTGATGTTGTATGACTTTAACATGAAGAAGAGAGGGTTGATCCATCCAGTGGCTCTGAAGATGGGGGAAATCCAGGTAAGGTCCACCTCTTTATACATTTGGTATATATAAATTGTTTTCAGTATATCTGTGCGTGAACTAGAATCTATGACGCATATATAGATCATACTGACTACTTGGGGTTAAGTCCCAACTGCTGTTGAGTTTGCTGTTTTGGTAACTTAACACACTCTTTTAGCCTAGTTAAAGACTTGTATATCATCTTGAGTCCTGACTATTAAGTATGAGATTCCCTTTAAGTCCCTCCCCTGCACCTCATCTAGCCATAATGAAGCTAGGGCATATCTCTGTTTGTTAGTCTCACTCTGGTTCATCATGATAGGAGGTCAATCCAATGCCAAAGCTGATAACATGCTCGGCCTGAAGAAGAAAGCTCTCGAGACTAATGAAGCGAAAGAGGCTGCCAAGGATGCTTATAAGAAGCGAGTAGTTGCTGGAGTTTTTGATGAAGAGGAATCTTACAAGTCACTGTTAGATGTTGATTAGGAAGATCGAGATGATGATTGCAGAAGTTTTTAATTTAATGGATGAGGAAAATGGGGAAGACTATCTTCTATACACGGCTTCATCTTTTTATCATGCAATACTTGCAATTTGTTTGCTTTTATTTTCGGAGGTTAAAGATGACTCTAGAGCAGCTACCTGCATAGCTCAATTGTTTTATCTACATTTTACTTCGATGCTGCTTAATCCTAATTTAGCTAGCTCTTTGTCCTTCATGGCTAGTATATGGATTTCTATCTAATTCGTCTCTTACTGATTGACTATTTTGTTGGTTTCTTGATATATATATGCTCTACATTGAAGTTGGGATAGCTTTCTGTTCTACCTTTTCTTATGGGGTTTTTGGGACCCATAAAAAGGTTTTCCATCCTTAATTCGCCTTAAGAATGAGTCATTTAGTACTATTGTAACGAATTGCATGTGTCTAATATCGTGATATGGATATAAGGAATCCAAATGACCGGTTCAACTAGCTATGACTTAATATCCAATTGATTGGTTGATTGTCTACGCGGTAAATGTTTGAGTATGTCCTGGTTGCATTTTGACATGGCCTTCTGATGCAAGCTCAGTAGCATCTTGTTTCTGTTGCTACTAACCAAAGATGCAGAGAGCCAGAGACATACTATGGAAGTTCATGTGCAAATGAAACAACGAAAATGTTTGGACTGGATTCTTTTCTACTAATTCCATGAAAATATTTACAACCATTTCATAGTATGGATCTTTGTTGTTTACGTTTACCACACAAAATTTAATTTTTTTTGGACCATTTTCTTCGCTTCCACTCTCAACGCCGCCCTCCTCTTCAACAACATTACCTATCTTTCACTCCCAACTTTAGTATAGATCAATCAATCAATCTATTGCCTCAAGTTAAATTGGTTGTAGAGAAGCACTTTGATAAGCAAATTTGAATATAACAAATCACTATATTCAATAATATGAATATAACAAATCACTTTGATTATCATATTCTAATACATCCTACTCATATAATATAAAACAAATCAAATAATGAATAAAAAATAATGTCAACGTAATTAATTCTAACATTACTTCGATACTATTCTTATACCCTACGGAACGACGACCTTGAAATCTGTCTTATAGTCTTTCCTTCTGAATAAGGTAGGAGTAGCTAGATAATAATAATGATTATAAAGAGAATGGGCAAAACACCATCCAGTGGTTGGTATACCGTAAAGTAAATAGTCTGTGAAAAGTTCTCCACAAGTACTGCCCAATATAATTAGCTACCAGTAGTTTGAAAACACTTGAATTTTGTGTAAGAATTTGAACTTGTATTGAAATTTGAAATGAAGGTTAAAAGATACTCCCTCCGTTTAAAAAAGAATAATCTCATTTCATTTTTAGTCTTTTTAAAAAAGAATGACCTCTTTTCTTTTTTGGTAACATTTTAATTTCAACTTTCCACGTGACATGTTTAAGGCCACATGATTAAAGGACAGTTTTGTACATTTGACATAACTTTAATTTATAACCACAAGATTCAAAAGTCTTTTTTACTTTCTTAAACTCTGTGTCAAGTCAAACTAGGTCACTCTTCTTGAAACGGAGGGAGTAATATGTATATCAAAGTATTGATTGTGTTTGGATGTAAATTTGTCTTTAGAAAAATTGTAAAATTTTGTTAGTGAAATGAAACACATTAATTCATATAACTGGAATTAGTCTTTAAACAAGCTTTTCAATTTTAATTTGGATGGTAAAAAAAAAAAAAATATATCAAATAAACATGACGAACGATAAGTATAGCCTTTTTCCATTCAACATAAGAACCAATTGATCACTTTGAATATGCTTTAATTTTCAGGTGATAATGACTTCTAATATATACGCACGCATGCCGCAGGTGAATGATATTCATTATTCTGCAGGTGCAAATTAAATTAAACTTGCTAATTACCTTTAACTGTCAACCAGAAAAACAGTACTGGGGAAGTGGGAATTGGGTAAATTAAATTGGGCAGCTCACTTCTACCCAATGGAATGTCAACAGTACTCTTTCATGAAAGGGTTCCATATATTTCAATTTCAGTAAAAATATATGAGAAAAGCATACCAAATAGATAATGTAACCATGTTGTTCGGAGCCAAAAAAGTCATTTTTCCTAGCAAAAATATGTAAATGGGCACTATTTTTACAAGAAAAAACAAAATTATATGATTTCGTAAAAAAAAGAAGAAGATAATTTAGTGATCATTTGTGAGATTTACCCAAAAAATTTCTCTACACAAATTGTCTATTTGTTAACTACTCATAGGGGGTGACAAATTGAGTAATTTATATGGTTATCCATACTTATTTATCTATTTTAAATGGGTTGGCTACCCAACTCATTTAAAATAGGTAAAAAACGAATAATACTCATATTACCCATTTAAAAGTGGTAGTTAAATGGGTAAAATATATTCATTCATAAAAAAAAAAAAAAAAATTGGTAGGGGCCATTGGATAACTCGTAATTACTCATTTAAAATATAAGTCGAGTTGAATAATTTATCCATTTTTCTTTAACTCATTTTCAGTTGACTTATATTCAACTCCATCTGTTCGTTTACCCACTTCTAACTACTGAACATTCAAATAGTAAAAGCATAAGTGCTATTGGTCAAAGCACACATAATAACAGTGAGACATCGTTCATATATATTTATTATCCTTATATTATGATGGTATAAGATTACACTAGTACTAACAATTTTTTGTCCTACCATTTTGTTGGGTTTAGGATTTATTTTTCCCTTCCTACGTGGATAAATAAAAGTCCTATTAGGACTAGCCCACTTTAGCCCATAACCCAAATATTATGTGGCATATATAAGGCTTATTCGGTCTTATTTTTCAGAAACACAAGAGAGAAAAATCAAAGAGAGATTCGTTTTAGAGATTGAGAGAAAAATCCCGTTTTGCTTCTGGAAATTTTCTGCTCAGCAGTCCGCTTCAGACAGAGTTTACCGCTTCGTTAACCGTTGGATCGTGCTCAAATTTTAACTGGGAGTTCTCAGCTTCTGTTTCTTGCAATTCAACGGTGGAGATCGGATTTGGAGGTCTTTAGCTTCTGATTTGAGGGGGTGAACAGTAGCGCATTTTGGGTGAAATCTTTTCTTTAATTCTTTAGTTTTGGTGCAATCTTGATTTGTTGTTGCTCGTTTGGCGCTTGTTCTGTGGCCAATTTTGGAGAACAATTTTGTAACTCTTGGTGTTTATAGTGGAGCTTTTGGTCCCGTGGTTTTTTACTCTTCACATCGAAGGGTTTTCCACGTAAATCGTTGTGTCTTGTGTGATTGACTTGTTCTTATCTTATTGTTTTAGTTTGGTTGAATACTTGCTGTCCATTCTTCATATTGCTTGATTTGGTTTGTCTTCTCTTGGTTCAAATTGAAAGGGAAAGTTTAGATTTGGGCATTATTCATTCGCTATCATATGCGGCATTCTTGTTAGTGCCTTGTCTTTCCCAACAAAGTGGTATCAGAGCATTGGTTGTTGTTCATTATTGATTTGAATGATGGAGGCAAATATGAGCAAGATGGTTTGTTTGAATGGTAGTAACTATCATATTTGGAGAGGCAAGATGAAAGATCTTCTATTTGTCAAAAAATGCATTTACTGTGTTTACCTCTAATAAACTGATCCATGTGGATGAGGAATGGGAATTTGAGCACTGCGAGTTTGTGGCTATATTAGACAATGGGTTGAAGATAATGTTCAAATCACATTGTGAATGAGACACATGCTAGAAGTTTGTGGGAATGAGCTTGAGGCATTATATGCTTGAAGGCGCAAATAAGTTGTTTCTATTGAAACAATTGATGAATATCAGTATAAAGAGGAACTCCTATTTCGATCATATTAATGATTTTCAGTGTTCTTGACCAGCTATCCGGAATGAATGTAAAATTCGATGAAGAAATCTGAGGACTATGGCTTTTAATACTCTGCGGACTTTTTGAAACTCTTGAGTTTCTTTGACTAATCTGCTCCCGGTGGTGTTGTGACCATGGAATATGCTAAGAGTGGTGTCTTGAATGAAGAGATGAGAAGAAGATCCCGAGTTCAACTTCTTCTACTTCACACTCCGATGTTTTGGTTCTTGAAGATAGGGAGAAACAAGTTCGGAGTCAGTGTGAGAGATAAAAGTAGAGGTAAGTCAAAGTCTAAATACAAGAATGTTACATGTGACTATTGCCACAAGAATGGGCATATCAAGAAATTTTGTTTTAAGTCTGAGAGATATGAGACAATAAAAGAAAGAATGTGACAATGAAAATCGTGTTCTTTGTTGTTGCTAATAATGATCTTCTTGTTTCTTGTGATGAAAATCCGTCAATCTTGTTCGTGATGAGTCTAGTTTGGTTTGTGGATTACGGTGCTACTTCTCGTATCACGCCAAGAAGGAATTATTTTCTTCTTATACTCCGTAATTTTGGGATGTTAAAAATGGATAATAATCATGAGGTTGCGGTTGTTGGTATTGAGGCAGTTTGTTTGGAAAGTATGATGGTTCCAAACTAGTTCTCAATAATGTCAAACATGCTCAGGATGTTCACTTGAATTTGATTTACGTGGGATACCTTGATGATGAGGTTATGTTAATACCCTGCTTGTGATGGAAGCTTACTAGAGGTTTGATGGTTGTAGCCCGTGGTGATAAGTTGTCTAACTTGTATGTTTTTCAGGGCTCCATTTTTAGAGGCTCAGTAAATTTGGTGGAGAATCATCTTCATCATTGTTATGGCATAGAAGACTGAGTCATATAAGCGAGAAGGGGATGCATAATTTGGCTAAGAAGAATTTGCTTTCTGGAGTGAAACAAGCAAAGTTGAACAAGTGTGTTCATTGCTTAGCAGGTAAACAGAAGAGAGTTTCTTTTCAGAGTCATCCGCCTTCAAGAAAGCTTGATTTACTGGAGTTGGTACATTCTGATTTGTGTGGTCCTTTTAAGGTAAGGTCTCATGGTGGTGCACTTTATTTTGTGACTTTTATTGATGATTATTCATGCAAACTCTGGGTATTCTCTTTGAAGTCCAAGGATCAGGTACTTGATGTGTTCAAGAGTTTTCAGGCCTTGGTTGAGAGACAAACAGGGAAGAAATTGAAATGCATTCTTTCTGATAATGGTGGTGAGTATATTGGCCCCTTTGATAGATATTGCAGAGAGCAGGGTATTCGGCATCAGAAAACTCCTCCAAAGACTCCTCAGCTGAATGGTTTGGCAGAGAGGATGAATAGAACTCTTGTTGAGAGAGTTAAATGTATGCTTTCAGATGCTAATTTGATTCCTTTTAGGCGAAGCACTTATCTGCTGCATATGTTATCAATTTATCTCTCTTGTTGCTTTGAATGGTGATGTCACAATGAGTTTGGTGCAGTAAGAATGTTTCTTATGATCATCTTAAAGTTTTTGGGTGTAAAGCCTTTGTGCATGTTCCTAAGGATGAAAGGTCAAAGTTAGATGTTAAAACTAGGCAATGTATCTTTGTTGGTTATGGTCAAGATGAATTTGGCTATCGTTTCTTTGATCCAGTTGAGAAGAAACTTGTTAGAAGCCGTGATGTTGTGTTCTTTGAAGACCAAACAATTGAAGATCTTGACAAAGTTGAGAAAGTTGATTCTCAGAGTAGTGACTGCCTAGTTGATGTTGATCCAGTGCCTTTGACTATTCCACCAAGTGAAAATCTTCATGAAAATCAAGTTGATATTGAAGATGGTGGTCATATTCAGAATGACCAGTATGCCGCTGATGCTCCAGTGCAAGACGATATGGTTGGTCTACAACCAACTATTATTGATGCTCCAGAGAGCTCTCTCAGAAGATCTACTAGAGAGAAAATACCTTCATCTTGTTATCCTTCTAATGAGTATGTACTCTTGACTGATGGGGGAGAACCAGAGAGTCTTGATGAGGCCATGGAAAGTGAAGAAAAAGAAAAGTGGTTTGATGCTATGGAGGATGAAATGAAGTCTCTAATCATACCTTCGATTTGGTTATGTTACCTAAAGATCGAAAAGCTTTGAAAAACAGGTGGGTTTTTCGGGTGAAACATGAAGATGGTAACCCAGTTCCACGGTACAAGGCTAGATTAGTTGTGAAGGGTTTTAGCTAGAAAAAAGGGATTGATTTTGATGAGATATTCTCTCCAGTTGTGAAGATGTCATCCATTCGTGTGGTTTTAGGCTTGGTTGCAAGTCTGGATTTAGAGGTTGAACAGATGGATGTTAAAACTGCTTTTCTCCATGGTGACTTGGATGAAGAAATTTATATGGAGCAGCCGGAAGGCTTTGAAGTCAAGGAAAAAGAGAATTATGTTTGCAAATTGAAGAAGAGCTTGTATGGCTTAAAACAAGCTCCCAGGCAATGGTACAGGAAGTTTGGTTCTTTTATGAGTCAGCAGGGCTTCAAGAAGACTTCTTCAGACCATTGTGTTTTTGTGCAAAAATTCTCTGATAGTGACTTTATTATCGTTTTGCTTTATGTTGATGACATGCTTGTTGTTGGTCATAATGCTTGCAGGATTAAATAGTTAAAACAAGAGTTGAATAAGTCTTTTGCTATGAAAGACTTGGGACCAGCAAGGCAGATTGTCCGTGATAGAGATGCCAAAAAGTTGTGGTTGTCACAAGAGAAGTATATTCAGAAAGTACTTCGTAGATTCAACATGGACAAAGCTAAGGTTGTCAATACACCTTTAGCTATGCACTTCAAATTAAGTACTAGACATTGTCCTTCCAGTGATGGTGAGAAGGAAGATATGAAGAAAGTTCCTTATGCTTCAGCTGTTGGTAGTTTGATGTATGCAATGGTGTGTACAAGACCAGATATTGCTCATGCTGTTAGTATTGTTAGCCGTTTTCTTTCTAATTCGGGAAGAGAGCATTGGAATGCTGTTAAGTGGATTATGAGATATCTTTGTGGCACTTCTAGTTTGAGTTTGTGTTTTGGTACAGGGAAGCCTATTCTTTGTGGTTACACTGATTCAGACATGGCTGGTGATGTTGATACTCGTAAGTCTACTTCAGGCTACTTGATTACTTTTGCAGGGGGAGCTGTGTCTTGGCAATCTAGGTTGCAAAAATGTGTTGCTTTATCTACTACAGAGGCTGAGCTTATTGCTGCTGTTGAAGCTTGCAAAGAGTTGATCTGGATGAAGAGATTTTTGGGGGAACTTGGTTGTGCTCAAGAGAGGTATGTGCTTTATTGCGACAGTCAAAGTGCTATTCATCTTGGCAAGAATTCTACATTTCATGGTCGGTCTAAACACATTGATGTGAGGTATCATTGGATTCGAGATGTGTTGGATTCTAAGTTGCTTGAACTTGAAAAGATCCATACCAATGATAATGGTTCCGACATGATGACTGAAGCTTTGCCAAGAGGGAAGTTTGAGGATTGTTGCATGATCGCCGGGATGGCGGTCTCCTCCACATAGTTGTGAGGGGGAGAATTGTTGGGTTTAAGATTTTTTTTCCCTTCCTATGTGGATAAATAAAAGTCCTATTAGGACTAGCCCACTTTAGCCCATAACCCAAATATTATGTGGCATATATAAGGCTTATTCGGTCTTATTTTTCAGAAACACAAGAGAGAAAAATCAAGAGAGATTCGTTTTAGAGATTGAGAGAAAAATCCCGTTTTGCTTCTGGAAATTTTCTGCTCAGGCAGTCCGCTTCAGACAGAGTTTACCGCTTCGTTAACCGTTGGATCGTGCTCAAATTTTAACTGGGAGTTCTCAGCTTCTGTTTCTTGCAATTCAACGGTGGAGATCGGATTTGGAGGTCTTTAGCTTCTGATTTGAGGGGGTGAACAGTAGCGTTTTGGGTGAAATCTTTTCTTTAATTCTCTAGTTTTGGTGCAATCTTGATTTGTTGTTGCTCGTTGTTTGGCGCTTGTTCTGTGGCCAATTTTGGAGAACAATTTTGTAACTCTTGGTGTTTATAGTGGAGCTTTTGGTCCCGTGGTTTTTTACTCTTCACATCGAAGGGTTTTCCACGTAAATCGTTGTGTCTTGTGTGATTGGCTTGTTCTTATCTTATTGTTTTAGTTTGGTTGAATACTTGCTATCCATTCTTCATATTGCTTGATTTGGTTTGTCTTCTCTTGGTTCAAATTGAAAGGGAAAGTTTAGATTTGGGTATTATTCCGCTGCTATCCTGTCTGGCATTCTTGTTAGTGCCTTGTCTTTCCCAACACATTTTCCTTGATATTCAAGCTGCAATCGACTCAAAATGGTAGTGGATCCAGACAAGCATCCATCTTTTTGCAAACTATTATTCAAACAAGGTTTCATGGATAAAATAGCAAGTCTACTATACTTTTCTTTTTCCTTTCATTATTTTCTTCTATGCTGGTGTCTATTTTCATAAACTTGATAATTTTTATATTTTTTTCTTATAAGCTAATGCCGCCTATTTTTATCAAAGAAAACAAGAAGATACTAGCCAAGACTTGCTTATTGAAAACAAATGTAGTTGGAATGTCGTGGGAAACAAAGATCGTGAGAGAAAAGTCCAACTATTTCATATGTGAAGAAGATTGGCCACAATTTGTGGTGCATCATAAATTGGAGCTAGGGGACATTTTGATCTTTTTTCTCATCGATAAATCAACGTTCCATGTCCTGCCTTACACTCAGAAAAGTTTCAAAAACTCTTGTGGCAGAGGAGTATTTCAGGAACTAAGCAGTTCTTCGGAAGAGGAACATGACGTTGGAATCGCTAGAAAATTGAAGAAAATGAAAATGGAGCAAAAAGAATCGTCAGGTAAGTGTTACTAGTAATCTCGAAAATAAGGAAGTTACATGTTATATTGTGTAAAAATTCTTTACATTTTACACGTGTTGTAGAAGAGGAGGAAGCTGAGGGTGGAAATGAAGAAAATGTTCCAAAGACGACCAGATTCAGTGTGATCAACATAAACAACAAAGATCCATACTTTGAAATGGTTGTAAGAAAGACACATTCAATTTTTATGGTAATGTTGATTAAACACATTATGTTCTTTTTTCTTAGACTAATGATGTGTTTAATTACTTAATTTCACTGAAAATCAAACATGTTTTGTCGTGAATTTATGTTTAGACCATCCCGAAGAGCTTTGCTATATGGACGGGCATAACTAAAATGAAGAAAATGAGACTGGTAAATGGAAAAGGCAACGAGTGGAAATTAGTGGACATAGTCTATACTCGGCAAAGGGTTTACATGAAAAGAGGATGGGCTAAATTCCGAACTGTTAACAAAATAGCCAATGGTCAGACTTGTCGATTCAAGTTGATTAAGGGAAATGGTTGTGGGAATAAGGTTTTACAGGTTCAAAAGATCCCCAAACCCAAGTGCTTGAAATAGTCTACGATATGTATATGTACTAAAGATTTCTTTTTGGTTGCATTTTGGTATTCACTTCGTAATGAAGATGGAGCTAGAACTACGACTTGGGCATCTTTAATTTGTTCTGTATGTTTAATAGAACTTGATTTAGCCGAGCCACATTGAAAATCATTTGAATTTGCTGAATTTTTGATGACTTGTATGCCACTTAAACTATATGATATGTCGATAAATCTTTGTTATACTTTGTTAGATTTGAGAAAACACTTCAGCTTAGTTGCTATTTATCAAACTTAGATATACTTCCGCAAACTTCAATTCATTGCAAATCTCTTGTTTTCAGGTGTGTGTATTCATTCGCGCAATTAGATATTTGAAGAACACTGTTCCATGGAAATGCTAAAATCGCAGAACTCAATTTTTTCAAAAACAGCAAACTTTTTAAATCAGCACAAATGAAATCAGGCTGCAAAGATCTCAAGCTTCAATAATGGAATACGACTCATTACTATTCCATAATTAGAAAAATTGAATTCATTTTTCATCAATGAAATGTTAAAACAGAGAATATGCACAGACGAATTTGAATTCGAAGATTGCAAAAAGATGGGGAAACTCATTCAAATCAACGAAAAAGCTTTGGATCGGATTCTTTAATCCCTGCCTCTTGGAAACAAGTGGGATTTTTTTTGGATATATGATTAAATGTTTCTTCATTGAATCTATATATGAGAAGAGTTTCCTTCAGATAAAGACTCGATTCTTTCAAGACCAATCACAAAATTCAAATGAAACGCCACCTTAACGTGATATTCAACTAAATTGACAAGCAAGATATTGAAGATAATCATATCAATGCTTACCCATAATGCCTCTACCTAGCAGGACGATGCCAAAATACAACCAAAAGAAACCATACTACATACATGTAGCTAAAGCAAGGAATGGGGTTCGGAGATTTTTTGAACCCGTAAAACATCATTTCCCTGAATCAACTTGAAGCGATAAGTCTCACCAGTGGCTATCTTGTTATGAGTCTTGAATTCAGGCCATCCACTTGTTATGCGAACACACCCTTGTCTACGTTCTATGTCCACTTGCCACTCCTTGCCTTTCCCATTATCCAGTCTCATTTTCCTCATGCCAATTATGCCAGCCCATCTCGCGAAGTTCACTGGGATAGTCTAACAAACATATTCACCCAACATGTTTTTAGAGGTAAGTAAGCGCATAAAATCAAACCAAAGAATTTAAGAGAATGAAATTTGTTCAACTTTACCATAAAGATTGAGTGTGACTTTTTTATAACCATTTCATAGTACGGATCTTTGTTGTTTAAGTTCACCACACCGAATCTAATCTTCTTTGGACCATTTTCTTTGTTTCCACTCTCAACGCCCTCCTCTTCAGCAACATTACATGTCTTTCACTCTCAAGTCAAACTAACTCATATAAAATTTAAACGGAGGGAGTAGTACTTAGTACTAGTAAATAACTACTGTTTGGATATAAATTTATCTTTTTTATTTGTAAATAGTGATGAATTGAAATATGTGTTTGGCCGTAACAAATATTTTTTCTTCCGTAAAAAAAAATTTGTTTCAATTTATGTGATAAAAATTTATTTCACAAAAACTTTGAAGAGTCGAGAGTAAAAACATATCTAAACTATTTTGGTTTTTTGAGTTTCCTACCTGAACTATTAGGAGTGTGAAATACACCTAGACGCTAACTAGACCAAATATATGTTTACAAACACTATTCTAGGCATGTTTAACCATAAAGTTTTGGCCTGACATGTATAACGACTCTATTAGCTGACACATTTATTTATTTACTTATTTGAATATTTTTTTTTCAATTGATTTCTTTAAAACTGTGAACCCCTTCCAAGTGGGGGATATCGACGCCATGACTAATACGAGGCCAAGGCTAAGAAAGTGAGAAGAAGATGCCTGATATTGTGGCGAGGAATAAATCAATTTATAGGGTAATAATTTTTAACCTCTAACCGTAACTTTTAACCTAAATCCTAATATTATTTATTAGGTTTGCCACAAATCACAATGGAATGACTTTTCCATACATGTGCAAGAATTTTTAAGCAAAAAAGAGAGTGTTAGTCGATATGTATTTCGCTAACCATTGGGTGATAGTTCATGTAGGAAATTCACACTCTCAAAATTCAAAAAGAAATTGAGATAGTTTAGATGTTTTTTGATCTTTAACTCAAACTTAAAAAGTAAAAAAGATATTTGAAGATTTTACTTTTAAACATGTCACGATATTATTATCATAAAATCATTTGTAGTATATATAAAATAATAAAAAGATGATACTCTTTCCGCTCTATTTAACTTTTATGTGAAGATATTTACCGTTTTAAGGAGTTGAACAATTTTCTTCCTAATTTTTAAATCATTACCTATGTTGACATATAATAGTTTTGTCTAAATTTTAAATATATAAATTTTATTTTAAAATTTTTATACCTAACTTTATATTTAAATTTAAGTATTTCAACTGTTTATTCTGAATTTGTGCATAACATATTTAAAGAAAACCATAGGCAAAGGGTGCAATCAAATGGTAGCTTGTTCAGGTGATGCTGATGACTTGTAATATACGCAGGCCACAGCTTCATGATGTTCTTTTATTCCTACACAATATAAACTTGCCAATTAGTAATTACCTATATATACTGCCAACCACAGAAACAATATTGGAAATTGTGTAAAATTATTAAATCTGAAGACATTTGAGTTACTTGAATTAATTGGTTCCAAATTTTGGAAG
The DNA here is from genome assembly GCA_035578085.1 of Solanum pinnatisectum. Lineage (NCBI taxonomy): Eukaryota > Viridiplantae > Streptophyta > Magnoliopsida > Solanales > Solanaceae > Solanum > Solanum pinnatisectum. Next base: position 20,308,453 of record CM069077.1, read on the forward strand.
ACTAATATTTGAGATTTAAATGATAGAATTTATCTTTAAATTATATTGGAACATATTTTGGTGCACCTTGTATCTATACGTATCCGAGTTAAACTTAAATACCCACTTTATGAAATAAATTAATATTATCATACTTTTATTTGTTGAAATAATCTGATTGTCTAAAATTTTATTTACACTATATTGATCAATATACCAGCTAAACTATATAAATAAATCAACAACAAGAGCATATCCAATTAAATCCTATAAGTGGGTTTGAGGTGGGTAGAGTGTTCACAATTTTATTTCTATGTCACGAAGGTAGAGAGACTATGTCACGCCCCGAGCTTACACCCTGAACGTGGCCGGCATCCGAGAACCATTGCTAGCCCCAAACGAACCCTTGGCCTGATTCAATACTCAGCGGAGGACTTACTCAACAATAGAAATCTCAAAACAAGCTCAATTCATAAGATATCATAAATAAAATAGTTTACTCAATACTCAAATGAACATAAGTGTTTCAACTCACAGTCTTTAAAACATCAACAAGGGTGTTTTATTGAGAAAATATGGTTAGACTGGTTTTAGAGTCGCCACTTAATTTTTAAGTAAAATCAAGAAAACTATTCATTTTCAAATAGATCAAAGCAGAAAATCTATTGAAAAACTATTAAGGGGCTTCGGGGTTCTTATTAGCATTTCAGAAAGGGTTTGAAAGCACCCGAAACGCCCACTAATACGCGGTTATCCGGCAATCAATTATTTGGCTAAATTTATTTGACTTAATTCGAATTGAACAATTTTTATAATTAGGACCGAGAAAGGGGAAATATTAAAATTTTATCTAAGTGAAATATTTTGTAAACTTATTTATTTATTTATTAAGTCAAGTCAAAGATGAATAATTTAGTTAAGTAATTAATTCAAAATGGGTGGCTTTTGGGGATTTTGAATTTTTAAAACCTTAAGATTAAGTAGCAGATATTGATAAGTAAATAAACACAATAAAAGCAAAGAGGGAAAGAGAATTTGGGCCCAAATTTGGTTCCTGTTTGCCTGGGCCAGTATTTGGCCCATTTTCATTTTGAATTGAGTTTTAATTATAGGTTGGGCTCAAGATAATTTGAATTGAGTTCAATCTCAACCTATTCAAGTCTTAACCCATTTTAAAAGAGTCTTCAATTGAGTCCAATTTAATATTCAATTTCAACCTGTTTTAAGACTCTTTATTTGTATTGATGTAATGTATGTTTTTATATTAAAAGTATGAATTAGTATCTATTTTATATCTTAATTCTAGGATTTATCTATCCATTGGTAACTTTTTTTTTCTTGAGTTGAATTCAAATTGTGGTTATTAAAGTAAAATAACAATACGTTAAAATTATTAGGATTAAGCGGGTCAAATTGGGTAGTCAAGACCAAACCCATTTTCAGTCCATTTGAGTTCATCTCATTTGGGCTCAAAGTAAAATTAGGCAGGTCATGTCCCAACCCAATTTCTATTTCAACCTATTTTAATATCTCCAAATTCAACCAACCCGTCCATATTTGACACCCCTAGTTTCATCTGTCAAGTATGCCTTTCAATTTTGAGTGTGTACAAGTATGTACATAAACCTGTATCAAATTGAACAAGTAGACACACACGTCCTACGTGGCATGATACATGTAGACCGCACATAGGACTCAAAATTTCCTTGTAGGACGTTATGTAAGATGAATGTATCTATTTTTTTCAATTTTATACAAGTTTATGGATCTACTTGTGCATACCCAAAGTTGGAGGGCATAAATGCAAGCTGAAGCTATGTTAAAGGACACGTTTGTATATCATACCTTTGTTTTTATATTCTAGGTTTAGGGTGTAATGTGTGGTCTATTTGTTGGGGGGGTCTAATCTTCCTAAAATGTCCTTATGAATTTTGGATAAGATCAAAAAGTTTGGGGAGAAAGAGTAAAATATTCCCCCCTCCTATGAATATGTTTTAGATAAAAATTAGATAAAATTTACCACGTGGCAACATGTCATCGGGCTTGATATTCTCATTATTTTTTTTAAAAAAATAGCCATCAATAAAATACTACCTAAATATTAAATATAAGAAAACTCAAAGAGCATATTTTTTTTTGTAATTTTCCTTTTTCTCACAAAATAACGCATTATAAAAAAAACACGAAACTTTTTGTGATTTTCAATTTTCTCAAGTAATATCTACTAAAAGGTGAAACAAAAGTTAAGAAAACTATATTTAAAAATAAATATTTAAAACAAAAAAATGAATTGAAACTAAAGAAGGGTCAAAATTCACTCTTCTACGCTACTTATTTCATAGCTAACATTGATTCTTTCACCTACCTTTTAAAAAAAAATGAATTGAAGTCAAACTTAATTAATGTAGAGAAGTGAAAATTTTCCCTCCTCTCTTTATTTAAGTCTACATAAAACGATTGGAAATTTTTTATCGATGAGTCGGATTTCTAAGAAGGGGATGTGTTAGACATGCTAATATATCTAAGCACGGAAGAATATATAATAATGACCTAAATTTATGTCCCCTTAGTGATGAGGGATATAGTCTATAAAATAATAATAATTAATGCTTTAAAGAACAAGTCTCTATTATATACATGTATGAAGTATTTACAAATGCATGCCTAAGTGTCCAAAGTCTAGTCAGAATAACAAGAAAAAGAATAGTAAGTGAAATTGTATTTGCTAATTTTTTGCAAAGAAAAGACGAGAACACTCTATTTGAAATTTATGAAGATGGAGTTCAAAAACAAATTTAGGCTACTTTTTCAAATTTGAAATCCAACTCATGATTTACTTATGTACAACGAATCAACCCATTGCAAATGCCACCTGATTTAGTAGGAATCATATCGTAAATATTAATTTTTATTCTTATATCAAATTTTCTATATATATTTGTTAAACTAATTAACATCTTAATCTTTAGTATAGTTAGAGGTTTAATTTGTATATCAACGCAAGTGTAACTTATGAATAAGATTTTTAATATGCTTAAAAGCAAATAGCAACACTTTTTTTCTAGTTTATGTGGTAAAATTTGAACACACATTACATGTATAGTTTTTTTAAAAAATAAAGATTGATTCACTAATGAAATTTGTGATTATAAACATAGCATAACATTTAGATGATCATAAAAATTTTCAAACTTATGATCTTAAATATTTCATATTATTTTTATAGGAATCATATCGTAATTCATAGTTATTATACTAATATCAAATTTATGGCAAATCGAAAAGACGAAAAAAGCTCATGGTGGAAGTAAAGAGAATATGGTCCAAATAGGAACAGTCAATGCAGTTTGGTGACCTTCAATGGTGATGATGTCAATTACTTCTCATTCAATTAGTTTATTAATGACAAAAAATTGATCACTTTCTATCCTATTTGTTTCATTAATTATAATTCAAGAGTTACAACATCTAATTATTTTCTCTTTCTTTTTCTATTTTTTCCCTTATAAATTTTGTTAAATGTCATTTTGTTTTTCTCTCTTTGGACATCACATGTTATTTATTTCTTTAAACTTGAAAATGCTGGTGTTTTCTAGAAATTGTAAGATGGAAATCATGACATGGGAGAGTTTCGAAAAATGCTTCACACAATTTACATAAATTCTGTGATAATTCCTTTTTATTGTATAAATTTTGATGAACTTAAAAGCGTAAAATTTAAATTTATTAATTTTTAAAATAAAAAAAAGTTTCACACAATTTACGTGTTATGTTATATGAGGTCCAAAGTAACTCACATAATTAATGAGTAGGCGATAGCCTTTTCTAATCAAATTTAGCATGTTGTTTTTTTATTTTTGATTTATTTAAAGTTAATCATGGAATTTACAAAATATTTTTTACTTTGGACTATTCCAAAACTTTCTAAAGAAGTCTTTAGTAAAATTCCTATTATATACATGCATGAAGTATTTATACATGTATGTCTAAGTGTGTAAGTCTAGAGAGAATAAACAAGATAAAGAATAGTAATTCCTTCTTTGATTTCTACTTTTTTTTTTTTGAAAAATCAGAAACAAATTAAAGATGCTAATAGATTTGCAGGATTTTACTATTTAGAGAAACCTTCATGAATAAAATGGTAAATTTGTCATCTCTCTTTAATTTGCTCTTCTTTTGGATTCTATTGATGTTTTAAGGAATTTGAACATAGTATATGTTAGATCATAGTATACAGTTGAAGGTGTTCTCTGGACAGAATTAATCTTCTACTTACATAACTTAATAGTAACACATTGATTATGGTTTTTTGTTTTGTTGAAGAAAGTGGAGGAAGTTGTGGGATGTACAAACAACAATTCAAGATTGTGTTGGTTATTGAGCATTTTAATATTATTTTTTCTATATTAAAGTAGCTCATTTTGTTTGTCTTAAACTGCCTAATTACTCATGCAATTGGTCTTTGACTTGGTGGCCATGTAATGCCATTACTTTTGGCTTTATTGGCTGAATTCATTGTGAGAATAAACGTTTCAGTGAACGTTGGAGTCAAGAATAATGGGCAGCTTCTTCATCAGCCATTGATGGCATTGGTTACCCCTAACTTTATTTCATTCTTAATTCTTTCATTATTCTTTGTAACCTATGTAACCTCTAGGCCATTTATCTTCACTATTTACTACACCATTATCTTCCTATTCATTGCTAGGAAGACTTCTTCTACTATAAATAGTGGTGGTCTTCATTTGTTTTAGACACAAGAAAAATATAGAGAGGAAAAAGTTAGTCAAAAAAGATAGTTGATCTTATTAGTTGAAGGGAGGTGTTCTTTTTGTGGAACTTTGGACTCAACTCTTGTCAAGAGTTGTTCAGTTATACTTTGTGTTAAGGCTGTTGTATCCTGGAGGGGACAAGTCAAGAGGACTACTGCTGAACAGGTGAAAAACAATTATTGCAGTGGACTTGAATTTCCTTAAAGAGAGCGAGATATCCGCGCATCAGCCTGAAGAGATTTTTATTTCTTCATTTTATTTTCAATAGTAATCTTGTAATTTTGTAATTTTTCACTAACAGATTGTTTATGATAAGAACAAAACAATAATAGACGAAGAGAGCACTATAGCATATCAAAGAGGACAATAATGGACAAAGAGAGCACTATAGCATATCACAGAGCAAAAGCTTTAAAATCTAAGAATCCATTCATAGGGGCGGAATTATAATGTTAGGTGCAGAGGCAGAGGCTAAGTCATAATTTGGGTATATTTAAGGTACTTTCTTGATCATTTCAATATACTGTAATCGTGTTGGCTTGAATTTTTGCAGAAGAACTTTGTGAAGGCACAACGAGGCATGTTCAATAAGCTAAGTCTTCTTGTATGGGCAGAGTGGTAGCCAAAGAAATGGTTATGGCATATCAAAAAGCAAAAACATTTACCTCTAAAGATCCATTCTTCTTAAGCTTTATACAACCATCATATGTGTCTCCGGCCAGAGGCCCGATGCAATTGGTAATTAAGATAACTATTCGAGGATATTTTTGTTATCTAAAGTAATCCCTGACTAGCTATTACATATGAATCTTTTGTTCTACATGATAATGCATCCTTCAAACTGACAGAGCATAACGTCGTCGTCAGTATCTAGGAAATTTTTTTCCACTAGACATAGTGATGTGGTATTTTAAGTTTCAAGCAAGAGAAGATGGACTGTAAAATGCACTATTGGAATATCAAACGCGAAGTTCAGTACTGGTTGGAAGGAGTTTGTGTTGGATAACAACCTAAAAGTTGGTGATGTTTGCATCTTTGAATGGGCTGGAAGACCCAAACTTCTGTTCAATATCGTCATATTTCCTTCTACTGAATGTATTTAAGATTGCTTGATCACTTGTTTAGTTTTTTAGAGGGAAGGAGATAATGTATATCTGGATCTCTATGCCTCTCTTTCTTATTTTAGTTGATGAAAGGCCTGATTGCGCAAGACTAAAGGCGCAATCAGCTCAGAAATATCATTCAAAATAGTTCTATCTATATTACTGTTCAATTTAATTTACTAACCCAAAATAAAGAAGATGCATTGCTGTACTACTGGATTGATAATTCCATATTTCTTTTAGTAAACTAAAATGTTTTAATTTGATTGTTTTAAACCTTTTATCACTATCATTGCAATTGAAACTTAATATGATAATTGTATTAGTTGTAACGCCTTATCTTGGGATGCGGACAAAATTAATGAAACGGAAGTAATCTCTCGTCTTTAAGACATGAGAGTTGAAAGGTATATCCGTTACGTACTTTTTCTTAGTACTTCATTGGTTTAGGATGAAACTAGACAAAAGAAAAACCTATTCACAAGGGCCAAGCTAAGGGGAGTGTAGACCAGAGTAAGAGGAAGCCAAGCCAGCTAGGGCCTTACCTCATCCATTTTCTTCTTTCTTGTTGGTTTGGTGGTGTTTTCCTTCTTTTGTGGCGAGAAGATAGAAAAAGACTCACACCATTGCGACAGTACAGTAGGGGGCTTGCCCTATTCTAGAATTTCAAAATACATTTGCTTTTTTTTTTTGA